>CM061486.1:47665302-50107802 GCA_030867185.1 Tagetes erecta
TATGATTTTATAAATATAATTATTTAACCCGTGTGTAACATACGGGTGTTAAATCTAGTTCACGAATAAAATACTGTTGTGTACGTACGTTCAAAGATAATGAAGTAAAAGATGATTGCAAGATTATTAGTTCCAATTAGTTACTCACAAACTTGGTTATATCCTACAAGCTTGCAATATTTTGATAAGGACCTGAAAAAATGCACCCTAGCTGTGTACGTATATACATATATATATAACAGAAGAACAAAGCCTTGAAGTCAACACAAAGACCTTTACTAAATCCACGTACACCATTAATTTGTTCACTGTGTGTTTGTAAGCTTCTTTTAGCTAGCTAGCTAGCTAGGTTTTATCATTTTTGTGACAATTAATTACCCTTTCTTGATAGGGTTACACATATATAGTGTTCCAGTTCATGTGATGATCGATGTTTTGATCGATTAGAGAACTGGCTTAATTCCTAGCTAGCTGTTTATGGTCGTTGCTACAGGCCGTTGTCGTTGGTACATGCTCTTTTTCTTGTAGTGTATCACACGAGACTATTTTTGTAAAATAAGGAAAATATGATTGATCGACAATTCAATACTTCAACTAGTGTTTGTATTACAAAAGGCCGAGGAACAGTGCAACTAGTGTTACATCATATCTATATCAATTGCTGTTATATATGTTATAGCTAGCATTGTTAACAGGAAGAAATAACTATTTGTTCTATGGTAATTAATTAACACAAGCTAGCTAGCAATATAAAGAAATATCAAACCATAACACAAATGATTAAAAAAAAAAGATATGATGAAGAAGGAAGTAACCTGCAAGAATGGTAGATAGCTAGAGATAACACACAATAATCAAGTTTCATTGATCTATGAACAGTTAAAGATGATCGACAAGGTTTGTTGCAACGTACTAACTAGATAGAGTTTAAGAAGAAGTACTAGAAGTTTCAGATGTACTCAAGAGTTGATCTAACAAATCAGATCCCAAATCCTGAAAAACCACAGGTGTCGTTTTTGATTGCTGCTGCTTCATCATCTTACATGAGCTGCTTGTTGTTCTCTTACTACTTTTAGACACTACTTTTCTGACTCTATGAGTCTCTTTTATAGCTGCTGCTGGCGAACATCCATCTTTGTAGCTTTTGCCTTTTAAAGACTCTTTCACTCTCTCAATTGGAAAGTTTAGTTGAGCTAAAGAACCCCTCATTGAAAATGCCGCTTGGTCGTAAATCAAAGCGGCTTCTTCCGCGCTATCAAACGTTCCAAGCCATACCCTAATCCCATTTCTTGTTGAGTCTCTTATCTCTGCTGCAAATTTTCCCCAGGGTCTTTCACGGACGCCGATGAACCGCTTTTTCAAGACCTCAGGATCTTCTTTCGGGGCTTCATGTAACGTCTCCTTGTCGGGTGGTGAAGTTTGGTTTAGATCTGCAGGTTCTGATGAATAGTGATCATCCTGGAAAATGAAGTTTTCTTCTTTTATTGAAAGCATATTGTGAGTGAACAAAAGGCCGTCAATATCCCATGAAGAAGGAGACGTAGGGAAAAAATCTAGATTGGGATATGAAGACATTGGTGATGAATGAATTGAAGTAATTAATTTTGATTAGGAGAATATATATAATTGAATTGAAGATGATCGATCGAGTGTTAAAGAGTTAAATATGAAGTGGTTATAAATGGGTCCAACGTGATTGCCTTTACAAGTGGCCGGATGTTGTTTTGGCCTCGTCATTCACTCTTGTCTCCGTTTATAATTAAGATTCGAAAAAACATATATACATACATATATATAATATTATACATACCCTAGCTATTTATGGTTTAACTCCATCTTGTAGTAAGTGAGCTAGAGTTAAATTTGTATTCAAACTCTAAGCTTAACAAAATGTGATAGTATATAAAAGGAGGAAGTTTCCTAGCAAATTTTCCAAGAGGAAATAAAACAAATCCAAACAATTCTTAAATATTTCTGACACAAAGAAAACCGACAAGAGAAAAATACCTCAGTAAAACGTAAAATTTTTTTGTCAATGAGTTAAACAAATAAGCATGTAATATAAGAAATGTATTTTTGTGTAACTCAATTAAGTAGGGGTTGGTTATGTTATACATGCACATACCTTGACAAGTATAGTTAACAAAAAACACCCTAATCATGACGTCTGTGTGAGTCGATCTATAGAACAATACGAGGGGGTACGTATAGAGTTTACTGATGTCAAATCAGCCAAAAAAAGACCCCCCACAACTTGTATAGAGTTTAATAATTTCAAATTTTACAAGTTAACTAAACACCCTACAGATTGTTACATATCAATCTTCATATAAATAAAAAAGACTTGTCTCAACACTCATAAAATTAAGGGTGTGCATCACACCCTTTGACAACATAAGTGGGATAACAAAACTAGAAGTAGAAATTAACAAAACAAGCAAGCTAATAATTAAGAATGGCTAACAATTTTCAAAGAACGTGGATGATACATAAAGCAATGACGTGACACCCAATTTGACATAATTCGATCAATGGGTAGGGGACAATTAACGCTTAATTAATTAGAAGATTTAGTTGCTAATTACAAAGTACAAACTATATATTCTCAAATAGTGTAAAGTGCAAATTAACAACCTATTTATAACAGAGAACACATATAATTTGTGAAAGTGACTACGTTTATACGTACCATTGGCAGCAACTCATAAAACTTTTTTCCGTAACAAATTCTCTTTGTGACGGACACAGTTCATAGACCTTTGAGTCATTCTGGACATGTAAAAACTAAACACATAACGTTACAAATGTAATTCTAAAATTTGGTTTATTATTTCTTAATCTGATGTTAACATCATGAGTGGTTATATTATTTTAATGGATATTGGCTTTTAGATTATGTTAATCAAATCTGAACTGTATTAATTTTAATTTGAGGTTTTAGGTTCTACCACCAATCAAAATTCGTTTTGGTAGTCTAAGGGATTAGTAAAATATATATATAATGGCTCCCACTACAACTGTCTTGTAATAATTATATATATATCTATAATCTCAATTAACAACTACGTTAATTAGACTATGGCTCATACTAAAATTAAGGTCCTACTAGTTATATATTAAAACATTAATTAACTAGAGTGCTAGCTTAGCTACTAAAAGTTTCAAATTCTCGTGGCTAAACCTCAATAATGTGATTACCCTATACTATACATGCCCTAAATTCTTTCGTATCATATGTCAAGTTGGTGGGGTGCAAACTTGTGAAAGCTACTAATATGGCCTCACTCGTGTTTTTCTTTAGAAATAAATATTTTGTTACAATAAAGTTTTATTTCATATTTATTGACTTTTGGTTGTGACTTGTGTGTATTAAATTTCAATCAACTAAACAAAAAAATACGGTGAACGGATCCTTATACTTCATTTAGAATGTATAGAATCATCGTCTCATAATATAAACGTCTCACTTTATCATAAGAATCATTGTTTTGTTGCATGTCATTAGCAATATCTAGACATTAATCATCTATCATTTCTTCCATATAATTAGCAATGTTTAAAGTTCTATTATAATTTTTTAAATATCATTGTTCAAGGTTATTCTTATAATTCTTAGGGTGTATATCCTAAGTGTAAAATTGATAAAAAGAATAAAACTTTCTACTACACAGTAAAAATATTTTGAGCCGTAGCCCCGATGGATTACCCTTGGGTCCTAAATATGCCTGGCCCTGATTCAATTTCATGTGTCTCCAAATTTTTATTATTGGGTATGATTTAGTCCGATTTAATAAGCTTGACCAAGACTATTAATTAAATGACTAGATTTCTTTAGATTTAATAAGCTTGACCATGACTGATAAGTGACTAATTAATCAGTGAGTGAAAAGTTTACATATACATTATGAGAACCATCTTAACTTGTAAGAACTTCCGGAGTTTTTTTATAATATATTTTTCTCAAATATTAGGTTTATTATTAACCAAACATAAATTTGTAAAAAAATTTTAAAAAAGAAAGTTCCCCTTCTTAACTAACATAAAGTATTGTAAAAAAACATTAACAGCGAAAACAAATAGGTGTAATCGATTACACCTACGTAATATGACGTAAAAAATTACTAACATATATGTCTTTTAATGACGGGAACTCTTTTTTTTCATCTCCTATTTATTAATACACGCAACATTTGAGAAAAAAAAAATATTATGAAAAAACTCGGGAAGTAAAGTTCTCACAACTCAAGGTTGTTCCCATTTGATCCCAATTATGTATATACGTATATACACACATACATACACATGTGTATTACATGTGCTGAAAACTTAATACGATATATATTAAAAAAATAAGATAATGTGATATTTTAACTATATTCGATTTATTCTTAAAATTAATTGACGTGTTTTAAACCATATTATAATATAGAATTACTTTAATATTTGTATAGGAGCTTGTACATTAAAATTCAATTAGAATTATAATTTCAATCATCCAGAAATAAACTAAAATAGTAAAAGTCAATTAAAATTATAATTTCAATCATCCAGAAATAAACAAAACGGAAAGGGGATGAATCACATTATTTTGACTTATACGTAAATACTTTATATAATTTGTGATGCTTAGGTTTAGATGAATGTCAAGTGACATATTATTTAACATTTATTAGTGTGTGTGTGTCAATTAGGAAAAACAGTGTTGCCAAAAAAAATTACCGACCAAATTTAAGTCGTATAGCGAATTCTTGTTTCCATATGGTTTTCTTTTATGCAATTTTTATTCCCCCGAAACTTGACTCCATGTCACTTTTACCTCCTTCAACTTCTACCACCTCAAATATAAAAAACGACATTAACTTATATCTCAACTTCGAGTTTCTAGAATTTCGACTTTAGCCCTTAAACTTTGTAAAGCCGAAAGGTTTAGCCCCTCAATTTTGTAAGTTATGTAAACTTACCTCTCAACTTTTTAGGTTTCTAATTAAATTTTCGATTTTAAAACGTTGATTTGTTTGTTATACCCCACCGTAACACGCATGGGCACTTTCCTAGTTCATTAATAACATATAACATCAGATATTTAACTATAGGGTGAGTAGAACTCTAAAATTACAAACTTTATTGGGTATTTTTTATCAACATGTGTTAATAATCAATTATAAAGTATATTACGTTAAATTGTTTTTATATTATAAATTTTTAGGAGAAAACAAAGTAAATAAATGAATTTAGCGTAGATTATTTAAGAAGAAAAATAGAAGATAACATATTAATATTAATTAGGTAATAATCGTAATATACTAATATGGAAAGATGAACGGTGATTGGGCTCACTCTTCAGCCCAATAGTTTGTATCGTGATGCAAAGGCCCATAACAAAGGAGAAGGTCACGAAGATCATTTAAAAAAGTGTGACAACGTACTGTTGCTGAAATAACACTTGCGGGTCACAACAAAACACAAAAGTAAATCCAGTAGAAAGCTTACTAAAACTCCAAAGATCGATTTGTAACAACCGCATGTGTTGGTCCGTTGGCGGTACAATGGTTGACTGTGTTTCGACTTTGATAACAAGTTAAGCATTGTTACGTGTGTAAATGTAAATGTTGTAATGATGCATATATCACAAACATAAGTTAACATCGAAATACAATGCAAACGCACAAGTATTATCGCTTACGTCATTTTACAATTTTTTTAACTTATGATTTTATACATATTTGTTCGTTGCATCACGCTTGAGCTAGGTACTCTACTAACCCCATACCTGTTTCAAATATTATATCAGAAACTCATTAAAAATTAATACGTGCTATGTTTTTTTTCAACTATTCTTTCTTCACAGATATAATAATCACTCATGCATTTGACTAACTAACTAACACTTTCTTTTTCTTATTTGGGAAATTAATTTGTATTAATTACTAACAAAACTTGATCCATATTAATTTCTAGCTACTTGTCAACTATGGATACCCGTTCTCTATTTATGATTTTGTTCTATCTTTTCATTCTTTTCTCATCAAATTTCTTAACTTTGTTCATCTCCACCACTTTCAACTCATCATCTTGTTCATTCATCAAACCAATCATCTGTCAAAACATACACATGATCACTACTGATCATAACACAAGTCAACCACTTGTTAACCTTCCACCTGAATTTATTGCCTTCACATCACCAAAACACCTCCCATTTGGAATCAACTCGAACTTCGACTCCGACAAACTATACCCTCCAGTTGGAACCCCATGCACCCTTTTTCGAGATGAACTTAATCGTTACATGTCGTATAAAGTCAATGGATCATGCCCGGATGATGAACTTTTAGCCCAGAAACTACTTCTCAAAGGCTGTGAACCCCTCCCCCGCCGCCGCTGCCGCCCACCTGCACCCAACCAGTACGTCGAACCTTACCCTACTCCAGAAAGTTTCTGGTCCACACCATCCGACTCGTCGGTTGTGTGGACCGCATATACTTGCAAGAACTACTCATGCCTAGTCAACCGTAAACAGACTCAAAAAGGTATATATATATTTTTTAAACGAACACGATCATCATAGATTTACATTTGATTTACAGATGTTAATTATTTTGTTTAGAATAGCTCCTAATATAAAATATACTTGTGTTTGTTAATAAGGGTTTGATGACTGTAAAGACTGTTTTGACCTTGGAGGTAGAGAGAAGAGCCGGTGGGTTGAAAACACACGCGGAGTTGACTTTGCGATCGATGATGTGTTGGCGGTCAAGAAGGCGGGGACGATCCGTATCGGTCTAGATATCGGAGGGGGTGTGGCGACTTTTGCAGTGAGAATGAGGGAAAGGAACATAACTAATAACAACTTCAATGAACTTAAATGGTCCTTTTAATAGCTTCATAGCGTCAAGAGGTGTTGTGCCTATGTACATAAGCATTTCCCAAAGGCTTCCGTTTTTTGATAACACATTAGATATAGTGCACTCAATGCATGTTTTGAGTAACTGGATACCAACCACTTTGTTACACTTTTTACTTTTTGATATATATCGCGTTCTTAGGCCGGGAGGGTTGTTTTGGCTTGATCGTTTCTTCTGTGTTGAAGATCAACTTGACACGATTTACACCCCGCTTGTTGAAAGTATTGGGTTCAGTAAATTGAAGTGGGTGGTTGGGAGGAAATTGGACAGAGGGCCGGAGTTACGAGAGGTGTATTTTTCGGCATTGTTGGAAAAACCAGTTACCAACTCTTGGTAGCATAAACAAGTTTGTTTTAAAAAGATTGTATGTATAATTATTTTGAGACTAAATACACTTAAGTTGTCTGTTTCTTAATTAATTAATATTGGGCTAATTAATACTACATTTGTATGTTTTGAGCTAGCATCAGCCATGGATCCGGAATATAATGTTTAGAGATGCTGAAATCAAGAAGCTCACAAGTTTCACCAACTAGAATATATATATATATATATATATATATATATATATATATATATATATATATATATATATATATATATATATATATATATATATATATATATGGAGTTATTACATTGAGATTCATATGAAATTTGAAAGAAATAAACTCAAAGGTATCAAAGAGTATGGCATCGCATAAGCTTAATGGGCCTAAAATCTAACAATTTAGAATTATACCCATTCATAACTCAATCAACCCAATGACTTTGAGTTTTTATTAAAACTTACTAAAAGTATTTAAAAAAAATTATTTTATTTTAATATAGATATTTTATTGATCCAACTCACCAAGTGTTAGATAGGATATATATATATTAAACAAAATATGTTAGACTTTTTATATAATAATACTTATATTAAATAAAAAACATTTTTTAAAACAAACTCTGTATTGAATACAATTTATACCAATATTCATAAAAGAACATTGGTCAAGACTACCTATTAGATTTTGTTAAAATGTTAATATGATGAGTTATTAATAAAATAAAATTAATCTAAAAATTCTTACACCAATTCTCATCATCTAATATGTGACAAATTTTATTGCATGGTGTACTTCATGACTTTATACCGTTCTCTTTAGATACCTAACCATGTCGATTTTACCATTGTACGTAACCGAATTCGACGTATACAAAGTGTCTCACTACAATGCGTGAGGACTTTTCCAGACTTACTATATATATTGTAATTAATTAATTAATGTAAATGTAAAAATGTTGTTTCTTAAGAAAGTACATAAAAATCTGTTCAACATCATTATTGTATGTTACAGATTTAAAAGTTATAAAAAATCCAAATTTAAAGGATTAAATAATTTTGAGATTGTGTACATGCATTTCTATTCGTGTAAAGAAAATAATTTGAGGTTCAAAATGTATTTAACTTTTTTTATTACCTTTTTAACAACGTATTTAACTTCTTTTAATAATAACTAGTTATTATTACCATACATAATATATATGTGTATGTTTCACACTTTCTTTAAATGTACTAAAGTTAACTAAATATAATGAATTTTAACAAAACAAATTACAACTGCATGTGAAGATTGTTATTATCAGAAAAGGTACAAAACTCTACATTCAATTAATTCATTATTATTATATAAAATATTAATGACAGATATATTTTTTGGACAAATATTTTGAGATTGTGTAAATGCTTCCATTAATGTAGTCAAGAAAAGATCTTTAGGGTGAATTTGTATTTATTATTTTCCATTTCATTTTAAACCTTCTTCTAAGGTATGAGGTGGATGTGTAATGATAAAAGTATGTGTGATCAACAAAATGTTGTGACATGGCCACTTGGGCAAGCTTTCGTTTTACACGCACATTCATAGCAATGTTGAATGATACAAAAAGTGAGAACAGTTTTATAGTCATCATCGCTATATATTTATTATTTATTTATTACATAATTCTTAAACAACTAATATTAGTTTTTTGTTAACAATTAGTTAATCACTTATCATTCAAAAAGTCGATTTAAACGCGTGTCAAAACCGCATATGAGACAAAAAGCATTTTTCTTTTACAATAACTTTGTTTTCATTAAAATTTAATAATTTATGTAATGCTCTGGAAAAAAACCTTTGTATTTAAGGTTTTTTTTAATTAAATCTTAACGTTGAATATTGATATTGAATTAAAATATTTAAAAGTTAAGCGGACACATATTTTTTCAAGAAATTAAAAAGACCGGTCAAATCCATCACCTGGATTCACAGACTTCACGTTTTTATGTTTGGTGTCACATATATAGTCATACCAAGCCTAAAACATGATTGGCATGGAAAAGATCATATTTTAAAAGATACGAAAACGACTTATGGATGTTATAAATACTAAACCGTATATATTTACATCCAGATTTAATGTAATTGTTTAAGACCTTCATTATTTAAAGGCTTTTAAATTTTAAATTCAATGCTCATACTTACAAGTAAAAATATTATAACTTTTAATGAAAGTTTTGATGAACATAAACATAAAATTATATGAATAATTGAACTAATAAACGTAACATTTTAGTTTAATATTATAGGTCTCAAACCCAAAAAAAAAAGTCTATATTATCTTTTTAAAAAAGGACATCATTTTATAATTTGATTGAACTCTTAAAGAGAGAGTTATATATATCTCCTACTAAACACATAATCCTCACTGATAATTAGAATTGTTATTTATTGTAATGAAATGTTTCATCACAAAATCCAGTTCACAAAATGGCATTTCCTTATTGAACCTTTAAAAAATAAAATTCCTATTCCAGCTGCAAATTTGAAAATCAAATTTGAGAGATTCATAGTTATGGACTTATGACATCATCAACTTTAGCATATCTTTCTTCCTTATGTAATAATTTATAAATATTATGTCACGTCATATTCATTTAGGCCATCCATCTAATCGTCACATAAAATATGTTACTGGTCAAATCCACACATTAATCAACACAAATTTTCATTTATTGTAATTAATAAGTATTTTTTTAATCATGTCTTTTATTTTACTTTTTTTTTCTCATGTGTACACTTATTAAATTAGCCAATCAATATCTATAGATCCAAAATTACAAATACAAAGAAAATTACAAAAAAAAAAGAATATTTGTTCTAAATGTGTCATTTTGTATATCCGCATATAGCATTAAGTTAACATCAACTTATTTTTATATATATTAACATTATTATCCATCTCGATTCTCGTATATATAAGATTTAACCCGTCTAGGACACTTATCACTATGGCCTTCCAAAGTGGGGTGGAAATTAGGCATTATGCCCTGCTCGTGATTGGTTATCACTTATCACGCCCCACACAAATACCCCTTCGTTTTACTAGGTATTATACTCAATTCCATGATCACTATCACGCTTGATTACACATGTTTGTATCTTTTTATTTTTAACCAATCATATTTATTCACCTCATCAAGTATACTAATTACTAAATTTATCACTATCACACACTCACTACCATCATTTTTCACTATCACCCGCCTTTTACGTGACATCCTACTTGACATCATTTTTTCCATGTCACTTACTACCATTACACATGGCCTAACTAGGGCTGACATATCGTGTCAGACACGACACGATAAGACACGAACACGATAAGGTCAAACACGAACACGACACGATAACTTATCGTGTCATTTTTTCCAAACACGAACACGAACACGATAAAAAGCAGGTTACACGATATGACACGATAAAAATCCAACTTTAAAAAAATTAAAATTTTCAAAAAAGTTCATAAGTCTTAAATAATAAATATGACTTAATATAATAATTCTCAAGACACAAAACAACAAAATTACATAAAAATGGTATTTAACATAATAATACTTGATAAACAAATATGAAAAAAGATTAAAAGTCTATTAACGTCCTTCTCCACTAACATTTCATATAAATAAATATTAACAGGTGACCTATCGTGTTAACAGATCTTTAACCTGTTAAGACACGATAATTAATGTGTCTTTATCATGTTAACATGTTAATGACACGGCACCTGTTAAAGTCAAACACGAAACCTGTTAATTTCGTGTCGTTTCGTGTCGTGTTATCGTGTCTGTGTCAGAAATTATCAGCCCTAGGCCTAACCTTTAAAGAATGAAGATATTTCTAAACTTCAAGCAGATGGCCTTTAATAACCAAGGACATACCAAATTGTCAATCAACATGTAAATTGCATATAGGGGTTATGTTTGTCTTATGAAACATAAGGTTAACAACGAATTATAACCTAGAACTTCAAAACAAAGAGCGAAAGAACACTAAAACACCTATGTCATGTATTTGACTATTTGAATCTAGGGTTTAAGGCCGGGTTATAATCTACCCGAAATTGCATAATTGAATGAAACTTCTCGAAATCAAGTACATTCACACTACTCGAAACACAAAGAATCCATATAATCCATGTGTTTTCTAAGAGAATATTGTCAAGGCTTATATGAAACGTCTAATTTTCAAATAAGTTAAACGCTAAATGTACATACTTGCACTCTTTCCGACTAGAAACTTTTGTTCTGATTAGTGTCTCGTTAAGTTTCTTGAAGTGGAAGTAAAACCAACCTTAGACAAATCATAAACCATTGAATATTAAACACGCGGTGCAAAACTCAAAACTCGTGTGAGATTCTTGAAGTACGTGTACATACTTGCAAATCATATAGGATTCATCAAGATCACGAGATAAGAGATTTCTCGTGACTAAGTGAGATTCTTGAAGTGAATGTACAAACAACCACACGTGCGAGTTATATAGGATTCATAAAGATCCTGAGAGATTTTCTCGTGACCACTGATAACAAGAAGACGAGGAAACTCCTCACCTCAGTACCTCAGCCCTCACGTTCTCTTCATCAATGAAGTGGGCAACAAGCTTCCATCCTCGCCACCATGCCCCCTCCACCCTAATGCTATGCAAGCTGACTTGCAACCTATTGTGTGACAATCAAGTTTGGCACCATATAGCCCAGATTGGTATTTTGAGTCACATAGCTTTCTTCCCAGTGACCATGCTTAACTGAATGACACCATAATATTTTAATGAAAGTAAAAGCTAAATGTAACAGTTAAAAATATTCATAAACTGCCACAGAGGCCAACATGACAAGGGTCAATTTATTATTCAACCTGTTCGGTTTAATTAGACGCCGCAGAATTATACAAATACCTAAAACAAGTATGCATACAACTTTTGTGTAGCATAGTTTTATGTTAACATGCTGCAGACAACTAATACCCTAGTTCAAACAGAAAGCTACTAAATTTTACTGAACACAATTAACATACAATCCTCAATTGTTCATATTATAGCACAAAGACATCTAATACCCTAGTTCAAACAGAAAGCTAGTAAATTTTACTGAACAGAATCATGATTTAAACCCTAACAACCATTCCTAAAGCAGTAACCAAGAAAAGGTTTTTTATCAGGTATCCAAACCTTGAATGTTGATAACGACAACTTAAATACCACAAAAAGGTATCTACGAAATACAAGTATCAAAATAAAAGCAACTAGGCCAAAAGAATATGCACATCACAACTAGTAATGGATAATTTCAGGCTAGTTTCTAACTCCGCATCCTATCTATTTAACAAAATATTCAACTTACCTCAGTATACAGCAAAAAATCTTGAACATGTTACATTTCTTTCCCTATAAAGCTTCAAGATTATAAAATTTGTGATTTGAGTAACAAGAGAGCTCATAATGTACCGATACATTAATATTTTGACAAATCACCATCTTAAAAGCAGAAAGATGAAGTACAATACAGAAGAAAAAGGACAAACAAATTTGCAAGCTACAAGTTCAATCACAATATTACAAAAACAAAAAAAAATCACCTGTAAAGAACTAAGGAGAGCAATGGATACTGAGATGTTGAGTTTTCAAACTGTGAAGAGCTTGGTTCTGATAAAAAAAGAGCACATCACAGAAAAAAATAGGAATAACCTAACTACAATGGACCGGCTAAAAAAAGGATAGAAGGCGATCTCCCACCATGTAGACAAGATTTATTTATTTTTTGTCCGTATTCATTAATTGGCGATTGGAAGTTTCGCACTAACTTTCTTAAACTATGCTGGTCTGGTTGTCAATAAACCAAATGATTTTTCTTACAAATCACTAACAAACCATCGTAAACATCTAGTAACCTGTAACCCATATCAAAAGGATCATTGAAAAAAAAACTTCTGCAGCCTTACTTGTTTCCTTTTCTCTTGATTATCTCTTGCCATAATTTTAAAAAACAAAAACCACAATTTTAAAAAGGATAAGAATTGAAAATGTGTGTCAACAACTTCTAAATCAAACTCAACATCTTAAGAGTATCATATTAACGGTGAAATGATCCATTCACTTCGAATATTTGGCATGTGATTAACTTTTTCATGCTTATTACTCTACTTTTCCTTTAAGTTTGCCTGTTTTTTGCTAGACATTAATGAGTTTACTTTTTGTAGGGTTGAATATATGTTATACAAGTTATAACATGAAAACGTCTGAAATTAAAAATATAAAACACAATTAGTGTTAAACTCATTATATTTCGGATTTTCTCTTTTATTAAGTTCGTAACAATAGCTATGTAATGTTTATCTTTTCTTTCCTGCAGTTGGTGTTGTGATGGCTAGAACAGTTAGCATAATTTTTTGTTCGTTTCTTTTCTGGATTCATCTATCATGATTAACATTGTTTTAGAGTATACACAATTAATAGTATAGCTATTTTGTTTCACTTAGGCATTTGTATTTGAAATCCAACAAATGAAATCCTTTGAAACTCGCTAATCAATTTGTTTCACTTACAGGCGCGCGCACAGATATATAAATATAACAATATGCGTATATGAATCTATAGGTACACATGTATATATACGCACATATGTGTAAGTGGCATGTGTAATTATTTAAATAATAAATAACATTAAATCTATAACATTAATTATAAACAAGAAAAAACATCTGATAGAAACAGAATGAGTGCATGACTCTTTTGTATGCAGAATGAGGTAAATAACAATTTATGATTTTTAAAAAACCAATAAAAGAAAGTAATGTTATCATGTATTGTCAGCACTGTATAATAAATTAATAATCAAACTAAACAAAGTATCATGTGAAAGAGATTTACACCTAGCGACTAAAGATCGATTAGATGGCGTACTTTTGTTTTAAATAAATGTTAGTTAAATAAACAAATTTAGCTCTACTGAATGTAATGTCTTCGTAAATTTCAAAACATTAATACTCAATCTCAAAATATTGTTTTTTGACCATAATAGAAATCCATTTACACATTTCACATATATGGAAAACAAATAATACCCCCACCCCCTCCTCTTTCACACCACCCACACATAGAGACACAACAAAAAGCCATGAAAACTGGAGCAATTATCATTTTACAATGTCCATGAAATTTCAAAAGTTAATTGGCAAAATTTGAAGTTAATACATATTTTCCCATTTTATAACATTACAAATAATAAAGGTATTTTGGAAAAGGTTATTGGTCTATTAAAAAATATGTTGGTAAAATTAATCAAACATAGTTGGATTGTATGATTATATTTTCTGTATTAATTGGTCAGGGAGTAAATGCTATTAATTAATTTAAAAAAATTTGCACTTAAGACTTTATATGGAATGAGGAGGAATCTACCAAAGCCAATCTCAGCATAAGAGATCAGTACTGCTTTGCTTCATTTCTCTGAATCTTTGCTTTTGTCCAGGTTTTATGAATATGAATCCTAATGAGGTATGCAGAACTTCACCTAATCTGATTTATTTTTTCATGAAATAATTCTTTTTTTATCCAAAATCCATCATACATTTTGGTATACAAATGTAGATGATTTTAAATAACAGTGACCTTTGTGTGTACAGCTATTATATATGTCTTGTGATTGATGTATCATTGCAACAACAAGAATTGTTTTTAAACTGCTGCACTGAACATGAATCCCTTTAAATTTCAATGTTTCTCTAGCAACTATAGGCTTCTTAATGTGTATATAATCCATTTATGGCATGAATGGTCCATCAGGGTTATTTTTCTGCTAACAATTAAAAGATGAAACTAATTTTAGATCAAAAGAAAATGTGTTAGATAGTTTAAAAGTCTGCTAAAGTATACTTAGGGTTTGCAACCCTCTAAGAAACTAGATCAGTGTTTTATAACAAGTTATATCAACCATGTGTCATACATTTTTTTGTTTGAAATAGTTAAAAGAAGACTAAAAACTGTTGTGTTAGCCCGATCCATTTTGACGTGTCGTAAAAATTTAAACCATCGTAAGTTTGACGCCTACTAGTTTACTGCAGGCCCCTAAATGTGTCATACTCATCGTTCACAATGGCTTACAATGGTTTAAGATAAGGCACCTAGCATGTTGTTTTTGTGTAGTCTTACATGCTTCTGTATCTTACATTATGTTTCATATGTCAAATACTTCATTCTGTAACTTTTTTTGCGTTGTTGGTAGAAATTATGTCAAGCTGAGTTACAATCTATGATTTACTTTTCTTTTGGCATGTTTTTAACAATAAACTAGTATCACAAATATATTCCAGATCATGAAATGACGACCCTCTTTTATTGATTATTGTTCAATTATTTGTGGTTCTTCAATTATGGAAGTCTGCGCTTATCTTTATTAGCATAGTCACTGTTATGTTCAATTATAACTTATAAGTTATGTGTACTTGTTTATATTCATGAAAGACTTCTCATCATCCACATTCCGTTTTAATTGTTTCCTGTTGCATTTAGCACACTATTGTGTCTTGCGAATTGCGATGGCCACAAATATTATCGTGATCATGAAATGGCCACTCTCTTTAATTGATTGCTGTTCAATAGTTGTGGTTCATCAATTATGGAAGTTCGCGCTTATCTTTATTAAAATAATCACTGTTCTGTTGTACTTGTTCAATTAGAATCTACAAAATTTCTAATTATGCCAATTCATAAAATACTTCTCAACATCCACATTCTGTTTTAAACGTGTTCCATTGCATTTAATACACTAATGTGTCTTGCGATGCACGCTATGAAATATATTTTTTACTACGTGCAAGGTTCCTTTATTTTTGTGTGGTATATTGGTAATAGGTGTATAACCCTAAAGTAAGAAATATACAATGGAGCTCATTACTTACTTAAATGTGACGATGGTGGCTTCTCACCCTTCTTGTGTGAATTGATTAGTGAGTAATATTATTTTGTACACATGGTGCATGATGGTGGCTCCTCACACTTCTTAGCATTTTCTTCTTTTTTAGTATACCCGTCCCCTACATATATACTACATATATACACACACAATACATTCATATGTGCATATTGTTATATTTATATATCCGTGTGTGTGCTTGTATATATCTTCACATTTAAGTAACCAGCTCCATTGTGTGATATATTGGTAAGAAGTATATAACCCTAAGGTAAGATATGTCTACTTGGGCAGTTAAAAATAGGAATATAAATTATTTCTTAACAAGAGAAAAAAATATTATTCTATATATGTACCAACAGCCCCGTAGAAGTGTATAAGCATGCAATGTAAAGAAAACTACATATAATGTTCCATAATACTAATACAGAAATTAAACCAGACGTGTAGAAATCAGGCCATGAAAAAAATCTAGATGTAGAGAGTTTAGGTATCATGAGCAAGTGAAATGAGACACTATAATCGATTAGGAACAAAAAAAACCAAAGATAAGTATGAAGTTACCATTTACCAGCCATTGAGACACTAGAATAAGAGGTTCATCACTCCAATAGTCCGCAAGATGTGTCTTCAAAAAAGAATATAAAGTTGTATTAAGCTGCATGCATAACTAGAAATTGGATACTTTATACTATGTATTAGTTTCTTGGTTTAAAATTGTGGATTGAAAGCTTTGCTTGTGTAGGAGGGTGATGGTGTAAGCTGGCTCAAATTGTTTCTGAAAAGGACATTCTTTGCGTCATGCGTAACACATCCAAGCTTAACAAACAATACAAACAAGTACTGCATTGACTGTCAAACGGCTGGATGCCAACGCTGCATGGCAGAAGTGACTCATGCTGATCACAGGGTGATAACTATTTATAGACTTGTGTACAAAGACGTAGTCTCCCTGGATCAGATGAGCAAATATATTGATTGCTCAAGAATACAGGTTTGTATTTTCCTTCATCATAGATGCAATACTTACTACTTCTATGAACTGGACCAAACTTTAACATATATTAAAGGATTTAAAGCCACATATCCAATTGTGTGAAACATTAATAGTTTCTTTCTTAAATGTTTCAGTTAACTATATTGTATTAACTCTTGTGTTATATGGATTATGTTAAGCATGCATTTAATCTTATTAAAGTATAGGTAAAAAAACTTAGCTTTGGACCCATCAACATTTACTCTATGGATACATTTTTATTTTCGGACTATAACTTTGTTTACTCACATTTTATAGTACTTTATGTAAAGTTCTCCCTGATGAAAATGAGATCTGATTATTTCATTTGATTAAGTAAATATACTTACCTATATAACTGATAAGAAAAGATGAGTAACATAATCAAATGATGTGTGTGTGGGCATCTTAATTTGTATAATATTGCAGCCATATGCGTCAAATGGAAGGCAAGTTCTTGCCCTACATCCTCTCCCTCACTACAACTCAGGCAAGATCAACCGAGAACGTGCATGCCAAACATGCACCCGGATACTGATGAACCCTAACAGCTATAGTTACTGTTCAATTGTATGCAAGGTAATACATACCATTACATGACATAACCTATAACTGTAAAAATGTTACCATCAATCTTATCATACTTTATATACGTTATATTCACCTTCGCCTTCTTTCCATTTTAGCCATCAATAAAGCCTGCTGCAGCAGGCCAAGGTGATGCTGGAGCTGCATCTGGGTCTGGATCTGGATCTGGATCTGGGTCTGGGTCTGGGTCTGGGTCTGGCTCTAGAGCTGGACATGGTGGTGGTGCTGGCAAAAGTTTCAAGAGGCGGGATCCAAAAGCAAGAGGACGTAAGCGGTTCCCACACAGAGCTCCATTTTTTTAAAATCGCGTTTAACCCGTTTCTTTGTGGCATTTGATGGGTTTGGAACTGTGGATTGTGGGTATGGTCAAGACCTTTTAGTGGTATTATTTTCATGAAAGTTTTTAAACATTTGAATGCACCAGTTAGACAATTTGGATTTTGGAACATGTCCTAAGGGACAATTGGATTTTGGAACATGTCCTAAGGGACAATTGGATTTTGTTTGCTATATTATGAGTTGGACTTATATTAGGATTTTCTATCGTATAATCCTTAGATTCTAGTATTTCGTAAATATATAGATATATACCAAATTGAGATGATACGGGCCATCAAATTCAGATTTAAACGTGGACTTGGCATAAAGTTTGACCAAGATTTTAAGAGATGTGAATGTTAATTAAAGTATGTTGCTAAAAGGAAGGAGAATGCGCCTTATTTAGCATGTGTTATTATTTGTTTTGTTTTATAAATAGTAGTACCTTTGTTTTCAATTAACCCATAATCGTTGTTTTGATTAGAGAAATAAACAACCAGGGCCTGAACCAACATTTGGTATCGGAGCCTAGGGATCGTACCGGGGAAGCCTCCGCCGCCGGCGGATGTGTTGGTCGGAGGGATTAAAAGAAGGGTTGTTTCGGGACAGCAGAGGCTGTTTCGGGATTGTTCTACAGCACAGGACGGAGACGATAAGGTGTTGGGGTCAGCCGTTGTCATGGGGAAGTGTCGGTTGATACGATGGGGGTGACAGTGATGAACATAGGTGGTATGTGGCTGTTAGATGTGATTAAAAAAAGAGAAAAAAAAAAGAACAAGGGTAGTCCTTGTGGGCTTCTTTCGTTATATGGGGAGACCCGTGTTGGTGCGTAAGAAACAGGCAGAAAGAATCCCTCAAAGCAGGTTGCTTTGGATTCGCTTCGTCTCGCAGTTGAATGAAAACGTTAAAAGTGGTGGCTTTGTTTTCTTGATAGGTGGAGAAGCCTCTTTTAACAAGTGTGATCGATATAGGTTATGGTTGTCATAACAAGAAGGGAGTAGAGAAATTACATAGTTGAAAAAATTATGGCGTTGGAGTTCAAATTGGGTGGCTTTGAATGCGGCTGGAAAAGAGACCGTTGACCCGTATTAATGAACGGTTCCAGCGGGATGCCATGTGAGATGATACAAGTGTTGTGAGCAATCAAGAAGGTTAAATGAAGACTTTGGACATGATCAAGGTGAAGGACGGGCATCCGGAAAAGGTTGATATGGGTCAAGTTGATGGTGTGTTTTGATGAGAACGTTGCAGTGAAGAGAAATGTGAACAGACCGATTAATGGGATGATTGTTGGGTTAATCAGGTTATTCAAGGGTGTGAGTCACAAATACACACGGGTCACGTGTGGGGTAGATATGGGTCATCAAGATTTATGGGATGTGAACGTTATTAAAGTCTGTTGCTAAAAGGAGAACGTGGTTTATTTAGCATGTATTCTTACTTGTTTTGTTATATGAACAGGAGTAGTACTTTTGTTTTCAATTAACCCTGTAATCGTTGATTTGAGAAATAAACAACAGAAATTTTTTTCCATAGTGTGTGTTTGTGTGTGTAACCTGGTCCTAAACCAACACAATCTACCAAAGTTAATCTCATAAAAAGAAATCAGTACTATTTTGTTTCATTCACTTAATCCTTACTTTTGTCAAGGTTGTACAAAGATGGATCCTAATGAGGTATGCAAAGGTTCACCTAATTGGATTTATTTTTTTATAAAAGATCTCTTGTTATCCGAAATCCATCATAAAATGTGGATGATTTCAAATAAAAGTGACCCTATTGTGTACAGCTAGTATATGTCTTGTGATTATGTATCACTGCAACAATAAGAATTGTTTATAAAATGTCACACTGAACATGAAGCCCTTTAAAACTCAGTGTTACTCTAGCAACTAAAGACTCTTCTTCTACATATTATAACTAGATTGAACAACTTCAACTCATTTATGGCATGGAACTTCCATCAAGGTTACATTTTATTTCTAATGGCTCAACAGATCAAACAAACTTTTAGATCAAAGAAAAACGGGTTGTATAGTTTAAGAGTATCCTAAAGTACACTTTGGGTTTACAATCTCCTAAGTATAAAAAAAATAATTTTTCAATCATATTTCATACTATATTTTATAAATAAGAAAAAACAAAAAAAGTGTTGTCATAACTTGAATCGTACTACAAATTGAACCTTATTTACATTTTCCGCCTACTACTTTAATGCAGACACCTAAATGTGTAATGCTCGTCCGTCATGATGAATAAGGAAAATTTAAGATACCCTAGTATTTTGTTGTTTGTTTACACACTTCATATAATATTACATTTTGTTCCAAACATAAAAAAGAATCATTCTCTTCATTTTTGCTTGGTTGATAAACATTATATCTATCTTAGTCGGAGTTGTGTGCATATGAAGTGATTTTTTTACGTAACTATGTTTTACCTTTCTACTGGTATGATACTACCATAAGTGACCAGCTGTGTATATTGTGAATTATGATCACAATAGATACATAATCGTGTATTCAAGCATATGTCTGTGTTGTGTGTGTATTTGCATTCTAAGATAATTGCCTCTTATTTACAATATTAACATTGTCAGCTCTGCATGATAATCATTTTAAACGAAAAGAAAACCATTTGAAAGAACTTGATGCTTAAATGGCTCAACTAGTCACTACTCCCATTTGTGTTTTGCCATTGCTATATAAAAATTGTAGCTAAATGAATAAATTAAATGTGAGTTCTATGACATGATTGTGTTGGTAGATACGATATGCAATACAAAAGTAGGAATTAAGTTATAAGCTGAATATTTGAAAGGGAGTGTCAACCATTTTTGATAGAAACAAACTGATTGTAGAAATATTTTGAATCTTTTTTATGCATAATAATATAAAAATCAATTCCAGATTATCAAATGACAAAAAGATAAAAGCAAACCACCAACAATGACATGCATAAAGCAGAAACTATAGAAAATATATATAAAAATACTGTAAAATCTACATAATAATCATCTTAAGCAATAATAAAATATTTGAAAGGGATCTAAACCTAGAGTGTAAAGACTAGCCACGAGTCCAATTCTTGGTTAGAAGCGTTGACATATAAGTACTTAAATAAACTATCTAGAATCTAATGGAAGAGAAAATCTAGTGGCAACATTCAAAATTTTGCAACTCTGATGCATATTATTTCTTGAACTTAAATTTGAATTCGAATTCAAAACTTAATAGATTTTCAGTCTCAAGATATTGTGTTTGCCAATAGTAGAAATACATTTACACATTTCAAGTGTATAGAAAAAAGTAACACTCCCCCCATTCCATTAAGTTGCAACCATTATCATCTTCCAATGTCCATGTCCTTTGTGAAGTTCTTGGCAAAAATTGAAGCCAAACTTCCTAATTTTCCTATTTTCAAAATTACATGTAATAATGGTATTGATTTTATCCACAAGGATCACTGCCTTGTCTTATGAAAGGATATTCTAAAGATTTTATGAACAATCTTTAATAAAAAAAACATTTATGAAACTGAGGAATGAAACACTCCCCCCCCCCCCCCCCAATTACCACAATCAGAAGCATACCACTTAAAGAAAAATACATTCCTAAAGGCCCGCATCCCTTTTTTTAATTACAATGACTTCACCCCGACATTCTTCTCTCTATCATGAATGTGACCCTTTTTGTATCCTAGTACCAGCCTATACATGTTATATTGCTCTATAAACACAAATCACAAACTGTGAACCTTATTGATGAAAACGATTTCACTTGACCCAAATGCCCAAACAAACTCACCTTTACAACTAGGTGCCTTGAGTCCACCTTGCGACTTTGACTGCTATGAATCAACCAATGGGAACTTGACTGGCTTTTTTTGTTCCAAACAAAAGACGTGGTTATAAAAAAGATTTGTTGCGTCTTAAGTGGAATGCCAGCTTCACTACCATATGATAGTCAATCCCTTATATTAATGGCATATTGTGCCACCAATCTGATGCAATGTACAAAGCTCTAGTTGCAAGAGAAACAAAACAACAATCATCTATCTAACCAAGACCATTGGCCGGCTATTAACCTTAAAGAATATAACAACAATGATCTACATTAAATTACACCAAATCTATCGCCTAATTACTTCTCTCGATCACCTTTTTATGTCTAAAAAACCCAGTTGTAATGCTCACTCAATATTAAATCCTGCAGTATAAATGAAAATAAATATATATATCTCTACCAATAATCCCCAATTTTCTCCTATTATTTTTCTAGTATGCAACTGAGCAAATACAGACCATACTCCACAAAGTACAGTCATAAAAATATTTCAACAAATTTATTAAACGCATATCGACCTAATTTATGCATTTCCAAAATAAACCTATCAGCCTTATATGCAAGAAAAAGAAAAAAAAATGCAGTTTGGAGTTCATGAACAAGATCCCATTCAAACATTTTATCAAACACCTAATCTGCGTGTGAAAGTACCAAAATTTTATCAAAATAAGACATACCTTTGAATTCACTATGAAGTTCTTGCGATAAGTGAACAAAAATTGGAGATAATACTCGACAACTGATTCGTCATTCGAAATTTTGATGATGATGGTATGCGTTTGATTTTTATACACTTGTTTGTTAGATGATCTAACTTTGGAGCCATCAGGATTTAGTCGGTGGATAGACAACTTTGTTGTAACATATACAAATAAAATTGTACACAACTAGAAAGTAGAAACATAACAAAAACAAGTATAACCTCGGTTAAGACTTAAGAGTAGGTAACAACCAAGCACGCCATACCACAAACCAACCACAATCTGATTTTGTAGGCCAACGTGACCTATTATTTAGATACATAAATGTCATGTACTCAATTCCTCATGTCTTAATTTCTCTATTGTTTTGCTTTGCTTTTTAACAAACTACCTTTGGTCTTCAACAAAACGTGTTTCGTCTTCAACCGCTTCTTTGCAACCGGAGATCATTCTAGAAACACCACCCTAGAAACAACTCGAGGCGTCACAACCCTATAGGCATTGCCATAAAGAAGAAAGTGTATCCGAGCCGAGGGATAAAACAAATAGTACAAATATGGATGTTGGATGAGGTAGCGCTTTGGCTTGTTGTTGGCTAGATGTTTCCGATGACTTTATGAGAGGCTTTGTGGTTACTTTTTTTTTTTGTCATGAAGCCTCTTGGTGACATGATAGACACATGTCATGTAATGCATCTTAAAAGGTTTTATTGTGTAATTCTTATATTTTGTTTACTATCTTTAAAAGCATTGTTGATACATTATTTGACCCTGAGGTATAAATGGATGTATTTGTTGAAATTAGGTCGAATCCACCAAATGGTCAAAGTAACCACATTAACTAAACCATGGTTATCGTTGATTAGGTTAGTAACCCGTGCATTACATTAGTTGAAAATGTAAACGATATGTCACCAAAACATATTTGAAAAAACAAAACGATTAACCGAAAATGCTAAAAACTAACCAGAAACCTAACCCTTAAAGTTATATCATAAATAAACCTTAAAAGATAAAGTTTAAAGTTTCAACAAAACAACAAAATAAATTACAATAAAATAAAATAAGAAAACACATAAAAACAACAATGTATGAAATCCAAGTTTAGTGGTTAATAGTTAAAACTTATGTATTTAGCATAAGTGCCATGAGTTTGATCCTCAAACGAAGAGAAGATTATTGTGGAGTTGACACATAAACATATATATGTGACAAAGATGTACCGTTATATTAGTGTAAAAATAGAAGGTAAATACGAGTACGTAGTATAATTGTATATACTTCTAAAAGACAAGGTTGGTGATCAAATCCGACCTTGTCTTATATTAAATACTATATTGTTTGGATTTAGACTCAAAGAGTCAGAGGTCAAGGTGGTTGAGTGCTAGCATGGGTTTTGTAAGTTGTTTGGATCTTATGTGAGGTCTTGTGTTTGATTCCAATGACCCAAGAAGCTGTGCAATTTTGTTTTTTACTTGTCTTAAATAAACCCCGTTTTTTATATAATTTGGTCACGAGCTTAAATAAACTATTTTTTTCTATATTCTTATTCCGCAATGTTATGTTAATGTCATCATCGCACGTCAAAATTTTGATCTTTATATTCTAAATTTATATTATCAACTTCGTCATCATAACACGTGTGTGACCAACGTCCATTAGATTTTTTTGACAACTTTTACGACTTTGACAACCCGGATTTGACTTAATTATAATTTTAGCCTCTAAGTTTTAATATACATTTGTCTTTTAATATATGACGCATTATGACATTACTATGTATCAACATGTGTGAAATAGTCACACACGCTAGACCATTAGAACCGGCCATCACATCACGTAGCCCGACCTTTTAACTAGTTTACTCTAATAACAACAAAAATAAATATAATAATAATAATAATAATAATAATAATAATAAACCTTCTATGGCTAGAACTTATTGTTGAATATAATATTCTCACTAAAGCTTATGTTTTAACTTTCATAGTTTCATCTACTACATACATAAAAGAACACAATGGTTGCTCTTCACTTTTTTAAAATTATCTTTATTTTGGGCCTAACATAAGTATTGCGACCTTTCGTTTACTTATTTAAAATACAACTGACCTCTAATTCTAAACTTTATGCCATTTAAAATTATCTTATTTTTCTACAACAATGAAGTTTTAAGAGTATGCTTATGCACGATATACATATATAAACAGTTAGTGGTTTATGGCACTGTGGACATCCATTTTCCTTGCACACCCACAATTTGAGCCTTCAATTTTCTAAGCAATGACCTAAACTTGGATAGACCAACTGGTTATTTATTTTCAATTATTAAATAGTTATAATATATTTTAAACAAGTATTACTTTTAAAATTTTCATAAAGTTGATATGATATACGTACGAGTAATAAAGTTCATTTTTGTGATTTTGAACATGTACGTTAGAACAGTTAAATAGGTAGATCAATCGACTTCGTACTAGTCTTGCAGGTGAATTGGTTCACATGTTGGTCGCTTAACCCAACAAGCTAGCCTTTGGTTTCCTTGGTTCGAGTGAACAAACCGGTTATTCTAAGTGATGGACCTTAACCGGTTATTCTCACTTATTACTATACACTTCTTTTTTTATCGTCTTTTAATATTAAGTTTAATTATGGCGTATGGCTTTAAAGAAACATAATCAAGTTTTAATTAAGTCATTTAAGTTAAAATTTGTTCCAATTAGGTCACTCATCTTCATATTTTATTAAAATTATAGGTTTTAACATGGTTTTTCTTTACGTTTCAGTTAGGAATTATTTTTTACATTTTTTGATGCTAATGTGAAACGCTGATGTGAATTGTAGATTAATTTTTTTATCTTTAATATTATTAGCATGTTTTTAAATTTTTTATATAATTACATATATTAAATATTCTGACCCTTACATCTTCTCCTAAATTTCTTTTTTGACACAAATAAAATCCAACAATTGCTCGATTTGAAGGTTTAGTCACCAAATTTGAGTTAAATATGCTTGAGTGACATAATTAGAACAAAATTAAAACTTAGTTATGTTTCTATGACATTTCTCCGGTTTTAAATGTCGGATCAACAAGAACAAGTACATACATTATAGCCTTTTTAATCTATATATAGCTTAAGTGTTCAACATTAAACATGCATGTAATCATTATATATATACCAAACTTTTAAAACTGAAATACATTTACGAATAAAAAGTTACCATAATATAGTTTTTTTTATTATAAATATAATATATTACATGCAACACTTAGTTTTCTCAATTGTATATACTATTACAAAATGCATGATAGGTTGATTATGAGAAGTGGGTGCTCCAATGACAAGCATTTGGTGTTTTTGAATTTATTATTAATTTTTTAATACATTATAAATAAGTTTAGTGGTATAAAAATAAACAGTAAGTGGTTTATGGCATTGTGGATTACGAGCCTTCAACTTTCTAAATGAAAACCTAAACTTGCATCTAATTTTGTTATTTTAATTTTATATCATAACAATTAGGTTTCACCGTTTAATAAAGTATATCCGTCAACTAGCTTTATTGTTATCAATTTCTTTTACCCTCAAGACTCGAGAGACAATGAACGCTCGGCCTATTCCCTTTCAATCAAGGCTAGATGTAGGGACAGTCAGTGGCGCATGACCGCGTTCAACCAACCTCGAGTACCATGAATTCCTCCAGAAACCCGCAGCTCACCCGAAGACAAGCCAACTATGTTTAAATCAGAGTGTAGCTCTTAAGATATATTCAAACCGACGACTACAAAGTCTGTTCATCCTGTTCATTGCTAATGAATGTCAATGAGACGAAGCTCCATTGGCTTATGGTTATTAATTTGATTATATATGTTAGTCAAATAGATAAATTCATATAAGTTGTAATAGAACTTATTGGCATATAATTTTATATCCTTTATCTTATACGTGTGTACACTTTTTTTGCTAATAAAAAGCCCCAAATACTTGTCTTGGTTGTCACTCTAAAAAGTTAAAATTTAATTCAAATATATTTTTTAGCACGTATGCCACAGTTTATTTTAGTAACTTTAAAATGATTTTTTTTAATAATATGAACCATTTATTTTAAGCCTGTTTCTTTGTGCTATGTACACCACCGTCCAACCTGTTGGACATTCCATTAGACTTGAATAAATAAACAAAGGTACAACCGGTAAAGCACACAAGTTCGCCCTCACAAAACAAAGGCTTGACGCACCAATTCACATGTCACACTTGGCACATTTTATACACTATAAGCATTATTCTTTAATTGATATTAAAAAAATAAATTAACATGATCGCAAAATAAGGGTGTGAAATAAAGTTACAAAATGGAAGATGATTATACTTATGTATTATTAATCATATGCCTAAAATAATACTAGCTAGTAGACTATATTACTTATCCCTGTCATGAGTTTTAAGAAAATCCCAAAGTTTAGCTTTTATAATACTATGGCTTACAATTTCTAACACGTATGTGTTATCATGACACGGCACAATACAAAGTATGATAGACATGTTAAATGATCATATTATTATGTACAACTAAAAGATGAAAAAGAAACAAAGAAAATCTAAAATTGGAGCCGTTAAATGACTCAAGCGAAGGTCCCCTCCGAGAGAAAAGTCTTACAAGCGCTAGATAAATATTTCACTTTATCATATAAATGTGGTCATTTCAGCCATTTAAGTGGGGTCGTCTACATGAACTATTGGTACTTGTTGATCAAAGAGATTAGATAGACCACACACTAGAAGATGTCAAAGGAACCAATGACACTGATGGGTCAAGTGGTCAACTATAAAAAGACGTAACTAGTCATGAAAAAATTCATTTGGTTGGAAACGAGGCTAAATGGGACCGACCCTTTGACGGACCCGAGAAGATATAAGATAACATAAAAGAAAAGAATTAAAATGAACAAAACCAACATGAATTCGTAATATAACGTGTCATGATTGATTTTTTTTTATTTTATTACAAGATTTATGTATTAAATATAAGATTTCAAATAAGGTTTAAAACTAGAAGTCATTTAGCGAAACTAAACTTTGTATGCATATTAGTCTGACATGTAAGTTGTGAAATTAAAAAGTATGACATGGATTGTAAACTACTTTTTTTTTCTTAACGGTGATTTTATTAAAAGGCTCAAAAGACACTAGCAAGATGCTATGACCGAAAACAAACAAACCAACATAAAAAACACCCAAACTACACCAAGGGACTATACCACCAAGGGATTGCAAACTACTTGACACTTAAAGACTGATATCCTCGTTTAAGAAGCCATTAAAAAGATTTTGAAAGACTTAGATTGTTATTCTAAAGACAATGTTGATGCTTTATAATTTTGTAATTGAAGTCTTTAAATTTTAAGACTTTCCGCTACAATTAATATTTTAATTGAATGAATGTTAATTTTGAAATATTTTATGACATGTATGCCCAACTGTGGGGTCTTTTGGGAAGACTACCATACATCAAGGTCCTAACTTTTTTATGCTGAAACATACTAAAACGTAAATCTCACTTTTTTCGTTTACAACTCGATCATGTGGCCGATAATAATCAAGATAATTAAGGTTTGACTCCCACACACCTCTTGCTTGTTGTTACACGACTGTAAATCTTCAAATAACTTATAACCGATGGAGAGTTATTCAAATTTTTAGTTGGTCTCTCTCCCTTTGTCTCAAACTATCTCGCTTATTCTATCTTTTCAATTCCACTTATAACCGATGGAGAGTTATTCAAATTTTTAGTTGGTCTCTCTCTCTTTGTCTCAAACTATCTCGCTTATTCTATCTTTTCAATTCCACAAAACAAAAACCATGTGGAAAGAGGAGGGGAGGTCAATTAAAGGGATTATGGCAATCATTCTTCACCCGTTTATCCTAACATTTACACTTTACATTTATATTTAAACTCTATAAACAATGCAATACAAGAAAATGAGGTTGTTAAACAACACATCTTCATCTCTTTATGTTTAGGAACAATGTTTTACACTTTTACTTATAGTACCCCTATAGGCCTCTAATGTTATCATTACCGTTAAAAAGAAGTAGCATGCTCGAGGAGTTTGTTTAGGTCCATCAAGTTGCTATTGAGGAAGACACTTTTAATATCCATATGATAAGACATTAAAGTTTTGTATACTATGGATTGATGCCCATTTAACTTGACAATAATTGTATAGGTCTCATCGTAGTCTATCACTTCATCTTGATATCCTTATGTGCGCAACTAGTCTATATTGTGAAGTAATCATGTCGTACGTCTCACATAACTTTATAAACATCCTATGACACGTATAACATGAACCTAACCTATTTTTATACAACCCGTATAACATTCCTTATAAGCATCTCGTATAGCCTCCTATAGTACATCATACGCTTCATAGTAAAAACTAGTTAACTAGTATATATGTGTTGGATCATGTATCATGGTTTCTATTATCTAACTTATCTTGTATCCACTTTTGATTAAAGTTGAATTATTCACTCATCGTCAAAAATATGAGAGGTCATGGGAGTGGGTGAGAAGGACGACTGCCTAGGGCTAAAATTTTTTAATATTATATTTATAATTAACTAAATAAACTTATTTAGCAACAAAGTTAGTTAAATTGACTAATTTGGTGGCTTATTTAACTTAATCGATTAATGTATAAACCCAATAATTAACCTAATAGTTGAATGTTATACTTTAGGATAAAAAAGATGATTGTCACATGTTGTAGACATGGAACATGACACAAACAGAAAAGTGTGTTAAATCTAATAGCTGTTGAAAACAACATATGAGTATGGATAGTAAAGACTTGATATAAAATATTGCTTTCTAAAACCCTATGATAGTTGTGCGGTTGGCTTAAATAACTACTAGATCATTTTGCTATAAAACTTTTTATTTTTAATTATATATCAATATTATATATTTTGCAACTCTACGAGATAATTAGTTTCAATTTATAATATATATGGGGCCTAATTTTCTACTTGCTCCGAGTCTAGAGACTACTTGTCATGTTGTAGTTAGATCTCCAAGTTTTTGAAATGCTTCAAATTCTACTTAGTATTTAAATCTTGGTCAATACAAGTGAAAACATCTCTAAACAAGATAAGCGGGCCAGCTTACGGGCCAGACCTCTCTCTGACCTGAATCCCTGATAATCAGTATAGCCTTACCGTCCAGTCTCTTTTTATTGACGATTCTCATATCGCTTTTGATTTTATTTTATTTTATTATTATTTTTTTTAACAACAACACCGGAAACCCCCTGGTTAGACCACCCGAAGGCAACCGCCCCATTAAAAGCTATCCCACAGAGACCCCGTTGCACCCAAATGGGAAAACCCCTTCCGACCAGAAATAGAACCCCTGTCCTTATGACCCTTAAGACTTGCGTCTTACGACCACCACCCTAACGACGACCGCTTTTAATTAACAATATAAAACATGGTTATAAAATGAATAAGTATAAAAATAAGTTAAATAATAATGACTGACATGTCTTGGTTGCCATCTATTAACAGTCTTTTAAACAATAAATAAATCTTTGAGTAGTTAACCCGTTTTAAAATATTATTTAAATTTGAATGAATGGCTTATATAAATAGTCCTGTGCTGCTACAATCGTCTTCTACATACATTCATCGTCTTCCACACAAACTGATCTCTCTCTCTCTCTCCATCTCTTTCGCAACTTGTTTTCACAATTCATTTCTCGTGACAAAATTTCATCTCACTTTCACACAATCAATCAATACCGTACTTCAATAAATCCTGATCAAATAATCATCCATCCTTACACTACAGTTATACGTACCCTAGTTAATCAACACAACTCATACACAAACAATATCCGATTTGTGCGAATCAATCATTTGAATCGAGAATTGAAGCTTCGGTTTTAGATAGTGTTAGTGTTTGATTGATTGATAGAATGAGGAGTGTAACGGAGGAGGAGAGGCGGAGGAAGGAGGATGAAGATGAAGATGAAGAGTATGTGGTTGAGGATGTTCGAGATGTGGAGGATGATAGCGGAAGGTTAAGGAAACGACGATGGAGTCGGTTTACATTGTTGGCTGGAGATCTAGGGCTTGATCCGAGTCGTAGGGGTTTCAGGAAACACAAATTCATGGATGGCATCAGATCAGGATGCTCTCCTCACCTCTTCATTCATCCTCAAAACAGGTTCCTCCCTTCCCTCCCTCCCTCTCTCTATATATACATATTTCACGGACCACACCTCACTCACACGATCATCTTCCGTCGCCAATCACAATAAAACCTATTGTCTTTGTATATATATACTATAGACTATCTAAGAAGTTATTTGTGTTAGATAAATCTCACACGTTACTTGTTTGTTTTGGACACATTCAAGCACATATTACTAATTATAAGGAATTAAGTTTCTTTGTATTTGCTTATACAATCATGAATATTTATTTAATAAATATTTTATATTAATTTTCTACGTACATTTAACTTTTTTTATAACCTCAACTTATACACTCATTAAATGATCGAATCTTTTTCAAATCTATACTTTTTTATTTAGGGTTATTGGATTTAATCACCTCCAACTATTGGTTATTGGCCACTGTCACCCTCAAGTATCACTTTGGCCAATATAACTCCCAACTAACCGCTTTGGTGTCCGTATCACCAAAATTTAACAAAAAATTAACCAAAAGTGACTTGAATTGGTTAACTTTTGGTGATACGGTGTCCGTAACACCAAAAGCTAACCAAAAAATAATCAAAAGTTAACCAAAAGTGACTTGAATTGGTTGACTTTTGGTGATACGGACACCAAAGTGTTTAGTTGGGAGTTATATTGGCCAAAGTGATACTTGAGGGTGACAGCGGCCAATAACTAATAGTTGGAGGTGATTAAATCCAATAACCCTTTTATTTATTACCATATTTGAACCATCAACCTCTTAATAATAAGATGTACTTTTTCAATATCCATACTCGACTATCGTTACTTCGTTAGGTCAACAACTTTTTAATAAATAGATTCAGCTATTGTTTTAAACCATATACATAAACTTTTTTTAACCTTTTTTTTCTCTTCCGGCACATCCATGTTTCATGCACTACATGTAAGTATTTATATGATTTAGTACTAAAAACAAACACACGTTTATTTAAACAAATGAAGAGATAAATAATCATCTAGATAGAATTTTTAAAAAACATAGAGGATCGTGATATCATCGTCTAATATCGTAGTTCCAAAAACGCTATATAAGATGAACCATAAAAATAACATAATTAACCATACATATATAGATACTCCTAAATCATAACGTTTCAAGTAACTATTAAAAAGTGCTTATCATTTTAGTTAAAAGTAACATTTCATTAAATAATTCTCAATCTCATTTTATTTAAACTTTAAAGATATATAAAAAGGTTTGAATCAAACTATTTTAGCCGCCATTGAGGTGTTTTTTTTTCCTCTTTCCGTGAAGAGTGTCGTAAAATGCTTATTTAAACTAAGTAAATGATATCGATGTTGAGGCGTCACTTTATATCCTTTATTATTCAATAGTTATATAAAGAAAAAATCATGAAAATAGTTATCTATTGTTAGAATATCTTAAAATGTTTAAAGGTGTCTTATATTAAAAAAAAGTAAAACTAATACATGATAATTACTTAATTAGTAGATAAAGATTAAAGAGTAGACTTTAGAAAATAACACGATGTTACACACATTTTGTTCGTGTATTTCATGGTTGTATATATATAGATAAAATTTGCAAGCACAATTAACCGGATGTTTTCATAATTATGATTTTTAATAATAACTAAACATATATATATGTTGTAGTTTCATTAGTTTGTAAATCACTAGAAAACAAATTAATAATTTAGAGTTAGTCAATAACTCTTTTGTGAATGATCATTATCGCTTTTTAATTCTAATTATGGTATAATGTCTCATCACAAAAGTTATAAATAATTAAATATATTTCATCATGTTTTGTTTTGTTTTTTTTCTAATAACACTACAATGACAACTTTTAGAAAGTCAAACTTAGAACAAGAGATGATAGCGCCACGCCTGTTACCATGTACCTAAGAGGGTTTTGGCTGCAACCACTAAAATAATATTATATGGATCCAACTCATAATCAACATGCTTGTCAAATCTAAGATATTAGCTGGATCAATAAGATAAAAATTAATTCTTTAACATAAGTCATTATAACGGTTGTTTATTTCTAATTGCAATTAATTATAAAAAATGTTAAAAATTTCGTCATTAGTATACCACTTATCAACCAAGTGCATTTCATATGATAATCTAATACAATAGTATCAGGAAAATATGTAAGTTGGTGTTTTAAAATAAAAGTATGGCTTCTTTTTTATTCATAGCTTAGTTATTCAGGAAAATATACTATTCTTTCTGGATTCAAATCTTTTACTTCATCTATGAGATTGTGAATTGTGATTGAGTTAATATTAGTGAAATATGTTAAGAGTAGAGAATCCAAAGCAATCTTATCTCCTTTAATTATTCATAAAGTATAAAATACTATTAACTTAGTTTCTAATCTAGCAATTAACAATAAAAAATGGTTTACAAATGAGCGTTGTTTATATGGAGTTTACTTTAGAAGTAGGATAATTTGTTGTTTAAAACAAAAAAAGAGTGTGTTTAGTTTTTGTTTAATAATAAAAGGGTTTTGAATGCAGCAGCTGGTACAGAGCTTGGGAGAAGTTCATATTAATATGGGCAGTGTATTCTTCTTTCTTTACACCAATGGAATTTGGTTTTTTCAGAGGATTGCCAAAAAATCTTTATTTCTTAGACATTGCTGGCCAAGTGGCTTTCCTCATTGACGTTATTCTACAATTCTTTATTGCATACAGAGACACTCAGACCTACAAAATGGTTTCTAATCGCAATCTCATTGCTGCTAGGTTTCTTCTTTTCTTTCTTGAATAATCATTTTCTCCATCGAATGTAATATCCTTTACTCACTTCGTATTATTCAAATTTCTTGTCATTGCAGATACCTCAAATCTCACTTTTTGTTTGACATACTTGCCTGTATGCCTTGGGATAACATCTACAGGGTATGCTAACCGATAACTTCTTTGTTTAACTCGCTCGTGATTCATCAATAGTGATTATAGTTAGCTATGCAATAAGGAATAATTGCTTAGTAAATGATTATAAATAAACAAATGCTGTAAATAGGAATTTTTTATAAAATCCTTTTTTAGTCATACAAAGACTTAAGCTGCTACTTTTTTAAGTTTGACAAAAAGTTCAAAATCTAAATTCTGTCTAAGATACTGATACGATCCCAATCTCAATCCTAAACCTACACCCATTACCGAATCAAATACCGTTTCCAACTATTCTATTTCCTAGTATTATCAATTCAAGAGGGAGTGTGGAGTTGTTGGACAGTTGAAATGACACCATCAATACAAGAAGTGAAGTAAGGGGCAATCGAAGGGGCACACCAGTTTATTTTAATTCTAGTATATATTTAAGAAGTTCAAGCCTGATTTAGTTGTCTTGAATATTTTAATTAAGTTTTGTAATCAGAATAGTGGAGATTAGCCTTCTCGAATTGGCCAACTATCCGGTTTGCGTTTATTTCAATCAATCAAATTCCTGGTTTCTATCATTGGTTCCATTGCCGGGAACATGATGGTGCAGACCCGGAGCAACCAGATTGGAGGCAGTGGAGTTTACCATGATTCATTCGCCATTCAATTAGAGATTATTTCAGAAAAACTCGATTCCTTGTTATCCCTGAAGAATGATATTGCAGCGATTAGGGAAGCTTGGCTAGCAAGGTCAACACAACTAACCAAGGAACCCGAGAATGACCTTCAAACTCCATTGACAGATCAGGCCCAGGACATCACATCCACCCAAATGGAAGTGATGGGTCTTTCCAGTGAGACGAGCATAGAAAAAGTGGACGGGAGTGTAATGATGGCAGGCTGCCCGGAAATGCCTCTCATACATGTTGATTGCAATAACGGTGAAGACCAAAAGGTGTTTAAGGATGGAGCACTAGAACAAGGATCTCGCAGGTTAGTCGTTGAAGGTGAAAATGAGGGTCCAGTGAAGTCCATGTATCTTGCTATAAAGACGAAGGAACAAGCCAACTTCTATGGAGTTGCTCGTGTGTTGTTGCTGCCCAAGGGCATTGTACACACAAATTTGAAACACAAGGAAACAAACCTTCAATCGAATTTCATTTTGGTTCAATCACAACATGTTTTGGTTCATCGATGGGCATATGCAGCGCGCCAGCCTACACTCGGGCTACCCATCTTTTGGTATCATTTTCCTACTGTTGAATGGTTGATTGCTTGGCAGAATAGTCAACAAATATCCAACCATCGACTTGAGGACAAGTCGTTTCTTTAGGCGGGAAGTATTGATACGATCCCAATCTCAATCCTAAACCTACACCCATTACCGAATCAAATACCGTTTCCAACTATTCTATTTCCTAGTATTATCAATTCAAGAGGGAGTGTGGAGTTGTTGGACAGTTGAAATGACACCATCAATACAAGAAGTGAAGTAAGGGGCAATCGAAGGGGCACACCAGTTTATTTTAATTCTAGTATATATTTAAGAAGTTCAAGCCTGATTTAGTTGTCTTGAATATTTTAATTAAGTTTTGTAATCAGAATAGTGGAGATTAGCCTTCTCGAATTGGCCAACTATCCGGTTTGCGTTTATTTCAATCAATCAAATTCCTGGTTTCTATCAGATACTGATTTGGTACCTAAAATAGAGCTTAGTTGAAGGAAATATAGGATCTTATATACTACTTGTAGACTCTTCAAACTGGGCATGTTATCACATGAATGAACTTATTTATATGATCACTGAGAGGAAATTGCGTGAATAAATCAGGCTTCTGGAAGAAAAGAAGAAGTGAGGTACCTTTTGCTTATTAGATTGGTTCGAGTACGCAAAGTTCTAGAATTTTTCTCAAGGCTGGAGAAAGACATACGCGTGAACTATTTGTTCTCAAGGATTATAAAACTCATAGCTGTTGAACTTTATTGCACACATACTGCAGCATGCATTTTCTACTATCTGGCTACAACATTGCCAGCTGTAGAAGAAGGATACACCTGGATTGGAAGTTTAAAACTCGGTGATTATAGCTACTCAAATTTTAGAGAGATTGATCTATGGAAACGTTATACAACATCATTGTATTTTGCAATTGTTACTATGGCCACAGTGGGTAAGTTCACGGACAACATTTTGCTAGCAATGGCGGATACTTAAGGTTTTCTGAATGTTTATTGACTTGTTTTACAGGTTATGGTGAAATCCATGCTGTCAATTTGAGAGAAATGATATTTGTAATGATTTATGTATCATTTGACATGGTTTTGGGTGCTTATTTGATTGGTAATATGACAGCCTTGATCGTGAAAGGATCAAAAACAGAAAGATATAGAGATAGAATGACAGATCTTCTTAAATATATGAACAGAAATAGACTTGGGAGAGACATACGTAATCAGATTAAAGGTCACCTAAGGTTGCAATATGAGAGTAACTACACTGATTCGGCTGTTCTTCGCGACCTTCCAATTTCTATACGTGCCAAGGTATAAATAAATATCAAAGTTATATATATTTGATGATCTCAGCACCTTGTAAAACTTAAATGTTAAATAATTTTTTCATTCTTCGCAGATATCACAAACTCTGTACAAGTCATACATTGAAAATGTTTCTCTTTTCAAGGGATGTTCATTGGAATTCATCAATCAGATTGTAAGTCATTTTTGTAACTAGAAATGGTTTGTAACCAGTAATTGTAACTTAGACGACCATATTTTGCAGTAAAGAAGCTCAAAATCTTGCATTCATTGTTCTCTTGCTGATAAAGAAATAATTGTTAGTTTGTTATATATATTCAACCATTACTAGTGGAATAAGCAAAATAAAGTTTTATACAAGTTTCATTGTTTGTTTCCTTATGGTAATGAACATATCCTTTTTGTTATGTGAATGGATATATCTTTTGTAACATGACTGCAAAGTAGAGCCTTACTAAGAATATATATCTTATATATAGATGGTCATTCAATACAGTCAATTTTAAGTAGAGAAATATTTGTATTGAGTGCGCCCCCTTATATATTGGTATTGATTACTGAAGACATTTTCATGTTTGAATTGTATGGTTTGTTACGTATATTTCACCCTTTTCCATGGTCATATTCATGAATATTAATGCTTTAAATTTGATATTATTTGATGAAGATAAAGTTTATCTCAACAACCTAATCTTGTTCCAGGTGACTAAAGTTCACGAGGAGTTTTTTCTCCCAGGGGAAGTAATTATGGAACAAGGCAATGCAGTTGAACAACTTTATTTCATCTGTCATGGTGAGCTGGTATAATTTCCTTTCCTTTAATGTTTATTTTCTTATTATTTTGTATTCAGTTCTTTCTCTAGTCTTCATTATCATAACATTATATGCTATGATATCATTTGAAAATTTGTTATCATGATGTATTAATGAAGTTAAATCTCAAACAGGAGGAAATTGGAATATGTGAAGATGGATCCGAAGAGACTGTATCGATTTTAAAACCTCACAGTTCATTTGGAGAAGTTTCTATCTTATGTAACATTCCTCAGCCTTATACAGTTCGTGTTTGTGAGCTTTGTAGACTTCTTCGAATCGATAAACAATCTTTCTCCAATATCCTTGAGATATATTTTCACGATGGCCGAAAAATATTGAACAATCTAGTAGAGGTAATAAATATTATAAAAAATATAACTAATTAATATGATTCATTTGAACTCCATTTTCTAAAATAATATTGGTGGCAGTATAAAGCAAATGATGTTCGTATGAAGCAATTAGAGACAGATGTCACATTGCATATTGGAAAACATGAGGCTGAGCTGGCACTGAGGGTCAACAGTGCAGCTTATTACGGTGATTTGTATCAGCTGAAAAGCTTGATTCGAGCTGGAGCAGATCCAAAGAAGAAAGATTATGACGGAAGGACACCATTGGTATGTAGTTTACTGTTTATATGAATATGTCAATTTGAGTTTTGTTTTCTCTCTAATGGGTCAAACAGGTTGAAACTTCAAAGTCGCACAAATGGTAATCATTTTTAACACATTAATGTTTTAAATAGTATCTTAAAAAATGATAATAAAGTGTTTAGGGGACAACCTGACCCGACCCATTGTGTGATCTATGATGCTGTATTTTCAAAAGCAGTGATTGCTAACTAGTTGTTGACATGAACAGCATCTTGCTGCATCAAAAGGATATGACGACATCACTCTTTTCCTTATTCAAGAAAAAGTTGAACTTGATGTTTTAGGTAAATTTCCTTCTTTCTATTGATTGCTAAATTTATTTAATCAAGTTTACATCATACTAATTCATTATTACGCGTATAGATAATTTTGCAAACACACCTTTACTAGAAGCCATTAAAAATGGTCATGATAAAGTAGCTTCGTTACTAGTGAAAGAAGGTGCAACATTAAAGATAGATGATGCTGGTTCTTTCTTATGTGCAACCGTTGCAAGAGGAGACATTGATTTTCTTAAACGGATATTATCCTACGGTATTGACCCAAATTCGAAAGATTTTGACTTTAGAACTCCACTTCATGTAGCTGCCTCACATGGTTCTTATATAATTGTTAAGTTGCTAGTTGAAGCTGGAGCCAGTGTTCTGTCAAAGGATAGGTATATACCCTTTTGGTTACAAAATTACATTTTAAAGGGATTGTTATCTTCAAAGTAGTAACTAATTGTAGAGTCATTTTATGGTTTGAATATACAGATGGGGTAACACTCCCGTTGATGAAGGGAGAATGTCTGGAAACAAAATGTTGATCAAGTTACTAGAAGAAGCAAAATCTATTCAGTTGTCAGAACTTCCAGAAGGTTCTCAAGAAATAACAGGTTTGTTTTTCATCTTTCTTTATACTACTTGAAAGTTAAAATTTCATACATCCATTTAAAACTTAGTATAGTAAGAAAAATCACAATGTTAAATATACTCAATTATTATTGACAGATAAAATGCACCCAAGGAAATGTACAGTATACCCTTTCCACCCGTGGGAACGAAATGAAAACAACAAGTTTGGAGTGGTCGTGTGGATTCCTCGCACCACCGATGAGCTTATAAAAGCGTCAGCAGAACTGTTAAAGTTAGATGTTCATCCCACTTCTTGTATAGTAACTGAAGATGCAGGTAAAATTCTTGATGTTGATATGATTACAGATGGCCAAAAGTTGTACTTGATAAGTGAATAATAAGTGTTGTATGTTATCATTTTCTGTATTATTGTGAGAATGTCACACGGCCCATTTACCGGGGCTATTGCAATATAAATAAACTTGTTCTTCGTTCAAATATTGTAAATCTGTTAGACATGATAATCCAAAACCTTATTAGAGGCATAGAGACAACAACGATTATCTCCAGTGTCTTAGAGAAATTGGTGCAGCCGTGCAGGGATAATAAACAAAGTGACTTGTCATAATTTCTTTAAGCATCTATGTTGTTCATAGATGACTAAAGCCGTAAACGAACCAAACATTCATCGTTCAGCGAAAAGTTCGTTTGTTATATAAACAAACAAACACGAACAATAGCTTTTGTTCGTTAAGATAAACACACATGAACAGAGACCGTGTTCATTCCTTTGTGTTCGTGAATGTTCGGTAATGTGTTGGTAAACGTTCGTTTATATTTGGATAACTATTGTTCGTTTGTTTGGGCTCATTTACAAATTTAACAAACAAACACCAACATCTTAAATTTTGTAACAAACAAACACAAACATAAACTTCCTTTTGGTTATGTGTTCATAAAACGTTCGTTAGTTCGCTAATAACTTAACAAATGAATATGAACATAGAGCTTCGTTCGGTTCGTTTCGTTACAGCCCTTCACATGACCTAACCTTCAAATACATTTGTAAGTTATTACTAGTTCTTTAATCACATTTTATATTAGAAGAGTCCCCTTCTAAGTGAGACAAAATCCCACTTATAACACCCTAGGTAAATCCTATATCGGTCATGAATATAAGAGATATTTGGTTTATAAGGAATTTATGCCTTAAATATCATCAAGTCATCAACGCATTTTGGGCTTAAACGTGGTGTCTTTCTTTTCAGAAAATCAAGTAGCAATTTTAAACTCAGACAGTTTAAATTCATTAAAAAAAACTATACATCATTATCATTATGTTTACGAGGGTAATATTTTTACTTGTTCCTTGCATACTATGAGCTTTCCAAAACTAATTTTTATACCATGACAAATTTAAGTGTTATCATTTGGATTGCATCAAAGGCATCTAAGTTTGAATACTAGCTTGATTGCAATTTTGATCGAGTCACTTGTGACGCAATGAGTAATTTTGAGTTTGGCCATTGGCTTGTTTACAATTTATAATCTCTTCTGACGATAGATTAAGATGTGATGTAAATTATAACAATAAATTATGATCTCTGAATAATCTACTCTAAAATACGTCATACACTTCAAAATATTAAAACTTGGTGGCCAATGAACAACTTGATGTAAGCGATAACTATAAGGAAGTTGGCATATACACGTATCTTATCAAAAAATTGAAGTACACTATAAGAAAAGTATCATACTCGTATATTAACCGAATGTTAAAAAATTATTTGGCAGGAAGTTAATACATCTTACTTAATAAACAAACAAACAATTTTTTTATTTGTTAACATAAACAAATGGACATGACTCTTTCTTTTGTTTATGTTCATGAATGTTTATTTATGTTTATAGAATTATGTTCACTTGTGTTCGTCTATTTATGTGATTATGCCCGTTAAGCTTGTGCACACATGTTCGTTAATTTATACATTCATTTACATATTTTAAGACACTACAATTTAGTCTACACTTGAACCATCACAAATTAATTTTAAACTTTAGTCTATAGTTGAACCAACTTTTTAAGATCGCTCACATTCATTTACATGTTTGTCTAGGTTCACTTTTGTCAGTTCACTAACCATTTCACTATTAAGAAGCACACATGAACAACAACCAACCTGTGTGTCGCACGGATACTGCATGTACTAATACATTTATGTGATTTTAGAAGAGGCTCAAGCCCTGCATTTGTTATTAAACCCTATATTTTCACTTAAGCTACGCCTTTAATGATGTCAAATGCAACAATATCATGTATGAACCATTTAAAAATTAATGAGTTAAAAGAATTAAAATGACTTGATACTGAATATTTAGAAAACAAAACAATAAACATAAAAAGCCTCTTGCATGCAAAAACTTACAATAATATAAACGTTTCAAATCATAGTTTCATCGCTAATCTGTGCTTAGATACACTATCCAATTCCAACTTAAAAATCATAGTTCTAAAGCTAATCTGTGTTTAAATAATTAGTCCTACCCTTATACTTTCATCACTTGTTGCTATTGTTTTATGTGGTTTATTCATTTAACCCAAATATCTTCCCATAAGAACCATAATAGTTTAAAGATTAACCCAAATATCTTCCCGTAAGAACCATAATAGTTTAAAGATTGTTGCGTAGTCAGTTGGCATTCATTTACCAACTTGTGTGTATTTTTACTTGTGTGACACACCAAATACCCTAACTACATACATTGTCCCAGCTAGAGACTAGACCTAAAGCACAAAAAGGCTCAAGAATAGAAAATTAAAAATAAATACACTACTAATAATAGCCATAAATGATTTTAAAAAAGCATGTTATTCAACAACATTAGAAAATGATCATCGATTCCAGTTTGGGCCTTCAACAAAAACACTCAAGTATGCAGCTTTACTTCTCAGCTAGTTAAAAGTAAAAAGATCCATACCTCAAAATGTGCATAAAAAACCCTGCAGCAAACATCTTACAAGCCTCATTTTAAAGATGTGCATAAAAACCAAGCCCGATCTCTGGATCATATCTCGTCTGAGAAGTTAACTGACAAATCCCAGTAATGACCAACTCCAGCATCAGAGAACACCTTACGAGCAGCATTTTCAGTCCTGCATTCATGCATCAAAAATCTATGAAAACTAGGTTTAGCAACACTCCCTTGCCACACCAACACACATTTGTTCTTCGGTTTCTCATCACCATCATTGTCATTCTCATCTTCATCCTCTTCTTTCACAGCAGCAGCCCAGTTTATACGTTTCAGCATCAATTTCTGATAGCGCTTTATAGATTTACTACCACCTTCCACCGCCACCACACATATACCGTCAGAAATAACTGCACATCCTGACAAACGGTTCTCTTGGGCATTAACATCCACCTTAAACCTTGTTTGAGGATGAGAAAGGTCGTTAATTTTGTAAACAGAAACTATGGTCTCAAGGGTATTATTGTCATCGAAGAGTTTTCTCTCTTTCTTTTCACGTCTTTCCGCAGGTGTTAGTTTCCGTGCAATGTTTCTATCAACATGGGCCTGCTCACGTTCAGCTGCAGCACTTCTGATCTCCATTTCAAGACGGGTTGGGTCTTGGGTTGCTTCTGACCCAAGAACTTTCATTAAATTGCTCATTTTGACTTTGGGTTTGGGTGGTTCTAAAAGGCCTTGTCTGATCATTTCTTGGCGGTTTTTCTCCATGGCCAAACGTCTCTGAGTTCGAAGTTTTTTTCGTTCTCTTTGGGTAAGTTTTAAGGGTTGAGGTGGCGGTGGAGCAGGCTCGGCTGGAGGTTCAATAGGGCGGGGATGTTCAACATATAAGGTGATCTTTTCTTTCTTTAGTGTATCTTCTGCTAATCCACCTTCTGTGATATTTCCATAAGTACCAGAACCCAAAAGTGGTACGTCCCTAAAAGTTTAAAACAACCTTAATCAGATTCCTGCAAACAAGCTTGAGCTCTGCTAATCAAAATAACCACTTAAGGAGTTAAGGCGTAAGTATTGATGAAAAACATATGTGCAGGTCAAAACATTATTTTTGTATAAGTCAAGTGGAGTTAGCCCTAAACATTTTTTATCCTAACTTTATAACAATTCCTGTGTGCTTAAGAATACAAATATTACATTATTGCAACAATAACCTAAATTCTTGGATAAAAAACTCAGTAGGTTGCACACACAAAAAATACACTTTGTGAGACATTCAAGCCATTTGAATTTTTTCTTTTTTATATAAACTATACATTTACCCAATCAACTGTTAGAGATAACAACTGACATATTCATAAGTAACTCTGCATATGAGTGGAAGAGAAAGTCACTGCCACAGTCAAACTATGGTGACCACAAAAAAATGTCATAAAAAACGAAAGAGCCTAGTCTGCTGACATACAAAGTGACACTAACATTTTGGGGGAAAAAATTTGTTGCAAACACAAAATTGAGTAATTATTAAAAGTAGTGTGTATGATCGGTGATTGGCCAGATTCTTTTCCTGCAGAATCTAAAAAACAGTTTATACAGAGAGTTGCAACAACTTACCACCACTCAACTTCAGGAATAGGGTCCTTTGGCTTTTCTTTAGTGATAATTCTCTCTGATACCTCTATAAGATTGGGATTAATATCAGGCTCAGCCTTGGCCTTAGCAAGCTGTGCTTGTTTTGCTTTGAACTCTCTTGCTTGTGCTTCTCCAAATTGACTCTGGAAACAAAAATTACAGCAATCAGAAAGCTTTAAAAAATCTTTATTAAACGAGAAAGTCCAGAATGAGCAACAGCAGAACACAACACACCTTTAACTTGACGATCTCAGCCTCCTTAGACCATTTGCCTTCCTCTACAAATTGAAATGTCATCTTTTTAGGCCTTAAAAGCTTTGTTTTATCTATTCCCATTCGAGGATCAAAATGAGGATTTTTATCTGGATCCACTTCCAATTCTGGCTTCAGTATCTGGAATGCATCTTTTTTCTGCTTGTTAATGTTAACCTGGATGATTTAAGAAGACAAAATAAAATCAAGGCTTAAAACACAAACAATATTTTATACGAGTCAGTTGGGTTGTTCAGTGATCAAAAGAGGCTCGATTGAAATAGATCATAGTTGCAACAGACCATGTCAGGTTAAGTTGACCTCCAAACACTTGTTTATTTCTTAATAGAGCCCACAAAATTATCTCTTTAACTATTATCAGAAATATAAAACTAAATCATTAAACAGAAAAAGATTTAGGAGGTTATATGTATTAAACTATAGTCTTTGGGCAACTTCTAAACCGTTCACATGTTCCCCTTTTAACTAATTTTTTATTTGACAAGTTTAACCGGATGAAAAAACTTAATACATTCATAAATGGGTCAAAACTGCCACTTTAATACTAGAAAACAAAGCAAGCTACCTTAAGGGTGCTCAGATTGTTTAGTTTTGATATATTCACCACATTCCCATGTTCATCTACTTCCCTACCCAATGCATCCAAACGAAGAACAGGAGCTTTAGCAGGCTTAGGTTGAACAATGACATCTGGTGGCAACTGTCCAGGAAACATGTTTATAAGTGGAGCAAATTCTGGGTCCTGTCTAAATCCCATCTTGGCAGCAAGCTCTTGTGCACGTTTTACAGCTTCAAACTTGGGCGCAGTAAGTCCTGCCATAAGGGGAATACTGCCACCAAGCGCTGGCATAGAGGACGTGGCACCAGAAAGGGAAACCTGTGCACTGGTGCTTACAGGTTGGGGAGGGGCGAGAACTATTCCTGAAGTGAATGGAGTCTTTGAGCCCTCTTTTGTTGAAATCTGGGCACTTCTTTCAGTGTTTGTGTCAATGCCTTTATTTAACTGCACCAAATAACACAAGATAAATTAATGTAACATGGCACCGCTACACAACATTCAATATCAGAAGAACTTAGTAATGTAAGGCAAGCTAAAAAGAAACTAAAATTCACAGCTTACCAAAGGGATTTTCTTCATCTTCTCTGCAAGCTCCTTTCGCTTCAGTAAAGTTGCTTTAGCCTTAGATAAGGCATCGAGAGAGATGCCCCCACTCTTGCCTGCTGAAGAATTCCCATCTGTACTGGATTTCCCAGGAACCTCATGAGATCTGTTACTATTAACTCCTTCATTTTCATGTTTGGTAGAAATCGAAGATACCTTAGAAGTGTGGCTAGGTGCCAAAGAAGTCTCATGCGAGATACCGAATTCCTTACTGTGTGATCCTGGTGCACCACCCTAAAAAAAGTACGAAACACAACTCAGCATATATAACCAAGATAATGCTGAACATATACAGTATCATGCAGCACGCATTGTAACAAAATGTTTCTCCAGGGTATTAAGAGGTTGCCACCAAGCACACTAAATGCACAACAGAAGTCATCTAACTCAATAATCATCGAGAAATGCTTCTCCATGATAGTAAGACTGTAAGAGAGCTCCTGTTGATGGTCATTTACTGTTGAGCAGTGTTATACTTACAACAATAACTTAATATGCAACTGCAGTATGAAACCAAGTATGCAGAATACGAACAATAACATGCAAACACAGTATCAAACTAACAAATCCTACCTACGTGAAAATGTAATGTCAGGCATCAAAATCACTATGAAATACAACCAAATTGATCCGCATCATGATAAAAAAAACATAAGAAACAATAACTTACATTGGCATTGGAATCTCCGTTCAAATCGTGTTGCTGCAACTTATCACCATGATTATCAACATAATCCATCTCTTCCTTCTTCACTTTATCCTCAAATTTCCTCCTCTCCTTCCTCTCATCCGAAACTCTATTTCGCTTATCACGACCTTCATCATACCGATCTTCATCATCACTATAACCTCTATCTTTTCTCTTGTGATACCGTCTATTATCCACCGATTTCTCTCTAGACTCCCTATCCTTGCTACCTTCTCTATCGTATGACTTTTCACGCTTAACACGATCTTCAACATCATCAGATCTACGACGTCTATCATCTCCGTCGATATCCCGGTGTTTATCGTGTTTGGAGCGGTGATGATCATCAGTGTGTTTGCTGCTACGATGCTTGTAATCTCTGGTTGATTCCGTGTCCCTGTCGCGATCCGTATCCCTGTGTTTCCGGCTAGATCGTTCCATGGCGTTAGGGTTTTAGCAATCTCGAGTCGTTCACAGGGAGACGATAATGAATCAAAAACGAAAATAAAGGGATTTGATGTTGTTTGGGTACAAGCCCATATTTTGTAAAACGGATTATAATGGGCTTCTCTTTTAAATTGAAAAGCTCCTAGATATAAAAGAAATACACTTTTAACTATTGATTTTTTGTCGTTTTTGGTTTTAACTTATGAAATATATACTAGCGGTCTTAATTTTTATTTTTTTAACACTAATGGACCACCGTTAAAAAAGGTTAAAAAAATAATAGCGTTAACTTTTTTCTTTGAATTACAAACCAACATTTTAGGGTTTTTGATCGGAATGAGAATACGAGACGATTGATGTAAAAATTACCTCGAAACGAGGATCCAAACGACGAAATTTGTACATCCGGTTAAAGAATCGTTAAGTTTAAACAACCCGATGAAGCATCGTTTTGTCATTTGGAGCACTGTTTCAATGTAAATTTTATATCAATTGACTCGTATTATTATTCCTATAAAAAAAATAAAACGTCGACCTGAAAGGCTGAAATTCAAAAAAAAAAAGTTAACGCCGTTCATTTTTTTTACGGGGGTCCATGAATGGCAAAAGTGATAAACGTTGGGACCGCCAGCGCATATTTCATAAGTTGGGACCGGTAGCGGCTAAAAACTAATAGTTGAGACTGTTAAGGTCCAATACTCCAATAAAAAAACTAACACGTTTTTAAGTTTTCTATCTCTATCTTATATGACTTGAACAAAAAATCTTTGTTACCTGTTTTAATAGACCGTTCCAACTCTAAGTATGATCAAACTATTTTAGAAATCCAACGTTGTCTAACGCACAATTTAGAAAATAGATTATACATAACGTATGTTAAGAAGCAAAAAGCATATAACATGTATGTATAAATTAAATTTTGGTATTCGTTTTATAACACGGTATTTCTATTTAAAATTTTACTATAATATTTGTACTATTAAGTTAACCCGTGTATTACATATGTATAAAACTTGACATGTTATGTAATAAAAAAATAATAAGTTTCGAGTCGAAATGCTCAAATGCATGTACCGAGATTTGTATTTGTACCAATGCTAGGCCGTCTAAAGAGTGAGACCATAGGTTGAAGTGTTGAACGGTTTGTGTCTTTGTGAGGGTGAAACTGAAAATTGACTTGACACAACTCGGGTGCTATTTGGGCTACCCATTCTTTGACCCAAAACGGTGACTGTTAAACACTTCCCCGGCACAATTCAAACCTCTACACACACCGGAAATGGAGGAGAAAACTAAGTGCCTGGTTTTGATCGGCGCCGGTGCTCTTTTAGGCTCCATTACTGCCACCGTAGTTCTTCGCAAGCTTCTTACACCTAGGTATTTCTGTTAAAATACTACATCCACACTTCAACAATTACATGTTTCATGTTTCCCTCACAAAATCAGCACACACGTATTTATGTTTTGAATCAAATTTACAGTCGAGAAACTCAGGTCTGGTTTTGATTTTCGTTTTTTGTTTGTCCAGTGGAGCTACGCTTCAAAGCAGTAACAAGGCCAAATCAAATGGTAAGTTTCTAGGCTCTCCTAATTTACAACTTTTGTAAAGCTTATTACAGTTGAGATTTGAGTTGATTGTGTTTTAGTTAGTTTAAGGCCAGTAACTGATGCTTTAGAGTCTGGTTCATCATGTTAGACGCTTAGAGCTTCACAGACTGATGTTGTATGAACCAATGTTTGTAGAACTTTAGCTTATTTTAAGAAATAAAGCAATAGCAATGTTACCGGCTGAAGAACGAGTGAATGAAAGTCATTCTGGAGTCGTTCAGGCACGGTTTTTCTGCTTGGATACAGTTGAGGCTTTCTGACGTATAGTGTAGCTGTAGACACTATCTCTAGTGATTATTACTACATTTAAGAGCTTCCCTATGCTTTTATTTTGTCTCATTTTCAAGTAAGACTGATGTCTATTATCCGATGAAAGTTATTGACATATCAATCGATTTGTCTTTTATATATTGAATGAATATTTCAAACTTCTTTAGTTTCTATGACCCTATGACTCTATCAACATTAATTGTTGTTGATTACTTGATGTACTCTAATAGTACTCTAATGGCTTCATAGGAAAAGCAGCCTTATACACACCAGCTGTAGAAGACAATAGTTATGTAAAAGAAAAAATGTATGACGAGGACACTGCAGGCCTGCTAAAAGACGATATAGTTTCTGAACAGCTCACCAGGTAGATGATACAAGCAGCAGTAAAAATGAATTTAATGTTTTGTGTTCTTGGTTATCCTTAATACTTCCCTATCTTTATAACTTTCATATTCTTGATACTCTTTCTGACACCAGGAATATTCAGTTCTTTGGCTTTGATGCCCAACAAAAAGTGACAGCATCCTATGTCGTAGTCATTGGCCTTGGAGGGGTTGGGAGTCATGCTGCATCAATGCTTTTGAGATCAGGAGTTGGCAGGCTCCTCCTTGTCGACTTTGACCAGGTATCTAATCTTTTATATACTTAGGTTGATGGTCTGTCAAGCCAGAAGTTAGATGTTCAATTGAGACAATCAAGTAGATGTGTACATGTAAATGTATTAAATCACCAATTAGGAGTTTTCTTTGGGTGCAACTAGAATGCATCAAATACAATCCACTTACATATTTCTTTCTTTCATTTACTCAAATCAAGAGGCTAGCTTTACCACTAATCTGAAAGACTAATCAGTTTTACCAGCAATCTTATTATTCTATTTCCCTTTTTTAAAGAAAGCATGTATTGGATCACATGATTTTTCTACAAAAAAGGATTAATGGTGAGTCTGGTGGTAGCTATAGTTTTTTTAACATTCAGATTTGGGATCTTTGTCAAAGCCTAAAACATCATTATTGTATGTTCATGTACTTACTCATCAATAATCACTAAAGTCTATCTGCTACATGGTCAGGTTTCACTATCATCTTTAAATCGGCATGCTGTTGCTACAAGAACAGATGTTGGCACCCCGAAAGCATTATGCCTTAAGAACCATTTCTTATCAATTTATCCAGAATGCCACATAGATGCAAAGGTTCTGTTATATGATGATTCATCAGAAGAAGAAATTCTCTCGGGTGATCCTGATTTTGTTCTGGATTGTATTGATAACATTGATACAAAGGTATCCCCCCTTAATATTCTGCTACCAACTTCCAGATTCAAACAACTGCATGTATTATTTTGTTACGTTAATAAACTTTCAATAATGATGTGTTTGTTTAATCGGTATGATAGGTGGCTCTTCTTGCTGCATGTGTACGTAGGGGTTTAAAAGTTTTATCTGCAACAGGAGCTGGTGCAAGAGCTGACCCCACGAGAATACGTGTAGCTGATTTGAGGGAATCCACTAATGACCCACTCTCTAGATCAGTAATGCTTCTGTCTTCTATATTCCTTGTTTTATTGCTTATTGAGTGTACGGGTTGATTTTGGTTATACTCATTTAGTGGGATTAGGGGTCAAAGGAGTAAAGTTAAAAAGATTGGTTAAAGTAGAAACGTATGAACGGGTCATTATAATCAACAGTCACCCACAAATGAACTAAAAATGTATAAAACCTCCTGAATCATTTTATTTCAAGAAGTAGATTATCATTGTGATAATAGTTTTATCATCATCCTTGAAACTTAAATTATCTGTACGGTTCAAGTAAAGAAACATCCTTTTTCATATTAACCGTCGATCCTGATGTGAATCAATATGGCTTTTTGGTAATTTTTTTTTTGCAGGTTAGACAACGTTTAAGGAGAGATCATGGTATTGAAGGTGGCATTCCTGTAGTTTTCTCTTTGGAAAAACCGAAGGCAAAACTGCTACCCTTCAAGGGACCTAATGGAGATGAAGAGAATCCTTCAGATTATCAAGTAAGGATGTTTAGTTGTTTACTAACTATTTCTTGTATTTAGAGCTGGCAATTCTGACCCATTTTCTATTGAATGGGTCTATTTATGCTCAATCTCTAATGGCTCAAGGGGTAACATAAAAAAAATAGCTCTAGAAAGAAGCCACCATTTCGGATCCTGCTCCTCTGCAAATTCTGGTCCCATATTCTGGCTGTGCCATGGGGGACTATTTCCGCGGATCGAACTAAGTCGAAAGCTGCCTGAAATGTATTTATTATATGTAAAACCTCCTACACTGTATACTTCAAAAAGTTAGATTATTATTGAAATACTATAACTTCTTTAACAATGTTTGACACTAATTATGTACGAAATATTACTCCATGCAAAACTGTTACCTGTTCTACCTGTACAAAAACCGAGACGCCCCTTTTGCCACTTCTACCTATACGGAATACTTATTAAAGTTTATGTGGTTTACATATGGTTGGTTTTTTTATCCAGTGCTAGTTTTCGGAAGGTTTATTTTTTCTATTGGGTATATGTTACTCAATTGCTTGCTGGTTACTATGAAAAGTTTTTTCTTGACACTGAAGTTCCACAACATGATGTCAGGTAGTGCCTGGATTTAGGGTTCGCATAATTCCTGTTCTGGGAACCATACCTGCTATATTTGGACAAATCATGGCATCATACGTTGTGACACAGCTGGCAGAATTTCAAGTCCACATGGAGCCCATTGTCAACTTTGATATGGATCATTACCGGGTCCTACATCAGCGCCTTATTGAGCACGAGGAGTTGATTTATGGCACATCTGTTCACGTTCAGGTACTTGGCTTTAGCCCTTTTGTTTACCATTATTTCTTATTCAATCGTATTTTTCTTGATCTTAGGTGAGAATAAAGTTTAAAAATTTATGATTAGTAATCTCAAACTTCTAAAGGTGTCATTTTCAGAATTTGTGTACATGTTTTTTGATTTTTATGGCTCAATATTAAACTGGTTTTTGACGGGTACACTCATAAGACCGAGATAATTGTGCCAGACAGTTATTATCAGTTTTCTTATCAGTAGACAGGTAAGAGTTCTATTATTGTTAGATAAGTTTAAATGTTATATTTTGTACTAGATAACTAGACAGGATTAAATTTAGATAAAATTTAGGAATTCAGGTATCCTTGGTATTGGTTTGTTTCCTTTTGTTAATATTGTCTTTTCACCCAAGCTTTAGTATTATGGAGTTATGGTAAGTCTGGCATATCTGTAGTATGTAAGAGAATTAGGGTTGTAACTTTAGTATGCTTAGTTTATATAAATGATCGCGCATCATTGGGGGCAACTTACCTCTCGAAAGTCGGCCAAACTTGTATCGTTTGTTACTTTGTTATTTACTACTTTTGTTTGTTTCTGTTGCAACACAATAGCTGGGTCTCACCCTAAACTTATGATAATTTTTTTTTCATTACACATTATAGGCAAAGTGGTAACTGTACTTTATCTTGAACTATTTTTTTTTTCTATCTTAGTTATTATTGACATGTCTTGTAAGGTTAAAAAAGCAAATTTGCCATCCAAAACATACCGAAGGGTGATTTTAATTTTTATAAATTACCATCTAAATCATACCAAAAGGGGAATTTTATAAATTACCATCTAAATCACACCAAAAGGACAGATTTACCATCCAAAACGGTTCAATAGCTCTATTTGTCATCTATATTTTGAAAAAACTCTTTGCTACTAGACTGAATAATGTGTATGTATTTATTATTGAGCATGGGTATTAGACTATTAGTGCATTTCCAATATTTAATGGTGTTTAACGTGAATGATATATCGTTCGAAAAGGTAATGTGACATATTGGATTATGCAACAAAGTGATTTAAAGAGTGTGAGATTAGTGTTAGATAGAGTTTGAGGATAAATTGGTGGAACCTTATTTTTTTCTAATGGGTTTTTAGTGTTATGTGTTATAAGAAGAGATCTCCTTATCTTAGGAAAATAATCATCTAAGAGTATGATTTTTTTCTTATAAGTTATATAACACACAATTTTAGAGAACAAACCTTCTAAAAATCTTAGATCTTAAATTTTCCCTTAACCTCCTTCAAAAATAAAAGATGTCTATGTTTTTTCGTAAGTAATTTGGCGTGTCAAAAAGTGTAGAATTAATCGTTTTTTCCTTAAATGTCCAATGCTGCTGCAAATAAATCAATTTAATAAGATCGGAGACCAATGGTCCTATGGATGGCAAATTTGCCCTCTTAACCTTTATCTAAGAAAGATTAGTTCTTGGATGAAGATGTTGTACTTAAGTTGATTATAATTATGGGCTGTAATATGCTATAATCTGTATGTTCGAGTATATAGTTCAGGTTGGTGTCGAACTTCAATGATGCTTTATGTGTTTCGCCCTCTATTTTATATATCTAACACGAATAGGTTGTTAGGAGAGTAAGCAATTTGTAGTTTGTTAGTAGCCTATAAGAATGGTAGGAAGAGATAGGCATCGAAATATGTGGTATGCTTTACAAGTGGCAGGTTCTCCCATTTTGCTTATTTGATTTAACTAAACATGAAACATATCAAACAAGCTGAGGGTTTGGCAACGTTTATATCTAGTTCATAGAGCCACCTACATAATCTAATTCAAAGATTAAATTGTTATGGTAATAATTTTTTTTATAATCAAGAATTAACACATGTTTTGTATGCTTTTGGAATCGACAAAAAAATGTTTGAGTCAACCCAACTCAATCTGACCCTTTGTTAGTGCATACAATACATAATATTTTGAAATGCATATGGGTCTCATCACAACCTAATCTTTGCTCATCTGTTTTTTTATCATTGGGCCTTTTTCAATCTTTAAGGTAGATATTGAAGAAGTGATGTATGTTGCTAAAGAATTGTGGCATTGTCGAAGCGCAAAAGACCAAAGTACAAAAGAAGTTGGGCGTGGAATGTGGCGTTCTGTTAATGAATTGATGCTTGTGAGGTATGTATATCATTTGGTTTCTAAAATGAATCCTGGAGAATTTCAGTTTGACAACGTCGTAAACAATAAGAAGATTATGGTTTTGTAGCAAGACATGACTATCCCAACTTATGAAAGAGAGATCTAAAATAAACGAACTGATTTCTCTTTGATTAGGGGACTAATCATATGGTCATTAACATTGGAATCAATTATACTTCCCAAGAGGAAACAGTCAACTTCAATTATAATCAGGAAAAGGAATAAAGGCTATAGATAAGTACTCCCTCTTATCTCATGAAAATCGTAAAACTTTCTATTTTTAACTCCATCATATTTCAGCCATTTGCTATTTTGATATTTTCTTAAATTATAATGACCTATCTTCCCATTTTTTCATTCTAAAAATTAACAATATTGATCCAGGTGCCTACGATATCTATCATCTCGTATTATGGACATTTGACAAACATTCGAAACACATTTCATGGAATAAAACTCTCCTCGTTACTCTATATTCGTTAATCCTTAAGAAAATATCTAAAATACAAGCCTGCAAACTCCACTAGATTGAAATGCATATAGAACCTAAAGAACAAATAGACCCCAAGACAAGTGTCAACTTGGTACATGTTTGTCAGTTTTCCTATTTTGATTTGTGTTCATAAGATAGACAATTTGGCCTAGTGAAAACATAGCATTGTATGTATTTTTGCCTGTAATTCTGTACTTTTTTCTCCTGGCAGATGGGACCGATCAAAGCCAGCATCTGTTTGGAATCTAATTCTTCTAAAATTCACAGAGGTATTTTTTACTGTTCAATATATTACAGGGTGATGGATTCAATCTCGATAAACTAAAAAAATGAATTGGATAAAATAAAGAGATATAGCAAATCTAAGAGGATAAGGTTTGAAAATTTGCAAATCTTGTGGAACGTTAGTCTAGTTGTGCAAGTTGTGATCGTGCTCTTGCCGTTCGAGTTGGTTAAGTAGAGTTATAAAAGTGTGGTTTTGTGGTGGTCTGATCATTTATACAATAAAGAGTCGTGGATTGCGTTTTCCCCCAAAAATCGCCACAGAAGTTTTGTTTATCTTGAGCCAATCTACCTATTCTAATAATTGAGTAACACATCCACATGTCACCATTTTAACTACTCCACATAGGATTTTGCTTAGGTGTCATGTTCTAAATTAATTTGATGGAGAATTTTTAGACGGGTCATGGTATGCTCCATATTCGAAATAACCCGATATGTTTAAATTAAAAATTCACAAATTATCATCAATTATTTCCTAACCCGATATGTTCAAATACAAAATTTACCAATTATCATGATCTATATCTTAACCCGATATGTACCAAGTATCATGAATTATCTCCTAACTTGATATGTTCAAATAAAAAAATTATCAATTATTATGATTTATCCTAACCCAATATGTTCAAATTAAAGTTTTACCAATTATCATTAATTATCTCATAACTCGATATGTTCAAATAAAAAAATTAACAATTATCATGAATTATCTCCTAACCCGATATGTTCCAATAAAAATTTACCAACTATTATAAATCATATCCTTTATTGTAACTTATGATTTTTTATATGAATATATTTGTAAATATCCAAATCGATTTAATAAGAGATATGTTAAAAATAAATTTTATATGTAAATTGAGTTAAAACCTATAAAACTAAAATCTGTGTAGTACACGGGTACTAATCTAGTTGTCTAATAAGGGGTGGCAATTTGAATCATTTTCTTATTATTGGGTTATGTTTTATCCCAATCGGGTCAAATTTAAAAAGTAGATAGAAATGAAGCGGGTTGAATGGGTTAAACGTGATGAAAGTCAACTAGTGTGAAATTTTTAATGCATACAAACTGTTAGATGAGTTATCCAAATATTTGAATTATTAATGTAATCATCATATACTTTTATAGTTAAATATTAATGCATTAATTGTTTACAGAAAAAGTTAAGTTTACGAAATTCCTAGCATAAAAACATTTTTAGGTTGGGGCTATGCTTACATTAATGCAGCATGAAATCTCTGTTTCATGATTGCATAATGACATATTGAGATAATCTTTTCACCTGCAACTTTTACTAATTTTTTTAATATTCTCTCCCTGAACCCAAACAGGCTGATGAACACGAATCTAGCACGCTTGAAGATATAGAGGAAAATGAACCCGAGTTTTTCAGAAGGGTAACATCCACACTGAAGCGAGCGGAGTTAGACTTTGGTTCGTAGATCAGTGCATTTATCAAGGTTCTTCAGTGCCCCATTTATGAGGTGCTCGATTTTGGGAATTGTGTTCACTATGATCAAATTTACAAAGTCCTTCGAGTAAGCAAAAAGTACATTTCGTTTTGATCATATCTTTTTGTAGCTAGGAGTTGCCATTGTTGTATGGCCTATTGAGAATGTAAGTGGAAGTGAATTTTGTTGTGTTGTAGTTTCTATACTGGCCCGGACTGTTGACGAGAAACGTGTTGACCTGAACTTGATGGTTTTATATTAATTTCAAACTTGCTATGGCATATTGGCAACTTGGACCAGTTTTAGACTCAAGAAATCTATTCTAGATAAGGAAATATATAACCTTACTATTTAACTCCAATAATATTACTTAACTGCTCTTTTATAATTTAGAGCATTTCTTATGTAAGCTTGAAGTAAAAGTTTAAAGATACTGTCTTTTATCGATGCGGGCGGCTTGTTTTTAATCCTTGTGTAGGACGCTATAATATGCCTATTTCTAAGCCTAAAGGTTTATGGTATACTGAAAATAAATTTGTAAAAAAAAACAACCATAAATTATGACATAACATGTGCTACGAAATGCAATGCTATGCTAAGCTCCTTATGAGTTACTAAGGACCGGTTTGATATAACATGTGCTACAAAATGCAATGCTATGCCAAGCTCTTTGTGAGTTAGTAAGGATCGGCTTGTTAAAAGCTTGAACTGTGCTGTGCATAAGCTAGTTCAGGCTTATACTAGGACTCACATATCAGAATTGTCTGGCTTGCAAGCTTAAACGAACTTTTATGACTTTGTCATTTAACTTTTATTTTGATTAAGTAATAGTTATAATACGTCAAATCATAATAAATAGTTAAATATTATAATTATAAAGTTATACAAAAACAATATAAACACGTGTCTTGACACTAATTATAAACATAACTGTCGTTGTCCCCAAGAATAGCCAAGCCAAGTGAGAAAGTTAGTGTATTTCTCAATAAGTAGTTGTTGGTTCACATCCTACATGTGATGATTTTAGCTATTAAAAAAGTAATATGAAACAACCCAAAATTTTTTATTTTTTTTTTTTAACTTTTCGCAAAAATATATTTATCAGAATCAGAGTAGGTAGGTCCCAGTTTACATTCAAAACTTGCCACTTGTAGTGACCTGTCATTTCATTATATATTTATTACAACAAAAACAAGGTCGTTTAACAACGACTTTATTTTACAAAATATTAGACATAAGAGTAGGGTTCCTTGTCAGTCCAGCCACGTCCATGAAGCTTCAACCATTTATAGGTGCTTTCCCTGAAAACATTTAAAAATATTTTTATTAGCTTTCGCTAAGTAAGTACACTCTTTTTATTTCAAAACATATTTTCTTTTATTTGGGATCAACACCCAAAATCATTTTTTTTAATCCCTATTACTCCATTGGAATTCACACAGATTTCCTTGTGGGTTTAATAAAAACCCTTAGGGATTATTAACTCCACTTTTTATATTTAATCCTCATTACTCCGTAGGAATTCACACAGATTTCCTTATGGGTTCTTTCGACCCCTTTGAGGATCATTAACTCCGTAATATATTTTAATCCTCATTACTCCGTTGGAATTCACACAGATTTCCTATGGGTTTAACCCTTGAGGATTATTGTCTCATTTTATATTTAATCCTCATTACTCCGTTGGAATTCACACAGATTTCCTATGGGTAGAACCCTTGAGGATTATTAACTCCACCATTTATTATTTTATATATGAGGTTTAATACCCAAACCACTTGGGATTTATCACCACTTTATATCCCATTTTGAATCATCCATACACATATTTAGATCAAAATCTCAAAAATCATGCATAATAACAACATGTATCATGTATATAAACTTGTTTCATCTCCACAAAATAATACAAATTTATAGCATATAACATGCTAATATTTATTCAAAGTAATTTAGTTACGAATTAGTGTACTTACGATCACACTTTTATAATAAATAACAACGCATAACAAAATGATTTACTTATATACGGATCAGTGTACTTACCTCTTTGTATTGATAACTAGCTCGTTTAACCCTACGTTCTTTTGCTCAATTCTACCCCGAACACATCTGAAATAATATTTCTTCTTTACTATATTTTTGTTTGTAGATTTGTTGATTTCTTTTAACCCCCTTTTATCTTCAATACACTTCAACATACATGTGCATATATATATACATGTCTAAACCGACTTCATCTATATTTATCCATAACATTCCCTTAATATTATATTGTTTTATAATATACAAATATATCTACACATACCGACTTTCTATACTCTCGATTCTTCTTATTGAAGATATGTATTACAATTTTCCCATGTTCACACCATCAAGTATTTAATTTCTTTCTTATCAACTTTGATTGTAAAATTTTTAGATATCCTTATTTCAACTTACAACTTTTATATTAATTGACATATTAGAGTGAAGAATAAATCTCTATACATTTATTTATATTATGCATATCTTTTATGTATTATGTTAAGTACTAACGTACACATAATAATTAAATTTTTTTATACTAGATTCGTTAATAACAAATTAAACAATCGATGTCTAATTTTTTTAATGTTATTTATTTACCAACTAACGTTACTCTTAACTATTTCTTTTATGTAAAACAATATTTTAAATATAAGTTTCAAATATTTATTTTATCTAGAAAACGGGATGTTACATAATAAACTTAAATTTCAAACTTAAGAGCATTCACTATAGAGGAACTATCTCTATCTATAAATTTATACTAAAAATCACTACATTTTCTCTTTCCTTCTATTTAAATAATACTCCGTAATATCTTTATACACTTATCATTACAGTTTCTCTTTCCTCCACTCACAACCACTTTCAAAAAATATTAAAAAATTATAGGGGATGAACAATAGCTTTTCAAATATAGAGTTTCTCTCTCATCCACCATCAAATTTTCTCTTTCCTTCATTCACAATAACTCACACCCACCCCTTAAAATATAAAAATCAAACTCACATACATTTAATTCCTCAACTGTGAATGCTAAAAGGCTATATAAGATATTACTAAGAGCATTTACAATAGAAACCACATACTCATCTTTATCTCCAAAGTTAAAGGAAATGTGAAAATTTATGTATTGCGAGTCCTACACTAGATTCTCATTCTTGTCCTCATTCATAAACTTTTAGGAAAAGTGAAAAACACACTACTTCCCCATATTTAAGGGATCATATTCACCTCTATATCTTTTATTAATATAATATTTTTAAATTGCTTTAATATTTTGTTGTGAGCGTAGGAAATACAAAAATAATAAAATGTGGATAAAGAAATGTTATTAATGAAAATAAGGATAGACGTGAGAAATCTAAGGTGGAAGGCTTGTAAAAAAACGAATAAATTTTGAAAAAGATGTTTTTATGTAAACTAGATATATGGAGAGACAGGAACCTGCTATAAATGCTCTAAAGCTGCTAAAACGCCTGACTATCCTTTGTTTGCGGTCGACGTTCCAGCAAAGTGTGTCCTTCTACAGCTAAAATGGTCATTTCTAAAACCACATGGACTCTATTTGTACGAACACCGCCTAAAAGGACCATTAACGTACCTATGATAATAACACAGGGACTGTACACGTAAACTGATAAACCACCTAGAAGATTCTACCCATATAAACACAGAGGCAAGGGTTTTAGCAGTTAGCACAAACCAAACCAAACCAAACCAAAACACAACTACAGGTGTGAAATTGCAATCATCATCATCGTCTTCGCGTCGATCTTCAGCTTCTTACAATGGCGGATGAGGATTATGAGATGGACGGAGGGTACGTTTATGCACCTTCAAAGTTAATTCATGCTTTCGTGTCTGCACTGATGTATTTATTCGCTTCGTATTGTTATTTCTGTGTGATTGCATATTTAAGTTTGCTTGTGCTTATGGCGAGTTTGCTGTTATTGTTTTGATTTATTGTTTATCTGGTGTAATTCGTGCGAATTTAAGGTCCTAGGGTTTGGATTTTGTTTCTGTTTAACTAACAATGAGTGGTTGCTTTTGATGCACTTTGTTATTGTGTGTGATAAGATTATTGGAAGTACCGGATTGAGTTATATATGCCATGCACGAACTCACAAGTTGAAAGAGCTTGTTAATAAGTATGCAGCCGAGGCATTGTATAGGGCTAAAACTTGTGATATGTTTGGAGCTTACATACTCTTTATTGTACAGAGAAGAGTTAAGAAAGCCTGTTAGAATTGTGTATGCTCATTTGTGTTTTCATAGAGTTTGGTGGTTATGATGTTATACATTGATAATATCAAGTGGTGGTATAAGAATTGAAGTTTAATGTTAGCATTAGCCTATTTAGTGTTAAACAGTCGCTTTTTTTTTGTATCATGAAGAGGTAAGAAAGCCTTGAAAAAACTTAGTCATCATTTGTGTTTCCCTGGAGTAAGAGGGTTATAAAGTCTGATGCTTAGAAGAAGAATGTTGGATGATGATGTTGAAGTTGAATGTTTTTATGAAAATGTTAGCTATTAACTGTTGTTATGATTTGTCTTGTGATCTTCTTGTTCTGCATTGATGATTTGATTGTTTGAAAGAGTCTTCTTAGTCCAGTTATTTATCTTCTGACTAACATACTATTGGACATAATCACATATTAAATTGTTAAAATTTTTGCAGGTACGAGGATGAGCCTATGGAACCAGAGGCTGAGGTAAGAAAGAATTTTTTTAGTGCAATTTTAATGCTTTATATTGTTAAGCACATAACAAATAGAAATTGGTTGGATAAATTGCAGGAAGGAGCAGAGGAGGATGTTGATGGCGAGAATAAAGATGATGACGCACCAGATCCTCTTCTAGGTGAGGATGAAGAGAAGGAAGAGCAAGAACAAGGAGAACGGCCTCGGAAAACGTCAAAATATATGACAAAGTATGAACGGGCTAGAATTTTGGGCACACGCGCTCTACAGATCAGGTTCTCCTTTTGTTTCACCTTTGTCATTTTTCTCTTTCATGCTCAAACATTTCGTGTGTGTATTTTCGATCGTAGTAGCATTAATCTACCACTCATCCAAGTGTTCTTTTTATGTATGACAGCATGAATGCTCCTGTAATGGTTGAGTTGGAGGGTGAGACCGACCCCCTTGAGGTGAGTTTTTCTACAATACTCTTAAAGTAAACTTGTAATGTTATTTGTTCAGGTTTGGTGTCATCAGCTGTCATCTGTTGATAATCAAGCTATGGGTGGTCAAAGTCGCAACGCGCACTAGATTAGCTAATCTAAAGAGAGTGTGTTGAAACTGTGAAATTATGTTTGTATTTGTCAGTTCGCTCCAATACAATTGACCATCTTCTCATATTAAGTAGGAGAACCACTAAACTACAAGTTACAAGTTAAATATATTTACTCTGACAATTTGAATCATCAAGTTAATACCAAAAGTTCAAAACTAATAATGGTTAAAAAAAAGCATCAGCAACTAGATAGTTAAAACATAAATTTATTAGTCGAGTAAAATTTGAATCTCTATCTCGCTCACCCCTGAGGGAAGACGCTTTGGTTGCTAGTATATAGAATGGAGAAACTTAAATAGATAATGTCTTTTTTTCATTTTTGGTTCTCATGATAATTTTGTTTTTGTATCATTCTAGATTGCCATGAAGGAGCTTCGTGAGAAGAAGATACCTTTCACCATACGTCGATACTTGCCAGATGGAAGGTAAAATCGCCATCTACGAGTTGGTGTATGACTGTGTGTGTGCATATTCTAATTTATCTAGTCTTTTTTCTCTAATTCTTTTGTTTTTGATGTTTATAGTTATGAAGACTGGGGAGTTGATGAACTAATTGTGGAAGACTCTTGGAAGAGACAAGTTGGTGGTGATTAACTACCCCCATCCCATCTCCTGCTCATCATCGTTTAATACGTGTTGCTGAATCCTGTTTGCATTCGGATAACATAGCATTCAGCCTGTAATCTTATGTGGATTTGGTCATAAATCTAATCACTTGTTAGTCTTTTTGTCAGTTAGAATATGTTGTTATTTGGATGTTGAACAACTTAACTGTAGGCTTATAAATCGCATGGTTATTAGAAGTGTCAAGATTGGGTCTTAAGTCAAAATGGGTTATTTGATGGAAACAAATTGTTTAATATGTGGTGTAGGGATGATGAGATCTAAACTATACAGGTACCGAAAAGAAGTTAAAGGATAAGTGAGTACATTTGGTTTGGTATCGAGTGTCGTTAAAATTACTGAAACTTAAAACATGAAAAATGAATAGCAGCATTGATTGTGTGGATGCTGGTTGATTGGTACCGGAACTCTCATACCTAACGACCTTTATGAAAACGTTTAGTTTTAAGTATCTAGTGGTGTGGTTGGATGTTCAGATAGTGTTCCTCCAAAACAATTGTAACGTTTTTATGAAAACGTTAGTTTTAAAGATCTAGTGGTTAACCGCCAATGGTTTTAGTTTTTAATATCTAGTGGTTAACCTCAAATGGTGTCTATGAGGTTGATGTCTTATCGACAACATATTGTGTTAGGAGCACTAGATTTGTACATATCTTATAAAATCTTGGAATGATTGTTCAAGAGAAAAATAATTGAAGCTGGTCTTTTTGACCGGAACATATTTTAAGTTTGGTAGCATTGGTTCTCCTATCTTCTTGCGCAAGAAAAAACCCAAATGACGATTAAAACCTTGCAAGATAGTCAAACTTACAAACAAACGCTTTGAATACTGAATGATTAAGGGTCGTCCTATTCTCACACCTTCTATATTTAGTTTCGCACCCCTCAGGCGCCGCACATAGACCTCGGCGCCGCGCCTGGGTCACATCACATCGCACCACATCATCGTACGTAGTCCGTTGGCCAGTCAACCGCCGCTATGCGTCGCGGATGGCCCTATGTGCCGCGGATGGCCCTATGTGCCGCGGATGACCCTATGTGCCGCGGATGGCCCTATGTGCCGCGCCTGTCATATAATTTTTTTTTATTTTTATTTTCGGGGACTATAAATAGCAATGGCATCGACATTTTTTAACATAATAATATATCTTTTCAACCAAATAATATGTTTTTTAAAAATTGTATGTTTTTTATACATATAGTTATAGTAATATACAAGTAATGGTTTTTTTGTTGTAGGGATAATATATATTTTTACTTTCGGCCCCATTTATATAACAAAAAGCCTAACATAATAGTTTTAGAAAGTATCAAAAATCTAACATAATATTTTTTAACTATCCGAATAATATTATTTCTTTTCAACCTACATAATACACTTCTGGATCTATATTGAGGTCGGGACGTCTCAAATTTTCATACTCGATGATCCTATCTCGGCTGAAAACAACCCAGGCGCCGCACATAGCCCAATCCGCGGCGCATAGGGGTATAAAATTCCGTTCCCATGTCTGAAAAGCACTTAAAAGTGACCCAGGCGCCGCACCGAGGCCTATCCGCGGCGCCTGAGTTTAAAACAGGTGTAAGGATAGATTTAGCAAGTGTGTGAATAGACAAAGCCATGATTAAACATTGAATTAAACCATTAAGATGTGAAGGAAACAACATTTAACCCTATCTACGGACTAAGAAAAAAGTGTTAGAGTGAATAACACTTATCATAATCATCACATAAATCTCTTATATGTGTTGTATTGATAACTCTCTGATTCTAAAACCGACACCAAGCGTTGCGTAGTAAAGTTTGCGTGATTGTTACGAGTGGGTGGATTTGACGCGTTGGTTTCATAATAAGAATCAACTCCGTCTTACAGTCAACAATAAATTAAGTTGTAGAATAGAAGCTTGGCAAGAAGAAGACGTCAATGGCAACCTAGGGTTTATACTTCATCGATTGATCTGCCATGGCCTCCTTGTTTTCTCTTCTATGTTTATTCTTTACTCTTCATCTTTCTCTCGCTGGTCAGTTCATTTCCTTTTCTACTTTTCACTAGTAACGAAAAATCACATGTTGTTTGATATTTATAGTGCGTTTTGTCATTGTTTGATTTATCATATTGTTTGGATGACGAGTTATCATCTAATTTTCATACTTTTCTTCATCAATCTCGATGATTTCAGAATAACTTGTAACACATTCTGTTTTGTAATTTACTTTATTCTAATTTACATTCTGAAGTGTAGTAGGACAGCTGAGATCAATGATTGTGCTAATAATTAGGAATGAGATTTATTTGAATATGCTAAAATGATGTTTAAGATCAACTTTAAATGAGTCTACACAGGCTATTTGTTTATATGAAAATTTTCCCCAACAACTGCTGCATACTCTTTAAAGTTTGCATCTTAATATGCATCTAGCTTATTTGAGTAGCCCTACTTAAATGTGTTTATTTGCCTACACGCATATACATTTTATAGCCGTATTTTCATTACTGATTTTAATTATCTATTTCTTAAGCAGCTTCTGGACAGGTGGCATTCGAGTCGGTTCCTGATCTAGAGAAATCTATGTACAAAGTCATTGATGGATATCCTTGTGTACGATTACTTAACCTTTCAGGGGAAATTGGGTGTGCGAGTGAGTATTTGTTTTGATCAAAGTTTAATTTATGTGATGAAGTACAGATTCACTAACGAAACTGTAATTGTGTCATTTGATATTAGATCCTGGTCTTGATAAAGTTGTAGCGCCAATTGTTAAATTCAAGAATGGTGTAGAGTTGGTTCAATCAAGTTCCCTACTAGTGGCATCATATGACTTTGAAAGTTTTCTTTCAAGGTATACACTAATCGTGGTTTTGTTATATTAAACTAGCCTTTCTCTCTCTGCTCAAGTTTCGGCTGTTGTTATATAAGTTTGTCGGTATGCACTCAAGTATTTTGTCATATTACATATAAATTCCCCTTGTCACTGTGCTTCAGAGTATCGAGTGATTCAAACTTTGCTAGAAATGTAGCTGGTGTATTAGTAGAATCAGGAGCACAAAATCAAACCCACTTAAAAGGTAATAAATATGGTACTTGTGTCTCCTTTTACTTACTTTTAGATTGGTTAGAGAAACAGATTTTAGTTTTTTTCTTCTGTCGTTGTAGGATCATCTCCAGACAATAAGTTTCCTCAAGCTGAATTTTCTCCTTACCACAACAGCAAATTTGAGTGGAATCCAACTGTATGTTATTGCATTTATTAGTAACGATTCATACCTAATAGTATCTTTGCATTTAATATCTTAACGCTCTAGAGTGGAATAATTTGTATAATAGTGCACTGTTAACCAACTCTGCATATACATCCTATAAAACTTTGACCACTTCATCTGCACTATAGTTAATAATTTTCTATTTTTGTTTACCTTGTATGATTGCAAAATGCTACTCTGCATGTGTTCAGGGATCTGGTATTATGTGGGGGCTTTATGATTTTCCTGTATTTTTGGTTTCTGAAAGCAGTACACAATCCCTGCAGGAGGTAATCTAGTGTCTGTTCTGTCACCTCTAAAGTATTTGTACGCCTATATTGTTGATTAATTCAGGAATGAAAAGTTATAGAACAATTGTACATAACTATTTCTGTACTAACAGATTGCTACGAAAAATGAAAATAAGGATACATATGCTGCAGAAGTGACTGAATTTGATCTGGTGATGCAGGTATAGGCTTCTGAGTTTGTGTCTTTGTGAAATATTTTGTCTCCCTTTTTTGTAGTTTTTTTACGTAACCTGTAATCTCGATTTGAAATGTTCTGTAGACTACTAAAGCTGGAACTCATGACTCAGAATCATGTTTGAGAGAAGGCACCTGTCTCCCATTGGGTGGATATAGGTGAGCTAAGATGCATTCTTAAAAATCTACAACTTTTATTAATATTTATTAGGTGGCATACCGTGTTAACAGCTAAAATCTGTGCTAGAGGTGGCAATTTCGATCTATTTACCTATGAATAGGTCAATTGAGTCGATAGTTACCCGAAGTCTAATTTTTACACATAAAGCCTCTAACATTGTTCTATTTTAAATTTTTTCTGGGTTTATTAGAAGTATCTGTGTTTTTTGCTGTTTTTGAATTGTCAGAAGTCCAAAGGTCATTTGATGATTTGAATTTTTTTTAAAGAATGCCATTATTTGACCATTCTTTTCTATCATGTAACTTGAATATGAAGGGCAGTGTTTGGTCAGCCCTTCCAGCAGAAAATATCTCATCCTCAGGCAGTAAAAAGTCTATTATATTGACGGTAGCTACTATGGATTCTGCTTCATTTTTCCGTGACAAGAGCCTGGGTGCAGAATCCTCTTTATCTGTAAGTTCACAAATTCTTTTTTGTAATAAACATATTTTAATTCCATTTATTATATTATTATATGTTCTCATTACCTTTTAGGGAATGATTTCATTGCTTGCTGCAGTGGATGCCCTTTCACGTATTGAGGGTTTAGATACACTTTCTAAGCAGGTGTGTTAAGGGTACACTGGTTTTTTGTTAATTTCGAGCATATGTGTTATTTATTTTGCTAGTCAGCGTTGTGTTTTTCTTATATTTACCTTTTGTTTTTATGCAATAATGCAGCTTGTTTTTGTTGTTTTTACTGGAGAGGCTTGGGGATACCTTGGTAGTAGGAGGTTTCTTCTTGAGCTTGATCTACACACGGATGCTGTTAATGGAATTAACAACACATTGATTGAAACGGTATTCATAGACATACTCGATATTCTATGTATATTTACACACACGTTTATTTATTTATCTATTTATTTATTTACAGTCCTTGTTCCTCTACTTGTATTTGGTTGATAGTTAATGTATAATCATGATTACAAAAACAATATTCTTAAAAGATAAATCTGATTTTTCTAAATGTATATGAATATAATTAAAGCGACTTTTAACCTATTTGACCCCTGCGATCCTTTTGATCGGCTTTCTTTAATAGCCAAAAAGTTCTGTTTTAGCCATTTGATTTGTTCTACAACCTTAACCGACCCATTTTCATGAGTATGCTGCCACGACAAGAACATGAAATCCTAAATAGGACTCATGTAGTAGCAATTGCTATGCTGATTTACTATTTTGTCAGCATTCCTGTAATATTTTATAGAATGTAGCCAAAGTACTAATATTTTATTACAGGTTAGGAGGCTAAAGTTTGATATTTGTTATTCTTATTGAGATTTCTCTGGCTATGCTATGCAGCGTGCTATTGATGTCTTTTATAGTATTGATGACAAGACATTTCTAAGTATTTTACATCCCCATCTGATTCTTTCAATCGTTGCTTTTGCATTTACTTCTTGAGACTGTTGAGTTCTGATTTGTGAAGTGTATGTTTTTAGACAAAATACAGACCAATTGATATGTCCAAAAATGAGAACCTTGAATTTTGAAGAATTTTTAACAGGTTATAGAGATTGGATCTGTTGGTAAAGGCTATGATCAGGGTGCCAAGACCTTCTATGCTCATACATCTGAGGTATGAACTTCTGCTTCCATCAATAGTAAAGAGCACCTTGAAAATTGTAAATTTACTTCATGGTAAAAATACATTTGCTGATTTCGTTTTATTAAATCGTGGACCACAGAATATGTAAATTTTAGTACTTCTGATTGACCTTTTCTTATAGTAGTAAGCACATGCACAAGTAAAAAAAATATGTCCGTATATAGTAAAGGTGGCAAATGGGTGGGTTGGGTGACAGGTCACATGGGTAAAAAGTAAAAAAGTAAGTGCTTCTGGAAACAGATGGGTTAGGTTGTGGGCTAACCCACAAACACTTTTGTATCTATTTTGTTTGAACCTTGCAATGTCCTAATGATTATTATAAAGACTACATTATACGAAATAATCTTAACATTTGTTTATTTATTGATGTGATTTAGGAGGTTTTTATGAATTAGAAATTTGAATAGAATTCGGATCTCTTTTAAATAGACTCATTTACATGTAAATGGGTCAAAATTCCATGTCTAGTATATGATTCTGCAAGAAATGGAAAATGATTTCTTAAAGAACTTAGACCAGAGATGGCTGTGCTATTTACTGTTCATGTATTTATTGACTGGAGTATCTTAAGTTTGAATTATATCTTAAATTTGCTTACTGGTTCTCTTGGATACCCCTTATAGGTATCATCTGTCACAAATAAAACGCTGAGTGCCATGCAAAAGGCTCGAGATTCACTTGGGACTGAAAGTATTAAGTACTCTACTGCAAGTGAATCTAATCCTGGAATTCCGCCATCTTCCTTCATGTCATTTCTAAGACAGGTTTAGATACTGGTCTATACAGTATACCGTAGGTGCTAGAATGGCTGGCTGGGCTGGGTAACTGGTCAACTTGGTTAGTTCTTGTACTGGCTTGACCCAGAACAGTTACTTCGCCAAAGATTTTACTAAATAATCAATGTATTACATATGATTATACATACTATATAATGCTACAATAATAATCATTTATTGACTAAGACAATTTAAGAGATTGTATGCATTAAACATATACCTTGAGGGACTTTTGGCTTATTTTGGCACTTGTCTATTTTAGCTATATCCTTCTTTCAATTTTACTCATTCAACGTGTTAACGTAACCCAAATCAACCCATTCTTAAATAGATGGTCAAAATTGTCACATCTACAACTTGCTCATCCTAGCCTTTCTTTGGTAGTTTGGTCTAACTAAAACCTACACCATCAAAGTAGAGAATGACCAAAATAGGCAAATATAGTAATGCACAATTCCATGTGGCAAAGTAGAACAGCTGGGTTGTCCAGCCAACATATTGTCTTATTTTTATATATATTGTCTTTTTAGATAGTCTTTTATGTGCGATTAGAAAACTCTATTTTTAAATTTATAGTCTTCTTTTACAGAACCCACATACGCCTGGTGTTGTATTGGAGGACTTCGATACATCTTTCAGCAACAAGTTTTACCATAGTCATCTAGACGATCTATGTGAGTTGCTCAAAATTCCATAACCCATATTTCAGTTATCTATTTTTACTACTAGTTTATCGTATTAAACATCTCGTTTTTGAATTTTGGTGTAGCTAACATCAACTCTTCAGCTATAGTGGCTGCTGCTTCCCTTGTTGCTCGTACACTATATGTTCTTGCGAGCAATAACAAGGATGTAAGTGATTCGTCTTTAAACTTGATCAAAGTCAACACCTCTTTGGTTGATGAACTTTTGGGCTGCTTACTTAGTTGTGAACCGGGTCTATCATGTGAGCTGGTGAAACACTATATTTCTCCATCATCTACCTGCCCAAGTCATTATGTGGGTGTTATCGAAGGGAATCCTACAGAACCTTTTGTCGGTGATGTTCCAAGATTTGTGTGGAATTTTTTGGCAGACAAAACGTCTGGCTTGTTAAAGAATGTTGGGCCGTGTTCTGAAAACTGCAGCCAGACAGGTGGTGTATGCATCAAGCAGGAGTTAGATGGGAAGGGTGTCTGTGTAATTTCCACAACCAGGTATCTTACAATTTTTTAGTCTCCTGATTAGAGGTGGCAAAATGGAGGGTCTGTGGGTTGGGTATTGGGTCAAAATTGGTTCATGTTAAAAGGAGGTCATTTTATATAGGTTGAAATAGGATGGAACGCTTTTTGTTGAAGAAACTGTTTTTATGTTTAGGGGGTGCTTGGGTTTGAGTTTCAAAACAAATTCTCTGATAGTTGCAATTTGCAACTTAGGTCTCAGTATCAGTTTTTAGTGTTTGGATGAAGTGAATTGATTAATGAAATTTCATACCAGCTGGAACAAAATTGATTATACAAGGGAAACTTAATATTCCTTCCTTACCATCCTTTTGTCTCTTTCTAGTACTCTTAGTTCTCATTGTTTATACTAAGATTAGGAAAGACAAATTGTGGGAGTTATTTATGACGAATATTTCCACAAACTTAGGAACTACTTTTTAAAAAACGTATCATGATGTTATGAAAATTAAATGCCCATCTTTTAGAATTTTTTTAAATATAAATACAAACATAAATATAAACTAAAACTTCATATCTGATTATTACAACTTCATATAGTTTTTTATGATGAATATTTCCACCGTGTATCTGATTATTACAACCTCATATAGTCAGAACACATACAAACACTATTTCCACACAACAGTTTTTTACAATTGAGTCTTCGGTTATAATTATCCAATAACACAAAATAAGTTGGTGAAGAAACTAAAACTTTTACCAATTTTAGGTATGTACCAGCTTATTCCACTCGCTTGAAATACGAGTCTGGAAGCTGGACCGTGTTGCCTCTCAATTCTTCAGATCCAATGGAGGCAGCAGACCCCGTTTGGACAGAGAGCAATTGGAATACAATCAGTCTTCGTGTTTACTCAGTCCAGGGTGCTGCTTATGATCGCCTCGTATTGGTGGCTGGTGTTGCCGTCACAGCTTTATCATACCTTCTAATTGTTGTCATTAAAGCCTTCATTGCAAAGGCTCTAAAGCAAGATTAATGTAAGATCCCTCAAACGCTTACTTTTTTGTTTTGTTTGGGGGTGGGTGGGTATTTAACTGTTAATTTCTTCCTCCAATGAAAACTGAGATGCCAATTTCATATTTAATTAATAGATGGATCTGTCAAGAATTATGATGATGAAATGCATTCATTTTTTTTGGACTTATTTCTGGTTTAATATTGTAATTCTGTGCTGCTCAAGCCTCAAGGTGACCGGTTCCAACGTTATTTTGAGGCTTTGTATGTTATGGATCAGTTTGGATTGGAGTCACAAGATTTGCGATATGCTTCAGTTTGGGAATGCGGAACGGTTCGTGATTCGCTTGGTGCCTAAAGTTTGATACGAAGGGAGTAGGTTCATTTGGATCTCTCTGGTACAATGTACCACCTAATATGGTAAGATGAACTAGTAAAACAAGGTGCTATTTAAGAATAGAAAAAACCTTATTTTAAAATGTCTATGGTTATAAATGAAATATATGGGCTCTAAAGGCCTAAAGTTGGTTTATTACGTGGTTTATGTAAAACCCCAACATATCATCACGTATACAGTCGGCTCCATTCATTCTTCCTCAATTTTCTTCTGTCGATGGCAATTGTGGTCGTTGAAGCTCCTCTCCAACTCAACAAGTATGGTTGTATTTATGACACAACCATTCCTTCTATTTTGTGAAAGAAATCAAGTTTAGTTTCAGTCTTAACTGTAACAACTCTTCTTTGCGGACTGGAATCGCGAATCAAAGTGCCCCGGACCATGTCCGTACCACAACTTGTTAGGGGTGATCTGGATTGCAAATCGTGGGCTGTTTGGCAAACTACGTGATATAGGGTTTGGATTTTTATTTTAGCTCGAAGCTTTGTTCAAAGTTTTCGACTACAATGTACTATTTTAAGAGAATTAGAATTTAATAATACATAACTTTTGCCTATTGGTTGCTAATAATATTTAACTTTGAAAATTGTTGTTATTGCTCCCTCCTTTCACACTATTTTCTAAATGGAGCTCAGTTAAAAGAACTTAAATCTGTTTTATGGCAATTGTGGCTGTCGAAGCTCCTGTAATAAAACCACAATTACAAGTTGACAAACAATTGAGAATAAATTCGTATGTCTGAAAATTCTGTAATTTCTCAAAGTCAAGACAAAAACCGTAATTAGAACAAACCCGACCATGAGTTTTAGCTCAAATCTTTTAGAGCTTTAACCGTATTAGCATTTCAGCATTTTTCTTCTTTCAGTTACTTTGTGAATTTATTTTATCTTTTAGGAATTATATAACCATTCAATTAGATTTCCCCCTTCATTACAATTCATAATAAAAATTAGTGATCGATCTCTTTAACAGATTTTAAAACTTAACATAAAAGATGCACATACATGTACAAGTACCTAGTTACCTACCAATGCGTATTTTTTAAAATTTTAAATTTTGAAACTTGAAAAAGACATATGGTATCTTTCCATTATTTAACAAACGTACAAAACCGTCACTTTAGAAATAAACGGTATCTTCCAACATTCAAAACATGCTTTACAAAAGCTGCCAAATCACACATACTCTATCTATATGTTATTGTTTTTATTTAATACACAATAAGCATAATTACAACCATTGGAACAGGAAAAATGCTAGAAAAAAACAATCACTCTGTTTGTAAATGTAAATGTAAAGCGACATAGGTTTGAATCGTGATCACACAAGCTCAAGTTTCCTGCCTTGCTTCAATGCCGAAACTTGCACATTTTCCGCCACACCACCTTCAGTTGATCCACATAACTTGGAAATTACCCTAAACCCAAACCACTTTACTTCTCTGCTTGTTTTGCTTACTCTTATTCCACTATAATCTCTTTCCATCCGTGACGAAACACTTCTCCGTCCACTAGGATCACATACAGCATCCACGGATTTGCGATGATAATACTTGTCACGACTTGACTCTATATACCGATCAAGTTCCTTTGAAATTCTTTCTATTTCATATACATCAAGAAGAGAACTACCAACATAATTTGTACGCAACGTCAATGTGGAAGGATAATGTGTCGAAGCTAGTATATTTTCTTGTGCTTTTTCCATAGTTTCTCGTTTGTACCAAGGTCGGGTTACAATATGATCACCACCCTCGGTTACTATTAAGTTCTCAAATCCTGATCCACATCGGTAACAAGTCCATGCTGTGACTTTTTCAAGAGCTAATGCATCATTACTCATTTTGTGGTCTTCCTTTTTAGCCATGATGTGATTGAAGGGTAGAAATTGAGATGAGAGATGTAGATATAACACTTTGAAGGACAATATTGTGATGTTTGTAACATACACAAGATATATATAAGGATCAATCATACAAAATACTAGTCATGGATGTCACATTTGTATATTGAGTATTGTAGGGAATTTTAGGCCCCACCTCTCAATGTCAGTTGTAAAACAAAATGATTTAAAAACTATATTGTCTTTTATGTTCATAATATTTTAGTTTCTGGCTTAATCAAGAATATGTATATGATAAGTTGTGATATATGATTTTTTAGCATTGGTAACAAAAGACGAGCAATAGGTCAACACAAACATCACAACATAAAACAAACACATTTAATTATTTAAATATAGAGTTAATTACACGTAAGGTTCATGTAGAATGTCTTTATTCCATGTATGATTTTAAACCTTACCAAATTACAACCATGGTCTCAAACTATTTATCAAATCCTAGCACCAGTGACCCTTGTTTCAATTTACTTTTGTTTCCATTCAATTTGAGTGACACTGTATAATAAGCCATAACTTACTTCAATTGTCAATTGTTTATGCATAAACTAAGATAGTTTGCTAACGGGGAATGCACTGTCAAGACGAGTTAACAATAAATACGTTAGCAGGGACATAACCCTCACGAGGTGTCTCATATAACCCTAATCTGGAAATATATATGAGAAAAGATGAGGTAAGAAAAAGATTTATATTCGTTTTTTGAACGATGACTTTCATGAATTGCCACCGTCGTAACAAAAGAAAATGTGAAGTGTAGTTAAAATAAGATGTTGGGCTTCACCTAATTAACTCACATTTTTAGCCCAGATTGACCCATTAGGGCATATGAGCCTACAGCCTACAGCCTACTTGGCTACTTCACAATAGTGAAAATGTAACTATATTAAAAACAATCCTTCAATTTTGTTTTAGATAAAAATAGCAGCTTGTGCCAAGAGGTGCACAAATCGGTTTTTTTGAAGAACCGGTTCCGGTTCTTGTTGGCGTTAAAAGAACCGGTTCTTACAAGAACCGGTTCGGTTCTAGAACCGGTTTTTTGTGAAAAAACTAGAACCTAGTAACCGGTTCCGGTTCCTAAAGAACCAGTTCCGGTTCTCAAAGAACCGGTTCCGGTTTCTATAAAACCGGTTCAGGTTCTTAAAAAATAGAAAAAAAGTTTTTTTCTATGATATGGGCCGGAAGTAACATTAAAAATTTTAAATATTACAAGATATATAGATTTTAAAACATTAAATAAATAACAACACTAAAACATACCGGTTTTTCAAGAACCGGTTCTTTCAGGAACCGGTTTTTCCAAGAACCGGTTTTTTTAGGAACCGGTTCCGGTTCTTTTGGAACCTATAATTTGGAAAAAATAGTAGAACCTATTCAGAACCTGCGGTTCAGTTCCGGTTCCGGTTCGGTTCTTGTAGAACCGGTTTTCGGTTATTTGATCGGTTCCGGTTCCGGTTTTTTTTTGCACCTCCTTGTGGTCATGTTATTTTTCATTTTTATTTTGTTCAAGCTTTCAGTTTTCTACCATTTCATGTGCTGATATTTCCAATGGTTTTCATTGCTAAAACCATCGCTAACATTTATGTATCGCTTTAAACGCTTAAGAAGAAGCCGCATTTTAACAATCTAGGGTGTACACGAGTCAAGCCGATATGAATTTGAGTACGAGCAATACTCAAACACTCTGAGGATACACAAACAAAAACAACAGCAGATGACAGAAGATATAATAAAACAAGCCTTTACATTGTTATTAGACAATAAAATTTTACTGACGTTATTACCAACAAACATCTTGGGACTTATCACCCAGGCAATGCATACCAAACTTCAATTACTGCTAAAAAAAATACAAACACAGAACAAGCATTGTTTCCAAATTCTGACCCAAATCTCCCCCTTCAATAATCAAACAAACCGAATTCACGGCTTCTACAACAGGAGCGTGGTCTCGGCTACCATCGAGGTAACCACATATGGGTCCATGTTGGACGCAGGCCTACGGTCCTCAAAGTATCCCTTCCCTTCTTTCTCGGTGTCTCTCCCCACACGAATAGATGCCCCACGGTTAGCGACTCCCTGCCATACCAACATTTTAAAAAAGACATCAAGATAATTTGTTTATATTGTCAGGCTTGCAACATTTTAATGTAAGTTACCCATTTAAATGTGTGGATGTTGGCAGTTTCGTGGCGGCCTGTGAGGCGACGTTCATTGCCTTCACCATAGGCGGCGATGTGTTCTTTGTGCCTCAGACCGAGCTTTTCAATTGCTTTCTTGATGATCTCATATCCTCCCTCTTCCCTCATTGATTTTGTGCTGATGTTTTTATGTGACATGAATGATCAAGATTTTGAAAAGTAAAAATTTTTTATAGTTTTATGATATGAGTTTGAAATAAAAACCTGTAATTAGTGTGAGCTCCAGCACCGTTCCAATCGCCCTGATAAAAAAAACAGGCATTATGAATGAGTGTATGAGTATTTTTTTATTAGCATAAGATTAAAAAACTGTTGAAAAAACATACAGGAATAGGCTTTGGGTCGAATGAAACCACGACTCCTGCAATCTCAGTGATCCTCTGTAGCAGGACGAAGCAAAGATGATTTCAAACATCGAAAACATGATCAAAAACAGCAAATACTTAATCTTTATGAACAAATCTAAAGCACTTTTCGCGTTACCTCAAGAATGTAACGAGCAGCCCACAACTCATCACCAGCTGAAATGCCGACAGATGGTCCTACTTGGAACTCCCACTGTATATGAAAAAACCATAATTCTCTCATTACGTTGTTTGAATGGACTATTATACATGTTGAGTAAAAAGTGTTTTGGTCGACCCAAAATGACCCATTTGAGGTTTGACTTATTTCTAACCTAGTTCATTTTGCCACCTCTAAACAAACATACATATTTACCTGTCCGGGCATGACTTCACCATTAATGCCACTAATGTTAATACCAGCATACAAACAAGCTTTGTAGTGTGCATCAACAATATCACGTCCAAAAGCTTTATCCGCACCAATACCACAATAGTATGGCCCCTAGATGGCATCAACCCAATACATTTTGCTTAGAACTTTTAGTAAAAATATATAAAAAAAGGCGTAAAGTTGATACGATTTTAAGGTAGTTTGGTTACTTGTGGTCCGGGGAATCCTCCTTGTGGCCAGCCTAAGGGCCAGTTGATATCCTTCTGCAGTAAGGTGTATTCTTGTTCGATTCCATACCACGGAACTTCCTTCTCAACTTCCGGGTGGCTGAAGATTTTCGCTGCGGCATGTCTTTTGTTCGTTGGAATAGGCTCACCGGCCGGGGTGTATGCATCGCAGATCACCTATATTATGTAACAATCCTGATAAGGACATATTATCTTTTATTACATATCGTTTATATTTTTCAATCTCTGTAACACACGGGTTATTAAGCTAGTATTATTATTATATATGTAATTATGATAAGAAGTTAGATGTATAAAAATTAAAAGGTGTGTATATAATTATATTTTTGTAAGGGTTATAAATAAAAATAATAAAGAAACAAATCTAAAAAAGAAAGGCCTAAAAATATACCAAAATATTGTTTCCTCTTCTGAATGGATCCTTGAAAATAGCTTGTGGACTGTTAGAATCATCAACATCATTAAACAAAATAATAATAATAAAAATAAAAATAAAAATAATATATATGATTAAAAGCATATATATATATAAATGAAAATACTGACTATAGAATAACTTCACTATCCTCTCCTGGGGCTTGACCAGTACTTGATCCATCATAATTCCATTTTGGCAGCTTCTTCGGGTCACTCTCGGGTTTTGGAAGAGTCTACAAAAAAAACATATATAGAACCAATTTAATTGAATAAAAAACACACACATATAATTATTTTAAAACGTACCGTTTCACTCAAAAGGTGGACACAATTCGTTTAGTAACGACTAACGAGTCAAGTTGGTATGAGTTAAAGTATATTTAATTTTTATAATCAAGTTTTAAAGAAAAAATATTATATATATAACTACTTACTCTTGCTTTGCTTCGGAGGTCCATACCCGATCCACCAATCCTATCAAATAAAAAGAGAAATAAATATATTTAACATTTAACTTAATTTATTCAAAACTGATGACTTTGGAAACTGACTTTACAACAAATTTGGAAAAGTAATCAAACATAAACCAACTTAACATGAATCAGTCATATAAATCAAACGTCATGTTAGTTGCTTAATAATAACACACTTATGTTAGAAGTACTAAAAAAATTTTCTAGTCTGTGAGATAAGGTGTTGATGTTAAAATAAAAAACATAAATCAAACTGCAAGAATTGCATAGAAGCTCATAGATCCCTAATTTGCCTACTTTTTTTAATCGTTGACCAAAAGTCAACTTTTACAACTTCATGATAATTTACAAAATCAACCATAAACAATCACAAACCCCAGATTAAAATGATCCTAGTCCTAGTTTATAAACCAGAGTTGACCTTGTGTTTTATTTACCATGATCATGTTTGACCAACTTGAACATACACAAAAATGAAGATCTAGATCATATGAACAACATAACAAAAACTTCATAAAAAATTAACTCCAAAGGCTAAAACAAGGGATTTAAGTATGTTGATATAACACAATAAAAAAAAAACTAACCATATGTATTCAGCGATGATTTTGTGGGTTGAATCTGTGAGGTTGAGATTGATAAGATCATTGAGCAGAGACATTTTGAAAAACAAGAAATTAATTAATTAAATCTGTCTTTAAAATCTTTTCACAGAGTATTGGAGGAGAGAGAGAGAGTGAGTAGGGGAAGGGACGTGAAAATAAGTGAGGAGGATGTGCCTTTTATAGTGGAACCATCTCATTACTATTTTTTTATTTTTTATTTTTGTATATTTTATTTATTATTTTGATGTTTCAACTATAGTATAACTTTGATTAAATCAATTTTACTAAAACAAGGTACATTGTTTCGCAGCGATTATTCAAAAGATAACGAATAAAGTGACGTTATGTATTTTCTAAAGTATTTTTTGGAAAAAAAAACTTAAATAGAGTATGGTTTAAGGCAATGGTATCTGGAGCATCTTGGAAATGAGATCGCGAGGAGGGTGGCGAGGTAGGGAGCTCGTGGAGTATCGCACGAGTTGTGGTGTTGCGAGAGGGGAGCAATTAAGGTTGAGAGTTCACAAACTTATGGTGAGCACTCTGGCTATCAAGAGCTGCTCGAGCTCATGTTCCTCGTCATTATGTTTCAGATGACCTAAGAAAACATACTTGAGTTTTGGGAAAGAAATTAAGTATATTTGAATTAAATTGGAAAGTTAGACAATATTATACTAAAATTAGATTACATCTTATTCTTATGTAATTTTAGTAATATACGCTACATTTTTTTAGAGGGAATTAGAGTTATATATTACTATAGAAAGAATAATAAAAACTAAAAAAGACCAAAGTGTTTTTTTCCTCATTTGCTATCAAATTTAATGTTGGCTTACTTGGCTCTTTGTTTAAAATTTCTTGTTGTGTGTTAGTATGGTAGAAAAAAGTTTCATTCTTATCTCTTGACCTAACAATGATTGATTTTAATGTTAACTCACGCCCATGTGGCATGCACACGAGGGGTATGGCCATGGTTTTATAGGCTAAAGTCTTCTTGTCTTCTAAACAATGGTAGCAATGGTTGTGGTGGTTGTGTGGTCTTTTGGTTGTCTTTAAAACATTCGTATTTGGTATTTGGTATTAGTTGTATTATCGAAACTTCAAATTGTTCATTTGACCCACTTTGGTAAAAACAGTTGAAATTGCAATAGGGTATTTTGGTTCTCGTTGAAACCATGCATATGTATGTGCTCGGTAACCTGTCTTGATCATCACTTCTTTATTTTTCGTCTTGTTTTTCTTCATTTGATCATGTACGTAGAGGTCGATTGATCAAGAAAATCCAAAATAAACAAACCAAGGACTAAGTATATATACTATAATTAAAAAAACAATCGGGAAAAAGATGTAAATGCTGTGAATATATTTGTATATATACATTATATACACATCAACCACGTGAAATGATCCTATCAATATTATTTTTAAATTGACGACCTTAGATAATCTACATTAATTTTTTAAAGAAAGTGGGCTATGTGGTTCCGTTGATACTTTTAGGAAAAAATTCCTCAAATAAGTTACCATTAATGATAGTTATTTGTTTAATAGTTTAATGTGCTTAAAACTTTGAAAATAACTGTGTCAACTATTAACGTATTTTTATTTATACAGTTATAAAACTCAAAACTTGGTGTTCATTCAAATATGATTTAAATATAACTAAAGACTAATGCATACTTGACTTTTAAAGTAATATTATATTAGTACATGTATTTAGTCGTTTGACTTAACGACATGAAGATGAATGATATAGTCATATAGCTTGGGGTCTTAGAAGTTTCATGTTCCTTCTGAGTTTGATGAGTGGGACGGCTCGGACATATAGCGTTTTAGTTCAAATTACATATGCTTTGTTTTATTTTAGATTGAGGCTATTACGAGATTTGGTAACGAAATATATATGAGTTGGATATATTTTCATGATTCCCAAATTAATTTTGTATTGTAAATGTTTTAGTTTCTTATGACATTGTTCTACTCCTAGAGAAGACAACATGCAATGGAGTGGCAAATATACGTTTGGATTGAAATTTGTAAAATTTAAAATATAATATATTGTTTTCAAGTAGATTAATAACCATCCGACTAAATTTAATTACAAAGACTTAAAATTAAACACCACTTAATTTTAATAAATTTCAGAGTAAACTGCAGTTTTGGTTCCTGTGTTTTGATATCATTAACAGTTTTAGTCTTACATTAACAGTTTTGGTCCTTGTGTTTTTATTTTCCAAAAGAAATGGTCCCGAACACAAAAAGAAATTTGGATGGAGTTAGTGTTCGGGACCATTTATGTTAGAAAATAAAAACACAGGGACCAATACTGTTAAAGTGAGACTGAAACAGTTAATGATATCAAAACACATGGACCAAAATTGCAATTTACTCTAAATTTCATGAGACTTAAAAAAAATAGGCTACTTTAAGGATATCATAATTTGTTTTACGAACAAACACAGACTCTTTCTATTATAGATAATAACTATATTTAAGATCGGGTCGCGCGTTGCAGCGGCCGGGTCATGTGGTCAGGTCTCACGTATGTGACTTCGTCAAATACATTGATAAAAAAAGTTTTATGTCTCGTACGTCACGGTACAAAGGCGTAATGTGTGTCACATATTAAAAGACGAATAAGTATAAAAAATTAGAGGTCAAAACCGGAGGATTCAAGTCGTAAATATGTCAAATTAAAGTAGTGGGTCAAAGTTGTATATTGATTAAGTCAACAGGGGTCAAAGTTCTAATAAGTCAAAGTTGGAGGGTTAAAGTTGTAGTTATATCAAAATCAAGTGAGGGGTCAAATCGGAAAAGTCACAAACCTGTGGGACTAATATGCAAGGTCTAACCGACCTTAGACTATAGGATTTGACCCATTGACTATATAGTTAGCAGATAGAGAGTTTTATCAAAATGGTCATTAACTTTTAACATGCATCTTCACGTCATCCAATCGTTAGAATAAAGGTTTACCCAACATTTCTTGCACTGACAAACACATGAAATGGTGTAAGGGTTGATACATGTCACAATTACATTTCTTTTCTATGAGTGATAAGTTAAAATTTTTGATGAAACACTTCGTCTAGTTCATCCAGCAAATAACGATTAGTTTTAACTACAAATACATCAAAATATGAACGTTTCAGTTCGATTTTAGTTAAATTGGTTATTCAGGATGCAAAAGCGAAACCATAACCGAATTTCAGTTAATTGAGCTTTGTCGGGTTTTTATTAATTTCTATTCGGTTTCATTGGTTAAGTGTTCAGTTTAGTTTGAAAAGTAAAATCCCCTTATTTTAGAAAGTTAGCCAACCTAGAGAAGCATGTAAACAATTTTCAATGCATAAAGTTCTGTTCTCATCTTGTTTATAGCATATACCCAATCGAATAAAAATTAAAGACTTTTCTCTAATCTTGCGACGGGTAATTTTTATTGTACATAAATCTTAATTATCTATAGAAAAAACAGACTTGTACAAATCCTTTTTTACATTTATATGTTTTCTAACTTTTTTTTGTAACGACATATATATTTTAACTACCAACCCTAATTTTGAGTGAGCATTTAAAAGATGTAATGATCACAGTATATATTAATTTTAACATTTCCTGTTTGACTTATCCAAAAATATTATAATAACAAAATCACTTTTCGTATTTATAAGTAACTTTAACCTCTTATATTCTTCGATCATACAAATCTTAGTGAAAAAAAAAGTAAAATCCATAAATACTACTCCAATAAACTTCCTTCATTCAACGTTTTTTTTCTTAATTTGTTTATGAAAAAGTAAAAAAGAGGAGGGTTAGGTACGGAAAATACGGTGGGCGTGAAAGTTTGTAACGTGCCGTCTGACGTTCATATTGATAACTGACACGTGCCATTTACCATCACCAAATATTAGGTGGACGTTTATTCATAAGATTCTGCCGTTAAACAAGTCCACGTTACTTCGTTAGAATGTTAACCCATTATAGGTGGACGTTTGATTTCGCCGTTAGAATATTCCGCATTGCTCCGTTAAGTATATTCAAGCCTTATTCACAACTGCTAAATTGCTAATAGGATATTTTTTCTTAAAAGAAAAAAGCAAAAACCTTTTCACTTATGTTTTTTTAAACTGCGATTGAGCTGTAAAAATGTTATATTTAAGAGGTTTTATGCAAATGATCGGGTTTAAAACTTCGACCTTCTCCTGTAGTAAGCGCTTATAATTTGTAAACAACATTGTAAGACTCCCCTAAAGTTACAATCACAACGAGACTCATCCCAACCCTTCTTTCAGGTTGAGTTAGTCGTAATTGAAATTTCGTTATCTAACCGTTCCAGAAAGAAAAACCATAGTAGGATATCTTCTAAAAAAACAAGTACTTATATACTGTCTTTTCAAATATATTTTCTTTATATTTTTGTCTGAAAAGAGAAATTGCCACAAAAGTTACATTAAACACATGAACAGCCTTAAAAGCACATGCACTCAAAAACAAAAGCACCCAACCTCAATATACGGGATTCCAACCTTGAGCCGAAGTCTTTAGAACACATGCAAAAGCCTTTAAAACATGCGGTGAATTTTTAGTACTCTCGGTTAGTAACATGTTAGATTTATTTGATCCGTGTAATATATTAACCTAACTATTATATATAATCATAATAATAGTCACTACCATGTAATTATTTTCTATTATCGCTTAATTAACTTGTTTGGGACGTTGACAAAAATATTTTTGAATCTATTTAACTATTAATGAGGTCATTTGCCAATTCACAAGGGGCGTGTTGTTTAAACAATAATGAAAGGTTACATTTGACCAAAGAGATCAGATAGTCAGATGTGCTTAAATATATTTAAATGGCTGATATTGAAAAATGATGTTTTTTTTACTTTTAAAAATAATTTATTGATTTATTGGTTTTTAAAAAAGTTTATAAGTAATGCCTAAGCTCAAAATAATCACTTTATAAAAAAAATGTCACATTGTGTCCATTTGATTTTTCAAAGCAAAAAATGACCATTTTTAGCTGGTCTAACACGCCTGCAATGAAGCTAGTCGAATGACTAGATTGAAGACTAGTCGTAGTTGGATGAAAAATATTCATTTTGGTTGTCTAGTCGAATGATTAGCTAGAAATTGTCATTTTTGACATAAAAAGTCAAAAGGACAATATGTAATATTTTTGGTCAAAAATCAAAATGAACATTCTGAGATTTTTCCCATACGATAAATGATTGAGTGAATTTAAAAATTAACGTATTAGAGTAAACATGTTTTTAACCACACGTATTTGGTAAATAAGCTATTTAACTATGCAACACGTCTTGATCGAATCCACAACTTGTGGGTTGAAAGTACGCATGTGACATGCTTACCAATTGTGTTACTAAATTGAGATGAAAACTTATTCAACTATTGATATTGATACATGTATTAAAAAATAACGAACGAGACTATTACTATATGCATAAAAAACGCACACTTCTTTTTTAACAACATCAGGGGGCAAGGAGTGGTTTAACAAGCTTGTCACGAGGTCCTTCCTCGCCACCACTCGTTGCACAAGGTGTGGATCTCGCCTTCCTTGCCAACCTCCTCATCACTCCTTCCTCGTCCCTTTTGAATCTCCCTCATAGCCCACCCTTCAACGAGCATCTCGCCGAGGACCACAGCTCGTCCACGAACCTTCAACTGCCGACCTCGTCTCCTTCCTCGCCACAACTCCCTTCTCCCTCATAACCAAACTTGGGTTTGTGTTTTATATACATCATTTCGTGGTTAAAAATGTCCCATTGTGCATCCTCATTGTGCGTTTATGCTGAGGATGTGGGTCAAGCTTCATGCTGGCCTATCTAATGCGCCTAGAGCCACACCTTGGCATGGTAAAGTCTTTGTCATAGCGTTTGGTTTATGTTTTCTTTGTTTTAATGGTTTTTATTTATTTCTTGTAACAAGACTTGCTATTTTTTATCTCCTTGAAACATCAATAGTGAAATATTAAATTTAGGGGTTGTTTGTCAAAATCTAAATCATTAAGTGCTGAATGGTTAAGAGGTCTAAACCATTAAGAGGTTCCATTAAAGAGAGAGATGTTAGGGTAGAACTTCAGATGAGTATAAAGTTAGTATATGCTCCTTTCAGCTTCATTCAGCATCTCTCAGTCTCTTAACCATTCAACATTTAACTGAACCATTCAGATGCTCTTTTTTTCTGAAACAAACGCTCTGAATGTTGAATGCTGAATGGTTAAACACTGAACTGAATCATTAAAAGGTAAACAAACAGCCCTTAATCTTTTATTTGTTTAGTTACCCATGCATTTATTTTCATAGATTACTCTTCATTTCCCTTGTGGCAGATCATCGCATAATTTTTTTTACTGGTGATGCATGCGAGTTTTTATTTTTTTATAACATTTTAAAGATCCTAATTTTGAGTATAAAGATATAAGAATGGGTTTAAAGAAACCTTGTATCGAATAATTAAGGATGTGAGGCAAAAAAAGGGAATCTTGATTCTTGAATGACTTTACAAGTATTTAGTGGAAGCAATAAAGAGGAAACAATACAAAAACACAAGCAACATGTGAGACCATTATATTTAAATTTTAATCCACTACATGGATCACTTTATGATGCCACTTCCCTATACTTTGGGATACTTCTTTTTCCGATATTTATAAAGTTTGAAAACTATGTACAGAAAATTCAAAATTGCATAGCATAATGGATGCAAGTTTAGCTTCTACATTATAAAGACTTAGGGGGTGTTTGATAGCCTCTTAATGGTCATTCAGAGGCTTACCTCTTAATGGTTCAAAACATCTGAATCATTAAGTGATAAAAAGATGCTGAATGATTGAGAGGTAACCTCTGAATGGTAAAACCTCACCCAATTCATTATATTTTTAAAACTTACCTTATAATGGATTTTTGAACCATTAAGAGGTAGACTCTTACTGGTTATTTAGAGGTTATTCAGATGCTACCAAACAGCCCATTACTTTAAACACTTTATGAGGTTGCACATTTAGTGAGTTTTTTACCAAATGAGTGTTAGTGGAAAATTTATTTATCGGGTGTTTTGAGAAATATTTACCAAAGTGGGTCTTTTTTGATAAAGTTTCTTTTTTCACTTCTAATATTATTAGACTAAAAATATAAAGAGTTTACTTCTAAGTAACCTATATAAAAAGTTTACTTCAAGATTAAAAAAAAAAGATATGTTCGGTCATTAGGTTTAATAATTTTTTTAAAAAAATTGTTTAACTCATTTGCAAACATTTTAAAGTTGCTTTTTTTACTAAGTGTTTTATATTATTTAAAACTTGTTAAATACATTAAACGACTTTTATAAAACCGGCCTTTAAAATACCATCAATTTTTAAAAACTCCCTCTATGTTGCCTTTCGGGTTTTTTAAACTTCCTTTTCAAAAAGCGTTTGGTTTTTTTCTAAACGTCTTTATAAGAATTTTTTTGTAAATGTTTTTTTAAAGACAAATGGTGTTAAATAAATTACAAGTATCTTTTTTGTAAACATATTTTCTAAAAGTGTCTTTACCAATGCAAATACGTAATATGAAAAAAAAAACAAATTTTCTAATAGAAATATAAGTACATTTTTTAACGAAAGAGACATACAATAACTTTTTTTAATTTAGTTGAAATATTTTACTTCGTACTTAATCTTGCTAATAATTAATAATGAATTATTGTTAAACCAATAATATTAATAGTGAGAAAAATTGTGTATATCAAAAACACTCATATTGGTAAATATTTTTCAAACCACCCACTTTGGTAAATAATTTTTCTATTATATAACACCTATTTGGAAAAAAAACTCCACGTTTAGTATGGTTAAATGAATTTATATTTGTCATTTTATATTTTCTCTTTTTTTTTTTTTACTTCAAATCTATTTTACTTCTATTATTATAAGCCTTTTTTCTGTAACACAAACTCTTCCTGGATGTATACGAGCAAGTAAATAGGGTATTGTGTATTAAAATAGTTTAAAATCATTGAACACGAATCTAATAAGTTTTTATAGTCATTCAAAGAAATAATTATAATAGTAAATTAGTAATACAAAATACTAAATTTTATTATTTGGAGAAATAATAATATCATTTTCAACCTTTGGCGCTTTAAGTCCGTTTCATTTTCAACTATTTATTTATACTTTTCCGCAATAACTTTCATACGTAAATTAAATCTATTTAAGAAAACATAATGCACAAGTGTCTTCTGTTTCTTTTTCTTTTCAGTTAACAATCTGATATATTAACTTTTTCAAATCGACTTGTATTCAAATCTGAGTATTTTTTTTTATAGCAGGCTATCGTACTGAGTACATGTATCATTGGGGTGCTGTACGAATCTAACCAATTATGAACGAAAAACACCATCGCCAGTATTGGTATTGAAACACGCCCAAGTCCACGCACGTTCACTTTATCTTGCATTTCCATGTTTAGTTTCTCATGCGTACTCGGGTAGTTTATTTAGAACAACCCACATTTATTTTCATGTGCAGTAAGAAATGTCCTAAAGTTTTTTTTTTTTTTTTGAACAGTAAAGTGAGATTCAATAAAACTCAAGCAAGGGGCTAGTCCCATGTACAAGACAAAACGGACACAATCAACCATGGAACTAGCTAGAAATTAAAATCACACCATTTTTCCCAAGTTATATTATGATGTTTTGACCTATTTGTAACCCATAGAAAAGAAACGGCTTTGATGCACCCCAACGTGGCTGTGATCGACGGATGCTTCCCGTTAAAAATAATATCATTCCGTTGTTTCCACACGCACCATACACTCGTATAAATAATGGCTTGGATCATCTTCTTCTTAGATTTATCTTGCGTTGCTATGTCGTGAATCTTCATCAAGTCGTCGAACGAGAAAGCAAATATTGGGGCTATCTTTAACCATGAGCTAATTACTGACCAAACAATGTTTATGAAGCGACAAGAGGTGAAGATATGACTGCATGATTCAGTTTGCTCGCTGCAACACGGGCATAGTTGGTTTTGGATAGGGACCCCACGTTTGGAGAGAGCTTCGTGAGTGGGGATCCTATCTAAGTTTGCATGCCAAACGAAGGTGTTAACTTTCGGAGGCACCCAACTATTCAAATGCACTTTTTTGATCGGTTGTTGTTGATCTTGATTATCCAGCTGAAACCTAATGAATTGAACGATGCATTCACCATCGACAATGTCACCCCATATCCATTTGTCTTTCCTGTTTTTGATCCAATATATGGTTAGAACAGAGAAGTTGTTCGCATTGATGTAGGTCACTTATTTCATCCACGGATGAGATGGGTCGACTCCACTTCCAGTCCCAAGTGTATGTATCATTGTTGTAGCTAACTCTGCTGGAAACAGTAACGTCTTTATCTGTTTCAAGGGTAAACAATCTGGGAAAAACGAGTCTTAGCGGGCTGTCATGGATCCATGGGTCATTCCATAGTGATGTTGAGCAACCGTCACCGATATCCACCTGCATAAGAAGAAAAGGGTTTAGGTTGAGAGATGACAATTCAAGAATTACCTTGCAGATATTCTTCCACGTGCCGACCACTTCTTTCCTTAGTGGTAGGTGTGACCAATGATAGGATCTTTTTTGATGGATTGCAAGAACAACATTTCTCCAAAATGCATTCTTTTCTGAGCGAAATCTCCAAACCCAAATGTCCTAAAGTTTATCCAAGTTCTATTTTGATTTTTGAATTTCTTAAAATATATATATCCAAGTGGTGGGAACAGTGTTTGCTACTTTTTACTACATTTCATGAGGCTTATATTAATGTATTCATAAACATTCCTCACAGTCACAGGATATTATTTTCAAGAAATTTACTTGGGCACAAATTTATTTTATATAGAAAATCAAACCTGATTTTTAAAAACTAAGAATTCAATTAATAACAAAAGAATTTATACCAAATTATCATTTAATAAACTAAAAGGCTAAAAAATTTAATCAAATTATAATTTACTAAAACATAAATTACAAAATATATTTTCAAGTTTAACTATCTTAATTTATGCTGATTACATTAATCCTCGATCGTCAAATAACGATTTAAAGTTAAAATCCGGTCTGAGGTGTGAACATACGGACATACCTGTTATGAAGAGGTATGTCGATAAGTCGAATTGTGATCATAGTTCATAAAAAGAGCGAAAACATTTTTATTTATTGTTGGGCTAACAATAAGGCAATAAGCTAACTGTTAATAACTGAAAAACGAAACGGGCTAAAATTTTGTGGGCTTTAAACTCATAGACTTGTGAAATGATGGCCCAATGAGACACGAGTGGTTATTCATTTCAGCCTTTCAGGTCATGTTTATTTTTTGATAGAAAAACCAAACTGCTAGCAGTATGCCAGTATTGGGCTATCCGAAAATTTTATTTTTGACTTAAATGGTATTTAATCTAAAAGAAAATTAGATTGATAATGTGTTTGACATGTTGTATTTTATTGTATTCGAAAACAAGACATTCTGGTTATTGTGTCAAATATGTTTAGAAAATATAAGAATGACATAATGATAAAAAAAAGACACAGTGACACATTAAAAAATTATAACTCCACTAGATAAATCAAATTTTGAAAAAGTGTTTCGGAGACCTTGTTCCTCACGTCGACCTCTTTCGGAAAAAAAATAAATAAAATCACTGTTTCATTGAAAGTGAAAAAAAGACACATGAAAGCATTTATTTTTTTTTTTCGATTTATTATTTTAAGGAGAATGACGTGATAAAAAAAGACTCTGAAGCACTTTTTTAAAATTTAGTTTAAATTGTGAGTTATAATTTTTTAATATTTTATATTGTATATTTTGTACCATTATATCTTTTTCACACTTTGTAACATTTTTATACTTTACAAAATAACATCACCCTTTATATATTCAAGCTATCAATTTAAACATTACTCTTTAGAATCTCATCCCCCTTTTTTTAGTGAGTTTCAAATTCTAAACTTATCAGTAGTTCTCAATTAATCATCACCCTAACTAATATTTTGCTGTCGTTTAGAAAATAATACTCCCTCGTCCTGTTTTAAGTTTTACTAGACCCACAACACAAAATTTAAGGAAAAATGGATTATTATATAATTTCAACATATAAATTGACAATAATGGCATTAAAATCTTTTGACTTTTAGTCATAAAGTAGTTTTGATATTAATTAAATAATTAAGGATAAAATTGAAAATTATACTTTTATTTTTAAATGAACATTCAAATTTGAACAATCGAAAAATGAAAAATAGACATTTAAAATGAGACGGAAGAGGTAGCAAATAATAAATTAGTATCAGCAAGTATGAAACATTTGCTAAGACTATATATAATGGTTAAGGTCCTTAGAGAAATTTTATGACATGTGAATGTCATCTCTTCATGGGGGCATTATCACAAAAATTCTGTAATGGATTATGCTCATATAATATCCAACAATCATTGGCAAGAGAGATAAGTGGAGAAAATGTGTGAAAGAAGTGAGGAGACTTGTATAAAATTGAGTGAGGGCATATGCGTTATTGTAAAAACGCTCGGAGACTTTTTTTTGCCCATAACGTCCCAGCGTATTAGTGTGGAGGGCGTTATTAAGCGTTTTGAGTCGTTATGTGGTGGGTTTAATGCCCACTATACATAGTCTTACTCTTACAAAACTATTATAGTTTAATAGTAAGACGAAATGGGAGGGAGTGGGCGAAATTTAGGTGCCAAGTCCATAATTTTTAAGTTTGAACATGTAGACGATACGCCGTTCAAAAAAAAAAAAGACTGTAGACGATGACACTATTTCTCTTTGAAAAATTTAATGTTCTGTCACATGCAGATTTAAAACCAATGGATATTAATGGCACATGCAGATATAAAAAGAGTTTGGCGCGTTAAATGTAAATAAAAAATAGTCAATATCATTTTTTTTAGGACGCCCAACTATTCAATACCTAAAAAAATAAATGAAGATCAGGATATTATATATAACAAAATTCAACTTTATTAACAAGTAGCTAGTTTGTCAGTTTTTATGCAATCGATCATTAAATCGCACTGAGATTCCATACGACTGGTTAACTAAAATAATAAAAATAAATTAATGATATGATTAACACAATTAAGAACTCATTATTCATATTCGACTCAATCATTCTTAATTACCAGACACTATATATTCTATAACGTTCTATTATTTTTTGTAAAATTATTATACAACTAGTAAATAATAACAAATTTTATGATGCGACACATTCATAGTGTTTGTAAAAATCAAACCTTGACAAGTTGATATATTTTCATCTAGAACTAAGTTGTATCATAGATCATGTCATCATATTTGGTGACTTTTAAAGTTAAACGAACGAAACTTTAGATGTTTGACAGTTTAAGGGTTTACGTTGAAAATTTGTCGGTGAGAACTCACCCATGCACATTGCTATTTGTGTTATAGTAAATAATATTAAACATATTTATACAGAAAAGTTTATTTAAAATGAAGAGGTCATGCTAGAACCCGCCCGATCAACCCAAATATGTCCTAACTTAATAAAACCTAACAAAGATTATGAGTTATGATATACATACAACTTGTATGTAATTTTGATTTGGTATTTTACTAATTTTGTTGCTCCAATTAAATTGAAATTTATAATTAATGATAATATATATGCTATGTGTTATGCTATGATGGAGTATATTGTAGAATTTGAAGACATGCAAAGAAACGAATTGAAATTAGTATTGTTGACAAATCACCGACTTAATTGTTGAGAATCAATATCCAATAAACAAGGGAGTTGAAATTCATCAAATATTCTGATTCTATTTAGATTTTCTAATAAAAGTCGTTCTAACGTTTCTTAAGTTTTGAATTTTGGAACCTAAACCAATTATAAATTAAATTATATATTTTTGAAGTATAGAACATTTTGAATTTTCTACGTTTTCATCATAATTAAATATTTTAGATGAAAGATATATTAAAGAATTGGAAAACCACACATATAATAATTTTGATCTATTCAAGTTTAAAAAAATTATCTTTAGATAGTTAAAAATGTTACATAACAAACTATATAATTAGTTTCATATAAATTTACATGATATCATATTTACTCGGTATACAAGTTTTTAATTCATAATGTACAAGACTAAAAACAATAGAAAGTCTTTTAAATATACAAAAGCATAGAAATACGATCAAACGAACAAAGTATTTCACACAATCAAAGAATCAATGAGATATTATCTAAAAGCAAAGAAAAAAAATCCTTTCTAGACATAAAAAGCAACAAGGACTTTTTTACTAAAATGGTGTAGTTAAGAAAATTATTTACCAATATGGTGTAGTTTGAAAACTATTTATTATAATGGTGTAGTTTTTAAAACTACACCATTATAATAAATATAAATAATAGTTTTAAAACCATTATAACTTTTAGAAACTACATTTCCAAAAGTTAAGTAAAGAATTTCTAATAATATGAATAATCCATTTCTGGAAAATCACACATTAGTGTTAATCGAGAGAGTAAACTACAGTACTTTTCATCCTTTATGTATCAAATCACACATTACGACCAAAACTTCATTAATAATATGAATAATTCATTATGTTCAAGGTTTTCACACGTTTCATCTTGTACATTTACACTAATTGATTTTAAAAGTTAACTCTTTTAACTTTTTCTTTAAATCACAATTATACTAAGAAAATATACACAAGCAAAGTAAAAAAACCCAACTGATGTTAAATTTTTTTTTGATTGCGAAACGAATAAAGTCCGGCTACCCGGGGTAACCCAATGACGAAAGGCAACCCCAAACGCTCTGCGAACACAGACAGCGCTGGGTAGCCGAAACCCACATATTAACCGGACTCCAATTCGGGGGAAACCCACTAACCCGTCCGCCCGTAGGCACGACGACAAGCTAGTGGTAAAACCCGTTTGGCTCAGAGATCGAACTTGTGTTGCCACAAGTCTCCCTTCATTGCCCCCATTTGCCCCTTCCAAAGTGGTGGTAGTAGGACTAGAACTTGGGTCTCTTTTGGAGAATCCAAGCCTCTTATCACTACACCACATTGGAAGTTGCAACTGATGTTAAATATCTTGGTAAGTTTTTTTTAAAACTATAAGCATACCGTTAACTAAGAGAAAATATATATAAGAAAAAATAACTTGAACTCCTTCGTTCATCCCATGAGGCCGTTAACACTAATTCTTTCTCTGATAACAATTTCTTTTGATCAGTTCTTCAAAATGGCCGGCCGGGTTTATGTTGTAAAGTCTTTAACGGGTGTTATTTTTTTCTTCAAATTGATCACAAGTAATTTGTTATGCTTTTCAGAAATGGATCTCCTTTTTAATATATACATTCTTAATTTTTCCATATAGTTTAACGGAAGTATAAATCATGTATTTAATGAGGTTTAAGGATGATATGTGATACCTAATTAAAGGACGAAAACTGTAATATACTCTTTTGAAAACGAATACAAACAACCAAATGTATCCATAAAAACTATACATTGTATTTGTATATAGATTGACTTAATTGTTTTATTAATTAGGAGCAGTTTCTTTTTTTTTTTTGGACAGCGAAACGAATAAAGCCCGGCTACCCGGGGTAACCCAATGGCGAAAGGCGACCCCAAACGCTCTGCGAACACAGACAGCGCTGGGTAGCCGAAGCCCACCTATTAAACCAACTCCAATTCGGGGGAAACCCACTAGCCCATCCGCCCGTAGGCACGACAACAAGCTAGCGGTAAAACCCGTTTGGCTCAGAGATCGAACTTATGTTGGCCACAAGTCTCCCTTCATTGCCCCCATTTGCCCCTTCCAAAGTGATGGTAGTGGGACTAGAACTTGGGTCTCTTTTGGAGAATCCAAGCCTCTTACCACTACACCACATTGGAAGTTGCTAGGAGCAGTTTCTCTACGGTTAGATTTTCGCCTTCTGGTTCAAGATGGTAACTTTTGCCTTTTGTGCTTGAAATTAAACCTGGCTTAATTTATTCTTTTCAATACTAACGTGTCATTTTCTCATTGATTGATTTTATTCTACATATACGATTGTTTCCTGATTATTTATACAAACTTTAATATATTAGTCAAAATATATTTAAGTAGACGAAGAAACAAAGTATTGATTACTTTATAAAAATTCAAGATATAATAGAAAACAAGACATGCATTTAGTTGTTCTTATTTTCGAGAATTGAAAAAATAGACCGCGAGTCTTCATTGCCGGTTGATTGATGATTATAAAAGGTGTGGCGAAAGTGCTTGGATGTCACGTATTGGTCATATATAATCATACAAATAGACTAATTAATGATCCAACCAATCTAATTATCATGCAATAACTTATAGTCAATGAATAAGATTGTAGTTGAGGAAGTGTGATTATTGGTAACACATAATCATAGAAATAGCTACTAACGAAGAGTTAACTAAACGTCTAAATCCTAGTATATGCCAAGTAAATGAATAGAACAATCATGTCGGATGTCATAACTACACGGATACGGAATGACATTCACAGCGTATACACATGTATATAACAGGCAAACCGAATAAATACAATATAACATGTTTTTAAAAATAATTCAAAAGGAGATTAAGGTGTGATCCACTACCACCATTAGAATGGGTTAGATTATACATACCTTTTTTTAATGGTCGTAATCTAATCCTACTCTACTTCAGTCTTAATCTGCATCAATATATCAAAGCTCAAGTACGTGATGCTAGCTAGAATCCAATAGTCGTTATTTGGTGACTAGTTAATCTCAACATTTGATTTTGTTACCAATAACAGTCACAGTTTAAATGTTCGTTAATCTAGTTAGTTTTTACATGACAGTGACATGCCATGTGAGAGGTCAATAATACCTTAATAACAGTAAGTTGAAAGGTTGATAAGTATAATTTGTTTTATAGGCTCGATCTATGCTTTGATCTATGACTCTAGCTAGCTAGGTTAAACTTCAATTTGAAGAAATTAATAATTTAAATGATTTATATACTTTACAGATAGTTGTATTCGTAACATTAGTAAACAAGCGTATGTAAGTTTGTCAGAAAAAAGTTTTATAAATGTTATTTGGTGATACCATCTACCAAACATGCATGCAGCATTCCATGAGCACTAACCATATGAATTAAAGTCAATCCTTACGGTCTTGTAACTTTAAATAAAACCGCATACCAACCGCACAATGTGACAATGAACCTAGCTAAGAAAAATAATTGACAAGTTAGGTCAATATTTGTATTTGAAACAATATTATTAGAAATGGTCAAAATGAGTGTATGGTTGACTTCTTGATAGTCAAAGCTACAATCATACATATATTAATTAGTTATGACCAATGAGAGAAGACATGGAAGGTTCCCTAACCACATAGAAAGAAAAAAAACTTACTACTTGTAATGTGAAAATGGGTTAATGTATTTCTAGGACTTAGAGAATAAACAAGTGTAAAATTTTAATCCACGCATGCATTATATATGTCTTTGTATACACTTTTTGGGTGGATAAATCCGTGACGACATTATCTTTCTAGAGCCTACGTACCGGCTTATATTACACCCTACACAATATTAGTTATTATTTTTTATTATATATATACATGCATATAGAGAGATTCTTTAAAAGTCTAAGAAAACAAAATGTTACATCTATATAACTCATTTTATCATGTTTTCGTTTATAAGTTATGTGATTGACTAGCTAGAAGTGGTTCTCAAAGCTAGTCTTCGATCTCCTAAGATAGTGCACTTAGCATTTAATCCCGGCCCTCCCATAAATAGAGGATGAGTTATAAGAAACTCTTACATATAATGCTATACCTAACACATATATATGTTATGTAAATGTAAAATTATGTAACCAAAAAAACATGTCAGCGTTTCTTCTAGAGTTGATCACTCGTTAATTTAAGCCATGTTAATTTCTCTTGGTTAAAATAGACGGTAACATATATAATTATACCATCTATTAGCAAATGTCATCTATCCGCTGGTAACATATATTTAGATGCAAGACAAAGACTCTTCGTATATATGTGTAATAGTATTTAGGAGTGTAGCTTCACATAGGAAGAAAAACTGTTCATGTAAAAGAAGGGGGGGGGGGGGGGATATGTCGAAGTTTTGCTAGCTAATGTTTCTTTGAAAACTTAACTATGAGATTAATATCCGCTTTAAATATTTATTTAATGTTTTGATGATCTATTGTCACACGTTATATTTGGAGCATTAATTGTGTAGTTGATCAAATCTTACAATATATTGTTTGGGCCGGGATAAGTTTATCCTAAAAATGTTGTTAAAAATATATTGTTCTTGCATTTTCTTGGAAAACATACCGATAATAATTTAGAGAAATGAAACGACAAAACTCGAGATGAACCAAGAAACAACGTAAATATAAAAAATGGAACTTAAGAAGCTCGGAATTTATAGATATTATATCATTAACTCTTGGCTCTTGGCGGGAGGATGTATCTTAATTACGGCAAATTGACTAAAAATAATCCCAACTAACACCTATTGGCTGAGAATAATCCCAACTCAGTTTATTCCCTCCAGTGGTCCCAAATCCAACTTTTTTGGCCTCCAGTGGTCCGCCGTTAAGTGCACTTAACGGCCGTTAACTTTTTTTTTGATTTTTTTCGAATTTCAGAACAAGGTTAATTTTATGGATATTGATCAGGAGGAGTATACGATTCAATTGATGTAAACCTTACTTCGAACTGGGGTTCCAAACGACAAAACGGTCTTCAATCGGGTGTTTAAAACCTAATGTTGCTTTAACCGGATATCAAAATTAAACCATTTGGAGCAACAATTGGAAGTAAGGTTTACATCAACTGACTCGTATTCTCCTCCCGATCAAAATCTCTAAAATATCTGTTTGAAATTCGAAAAAAATAGAAAAAAAGTTAACGGCCGTTAAGTGTACTTAACGGCGGACCACTGTAGGCCAAAAAAGTTGGATTTGGGACCACTGAAGGAAATAAACTGAATTGAGATTATTTTCGGCCAATAGGTATTAGTTAGGATTATTTTTGACAATTTGCCCTTAATTAATTACGACAGCAATTTTATTAAGATAAAATTTCAACATAGAAGTACGTAAAATATCAATAGAAAAATGTATGCATGAGTAGACGCGAACCGTCCAATTGGAATGATTTAAATAATTAAAAAATTACATGTTATATGTGTCGATCTTCACGACCATAGTTTTCTAATAGAGTTATTATATATTTAAGTAAAGTAAATAAATTAGCACTCAAAACATTTGTGTTTTAAACGTTAAATCTTTGATTTAATCTTTACAAAACTAGTAGGGACCCGCGCGATGCAGCGGGGTCGAGATATTCGGTGACAGATGTTTATAGCATGAGCCTAGGTTATGGGCGTAACATGTGTAAAGTAATTAATAACTGAAGATGACAACTGTCGACGATAATATTAAAACAACCATGAGTTGAATACGTAAACATTCAAATCTTAACATTCAAGCTGAAAAAAAACAACCATGATTGGATCTAGAATTGAATATAATATGAGAGAAAAAATAATGAACTTATTCGTTAAATAGAGCTTAAATAGTCACATATATGCGATCGAGCAAAGGTAATTAACGAACAATGCCATGGAAAACAATAAAATGGATTGCTTTGTCAACCAGAAAAAACAAAACTTGTTAGGACGTGAACAAAAGATGAAGAACCATTTAATGGCAGTGGAATTATTGTCTTTGACAAATATTCTGGTTGTTCAAAATTAACGGGAAAGACAGACGATTCGTCAATACCGATAGAAAACGACTTTTGGTTATAAGATGTGGAGATGCGATGAAATGCATTAGACAAAAATTTTGAGTAGATACAAAAGATAATCATAGATTGAAGTTGTTTGACGACCGTTGCCATTCATACATATTATTTTAGTTAATGGATGCATATCGAAGATATATAACTGGAATACAAAATGATCATGAGTTTAATAAAATTTGTAGTGATGATAAAAATAATCATCATATTATCCTTTATAAATAATGGCCAAATATAAGTTATCGTATACAAAATAATTTAACTTATAAAAATTTGTATACAAAATAATTTAACTTATAAAAATTTGTATTTAATTAAAATAATTATAAAAATAAATTATGCAAAATTTATAAAAAAAATAGTGTTTAACAAAACAAAACATGGGCTTGGTCTCTTTGAGTTTAAACAAATTTATATGGTTGGGCCAAGGGAGGTTAATATGGGTAAACGGGTTATGGACCGGGTCATGGGTCATTCAGACAAAAAAAAAACGGGTAGGTTTTTTGTTTAAATACCACACTTTCAGACAAACCCTAAATATATTTTCAGCCGTTTTCATCATCTCCTTCATCGCCTCTATCTACTGCTTCATTATCGATCTACTGCTTCATAATCTTCTTCAACCAAGAACATCTTCTCGTTGCTTCATCATCTTCTTCCACCATCGCATCGATCTACTGCTTCATCATCTTCTTCCACCATCAGCATCTTCCACCATCCGCATCGATCTACTGCTTCATCATCTTCTTCCACCAAGAACATCTTCTCGTTGCTTCATCATCACCTTCACCTTCATCAGCCGTTGTCGGCATCTCGGGTAATTTTTATAAACCCTAGATCATAGCTATGTTGCTTTTAAACCCTAGGTATTGTTATTTGACTGTATAATTTCATTATAGATCTTGTTTCGTTTGTGTTGCTTACGGAGGTTGTTTTCATTGTTTCCAGAGAGAAAAAATGATGAATCAAAGCAGGTTCAGAGATCGAAAGTTTTGGCATTCGCAGCTAGGTATGCTCTGTTTTGTAATATCATCAAGATGCTCTGTTTTGTATGATCTGTTTTATGAAACGTTTGACCCGAAACTTTTATGTTTGTATATTTATGTTATTAGTTTTGTAAATGTTAGTAGATATGGTAAATGCTATAGTTAAATGTTAGTAGTTTGATTCAAAAGATGTATGCATGTATGTGTGTTAGTACTTTGGTAAATGTTGTATGCTTAATTGAGTGTTTGAATGTCTTCTTTTAAACCAATGGCATTAGAATGTCACTTGTTAAAGTTATTAGATTGTGGTAATAATAGTAACATAGCCTTTGTAATCATATTAAAGGTATCACTTATTTATTTCAAAAAAATAAGTAAACACAGTATAATAATCAGTTGATCTTTTTACATAGTTGGAGTATGTTTGTTTTTATTTTTAAAACCATGTAAGTATAATGTTGTAGGTTTGGTATATGTTGTATACTTAATGGGGCTTTGGATGTGTGTTTATTTAAAACAGTGGCATTATGTTAAATTAACATTGTAACAACATAGTTTTATATATTCTTAGTTTGCTTTTTAATATGTGCAATAACAGTTTGTGAATGTTTACGTTTACCCCAACACTGAATTTTTTTAACTTCTTGTTCATGATAGACTCAAGGTAATGTTTGACCAACTTAGATATCTCCTTTAAATGTATAGATTATTTCCTTCCCTAATAAAAGAGTAAACAGATTGTGATGAGGCGAATTATTAAACCTGAATTTATTTTTACAGGCAAGATGGTGTGTTTGAACCAGCAACACTATTGTGGCTTATACAACACTATTTTTTTAAGTAAGTCAATTATTTTTTTTCTGTTTATGTCAATATTTAATGTGGGGTTAGGTTTGCTATTTAACGGGTTAAACGGGTAAAGCTAAAATATTCAAGTACAAATGTTGAATTGATTTGGGTTTTAGTTTATTTTATTGATCATGTTGTCAAAGTAAATTTAGCTAAAATCAAAATGACTTTTAAAGGGCATGCTAGTTATCTACATTCTCTTATTAATTCAAAATGATTGGTTTAGGTATGTAATTTGCTTAAAATGGTTGCTGCAGTATGTATAATTTTTTTTAAAACCATGTAGGTAACAAGTTATATGTTTGGTACATGTTGTATGCTTAATTGAGTGTTTGAATGTCTTCTTTTAAACCAATGGCATTAGAATGTCACTTGTTAAAGTTATATTTAAAAATAACTTTTAATCTGTTTTTCTACCACTTATAACATTTTTAATCTGCTAAGGTAGTAAGGCATAGTAAATATAATGCATATGCAGGATTTTTGAACACTTAAAATGGTCAGATTATTTAAAACTTGGTTTTTTAACAATTGTTTGTTAGTATGTTATTTGTAAAAGATATAGGTTTTGTAGTTTTATGTTTAAATCAGATTGTTTTGAATCATAACAGCAATCATATTCATAAGAGTACATAAAATATCAAACACCACACATGTAAAAGCAAATAAAAATAACCATATAAGCAAAATCATAAGCTAAATAATACAACATTATTCAATTTATCAAAATAAAGTGGCACCTGAAAACCTTGTAACTTTGTTATCTTCTTTATAAACCTATAAGATATGGTTGAATATGTTGTTTTTAGCTAAGGTTGATGATGTTTAAAAAATGATTAAATTTTTGTTTGTCTGTATTTTTTTTGAAACTGATGATGTGCAGTTGGAGCTGATGATGCTGAATATGATAAAATTGTGTTAGATTCGGTTCCATCGGGCTGTAGTGGTGTTTTAGTTTCTGCCTCAGTTGGTGATGTAAGTTTTTTAACCTACTGTCATGTTAATTGTAGTTTGCATTGTTATATAAACTGGAATGTATTTTAAAAACTAAACTGTATTTGTTTTATTTTAAACATGACTGTATGTTTTTTAGGTGATGTAAGTTTTTCGATTAGTTTGAATGTTATTGCATTTCGGTTTTCTTTCTTCGTTTATTGACTTAGTTGATTATATTTTGATTTGCAGGATATGGGATTAAGCGTATTTGACTAAGCAAAACAGGCTGCTATCTATTAAGGTTTTATTTGTTGTTATCCATTTTCGTTTTAATTTTTAGTTTTACAGTTGAACTATTGCATTTTTTTAAAGAAAATTGTTTTGTTGTGATAGTTTAAAGTATAAAATTTGTTTTGGTTGCTAAATCATTAAAAAGTTAAAAGTTTGTTTTCATTTCGTGCGGTTGTCCACATCTAATAGGTAGGCAATGTGATTTATTTTGTGATAAATGTTTAGAACACATGTTCATAGGTAATTGGGAAATTAAATTAAGCTCATGTAAACTCTGTTCTTAATGCATAGGCGAGAGTCATCATGCATTGTGTTTTTTAGTATGTCGTTTGTTTAACTTATATTTGAAATAGTTGTTTTAATCTGTTTTTGTACCGCTTATAAGATTTTTAATCTGAAAATTAGTAAGGCATATTTAGTATGATGTGATGCATAGGCAGATTATTTAAAATTTTAATGGTAGGTGATTGTAATATTGTTGTGCGTTGCAGATAGTTGGGACCTTGGTAGACCAGCAGAAGCACGGTTTGAGCTGCTGAATCAAGTGCTGAGCACCTTCTGCAGGTGAAGAATGTGCGTCTTGACTTTAGGGAAATTTTAATGTACTGTTTTGCTCTGCTTAACACTAAATTCAACATCAATTACATTTCAACTTAATAAATCAAACACGGGTTTAAAGGTAAAATTTGGATTTTTTTCAAAAAAGGCAGCAGTATTTTAGTATGTTTTTATGATATATTGTTAGTTTTAATAGATGGACCTATTTTTGTAAAGGTGAAACATGCAAACGAATTTCCGGGTCGACTGAGGTATGTTAACCACATCAGCAACGGGTCAAACACAACTTTACAAGGTAATTCCCTTTAGTAACAATAGTCATGTATGCATGTGTAGGTGTATCTATATGTATGTATATACAAATGTATGATGTGTGTGAATAATTTGTATAATGTCAAAGTCAATGCTGGATTTTATAGAAAATCTAGGCTTTTCATGTCAACCGTTATAAATTTCAGAATCTGGATTGGAATTTGTTTATTTTGATGGTATTTGGAGTTCTACTTTTACTAAAATTGTGATTGTTTTACAATGATTAAGCTTCTGCAAAGGGTCAAATGTGTGTACTGTTGGTAACAGGTCAAGCGCACGGTCAGGTTGGCAAGGTTAAACGGTAGATGTTGAGCAGCAACAGGAAGAAAAAGCAACGGGTTTTCCTGGAAAACATTTCGACCAACATCAACTATATCACTTTAAGGCAAGTATTTTTTTTCCCTGGTTTTGCATAGATTTTATTGCAAGCGATTTTTAAGCTTCGCTAGTTCATGACATTCATTTTTCGGCAAAATAGAAAGTAAAAATGAATTGTAGGGTTCTTGTTTACTTTGAAGTTACCATGTGGTCACCACAACTTAGGTAAATAGAAAACGTTTTCACTTAGTTTTAAGTTTATTTTAATTTTTTTAATCTAATGCACTATTTATTTTGCTCAACTTAACACTAAATTCAACATCAATTACATTTCAACATAATAAATCAAACACGGGTTTAAAGGTAAAATTTAGATTTTTTTCAGAAAAGGTAGCAGTATTTTAAAATCACTCTGTTTTTCTGAGTGATTTTTCTTTCTAGTTTTGTAAATGTTAGTAGAATTGGTAAATGCTATAGTTAAATGTTAGTAGTTTGATTCAAAAGATGTATGCATGTATGTGTGTTACTACTTTGGTAAATGTTAGTAAGTAGTTTAGTTCAATGAGAATAATACTTCAATTTTGTTCAAAAGGTTAATCTTGTTCATATCATTGTGGTTGTTATGCGTTTGGTTAGATGAGGTTATACATATATTAATTAATATGTATTATGTGTTGTGCATGTTTTTTTTGCCCCTGATTCAACATACCTACTGTGTTCAAGTCCAAATTATGGTGCTACTTCTAAGATTCAGCGTAAGTAAATAACCATTTACTAAATCAGTCAAATGTACTTTATATTTTTTTACAAAGTAATTTGTTATCCTTACTTGTAGTTTTTTAAATATTGTAGGGACTTTTAAGAGATTAAGGTTTTATTTTGACATATCTTGGCTTGTCATCTTCTCATAGTTAAGTAATGTTATCCAATGTAAGTGTTCTAACCTACCTTGAATCGTAGCAAGTACCTCATCGAAGAGTTTCTGTGCTGACAGGAATCAACTGCCCTTCGGTTGACACTTGGACTATGGTCCGGGATCTTCACACATGTTATCAATTGTTATATGCTTATTTGTTTACGGTTTTTATTTGATCAGTGTATTTTATTTAAAATAATAAATCATGTTTTAACTGATTATATATATCTATACTATATATAATGTTTTTTGGAGGTTTAAACTTAATCAATTGTTATATACAATATTTTAACTCCCTAGATGTGCTTGTCCAGCCTTCATTAGAGAGGTTTTGGAATCTGGCCTCCGTCTAGGCTTCGTTAAGGTTGTATAAGATTTGTTATCGATGTTGTGCTTTCATATAATAGATGTCCAAATTTGAATGTTAAGGTATGTTCAAGTATAAAATCTAAAACCACTTAATTGTTATATATTAGTGAATGCTAATTTATTTTGATAGTGTTTCTATGTTTCTTATTTTTGCTGTTGTGTTTTTGATAACATGATTCATATGAATTGATATCAGTCCAGTTTTTTTTAAAATGCATAAAATGTCCAAAAACGCTTTGTTCAAATGATTAGATTGTGGTAATAATAGTAACATAGCTTTTGTAAGCATATTAAAGGTATCACTTATTTATTTCAAAAAAATAAGTAAACACAGTATAATACTCAGTCGATCTTTTTACATAGTTGGAGTATGTTTGTTTTTATTTTTAAACCCTATAGGTATAATGTTGTAGGTTTGGTATATGTTGTATACTTAATGGGGTTTTGGATGTGTGTTTATTTAAAAGAGTGGCATTATGTTAAATTAACATTGTAACAACATAGTTTTATCTATTCGATCTTAGTTTGCTTTTTAGATTTAGATTTACTTTTCTGCTTGCTGAACAAAAATTAAACAACCCCTACAAATTAGGAAATTGTTATGTTTGTAGTGTTTCGGCTGCTATATAGGATATATCAACTTAATTGTGTTTAAAATTTGATTTTAAATAGTGTTCCCGCTTGGTGAACAACTAATTAAACAACCCTTAATAATTAGAATTTGTTATGTCTGTAGTGTTATATATGGGCTAGATTTATAAAACCTGGCTACAAATAATATTTAACTTTTATAAAATGCCTAAATAGACCCTTTCTTTAACAATGGATGTCCTGAAATGTTTTTTTCTTGATGTAATATTTACTAAACAACTTTTATGTAAATACAGATTTACCTCTTCACTCCATTCTCGTTCAAGATCCAACTTGTATGGACTGAACATTAAACCATGGTAGATAATCTCAACACTACGGTTAGAATCGACCTGCATAAATAGTTTTGCATTAACTGATATAATAAATGTATGTTAAAATTCATATCATAACCTCAAACATGAATACAATTACCTGATTAGTATCAACATTATCTTTATTAAAGTCATTAAGTTTTTTAACTACATTCTGAAAAATAAAACAAATCATGAGTGATTAATAATTATAATACATGCTATATATATTGTATATAATGTGAATCGTTTAACAATCCTTGTTATCAATCTCAACCTACATACAAAATAAATGCTTACAATATATAACTCATATGGCATTAAGAAAACTCTGTTACTTTACATAAAATATGAAAAGATTTCAAAAAAATCTGCAATAATAACCTCATTAGCATCAATTGTTTTTTCATTTAAATCACTGTCAAGTTGTTCAGATCCATTATGCAAAAGGAAATGCTTACAATATATAACTCATAGAGTTTAAACCTATAAAGTATGAAAATATTTTAAAAAATTCTATAATGTTTGAACCTTTGCGTTGTTGAGATTAGCTAAACATTCATCCTTAATTGCCTCCATCAAGTCCTAATAAACCTTAAAAAATCATTCTGCAGAAAAAAAAACTACTTTATATGTACATTTGAAGAGTGTATATTATTTTTTTTTATAAAGAGATGTAAGATGAGCTTTAAAGAAGAAACCTTTGTAACATCAACTTTTGTTTCTTTTAATTCACAAGAACCGTCCAAATCTTCAAAGTTAGTTGCATGTGTATCCTGATTCATTGTGGGAGGATTAGTTAACGGTCAAACATTAAATATTAAGTAGTGTACATATATGAAAGAAATATAATTATTTGATTGAAAATGAAATATCATTGACAATAAGAACCTTTGAAGCAATGATTAATGGTGTGTTAAGATCCAAAGAACCATCGTGATTTTCTAATTTCAAATCATCATAAAGTTTCTGCATAAATAAGATTATTATAAGAACATGTACGAACACATACATAGTAGAGAATACGTTAATGAGTACATAATATAGAGAAGAATGTAACCTGGATTGGTTGGTGTTTCATCTTCTTTGAAATAGGTTCTATGGCTAAATAGATTTCAAGAATGCTAATAAAAACAACAGCTTGTTAGTCTATTTATATAGTGATTCAGCTAGGGATTTTATTTCTCAAAAACTGTTGTTTCCCGCTTGGTTAACTTTTAAAATTTCGTCCTCCCTTAAATTTCAAAAATATTTGGTAACCATATTTCCAGAATTAGTGGATTCAATCAAGTTCATAAATTTATTTCAAAACTAAATTGGTTTTAAATTATAACTCGATTTACTGAGTTGACCCATTTATAAATGATGAGTATTTTCTGATTTTTTAAAATATTGTTCATAAAAAGTTATCCAATTAAGTTTTTTTTGTCTGAACAACCCATCATATATTGACTGTTAGCAGTATGTAAGCATTTAATGTATGAATGTGTATGTGTATCTATGTGTATGTATATACAGATGTATGATGTTTGTGAATAATTTGTATAATGTCAAAGTCAAAGCTGGATTTTGTAGAAAATATAGGTTTTGCATCTTAACCATTATAAATTTCAGAATCTAGATTGGAATTTGTTCTTTCTGAATGTATTTGGAATTATATCTATACTGAAATTGTGATTGTTTTACATTGATTCAGCTTCCACAAAGGGTTAGACGTGTGGTCTGTTGGCAACAGGTCAAGCGCTCGACCAGATTGGCAAGGTATTTTTTCCTAGTTTTGCATAGATTTTATTTTTTTCAAATTATACACATATTTTGGAGTTGCATAGTAATATCAATGCTTTATTGGCTAGTTGCAAGCCATATTTGGAGTTGCAAGCCATTGTGTTTAAAGCTTCGTTAGTTCAAGACCTTGGTTTTCCGGTAAAATAGAAGGTATTTTCTAAATTTTGGTATCTTTTTATATTTGGGCCACAAGTTTACCTACATCGTCGACGTATTAAATATATTCAGTTTTGTATAAACTATAATCTTCCTTGCCTTATAGGTAGAGGTAATTTGGACTACATCTTAGCATCAGAGGCAGCTACAAAACTCCAACATCAAAAGCAACAACATGCTTTAGCTGCTACAAAAAAGCAAGTCATTTTGTAATATTTTTTAGTCTACCGTATTTTCTAACATTTGTTACTAAAAAACTGGACTGTATTTTGATAAACTGGACTGTATGTATTTATCATTGAAAATTACTTTTGACCGGGTCATAATACAACACCACAAAAATAGGTATTTTTAAAAACGCAAATCGTAAATAGGTTTTGAAAATGTGGTTGTACTTCATGCATTAGCTGCTTGTACACAGAGAAATAAAGATCGGTTCGGTGAAATTTTTACATCAAATTGTTCGTAATATCGTGCTTTTTAAATTGATGTTTTCAACAATTTTAATAATAAACACGTCAAAAAATCAGTCCAAAGAATAATAAAAATGTTGTTTTCCTGTTTTTGTGGCAAGTTTTTCAGTAAATAACAATAGATTTCGAAAATTAAGGGTTTGAAATGTAACTATTTTAAGGGTTCATATTAAACATGTGTTAAAAAGTCTAAACTACCCTTAAAATTGGTTGTACACTGTGCATTAAATAGCAGTACCTGGTCAATAAATTGGGTATCTTAATATACCCCTCCAATCTGCTTTAATAATAGTATAGATGAGATGTGGTATAATTTATTTACTTTATATAAACTGATGTTATTAAAAAACCATAGTTTGGTAAATAAAATAAGAAAATCATGATTTGATAAACATTTAAGCATGCAATTTTAAAATGTTAATTCAAATTAATTCTTATATAATATAGCAAAACTTATGTGGCATTTTTTTAAAGATTTTAGTTTATATGTGGCAATATTTGAGAGTTTATCTCACAATAATGATTTTTTTATTTAAAATTTATATATAAAATATATTATAATAAAACTAATTACAATTTTTGTCACATAATATTTTGAAGAATTCTGAAAAATTTAAGAGTATTTATATTTTTAACTCTTTACTACAATGGGTGTACATGAGTCGGTTTATATTGATATGGTTTAAAAATGAAACTTATGGATAAAGTTAATGATAAGATACAATTAAAGACCTCAGTGTTTTATAAATATACATAACATTTTTATATGATTTTTAAAAAACAAAAATAAACTACACTATAAAACTGAGCACTTTATTCTCTTTAATTTAAGTATAATATTGCTATACTAAAAATAAATTTTTTTAAAATATATCTTGTGTCCCGGTTTACCATGGTTTTGTCTCAAAACTGAATGGAATATTCATGAACATAACCTTAAAAGCACACTTGAATGTTGTGTTCCCGAGCGTAGCACGAGTATTAAACTAATGTATTATATATTAGCATACACGTTCTAACTATGTTCAATCATATAAATATTTATAAACCAGATCAGTAAAGTCTAATTTTGTAAATAACTAACTAATCTAGTATAAACATATTTATTGCCAATAAGATTGATGGTTCATTAAAAACACACTACGTTTTGATTTCAAGCCTTAATTTTCTATATGATAAATGCATAAAAAAAATTGAATTAATTTTAAATGATATCCGGCCATTGCATGGGATATCTTACGAATAAATGACTAGAAAGATTTGTTACAACAACTGATACAACGGATCCACACCAACTACATATATATAGTATCTTTCTCCATGCTTTTATATATATATATGTATCTCATTTTCACATTTATGAACTTAACTAGGTTTAACACCCGTGTGTTACACACGGGTTAAATAATAATATTTATAAAAAATCATTATCTTTATGTTTAAAGATTTTTGTAATTTGTAAATATTTAATATTTAATAATATTGTTCCACCAACTCATGCATGACACTTAATATTTTCCCTCTCAAACTTCTTATTATGAAATAAAAAATTCTCCCCAAAAGTTGCCCCTAAAACCTTGATTTATTAGATAGATTACATGCATCAATGATCTACTTCAACTAGAAAATACTCAAATATAACTAATTCTATATTTTAAATAATTTACATATAGAATTAATATAATATTATACGTTTATGGTGACCAGGTGAGTATCATGCACCTAATTAATATCATAGTCATCCTAAAGCCGTAAACAAGTGTATAATGTTTCTTTTTTATTTTTTCCTGTTGGTTAGTGTTTATTTTCCTCATTTAACTATGTTTACGTATACGTTGCTTCTAGTTCCTAAAGCTTAAGCACCGACTCAACTATGTGTGTTGGGGGCCAAAGCAAATAAAAAAGCCCATTTTCCGAGTTAGCTCTTCATGTGTACGTCTTTTTTCATTATACGTTAATCGTACTTTTTGATTGACATTCTAAGGGACTGTTTGTTTCATCTTTTAATGGTTCAGTTCAATGTTTAATCATTCAGATTCAGCATTCAGAGCGTTTGTTTCATACAAAAAGAACTTTTGAATGGTTCATGTAAGTGCTGAATGGTTAAGAGATTGAAAGATGCTGAATGGAACTGAATAGAGCATATACCAAACTTATCATCACCTGAAGTTCTATCTCAGTATCCCTCCCATTGATAGAGCCTTTTAATGGTTCATACCTCTTAACTATTCAGCATTTAATGATTCAGATTTTGCCAAATAGCCCATAAATTAACTTTCTTGCAATTTTTATTGGTTGGATATTACTCGATATTACTCCTTGGTCTTACGAGCTGCTTAATAGATTAGAGTTTACAGTAAATCAAAGCAATAAGAACAAATCAATATTAACTGTTTTTTTTTCAAATATAAAGGCTCGATCAATAAACCAGGCCTAGCATAATTTCACCAACGCTTAAGGAATACAATCACGAGATACATTCATACATATGTGTTGACTACACGCAGTACATACGTTCCCATTCGTAAGGAGAGATGCATGAACATAGTATACGAGGCAAAAAAAAGGCAATATTTATAAACGTATTGGGCAAAGCGATGCATGAATGAGTAGAAATCCAGAATATATATACAAATTCAGGTGAGAATCCCAAAACTTTGTTTGTGCTTCAATCAACGCTTTGTTGTTAACATGACAAGTACGTATAAGAAACGATAAAATATATTTACGAACATGCAAATATACTGACAAGCTAAAACAAGTACGACTTGATTGATCAACAACTCGATAACCAAACGGTGTCATTATTCAAATCACCACGTAACGTAATTAAGTCCATAGAGAGGATATACATTGGTTTGTATCACAAATCGATCGAGTACACATTGAGTAGAATTAAAGAAGTCATCTAGTATGACGAAAAAAATAATCACGAGATCGATATGTTATGAATTTTGTCAAGGTAATAATTTACTTTTATTACCTTTTAATTTGCTTTTATTATTGTTGTTACTATTATTTATTATTTTAGGGTAGATGTCGAGCAACCTCACACATTTTTTTTGAACAGCGATATAATATTAAAAAAAGACCACTAGCAAGAGGCTAGGACCGGAAAGATTACATACACCAAAAACCACAACTATAACAACGGATTATAACACCAATTTTGTCACACTACATTTAAACTACTAGCCCGGTATTTCAACCACACAAACGAATTCACCATTATCCTCTCTACCACACGGTCTACCGATAAAGGCCTCGAGTTGAATATAAACTCGTTTCTAGCGAGCCAAATAAACCACACCGTTGTCATAGTAATCATCGCCGCTTTACCTTTTTTAGTATCCGTTCCCCCAACATTTTCATACCAATCTATCCGGTCTCTACTATTCTCCCCCATGTGTAGTATAATAATAACATTGTAACCTCGCACATATGTAGTATAATAATAACATTGGGAAATTAAAGCAACGCACTTTTTCTTGATTTTAGGTAATATGATTTTATAGGACGTACAAAATTAAGGATATCGATTTGCCAACACTATGAAGCAGTTGACGCTACTCACGTAAAGATAACCGAAGAACAAATACAAGCAAGTATGTGATTCACAATATGGGAACACATATAACAACCTTAAAGCTAATATAATTGAAATATGTGGAGAAATCATGAATAAATATTTTTGTTTGATGTTTATAGTTAATATTTTTGGTTTTTGGTATAATATTATATTAATTAGGTTAGATACTCGTGTAGAGTTCAATATAAAATTAAATTAAATAATTGATAACTATGACAAAAAATTTAAAACAGATTTTTAAACAAAATATTATTTAATTTATAGAAACAAGTTTATAAACCGGTACAATTATTATAATACTATACAACTAAAAGACGATCCATATTTAATTCAAATGAAAAATTAAACGGAGACAAGTTGTCTATGTTCATACAACTATAATGGACATTTCCCTTTTCAAAAGAGACAAGTCGCCTATGTTCATACAACTATGTTTGGAGAGGTGAGCTAATAGGTTTTTGAACTTTTCGTTTTGACGAAGATATACTATGGGTGGACGTCTGCATATTATTTAAATTTGTTTTCGTGCTCATATATATAGTACAACACGGGGAAACTTTTACTTCTGATTGTGAATACATGTGGCGTGTTAATTCGAACTCGAACATAACTATAGTATCTGTTTTTGTTTAAAAGAAACATATTAATAAATTTTAATAGAAAAAGGTATTAATGGTGATAGCTCCAAAATTGCCGACATTAGTTACCCAGCTTTCTCTTCTCGTGATCCATGACGAATGCGCTCGCTCATTTTTGCGGTTGTCTGTTTTTTAACCAGTCTGCAGATGTGGGCCCATTCTTACTATTATTATTTATTATTATTATTAATTAATTAACTAACGAACTTGTTTCCTCGCTCCATTTTCTATATATATATATATGATATATCTCCCGGGCTGCAGTACCAACAGCATCATCACTTAATTAACTCGATCAGATCAGATCTATTTATTTGCTTCCAAAACTATAGAAATGGAATTAAAGAACATGGTAGCCATGGTTGCTCGTAGCGGTCGCCAATTACAGCGTTACAACAAGGGCCACCGTCAAGTCGTTGGGTACATAATTAACTAATAACTAATTACCATCTTCCTCTTCATCTTCTTCCTTATTTTTTCAACTCCAATCAGTTAACATGTTCTAATCCATTTCTTCACAGGCCGGATATATATATTTGATGGGCCGGGTTAATTGGTTTTGCTAATTATTTTCAAAATTTATTGTAATTAATTGTTGATAAATTCTAATATCCGCATCTAAATCTTGAGCTCTGCTCGTTTAAAAACTAAAAAGAAAGATATATATATATATATATGTGTAATGTTTGTTATTTTATGATATTATTAAGTTAGACTGCATTAATGTTTTATATATATGTCTTTGGCAGATGCATACCTTACAGAATAAAAGGTAACAAAGGGATGAATTTGGAAGATGCATTAGAAGTTCTTGTCATTAGTGCACAAAGAAAAGGCAAAGGGATGTTGTTCCCCAAGGTACATATACTAATTAAGTATTATTATTATGCCATTATTATATCTTTTTTAAATGTTGACTTTTTATTAGATGTAAGTTGACTTTTTCAAGAAGCTAGGATGATTAACAGATGTTCTCTAATCTAATCAGGGAGGCTGGGAATCCGATGAAACGATGACGGATGCCGCGTTAAGAGAATCTATGGAGGAAGCTGGTGTATTTGGAAGCCTTGATGAGGTTTCTTAAAATCTATCTTGCTTCATTTTCACTATCATAATAACTTCACATTAAAGCGTACCAATTTCGACAACTAATAAATTTGCCATGCATTAGTTAGTCCTGTGTATAGTTTACCTAGCTTATTCATGGGTTGATACTTGATAGCGTATTGGTATTAATTTGGTGCATCTTGAGTTTTGTGTAACGGGTTCTAATGATTACTAGAAAAACAAATTTATAATAATCCAAGTCAAATAGTGTGTTGGCCGGTAATTAATATGCTAGAATTGTATGATTTATATATTTCTGCTCAACATTTTCAGCGTATGTTGGGTAAATGGCATTTCAAGAGCAAGAGCAATGACGCACTTTATGAAGGGTACATGTTTCCATTACTTGTGGAGGAGCAACTAGACCTATGGCCCGAGAAAGACATTCGTCAAAGAATTTGGGTGAGTTCTTAAAATGACAAAGGTTCAATCCTTTTGCCAAATTAATATCACAAGAAATTAATCATGCTCATACATGTTTCAAATGTTCATATCAGGTTAGTGTACCAAAAGCTAAAGAAGTTTGCCAACAATCTTGGATGAAAGAAGCATTGGATTTGCTTGTAAAACGTCTTGAGTCGTCGACTACTAAGATTATTGATGAGGAATCCATGTGACAATCACTAAAACCTAGCTCATAACAAGTAAATAGGACATGATTAAGGTGGACAAATTAAGAAACTCGATCACAAATTGAACTTGGGTCAAAAGCTTGAGCTATTAGTTGGTTTATGAACTCAAGGCATTCATTAGAAGAAAAAAAGTCAAAGAAACGACCTAAGAGATGAAAGCAACATTTGTAATCTTGTCGTTACTAAGTTTGCTTTGATTTGGTCTTTAACATTTTTCCAAGAGTCGTTACGGAACTTGTTCTAATGTTTTATTGTTGTAGAACTTAGTCTTCGTTGGTGAATTCAGTTAAGAAGGGCTGCATGTGTTCTTAACTACCTGTTTTTATCTAGAGATGCAATGAACTATATTTAACGGCAATTGTTTTTCTTTTAAATTTGAATTATTTTATATGCACTAATTAAACACTTCTAAAATAACAATTTAACAGCAATCTTGAATTGAATTACATAAGTCTCAAATAACATTGTTCTAATTACCAATATACAAAAGAAATCAAGTATGAAATATATTCGAGTAACATTGCCAACGTCATGTTTTGTGTAAACTAAGCATAAAGTTTAAGTTACAACAATGATTTCTAAACTAATTTATATAAAAATCCCTTTATGCAAATATAAAAATATATATCCACGTACCACTTGATTGTGAAAATAACGTTTCTTGATCCATAAAGGATATGTATAGTATATGTTCACCAAGTCATCTATGATAGTTACTTCTTGTCTTTGGCAAAAATTTCCACAAAAAAATAATAGTTGCTTTAGTCAATTGCACTAAAAAATGCACATATGATATCATACTCTTGCTTATTATATATATTAATTGGTCGTGTATAGTGCAACACGTATATTTTAGGAATTGTTTTGTATCCAACATGACTAGATACTACCAAAAATGAACCTTTCATATCCTAATTTATAGATGCCTTGGGACATTATGGATGGAACTAGAAGTACCACTTGCTATAGGTTAATAGTCATTGATGTACATTTGTGGAAAAGCGGTTTCTATGGGCGGAAATAAAACTACGCAATTTATAAATATCATGAACTTGTCTTTTTAGGTGTTGTAGAGTGGACGGTGTTGTACGTAAGATGGAGTGATTTGGCTTCTAAGGACTATATATGTTCTTCAAGAAGAAAAGAATGATATAAATTCATATGCTTGACGAACTTATACTGAGTAAAAACAACGTTACCAGATTTTAACAGGTATTAACAGGTACTAATTAACAGTTAGTAACAGATAGTAACAAGTACTAACAGATGATCAGGTAAATACATGCTTAATACATGAAAATATTTAACAGTTGTTTATTACATTTAACCTGTTAAAGGCTTACATGTTACCTGTTACGATCGTGTAGGTTAGTGTCGTGTATTCGTGTTCGTGTACAAAATTGTCAGCCCTAAGTACAATACCGATCAATTCGGTTTGGATGCCTGTTGATAAAAAACTAAAAGGTGATCAATTGGTATGTTCATATCATTTTAACATTTATGATATGTTATATCACACTCCCTAACCTTTTCATACTGATTGTTAGTTGTGTGGTTGATTCATATGGTCGTTAGGTTCTAGTATTAGTTAAATATTGCTCACGACTTCTAAAGTATTTTTTTTCCTAGAGTGAGATAATAATAGCTTTGATATGATATAATAAAAACAATAAATATGCCGGTTTTAGTTGGTTGGTTGGTATAATTTTGTTGGTAGATGACAATGATTTAAATGATAATCGAGGGATTTATATGTGTGAACTTCATTAAAAAGACTGCCCTCAAAAGAAACGAACATGTTGACTTGGTAATTAAGCCAACCAACACATTACACGTTCTAGTATCTTTCGCAACAATAATAGAAAGTTTCTAATTTTATGATATTGATACTTACGACCTTTTGAAGCTTCAATAGAAAGTTAGAAACCAGAAGGGTAGCAACTCACGACAAGCAAATATTATTAGAGGAAAACCACTTATAAATATTAAGAAGAAATAAATTGATGTTTAATTAATCGGTATAGCCAGCCGAATGATCACTTTCTATTGAGAACACTATTTTCCTTAGAACAACCTAAAACTAGTTTTTAACTGTTGTATTTTTTATAATATAATTTAACCAAAATGCTTATAATTTAACTAATTTTAACATATATTTAAGAAAGTGATTTGTGAAGTCGTTTGTTATAATGCATATATGCAGCACATTACTTGTAGATATACGCACATTTTTTGTGTATATATACATTTTAACAAATAACTTTACGAATCATATTTTTTTAAATATATGTTAAAAACAATTGAATTATAAGCATTTTAATAAATTTTTATTATAAAAGATACAACAGTTTGTCATGCCCCCTATATAATTCTTTAAAATTATTCTCTTGTTTTGAAAGAAACATAGGTTACAATTCTAAATAAACACTTATAAATGGGCCTATGAAGAAACATTTGTACGTACCGACCGACCTATTGAGTGTTTGAGCATTTAACCAATGGGCCTACTATTGTATATTTATATAATGGGCTAAGGCTCGTCATGTTGATCTTTAATTGTCCCATCGAGTAAAAGGCGAAATAAAAAAGCCATGTATTGGCGAAACATCTAGAGATTCCAGAGGCTTCTTTTTCAGTTCCATAAATCCGGCCAATTTAAAACACAACGAGCAGTAATGGCGTTGTTATTTGGTGATCCATTCAGGCGATTGTTCATCAATCATCCTCCAAACTATCGCCCATCATCAACAGCTACAGCTCTCATGGACTGGTTCGAAACTCCACAAGCTCACTTCATCAAAATCAACGTCCCTGGTAACATTTCTAACCACTTCGATCTTCCCATTTCATATCACTTAAATCAGATTTTCGATTAATTCATTCCAATTGGTATAATAAGATGAAATGAAATTGTGCAGGATATAGCAAGGATGATGTAAAAGTGCAGGTGGAGGATGGAAATGTGTTGGTTGTGAGAGCAGAAAATGGAAAGGATGTTGCATCATCAAAAGAGAAGGAAAGTGTTTGGCATGTTGCTGAGAGGAGCGGAGGAGGGTTTGCAAGGGAAATTGAGCTGCCGGAGGATGTGAAGATTGATCAGATCAAAGCTCAGGTCGAAAACGGAGTTTTGACGGTGGTTTTGCCTAAAGATTTGGCCCCTAAACCCTCAAAAGTACGCAACATTCATGTCTCCAGCAAGCTCTAGTACGTACGTCTTCAACAAATTAACTTGTAGAAATGTGCTATGCTTTGTTGTTATGTGAAATAGTAATTACGTTATATATATATATATATATATATGTCGATAATCGATCAACCATCGTTATGTTTGAATGATTTTAACTCCTAATAATCTATGAGTTTGGCATTAGACATTTAGACTTTAACCTTCAACACCAAAAGAGTTCCCTATAGGCTATTATATACTGTATGATTTTGATAACAACTCGTGGCAGATCAAGAACTAAGTTGTGTTAAACTAGTTACAGCACCCGCGCTTTGCGGCGGGGTCATATTGCGTTTATCTTGCAATCAAAGACGATAGATATTATATTAAGAGAAAACTACAAATTAGGTCCTTTATGTTTCTGGATACCTGCAAGTTGGGTCCTTTAGCTAAAATATCTACAAATAACGTCCTTATTTTCGTAGTTTTATACCAATCTGGTCCTTTACACTAACTATAGTTAAGTTTTTCAGTTAAGTGAAGGGCAGTTTTGTCTTTTTACGTTAAAGGACTATTTTGGTAAATAACATAAAGGACCATTTTTGCAATTTACACTAAAATGTTATAATAAGTATTATTTTGTAATTAAATATTTAATAGATGAAATACAAAATATATATATTTGTAATATTTACGACTTAAACTATATATACTTTAAGTTTAACATTTATTTGGGAAACGAAAATGAGTTTTTTTACGGTGGGTCCAACACTTCCGGGAATACACAATTAAACGTTAAGTGTCAGTACGTCCTCCGAACGAGGTTTCGGAATATAATAGATATTGCTTCGTTTTTTTTGGTAAAGGGTATTTCCCCGGTAACTTTGTATTATCAACCAACCAAATAAAATAAGTAGTTAAGTGTTTCCACTAGTTCATAAAAGGGGCATTCCCCAATATGTAAACCAATTTAACCAAGCAACAAGACTACCTAAAAATCGAAAATAATAGTATTTTAAAGCACATAATCAATACAAATCATTAACCCCCATCATCAATAGATTTGGGTATTCATAATGTTATTTCAAAATAGTTGTTATAAAAATAGTTGTTAAAAATAAGATCAAAACTAGAGAAGAAAAAAACAATTTACTATATATCGGAACACACATGAATAAAATATTTTTGGGAAATGAACGCGAATTAGCATGTACAAAACAAAACGTTTATTCTTTCTGCAGGGAAACGTAACAAACTAACATGCATAAACTTCTAAAAAAGAATAAGCGTTTTGTTTTGTACATGCTAATCACGTTTGTTTTCCAATAATATTTTGTTCATGTGTGTTCCGATATATAGTAAATTGATTTTTCTTTCCTATTTTGATCTATATTTAACAACTATTTTTTAACCACTATTTTGAAATAACACTATAAATACCTAAATTTGTTCTAATTTTCTGTTACAAATTTGAAATATGTTAAACAAACGAATCAATATTTTTTATATTCGAACCTCATTCGGAGAACGTACAGACACTTGACGTTTAATTTTGTATTATCGGAAGTGTTTGACCCACCATAAAAAACTCATTTTTGTTTCCCAAATAATATATAAAACTTAAAGTATATATAATTTAAGTCGTAAATATTATAAATAGATTTACTTTATATTTCATCTATTAAATATTTAATTACAAAATAATACTTATTATAACATTTTAGTGTAAATTGCAAAAATGGTCCTTTATGTTATTTACTAAAATAGTCCTTTAATGTAAAAAGACAAAACTACCTTTCATTTAACTGAAAAACTTAACTTTAGTTAGTGTAAAGGACCAGATTGAAATAAAACTACGAAAATAAGGACGTTATTTGTAGATATTTTAGCTAAAGGACCCAACTTACGGGTACCCAGAAACATAAAGGACCTAATTTATAGTTTTCTCTTATATTAAGGGTAATATAAGAACAGAAAAAAGAGAATAAAACGATAGTTAATATCCTAACAATGATGTTTGAAGATATTCAGGCGTCAAGCATCGTGCTTGTGTATATGAATTGGGCTTCATGGTGTAACTTTCATATTCCTCATTGTTTGTAAACTCTTTTGTTTCTAGTGGCTAGTGCCTTACTAGCGTAATAATATTTTTGCCTTTTCCCGGTAAAAAAAAAACAAATAAAACAATGAATGAGCTCGACAAATGTCTACCTAAGTGCCTTTGTTTCTCTAAAGAAAATTCATTCATTGTTATGCGGAGGAAGAAACAAATTATAAAAGTAGAGTAACCACTCAGCTTGCAAGAATTAATAAATTTTATAACTTATACTCTTACACACTCAGACTCAGCTCTTTTGCCAAGTGAGATTTTATTTTTAGCCCTTTGACATAGAGGTGTAAAAAAAACCCGGTTTTTCAACCCGACCCGACAACCCGACCCGGACCCGAACCGGTTTCAACCCGGTATCATAGAACCCGGTTCGGGTTTTTAAAAACCCGCCGGTTTGAGACCGGTTTTTATATTTTCTATTGAACCCGGTTTGTACCCGGGTTTTTTTGAACCCGGTTTGAACCTGACCCGGTCCAACCCGGTGTAAAATCACTTTTTTTAAAGGGTTTTTTACCCAACCCGGTCCTAACCCGACCCTAACCGGTTTCAAAGTTTGACATAAATCATAAATCATAAATGTTATATGTTGGGCTAGATTTTATTTTTGGGCCTTTGGCAAGAATGTTATATGTTAGACTTCTGTGATAAATAACCCAAATCACTTGGGTCACTTGGTATTGGACTATTGGTTGTTCTTTTTTTTTTTAGTTAGGCACCGTTTCTTTTTTTTTTAAGATTTAAATCTAAATTTGAATACCATATTTGAATGTTAAGTGGTGGTTTAAATGTCTGAAATCTGAATCATTAAGAGGTGGAGGTTAGAGACGAACCTCTAGTCGTCGGAGATGGAGCCTAGGTACCGGGTTAGAAGTTAATGGAGGCCGGAGACAAACATATGTTTTTTTTTGGGTTAAGAGGTTTTCAGACCACTAAAAGTTCTTACTGGTTCAGATGCTATTAAGACGTTGAACCTCTTAATGCCAGAAAAAAAAACAAACAGCCTCACGTCTGATTACGTCTGACTGAATCAGACGTTTTCCTCTATTCAGAGAAAAGAGACAAAAACAAACAGGGTCTTAATGTTTTAAATATACTATGTCGGGATGCATTACACCAAATGAATGCAACTATAAGTATTAAAAAAAATTACCAATCTACCATTTAAGACATGTTTTCATTAAATGGTATTTAGTAAAATCTGAATTATTAAATGTTAAATCAATAAGAGGTTTACATTAGTAAGAGATTTTGACTTAATAAGTCTTGAATCAGTAAAGTATTGTTTATTTAGACCTCTAAATAATCATGCATAATGACTATTTTACCTCTTTAAACATTTTTTGTGATAAATGAAATATAGTTTTTTCTTCACACAATAATTATAATTATTAAAATAAAAAAATAATTATAAATAATAAAATATTAGTAATTTATTAAAATTCAAAATCTCTTCATATCTTAATTGTTTTTTTTGAAAGGCGCTTCATATCTTAATTGTTAAATTGTTAAAATCCAACCCAACCCACCCATCAGTCCACCACGTCTCAAAATAACAGCAACCAAACTTCATCTTCTCAAAAATGTCAAAATCTTCATATTCCCAAATTTGTGAAAATCTTCATCTTCTCATCAAGTCTTAATTAAACCCAACACCACCATCGTTCAACCTCAACCAAGACTCAGATCCCAACTAATAATATCGCCTCTTGCATTCTTCTTCCCCATCCCAAGTTTGGTCAATTTCTTTCTTCGGTTCATTGAGGTGGTGGTCGTCCGCAAAGGGGTGTGGCCGGAGTGGGTGCGCCGGTAGAATAAGGTCACCGGAATGGGGTGTCGGCGGGTGATTGGTTGGAGAGTAACTTTATAGAAACATAACTAAGTTTTAATTTTGTTCTAATTAAGTTACTCCAGTTTAAAAATTGTTTCAATTAGGTCACTCACATTCATATTTATTCTAATTATAGGTTTTAACATGTTTTCACATGTTTTTTTTACGTTTCATTTATGAATTATTTATGACATTTTTTATGCTAATGTAGAGCAGTGATGTGAATTATAGGCTAATTTTTTTTTATTTTTTTTTAATATAATTAACATGTTTTTATATATTTTAATATAATTACATATATTAAATATTCCGACCATCAAATCTTATTCTCAATTCTTTTGTTGACACAAACAAATTCAATAATTGTTTGATTTGGAGGTTTCGTCACCTAATTTGAGTAAAATATGTTTGAGTCTTTAATTAGAATAAAATTAAAAGTTGATTAATGCAAATTCGATAACTAGAACCGATAGAAATAAAAAGTTAAAAATTATGACGATTTAAACCAATATATAACTTTATTTAATCATAAACTTAGTTCCCGATGAATATATCATCGAAGAATTAGGTTCAAATACAAAGTCTAAATTTCCTAGAAAGTCTAAGAAGGAATTTGGACCATTAGATCTAATATTAAATGAAGATAAATGGCTTATAAACACAAGGTGACATAATGGTAAATAGTTTGAACTTTAAATGGTAGGCCAAGGGTATATTAGTCTTGTCTCATTTTCAAATTCCACCCTCTTTTTTAAACGTCCATAACTTTTACATACGACAATACTTTTTAATAAAAATTACACCAAAAAAACGAGCGTTTTTTTATCTTCAAAACGCATATAATATTGATATATAAAAAAACGAATTTTTTTTTTGAAGTTGCAGCTCATTGTGTTATATTCTTTAGGTCATTGTGTTATATTTTTCAGCTCATTGTGTTATATTAGTCAAGACATTGTGTTATATTAGTCAAGACATTGTGTTATATTTTTCAGATTGTGTTCTATCCGTCAGGTCATTGTGTTATATTCGTCAGGTCATTGTGTTATATTCGTCAGGTCATTGTGTTATTTTTTCATCAGGTCGTTGTGTTATATTTTCATCAGGTCGTTGTGTTAAATTTTCATCAGGTCGTTGTGTTATATTTTCATCAGATCGTTGTGTTATATTTTCATCAGGTCGTTGTGTTAAATTTTCATCAGGTCGTTGTGTTATATTTTCATCAGGTCGTTGTGTTATATTTTCATCAGGTCGTTGTGTTATATTTTCATCAGGTCGTTGTGTTATATTTTCGTCAGGTCGTTGTGTTATATTTTCATCAGGTCATTGTGTTTTATTTTCATCAGGTCATTGTGTTTTATTTTCATCAGGTAATTGTGTTATATTTTCATCAGGTCGTTGTGTTATATTTTCATTAGGTCGTTGTGTTAAATTTTCATCAGGTCGTTGTGTTATATTTTCATCAGGTCGTTGTGTTATATTTTCGTCAGGTCGTTGTGTTATATTTCATCAGGTCATTGTGTTATATTTTCATCAGGTAATTGTGTTATATTTTCATCAGGTCATTGTGTTATTTCAGATCATTGTGTTATTTCATTAAGTTATTGTGTTATAACACAATGACATGAATAAATAACACAATGACTTGACAAATAACACAAAGAGCTAAAAAACGTGAATTTTTTTTTGTTTTTTATATATGAATATTATACGCGTTTTAAAGATAAGAAAATGCTCGTTTTTATGGTGCAATTTTTTAAAAAAAATAATATCGTATGTAAAAGTTATGGACTTTTAAAAAAATAGGGTGAAATTTAAAATATAGAGACATTACCATCTTTACCCTTCCTTCTAATTTTAAGAGAGTGTCACATGTCATCATCTCATGGCTTTTTAGACTTTTTAGGAAAATTAGACTTTGTAATATAACTCCACTCTATCATCGGAATCCGTTCAAAAATAATAAAACTACACCAATAAAGATACCGAGGCCTTTATGGAATATAATAATTCCATTTCCTTTAAAAAATAAAATATTCCATTTCCTTTTAACTTCTGGCCGAGTATAAAAGTAGGAGCTTGGCGGTGGGAAAATCTATTAATTAAAATCCTATAATTTTTTTTTATTTTAGCCGACACATTTTAAACCTTATAACTAGTTACGACCTTTAGTATAATAAATTTAACTCTTATAAACACACTTTAATTGTATATTTTGTTATTTAAAAATTTTAATAACATATATCCCTAATATACTAAAAATTAGATATATTTGCAGTTAAAAATAATATATTTGCAAATTAGAATCTATCTAAATTAAATTACATATTTCACTTTATAAATCACTAGGTTTAACACTCGTGTGTTACACACGGTTTGAATAAAAATATTTTTTAAAAATTATAATTAGGGTCATCCTATTCACACACCCTATGCTTTTATTTCCACACCCCCAGGCGCCGCACATAGACCTCGGCGCCGCGCTTGGGTCACTTCTTATCCCAGACACATCCTCGAACGTAGTCAATCACGCGTCAACACCCTTATGCGCCGCGCATGGCTCTCGGCGCGGCGCCTGGGTCATATATGCGGCCAACAACATCATCGGCGCCTAGGTCATATATGCGGCGCATATGTCCAGGTTTGACCGAATTCCACCCCGTTTACGACATTCCTCGGTTGACGTTGACAAAAAAGTGACTAAGGCACCGCATCAAGGCCTATCCGTGACGCCTGGTTTTAAAACAGATGTGTGGATAGAATTTTAGGGTGTGTGAATAGACAAGGCCTTTTATAATATGAAAACATATTAGCGTGATGTTAATTTCAGGAAAGTTAAAGAACAGGAAAAACTATTAGACCATGTGTAGTGGGGCATTTTTGGGCGTTTTATCACTCAAAAACGCCCCATTACAGCCAAAAAACGCTCAGAAACGCCAAAAAACGCCCCATTCCCACTACGTAGGGGCGCATTGAGGGCTAAAATCCTTCTTGGCGCCGTGTAGAAGGCGCCCAAATCTGATGTGGACTTGCATGGGGCGTTTTTTAAAGGTCTTCACTATACATGGTCTTATGTTATCAACTCGTTTGTCACTTTTATATGTACTTTAACCTCACTTGCTTGCGTTACAATAAAATAATATGGTATTTTCCTTTTATTTTTTTATTATTTGGAAAACACAATATGATAATTTCTTTAACAACTTTCTTACAAGTTACACCTATATCCCATGTCACTTACACATGTAAGGATTTTATTCAAGTCAAGATGTAAACGGGAAGGTTCACAAGTCACAAGCATAAAGTTACAAGTTCAAATCTTAATATTCAAAATAAAAATAAATTATTAAATAAAACACTAATACTACTAGACTACATGATCATAGGTTTCATGGGTGAAATACTATAATCTTTTTGGCATAATGGTTTATTTGAAAGGCCCTAAAGAACTCTTCATTAAAGCACGAATGTCATAATTGAATGGTTACGTGAGGAGATCATTTCCATTGGGTATTACGTAACTGTAGCGGTAGGAAAAGAGCGAAAAGGACGATAGAGCACATTTCTTGTTATGGGTGAAAATCAGAGCAAAGTTTCAAACTTTAGTATCGTCTCAAAACACACAATCGTGGAAAAGGAATTGGAGATTTTGATTCATGGTTCGTTGACGCTCAGCAACGTGTCATTAATGATCTAATATCATTGTACATCTCTACGACAACAAATCATCACAAGGACATAATTGTGTAGCGTTGCACATTGGCATTACAATCGCATTAATGTGACCAATGTAACGCGTCTGCAACACTTCACGCATGTTTGGTTCTTAAAACTAGTTAAAAAAAGATAAACTTAAAAGATGTAGTTTGCAATGATTAGCAAAATTGACTTTGAATCAAGAGTGTTTATCAAACAATCTTCTTTATCTGTATTTATTTGTTTCAATTTCTTTATCAATAATATTCACGTATTGGTATAGTTTTTACAATCACCTTTCATACTAATTTAGAGGACGTGTTTAAATTTTTTGTTTTTAACTAGAAGCCATCCGATAAACTGATTTTAACATCTCTCGTTTCACATTTATTAATCAGTTACGTATCATCATTCATCAATAGTACAAAACAAATTAATTAATAAATTAATGAATAAAATCACATATATATTTTACAGGTAAAACAACCCCAATCAAACACCCATGATAAATAGGGGTTAGGACATATGCATGTTACCTAAATAATAATTGAATTTCCGGTATCATGTAATATGACCGTTGCTTCCCAGTTTTGTCTTAACGGCTACATTTATATCTCACCAAACAATCAATTTTCTTCCTTCAACAATTTATAATATTTTTATTTCCAGCAAACTTAGAAATAAAACTTTTTTTAAACAACGGTTGGTGCAATGACTTATAACTGGTGTACTTAGAGATGTAAAGACGGTGATCGAACCCCACCTATAACACTAGTATGTGTTTTTCATCGGCATTGAAGCTCCCCCATTACAGCTAACGCAGCGGAGACTCACCATAACTCTCATAAACAGGCCAAGTTGATTGGAGTCGAAATTTATCAACCAACCGTTTCAGGGATAAACTTACAAGAACCTTTAAACGTGTCACGTAAAACCCTTAGTCTTTAACATGAAACCAGATGGTAGCCCGAAACAAGCTTCATTGCCTAAGTCCACCGAAAGTGACACAAGTGCGATTTGAATTTGGATCTTCTATAGATAACTCAAATCATCTTAGTAGTAGGTCACAAGTGAAAGATATTCCTAAAAAATATAATTAACTACATGGATCCTCTCTATGTGTTTTATATATTACACTAGGTTAGATACACGTGTCTTACACGAGACTGTTTTAAAATAAGCTGTCAATTGAAAAAAAATGTTTGAAATTACATAATATAATTACAAATAATTAACAGTACAAAAGAACATCTATAATTGTATATACATTTTTTCATACATTTTAACAAACATTTCAAGAAGCATAATTCCAAATATACTGATTAATAATACGTATTAGTACATAAGGTGATAAATAAATATAGATTATAAACATCAACACTACTGAGTCAACTATGCTATAATCATCCAAAACTTTCAAATTTGATAATTGATATTTGTTAATTTAGGTACAAAAAATAAGCTATTACATCTAAATCTTATCATTTAGTTATGATAAATTGGAAATAAAAAAAGGGTTATTGGATTTAATCACCTTCAACTATTGGTTATTGGCCGCTATCACCCTCAAGTATCACTTTGGCCAATATAACTCCCAACTAAACACTTTGGTGTCTGTATCACCAAAATTTAACAAAAATTAACAAAAAATTAACCAAAAGTGACTTAAATTGGTTAACTTTTGGTGATACGGTGTCCGTAACACCAAAAAATAATCAAAAGTTAACCAAAAGTGACTTGAATTGATTGACTTTTGGTGATACGGACACCAAAGTGTTTAGTTGGGAGTTATATTGGCCAAAGTGATACTTGAGGGTGACAACGGCCAATAACCAATAGTTGGAGGTGATTAAATCCAATAACCCATAAAAAAAGGTATATAATAACATTACTATCATTTGGATCTCATATAGCCGACAAGCAAATTTCGTAAGGATATTAAAAAAATTGCTTATTAAGAACAAAAGGAGGAGAATTTATATGCAATTGAATCCTTTAAAAAAATGATTTGAATAACATATTGAATGTTTTGAGGTGTTACTTTATGAAGTCAAATGACAAAAGTCGTTTAATAAATTGCATGTGCAAGTATTGCTTAATATTATAACAAGTGGATGAAACTAATTTCTTTTATTATATATGATGTATTACCTATCAGTTCTAGAAATTAAATGTATGGACCTTACTATTTGGCAAAACGTAACACCATTGGCCTTTAGTTTACACTAAATTTTGTTAAGTTTTTTAGTTAAGTGAGTGTGAGACTAAAATGTGTACTGAATTAAAAATATAAATTATTTAAATTTATATTTAGTTTTTATCTCTAAAAGTATTCACTATGATTGAACTCACAAATTATTACGTTTTAAAATTCACTAAAAGGTAACAGCAACATGTGTTATAGCCAAGGATGTAATTCATTCTCTCAACCTAGAAATGAAAATTTGGATGTATTGATACATGGTGAGGGCGTACCTCCTCTCCATCTAAGATAACTGTATGAAAATTAGGATAGTTGTTCGTAGCATATTTATAAAAGTTTACTTACGGTCTTTGCCTTATTTATCTACTAGTTTAGTGCCCGCGCTACGCTCGGGACACAACATTCAAGTGATGCTTTTAAGGATATTCATGAACGTTCCAATAAGTTTTGAAACAAAACCGTGGTAAACCGAAACACGAAATATATTTTTAAAAATTAAATTTTTAGTATAGCAATATTATACACAAATTTAAGAGAATAAAATGCTCAGTTTTCTGGTGTAGTTTATTTTTTTAAAAAATCCATATAAAAAAGTTATGTATATTTATAAAACACTGAGGTCTTTAATTGTATATTATTATTAATTTTATCTATAAGTTTCATTTTCACACTCTATCAAATATAAACCGACTCATGTACACCCCTTCTAGTAGAGGGTTAAAAGTATAAATACTTTTAAATTTTTCAGAATTCTCCAAAATATTAGGGGACCAAAAATGTAATTAGTTTTATTATAATATATTTTATATATATATTTTAAATAAAAAATCATTATTATAAGATAAACTCTCAAATGATGTCACATAAGCCAAAAGCTTTAAAATTATGCCACATAAGCTTTTTTGGTTTTGCTATATTATATAAAGATTTAATTTATTTATGTAACACATTTTTTGGCTTACTTTTTGCAGATTTATACTTCCAAGTGGTTAAATTTGAAAGCAAAGTCAAGAATTAGTGTGTCGAAGATCAAGCTTGTTCAAATTATATTTTAATGTCTAGTTGCCATGTAGTTTGGGTTTACATAATAATTGGCTATAAGCTTGGTACAATTATTGTAACCCACAGGTATTTTTTAAAACTATAATAAACATGTGGTTGTAAATCAAAATTTAACAATAATATGAATTCTTATATATTGAAACTAGAAAAATATTACAAAATATTTTTCTTTTATCATGACTTGCCCCAGCTCCAAGGCGTGAGGAAAAATATTACCAAAAAAATGATCTTTTAGTTAGTGATTTAAAAATGAGAGGGTAAGAGGGGTATTTCAATATCTCTTATTTATTAAACTCACTTATTTCACCGATAAAAACATATCACCTTAAAACCTTAATTTTTTTAACAACGAATCTTATTAAACAAAGAAAAAAAAATACAAAGAATGAAACTAGGATAAAACGTCTCTTATATTAAAGTGATAAAGTCTATCCATTTACTATAATCAACCACTTTTAGTTTTGATTCGTGCATTGGCGAAGCATAGAAGGGACCAAGGAGGGTCTGAGCCACCCCAGTTTTTTCCGGCCGAAGTGTTGTTTTGTTGATCGGTTGTTGATTTTTTATATATATATATTGAGTTTGGTCCCCCGAAACAAAGCATTATAAAAAAATAATGGGTTTTTTAACTTTGGTCCCCCCGAACCAAAAATCCTGGCTTCGCCACTGGATTCGTGGCTAACCCAAGAAAGTTTCTGCCTTTATTTTGATTATGGTATTGCTAAGCGGGATGATATTGCTATTGAATTTTATATCATTCTGACGAATCCGTATAATCCAACAAGAAGCAAATTAAGAAGATGGTGTAAATAATTTGCTTCCAAGTTCCAATCCTTTTAGCCTATCAAGATCTCAATCAGGGAGTAATTATCAGTTAAGTAAGAGAAAGACCAAAAGGATAGAATGATGCGGGCCCAAGTGTGTAGGAGCGGATCTTTATGTTTCTGGATGGCTATCATCGTGTCTCTAAGTGTTGTACAAAAATGAGCATAACTTGAGCTACGAACCTCTGTTTCGGATTAGCTACTAGTCAATTAAAAGACCGGGACGGGGGATACGACTTGATAAGTAGCCGTAGGCGGCTTACCCGACTTTTTTCACTAAATAAGCCTCCTGATTGAGTTATGGACATTTTTACTCTTTTTATCATGTGTTTTGAACTTTTATTTTGGGATTCGTTTTGGCCCATGTTTGTTTTTCAGCCGTTAGGTTTTTGTCCCTTTTATTTATGATATGTCAATGCAGAATGAATGATCATTAATCGTTCTTACACAAAAAAAATTGTCTTTACGAATTCTCCACGTTTCGGGTGAATTTTGGGGTTAGGGTTTTGGATCATCACGGGTATTCAAAAAATCAACGTGTTTTAACCATAGTCTCAATCTTTACAATACATCATAGAAGCTTAAGCAAATGAGCATGTAAAAAGGAGATAATTAGCCGATTCATTCTCGATGGCGCAAAGAGTATTAGGAGTTGAAACTCCACGCCAAGAAAGGGCCACTTTAGTAGGAACTTGGTTTTGATGAACATATCTATTTAATAAATCAAATTTTTAGGGGGCAATTTTTTGAGGGACTTTTTTTTATAATAAACAGTTTTGGAGGTAAAATTTAGCTAAATTTTTCACCATGCAAGTTGATGGAGCCAACTCCTAAATGTTATATATTTACAAATTGTTGAATATAATGGTTATAATTTATTTATAAATATTACTATTTAACCCGTGTGTAACACACGGGTATTAAACCTAGTATATATATATATGCATAAAGAAATAGTCTTTTGAGGCGCACATCGATTCCAAGGGAAGCACACCACCAATATTATTTACCCATTAACCTAGGACTGGTCTAGAAAATTTGTGTGTCCTATGTGAGACGAGAAAAAAAAGGCCTCCCGCCTCTTCAACCCGAAACACTAACGCAGTAAATTATATAAACTAAATTTTTAACCAAAAACCAAACGTTTGATAAATAAACATAAGGAAATCAAAGTATTCAAATTAGTGAATTACGTTTTTTGCAGCAGTGGGCTTTCAGTCTTCATTAATCCATAATCCATTTGATTGTGTGGGCTTTTAGTGGGCACATGCCGCACACCCTCTAAGCCCCCTCTGCATCAACCCACTCATCGGATCAATAAACGCACTTCATGTTCATCTTCATTTACCCACCTACAATATCTCCATCTTCAATTTTCCAACATCTTTATCTTCATATGCAGCAACAACCCACTCACCGGAAAACTTAAACACAACATACCACACCCACCCCCAATGGTTACTTTCAAACACCCTCAATAGTTACCTAACGTTAAAAAAATGAAAACTATTCAGCGGGTACCCGTCCATCCCAAGCCCGTCAACTCTTTATAGTCCACGAACGAATAACGACAGTATACCCGCCTACCCCCGGTATGCTTCCATTTTCAACCATCAACTCTCTTCGCCCTAAGGTTATGTGAGCTTTGCGTCTCTTAAAAGTCCAGAATTCTAGCCTAGACATTTTAATACTAATTTGGTGTAGGTTGTTGTTAGAAAAATAACAATATAATTAAATTATAAGCAAGCGGATTGGTTTTGTGCAGCCTTTAGTTGATTTGTGAAGAAGTAACCCATTTCACAACCAAAGTCAAAAGGGAAGGATTGTGTATGTCCACGTAATGTGAAGCCGTAGGTGGATGAGCAATCACATAAATACATCGACGTTTAACTACCAAGATACATTAAAGTTGTTACACAATGTTTTCCTAGGGCTAGATATATGTTACCGAATGAAAGATTTTTTGGTCTACTGGTCAATAATACGAGAGTGAGATGTTTTGTCTCTCTTAAAGGTATTGGATTCAAATCCAGTCAATGATATTTAAACACTAACTTGGTGATAATAACTAATAATTGACTACTAACCTGCCGTTAAAAATATAATAGTAGAAATATATGTTATAGTTACCGATATTTTTTTATTACCACTAGCAACACTTTGGAGAGACAATGAGACAATGAAGTAAGACTTGTGGTAAGGGTAAGGGGAGTCCACCCCTCACCACTTCATATCACCCCACACTTTTACTCCACCCCACATCTATCCCAAATTCCACCCCACACTACTAGGAATTCACCCCACATCATTTTTTTAATTTTTTATTTCTCATTTATATAAAACTTTTAATATTTCATTAAATAATAAAACACAAATTACAATTAATAAATAACACAAAGTTGGAGACCAAAAGGATATATGCAATGTTTCGTTCACGGGAGTTTTCGGAAGATGATGAAGATGAACCCGTTGTTGAATCTTCAAGTAATAAATGATGTCACATTTTTAAAGTAAAAATATTGAGAGATTTTGATGCTTGTGGTTGATCTTTTTATAAATGAGAGCGTAATTTATATTTGATTTGGTTTAGTATATATAATATATTGTTTAATAAAAAAATTAATTAAAGAAAAGAGCCGTTGGCCCACTTCAAACTCGGGAAGAAACTCGGGGAAAGGACACCAAAATGCACCCCAAACTTCGGCCCCGATAGGGGGTGGGGCGGTGTTCCCGTGCGGGGCCGCACCCACCCCACACCCACTCCGGCTACACTAACATAATTTCGATCCTGATTCTAACGAATTTTACTGCTAGTTTGATAACGTGTCTATGGTCAGACATGTTAGGGTGGTGGGAGTGGGTTAATCCTTACTCCCACTACCCTCACAACCCACCAATAATAATCCTCCAACTCACAACTACCCTCACACTACCCTCACTATTAATTTTTGGTGGGTGTCAATACCCTCATACCCTCACTTTTTTTTTAAATTTTTTATTTTAATAACTTTAAACTAACAATTAAAAATATATAATAAAAACCATTCATTAAATAAAAAAAACTAACAAATTAAAATAATTTTTAAAAATTAAAAAAAAGACATACATTTAAAGAATAAAGACAAACATTTGAATGGTTAAGTGCTGAATGGTTAAGAGGTCTGAATGGTTAAGATGACTGAATAATTAAGTGCTGAATGATTAATAGGTTCTGTTTGGTTAGACATCTGAATGAGATTTAATATGTTTGAGTTTACCGTTAAAATAAAACCAACTACATAGCATATACAAAACTACTAAAATAGTTGATTAAAGAAAGTTTAAAACCTTGATTTAAATCTCTCGGTTATATAAAAAACAATCCATATAAAACAATTTAACATATAAAACAATTTAACCTAGTGCCAAACTGTCAATTACCAAGCCCATATCTAGGACCCAATAAACACAAAACCCTAACTCATCTCCTTTTATTCCATCTCTTCTTCATCAGCCACTAACTCAACTACCAAACCCATATCTAACCCTAACTCTCGTTATCTCTGCAACAATGTCGCCTGCTCGTCACAATTCTCGTCGCCACCATCAATCAGACGCTGCTTCTTCACCCACTTTTACACCTGCAAAACTCCATAACTCCGGTGACCACAACTCCGGTGACACCAACTCCGGTGACCACAACCAATAAAATCACATGGTCAACTTGGGGGCCCCACAATTATTGTCTTGAAGTCACAAATTATCTCCAATCTTGCAACGGGTTGCGGTACCCGTGAACCCACTACCCGTGCCCTACCCGCGAGGGTGGCGCCGGTGTTACCGTGCGGGTACAGGTTACCCGCACCCTTTGCCGCATCCATACCCACCACCCTTAGTGACATTTTTTATAAGTTGTTATAAGTTTTTATCACCGGTAACATTTTAAACTTATCTCACATGTCTACGGAACTGTTAGTCAAAAAATATAATTACTTTGAATATTATATGTGAACACAAAAGCTGTTAAAAAAGAAATATATGAATACAAAAAAGGAAAAAGTAAATCCAACTTTTTTACTCACTATTTATCTTTCTCAAAATCAGTAAAATCCCACCTCTCTCATACTTTAATTTGTTTTTAATTTGTGTGATAAACAAACACACCCACAACCAGTTGTCTTCTCTCTCTACACCTTGAGAGAGAGAATAAACACTCCTACTCTCACACCACTTCCTCTCTCACTAAACCATCATGGACACCTTCTTTTTCTCTCTCATCATCTTCTTCACCCTCTTCTCCGCCGGAAAACCAGACCTCTCCGCCGACAGATCAGCAATTCTCGCCATCCGTTCAGCCGTCGGCGGCAGATCCATCCTCTGGAACATCTCCCAACCTTCCACTCCTTGCACATGGCCCGGAGTCGTCTGCGACAACAAAACCAACCGTGTTGTTGAGCTTCATTTCCCCGGTATGGGTCTTTCCGGCCAACTCCCTGAAAACACCCTTGGCAACTTAACTCAACTCACCACTCTCAGTCTCCGTTACAACGCACTCTCCGGTCAACTCCCCACCGACATCTTTACTCTTGTTAATCTTCGTAATCTTTACCTTCAAAACAACCTTTTCTCCGGTCAAATCCCTGATAAGTTTTCGTCTCTTGTTAATCTCGTTAGAGTTAGCTTCGCTAGCAACAATTTCTCCGGTAATATTCCCACTTCGGTGACTAATTTGACCCGTTTAGCTACATTGTATTTGGAAAACAATGGGTTAACGGGTTCAATTCCGGATCTAAGTCGAACTAACATCGCTCTTTTTAACGTTTCTAATAATCAATTAACCGGTGAAATCCCGTCTAAGTTTTCAGTGTTTCCCGATTCTGCGTTTTCTGGGAATGAGCTATGTGGAAAACCGCTTGCATCGTGTAACGGGTCGGATACAGGATCCGGGTCGGGTTCGGATTCAAAGTCTTCAGATGGGTTATCCGGTGGTGCGATTGCGGGAATTGTGATCGGATCTGTACTGGGTCTGTTGCTAATTTTACTAATTTTGTTCTTTTTGTGTTGTAAGAAGAGAAAACAAAAAGACGTGACAACATCAAAGGATTTGGGGGAAACGAAGCAGGTTGAAATTGAGGTACCAGTTGACCATACAAAGTCAAAATCGAGCGAGAATGTGGATAATCACGCATCTTTAACACCGGCAGTTGGTGGTACAAAGTCAAAATCCGGTGAAGTTGGTAAAAAGCTAGTGTTTTTCAACAAGAATAAGGAATTGGGTAAGTTTGATTTGGAGGATTTGCTCCGGGCATCGGCGGAGGTGCTCGGAAAAGGGACGTTTGGGACGGCGTATAAGGCGGTGTTGGAGGTGGGATTTGCAGTTGCTGTGAAGAGATTGAAGGATGTAACAATGGCGGATAAGGAGTTCAAAGAGAAAATTGAAGGTGTTGGTGCAATGGACCATCAAAATTTGGTGCTTTTAAGAGCTTATTATTGCAATGGGGAAGAAAAGCTTTTGGTTTATGATTATATGCCAATGGGAAGCTTATCTGCACTTTTACATGGTAAATTATTTTTATTATTATTTCAGTTTTGTTCAATATGATTATAGTTTACAAATGATATTTTGCAGGAAATTGTGGATCTTGATTGTGAAATTTTGTTGATTTTGACTGTAATGTGGGTGGTCAACTGTCTTTTTCAAATCATGTTTGTTAGGTTGTTAGATCTGGCTGTCATATACTATAATGTGGTAATGTAGTAAGAGTTAAGATAACTAATGAGGCTGTTTAAATTAAATAATATTAATTTTTCTTAAACTAGTGATAAAATTTTCTAATAGTTTATTATATTATTATAATTTTGTTTAATTTCTCCTATCTTTGGATCTTGATATTGTTTTGGGACACAGGAAACCGAGGAGCAGGTAGAACACCGTTGAATTGGGAGACGAGGTCTGCCATAGCCTTGGGAGCGGCTCGTGGAATCACATACTTGCATGCTCAAGGGCCGACGGTTTCCCATGGGAACATAAAATCATCAAACATACTGCTGACGGCATCCTATGAATCTCGTGTCTCTGACTTTGGTCTTGCTCAGCTTGTGGGTCCCAATGCGACACCGACCCGTGTGGATGGTTATCGTGCGCCAGAGGTGACTGATATCCGTAAAGTTTCCCAAAAGGCAGATGTGTACAGTTTTGGAGTGTTGTTATTGGAGCTTTTAACGGGTAAAGCACCAACTCATGCGTTATTAAACGATGAAGGGGTTGACCTCCCGAGGTGGGTTCAGTCCGTGGTTCGAGAAGAATGGACTTCTGAGGTTTTTGATCTTGAGCTACTAAGGTATCAGAATGTTGAAGATGATATGGTTCAGTTGTTACAGTTGGCTATTGATTGTTGTGCTCAGTATCCTGATAAAAGGCCGGCTATGGTCGACGTGACTAACCACATTGAAGAGCTTTGTGGCAGTTCGAATGGTTTGCAGCAACATGACCCGGCCGCATTAAACGACATTGTGAGTGATTCATGATTATTTGGGGATTTATTTCTTGTCTAATTGAATTTGTTGTTTTTTTTTTGAATTCTTGTTTTGTTTTTTGAAATGTTGATTGTATACACATTTTGATGTTGTAGTTTGTTGAGTAAATTGTAATTTGAAATCTCAATGCTATTCTTTGTTTTGTCTTATGTAAAAATTGTTATTTTGTTTCTTGTTTTATCTTTCTCATATAGAATCACAAATAATCCTTTTATATATATTGAACTAGGTTAGATACCCGTGTCTTACACGGGACTATTTTAAAATAAACCGTCAATTAAAAAAATGTTTGAAATTACATAATATGGGTTTAATTGTGTGGTTTGGTTTCTCCAGATCAAACAAAAGATCCGCGTGGTTTCAGATTTTGAGGAAAAGTAAACCTGTGTGTATATTTTTGAGGTGTTACTTTATGAAGGCAAGTGGCAAAAATAGTTTAATAAATTGCCATGTGGCAAGTATTGCTTAATATTATGACAAGTGGATGAAATTGGTTTCTTTTATTATATAGGATTTCTAACTGACATTTGTAGGTTTAGTAGGAGGGATATAATAACACTTCATATATGTCACACAAGTAACTTATGATCATGTTAACCTACAAAATAATTAAATTTCATAAACGTCCCAAGTTTGTGAAATTTTAATTGTACATAAATTTATATTTATATACATACTAAATGGGAAGGTCGGTGCTTTGCACCGGCCTCTCCTGTCTCTCGTCACGTCACGTTTCAACTTTTTTGTATTTTAACGTCTTAACGGTTTTAACCCCCGGCTTTTAACGCATTGACGGTTTTAATCGCCGATGATTATTAATTGTCATTTGAGCTCCTGATGAGTTTTTGGCTTTGATCTCTTATTCTACTTTGACACAGAGTACGACTTTTACTAACTGTCATTTTAGCCCCTAAGTTTTCAACTTTGCTCTCTAACTGTACTTTGACATATAGTACGACTATAATATTGTTACGTTTTGACCTCTAACTTTTGATATTTCATCGTTTTTTAACATGTGTCACATTACGTTTTTGCGTCGTGTCGTACGGGGCATAAGACTTTTTTTGTCAACACATATGACGAAATCAAATACGCAAGATCTGACTGTGTGACTCAGCCGCTACAACACGCGGCCTGGTCTTAAATTTAGTTATTTTATAACAACTAACGACACACCTAAATCTTACTTTTATATTTATATTTTTTATAGGGATTTTATATTATATATAAATTTTTCATAAACTTTAGCAATAGTGTACAACAACTAATTTTTTTACGTTGTACACCATATTTACTGCTTTTACATAAAAGCCCATCCACCACCCTTTTAATCGTTTCTTCCTCAATTCCATATTTATCTAGCTAGAAATAGAAAGAGAAACCATTGGTTAAAAATCAACACAATGATAAAGAACAAAATTGAAAGAAAAGTCAAAGTGGATGCCTTTAAGTTTTGTTTGTTAATCGATTTTCGGCTATGATAAATATTTTGAAAACTATTTTTAAAGCTGTCAAGACATAGTCAGTAAGTAAATTGTTCACTACTTGCAAGATGCTTTGCTAATATAACAAATCGGTTATCTTTTTTTAACAACGATTTTTTAAGACAACAGTCACTAGCAAGATGTTAGGACCAAACAAACACGTAACTATTACAATAACAGATTATGACAACAATTTTGCCAAGAAATGAATTAACCTTACTTGCTTCTACAACCCAATCGCACGATTGTCTTTTCGATGTAAATAGGAATTCATTCCTCGGGAGCCAGAATATACCATGTAGTTGCCATTCAAATCACCCGAAGAGTCTTCGTTACTTTCTCTGAGTTGATGAGGTTAATTTGAGCAATTATGGCTTTTAACATAAAAAAAACAGATAAATGACAAAGCGTACTAAATAAGATTAACCGGTTATATATTACCTGGTACATGACAAAGTGATTAACCTAGTTATTTTACAAATACACTAACTATGAAACAACAAATAGTGATTAACCGGTTATATATTACCTGGCACATTACAAAGCGAACTAAGTAAGATTTTTTATATTCACATTGCTCTAAAAAAACTAAATAAGTATGATAACTAAATATGTGACATGGCTATTAAAAAAGTTAAATATATGACAGTGATTTCTTGGTTTAGTGGTTAAATGAAAGGTAAGAGTTTTGTGTCTTTTAAAGATCTCAGGTTCAAATCCAAACAATGACATTTAAATATACTAATTTGATGATACTAATTAGGATTTGTTAATCTGTTGTTAAAAATAATTATGTTACTTAAACTATACGTTTTATTGTTTTAGTTATTGTTTTTAAATCATAAGTCTTTTTATATATAAAATAATAAAAGTATTATTTGTGTTTTCAAATATAGTAGTTTTTATTCAACCGCAAAAGAAAGTGAACGGGAGAAATTGAGGACACTGACAGATAAGGCATGTGAGTGAGAGCCATTTGTATCGGTATTTGGGTTTTTAATATGTTTCCAATATAAATTATCTTTTTAATTATGATTAAAGACTTTAATTAGAATTACTATATTTTAGAATATATTGAGTGACAAAGTATACTCTCCGTCGAGATTTCAAGTAGTATTAAAATCTAAGACAATAAAGTTTAGTTTATTTATGTTAGTGTAGGTGGGGTAACAACCATTCAAAAAGAAAAATTAACAAACTTTTTTCTTCATAAAGTTTTAAGGTGACCCCATTACCAATCAACATGACATTAGACTATCACTTTAACTAGTTGTTTTCTCTGCATTATGCTGTGAGAGATTATTCTTATTCTTCTATGCTAAAGAACATGAATGTGATCGTTATCGGTTAGTCATATTGAAGAACTTAAAAAGCAAAATATATATACCAACTTTGATAACATCGAGTTCGACAACGATGTTATTTACTCATAATTGGTTTGGTTTATCAGTGTATCTTCACTAACTACACCCTAAAAGTATAAAGAAAACTGCATATTCCAGCTTTTAGAAAGAAAAAAAACTAACCAATGAAAGTTATTCCCCTGCACTATGTGGTGGAGTTTGGTTATTTTTCTCCTGCTTTACGAGAAGCGAGTTTTGTCATTATCGCTTGGCTCGTCAAAAACAATAAAATCAAACACCAATAATACCAATACTGACAATGGTGGTTTTCACTCATAATCAGTGTGGTTAGTGACAACTGACAATGCCACAATGGTAACTTCACTCGCTATAACCTACGTTACAAAAAAAAACTTAATTTATCACTGTTTTCAAAATACTGTTAAAAAGTAAAACTAAAAGCACTTGCACATTCTCCGTTTTTATAAAGAAAATTAGCAAATGAAATTTATCATAGAAACTCGAGAATTTTAGATAATTAATGCGTTAAAAACATAAAAATAACTTATATCCAAGGTAAGTTATATGTTAAGTAACCATGTGTTACTCTATCCTAGCATAGAATACTTTTTATACTTTGTTGTTATAAAAACTTGTATCGTCTTACTATTCATCACCTTGTACTTTAAATATAGAAAAATCAGGTTTCCCCATGCGCAATTTCGCTATGACTATATGTCTAATTACTGCAATTCCAACGTAAAACCCGAAAACATTAAGAAAGTCACAAAAAAATATCACAACGGTTGTCACGCTGCCGGAAACAAGTTAACAAATATCGGTTGGTTAGGGTCGATTGAGATCTATTAAAATCATATGGATGGAAATTAACTATCAAATTATTTTCTTTCAAATAAAAAATGGATAAAATGAAAAGTTTTCAACATATATAATCGAAGTGTTTTTATAAAATATTAACCATCTGGTGATAAAGAAAAAAAAGCAAGTAGCAGAATTAAATAAGAAGTAAATTAATTAAAATGCTTGTACTTTGCCCAGCTATGCCATATTGGTTTAATGAATATTGGTAGGTGGTATTGCAGCTGTAATATATCTCTTAAACAGTTGTCATTTTGGTTCGCCAGCAAACTTTTTGACTCAATAACAACAATAATGTTGTTGATGTATATGAAACATATGGGAAGCATGTTTTAAGGTTACAATTTTTGACAAAATATCGGTAAATATATATAAAAGGAAATAGGTAGATTTTTCTTATAAAATAAATAATTTTAAGTGATCACTAGTAGGCGTAAGTTTGCGCAATGTGACGGGGTTGTTAATGCTACGAGAAATCTGCAAAGATCAATTAAGAATATAGTGTATGTTGAGACGTCATAAAATCATATTTCGATCTTGATAGGAGTTTATTTCACATCTCCAAGTTTTTATGTTCTTTTTTTGAAATTTTTGTGACTATAAGAGGACCATTGTCTATAAATGAGTTACATTAACATCATCGGCCAACAATAAAGACCAATGCCACATTTTGGTTAATTTAGCAGCATGAGTGCACGACACTATTTATTATATATGATGATCTGTTTACCGGCCAATAAAAAAAGAGTTGGACTATTTTGACACCCAAATTTTATTTTAACACTCCTAAAATTTTACACGGGCTTATAGGTCCTAGTTACATAAATCTTAGCCCTCGTATTGAGCTATATGTATTGTATAAAAAACTAACAATCCGTTGAATTTTTCTAGACGCTCTTCAGCGCAATCATCGTTATATATCCCCCTCTCCTAGAATAGGCTATACAACACTTATAAGGGGGTGTTAATTTATAACACGAGGTGCCTATATAATAGTACTCAATGGGAGCTGAAATCTGAAAAGCTCAAGGCCGGGGTAAAACTTTAACACGACAAAAAATGATGTTTATGTTTAACATAAAACTAGCGGGCTTGAATTTAGTTTGAATGAAGTTAGTGCAATTTCTAACACACTCTTGGTTTAAAAAGACAAACATGAAACCTTGTTAGACAACGTGTTATTTGTTAATTTGCTATGCAAGCAACGGACGTTGATTGAGGTTTTTGTGTCAGCCGACAATGGACCATAGACAAATTTTAACGGGTCATGCACTCTTCACCAAAATGCAACCCGTTAACTAAATACATAACTTAGTGTAACAAGCATCGTTGATGGGACACGAGTTGACATTTTAATGTCGACATGATGGGATGTTAGTTTTTAGCTGGACTCGTTATTAAAAAACTGAAAATTAGTTTATAAAATTAAAGTTGTTGTTTACACCTCTAAAGATGTACTTTTGTTATTTAAACTATAATAATATCAGAATCAGGCTTCTTTAATATAAACATATTCATAGTAGCTTGTTGGTCAAGAATCTTGTTGTTTGGGCAAGTGAATCATACTTGACTAACTTTAAGATTTCTTTAATTTTTAACAGCTAACAACTAGATTTGTATTTTTTTGAAAAAAATGACCATTTTTTAATGGAACAAACTCTTTAAATAAAAAAACCTAGTACATTAAGGCTACACAATACTAAACATTTTGTGAATGATACGTGAGTCGTTTTTTGGGAAGTTTGTTTACGTTTGTTTTATAAATGAACACACACGAACAAGAATCTAGCTTGTTCTTTATTAAATGAAAGAATATGAACATAAGTTACATTCGTGAATATTCAGTAACTAGGTTTAGTACCCGTGTGTTACACACGGGTTAAATAATAATATTTATAAACAAATTAATTATTACATAATTTTAAGTATTTGTAATATTTAATAATTTGGCTCCATCAACTTATGTATTATCAAAAATTACATGCAAATTTTACCTCTCAAACTTCCTATTATAGAATACATTTCCCCCTAAAAATAGCCCTAAAACCTTGAATTATTAGATAGATAAGGTCATTCATGTTAGAATGTTATGTTCGTTTATGATTATGTATATGACTATTATATTAAGTGCTTAAATTTATATTCATATATATAAGGTGATTGTTTTCAAGTTTGTGATTAATTTTTTTACAATATGAGTTTGTTTGAGTTTAGTTATGTTTTTGTGCACTGTTCATTTATATCGCCGTGAAGAAGTTCAATTCCTTGATGAACAAACACAAACAACTGAACAAGAATTTTCGTTCAGTTATGTCTTCGTGAAACGTTCATGAACAAATTCAATTTTAATCGAACGAACATAAACACTCCATTCGGTTCGGTTTGCCTACACCTCTAAACACAACTTGATTTGCAAAAAGTACGTTATGAGCTATTTAGAATCGACATGCGAAAAGCTGGAATCAAACACAAAATAATATTTTTCTACAATTTGATTTGCAGCCAAAGGAGTTTCAGCCGTGTTGTTTGTTGCTTTCATTTATTTGTCCTTGGGCTTTAACTAGAACTAGAATACCTGTCTTTGATCAGTGGTTGAGTCTAGTACTAAATTGTTAAATATATCAGTGTGATGTCCTCTCTTATTCTCTTTTGTGTTTCTGTCCTTTTAACATCAAATTATCACCAACACGAATTTTAATTCATCTTCTATATTCTTAAATTTCGCAACTTAATTGTTGAGAAAACAACCCATGTAAAGTGTCACTTATTGCACTCAGCCTTAGGGTCTTAGGGAAGGGAGTGGGTAAGAAGACGTGACGATAGAAGTGGTTGGAGACTCACCAGCGGTACGAGGTGAAACATCACCCACTGCTTTCGTGAGCGGCAAAACAGAGGGGTGGGTTCACCATACTCACGAGCGTGATAACCATTATCCAGCCGTTGAAGAACCAGAAGCCGTTTAACGGAATGATTTAAAAAATAAATTATTTAAAGTTATAAACATCTAATAACTTTAACTTATTTGTCACACCCAATTCTCAATATTTTTAACCTTTTTATTTTTTTTTTTTTATTTTTTTTTTTTAATGAACATAATCATTAGATTAAACACCAAATGAATTTACAATAAGGTAGCAGGTAGACGGGCAACAAGTTGCGCCGCCACCCCCTTTTGAATAGCAAAACCTAGCCTACTGAAGACAAAACCTTGGCCCTTCGGGGTCGAAACATTGCTATGAATGACCCGTTGAACCCTATTCAAGAAGTTCATTGCCTCAGTGGCTAGGAAACCAAACGTATCAAAGGCTAATGGAATAAAAACATGTTGATTTTCCAAACATGCTTTCTCATGTTTAGCAATCTTGCATGATTCCGCCTTTAATGCCGCTTGTCGAGCAACAAATCCAGTGTCCCTAAGCGCAACCAAGGGGGACACTCCTGTAAGGTCCAGACATGCATGTTTTTTCAAAAAAATTACTTTTAAATTTTTTTATCTAAATGGTCATACATGTCAAAACTTGTTGTTAAATTAGTCCCCTAACGCTAACACGGTTAAAAAATCGAATTGACCAAAATACCCTTAGTCGCTATTAGGTCATCTAAAACTAAAGCTGAAACCACCACCACCACCAAGAACTTCAAGAATGGTGAGTGCATGCTTATCAAACTTAGCGTTGGAATTTTTTTATAAATCCAACATAAAATCAGAACACCAAGCTTACTGTTCAACCTATGGTAAACCCATGACAACTTTGAGCTGATAGTTCTAGTGAGCGGTGGAGGTGAAAATATATTGAACTCAAAGCCAAAAACCTTGTTTAGGATCGCAACCCGTGTTTGGGTGCGTATTCTTCTTGCTGATTTGGAGTTTCAAAATCAACTTTGCTCCCTTTACAATCCCCAAACTGGTTCGCTTCATTCTCATTCATTCAACTTTTGTTATGAATTATAATTATAGCTTTTGGAAATGATAATATGATATTTGTTAAAATAATAAGTTGTGGGGGTGGCAAACTGAGTTACAAGATCATGGCGACAGGGGAGGTGTGTTGGCGGCAGATTGAAGGTGGATTGGTAGTGATTGAAGAAGACAGTGAAGGTGGCGGTTAAAGAAGTAAGTTACATTTTTGGTCCCCAAGGGTATTTTAGTCAATTCACAATTAACCAATGAAGATTTTCTTAACGGTGTTAGTGTCGGGGACCAATTTAGCAAAAAAATTTTGATATGTAGGAGCTATTTAGACAAAAAATTTTAAAAATGTAATTTTTGACAAAAACATGGAAACCTTTAATACCATTTTGGCAATTTGTTACATCTAGTCTCATGTATTCAGTGATGCAACAAAGTTATACCTAATTGCTAACAAAAAGCATTTGCTTTGTGAACTCAAATCTGAAGGACTTGAAAGGGAAGTGCAACTTCCTGCACTTCCACGTAGAAACCAATCGAATATAGAGTTCTAGCGTGTGGCGCAAATACAATATAAGAAAGAGAAGGATGATACTATCTGGTCACGCTACGACATGGCAGATCCTAAGAACTCATCCTAAATGGTGTATGTTTCTTTTGGTGGAAGCTTCAAGCCAGAGTAATAAACACAACCCGATTCATTATCTTCAAAAGCACCGAAATTTTGAGGATGAAGAAGCCGAGGGGCCGCCATGAAGACCACATACACCATCCTCGTATCACAAAGCTCCAAGAAGGATAACTTCAAAGGCTAATGTTCAAATTCAACGAAACAAGTTAAGTCACTACAGTGAAACACGAGGACAATAACAAAAAGCGCACAAAGTTAGGGGAGATGGAAGCAGAAATGCTAAAAATTAAAAGACGTAAGATTTTATAAAAAAGAGGATCATCTTCATTTACCGATCAGGAGGAGACTCATCTTAGGTGAGAAAATCTTACCCAACCTGAAAAGGCGGAAACCTATATTTTGTCCAAGGTGGGACTTGAACCCACATTTTATGAAATCTTAGGTAGTTCATCTCAACCACTTGAGTACTTGACATAACATATTGGACACCGTTAAAAAAAAATTTAACCTTGTACATTTGCAATTCAAAAGAAGAGAGAAAAAAATAAAAATATAATGTTAATATGTGCAATTCAAAACATACGAATAACTAAAGCTATAACTCCATAACAATCTGCTCACTTTATTTTTCATATTCAAAACTGAGAAAACTTGAAGATAAACTGAAGACAATGATGATGCTGACGATTGAAGAGCTTCGACCATGTAAAAATCAAACTATAAACTTGAGGATGTGCTTCGTGTTGAAGTTAACCTAAACTTTGGGTTAATTATGTCAAGATTAGAAAGTTATATTTTAGAGTCTAGTATGTAAATATGTAAAATATAAGGTTGTAATGTGTATATATGTCAAAGATAGGAAGTTAGGGTTATATGGAATCGTTGTGTCGTTTCCATGGCACCGGTTCATAACCTATATATAGGCAAGACATTGACAAAGTTTGTATGAACAAATTACAAGTTTCTATTCAATATTAGCAAGATTATTATCAAGATTCTTATTTATTCATCAATTGCAAGTTTATTACCAACACTTCACGCCTACACGAGACTCAAGGGCGTTTTTTAAACAGTCATCACTATAGTCAGACGGGCGTTTTTTAAAACACAGGTGCTTTATCAGCAATGTCTGGTCAGATACACAAAAAATAATTCATTTTCAATTTTGTTCTGTTACTTTTAGGTGGTCTGAAGACTTAAGTTTGACTGCAGAAGTAAATATTTCGGACTGTCTTTTGCCATACGAACAAAAAAAGAGAAAAAAAAAGAAACGAACTCAGGGGTGATCGAATGAATGTGGGACATCTGATATACATGTCATAAACCATGTACACTATTCAAAGAAATGCTAATGGCTAAAAGATAAAACAGATGGAACACTAAGACATATATCCGACTGAAAGTCAAAGTAAACAAACCAGAAATCAAGTTGCTGTTTTTGAGTGTTTTATAAGCCAATTGATCACCATATCTATGTTTATCGATTCCTTGCAAGAAATCATGTAGCAGCTTACTTCTCTATCCGTAATCGTGTCAAGACCTCTGCACAAAAGCAAAAACATAAGTTTGATTTTGACTTTGACTTTAAAGTTTTGACTTCTGAATGACTTACAGTTGATCTACCAATGCTTGTTTGGTTAGAGCTTGTGACTTGTCAATCTTGTTTCCTAAAACAAGCAACGGGATCCCATTTAAAGATGGCTTTATCAAGAGGTCGTGTAGCTCGGTTTTTGTAACAGGAATGCTATCCCAATCAGCAGCATCAACGACATACCTACATTCGCTTTGAAAATGTTAATTATCCGACTAATTCAACTTGATAATTGGTCTCTACATGGGATGGGACCTAGTCAACCCGAGCCCTAAAGTCCTGATCATTTAATATCACATGATGATGTTCTATTACAAGCGAAAAGATTAAGGTAAAGAATTACAAAATAGCGTTGACACCACGGCAGTATCTTTCCCACATGCTGCGAAACCTGCGTTGGCCTCCAAGATCCCATAGCTTTATTGTCACATTTCCTTTGGTGACTTTTCGCATATTAAATCCAACCTAATTAAGAGGTTTGAGATACATTCAATTACACAAATGTTTTATATGCATGATTTTTGGTTGTCTAGAGATACCTACAGTTGGAATCATATCCTCGCTGTATCCGCCCGTCTGGTTATCAAAAAGATAAAAGATCTCAACTATTTTATATAACAAAGTAGGCGAAAAGTAAGCGAAAATAGGAAAAAAGGCTTACAGCTATGGAATTAACTAAAGATGTTTTTCCAGCATCTTGAAGGCCAACAAGGGACAGTTCCATTTCCTGTTTGAAGAACAAACTGATGGATGTACAAACTGGTGATCAGAACCTTCAAATATGTTATATGAACTATTTCATTCTAAATAAATATAACCGAGCAAAGTGTTTACGGCTTTTTTTCTATGAATACTAGTCACACAAACAAAGTGATCATAATAAGTGGTTGATGCACAAACAAAACAAGTGGTGGTTGTGGTTAAACTAAAGACCCATCAGTAAACGCTTAGAACAGGGCACTGGGTGTTAAGTCAATACAACAAGTTCAAAAGAATATATGAGGAAATAGATAGGGTGAAAGGGGGATTAAAAATCTTACCTTCGGAGCCAGTTGAGGAATGAATCCCACAGACCCATTTAAGGAAGATGAAGATGAAGATGAAATTGGATTATGAAACGTGAATTGAAGGAACAACCCTAATACCACTCTTTTTTTTTTTTTTTTTTTTTTGTCTTTGATATATCAGAAAGAAAAACTGTGCCTGTGCGTGCTACGTTTCTTTGTTTCGGGAGAAGGTATATCTGTGTGGCCGTAGGGATTTTATGTCACCTCTAGGAAAACTTAATTAAATTAATTAATAATAATTTGGAGAAAATAGTACCAATGGACGTTGAAATTCATGTTTATTTATTTGTTTGTTTTAGGAGCATTTTTAATACTTTGATATTAGAGTGAGGTTTAGACGAGATGTGTCGTATGAAATTTTGACACAGTGTAATATTCTGTTAAAATTTTGAACGTATGAAAACTTAATATTTATTTAACATAGTGTAATATTCTGTTAAAATTTAAATATAAATGATCGTTCGATCGATCGAATTCAATAATCAAAATGAATTCATTTGTTAATATAATTATATTATCGAGATTTATCCAACTTCTTTTCTAAAAAATCTATATGTAGGATGGTAATTATATCTTTAATGGTGAAAATAAGGGTGATAGATATTTTTCGTACAACAGCAATTACGACAGTCAATATGGTGACGACTTTTATGGTGGTGAATATGTCATGGACATATAGAAAATTAGTTTTTAGATCAATACGACTCATATTTAATCCAATACGAGTGATATGCTGGATCAACACGACCCATATTCAATCTAATACGAGTCATATGCTAGATCAACACGAATCATAGTCAATCTAATACGAGTCATGTGCTTTTTCAACACGACTTATATTTAATCTAATACGAGTCATATAGATCAATACGACCCATATTCACTCTAATACGAGTCATATAGATCAATATGACCCATATTTACCAATACGAATCGTATTAACTGTAATAATTGGGTATGTGGTTAGCCTATCAGACTGTGTGATTAGCCCACATCTATTTTAAAAGTTAGTTAATGTAGTTTTTTTAAATGCTAATTACGGCTAAAAATAATATAAAATCTTAAAAGCTTTTTCGACATAAATATTTTTTTCAAAAAAACCCTGCGGCAAGTCGGCAACTATTATCATTTTGTTCTTGTGTGGTGTTGTATGGAATAGAGCATATGCTACGTGGATTGTTGAGTACGCATACCAGCATATGAGTTAAAAAATTTCAATAACGTACACATGAGGTTTTTGGATTTTTCAACCGTATTAATTTGTAGAATACATAGTTGTCTTTATAAGCTTAAGAAGCTTAACAAATACAGAAATATAAATGCTTTAGGCTAGACCGGCCCCTCTCACTTAAGAAGATTTGAATTTCTACAACCGTAATATCATAATATGAATATAATTTTTTATGTGTAACGTAATTAAATATAAAGGCTCGTTTTTACATTCATGCTCATACTTCCAAAGTTTCAAGTACAAATACTACACTTTTTGATGAAAATTTTAATGAACATAAACATATAAGTTTGAATGAACAACCAAACATAAACATTTTAGTTTATTATTGTCGGTTCCAAGCCCGAAACAAAATGGTTTATATTATCTTTACAGAAAAATACTCATTTTTATAGTTCGATTGATGTCTCTCTTAAAACGCTGAGACGACTCTGAGAACGTTAACAAAGTCTTATAAGTATTCTAATTAAATAATGGTAACTTTTGATTATTAGCCGTTAATAATTTTAATTTTAAACCTTCTTTTTTTCGGTACCAATTTTTTTACTATTTTCCGTCAATGGTCATACCATTAAGTTTATTTAAATTCATAATTACTTTTTTGTTACGTGGCTGCTTTAATGATAAATTGACAAATGACACTTTAAAAAAAACACCTTTAATTCAATCTATATACGTATATCCACCGAAATAGATTGGGAGATACAAATTTTAGGGCTGGAGGAACTCAATGTTCGATGGCCAACGAATTTTTTTCAAAGGTAGTGAGTTTAGAAAGTGTTCATAGGGGAATTGGAAAACCAGATTGTTTTTAGGGCTAGTTAAACACTTAAAGTAGCGAAGTCATCTAAAAAATCTTGAATTTATTAGTTGAAGTAGCTCAGTCACTAGCTAGAAATAACTTGGTTTTCGTTTTTCCCCTAGAAAACAACTTTAACTATGGAAACTACGCTACTTTTGTAAAAAAAATTCATGGCCACTGAATATCGACCGCATAAACTTTTTTTTTTTTAAATTATCTTTTGTTGTTTCTTAGTATACTATTCTACTAAATGATCTTTGTACAGAGTAACTTTTATACATGGATCATAACTGTGTACTAAAGCCACAATTTTTCTTCCCTTTGGTTTAATTTATGAATACATACCATATTTTTTATTGTTTATAAACTCAGTTTTATGACTTAATCAACACTTACTAAGTTACTATACCGCTAAACGTCTGTTAATTCTGGGCCAAGTTAGAGCCCATGTTATAAAAAAAAGCTCTCTATAAAACTATAGATAACAACTTTAAGGCTTTAACCACTTAGCCCAAAATCTGACTTCATGTTTTTTTTAATGGGTTTTGAATATTTCATATCATCTTAACCCCAGTTTGAAACGTGTATTGGTACACGTACAAACGACTAGACCCGTCTCTACACTATTCAAGATTAAGTAGGCTTTCGAGCCCAAAAGAGCCTATCAAATTATTAAATATCCTACTATTTATACAGCTTCGATAGGTCAAAGGTCCCTATCCATTGCGGCAGCCCATAAACGTGATTAAGTACTTAAAAGGAAGGGTATGAAATCCAGAAATAGGTAATGAAAATGGAAATGTATGAAGTTGTTGCGGATTAGTTAACAGTTTTAAATAATTTTTTTTAAGAAAAGTGCAAGTGTATGAAATCGAGTAGAATAGGTAATTACATTTTAATAAGTTTGTTATAGAGAAGATAATAAATATTATATTTAAGAACAAAACAGAAAAGAAAACAAAATTTAAGAGAAGCAGGATTCAAACCCGTGACCTCAAACACAAACCATAACGCTCGCGAAAGACACATACCACTCCGCCTACGTGGTTCTTTAAGTATGATGTAAAAAACTTTTATATTTATCATCAAAACAGATGTAAGAATAGAAAAAAATCTTTTTAGTTGGACCACCAAAATGAATACGAGGTAAAAATGTCAAAACCCTAATTTCAAAGTTGTTATACAATGGTACGATTAAACAATAAGCACACCGTAATGCAACATAATCAACATGTTTTTATTCCACTACAATTTGACACATTTGGCTTCCTAGCCACTGAGGTGGTGAACTTTTTGACCAGGGTTCAACGAGTCATTCATAATAATGTTTCGACACCTAAGGGTCAAGGTTTTGTCTTCAGTAGGCTAAGTTATTCTATTCAAAGGGGGGTGACGGCACAACTTGTTGCCCGTTTGCCTGTCACCTTGTTGTAAATTATTTGATGCTTAATATGAAGTCACTTTCAATATATAGTTGGCGCCGTCCTAAAAAAAAGTTAAAAAGTAAAAACAAAGTTTTCTCTAAACTTGAAAGGGTAAAAGTGAAAAGCTTAGAAAGTTGAGTGAGTATAGTTGTCATTTAGTAATGTCAAAACATAAAAAGAAAAAAATTACACACTTTAAAAGGAACAATATGTTATAACTTAAAAGAGTCCAAGTGTAATTACAAGGGAAAAACATTTCTAAAATTGAAAAAACTTAAAAGGAACAATATGTTATAACTTATAACTTAAAATGAAGTTGTTTGTATCATTGTATGTATAGTTTACGTTGGAGAAATATGTATTTAGCCCAAATATAAATATCTAACAAAGAAATTGACGTGAGGATTTAGTACAAATTTGTGTTATGAGGTACATTTAATTAGAGGCGAAACATGATAACAAGTTCACATTTGTTAACGTGTATGTGAGAAGAGACGACTTTGAGATTTTGTACCATATATAAGGACTTGCTAACCGTAGACTCATAATGTTTACCTTGAGTTTGTACCATAACGACTTACTAACCATTCAAGACTTTGAGATTTTCTGCCACAAACTTCGTTTTTCTTTTCTTTGAATAACTATCCCCTACTAATACGTGTTTTTTTAATATTTACTAGATACGTGACGTCATCCAGCGTATCTTCTTCACGTACGTACCTTCAAGTATCTGCCTAACTTATAGGAGGTAGTATTGTCCAAATAGCTTTAGATTCGGAGGTCACTTGAAAATGGATTGAAGAAAATTCGCTCGAAATATCTCGGTTTCATATATACTAAGCCGAGTTGGCTCAGTTTGGTTTGCTCATTAGATTCGCTAGGATTATTTAATTACTTGTAGATGATTTGCCTTCCCATCGAATCACAAATAAGTAATTTTTGATTCACATCAAAATTCAAGTTTTTTGAGTCTTGATTCGAATATGATTAAACATGTTAGATGTGGAATCGAGGTCTCCAATAAGTTACATGATTTAAATGTGATAGAGGTGTTTAATAGATCGACGCGTGGAAAAATTAAGCATTAGTTATGACAGTTTGGCAAGTTATGTGGCGATTTTTGGATAATAGTGCTCTTCAGATCAAATCGACTAGTGTGTTCCGTAGATAGTAATCTAAAAGTAGACATTATAACTATGTGGTAAGGTATTTCATATTGAAGTTTTGGGTTTTAGACTTTTGTCACAATTTTTTTTTTGGTTTACAACTTAGATCGTTGCCTTTAGTGCATGTGTTTGATGTATGGGATACAAGTTGTTCCAACATAGTTTACCTTAATGTAATAAGATACAACTCATTTTAGTATGCGTTGTTATTTTATTACATTTTCTTTCAATATATAGTAATCACTTTTTTTAACAAAGAAAAATAAGGAAGAGAATTTGATATCGTCTCCGCTTGTTCCATCGCATTGTAAGTTCTGACCATCGAACGATGTTAATATCAGTTATTACCGTATGTGTATGTGTGAAGTCTGTTTTCCTGCCTGGCAAACTACTAAAAATTAGTTGTTAATAGAATGGATGAGTGAAAATATGTGCAATGAAGAGATATATATATAGAGTAATATCAAAAGTTGTAATCAAGTGTTGATGTCGCGTCAGTAATTTATTGATAATACATCTATGTTATAATCATCGAAATAAAGTGTAGGCTTCTAGCCTCAAAAAATGAAATATTTAGATGGTGTCCTAAAAATAAATTTGACGTTACAACAAGTGTGAATATTAAAATAAGATATCGATGAGATTCATTCATTTATTACGGGTGTATTTTTTTTTGGTAAGTAAAGTTGAGTCAAAAGTGGGACTCAAAGACACAAGAAGGTCAAAATAGAGGCCCTCTCAGCCCACCAACAAAGCCCCTAACTAAGTAGTGTTGATTGATTTGTGTTGTAAGTTGACATTAAGGACTGGTACCAGTCGATCTGGTAATGTGAAATAGTTGACTGCCTAGATTCCTACAAAGTAAACGTAACTTAATTCCATTCAAAACTATTTAAAAGTACCTATACGGAGTATTTTTAAAGTATTAGGATAAGACTCAACTTTTTAAAGATCTAAAAACACAAATACTAAAACCGTAATTAATATAAATATAAAAAACAAACAAAAAAGAAAGTATATATATAGTAGTATAGTATATATAATTCCATTAAAAATTCATTAAAAGTATATTAAAATGAATTAGCCTACGCTAATAAAATAGTTGACCCATCTTGTAATTACTTACATTATTAATAAAATCTCCTAAATCTACGTACATCAATCTAAAGTAGAAATTTTTACCACATATTATTATCTCATAATAACATATATTTAATTGACATATGATATGCTCAGATGTCAATCCACATTTAATTAATATTATTCTTAATTTTATATAAAAATATTATTTCTTTAATCATACAGAACATTTACAAACAATTTGAGATTCGAACTAATGGTCTCCATTTTGGATGCATAAATTTTGACCACAAAATCCAAGCTTCTTTTTGTTAACTATTCGAACAAATAATATGCATTCATGCACTGTTGTTTTTTTTTTGTTATATTTAAATTTTAGTTTTTTTCCTTATATATTATTAATATGTTTAATACACGTGTGATACACGAGGCGTGTTGAATAAAATTACTAAACAATAGATTAAATATTTCGTTGCATTACACATTCATCTACATACATATGTAGTCATAATTTTATTTTAAAAAGCATACAAATAAAGATTACAACTTGCAAGATAAAAACTTAAAATAGGTTTGGGTTAAAAATATGATTATGAGTATTTAGCAATATAGCTTTCAAATTTAGCTATTTGAATAAACTATCTAAACATTATATTGTAAAAAGACTTTTTATGTTTTAAAAGTTTATAATAAATTAAACTAAGATATAATCGATTATCAATATCACATATACAAAATGATAGGTTAAGATTTTATCGATGTGGCATAATAAATAAATACTGTATTAGATATGACTTATTATATGAAAATATATGTTTTTTAAATAAAATCTAAAACTTTAATTTATTAAATATATTTATTGCGTATCGTTCATATTTTTCGACTCATATAACATGCACACATGTAATTTTCTTAGTAGTATTATAGTATGATATAAGTATATGTATTTTTTTACTTATATAATTCTTTTTTTTGTTAACACGTAAATTATCTTGTTAATAATTATTGTGATATATATAAGACATCTTTCTTTCTACGCGTGAAAAACTCCTCGATCTATTTTTGGTAATAATCAAAGTGCATACAAAGTCTAACATAAAATTATTTTTTCTTTCTAATCATCCACTAAGATATATAATTGAAGATTTCTTGAACTTATTTCTATAGTCTCGACTCCTATTAACTAGTTTAAATTTAAATAATTCAAAGTAGATAATTTAATAACAAGTTGAGTGATCAATAGGCTCATACTTAGTAGTTAGTAACACAAAGCTAATAATTAGTTGTCAATGTATAAACATAACTTACGACATTTAAGAGAGGAAAACATTTCCTTGAAGGTTTGGACCATTTATACAAGAGATTATTTATGATAAATAAAATATTTTTAGTTAAAGAATATTTAGCCTTTAACAATCAAAACCATTATCTATTGACTAATATAATCAAAGCTATAGTTTTGACTATGATGATTTTCATTTTAAGTACCAATAACAATATAGCTTTGATTTTTAGCAATGAAATTACCAAAATACCCTCATATGCATGAAATTACCAAAATACCCTCATTTTCATTTATATAAAGGACAATCAGTGTAAAAATTTAAAATAAAGGCCATGATCCGTAATTTACCTTACTATAAAGGCCAAAATTTGTAATTTACTCTATTATTAATCAAACATATTGTTAACTGAATTGATTTTTAATGACGTAACAATGACTTGAACTTTCACAATTTTGTTTTTATAAAAGATCCATCCATATTTTTCTCTTTCTTATTTTTATATACGTACTGTACTTTTATTATAAGACTTAAAATCTTAATCAATTTACGATTTTAGATTGTTACAGTTTGTAATTTTTAAGTTTATTTGACCCAGTTTAACGCACGAGGATAATTGCTAAATCTTATACTAACTAATCACACCAAGTATTCACATCTTATTTTTCACGTACATCTATATATTGATCACTAAAAGTACGTATGAGTCATTTACTTTTCATTCTTCACATAGAGTGCTTCCCTCCATCTTTTCCTTAGATTTTAAAATAATAGATAACAAATAAATATGCAGACATAATTAAGAAATACGATTTTAAGAGGTGAGATGAGAATGATGAAGTCAATGTGAACGCTAAAACTATAATAAAATAAAGATAGTACAATTTCATCACTAAAAAAGTAAAAATCATATACTACATCTTGAGTTTGATTTAGTCAAACAATGATGCAATCTCTCTTTTGAATACCTAATAGGGTTGTTGAATAATTAATCTATCTATATTACAACTGAATTATATCAACAACAGAAATTGTCATACTCTTTGACTTTGTTTTTACAACAATGAAACAATGAAATGAAATATTGTATAGCGCAAAAAAATTTCAACTTTTGTTTGGTTTACAACCACTTAATTACGACTTGATTAGAGTTAGTAATAGGCACCGCACCAAGTTCGACCTTTTATTTTAAAAAATTATCATGCTTATAAAAGATATTAATTTCTAAAGTTAGTTTATGAAAATGATCATTTTGGTCTTTACCATTTGAATTGGTCGACCTTTTACTTTCTTTCAATTCTTCCTTTTTTACCGTATTTAATTTGATCTGTTTTTTAGTTAATTACAATTTTGATACATGTGTTTGGCACCTAATAGTTTCATTTTTTTTTTCTTAACATAAATGATTCTAAGTCCTAACTCCATTCATGATTCTGTTAACCCTTCCGCCAGTACCCGGCAAGAAAAAGCATTTTTCATTCCTTTTATAGGAGTAAATTGTAGTTTGCTTTTGTTTTGATGTGTTTAATAAGTTCAGTTATACCATAACAGTTTTTGTCATTGTCATTTTTATTCTTAACATAATTGATCACGACTCAACTCCGTCCACGTCTCGTTAACCCTCCCCAAATGCCCCGCACGTGAAAGGAAAAAAAGAACGTACACAACATTGTGCTTTTTTATACTATTGTCATTTTCACATTTTGTACAAAAAATTACTTTGTATATGAACTGCTCTTTTAAAGATATTATTGCTATTATTATTATTATTATTATTATTATTATTATTGTGGTTGTTATTGTTATCGTTATTATTATTATTATTAATATTATTAATAAGTGACTCAATTAAGGATCCTAAATCAACTTGACAATACTTTAGTAGTAAATCAAAATAAAATTCAACTATTAAGTTAATTACCTAAAAGAATAAAAAAAGTTTATTTGGTCGTTAGAAGGCAACTTGTCATTTAAAAATATATTTGAATTGAATGGAAACAAAATTTTATATTTTTTTAGTTAAAAATGAAATACTTTAATAGCATCAAACAAGTCTTTACGGTATGAATTCATGAGCGAAGTCAACAAACCACAGGGAAATTTCATATATTAACACTACATAGTTAAACAACATGGTAAAATTAAAAGCGAACCACACAACCCACTTTAACCATCTCCATTTAACTCTGCTTTTTTATCTAAAGACAAGTGAGAATCTTTAATTTCTTTCATGGTATTCGATCCGAGCAAGTTTTTGAATAATTGATTATTTATCGCAATCCAAATTCACTAAATGGTAGTTTTAAGGAGTGATTCCCCCACTTATTGACCATTTGAACCATTCTTTAACCCATAAATCCATAATGTGAGCCTGTGAGGTATCATCAAGGGGACTATATGGGATAATAGGCAAATTAATCCATCTTACTACTTGAGCCCGGCCATAACTCTCTCGAAAATGAACACAAAGCAAACAAATGCATATTATTTCTTCATACCTATTACACAACAGACACATGACAGAGGCGACTGGAATGTCACGTTTGAGTTTTGACCAACGGTGTGCGAGTAAATAAACCATTTAATAGTATTCGCCGATACTAATTAAAAAAATAACTTTGATGGGCAGCCACACGTTACTAATTAATAAGAGAAAAGATTGTTAGTTAGCATTATTATATAAAACTAAAAAGATAGTTGGTTCTTCATCAGAGTGGTTGTGCAGCATAAAACGTCATGCATCTACATCATTAAGATTTGTTTTTCAAAACGTAACATTGGGCTTAAATGCCTAATGGTTGGATTTAATTTTATATTGGTTGAACAACCTGATTAATCAGTTTGATTAAACAGTTCGTACAATTTCAATCATATATCCTTTTTAACAATAGTTGTCTCATGCATTTGTTTAACATGCAATTCGAAATTCAATCAAAGAAACAACTTAATAATGTTTTGTAAGTAGCAAATAGGTATTTTTTATAATGCAAGTTGTAGTAGAATTTGAGTTTTGTAAGATAATTTAATAAGGAAAAAAGATGTGTGGATAAAAACGAATAACATTTTATATTAAGCATGCTAGCTTAATTGTCATGAAAGTAATCTACGTGACAGGTTTGATGAGTTCTTGAGTTTTGTGTGTCAACAGCTTTCTTGGCAATTTCTCATCATGAAATGAAATTAAGATGATCAAGTCAATTTATCCCTCATATTTTTAAGAATTTAATTAATTAGTACGGTATATATTTTTTTAACTTTTATGATTCAGTCTTACAAAATAACAGTTCAATGTTAAAGAGTTTTGATGTGATAAACATCCACAAAAAGTATACTTTTAGATAGTACGTATATAATATATATATTGATATTTAATTAATAAGACCAATTGGCCGGGTTGATTCCCCACATATAACCGGCCACTTTAACTGGTACTTGTTTATATATATCTATAAATATATGACTACAAATACATAAAAAGTTTACATATATATATAGTTAACAATAATAATGATCGAGTACATTTGTTAAGTTAAAATCATCACAACTTCTTAATTAATAAGAATAATACACACACCATATATTTATCATCAAAATGTTCTCTTATTAGTGAAGAAATAAGTTTATGCACAGAATTAACCGTTAGTTGATGCGCAATGAGATCTACAACCAGTGACGAAACTTAAAACATTCAAAAAGAGGGGGCACGTACAATAAATTTTAAAAATGTTAATATAGGAGCGAGACCAATACACATACCATATCTAGGCTATCAAACAATTTTAAGCTACTGAACAGTTTTAGACCGTGTATATTAATCCTACAATTAAATTATACTATTAACCGAAATATAGACGCTTTCTTCCCGCCCTATAGACCGAAGATCCGTCCTTGTCTACAACGAGTCCTTGCGGGTGCGTATTTTGATGGGCAGGGCGATGTGCGAATTTGTTTTAGATGATCTTATATATACTTGATCTAAAACATCTAATGATGTACCATGAAATAGACTTGAGCTCTGTTTTATATCACCATGACACGTGTATGAATTAGAAAACAAAAGATAAAGTCTTGAAAACAAAAAGAAAAATTAATCAGATATATTTTAAAAACAGAAACAAACAAAAGTAAACATAAAACCGTGTTTTCTAGAGTAGACTTTGTGAGTGTATATATATCCCAATGCCTTGGTTGGTTTTACTAGTCTAAACCAAAACACCCCCTTTAAACTCTATCTCCATATATTTCTCTCTCTTTCTCACACACATACAAGTCATATATATACATAGAAAAAGTTGATATCAGTAACAACATACATACACACATATATAGAAATGGGAAGGCAACCATGTTGTGATAAAGTAGGCTTAAAACAAGGTCCATGGACTGCTGATGAAGACAAAAAGCTTATTAACTTCATTCTCACCAATGGCCAATGTTGTTGGAGAGCCGTCCCTAAACTCGCAGGTGAGTTGTTATCGATCATTGATCATATTACAACTCACTAGCTAATGAAACTACAATAGTGCACATATATGCCCTTATATATAAGTTTTTCTTGTATGGGTTTAATTTGTAGTATATCTAGTTGTGTTACGTTACGTACGACTCACTAGTGCACTACAATACTATTCATATAAGATTTTCTTGTATGAGGGATGATCGATAGTAGTGTTTTTTTTAATAACATAGAGATTATGAGCTAGAATATCATATTTGGACGAAATATATATATTTTTTATTTTGGTTTGATTTATAATTTCAGGACTGTTAAGATGCGGAAAAAGTTGTAGGTTGAGATGGACAAATTATCTTCGACCAGATTTGAAAAGAGGCTTGTTATCAGAAGATGAAGAAAAGATGGTTATTGATCTTCATGCTCAACTCGGCAATAGGTATATACATACAACGATTTCTTTTTATTTGCCAAGTGGCAGACAAGTCATGCATATACCCATGATTCTAAACTTAGTGCTATTCGATTATGGTTTTGACAATAGAGAAATTAATTTTAAAAATAAATTTGTTTTTAAGATATATAACTCAAACACTACCTGTTTATTAAAAAGTTTATAGCAGTTAGCTCTGTATTTATTTGTGTTTGTGTCTATATTTGTATCGTGCATGTTTTAACTATATATAAATAAAATGTGTTACTGTTTTTTTCTTTTAAATGTATATCGTGCTGGGACATAACATCATTTGAAATGTCCAATACATGAATTCAAGAAATGTTTTTGTGGACAACCATGATTGGACCAATTCTAATGTGTATAAAGCTTATGGTCCATAGTCATTATCATTTTTTTTATTTTAAAGAAAAGCTTCTCATGTTCTTGCCCAGTAGTGTATGATGTAAAAGATTCTTTCTTTAGAAGTAGTCGCAAGTTATTAAAATAAAAAAAGTTGTAATATTTTAATTTTAGAAACTATTATTATATCATAAATAAATTTAGTGAAAATAATTAATATTCTAATACTTTTATTATTGATAGATGGTCAAAAATCGCATCAAATCTACCTGGAAGAACAGATAACGAAATAAAAAATCACTGGAACACTCATATTAAGAAGAAACTAAAGAAAATGGGGATCGATCCCGTCACTCATAAGCCACTTCCTCCTGTTATTCCGCCAACGGACAACCAATCACCACCAGCACCACTAACACCACCGCTACAAGCACAATCAGTCCATGCAGCATCACAAACCGAAAAGCTCGTGCTTCCTAAACCAATGGAGTATCAAAATAACGAGTCAATTGAAACAATTTCAATTCAATCAAGTACAATCACTGAGGTATCCAAAGACGAACACGAAGATGACGAACAAAGCAAAAGAATCGTAGTAGACGACTTCTGCACGGACGAAGTTCCATTGATACAACCTCATGAGATCTTACTTCCTAGTGATACCAATATTCTACCACCTTTATCTTCTTCTTGTTCTTCATCTTCAACCTCATCAACTAATGGCGTTTCTGCTTATAACCCGAATTTCGTACAACACGACTTGAATCAGTCTATGCCAACCATTGATCAACAATGGTGTACATCCATTTTTAATGCAGGATTATGGGGTGATGATGATAATGATGAGTTCATTAGCAGTTTGAATATGTTGATCAATGATCAATATGAAACTGATCACACAACTATTCAAAGTGATGCTACTTTTGCACCGGATCTTAACCAATACTCAAAAATGTTCATGTATGATGATGATTGGAAATTCGAACAACTATTGTGAATGAAATTAAAGTTTGTTTAATCTTTTTTTTACCGAAGCTTTTAGGGTTGAATTGTATGTAAATCCTTTAAAAGTAAAGGGTTAATTAATAGTGGATTTCAATGTAATAACCAAACCATGCAGCGGATCAAGATTATTTGAACCCAATATCTGTAAAGTAATTTTTGTTAATTACTCGATCGGTATCATTTTTACTTCGTATGTAAGGGAGATTTAACGGAAAACTAAGTTGAGTTAGTGTTCGAAATCAATTCTGTTAAAAAATAAAACACATGAACCAAAACTGTTAAAAAAATACTTAAACTATTAATAATATCAAAACATAAGAACCAAAATAACAGTATAGTTAAAAATAATTAACAAAGAAATTAAATAATGAAAGGTAAGTGTAAAACGGTAGGCCCAATGGCCGGCCCATCAAGAAGTAAACATACGTAAAAATAGGCGTACATAAATGATAAATGTATAGATTAATGCTTAAGTAATTAAGTTGTCCCCGTCTAAGTGTCATTTTTTCCGTTAAAAAACAATAAAAATACAAGTCTCATTTATGTAAAAGCAAGCTCGATTTTACGAAAATGTTATAAATAATGACAATATGGATTGATCTTGACTAGTTTGAGAGGATTTTGCTTAATTTCAAATGGTTTGCTTAACTTTGCTATAAATCCTTTATATATTTGATTTGATACGTGTAAAGAGATATGATAACTCTTTTAGCCAGTTAGGTTTTGACATGTGTCACTTGATATTATATTTGTTTCAAACTTGAAAAAAAATACAATCACGTACACGTTCTTATACAGAGATCAATCTAGAAATGTTCTGGAAAATCCTTCTTGTTACTCGTTCAAAATGTTTCGAGTTTTAGTTATAGTTTTTCCGTCATCTTTACAAAATGAATAATAAAAATAACAAATATTACCTTTATCTTTTAAAACACTAACAAGTTTAATAATTCACACCAACACACTTTGATGATTAAAAGTAAAAGGACTTGCATAGACATGCAAACACTTTTACAAGTTAATACTCATTTTATATATATAAATTCAAAGAGGAAGAAAAATAATTATTATTTGTTATCAAATGAGTAGCTTATGTAACTTTTTAAAAAACAATTAGTCTTGTGCCTCACCAACATGGAAGAAATGAGAGACATAACTAGAGGACGTATAGAGTTATATAGGTATCAGCTTGAAATCTTGATCTTAGAGGCTTTTGTCTCCTGCATACGTTGATGTGTTTCCTTTTAGACTTGGTTATTGAGGCGAATTGTTTTTCTATGGATCAGTCTTGCAGCGTTTAGGACCACCAAAAGTTAAACTTTTGGTGGGTTTGATTCCTCAATGATAATTGACGGTTTAAAAAAAATGATATAACCTTTTAAAATTTAGATAAAATTAAATTATAAACAATGTTATTGTTTTAGTAGAAAGATACACCACTACCACCCATCACGACATAATTGGGTCAAAATATAGTTGGTTACATGTCAACATAATTTAAGGATTGTTAGACGCACCATAGATGTCAACTCTTGAATTACTGACGAGCATTGATCACCAACCATGAAAGCGATAAATTAATATTAGCTACGTTTCATTTTCAGTGACATAAGCCATGACAATGTGCTGAACTAGTACACATTTACTCTCTGATCAATCAACTATATATGTCATGTGATTAAATATTAAGACAGATACGATCATTCGATTGGATTTGGTAAATATATTAATATTTTCAATCCATACTATTTTTCTTATCTTTAATACTAACTATATATGTAAAATCTATAGCTTCATAAATACCTATGTGTTAATTGTGGATCAAGCAATATTAATTAACTACTCAACCTAGCTATCAACTTGTTGCTACAGGACAAGGTTAATAAATAATAATTAAACGATAAATATTACAAAAGATATATATAGGTTGCGTATATACAAATTTGCAGGATTTAACATAGCCTTTATATTAAGGCAAATTGGCATAAAATAATCCCAACTAACACCCATTGGCCGAAAATAATCCCAACTCAGTTTATTCCATCCAGTAGTCCCAAATCCAACTTTTTTGGCCTACAGTGGTCCGCCGTTAAGTGCACTTAACGGCCGTTAACTTTTTTTCTATTTTTTCGAATTTCAAACCGATGTTTTAGGGATTTTGATCGGGAGGAGAATACGAGTCTATTGATGTAAACCTTACTTCCAATTGTTGCTCCAAATGGTTTAATTTTGATATCCGGTTAAAGCACCGTTAGGTTTTAAACACCCGATTGAAGACCGTTTTGTCGTTTGGAACACCAGTTCGAAGTAAGGTTTACATCAATTGAATCGTATACTCCTCCCGATCAATTTCCATAAAACCTTGTTTTGAAATTCGAAAAAAATCAAAAAAAAGTTAACGGCCGTTAAGTGCACTTAACGGCGGACCACTGGAGGCCAAAAAAGTTGGATTTGGGACCACTGGAGGGAATAAACTGAGTTGGGATTATTCTCGGCCAATATGTGTTAGTTGAGATTATTTTTAGCCAATTTGCCTTATATTAATAGCTTTTTTGACAAATTTCGTCATATATATATTAACCGTTGTCAAGTTTTTTCTTTTGAGTTGAAACAAGTTAATTTAGTCCTTTTTACCTAGTGAACGATTTATTTAATTTTAATGAGCATATATAATCTGCTATTTTATCGTTTTTAATCACAACATTAGTTTATTTATGTATTTTATAATTACAATTTATATGTATAAACATAATGTTGATTATATTACACAATATATATTATCTAATTACTTTTATCACAATTTTATACATTATTATTAATAGCAACACTTTTATTTTCAAAAAAAACTACACAATCATCTGTCGATAGCAAGATTAAAATCCAAAACCTAACGTTCTTAATACAAGTGTACTACCAATGAGTCACTAACCTTATTGGTCATAATTTTATACATAGCATATAAAATATTAAATACATCTAACATATTAAATTCATATCAAAGTTTTGTTCCAATTAGTCTTTAATTAAACGTTTTCTTAGGTTAAATTTAAAAAACAAAGCAAACATTACAAAATACTCATTTTTATTATCGTTTCCATTTTGGTTTGTTACAAAATGTATATGTTTTAAATTGTATATTGAAGTAAAAAAATTTATAATGTTTTTTTAGCAAATAAGAACTTTGTTTTTAACACATTTAAGGTTTTCTTAATAATTATCTACAGCACTTCTAATAGTTGGAACTGATTTTTTTAATGGAGTACCAAGACAATGTCGGTATTCCGCACCGCCCTAATGGTTAAAGGTACGCGCAGAATGGTCTAATCCAGATGCACGGAGCACCTAACCCACCTAAGTGCTTAATTAACACCACATCCCGAGGAAACACATCCGCATGGTCGAAGTCCCACTAGTGGTAAAACCCGGTTGCCCTTGAGATCAAACCAGTGCAGTGGCTGAAGTCCCGTCGGTCTTCCTTTTTTAAAAATGATGCCGAATAACAAATGTTGTTGTTGGCAAAACTGGAACCTGATCGAGTCACTCAAACCATACGCTACCTAACACCCTAACCATCTTAACCAAATGCCTTTAGTTAGAACCGATTGATTTTAAAATGCAACAGCAAAATGCCATTTTTAAATTGCAATAACAAAAGTATAACATAAGTAATATATATCTTTAATTTAAATTAAATGTTAATTTAACGTTTTATTACTTTGGTTGAGATTTATACGAGAACACTAAATATCAAGACAACAAACTAAATCTTTCATATTTTCGATCAATCCAAAGTTTCTTTAATATTTAAGAAAATACTAAAATGTATATTCAAAGCCACATAAACCTTGAAATTAAAAAGTAATAAACAATTTTCGTTTTTTTAAGATGAAGGATTTAATGTACAGATTTGTATAAACGTGAATGGCGTTTCTTTAATTTAATTATATAAATATTTTGAGTCAATAGAGTTTTTCTTATCTATAAGACTTTGTAACTTTCAAAGTTAAAATAACTATATGTTGTGGATCAACCAACCTTTAATACTCAGTCAGTCACATTCTACAGTTACTAGATTGAATGATTGGTTACAAATTAAGTCCCGGTCTCATACAAATAATTAAACCCTATTATTATTATTACTAGACTAGGTTAGAATCCATTGATACCCACGGGGTTTAACGATATAATTTATTTATATGTTTTAATATATAAAATATAATAAAGATACATAATTGGACGTATATTATAGGAATAAAAAAAATTTAACAAAATATATTAACATGAAAAAATTGATAATGATGAAAATATACTCATAATTAAAAGTATGATTACATTAAAAATGTTGAATTACATGTTTTTCAAAAATTTCCATGTTTCCAAAAATGAGGATAAATATGGTGGTGACAAGTGGCTTAATGTGAAGAGTTGAGTTAGCAATTTATTATAAGAGAGATTAGTACCCGTGTATTACACGGACTTTAATTTTATAGGTTTTAACTCAATTTACATATCAAACTTATTTTTAACATATCTCTTATTAAATCGATTTGGATATTAAAAAATATATTCATATAAAAAATCATATGTTACAATAAAGGATATGATTTATAATAGTTGGTAAATTTTTATTGGAACATATACGGTTAGGAGATAATTCATGATCATTGTTAATTTTTTTTATTTGAACATATCAAGTTATCAGATAATTAGTGATAATTGATAAAACTTTAATTTGAACATATCAGGTTATGATAAATCATAATAATTGATATGTTTTTTATTTGAGCATATCAGGTTAGGAGATAATTCATGATACTTGGTACATATCGGGTTAAGATATAGATCATGATAATTGGTAAATTTTGTATTTGAACATATCGGGAGATAATTGATGATAATTTGTGAATTTTTAATTTAAACATATCGGGTTATTTCGAATATGGAGTATATCATGACCCGTCTAAAAATTCTCCATCAAATTAATTTAGAACATGACACCTAAGCAAAATTGTATGTGGAGTAGTTAAAATGATGACATGTGGATGTGTTACTCAATTATTAAAACAGATAGATTATTATTATTATTATTATTATTATTATTATTATTATTATTATTATTATTATTATTATTATTATTATTATGGGGAAAGTGAATATGAGGCTGTAACGCATCTAAGCTTACATGCGAAACACTCTAAAACTACGTAGTTTTGTATAAATCAACATCAAAACTACGTAGTTTCAGCCAATAGATTCATTAGATTTAACTAGAATTCCTTAACTCTATTAGATTACTCCCTTATTATCACGTATCTTTCTCGTCTATTAGGTTCACAATTACGATTATAATATGCATACTATATTTCAATATATATGATGTAATCTATTGATTCAAAATGAATCATTGCATTTAAAAAATGTATTTAACCAACCGAAAGGAAATTCATATAGGATCAAGAGAATGTAGTAAATTTTATTATTTTAAAACGGTGATATAAATCAATATGTGATTTGAATGGATCGAACAAAGAAGACTATTCGAAAATCATGCATTACTTTTAAAATTGTAGTTTTGATGTTGAATTTAGGAGATATCATTTGAACTAAACTAATTGAAATTGTAGTTTTGATGTTCATTTAAACAAAACTACGTAGTTTTAGAGTGTTTCGCATGTAAGCTTAGATGCGTTACAGCCTCATATTCACTTTCCCCTATTATTATTATTATTATTTACCGTTTCTTCGTGTATTATAGTAAAAAGAGAAAAAGTGTCCAACGCTAAGTGTTGATGCTCTCTATAAACCTCGATCAGTGAGTTATGTTTGCCGATATATATACTGTATATATCATGTTAATTACATCTTTGACATTTATAATTTTTTTAAGTATATTGGTTTTCACTGGTCCCAACTATTATATTTTGTCTTCTACTGGTTCTAACTATTGAATTGGTTGTCAACGGTCCCAACTTTTATCATTTTGGTAACCACTGGTCCGTCGTTAAATTTTTTTTAACGCCGTTATGTTTTTTTTAAATTCAAGATTGATGTAATAGCCTTTTCGAGAAAACTTTTATATCACTCGACTCGTATTATCCTTCTGATCAAAAGGCCTAAAACATCGGTCTTGAATTTTAAAAAACTTAACGGCGTTAAAAAAAACTAACGACGGACCATTGGTTGCCAAATTGATAAAAGTTGGGACCGTTGGCAACCAATTCAATAGTTAGGACCGATAGAAGACAACAGATGATAGTTGGAACCACTGAAAACCAATATAGTTTTTTGAAAATCCAACCTGTTTGAAACTCAAAACCAAACAATTTATACAATTTGCCTTGGTTCAGTGTGATTTCACGGTTTTCTAATATTCTCCCATGAATTTAATTAAACTCATTCATTTTCAGTAAGTTAAAATTTTAAAAAGGCATCATATATGATCATCATTCCAATCTTAATTCAACCAAAACAATCATAAGTTTTTTATGTGCCAAGTTTCAAAAGAAAAATCAAACAAACTAAAAAGGAAATGAAACAAAAATAGCGATCGGAGATTCTAAAATATATGAAGTTGTTGAAGATACTTTTAGAATCTACTTTTTAAATTGGTTTATCGTTTATTTGTAGAACTAGAATCTACACCAATTTCATAGAAAAACATCAAATGCCTCTATCATGTGATCAAGCGTATTGTATTTTTATATATCGGGGGGGGGGTGCTTGGTAACCTCTTAATGGTCATTTAGAGGCTTGACTTTTACTGGTTCAAAAACTTCTGAACCATTAATTAAATGATAAAAAGATGCTGAATTATTAAGAGGTAACCTTTGAATGGTAAAATCTCACCCAATTCATCATATTTTTAAAACTTACCTTATAATGGATTTTTGAACCATTAAGAGATATACTCTTACTGGTTATTCAGAGGTTATTCAGATGCTACCAACCAGCCCCTAAAACTATCTTACATCAGATTTTTACTTATCTTTCACGGAGCCCGGTTTCAGAGCGTTTGAAAAATCGTACATCCAATTAACCGACACAATGCTTGCCAAAGAAAATATATTATTGTAACCCTTGAAGTTTTTATAGTATATATCTAAAAGCCGGATAAAAGAAAATTTACATGAAAGGGTCAGAACATTGGTGTCGGGGACATATTGTAATTGTCATATTGGCAAAAGGGAATATATCGCGTTTGAAACATTCATAGTAGTTTACTTTCTTAAATGGTTTTTTTATATAAATTTTAATCTTTATATTTTATATAACAAAATTGTTTCTTTCCCTAACGAATCTCATGTATGACAATACATTAATGGGTTTTAATTAGTTTTTTATTTGTTATTATAATCATAGCTTATTTGACTAGTTCATAAAAATAAGTATTAAAATGATCCACGTTAAAATGACTTACCAAATTATAATATTCTAATATAGTTGATACATAATTATGTTTAAGATATAGCATGATTAATTTAACTCAAAATTTTATGGTTAATTAATTTAACTCAGAATTTTACTATAATATTTAAAACTTGTATACATGAAAGGAACATGTGGGATGAAATATATCTTCTTATATATATACCTTGTAAATCACTGGCACCAAGTCTTAGAACTTGATTTGCTAATCTTTCTAGTTCTTCAGTATGATAGGATTATTATCTATTTTGTTAAGTATAATGCATATGTGATGAGACTGTTAAAATGTATATATAGTACCAAACACAAATTAACTAAATTAAACGTCATATAAAACGTACTAAATAATAATTGCAACAAGCTCGATCTCTCTTTAATATTCAAAATCCTAATAAGTTCACTATTAACAAATAATCATGTTTCACAACAACTTCTAAGCATAATAATATAATTAAACATGAGTTTCGTTAAAATTGAATTTTGTATGAAATTCGATCAACTACTGTATTAAAAACTAAATAAAGTACTTCAATTCAATAAATTAATTAGTTCAATTACCGCGTGTGACCATGTATCCGTACAGCCAAGCTTTTTCCTAGATTCCTTCAAACTGAAGATAAATAAATAAAGTTAATAAATCTTTTGACATCTCCCAAAATTGACTTTGACTTTTAAAACAATACTAGCCTTAATTTGTTTGTTCAGAAGTAGTAACAATACATAAAAAAAGCCTACTAGCCTTTGCTTACTCGTTTCCCATATTTAAATTCTTTTTATTTGGTGATTGAAACTTTGGTTTTGGTTTGTTAAACTTATTGGATATATATGCACCAAGTGAATATACTGCATGTTTTCAAAATACAACTAAAACCATGTATATAGTCCATTTGGTTAAAGTGATATTATTACATGCATGTACTATACCACGTAACATGATGGTAGAAGATGAAAGTCGTGAGTTATAATAATGGAGCACCATCATCATTTTCAAACACATTTGGAGAGATTCAAAATCTTACTTAGTTTTTTTTTTTTTTAAGCCAGAGATTTTATTAAAAACAAACTAGCTAGAGGCTAGAAATACATGAAAAAAAATTAGAAACCATTTATAATATTGAATGCAGACCATTTGTTTCAATTTAGACCACCCATTTTTTTTACCTATATTTGACCTAATAATAGCTTAAGATCTTGATGTCTTTTATAATTTTTTTACTAAAAATGCATTCGTTTCTGGCCTATCAAATACATCATAAGGTACCTTTCAAGATTATGTCAATCAAGTTTTAATGAACTGTGCTATCCCTTAGACTGAACGATGATGTAGTCAAAATCTTAGTTAGCTGGAGGCCGACTTACTAGCCACTAAGTAACCATCTTGTAAAACATATTTGGGCAAATAATGAGTAGTTTTAGTTATGTTTTCTAATTATTAACTTCGTAGTGTTTAGGTTGCTTTAATTTAGTCTAATTTAAAGTATTTACTTTTTTCTTTTAACTTTAGTTTAGTTATTTAATTGTTTATAGATATGAAAACAATGGGTGCAATTACCCTAAGTTCTAGTGGGTAAAAGAGAATACGGTGTTTATAAAATTAAAACTTAACTATAAAACTAAAAATAGAAACCATGTTTATAAAGTTAAAACTTAATTATTAATCAAAATAGACATTTTGAGAATTTTTCCAAATAAAATTCAATTAGAAGCATGCAAAACACTTTTGGTGCCTAATTATGTACAATACGTACATCTGCTGTCCAAAAAATTTTTTACAATACATCTAACACATTAAAATGGTATGTCCAACGTTTTAAACGGGATCCATTGTACGTTTTAAATAACTTATGATTCTAATAGCAGTTAAAATATATAAGAAACATGTTGGTCACTTGTTCGAAGAAAAAGTAATAATTTGTGCCTTCGTACGATAAAAACTTCGTAATCAAGCATGACTCCATTATGCATTTATCTGGCCAACTGATAAAAACAAATGTTTTACAAATTTTACATAAATAACTAAGCTACCCATTCATGGATCTAATTAGATCACAATAATATGTTTTAACAATTTTTCTTACAACAATTGTTTAACTCTTAAATATCACATGTAAGTATTTGATGTCTAGTTTTTAGTTTAGGCATTTATATATTTAGTATAAATAAATTATAGACCGCTGACATTAAAAAATAAATTAAACTTGATCACTTTTATAAGGGACAAACACCAATACTAGATCAGAAGACCAATTATTAAATACCTAATACTTCAATATTTTATCAGCACAGATGAATATATCCAAAGATTTAGTCGTTGATTGTAATTTTAATTGGTCTTATTAATAAACAAATAAAAAATAAAATTGCTTTTGAGTACCTATGGCTTGAAGGTTTAACTTTTTGAGTTATAAATTCAAACCTTTAATAAATGGAATCACATGGTATTACTTTTTTAACAATTTGAGTCATAAGACCATTGCGCCGTTAATATATGTTAGTTATGTCGTTAAAATCAAACATATACAAGGCACATGATCGATAAGTACTTTGATAAATTTAATTCAACTCATTATTAAAAAAACCTATAAACTCATTATCTTCTTAGAATCTCACTAAGTATCCGCTCGATCATACTAGCATGTAAAAGAAGTTGCCTGCATAAAGAAGTGATACATCCAGGTAAAAGAACCCAGTTTCATGGCGAGCTTAGTAATTTTGGTTATTTTGATGAAGTAGTATATTAATGTCTTGTGTCCTAAAGCAGTAGATTTAACCATATTTATAACCATATATTAAGTTAACTAATTATGAAAGCAAATATAACCATATAGTAGATTAATAACCATATATATGAAAGCGCATGGTTTCATATATATGAAACTATGAAAGTACATGGACGAATTAATAGTGTAGGTAGATACTTTTACATGGTAGCTTGAGCGGATACCGAATGCGTAAGATTGTGAGAAGATAATGGGTTTGTAGGGTTTTTTTGTTTTAATAATGAGTTAGGTTAAATTTACAAAAGTATATATCCATCATGCGCCTTACACATGTTTGGTTTTAGCGGCATATTTAACAAATATTAATGTGACTCAAATTGTTAAAAAAGTAATACCATAAGGTTTCATTTGTTAAATGTTTAAATTTATGATTAAAAGAGTTAAAATTTCCAAACCACTAATAATTAAAATGTATTTTACTTTAAAAAATAATACTAGCTGTTTGCTAAAATTTCATTAAATATACTAACTAAAACAATTTGACTGAGTCGTCGATCTTAATGTGAAATTGTGAAATTGGAATGCCACCTTTTCGGACCACTAGCTTGTTTTCTTTTAAATATGTGAATATATATATGTTCTCTCAATATAAACAAAAATAGCGTTCACACTCGTTGGATATAGTTGCTTGCATGTCTCTGTAGCTATTGAAAGATCGAGCCTCATAGTTTGTTAATAAATGTGACTGCGGATTTGAGTTAGCTTTGTTTTAGAACCGCGGTTGATGTATTGTTTCATTTAAAGAGGGAATGTTATAACTGAATTTAAAATTTCATATTATTCTTGTAATGTGTGCTTATAAGCGGCATAGTGAGACTCCTCCAAAGCTACAATCACAACGGAGGATAAGCCCAACGCTCCTTTCGGGTTAACTTGGTCCGAGTAGAAGACTCGTCAACCAATTCAACTGTTTCAGGGAGAATGCCCTGGTATGAACATTTAACCTTTCCATGTAAAACTCTTCGATTAAAACTCGAACTCACCGGTTTACCCCAAGTTTAAACTTCATTGTCATACCGCAAAACAAATTATCAATAGAGAGTGGGATTTGAACCTGATCGAGTCCCTAGGAATTTGAAGTTTTATTTTAATCACATCAACAAATTAAATGAAATATGTATTGTATGTAATATACTAATATATGTAGTATGAGACTATTTGACGATTATTGGTTTTATTTTACTCATTTACTGTATTAATTATTTAAATAGGGCATAATTAATATAAATGAAACCAAATAATATAGTGTACGAGCGTATATAATATACTAGTTTAGCGTTCCGTGTAATATACATGTTTAATTAGGTAAAAAAAATGATATTAAATTATATTTCTTATAAAAAACGAAATGTAATATAAAATATGAATCTCACAAGGATTATAATTAGTATGTCTTATGTAACCATCGATTAATATAAATAAGGAAGTATTTTAAAATTTAAATTAAGTAGATATATATATATATAAGATAAATTAATTATTAGTAAAAGATATACGGGTAATATTTGACTCAAATAGACGAATAGAATCTATGCGTTAAATGAAATGAGAGTTCGTCACGTATTATTTTTTCTATATAACATATCTAGCTAAAATGTTAACTAACTGAGTGAATTATTTAATTATTAAAATTATTAAAATAGATATATAGACTATGTATAGGATTAATTAGAAGAGAATAATATCTAACATTGTTTGATTGTTGCGCTTCAATTATATAAAACACCCGATGTACGTCTTCGTTAAAAAATAAAATAACCACGTTACAGGAATATATAGTTGATTGAGTCCAACAATGATCATTAAGTACGTAACAATATATATAAATAGTTAACATTTGGCTGTTTCTACTTGTTTCTATACATACTTTGTAGATGTTCATTCAATCGATCGGTTAGATATATATATATAACAAAACAACAAAGATATAAAATCACATGCAGGTCGTCAAACTTGTTGATTTGTTACTCAGATGGATTATAAAATAGATTCTAATTCCATAAAATCTCAATTTAATTTGTTTTTTAAAATTACATTCAACTCATTAATTCTTCAAATTAAATTCTGGTTCAATTTCGTCCCATATGGTGAGACAGTGATTGGTGACTTGATATGAGACGTACGTGTAATCAATCTGTCAAATATACCCACTTCAATATTGTGGGTCATATCGGATATATTAACGACTTAAGTTGTATAAAATCGCTGATAGTACATCGTATGTATATAGCAAATTTTTTTGATTTAAAATGTAAAAATTTGTCTTGTCGATAAAAAGCCTAATGTTGGTCATTATACGTAATTAGTGTGTATGTTGACAGAAAATGATTGGAAATCTAGGACTCGTGGTAATAATATCTGTAACATCCCACGTAATATCGGTTGAGAATGGGAATAAAGCATGTCTGCTTATAAGGGGGTGGAAACATTTCCTATCATAAAACGTTTGGAATCGTACGTGAGGGATGGTGACTAAGGATTTTCCGGCCGTCAAAGCAAACAATATCATGGTGCGATTACGTTAGCGTGTTACAATATCCAGAGTTGGGATTACTAGCTACCGGCAATAGGTGAAAGTTAAGATTACTCAAATTCATTTTTCCTTATATATATAGATTACTTAAAGAGAAAATTCCCAAAATGTCTCTTTTGACCGTTGACTTCTCAAAATGTCCCCTTTGACTTTGCCATCCATAGGCGTCACGACTATAGTCGTTATAGTCGACGCCTACAGATTCTAACGAATAACAAGCTTCCACGTGTCCAAAGTGGTAGACGACCATAGTCGTTTTCCCGACAAAGCCATAGGCGGCCGCCTATTCTGACAAAGATGTCGTAGGCGCCGGCGACTATAGTTTTTTTTTTTTTTTAATTTTACGCTGCTGAAAAAACGAAAAAAAAAAAGATTTGCCGACTCGTGTGGACTAAAAAACCATCCTCACACGGACCCAGATTTTTGAAGTTGCATTCTTGTCTACAGGTCGTGCGGGCGTTGCATTAAGGCAATAAATTTGAACCAAAATAATTAAAATTTAAAATTTGGTTGTGCGTTAAGTACAGTTGAGCACTCACGTTTTGAAAACTAAGTTAAAACTTTTGACTTGACGGATTGCAACTATATGTCCAGATGTGTGGATCAAATGTTCAATGTTAATACGTTGACAATAAAGCAAAAACAAAAAGATAATAAATAATTTTTAATTTGTAATTTCAACAAATCATGTTTTTTAAATGGAAAATTGAATTTTATTAATCCTAACTTTCACCTATTGGTCATTATTAATCTCAACTTTACTATTAGTCATTATTACTCCTAACTTTCACTTAATTGACCACTATATATTGAGTCTTCCGTTAACCTTTACTAACTCCGTTAAAATATGTTGATGTGTCATCCATGTGGTAGATGAGGTGACATCCACGTGGCAGTTGACATGTTTTATCTTTAGGAAAACTGGATTTTATTAATCTCAACTTTCATTTATTGGCCATTATTTATGAATGAAGTACGTTGTCTGAAAGGAATAGAGAAGGAGGGAGGGAAATGAAAGGTAAAGTATAAAATTTTAAGTCTGGAGGGTATTAATAAGACCCGTTTAGATGAAAAATGTATTAGCAATGATACCAATAATAGTAGCGACATTGGGTGTTAGCGGCGATATAAAACTTGTGTTTTGAATAACGCCGCTAATACTCATTGTCGTTGCTGCTAATGCTTGATGTAGTGACTTATATTATGTATTTTTTTAAATATATTCTATATTTAGTATTCAATAGTCAATCATGCATTAATGCAAAATAAAATTCAACCTCTATTCTTATCATGGGTTATACTTATGTCCGATCATACAACATGGTGTGATAACCAAGGTGATGTCATGCTTACACATGCGATTTTTCCATTCATTATTTAGAACGAATAATATATCAGCAAATGTGTGAACCTAACAATATGTTTTTATGCATGTATAATTAACAAAGTGGTGAGAGTGTGAGTGTGACTGTGTGAGTGTGAGGCATGTTACGTAATCATTTTTAGTTTTACATTCAAAGAATTATATGTAGAATATGTATCATAATTCAGTTTTCGTTGTATACTTGTTGGTTTGAAATAAGCTTCCATATGTGATATGTGTAGAAAAAAAAGGTGATAAAATTAATTAAGTGTTTCTTTTTTAAGTTTTAAATTTGACTCAATTTTATGAACTCTTTGTAACAAGCGATAAATCTACCTATTCTAATAATTGAGTAACACATCAACATGTCACCATTTTAACTACTCCACATAAGATTTTGCTTAGGTGTCATGTTCTAAATTAATTTGATGGAGAATTTTTAGACGGGTCATGGTATGCTCCATATTCGAAATAACCCGATATGTTTAAATTAAAAATTCACAAATTATCATCAATTATCTCCTAACCCGATATGTTCAAATACAAAATTTACCAATTATCATGATCTATATCTTAACCCGATATGTACCAAGTATCATGAATTATCTCCTAACCTGATATGTTTAAATAAAAAACTTATCAATTATTATGATTTATCCTAACCCGATATGTTCAAATTAAAGTTTTACCAATTATCATTAATTATCTCATAACTCGACATGTTCAAATAAAAAAATTAACAATTATCATGAATTATCTCATAACCCGATATGTTCCAATAAAAATTTACCAACTATTATAAATCATATCCTTTATTGCAACATATGATTTTTTATATGAATATATTTGTAAATATCCAAATCGATTTAATAAGAGATATGTTAAAAATAAATTTGATATGTAAATTGAGTTAAAACCTATAAAACTAAAATCCGTATAGTACACGGGTATTAATCTAGTAAATAATATCATAACAACCATTTAAGGTAAGAGTTCTTTTTCGGTTAAAAAGTCGGCAGCCACTTAGTATTGTATATATGCTACGTCATCCATATCATAATCCTTATATAATATAGCAAAACAAAAAAAATCCTATGTGGGATCTTTTTATAACTTTTAGCTTATGTGGCATTATTTGAGAGATTATCTCACAATAATGATTTTTTTTATTTAAAATATGTATATAAAATTTATTATAATAAAACTAATTACATTTTTGGTCCCCTAATATTTTGGAGAATTTTAAAAAATTTAAGAGTATTTATATTTTTAACCCTTTACTACAAGGGGTGTACGTGAGTCGGTTTATATTTGGTAGGGTTTAAAAATGAAACTTATAGATAAAGTTAATAATAACATACAATTAAAGACCTCGGTGTTTTATAAATATATATAACATTTTTATATGATTTTTAAAAAAAATAAACTACAGCATAAACCTAAGCACTTTATTCTCTTTAGTTTAAGTATAATATTGCTACAAAAATCTAATTTTTAAAAATATATCATGTGTTCCGTTTTACCACGGTTTTGTCTCAAAACTGAATGGAACATTCATAAACATCCTTAAAAGCATCACTTGAATTGTGTTCCCGAGCGTAGCGCGGGCACTAAACTAGTTACGGTTATATTAAATTTTTATATATTGATTAAATCACTATAAAGAATGAATTGCTTTTTGCGTTTTTTTATTTTTGTTAAATTCAGTGATTTGTGTTTCTATGATTTTAAAACCGTAACTTGTTTTAAGTGTTTTATTTTTTTTTTAATTTGCACTCAAACACTAACCCAGTCAAATATCTCCTCTAACTTTTATAAAATAACTAAAATACCCTTGTTAATATATTAAAATAAATTACATTATATAATTAAAATACAAAAAACTCCAATTCTAATATCTTCTCACACCCAAAACCCCTTCTGAACCCCACTGTCAATCTCTTTGTCTCCAGCAACAATCTGACACCACCGAGAGGAATCAGGCGTCACAAACACACCTCCATCTTGTCTCCACCCTCGTCGAAGTCGCAAACCGAACTTCATTAAAAAATTTCTACGACCTAAACCTACAACAATTAAAGCACATGAAATCCCCAAATCCACCTCTCCCATTTTAATTGTAGCCCGATTTCAAAGAGGAGGTGGAAGTAATTTCAAATCGGGGATGATTTTGTTGGTGGAAGGCGGAGACGATGGTGATGGGTTGGTGTTCTAATGATTACATAAGAGGTCAACAATAGTTAGAAGATACGTAGGATAGAAGGGGATGGGAATTCATGAATTACAGAATTAGAGACGGGAAGAAGAAACACTCAACAATCATAACAATATGATTATTCGATACCCCTTTTTTGTTTCCCATACATATCACGCACATGGTTTAGTGGATCATTAGTTGGGCTGTTTGATTAGGTTTATGTGGATTCACAAAATATTTTGGTGGTGGAAGGCAGAAACAGTGATGAGTTGGTGTGGAATATGGTGGTGGCCGGCTGGTTGAAATTGGTGGTCATGTTTGCTATGTTGATGGTGTAGGGAGGCAAAGATAGAGGCGAACGCTAATCGGTTGAGATGGTTCTTTGGTGATGTTGGTGACGCTGGTTCTCTGGAGATGTTGGATGTTTGGTGGCGGTGGTCTCCAACAATGGCACATCCACGATTAGAGTTGCAGTGTTAACTTCTGGAGATGAAGCTGGAGATGACATCGATGGTGATCTGATGAGTGAAGAGATGATTATTATAATTTATTATATTAATAAGGGTATTTTGGTAATTAATGTTATAAAAAAATAACAGAGATATTTAATGTAATTAGTGCTTTGGATGCAAACAGAGACAAAAATGAAAATAGTAATTGATATGTTATAGTTTTAAAACCATAAAAACACAAATTCCTAAATTTAACAAAACATAAAGACATAAAAAACACTTCACTTCACAATAAAAGTAAGTAGTCTCTAAGGTTAATTTTAAAATACTTTAACAACATTATTAGCTATAATCTATTTTTTTTTGTTTTTCTTGTACAAAGTTAACATCTACTAGACCGTCTAAGGTTAAACCAACATTATGTTTGACATGGTCTGAACCAAAGAATTCGGGCGGATGTACACGTTTAGTGATTGTGTTCTCTCCTCAATTAAAGGTTGTGGGTTAACGCCTTTAAAATGATAAAAAAAAAAAACCTAAAGGTTTTGCATGTTTATGATGTAATTTAGAATTATATAAGTAGATAAAAAAAGAAATGAAAAATATGAGTTTGGGCGGTTAGTCAATTATGATGATATGTTAAACACCAACGCGTGTGTTTGCAACTTAATTGTCCCTTTCTTTCTTCGATATCGGGCTTCTGTCCACTCTATCCCACCCCACTCACCACATCATATTCTCGAATTAAAGAAACAAATTTAATCATTTAAATCAACAATGTTTCTAATAATGATGTTCGTTTCCACGTAACTGAAAACATTCTACAATTATCATTAACTTTTTTTAATATTATTTTCTTCTCAAACTAATCTAAACCTTTAATTTTCTTTAAGATACGCCATTTAACTATGAATCTATCTATTATGAAACCTGCTTTATTGCTATTATTTGACTACTAAAAGTTTATTACATTATATATAATAAATAAATTACAAAAAAAAACTACATATTTGATTTTAATATGGTTTATAATAAAAAAAATTGGTCATCTTTCTTTTTTAAGATAAATATACATAATCTTGAATGAACTAAAGTTAGACTATCCATCTATTTTTTTAAGGAAAAGTTTAATAAAAATATAAATTGCCTCATGTAAGCACAGATTGATGAACCCATCCAATTTCTCTAGCTAGTGTGATTTGGCTGTTTGGGACCGAGCAAGTTGTGTCTATCGTTGCATCATGACAACATCCCATTTTGTTAAGGTTTCACATGAAACGGCATGTTTAAATTCCTTATTATATATCGGTCGGGTCGGAAAATGAAAATCAAACAATTAAGTTTTCTATGATTTTTTATTTGGTTTTTTTAGTTATAGAGGAAGTCACTAAGATGAAAAACCACATTTTTATCATTTACATATAAAAGGCAAACAAATAACAAATTAAAATTCTAATACAACTTCAATAAAAAGTTAAAACTTCCCCATCTTTTTACTAACCATTTTATTTTGTGAAATATAAGTGTAATACTCAAATGTTGGATGTATTTTAGGTGTTTTATCCGTAAATAACCTGTTCAAGTTCACATGTATATATGCAAGAAACTCGTAAGTATATCCGGTTCAAAGAATAAATACCTGTATTCCACTTAAAAATCATAGTATGAAAAAGATAATCATGACTATTACATTCATTCTTGTAACATGTTGTATATGCTACGCGTATAGAAGTTGCAACTACGCGGGTCTATATTTGGATAAGAAAATGCCAAAAGTATTTGGTGCCACAAAATATACATCATTATCATCCCCCTATTAATCAAAAAATAATTATATAACTTGTTTTATTGTTTGTGGATAGATTATTTAGCTATTACAATCGCTTACGTGTCATTTTTTATAATTTAATGCCTTTTCCACTTTTGAATTTTATATAAAAAACCCATAAATAACAAAAAGTAGTGTTTCAAATATTATCACGACATTTGCAGCTACAATGGGGCGGTACCTAAGAGACTATGCATCCTGTGAACTTGCCATGTGTCATAATACTATGTGTAATGACATTTTTTTTCTTCCCAATAACGCCCCAAACATCATTAGGACTTACGAGGATGTGTTACTTTAAAAAAAACTGAATGTCCATAATATATCTAACGTCTTTGTGTGTACACCCAGCCAACAAATTAACACAATCTACTCATCCAATATACTCATTTTCATATTTGAGTAATCATGAAGGGTATTATGTTCTCTTTTAACCATTACAACATTTTTAGACATATTGTTCATACTTAGATGACATTCACGTAATGAAAAATGACCCAAAGGGGCATTAATCTTAAGTTGGAGTAAACCATGAAAAAAAATGAATCTTTATTTTGAAATTTATATATTATTTTAACAAAATGAATGTTTTAATTTCAAAATATAATAACAATATTATTTACATGGAAATCATATGTAAATTTCACAATGCGCCACACAGGTCGAAGTTGAGTTACGATGCCAAACCAAAAGATTTTTGGTCAAATAGGAGGATGTCACATGGTCGGTGAGGAGGAACGTCCCAACGGCCTTGTATATTAGAATGTTACTAGATATAAAGACCGGGTGGTGTATATGACTTTGCCACACACGTTTATAAAAAAAAAATAATGACTCACATGTTAAAGTGTAACGTCATAATGCATCACATACTAAATGCCAAAAATAGATTCAAACTTAAATGTCAAAGTTATAATCAGCTAAAAGTTGGGGGATCAAAGTTGTATATATGTCTAATTAGAGTATGAGATCGAAACTGTAAATTGATTAATATGGTTATCATGAGTCAAATGATAATAAGCCTAAGTTGGTGGCTTTAGGTCGTAAATTTATCAAAGTTGAGTTATGAGACCAAACTTGTAATTAAGATAAATTAAACAGATCAAAATAGAATAAAAAACATTTTTGGCCCTACACCACGTGGCCTGTGGGGGGACCCACCCGACTTTATATTTACTAGTTTAGTGCCGTTCTATGCTTGGGTTTCAATCAGTTTTGAGATAAAATCGTAGTAAAACCGACACATAAGATCTATTTACAAAAATTGTTTTTTAGTATAGCAATATTGAACTTAAATTAAAGAGAAATAAATGGTCGGTTTTATGGTATATTTGTAAAAAAATAGTGTCATATAATAAAGTTACATATGCTTAAAAAATATTTAGGTAAACTATTATCAACTTTATCCCTAAGGTTCGTTTTTGTATCTTATTAAAAATAAACCGACTCATATACACCCTTAGTAGGAAAGAGTTCAAAATGTAACTATTTTTAAAATTTTCAAGAATCAACTAAATATTAAAATACAAAAATATAATTAGTGTTATTTATATAGAGAAATGCAACTTCTAATATGGTATAAGGTAAGAAGCTTTGATTCTCCAAAAGAGACTCATGTTCAATTTCCACTAGCACCACTTTGGAATTGGCAACTGGGGGCAATGAAGGGAGATTTGTGGCAACACAAGTTTGATTTTTGAGCCAAACGGGTTTTACCGCTATCTTGTTGTCGTGTGCCTATGGGCGGAAGGGTTAGTGGGTTTCTCCCGAATTTAGGTCAGGTTTCCCCGAAATAGGTGGGCTTCGGCTATCCAGCGTTGTCTGTGTTCGTAAAACGTTTGGGTCGTCTTCGCCATTGGATTACCCCTGGTAGTGGACTTTATTCATTTTGGTGTCAAAAGAAAATTTATATAGAGAGATAATTAATGTCATACAATATATAATTATGATCAATTAGCAACAATAATAGAGAGGGTATAAGATGTGATGAATGTGAGTGAAATACGATGAAGTATCAAACACGTATTAGAAAATAAAATGTAATTAGTATTATTATTATTATTCTAATTATTATATTTTCTTAAAAGAATTTATTATGTGTTGTATACGTAGGCAATGACATCCTTGTGGACCTTTATAGTTTAAAGACATTTGCTACTACCAAATCAGCGACTCCATAATTTCAAAAGAATATAGTATTCTTTAGTTTGGTAATTACTAATTATATAAAGGTCATAACTTTTTAGTGTTACGTTATCTATTGTAATTAGTAATCTTTAATTTATCTGGATTAAATTAAATAGTATTTTAAAAGCTATGTGCAAAACTTTTACTTTTATTAATATATAATTTAATAGAATTTATATCATCTCTCGCATGTTGTGCAAGAGATGCTATGATGACTCGCAACATAAAAAAAATGCATTTTAGCATTATAAAAGATTAGTAATTGTTGATGGATACAGATTTATTAACTATTTGCTAGTTTTTCGCCATACATACAAAATATATTGGCTATGTTAACGATTTACCGGTTATACATTCAAAAAATATTGCATTATAGTTACAAAAAGTTGGTATACTCGCCCTCTCATATCGAGGTGTCTCCATGGATAACACAAGATGCCCCCTTTGTGGTGACTACGACGAAACTGCGAACCATCTTTTTGCCTCCTGTTATATTCCCATCTTACCTGGCAACACATTTCTAACTGGTGCAAAATCCCCCCTCTTTTTGTCTTCACAATTAGAGACATACTGGAAGCTCACACTCATATCAATGTCGCAAGCAAGAAGAAAAAGATCATTCAAGCTATTATTCTTATTGTTTGTTGGCGCCTTTGGAAAGCGAGGAATGAAAAGATACTTGAAGATAAAGAGATCGACTTGTCAACCTTATTACAGGAAATAAAGTCCTTAGGATACACTTGGATTAAAAATAGATCATCTCTAAAAACTCTCATGTGAAAAGACTGGTGTAGTTTGGATTTGTAATCGTTTGTGCGTGCTTGCTTCTTGCTAGCACCCCGTTCCTAATGAAATTTATCGTTAAAAAAACACACACACACACAATAAACAACCAAAATTTTAAAAAGTTATTAAAATGCAAAATCCACAGAAACAATTGTGGTCAAAATGCAAAATCCAAAAAACCACTATATATGAAGTTTTTATGGTCAAATGCAAAACCCACAAATACAGCTTTGGGGGCCGAAATACATAACCCAAAAACTGCAAAAACACTTTTTGTGACCAAAATACAAACACAACAATTTTGGTGACCATAAATCCATAACACAAAGCCTACAAAACAATAGTGGCCAAAATGCAAAATCACAAAACCATCATTCGTAATGTTTTTAAACTAATAGTGTATGTATAGTTTCTTATTAAACATCGTATAATTTTTTTTAAACTATAAACACTTGGCATGGCATATATCTATAAGATTCATAAACTTTTATGAATAGTGGCATGTGCTCGACACGTGGAGTGGTATAATTGGAGTATAACTATCTTTTTTTAGCGAGTACGTAGGCTTTATCATTTATAGCAAGCTCATAGTTCAAGAAAAACTCATTAAAGGCAATCTTGAAGAACAAGATGGTTGCCTAGCTTTTTTTTTTTTTTTTGTTTGAAAAGCAAACTTCATTAAGATACTAGTCGGTGGCTAGCAGTAAAACGTACAAACATGAGGCCCACATACAAAGGCCGAAAACAAACTGATGAATGTTCTCTATGTTTTGGCGAAAAGGAGACGACAGACCACATTCTTTTAAATTGTCATTTTGCTAAGCATGTGTGGAATAAGGTTTTTGATTGGGCCGGATGGGCTAGGTGGCAAGGTACCTCAATTAGAGATTTACTTGATTGGCCGAATGGGACAAACGACTCTGAAGAAAAGAAAAAACTAACTTCTCTAATCATGATGGCGACGGTGTGGTTTATTTGGATTGCAAGGAATGAGTTCATCTTTAACTCTTGGCCTCTTTCTACTCATGGGGTTATGGAAAAGATTCAAGTAAACACTTTTTTATGGATGAAGTATAGATCAAATCTTGTAAACTTTGCTTGGCAAAACTGGTGTTATAGCCCTTTGTTGTAATTCGTTAGGTTGTTTTGTTTTTCGGCCCTAGCATCTTGCTAGTGGTCTCAGTTTTCTTTCAATAAAATCGCCGTTCAAAAAAAAAAAGGTTACCTTCTTTCTAGATCTTAATATGAAATACCCTAGTTGCATATAGTGGTCGTAGGTCAGCCTAGATCGATCCATTCCAAGTCACCGTGTTCATTGTTCTTGTATTTCCTTTCTTGTGTTTGTTTGATATTTGCTAGTCGTTGTGTGTGATCGAAGACCGGTTGTGTCCTAACATTTTTTTGTGTATGAAAAAGTTAACGGAGGAAGTTATCACAAAATTCTCCCTAGTCGAACAGTAAAAGCACACACATATTGTAACACCCTAGGCAAATCCCACATCGGCCGTGGGCAGGAGAGATCTGGGATTTATAAGGAATGTCCGACCTCAAATACCAACAACGCGTTTTGGTGCTTAACGCTAGCGGATGAGTGGAGAACTCCACAGTTAAGCGTGCTCGGATGACAGCAATCTTAAGATGGGTGACCATTCTGGGAAGGTTTCACCCGGGCAACCAAAAGCAAATCCGTGAGCTCTAATGTAGCAAAGCGGACAATATTGGTGGTATGAGGGGCCGGGTGTTACAAGTGGTATCAGAGCAACTCCTGTGCCGTTCGGGATGGTGGGGCAAACCTCATCGAGGATGGTGAGTCCCCGAGGGTGTTCAGAGGGGCACCTTATTCAAATCCCACATCCAAGAATGGGATGGTGAGGCAAACCTCATCGAGGACGATGTGTCCAAAAGGGGGGGTGTTTGTAACACCCTAGGCAAATCCCACATCGGCCGTGGGCAGGAGAGATCTGGGATTTATAAGGAATGTCCGACCTAAAATACCAACAACGCGTTTTGGTGCTTAACGCTAGCGGATGATCGAGTGGAGAACTCCACAGTTAAGTGTGCTCGGATGACAGCAATCTCAGGATGGGTGACCATCCTGAGAAGGTTTCACCCGGGCAACCAAAAGCAAATCCGTGAGCTCTAATGTAACAAAGCGGACAATATTAGTGGTATGAGGGGCCGGATGTTACACATATGCCCTCCGGCTACTCTCGTTCGATACTTTGGGGGTGATTTATTCCCATTTAAAAAAAAATCATCCTATTTTTAAGTTTCTTTTCGTTATTATTTTTATAAATTAGTAAACTATGAATATGCATTGATTTGTATGTCAACGAGCAAATTACTCTAGTCAAAGTCAAATTAGCTCGACGCTTTATACGAGTAAACTACTATCAACTCGAAATTAACAGTGACACTTATAAAAACAACAAGAACGTACCAAACAAATTCATGCTCTTCAAAAATCATTTTATACAAAACTAACTTACAACTATGAACACTACGAACAACAAACATATAGTGACCTAGTTTTCTCTTGATTTTTCCCTATCTTCCAAATATAAGACTGTTAATTTTTAAACTAAAAAAAAACATTGCAGGAACTAAAAAAATAAACAAAAACATTCAAAATAAAAAATGATGACAATGAAAAAGCACTATGTTTCATTTCATCTTATTAGATCGCCAATTTTATCATTATTCATCTGTTTTGACTTTTGGTAGTTTAAGATGTGTTATTTATGTAGGAGGAAAAGAATTTCAAAAAGTGCACATTATTGCCTAGGTTTAATGTTTTTCTTAAAGTTGCGGAAAGAGTTTGATTTGTAAGAACAAGTATACTCAAGAGTAAAAGATGTTCCTGGTCAATCCAATTAAAAGATGATGCATACCAGCACTTAAGTATGCTCAAATCCAATTAGAATGTTTTGTAAAGTATCATCTTATGTGAGTATTGTTGGGTCCCGTGGAAGATGAAAGTTTACAAAATAAGCAAGTTTGACCAAAGTCCACAAAATTCAAAATTAGTCAAAGTTTATGGCAACTGAAGACATTAAGCATCGATGTGAGGTTAACGAGCAAGCGAGAGTGAAGACATATGAAAATATAATTAATTGTGTTTGACTTAGAATATTTGTGTAATCATATTGTGCTTAATTGTTTTACTTTAGGTTAATTGTAAAGTGTGTGACATGAGTATAAATACCATACACTTAGATTAATAGTAAGAGTTGTCTATCCTTTCCATCTCATATCTAACCTTCAAAGAATGAAAAACCATCCAAGACCAAACAAATGTTTTTTAGGCATGTAGTGTTAAATCCATTATTTAAATAGAAATGATAATTCAAGTTTCTAGTTTATCATATTGTTTACATCTAGTTACTTTTTTGTTTAAAATATATTATCTGGTAATTTAGCTAATTAAAAAATAATAATCTTAGATATGGTACCAGCTATGTTTTAAAACAATTAATACAAATAATAATAAAATGTAGATGATGATAATAGTTTACTTGGATACCTATTTCTACAATGTTCTTAAAGGCGTAGGCTTAGTTTGTTGTTTAGGTGTCGTTTAGATGATGGAGGAGACATTTCTTTTTGGGAAAATAGGTTGTTCATGATTTCATTTGATAATTCATTTCTTTTTCTATTTCAAGATACAACACACTTGGGCACACATATTTGTATATTTGATGGTGAGGTGTCTTTTGGTGCACTAGGAGGACCCATGTTCCACTAACCTCATCTTCACTTACATGGTGAGGTTTTCTTATTATCTTTGAAATGATCATGACCCAAATGAATATCATTAATTGTTTGGCACATACTTCGATATTGTTAGAAACCTTTTCTACTTTTGTTAATGAAATGCCATTGGCTAATTTTGGATTTGGTGCAATCAAGACTTGTTGGTTCTTTTTGAGTTGGTGAGATGATGAAAGGGTTGGTTAGGAATAAGTGGGTATTACAAATCAATATTGACAAGTGTAAAAAGCTGATTTAAGACGTTGCAATAAGAAAATTATTTGAATCGAGGGGGGGTTGGTATGAAAAACATTGCTTATTAGATTGACGGTGTTAATTAGGCTCAAACCCAAACATAAGTATTAGTATTATTTTGTATGATTTATGAGGTATTACTATTATTTTGTGTAATTTATGAGTATGTTTATACACTAACTTGTTGATTTGCTAGACTCTCAACAATAAAAATTGTCCTTCCCACGATCAGTTTCAGTCAGCATATCACATCGGATTTTCATTCGTTATCACATATTATTCCCACAAACATATTTTACACCACAATACAATCATTCCCACAATCACTTTGATATTGTCACTTTACCATTTCTTTTATTTATTTAATTAAACAAAGGTATTCATTTAATTTAACCAGTCAATTGTTAAACCTTTATATTTTCGCATCACCATTTCTTTTGTATGTAGATTGCGATTTATAGAAGAAAAAAATAGCTATTAGAAAAAAGCAAGGAAAAAAAAACTAGCCATTATAAAAATAAATTAAAACCTATTTAGTTTATTTTATTGTAATAAGTATTAAAAAATTAAAATTAAAAAAACAAATTTAGTTTAACCTCTTGTTTTCAATAACAGGGAGTCTTATAAGCTATATTCTTAAATACTTGCGACTAAATTTGAGATATGACACGTGTGTTGCGGTACTTTGTAACACTAATGTGCTCACTTCATCACTTCCTGTACATTTAGGTAAAAAAAAAAATTAATATCTGTAGGACGTGTTATAAACATGATCTAACGTTGAAACGACAAAAAAATTGTTTCTTGTATCGTTGTGACTCTTAAAAAAATAATTTCATGTGGCGTACGTTGTGGTTTAGTATTTTGTCGTTGTGGAGTAATGCCGTAAAATCAAAGTTACAAAATTTATTAAAAAGAAAGAGAAAAAAGAACTAAAAAGTAAATTAACAAAAAACAAAATACAAACTAAATTAACAAAAGAAAAAAAAAAGAAAAAACATGAAAATATACCGACCTTATGAGTTAAAATTTCATAAACTTCTAATTTATAAGGTCGGTGATCCCACCCTGTCCTAGCAAATTACAAGTGTGCCCTCACATTTTAGCCTATTTACATGTTTAATCTATAACCTTTATCTTTGACATATTTACATTTATTACTCTAAATTTGGATTTATTCAATTTTAACCTCCATCTTTTTCTACCTCTGCAACGTACCACACATGTTGAAGTTGAAACGTTCTTAATGCGTGCAACTAAGTTAACTCACTGCACATGTACAAACTTGAGATCCGGCCACCGTATCATGCGACCCAACCATAAATCTAAATATATAAAGCTTAGTATAAGAACTAAGCCACCAACACATGTGTCGAAATAAATTATATAATCCCCCAATGGATTAATTTAAGCGACCAACTCAATCTTATAATATATTTTCAATCCGTATAGTATATGGATCACTAAATTAATATTGTATATAATCTTAACTAGAATGGTTAATAGGTTCTCCACCGGCCATGCCATGTCTCAAATATTTATATATAATCTTATCTTCATATGAGATATACTAAACGCTATGAGTAAAATGTTTTTACTTTTTAGTTAGGATACTTAAAATAAAAACATATCACTCTACTCTAGAAAGATGTGGACTTGGCCCATACTGAGATAAAAGCCCAAATCAACGGATGTTCCAAGTGTCCAACGGACAACTCCGAAACAATTTTAGGGCCCAAGGACCAAGGTTAGACAAAACTTCTTTTCGACAATTCGACACATGAAGATTTAAACAAACTTCTTTTTAATGTAAAACATGTGAATATCTCTATAGTGCTTAGGATGTCGCTATTCATATATGTTTTTAGCCTTGAGTAAATATTTTAGTCTAAATGCCTTTAGTTAGTGATAGTTATAGGATACACCTCTACTTGTATAACATGCATTTAGTCCCATGTAAACTTTTAGTTTGAATGACTTTACTCTACCGGTCTCATGTTTAGTTGCCATGGACTAAAGGAATTTCTCTAGTGTTGTACATGTTTGTTATCTTTTGTGTCTAATAGTTTGACGTACGTGTTGCATGCATTTTATGTTTCGGAGAATGGTACTATGAGGTGCATGGGTCTTCTTGAGCGCAACCTCGATCTATACTCCTTGAGCACATCCTCCTCCGAAGACGGCAGACGTAAATATATTTTCACAATCTTGATACTCGTATTATTTTTAGTTTATGTACTGAACAAGTTTAACTAGAGTTTCTAAATCATTAGATTAGTTAGCTTATATATACACCTCGCTTTGTGCCTATTTGTAACAACCTAAATTTATGGTGATAAATTAACGATTTAAAATATTTTTTTAAATAAAACTCACACACACAATCCATCTCTTAACGGACGCCAATGCCTTCCCACCACCAGAGCCAACACCTGGGTGTTTGGCCTTCATGCATATTAACATGGCACCTGTTATAGAGACGACCTTGTTCGATGTGAGACTTAAAATTTTTTTGCTTTCTATTTTCTTCAAAATTATGTGCGTGAAACATTCCTTAGACTATATTATATTGCGTAGAGGGTTAATGTTCGATAGTAAAAGTGGAGTCCTAAAACCAAGAAATTCGACGTAACTTTGCTCGAGACAAAATTGGACCTCATAAAATAGATTTGTAACTGATCAAGAAAATAAAATTTAATTTTTATTTTGAATGGCAAAAAAATTGGAATGTTACGTCGTCTTGAATAACCTTTTTTATTTAATGTCTACCATAAAAATACAATCTATAAATTAGCAAATTATGATTTATGTTGTTAGGATAATCCAAGGAATGTTAAAACCATACGGGCCCTTCGTTTGGCCCAACATCACCCTTTATTCATTATTTCCTTTTTCATCTGCTACTCTACCAAATACACCATGGCAACACAACACCAATCACTCAACGACACATGTCAACTTAAAGCAAAATCAGTCAATCATCTTCCGACACGTCCCAGTTGTAGAATAAACCAAAATATCAACAATACAGAGGATACAAACTCACTACTGTACACGTATATCTTCCAGAGACCATAACAAACTCAAAGCTTCGATTGTGGTCTCTGTTCACTCTCAATCGTCATTTGGTCCCCTCTTCAGATTAGGTACATATTCAATCTACTACTTACTTACTTATTTGCTTTGTTTTGATTTTGATTTTGATTTTTATTCCAATTCCAATTCTGATTTTGTTCGGTTCATTGTTGTAAGTCATCATTATTCTCAATCGTTTTAAGTTGCTTTATGATATGATTTTGCCATAGATCTTCGATGTTTTAAACCCTAACTTAAGTTAGTATAATTTAGATGGAATGATTTGATTTATATATGTTAATGTTAATGTTAATGTTAATGTTAATAGTTCTGATGCTGATGGTTGGCATTTGTTTAAGCAGCATCATAAAACAGGTTTTAATTCGATAAGTAATTATGGCTAAAGTTCATGGGATCATCTACTCATCGGTTAAAAGTCCACATCATCCTAGATTGAACAACAGTAGTAGTAGTAGTACTAATAATCAAGGATTGGTTGTGAAGAAATTCAGCTATGGCCAGCTTTTCATGTTGAAGTTGAAGTTACTTAGCAAGACGAAATTGAATACACGCCAACAGGTGTCTTCCTTCTTATGTCGCTCAAGAGAAACACAAACTGCGGAAACAGAAGAATGTGTTAGCCAGGATGAAGATTGCTCGGATAATTTGAGGTATGGGTGATTCAGTTAATATATGCTCCTTTTCGTTAAATTCAATTCTGTTATCGTTAACAGACTCGTGTATATATGGGAATATTCTAAATATGCATCATTTTGATTTTTCTTGCAAATTATTTTACATTTGGCAGCACTCATGGCAGAAATGGACAGCACATTCATCCTGAGAGAATTAGTGACCGAAACCAGGCATTAGCTGAAGCTTGTAAATTTGCTTACAATGATGCTAGATATGTCAATGAAAGGGCTAAAAACGATATTGTCTTGCTTTCTCGGTAAGTATGAGAATGGGGAAAAAAAATTTATCTGCTAGTTGTGATTATCTATGAATAAGAAATGTGGTGGTATTCAGAGGAGACAATTTCGACCCAGTTACTTATGAATAAATCAATTTGGTGTCAGTTTTATCTCAAACGGATCAAATAAAAAACTTTGCTAATGGGTTTGCCAGTACGGGTTAAAAGTGGGCCATAGATTTTATATTATTGTTGGTAGCATGGTCTATGTGTCGATTCTTAAACCAACTCTGCACTGCAGTTTTTTTATGAACTGATGCTAATTTCTCATGTTTTTAGTGGCATTAGGAGATTGGATGCTCGGGCACGCCAAGATGTTGCTATTTTGGGTTCTGGATTTTTGAAACTTGATGGTAATATTTTTTTTTACAATTAGTTAACATCTGTTGCAAAATATCTAAACTGTTATTCATCAGGGTATAACAATGTTGATCTTCAACGACTTTCTTCTGTCGGTTGCTTTTATTCTTTATTAACTTATATAACATGACCGACCGGTCTTAGAATGTTTTGGGTTTCTTTTGTTTGAATAAAACATATCTAAAAACAGAGATTTTGGTTTACTTTTTAATTACCTTCTTGCTTGATAGCTCGGGCAAGGGAGGACACTGAAAAAATAGACAATGATGTGAAGAAAAGAGCTGAGCATCTTCATCACATTGCCCTTGTATGTAACAAGTTATGTTTGTTTGTTTATTCTAAGAACATTAATCTCGAATTTGATGAGATTTCTTTGATATCAGGTTCTAAAAAACAAAGCCCACTCTAAATTGAAAAGTGTTGCTGATCGACATTGGAGTGATGGAGCTTTGGAGGTGCTTCTTTTGTTGGCTATATCTTTTCTTTCTCTTTAACATATTTTCACTTCAATATTAATTTGGACCTATGGCAAATGTGCTGTTGGTCTATCAGGCTGATCTTAGACGTGCTGACTATATGGCCAAGCAACGGGCAATGGAAGATGCACTAATGGCTTTAGACGTATGTTTTTGGTTCGACACTTCATGTTTTAATAAAAATCACATACTTCTATATTGTCTTACTTCTATAAACCTTTTCAGTTTATAAAAGATGTACACGACATGATGATTAGCAAGATGTACAAACTGTAAGTTCCTCTATTTTTTAGAGACTGGCTGATGAGGCTGTATGGACTTTTATTCAATCTTTTATTTACATTGTTTCGTACATGTTGAAGTTTGTTAAAGCAACTCATTTGACCTCAAAAGTCAAAGTGAACCTTCTTTGTTTATTACTGATATAAATTTTTGTGTAGGAGAAATGGACCTCTATCTTCTGATGATATGGCAAGCCAAATAACACTTGAAAAGAACGGAAAGGTCCTTGACTTTTTTCCTGGAGAGGTGTCAACTGATCGCATTACTGCTATTCAGGTCTGTCATAAACCAGCTGCAACACATCTTTAGTGGGGAGGGGGGTTGGATGTTTGTTTCGAATTTGATTATTTGACAAAAAAAAAACAATTAGACTGATAAATTTTATTATTTTTTGAAATTGGAGTACAAATATATGAAATGGTTAAAATAAGGGGTACATTGGTAACTTAATTTTATTATGGATACTCATTGTTTGTTGTATAAAACTAATTACATTGACCTTAGATGATCCAAAGCAAAATCTGTTCATTTAAAAATTAATAACTGATTATCAGAAACCAAACATCCCCTTATTAGCATTATATTAGATTCAAACTAGACATAAAAATGTGGGAGATATTCAGGAAGCTTATCAGGATATGGCATCTGCACTTTCAGAGGCTGATGGAATCGACTACAATGACCCTGAAGAGGCGAGTCTCCCAAAAAAACCAATATTCAGTACATGAAACTCTTGGAGTTATTGACGGTGTAACACTAATTTTATCTCTTCTTTTTGCACGTTTTGCAGCTTGAATTGTTGGTTGCAACACTGATGGATCTTGATGCAATGGATGGTAAAGGTAGTGTATCGTTATTGGCAGAGTGTTCAAGTTCCCCAGATGTCAATACAAGGTAGATCTGTTGATTTCTCATAAATTGTTGCATCATTAGGCATCATTTCATCAATAGCCGAAATTCTTAATCTTCTTTTTGGTCCATAAGATTCTCATTGGCGTTTAGGATTTGACACCTAGACATCTGCTTTATGCTTCTACCTATCCTTGACCACTAAGTCACCATCGCAGGGATCAGGACTTGGAAGTTGGTTAAACCAATACAAATGAGTTATTAAAACTAAGCTTTTCAAAGTCTTTCTAATGCTCTATGCTTGTTTCTTTATACTTCAGGAAAGCATTGGCTAATGCTTTATCGGTTGCACCATCGATGTGGACTCTTGGGAATGCAGGCATGGGAGCCTTACAGGTAACCATTGATCTCAACCAGATGATGGGTTGGTTAATGGGTCAAATATGTTACTTTTTTACCGCGTTTATAAACACTTTTCTCCATTTTTTTAGTTCTTTTATAAATCATAGTCGGTGCAATATGATTATAAAACTATGCATAAAGGATATACTTTGAACTGTTTGTTTAGTGATGTGTTGAAATTGACACCACTAATCTCAACAGATTGTATCCCCAAATACTCATTATTCTCGAACCATCTTCCTGTTTTTTTGGCACTACGAAAGGGTTATATGGACATTTAACTAACGCAAAAGTGTGTGATTGCAGAGACTGGCAGAAGATAGCAACCCAACCATTGCAGCTGCAGCATCTAAAACCATATCAGAACTGAAGAGGCAATGGGAGATAGAAGAAGGTGACAACTATAGATTTATGATGAATCAAACTCCATTGCAGGACGCAGACTACAACATACGCGACAACGATGATGATTGAACGTTAACGCTTAGAAAATGAATATAAAAAATGTAGATAGACATCTGAGTTAATTAAGTGAGTAATTTGTAATGTACTAATTAATGTCTAATGGCTTTCATTTATTAGAAAACCTCTTACAAGAACTTCCTTGTTGCTTATGATACATATTCTTGCACACAGAACTCTATTAATTTTATTTTATTTTCTTTTCTTAACACACGAATATGAAAGAGAATATTTTTTTAAGTTTGATTAAGGTTGTTCATCTACAATCACAGATCTTTATATATTTAGAAAGTTTTATACCAAAATAAAACGCGCAAACTCCAACTTCTGCAAAGTTTAAAACCAAACCAAACCATAACCTATGTATAAGATTAATTACTAGAGTTGCCCTCTGTTTCACTTTATTACTAGAGTTGCCAATATTAATTTGTTGTTTAATGTACGTAGGAAATTAAGTAAGCTAAATTTTTTCATTGACCCTGCTCATGGTCGTTGCCCACTGTTTCACTTTAAACTTTTGAAAATTTATTCGTTTAATTAATTTAAACATTATTTCGGTGACTAATAAACCTAGCTATGATGAAAGATATATATCATTATGCTATTAAATATGATGGTCTGTTGATTCACCACAGTACATTAATTCAATTATCGTGTGTTAAAATGAATTCAATTGACAGTTTAAAACTTATTATCATATCTTTAATGTTAATTATTTCTTTATTGTTGATCCGGCCTTTGGCCTCCCAATAACCGTCTCCTATAAATCCAACTCCCATATCACATGAATTTTCCACAATTAACCATGGCTTACACTTCTCCCATAATCATGCTAACCCTGGTACTTGTTGCAACCATGACCATGTTAGTCCATACAAGACCATTACCTGCATCATTAGAAGCACGACTGAGGCTCAACAACAACACTGCTAATGATGGTGATCAAGAGGGCTGTTGGGAAACATTGTTTGAACTCCATTCATGCACAGGAGAGATCATTCTTTTCTTTCTAAATGGAGAAACTTATTTAGGGATGGGTTGTTGTCGCGCAATCGAGGAGATTCAGAAGCAGTGTTGGCCATCTTTGATGGGGTCAATTGGGTTCACTTCAGAAGAAGGTGATATACTACGTGGTTTTTGTGATGTTTCCAATAATATTGGTCATCATGTTCCACCTCCTCCACCAACCACTAATGCCACCACTAGTAATGTTACACATCATGGTGGATTTTGATTGTTGTTCGTCGTATCAAAGCTAGCACATTAATATTGATAGAATAATGTACGTACGTAACAAAGGGCTTTTGCTATCTATAAGCTAGCTAGCATGCAGTTTTGTTTACTACCGGCCAGTTGCCATTTTACTTTTATCGTCTATTAAATATAATTAAGTGCATGTGTATGGCACTATGGTGTACTTGACTGCCTACTAGAAACTAAAATTCCTATGCATATTTGTGTCGCAAGCGTGTCGGAAACCTGTGCTACACATTTATGATACAAATTAACTTGCTACATACAAAACTCGTGACGGATAAATCTCATGAGAAACAACTAACATGCTACACTATTGCTACTAAGCAACACTTGTATCACATTTGTGACAAGTGCTTGCAACACATTTCCTACGTACACAGACTCATATATTGATGTAGTTGGATAATGCTCACATAAAGTCCATTAATCATTATAAAAAGAGAGAAATGAGAAAGAGAGAGAGAGAGAAGTGGAGAGAAACTTGTGGGTATACTGATTTAATCGGGCAATGTTATAAGTAAAAGACTCAAAACTTTTTGCCACATAACACCCACGCGTAATGGTGTAGGTGGCGTGTTATGGGAATTATCTGGTGGGCTTCACGCCCATTACATCCTAGTCAGGTCCAAATAACATGATATGTCGTAAGTGTTAAAAATTATCACCTAAATATATTATCTAGCTAGCTAAAAGTTTTCCTTATTAATTCTTTGGATATATTATTAAACGTACATAAAATATATTAAATGGAAATTAACATACATTCATCTCATGCAACTGATCAAATTCATAAGAACAATGCAAATTGAAACTGCAGGTTAAAAATTAGTTGGATTTGTTAAATATTTTGATATTTTTCCACCGCGATTCCATATAAAACGAATCATGGTCTTGAGCATAAACTCCACATTTGAAATAATGTATCGTTCCTCCTCGGCCATGTCCTTTAAACTTGAGACGTCCATTTATGTAGACCTTAACGCTGTTTCCTTCCACGTCATGAATGACATTCAAACGGAACCATTTATCGTATATATCCTTGTAAATAACCTTGTTTCTGTAGTAGTAAAGATTTCCATTGTATACACGAACCATCAATGTGGTTGCATGTGGATTTGCCCCAAACACTTGCATCAAGCTCACACCACTAGTACCATGTGGGACAAACACATGTGCTTCAAATTGCCATACACCTGTTGAATATTTGTAACCCTATATATATATACCAAACAAACTTATAATATAGCTCAAAACTTTAAGTAAATTAAATACTTGATGAACGTACAAACTTACATTGATGAATAACTCAGAGCGAGGGAGGGTGGGACTACCACGAGCAAACGGTTGATCGGTAGAAAAAACCCATAGTTTGTGAACACCATTGACGAAGCTATACCTATCCTCAACGGGAAGATTATATGGCTTATGATTTTTGTAATATGACTTGTTGAAAGGAAGACGAGTGAAACCCAAAGCAAGATCTTTTTTAACACTGGTACAAGAGTCAACGATATGTGTAGATAAGAAAATGAACCCTAAAATGAAAGCAAAAATATGCTTCAAACCACACATTTCTATGATTTTTGAATAATGTTGCTAGATATATATATAGTATGTTCACAATAACCTTTATCTAGCTACTATATATATAGTAACAATCACATTTGCCGGATTTCTACCTTTTGACCAAATCCACCTTAAATTTTTGTAATGTTTAGTAAAACTAAATATTATGACAAATTAGGTGGTACAGTACACGCTATTTGTTTGTTTACCTAGCTAGCTCATATACTTAAAAAAACCATGTAGTTAAAAGGGTTATTTTGCTGGCTTAATTTATATTTACATACATATACTCTAGCGGAGGAACCTATGAAATCACATGCTTTGCTATAATTGTTCGATATATTAATTAGTGATAACTAATAACGACGTACAAGCAATTTCTTAGAATTTAAGTGTGATATTGATACGCCCACAAGATAATATTTTGTTCTTTATGTTCAATTCGTCTTCGAGGTAAAAATGATTCAATCGCAAGATAACTGCAAGTTTGTAAATATCAAACGCCTTTGCTTTTATTTGTTAAATATTGAAAACATATAGAGTAGGATATATAAGTTTGTTGTATGTTGATGTTCAATTAAATGATAATGTGAAGAATATATAGGAGTATAAAAGTATAAAACTATAAATACAAAAAGCTTAACTTACAAAAAAGGGAAAAAGCACCTACAAATTAAGCAAGAAGCCAAAAACCACATTCCGGATTAATGAAACATAAAAAGAAACATAAAGCTAAAATAAATACATCATAAATTTGGATCAATAATATTATAATAATCTTATCTATACCTTCTAATAAAATAGTGTTTTTGATACCACATGACATGCAATGGAGCTATTATTGACATCATTTTCCCGCTCATTAATATTACATATTTAATCATCATACTATTACACAATATACAACCATCAAACTAATATATTTCCCTTTTAATTACAAAAATAATTACCATATTCTTAGTAAACGTATCATTTACCAAAATATATATCTCAAAAATAATTTCCAAATTCTTAGTAAACATATCAATTACCAATATATCGATATATTTCGGTAAAAAATATGTTAATTAAGCGATTTAAAAGTCGATAAATTTTAATAACTTATTTGGATAAGGTTTTTCAAATTCATCACATAAATTTAATAAAAGAATATTTATTAGCATAGTTTAGGTTGGATTTTCTTGGCATGATTGTTGAACTTTTGTTCAGAATGCAATAGAATAACAAATCATTGTTAAGGGAATAAAGGTTATAAGTAACAAGTATATATGTAACATGCTTCTAATTTTTCCTATGTGGGTTTTCAGTCTTTGTTGGTGTTAGAAAACATACTAAAGATGGTAATGATTTGTAATGTAATGCTTACATGTTATATGATTCTTTATTTACTATGCTTGATGATCATTACATGTTTTTTGCTATTCAACACGTGTAACATACGAGATATAATCTAGTCTCTAATATAATAAAGGAAAATAAAAAAGCTTATGTGACATCCTTTCAAACCTTTTGACTTATGTGGCATCATCTAAGAATTTCATCCACAATAATAATATTTTTTTAAAAATATATATAATATATTATAATAACACTAATTACATTTTTGGTCCCCTAATATTTAGGAGAATTTTGAAAAATTTACAAGTGTTTATATTTTTAACCCTCTTCTACAAGGGGTGTATATGAGTCGATTGTATTTGATAGGGTATAAAAATTAAATTTATGAACAAAGTTAATAACATACAATTAAAAATCTCAGTGTTTTATAAATATACATAACTTATTTATACGAAAATACTTTTAAAACAAAATTACATCATAAAACAGAACATTTTATTCTCTTTAATTTGAGTATAATATTAGTATACGAAAAACTAATTTTTAAAAATAAATCATGTGTTCCAGTTTACCACGGTTTTTTTCTCAAAACTGATTAGAACCGTCATTAATATCCTTAAAATCACAACATGAATGTTATGTTCCCGAGCGTAGCGCGGACACTAAACTAGTTAATATATATATATACATATATGTACCTTTAACATGCCTCTTTAAGCGTAAAATTGGTATCTACGTTAGGACACATTTGACCCGAAGATGCTAAGCAAGAGTTAACCATATCCCGAACGGGTGAATGAAATGCAAGTCGATATCTACGTGTTTGATGCGCTGATGAAAAACTTGATTAAATGTTATACAGGCGGCCGGTTGCTCCAATGTTGTCACAACAAAATGGGCCGGATAGACTAGTTGACAAGAAGTGTACGTAGCTCATGAAGCATATACAAGAAGCAGAGCAAGATTTCACCCTTGGTTCTAGAGCGAACAAGCTTATGTTGTTTCTTGAAAATTCGACTGATAAGGTTGGGTCAAAGAAGCACACACTAACATATAAAGTGTAGATCGACATTCAGCCCAAACATCATTGGTAATGCCCAAAACACAACATATGAAACCGTTACCTACTTACCATTAACATATGATCCCAAAAGACCGCACATCAAACAATAATTTTAAACACATGTTTAAACATAGTTTTAACGTAAAAAAACCTATACTTGATGTCAAGTATACTACTATATTATTAAGTAAAATAACACGGAGTAATAAACATGGATTATAAAATTATATTTATTTTAATAAATCAAATAATAATAATAATTATAATAATAATAATAATAATAATTATAATTATAATTATAATAATAATAATAATAATAATAATAATATATTAGTGTGAGCATATAAATGCAAATTTGTATTGTAGGATTCAATGAAGTTATGTGAAGCTTATGATACATGTTTAATATACATTATCTTTGCAATTGATTTTTGTAAATGAAATATTTGAGTGAGTTAATATATTAACAATTTAACATATGTGACATATTGTTTTATATGGTTTATAAAACATTGCAAGGTTATAAATAAACAATTGTTGGTTAAAAACAAGGTTTAATGTTTAAGTACGTACTTAATAACCAATGGTCACAGCTCAACTCTTGTTTAAACATTTGTCACAAGCTTCATAAAAATAAATCCTCTAGTTGACTATTAATGGAAGGGCTTCAAGATGAGCTAGCTTACCAACTTATTGTTTTGTTTGACTTTTAACTTGTGATGATTCCAAGGCTCATAATTGGGAGTACAAAGTTGAAACTTGTACTTACGACGTTGCAAAACTTGAGACAAGATCAAATGGTCGAGTGTGATAAGTCAACAACACAATTTGTTGTTTTAAAACAATGAGATGCATGCTCATCTAGCACCGATACTTTTAAACTATATCAATTCTTTATCATACACATATCAACGGTGCAGATTAGTTTTCATGGTTCTTAATAAATATAATTAGTTCTTAACAAAATTAGCCCCTCGTATATATGTGTGTACGTTCTTTATAATGCTTATGTACATTCACAAAGGAAATCGAGAACCCTAAACATATGAGAATAAAGATGTCGGAAAACGATGTAGTTTTATTATTGTGCATTTAAGGATATATACATAAAAGTGTCAAACACTAGTTATCACGTCTTTTTCAGTATTTTGATATCCCTCCAGTGTGATTCCATAAAGTTGGAACCGTCATTCTGCGAGTAGACTCCGCACTTGAAATAATGCAATTTTCCTTCATGACCAGGTCCATCGTATTTAAGAACCCCGTCTATGTAGGCTTTAACGTTGTTTCCTTCCACATCATGTATGACATTTAAACGAAACCACGTGTCATATATATTAGAAAAGATATTTTGGTTATGATAATAGTAAAGATTATTATCATAAACCCTAAGCATTATGGTTGTAGCATGCGGAGGTTTTGATCCAAAAACTTGCATTATGCACACCCCGGAGGTCCCACGAGGCACATATCCATAAGCTTCAAATTGCCATACACCCGAGGTGTAATCATAACCCTTAATTAGAAACAATATGAAATAAATTTGTTAGCTCATATACTGTAGCAAGTCTTTTTGTGGTAGTTTTTCTAAATCTCCAATCGGCACTCCAAATTTCCAATTGTCGAATGCCTTATTGTTTTGGTATGCCACTAGTTTTTTTGTTATGGAAATGACTTATTGACTTATTAGCTTTTTGAAAAAACAATAAGTTAATAAATCATTTTGAAAAACCAAATAAACTTAGTTTTTTTATAGCTTTTTCTTTTCTTTTTTTTTATTTTTTCAAAATGCTAATAAGTGAATAAGTCATTTTCAAACACCTTTTAATTTTTTAAACTCAATTTCAAACACTCTTTAATTATGTTAACTCCTTTATTTATGTTAAGTGGGTCTAGTACTACTCGTAGGGTTAAATGATAAAGGGGTTCACATGGGCTAAAACTAAAAAGATCATTAATGGGTTTATTTGGGTTAGGCTGTAAACAAGGTTATTGACTTATTGGGTTGTAAAATATATATGGCCATATGGGTATTAATTTTATAGGTTTTTCTATTTAGGCATTGTTTGATAAAACTAAACTATTATAAGTACCGAATTGTTAAGAAATATAAACCATTAAAATGTTTTTCAGTGAGAGGGATCATGTTGGGGAGAACTTCATATGAGGGTAAAGTTGATATATATTTTATTCAGTTTCATTCAGCATCTTTCTGTCTCTTAATTATTTAGCACTTAACTGAATCATTCAGATGGTCTTTTTTAAGAGACAAATGCTATAAATGTTAAATGATTAAGCACTGAAATAAACCATTAATAAGTGAAACAAACAGCCCCTTAAATAACTTTATATACAAAATGCATAATTATGTTTTAAAATTGGACCTTGGAAACAACTGACACTGTGCGGGTCACCCACCCGCCACAAGCACACGGTTGATCCTGTACTCTAGCAAAGCAATTAATCATACCATATCAATTGGCCCGCCCTTTTTAAGTCCCCAAACATACAAGAGTGTTGTGCATCAAGTTGTTTAATTTACATGCACATATCATATGAAAATAAAGATGATGAATAAGGAGGAATAAATTTTTACTTGAAATCGAATTTCGGTACGTGGGAGGGTTTTACTGGTTCTTGTGTGAGGTTTATCAGTCTTGAAAACCCAAAGCTAGTGGACTCCGTTAGAAAAGTTATATCGTTGGTTGACGGGGACATCGTACGGCTTTTGGATGTCAAAGTTGGACTGAGTGAGTGGTTGTGTTACAAAACCAATGGTGGTATTAATTGGTGCTTGTCCCATGGCTTTGTATGACACAAATAAAATGTACGTAGCCCACAAAGTATGTGTTATAATTCATGTTTTCTTCTATTCCTATTCCTTGTGTGATTACGATTATGATTATGAGTATGAGTACGAGATCATTGTTAGAGTATATATATAAAGTGAATAATGTAGATAAAAACACAAATTGGAAAGATTACAAACTAATAAACGTCATTAAGAAGTAACTTATTAAAACCCTCATACCCAATTAATATAGAAAGGAGAGACATCAATATATGATGCTAGTATGACAAATCACTAAGATTGAAAATACATCAAATAAAATATATATGTGCAATCACTTAGGATCCGCCACAAAATTAACTTGTACGTAACAAAGAGAAATTAAAATTAGTAAAATTCACCATGAAAGTGACAAAGATCGACCTTACGTATAATACTGAATTTTGTCAAAGAACCGCATGAGAAATTTTGTTCTTCCATGCCAATAAATTAAGGTCGTTGTCATTATATACTAGTTTAACATGTCTGTTACACGCACAGTCATAAATAATATTTAAAATAAGGTTACATGTTATATGAAATAAATTAAGGCTTGTTAAAGTAGCAAAACGTTTTATTTGTATGTTAACCTTTTTTTATTTAATACTAGTTATTTATATCTATTTCTGTTTTTTAATATATAAAGACTAAAGCAGTATGTACAGTTATCATGCACGAAAACATATTATATTTCATATACAACCCAACTTGTAAAAATATGATAAAACTTAATTAGGTATAATTACAATAGCTCATATCAAAAAAGTTATTATCAATATTACATAAAAATAATAATTAGTAAGATATTGTTAAAGTATTAATATTTAAAATAAAAGGAGAAGTTCATAAAAATCTTTAAATATCATGTTTGACACTTCCTAATTTTAGTTAGAAGTTATATATAATAATTAGTAAGATATTGATAGAGTATTAACATTTAAAATAAAAGGAGAAGTTGATAAAAATCTTTAAATATCATTAATCTTTAAAAATCATGGTTGACACTTTTTATTTTTAGTTAGAAGTAAACTAAAAAATGTAAACTGAAATGTTTTTATATGATAGAAGAATTTATAGATTGATCAAATACACATGGTGTCTCGATCTCTCTTCCCCTCTTTGTCCTGCTATTACAACTTAATTGTCTTATGTAACTAAACTCTTCTAGTTTGCACCGGGTGTTGATACAACGAAAACAACAATATTTACTAACTCATCATTAATTTTATGTATCAAACAAAACATCATAATCATTTGATCTAAGCTTATACTGAACGTATTGTAAGGTTAACAAAATGCCGTGTCACGTGGGCTTAATTACTTTGTAATGAATACTAAAATTATTCGCCAAATGGTGAATTTTGAAAAAAAAAATGTACAATTTTTTTTTTAGAGTTGTCAAAAAAATGTTCAAAATGTGTTAGCAAAACAATCTGGCATCTGGGCTACTACACACTCAACAACAAGCCCATATATGAAGTTCAAATCACCCAAAATATAAACATAAGTATAGTATATCATGTGTCACTGGTATTTATATCTTTTCTTGCTTTTAGCTTACCTGAATCACTCCTCTCAAACAGTCTCTCAACCAGATCATCCCAATTAGTTCGCCTGCGTATCGGTATTTCATTTGAGGTGTTTCTAATGTCACTACCATCTTCATGTTTTGATGCCAGCTTGTCTGCAGATGATTGGTCTTCATTGTCAGTAGACGCTGACGTGGACTCTTGACGCTCGTTTTCGTCTTCGTCTTCATTTGGTTCCACAGCATGCGGTATGTTGAGGCTCACGGCTCTTTCTAAAGCATCTTTATGTTCTTTCTCTATCGACTGCAGCCGATCAAATCTTTGTACCTTTGGTGCTGCTGTCATAGTTTCTGAAGTCTTCTTCTCCTTCATCAACTACAGTTTTTGTTTTATAAAGTTTAAGCAATAAGTGAAATGTGTTAAATGAAAGATCATGTAGCGGAATTGGCTATACTTACATTTAAAGCTTTCTCTGCTTCTCGATGAATCCAGATAATCGCATGATCAGATGTAGCGTGTGATGATAGAACAATATGTTCAAATCTACCATCAACAGGTATTGCAGTTCTCACCTCTGGAGGGTATCTCCCACATCTGTTCACAAACAAAAATTAAAATTTTATCAAAACTTAAACAAATCCCTCAAATATCTAAGTGTGATCTAAGTGTGTCTACGTTGCCAAAAGCGCACAAGGCGAGCACGCGCCTAGGGGCTCATGGCCATCCAGGTGAGATTTCGACCAGAACAATTCATTTAAACTCACGCAAAATGATATAAACTACGACCAAACTGGACTAAAACATCCTAAACTGTCCATGAACGAAGCTAAAACATCACTAGTCCTAAATAAGCCTAAAACATATCTAAATCCTCAAAAATGGTAACTTTATATTATGCACCTAGCTTTAATGAACACTCGCTTTCATAGCGCCTCGTGTCTAGGCGCACAGGTGTAGCGCAAGAAAAGCGTCTTGTGGTCATCATCCAGGCACGATTCCAGCCAGACCAAATTCTTTATAAAGTTCTAATAATTCTATCCAAACTAGTTTGAAACATCCTAAAAATGTTCAGGAACAAGACTAAAACATGTCTTAAACTCCTAATAATAGTAACTTCATACCGTGCACCTAGATTAAGAAAAGAAATCGCTTTTAAAGCGCCTTCGACAACATAGCAAAGTGTTAGGTTAGTGAAAAAAAAAACCTGCAAAACTTTCTTTCAACAATGTGGTAAATTCGTCCAGGCGCGTATAATCTTCTTGGATCTCTCAGCTTTCTACCTTCTGGTATAAAAGTATCCCTCAAACAAACCAAAAAGATCAAACAGGGCAAGCAGAAAATCGATTTGAATATATCTTCCAATGGCGTAGCAGTTCTCGGCAAAAAATCATCCTGTAATCACTCAAACTCAACAACCAAAATCCCTAAACATGATCATAAACTCATAAACACATGAAAAAACTGAAACTTTATACCTGCAACACAACAGAGTAAATAACATCAGCATACTTGACAGCCAAATTAAGCGACATACAACGCGCCGGAGCAAGAGCGAAACACCTAACTAACTCCCTCGAAATCCCACCCAATCTATCTCTATGATTGACAACAATCACAGTCAACAATGCAGCAACACCAGACCCAAGTGAATGCCCAACAAACACCATTTTATAAGACGCCCCATTCTCCAACCACAACCGTTTCAACTCATCTGATTCTTGATTCAGCAACCAAATCGCCGATTTCAACAACCCGTGATGAACATACCCACCATCAAACATCTGCATACCTAACCGATTGTTCAACAACAGCTTGTAATCACTTTCTTTTTTCAAATTCAACCCTCTAATTGCTAACACAATCTCTTTACGATCATGATCAAGGTAGATAATGTAAGGAGGTGCTTGACCTTGAGTTTGTTGGTAAGTGACACGTTTGATGAGGTAATGAGGGTTTAAACGGTAGCCGCCGAGTGGTGGGAACTTGGGGCGGTGGAGATCTTCTTCGTAGACGGCGAGGATGAGGCGGCAGAGATGTGGGATGGGTTCGAATTCGTCGGAGGTGGCGGGTGGCCAGGTGGCACTGTCGTCGCTGCCGACGTAAGTGCAGCGTTTCCAGAGCCATCGGAGACAGCCGATAGCGACGAAGCATTCGGCGCCGCAGACGATAGACATGATTGAATGAGTGTTGAATGTTGAAAAGGTGAAGATGAAGAAAAGGATCTGTGTCGTTGTGACAGAGTGTTGTTGCTGTCGTCGGAGATTCGACTCTACTCTTTTCTTTTCATTTCATTTCTGAGTTGGACATGTGTATATCTTGACGAAGAAAGGGATCACATTTTTTATTCACTTAAAGAGTAATGATAAAGGTAAACGGAAGTACAAGTAGAAGTATTTACTCTTCTTTTTTTTTTTTTTTTGTCAATTATAAAAGATGAACAAGTTACAGGTTACTACGTTTTCCTTAACCGTAGGACATTTTTTTTACGTTTCTTTTGTATGCTGTAAATGTTAATGTTATGATAAAAACGTGCGAAATGAAGTTCGTAAACGTATCCTTAGCCAATCTCATCGTACAGTCGCCACAAGTGTATGAGTAACTTTTCGAACTAAACGTGTTACTGACAATGTTTCAGCGTTGGTTTATAAGTTTACAAATGCGCCTTTTATCATGTCTAAGTCAACGTGCGGGCCCGTTGCCTCCTGCCCAACACGAGGGCCTACTTTTCTAGGTATTGTAAAAAAAATAAAAAACCAGATTATGTATTAGAGTTTTAATATTTGGGAAATTTGATTTTATTAATCCAAACTATAGTTGATTGGCCGATATTAATTTCTAGTTATGAAATTCCTTGTATCAGACTCAACTTGTAACTATTTTTCTTACAATAGTAAGCCGTTACAGTTAATTTAACACCGTTAAGATTTTCAATTTCAAACTGATGTTTTAATATGGGTCGTCCTATCCGGACACCCGACAGCCTAGCCAGACACCCTAAATACGACTCGTATCAGGTGATATGGGTCGTATTGCTTTGTTGTCAGTTGAAAAAGCTGAATCTTGCAGAAGTTGCAGGTCAGACAACAATACGACTCGTATTAAATTTGATATGGGTCGTATTACCTGACAATATGACTCGTATTAGACTTGATATGTGTCGTATTACCTGACAATATGACTCGTATTAGTCTATAGGTCGTATTACCTGACAATATGACTCATATTAAGCATAATATGAGTCGTATTTCTTAGTGGTAAAAAATTATTCAAACGTATGAATTTTTATAAACTTAATACTTATTTGACACGGTGTAATATTATGTTAAAATTCAAATATAAATGATCGTTCGATCGATCGAATTCGATATTCAAAACGAATTCATTTGTTAATCTATCTAATAAATCAAACTTTTAGGGGACAATTTTTGGAGGGATTTTTTTTCTATAATAGGAAGTTTGGGAGGTAAAATTTAGCTAAATTTTCACCATGCAAGTTGATAAAGCCAACTCCTTAAATGTTATATATTTACAAATTGTTAAATATAATGGTTATAATTTCTTTATAAATATTACTATTTAACCCGTGTGTAACACACGGGTATTAAACCTAGTACATTTATATTATCAAGATTTATCCAACTTTTTTCTAAAAAATCTATATTTGGGATGATACTTTAATGGTGAAAATAAGGATGATAGTTATTTTTAGTACAGCATCAATTACGACAATCAATATGGTGACGATTTTTATGGTGGTGAATATGTCGGAGACGTATAGAAAAATTAGTTTTTGGACCAATACGACTCATATTTAATCCAATACGAGTCATATGTTAGATCAATACGACCCATATTGACCAATACGAGTCGTATTAACTGTAATGATTGGATGTCTGGTTAGCCCATCAAGGTGTCCGACTAGACACCCCCTTTAATATTTGAGAAATTGGATTTTATTGATAAAAAACCAAATTAAATATTAGAGTTTTAATATTTGAAAAATTAAACTTTATTATTCAGAACTTTAGTTTATTGGCCGACATCAATTTGAAACTAAAAAAAAACTTACCAGGGTTAATTCAACCTTAACGACGAATCATTATAGAAAAAACTTAACGTGGTTAATTTGAAACTCAAATGTGCGGATGTTTACATTGTAGTTAATAGTTATGCTAGATTTATAAACGTGCAGTTCGTTGGTTAGAACTTTAATTTTTTTTTTCAAAGGGAAATCATTAGTTTGCGTAACTTTTAAAATAGTGAAAACCAAGCAACTGTATTTTCCATGAAAAAAATTATACAAATAATCAAAACTTATACGGGTCCGGTTCCAAGTCTCAATCAGGACCGAACCCTTATACCACCAAACACCATAAACAGAGTCATCTGAATGGTTAAAAATGTCTTAACTAAAAACCTATATAGGTAAAATAAAGTAAACAAATTAAAATCCATTTAATAATAATTTTATAAGCACGTTTATAAATTATGATTTAAGAACCTTTTAAGCTATGGTAGGTATGGTTACAGACTCACAGGTAATACAAAAATGGCCAAGGCATTAGTTGGCTGCCATCATAAGTTCATAACATTACCAAGATAGTTCAAAATGGCTGATCCTAAGTCCTAATGGAATTACATGTTAACAAACGTATGTGATCAATTGCAAAAATCGGATTTACTTCGGAGCCAATATCGTCGATTGGAGGAAAGACAACCGGGTTTTTGTAAGGTTCAATTTTTCTTCTGCTTCTGCTGCCTTCTCACGAACCCCACGAACAACTTCCTCAGGAGCTTTCTCAACAAACTGTGGTTGGAAAATAAAACTCGTGAGGATGAAATATACAAACGAGACTGTCAGTGGTATGAAATATGAAACTTTTAAGTGAAATAAATACACTGGGAGAACTCAAACGAGCCACGAGTCCGTCATATTCTGCTTGCATCTTTGAAAGACGTTTGGACAACCGCTGAACTTCTGCAGAAATATCTACCATATCTGCAAGAGGAAGATATGCCTCTAGACCTTCTCCAGCAACAAGATGAACACATTGATTTGCATCACCTGAACCAGCATCAAAATTAAAATTAATCCATAACACTGTATTTGAAACACACACACCCAGATCAATTGTTAGGGAATATCTGATAAGTCGCGAATGAGAGCAGACCTGGGGGCAAATCTGTAAAATGTATGCTTTGCATATCAAGTCTGGACAGAAGAGCCAATACATCCTTTTCTCTCTGTCACGCAAAAAGAAAAAGATCTAAGAGCGTCAGAGCGATAAATTTGTTTGAAAAAATAAGCCAGGTTGTTCAAGCAATAAATTAACAATGCCACATATCTTGTATTTAATTTATGGTAAGAAGACCCTTGCCTGCAGGGGTGGCAATCATGACCCGCTAATCAAAGAATCGTTAATTTGCCTAAAAAAGTTGCATTTGGATTTGTTTGGGTGAACTTGAATTTGAGTATACTAAAACTACACAATGGGGAAAAACACAGCACTTCCATAATACATGACTAACTTATAATGTGTCCAGCACCACCCACAATCTTTGTTTGTCGCTACCACCTACTCATGTACGACACCATGAAAAACTAGTTCCAAAAAATAGTCTAGGTTAACTCAGTTGTAACTAATCTATCAACCCATTATATGCTTCTTCTTAGCCCCAAAACTGACAATTTATAAGCACAGTTAAAAGCACTATTTTATGAGTTAGGGCGAGTTAAACGCTAGGTGGGCTATTTTTTAAACTGGTCAAGTCAGGGTCAGGTCATGATCATTTTGTTTAAGTAGATGATGTTCAACTTTAGCAGGTACAATGATTGCAGGAACTTACAGAAATATACTGGATGACTTCTGAATTAGCAACGATAGATGCTGATATTCGCTTCGCAGGCTCAACTGAATATTCAGCCCTGACATTTCTTATTGCCCGTGTCTAAATCATGAAGCAAAATGAATGACAAATATTGTAATTTCTATGTAAGTTGTCGCCAGTGTAAACAAAATATGAGCTCACCAAAGCTTGTAAATTTTCAAATCTTTTTATGGCGGTGAGATTCCTTGGAAGTGAAGTACGAGGCCATGGAGACACTATTAGAGCTTCTTTCCTATTAGGAAGTGCCTGCAAACAGTAAAATTAGCAATAAAATAAACCAGTATAAATTCTAGTTCATTGTTGAAGTTAATAATTACCTGCCATAATTCTTCGGTAACAAAAGGCATAAAAGGATGGAGCATTTTTAATATATTTTCATAAACATATAAAAGAACTGCCTGGGATATAGAGGCAATTTCTTTATCTTCTGATTGGTAAAGATGTGCTTTACTTGCTTCAATATACCTACAACAAAAGTGTATAAATAGTGTTGAAATTTTGAGATTGACACTAACCTGTGAATCCGGAACTAACTTCTCAAGAATATAAATGAACAAATGTAAAACATTACCAATCAGCAAAATCACCCCAGAAGAAATCATATAATTCCCGTGCAATATCGTTAAAGAAAAACTTGTCATAACTAGTTGTGACTGCCTCAACAAGTGTGTGCAATTTTGAAACCTGCATATAGGATATTAATAGAACATTAATAACAAAAACAATAATAATTCGTAGGTTTCTGTTGCATATAGTTATCAGAAAATCTGACTTACCACCCAATACTCTGGTAAAGGCAGCCCAGTCAGATGCTCTTCCTTCTCAAACTTAAAAAATAAAAAGATTAAATGTATCAGTATACAGAAAAAAACACGATATTGCAAAAAGGACATTAGAGTAAACCTTATGGGCCAGTAAACTTTGCCAAGCTGATGTATCACTTGGACTAGGTAAATTTTGCAGAACAAACTTGCCAGCATTCCATAGCTTGTTGGTAAATGCTTTGTTAGATGTCAGTCTCTCGGTTGATAAATTTAGATCCTGGAATCATAAGAGAGGAACTGCTTCATCATTGGGCTGGTGAAATATTAATTGTACTAGAAATTAGCGCAAAGACACATCTTAGAAAAAACACATGTGACAGACCTGACCGACAGTTCCTAAAGCAAGTGTAAAACGCAAAGCATCAGTGCCAAACTCTTTCATAGTATCTAAAGGATCTATTACGTTCCCTAATGATTTAGACATTTTTCGTCCCTGAAACAGTTACATAGATATTAAATATACAGTAAGAAAATATATTTATACAAATAAATATGCATCTTTTTAAGCAACTAATGACTATTTTCACGATATCATACTCACTTGAGAATCCCGAATAAGTCCATGAAGGTAGACGTGTGTAAACGGGACAGTCCCGGTGAACTCAATGCCCATCATCACCATACGTGCCACCCAGAAGAACAATATGTCATGCCTGTTTGGATATGGGCGCAAATATATATTCTGAGATATACTTCATTAATTACAATCAATGGATGATTAACCAGACTGATTTTGGTTTCTCTTTTTAACCTATAACTAGACTCAACCTTTTAGTTTTTATTAAATATTATTTTCAGTACCTTAATTTTCCTGGTATCAATACATGTACAATCTAAACTAATATAGAACTATTTACATATGACATGTTGATTAAGTTTTCTTATCTTTAGAGTAGATTAAGACAATGCTACAGTTGGACACAAAGGAACGACATTCTAAATAATAAAGTTAACGAATATCTCCCTCATTCATATCGGTAGTGCAACATTTACATATTAACAACCACGGTTTGTCAGTCAAATTTTCTAACATAATACTAATGGTACAAATCAGAGAAACGCTGCAAACTAAATCAGTAACTCTGTATATTAGGATCACAATAAAACTATTAATAATAGGCAAAAAGTTAATTTACAATTAAAGTATAAGTGAAAGTAGCAGAAATACTTGCCCTGTTTCAAGTACTGATGTTGGATAAAACCGCTTAAAATCCTCAGTAGACACATCAGGCCATCCCAAAGTACTGAATGGCCATAAAGAACTACAAACATGAAAATAAAAAATGCTTACAACATTTCAAAATGACCAGAGTAGGTATTGCAAAAAACTGAATATACATTCATAAAATTTATGCAGTGAGTAGACAAACCTTGAAAACCAAGTGTCAAGAACATCTGGATCTTGATATATCTCCACATTTTTTCCGTACTTTTCTTGAGCCTTTATAAGAGCTTCATCATTATTCCTAGCAACTATATAATCTTCTTCACAGTCTTTACCTACGATATACCAAACAGGAATCCTGTGTCCCCACCATAGTTGTCTGCTTATACACCAATCCTTGATATTCGACAGCCAGTGATTATATATCTGACTTACCAAAAAAACAGGACCCCAAGTTAAGCTATTAAAAGACAGCATATATAACCATTTTTTAAAATAAGGTTAGATAGTATGCATACCTTTTCAAATCTTTCAGGCATAATTGTTAATTCACCTTTTCTCACTGCTTCGAGGGCCTTCTCAGCCAAAGGCTCCATGGTGACAAACCATTGTTTGCTCACTAGAGGCTCTATGATCTGATTGTAGGGAAAGATTAGCAAAAAACCCTAAACTATTACATAATTCTTACCTTTTTACATTTGAATTTATCTTCTGATTGTCTAAAATAATCTGCTTCATACTGTCTCCAACAGAACTGGTTATCGAGGAGTAAAAATTTAACTTAATTTCCCTATCTATTAACCTAGGTTAAGATCTTAATTTAATTTCACGAACAATCACAAATTTAACCACAAAACAACTAACTTACTTCTCCACCTCGTTGAGATCGAGGAACTCGTGAAGTGTGAGCTTCTTTCTTGACAGCTAAGCCTGTTTCTTCAAGTTCTGCCCACAATTTCTTTCTTGCCTCGAAACGATCAAGACCACTAGCAAAGAGAAAAAAAAATTAATGGTTCTTAAAGTAAAAAGCTTAAAAGTACATTTAATAACCCACCTATATAATCCAGCAACCTCGTTAAGTGTTCCATCCTTGTTCATAACATTCAGTATAGGAAGACCAAGTTTTCTAGCAAGAAGGTAATCATTATGATCATGCCCTGGGCTTATCTTTAAAACACCAGTTCCAAAATCTTTATCTACATACTGTCATACATGACAAAAACCATTTAATCAGCAATACTAGAAACATTAGATAGCTCAGCAAGTGAACGTAAGTACCTTGTCAGCAATAATAGGGACATGGCGGCCAAATGTCATTGGAACAATGGCTGACTTTCCAATATATTTAGCATATCTTTCATCCTGTAAAGGAAATTATAAGTCCATCATGTAACCAACACAAAAAGTGAACATTTTGAAATAAGAAATTATACCTCAGGATTCACTGCAACAGCTGTATCACCAAATAAGGTTTCAGGCCGTGTGGTAGCTATTGTTAGAAAGTCACTCCTACAATGTGAAAAGAACAAATACAAAATAAATATTATTTCTAATGAACATTGTAATTCATGGAAAAAATGTCATGCCTATTCAAATAAGTAAATATAGGTAGAATGTAGTAACAAAAAAAATATGGGCTGATTACCGAGAACCTCCAGCAACACGATACTTGATATGATATAGAGTACCAGGTTCTTCAGAGTATTCAACTTCCTAAAGCAGCATGAACATGTTATTTTTGGAGCTTCAAAATAGAAAAGAAAACAACTAAATAATTATTAGCAATACAAATATACCAAGTCAGAAACAGCCGTTTGTAGATTTGGGGACCAGTTAACCATGTAGGAGCCTGCAAAAAATATCAAATTGACAATCAACACTCAATCCTAGGAAAGACATATTAAATACAATATATACAATCAACGCTCCTCAAGTTAGAGCACAGATGTTAATCATGTCCAACGTTTTACAAATAAAATCTATTTGTAGTTTGTGAAAAGGTTTAGTGGGATGTCTGCAAGTTAAATTTCATCTTTACATGAATCGGTTGGACATGGAAGATGCATTTGAGTGCCTACTACCCCTGATTCAGTATTAAATGATAATCAACCTTTATATGTTTGTTCCTCTCATAAAACACTTACTTTTTGTTTGTATGTATAACTGATTGACTATTACAGTATAATTGCATAGTCATGAAAAATGACCTCGAGTTATGAGAAGAATAAAAACTCATATCATCTCTAGGCACTCAATCTAGATGTTGTGTGTTGCTTCTTACTCTTCCAAGATACAAGATCTCCAACAAACACACAATAACCAATCGTAGACCATTATGAAATAAGACATCGTGCACAATTTGCATTTCAGAATCCCAATATTTGTTTTTTTTTCCTTTTATAATTCTTATTTTTTTCCATTTAGTTTATCTTTTTTAAGTTAACTCAGTTTTCTTTTTAAGTACTAAACAACTTTGAATTAACTCATATTTTTCAATGCCACAACACGTGGGTCTTAAAGTTGGTTTTTTTGTCACGAGTTTACACCTCCGCTGAATCTCTAGGGTATAAAAAGTCGTTATAATATACAATTAACAAGTATACTTTCCCTAAAAAAAATTGGCAAAAGAAAGAAGTAGAAATTATCCAGACCTTGATAGATAAGTCCTTTCTCATGAAGTTTAATAAAGGCCTCAATAACAGCTTCTGCAATAATGAAAAATAAAAGTCATGAAATATTAGACGGTTAAAGCTGAGTAGTTTCGCAAATACGTAGAGTACAATCAGTCGTTGAGTAAAACAGCTTTGACATTATAGCAAGACGTGAAAACTAAAATAACATTTTGACTTTTAATTAGTCGCTGTATATTTGAATATAGTTATCAAATAACTGGAGGTGACTATTTGATTCAAAAAAACTATCTTACGACTTAGCTGCTCATCAAGTGTGAAATGTTCTCTGGTCCAATCACAAGAAGCACCAAGCCGCCTTATCTGGTTTGTGATGGTTCCCCCATACCTTCAAAGAAATTACAACTAGATCATCAAAAAATAGTAATAACTTAACCATTTAATCATAGGACTGTGATTGCATGTTAAGCACAGTCCTTAAAATAATTATTTTTAAACTAATGACTAGCCTTGTATCCGACCCCATAAAAACCATGATTATGGGTGGGTTATAAATTGTTTAGTCGTAAAAAATCCATTGAAGTTCTGGCATGGCTATGTCATATACCTTTTTAAAATATTAAAAAAAAATAGAATAGTTGCTAAAGAAACACTATTTACCCAAAAAATAATCTTTAGAGCATATGATCAAATTTCAAATGTCCCTTAATCTCCCTTTTCATGCCCTGTATTTCATCCTTCAAAGTGCAAGTCACCTTTTTTTTTTAATTTGGTTGAAATTTGCTTATTGGACTTCTATATCCATATTGCATGACTTTGTGAATTATTCTAACTAAAAGGAAAAACTTATAACTGGAATTGGTTTGTTAACAAAAAAGATGAGCGCATTCGGGGGTTTGTTAATCCATAGTAGGCAAAAAGGACACCTACTTTAAATGCTAAGAGCACGAAGAAACCAAAATAAAATAGACATACTTCTCCTTCCACTCCCAAACTCGCTTTGTAAACTCTTCTCTACCCAAGTCAACCCTCTTTATTCCTTCAGAAGCCAACATTCTTTCCACAACCAACTGAACATAATGTTTATTAACATAAAAATAAGTAAAATAAGAATACAACAAACAAAAACGAAACATTACACTCAAGCATACAATTTTACATGAACCCAAAACACTATGGTTGCAGATCCAATATAATAAATAAATTTTAAACCCAAACCTGTGTTGCAATGCCAGCATGATCAGTTCCAGGAAGCCAGAGCGTAGGCCTGCCCTTCATCCTATTGTATCTGATCATAATATCCTGGAGTACAATTGCACATGTGCGAGCTGGTCATATTTACATTGAAGTAATGTTTTAGCAATATAACTAAGAAATTACGCAATATCGTTATGACAAATGAAAATGTATCCATGTTGTTAGTAACCAATAATCCAACCTCAAGAGTCACAAACATAGCATGTCCCATGTGCAACGAACCAGTCACGTTGGGAGGTGGCATTGTAACAACAAAAGGCTCACTCCCCTTATCTAAGTTTGGCTTGAAATACCCTTGCGAATCCCACCTAGATGCAAATATCATTTAACAATCAATAAAACTTATGGTGTAACATCCTGCATAATGAACATTGTGATAACACCATACACATAGGCTCCAATGCAAGTAAAAGTAGAAGTGGCATATATGATCGAATGAGAATATGAAATACCAGTTGTATATACGTTCCTCGGAAGTGAAGTCAAAAGACTTTGCAATCTCGGGAGAAGTAAACACTCCATTTTCTGATGCAGCAACTGAGATTCACAATCAAACAAGAGAAATCACAAACAAATTAGCACATTCTGACGAAAAACATACGTGCTGAAACCCTAATTTGATTAAATTGATTAAGAAAACCAAAATTACCTGCTACAAACCTTGGTTTAAGTATTCGGAGATGAAATCGAGATAAAGCGACGCTACGACGTCGAGCGGAGAAGAGAACAGGATTGAGTTTGTATAAAGATGAAGGAGATAGGAGATAGGTATTGGAAAACGCCATTGAAGCGTTAAAGCCCCTTACTTGCAGACCAATTTGGGGTTTTCGTGGCAGATAAACGAAAACAAAGCCGCGGGGAAGATAAAGTTAACGCTAAGTAGTGAATATTTCAATAGTTTTCCCTTAAAAAAGGGTAAACTAACACTTGCCCCCTCAAGTTTATTTTGGAACACATAAATCCTTATATAATATAGCAAAATCTATTTCGTTTAGTTGTCAACATTAGATGTGGTTTTACTTATTTGACATCAGAAGAAACTTTGTCTAATTATAATATTTTTAAATTTAAAATATATATATATATATATCTATAATAATAATATTTTATAATAATCTTAATTACACTTTGGTCCCCTAATATTTAGGGGAATCTTTGAAAATTTAAGAAATATTTACATTTTAAACATTTTCATAATTACACTTTGGTCCCATAATATTTATAAGAATCTTTAGAAATTTAAGAAATATTTATATTTTAAATCATCTCCTACCAGGGATGTTCATGGGTCATCTTATACAGTGACGGATCCAGGAATTTTTATCAGTGGGTTCACTATTTTTAGGTGCTTAAATTGTAATAAAATCGGACAAAAAAATCGGGTCGGTTCAACGGTGCAAGTCGGGTTACCGGGTTAGTTTCATCACAATAACAATGTGATGCAATAAGACTTTACACATTGGAAATTGAAACGATATGAGAAAAGTTTCACGATTTTGAGCCCTAAAATGATAAAAATCCATTAAAAAAAGACTTTTAATAAAATGCTTGACAAGAGGTTAGAACCCATGACCTTTTGCTAACTAACCATAGTCAATTCCAACTCATCTATGAAACTTTATTACTTGAATTCACTCTAAATTATCTATATGGGTTCACTTCAAAATTTTCTATGGGTTCACTCCGAAATTTTCCATATAATTTATGTTAAATTGTTTAGACGCGGTGGGTTCTCGTGAACCCGTTCCATTAACACTGGATCCGTCCCTGATCTTATATTTAATAGGTTATAATAATAAATCTTATGAATAAAGTTGTTAATAACCTACAAAATAGCTCAATATTTTGTGTTATGTTCCCGAGCGTAGTATGGTCACTAAACTAGTACATAATAATACATAGGGTGGAATATAGAGTTATATTGTTATAGACATACCAATAAAATAAAAGAGTAGTAGCAACGGATAAAATCTAAATCAACAAGGCTAAAACGTAATATGAGATTATGAGGTGTATGTAGCTATTGAAAAAAAAACATTCTTAAAATAGTTTAGACCATGATAAGTATTAATAACTAACTGACATTTACATTATTTAAGTTATTAAGAGACATGTAAAAAGCGTATCACGTTGCCACAACAACCTATGGGTTAGCAACGTTTTTAGTTATTGCAAATAGAAAAGTTTGCAATTTAGGGATGAGACACTAAACACTCATACGTCCTCAGGTTTCTTTATTCAAACCAATAGTATTTGACAACCTCACCTATATTTTTTGTATTAAAACTTTGATAGCATCACTACCCTTGTTTAGTCTCGTAATAAATCATTAAACAGATAAAATGGTACATGAAAATTAATGCTTTTTGGAATGAAGTTCCAAACGCATACCCATACCCGATTCCATGATGCCCGCAGCACTGACGTGGGTGTAGCCACCCGACTACGGTGGTACCCGTTGCCACTCTCTCCTCTGTTACTAAATTATGTATTTGACACTTTTTTATGAATTAGTTAAAAAAACTAAATTAAATCGGTATGTCTATGATTATGTTTACAACCCTACGTAATCATAATATAATATATTTAATTCTTATACTTAACTAACCTAATATATGTTTTCTATGCTTATATAAAAAGTAATATAATGTTACAGTTATATATTGATTTGTTTATACCAAACACTCAAACAGATATTCAAGAAATGATCTAACGTATCCGTAGTTGTTGGATCTGTATTTAACTTTTCATATTCATACACAAACTTTAATTTTAATTCAGTAAATGTCTTAAACTTATAGAAACAAAGCACTTTATCCAATCACATGCATCTTCCCTAATAATTATATTTACTAATTAATTTTGTCTGTATGCAATATAATGTGCCAAATGGAACAACGGTGCAGCCTTGCCGGCGTCGAAGGAGGCAAGTTCATCCACCGCCTTTGTCAGCAATTCTCCGGCAAACTCTTTTGCCCTTTCTAACCCCATCAGCTTCGGGTACGTTGCTTTATCACTCAACAAATCTTTTCCGGCCGTTTTCCCCAGCTCCTCCGACGACTTTGTCACGTCCAATATATCATCCACAACTTGAAACAACAACCCAATCGACCTTGCATACTTTCTAACTCTTTCAACCTCACTCGAGTTCCCACCGCCCAACACCGCCCCACCGACGACTGCGGCTTCAAGCAACTTTGCGGTTTTGTGGACGTGAATGTACTCTAGTTTGTTTAAGTCAACGTCTTGTTTGCCTTCACTTGAAAGATCAACTATTTGACCCGCTACAAGTCCTAAAGAACCCACAGCGGATGCTAACTCGCGTATTGCTTGAACCACGCGGTCAGGTTCAACACCTACTGACCGCGTGGCTAAATGCTCAAACGCGAGTGAAAGCAACGCGTCGCCTGCTAGAACCGCGGTGTCATCACCGTACACTTTGTGGTTAGTGGGTTTCCCTCTTCTTAAATCATCATTATCCATGCAAGGGAGATCATCATGTATAAGTGACATGGTATGCACCATTTCAACAGCCGAAGCCATCGCCATGGCGCATGATTCATCCCCACCAACGAGCTCGCATGACGCGAGGCATAGAACGGGGCGCACTCGTTTCCCACCAGCGAGCAATGAGTACCTCATCGCCTCGTGTATTTTGAACGGTTCTTGCAATGGCACGGCTTGGTCCAAAGCATCATTAACAAGTTTCGCCTTTTCGGTCATGTAAGCGTCGAATTCGAACCCTTTGGTGAGTGGAGAATGAAGGAAATTGGTTTTGGGGATAAGTAGTTGTTGAAGTGTTATTTGGGGAGAAGATGATATTGGAACATGGGTGGCATGAATCCTCATGGGAAGGTATATTAGGCTTTGTTGAGATTTGGTTGGTGTTTTGGAGGGATTAGTGATGGTGTTTTTTAGGTATAATGAGTTATGGCTGATAGGAACATGAGAAAACAAAGCCATTGTAAGCTAGGAAAGTGTCAAGAAAAAATATGGTTGATGAGAGCTTTGTTAGATGTGTCTTTTTATAGTTATAAGGAAGGGTATCAAGATCCTGTTTTGTTGTTCTCTATTCTTTTAAATTATGCCTTCCCACTTCTTTTGGACTATCCCTCAACTAGATATATACACAACTTTATGTTACTTAATTAGATTCTATATATGTCTAAGAGCCAACTAATATATCAATTTGGATAAGATGAGTTTTATATAATTATGTTAAAATATTTTCATAGTTTATGTAGTTTATTTGGTGGAGTGATTGTAGTGACATGGAAATGACGTTCAAACTTAGGGTAACCTATGAGTTTGAGTCATAGGGTTTTACATGGAAAAGACAAAGGTTTCAGCCATGGTTTTTCCATTGAAGCGGTTGGTTGATGAGTCTTCGAATCCGACCAACTTGACCCGAAAGGAGGGTTGGGGACTTGGGGTGACCTTCGATACGATTGCAGCTTTGGGGAAGTCCCACCAGGCTGCTTATTAGTTCCCATTACGGGGGCAAGTTGACACTTCAAACTCAGTCATTGTATTGTACCTCTTGAGTGCAACGGTTTTACTGTTGCACCAATCGTCATTATAAAAAATGAATGTTCTTTTTGAAATGTTAGTTTCTTTAACATAACAATGTTATTTTTTCCTAATTTTCTTATAAAATGTTATGGCGTGTTTATTTTTGTTTACAAAGCATCGTTTTAACCGTTTGTTTTACGAACCATAACCATAGACATGTTTACTTATGCATATATTTATATGTAATTTTATATTTTGATTAAATGCATGGGTAACCTCTCCCAAGTCGGCCCTGGGCAGGTATAGCATGAGCGACCGTCCAGGGCACCATCTTGACAAGGATTGGTGAAGATTTTGGTATTTTGATCCTCAAGAATGTTAATCTAAAAGTAGAATATGTGAAGATTACTTGATGTAGTTACAGTAACATAGGCGAGCATAGAGTTTGGTATTTTCCGATCAGCATAGTTGTTTCAGGCGAACAAAATATAGAAGATGACTTTTTCTTAGATAAGAGATATATATGTAATTTAATTTATCACAATTCACAAACCCATATGTCAGCTTTAAATGTGTATCACAATTCATTATTTTTTTCCTTTAAATTGTATTTGATTTTCTTTTTGCAATATAAATTGTGAAAATATTAATAACATGATTTTTTTTTCACTTATTTTAGTTTTGCTTTAAAATATTTAGATTTAATCTTATAGTTTTGGTTATAGTAAAGTGTAATATATGTATGTATATAATATTAACGCTTTGATTAAAAGTTTCTAGTTTCGTCAATTCGCAATTTCGCATCAAAGTTTTAAAAAGAATTATATATAACTTTTTTCTATAAATAGATAATTATGACCGGATAATAATTTATGAAGTTAAGTTGTAAAAAATCATTTTAATAATTTAGTTAGACAAAAACCAACTAATTTTTAAAAGTTTATTTTGTATCTAAAACTAATGTAGTTAAAAAAACTCACAAAGGAGACAATATATGGGAAAAAATGTAAATTATAATCCAAAAACTATTTAATTGATCAATTTAATCCGGTAGCGTCGGGGCCTTATTTTTCCGACTCACACAGGGAACCAAAATTCTCATGACCGACCTTGAACCTCTCATCATGATAAAGTTAGTTAAAATGTATCGCATTCGATACAACTAAAAAATGCGTGATCCCTCACGTAGTGTGGATATAAGTCCTATATTTTTACATTAAAACCCCAATAAGAGAAGAGAAAATTGCCAAAAACAAAAATACGAAAAGTCAAGCACCTCAAAATAAACATTGAAAGTCACTCTCAAAATGAGCATATACTCTTTGGACGAAAAGATCAACTAAAAGTGCAATATCACGCTCCATGTGTGTTTCATGTGTCTATATGTTTAATCATGAAGTTAACGGCTTATGAGAATGCAGTCAATGCACAAGGGTTCAAATTGAACTTTTAATGTGCAATATGAAGCGTGTTTTAGTACAACCAAGGTGACTTTTTCCTAGTATAGTTTTTATGGACTATCTATGTATATATAATAATTTTTAAGAGCAAATTTAACATATAAGACTATAAGTTTCGATAAAGTGAGTTGACAAAAGTATAAAGTTTATATTTTTGTATCTTTATTCATTGAACTATCTGACAAGTGATAAAAGTATGTTGCATAAAAGATATCAACAATGTTATACAATTATCTATGAATTACAATTTCACACATAATTTTTCTGGTTATTTACATTAAATGTAGTTTTTTTGACCGAGTACCAACACGATAGGATAAATTGATAGTAAGGATTTAGTATTTTATGTAAAAGGATAAAAATTTCATTGTGAAGTTTAAATATGCATGTTTCATAGTGCATAAGTCGGGTATTGTGACTTGTGAGAGTTGTAAGCGTTGAGTTGAATTCGATCAGTTGGTTTTGACACGAACCGACTTTTGTTTGGGTTTAGGTGGCTTTATGCTGGAGGAGGAAATTTTTTTGTATCCAAAGAAGCTAGAGTTATGATGCACAGTAGAAAAAATTAAAGACGTTGTGTGAAAATTAATGAATGAATTTATCTTAATTATATTTGTTAACATAAAAATACAAGAATTTTTTTATTAAAGGGTACGTAACGACTATATAACCATGAGTAGAGTTATACTACAAAGTCCAATTTTTCTAGAAAGTCTAAGAAGCCATAAGATGATGACATGTGGCACTCCCTTAAAATTAGAAGGAAGGGTAAAGATGTTAATGTCTCTATATTTTAAGTTTCACCCCATTTTTTTAAACATCCATAACTTTTACATACGATATTATTTTTTTAAACAAATTGCACCATAAAAACGAGCATTTTCTTATCTTTAAAACGCATATAATATTCATATATAAAAAACAAAAAAATTCACGTTTTTCAGCTCATTGTGTTATTTGTCAAGTCAATGTGTTATTTATTCATGTCATTGTGTTATAACACAATAACCTAATGAAATAACACAATGATCTGAAATAACACAATGACCTGATAAAAATATAACACAATTACCTGATGAATATATAACACAATGACCTGATGTAATATAACACAACGACCTGACGAAAATATAACACAACGACCTAATAAAAATATAACACAACGACCTGATGAAAATATAACACAACGACCTGATGAAAATTTAACACAACGACCTGATGAAAATATAACACAACGACCTGATGAAATTATAACACAACGACCTGACGAAAATATAACACAACGACCTGACGAAAATATAACACAACGACCTGACGAAAATATAACACAACGACCTGACGAAAATATAACACAACGACCTGACGAAAATATAACACAACGACCTGACGAAAATATAACACAACGACCTGACGAAAATATAACACAACGACCTGACGAAAATATAACACAACGACCTGACGAAAATATAACACAACGACCTGACGAAAATATAACACAACGACCTGACGAAAATATAACACAACGACCTGATGAAAATATAACACAACGACCTGATGAAAATATAACACAACGACCTGATGAAAATTTAACACAACGACCTGATGAAAATATAACACAACGACCTGATGAAAATATAACACAACGACCTGATGAAAATTTAACACAACGACCTGATGAAAATATAACACAACGACCTGATGAAAATATAACACAACGACCTGATGAAAATATAAAATAACGACCTGATGAAAATATAACACAACGACCTGATGAAAATTTAACACAACGACCTGATGAAAATATAACACAACGACCTGATGAAAATTTAACACAACGACCTGATGAAAATATAACACAACGACCTAATGAAAATATAACACAATGACCTGACGGATATAACACAATCTGAAAAATATAACATAATGTCTTGACTAATATAACACAATGAGCTGAAAAATATAACACAATGACCTAACGAATATAACATAATGAGCTGAAACTTGAAAAAAAATTCGTTTTTTATATATCAATATTATATGCGTTTTGAAGATAAAAAAACGCTCGTTTTTTTGGTGTAATTTTTATTAAAAAATATTGTCGTATGTAAAAGTTATGGACGTTTAAAAAAGATGGTGGAATTTAAAAATGAGACAAGACTAATATACCCTTGACCTACCATTTAAAGTTCTAACTATTTACCATTATGTCACTTGTGTTTATAAGCCATTGATCTTCATTTAATATTAGATTTAAGGTATATTGGTTTTCACTGGTCCCAACTATTACCTTTTGTCTTCTACTGGTCCCAACTATTAAATTGGTTGTCAACGGTCCCAACTTTTATCACTTTGGTAACCACTGGTCCCGTCGTTAAATTTTTTTAACGCCGTTAAGTTTTTTCCAAATTCAAGACCGATGTTTTAGACCTTTTGATCGGAAGGATAATACTTATCGATTGATGTAAAAGTTTTCTCGAAAAGGCTCTCTGAACGATAAAATTTTTACATTTGATTGATGCACCGTTAGGTTTAAACACCCGATCGAAGCACTATTTTGTTGTTCGGAGCGCCGTTTCGAGGTAACTTTTCCATCAATCGACTTATATTATCGTTCTGATCAAAATGCTTATAACATCGGTATTAAATTTGGAAAAAACTTAACGGCGTTAAAAAAATTTAACGACGGGACCAGTGGTTACCAAAGTGATAAAAGTTGGGACCGTTGACAACCAATTCAATAGTTGGGACCAGTAGAAGACAACATGTGATAGTTGGGACCAGTGAAAACCAATATACCTAGATTTAATGGTCCAAATTCCTTCTTAGACTTTCTAGGAAATTTAAAATTTGTATTTAAACCTAATTCCATTGACAAATTAAGATCATAAAAATAATACGCATTATAAGAAATTATTGAAAAATTTCTATCTCCACGTGGACCACGTTAGCACGCACCTACATATATAGTTTTGCATCACAAATTAGTCAACATACTATTTTATTATCAAGTTGAAGCTCTAATTGTCAAACTGAAGTTGAAGATCTCATACATTAATTAATAAATAAATTACCATTCTTCCAAGGCATAAACGTTTCTTTTATTATTATATCAGATATGATACAATCAAATGTAATAATATAAATATAAATATATATTATATACTATCTGGTAGGATTTCACGGAGATTATGAATTCTTTCAACACGTATTTTAACCGATCATGTGTATAACATGGATTTGGTTTTAAAATAACTAGACTAATGACCATGTCGCGCGATGCGACAGATGTTGGTTGTCGGTTGGTTTTGTGTTTGTAGCTTCGTTATATGCATTGATAAAATAAGTTCTAATATTTTGCACGTTACGATGTAAAGTTGAGCAGAGTGCCAAAGTGGTGAATATGTCAAGTGTCAAAGTTGAATTGGGTTGAGTAAATATGTCAAAGTGATAAATATGTCAATATAGAGTAAAATATTAAAGTTATAAATATGTCAAATTTAAATTGTGGAGAAAAATTTGTAAAATTGCTAAAATATGAAAGTAAAAAAACAATAATGTCATAGGCTAGACTTGAATCCAAGACCTCTAATACCATATAAACACCTAAATAGAGACTATTACCAATTGGGTTACATCAACTTCTTGTCCTAAGTTCACACAATCTCGTATTTAGCATATATAAAATTAAAAAAAACAAAAAACAAAATTAAATTGTTCAATTAAAGGGTGACACGTGTCATGTTGTAATTGGCCGGTGGTAACCCACCGACCTTTAAACTTAGAGTTATATACAATTGTGTTTGGCATTTAATAATTTCAAAGAAAATATGGTTCTGGCAATACTACGTTGTAATCTAGGTCTAAATTTTTTTTATTAAGATACAATAGTAAATTGCAGTTTTGGTCTTTATATTTTGACACATTTAACAGTTTTAGTTTTATCATAACAGTTTTGGTTTCCGTGATTTTTATTCTTAACAAAAATGGTCTCAAGCTCTGGCTCCGTTCACTTTACCGTTAAACATTCCCTACGTGCCCCGCACATGAAGGGAAAACCATACATTTCCTTTTGCAATTTACTCAAACAAAAAAAATTATTTTTTTTACCTTGGGACCATTTATGTTAAGAAAAAATAACACAAAGACCAAAACTATTATTATGAAATTAACCTGTTAAAGATATTCAAATATAGAAACTAAAGTGCAGTTTACTCAAAATATCATTTGTATAACTGAAAATCTAAAAGACTTCTTTCAAAATCAAGATAAGAATTATTAAACAATAAGTGAGATGATGGTTAGTTAAAAATAAGTGATCACCAAATTAAAAAACTAACACATGTATAGTGATTGAGCTTGATCTTAAAAAACTAGCTAATATTTTTTGGTCTTCAGTCAAAAGTTATTTGCACTATCGCTACCTGCCTACCTACAACAAAACACATGTTTAGTGATAAAACGAAAAGTTAATAAATTATAACTAGTTGTATTCGTAGGGCTTTTGTCGGTTAGTTTTTATTGTCTTGTTTATAATCGGCTCAGAATGTAAAACTCAACAAGCGAGTTTTTTTTGTCAATTAGTCTTCATTGTCTTTTTCGAATCGGCTCAGATTGTAAAGCTAACCATCACTGCTGGGACACGGGTATTACTATAGTGTGTAAGTTATGAAACCTTTGATGATATATATTACTTATTAAATATGAGTTTAGCACGTAATTAACAATGGTTGTAAATAATTCATGCAATGGTTGTCTTGTCTTGTGTTACTTTGGATGAAAATCGTAATTTGATCAAATTAAAGAGAAGATGGGTGTAAATAATTCAAATTGCATAAAATGGAGTCAAATTTTGAAAAACAAATAAAAAACGGTCACTCAAGTGTTCCGTAACATTTAATTTGTTGGCGTTACAAACAAATAAACAAAACAATTATAACTGGCTCAGAATCAACGATTGAACCGTTAGGCAACTCGTTGTCTCTCATCATAGCCCAATACCAAAAATAAAAGACCGAAACAAAACGAAACAAACCAACATTTGTAATAGGCTCAGAGAATATTGTTTAACCGAATGTGCATTGTGAACCTACCATGGCTGCAAAGAATATTAATCAACAACCCGCAAAATCTGCCACGCCCGGAAGATCATTATGGACTAATGTGAACTCATCACAACCAAGTTTCGCCACAACAACAATAATCACAAAGCATAGTACATATCTAGTATCATCCCATTCAGTGTTTCACAGGATAACAATAATCACAAAGCAACATCGTGAACAACGTGAAAAACGGTGTAGAGATGATAACCAATGTGAAAAACGGGCAAACCAAGATCTCACTACCGCCATGACCTTGGTTTCCGCAATAGTCGCCGCCTCCACTGTGATATACGGTGAGGGAATCCAAGGGTCACAACTCACAACCAGTTAGCGTCAAATCCACCCAAAAAATGGTGGACAGACCCGTACAACCAAACATCAACCGAATGGTCAAAATCACACAGATCTAACAACCGTGAACGACATACATATGTAACAGCCAAATCGCCAAGAATATACGGATCTAACACCGTAAATGACAACATGCAAGAACAAATCGTACACTGTCATAGACCATAGGCCACACAGATCCAAAGACCGGCAACCAAAACGGCAACAACAACCGCAAACCATAGGCCACACGGATCAAAAGACTGGCAACCATCATGGGCAACAACCACCAGCAAAAACGACAACGGCGTATGCCTGAATTTGACAGGAATAGGGCAGTGTTCGAGTAACAAAGAAAGGAAGATGAGGTTGAAAGAAATGAAGACATAAAGCACATCTTTATTTCTCTATTCCCTCTCTCTAAAAATTGCAAGTGTAATTTTATCTCTATTAGATTTGATAAAATGCAAAATAGAAAGTGAAGGGACACATGTTTACAGCCAGCTATCACGCATGTAAAACCCCGCCTGTCCACAATTGAAAAAACCCAAAATGCCCCTAATTACTGTTCATTTTTATTGTTCTTTCAATTAAAGGATAATTTTCAAAAGTTATAATATTTAAAGTATTGGTTATATGATTGAAATATATTTCAGATATATTAAAAAATGATATGTGATCTATAAAATGTAGCATGTGGTAGAAGATTGGTAATAAATTAGGGTTATTAGATTTAATCACCTCTAACTATTGGTTATTGGCCGCTGTCACCCTCAAGTATCACTTTGGCCAATATAACTCCCAACTAAACACTTTAATGTCCGTATCACCAAAAGTCAATCAATTCAAGTCACTTTTGGTTAATTTATTACTATTTTTTGGTTAGCTTTTGGTGTTACGGACACCGTATTACCAAAAGTTAACCAATTCAAGTCACTTTTGGTTAATTTTTTATTAATTTTTTGTTAACTTTTGGTGATACAGACACCAAAGTATTTAGTTGAGAGTTATATTGGCCAAAGTGATACTTGAGGGTGACAGCGGCCAATAACTAATAGTTAAAGGTGATTAAATCCAATAACCCAATAAATTGACGATTGACAAAAATTAAACTTAATTGTTTAAGTTAGTAGAGATCACCGGTAGCATTTAGAACCATCACTATGACTTCTCCCTAACCATTTGGTTGGGATTATGAATTATCATTAGACAAAATTAGAGTAAACTGTGATTTTGGTCTTTGTGTTTTAATATCATAACGTACAGTTTTAGTCTCATTAACAGTTTTGGTCCTTGTGTTTTTATTATTTAACAGAAATGGTCTCGAATACTAACTTCATCCAATTTTCCGTTAAATCTCCATCACATATAAAGAAACTATTTTATGAATTAAAATATGATCATACTGCAGAAATGTTCCTTTATGTTTGAAGTTGCATAAATAGTCATTTATGAATAAAAATAATAAACTGTTATTGACTTAACTGAGAAAGTTAATAGCATTAACCCAAAGAACCAACAAAAGTTTAACATAAAAGATATTTTATGTGTTTTTTAAAGATAAAGAAAAAAGAATTAAGTTCAAATACAAAGTCTAAATTTTCTAGAAAGTCTAAGAAGAAATTTGAACCATTAGATCTAATATTAAATGAAGATCAATGGCTCATAAACACAAGGTGACATAATGGTAAATAGTTAGAACTTTAAATGGTAGGGCAAGGGTATATTAGTCTTGTCTCATTTTCAAATTCCACCCTCTTTTTTAAACGTCCATAACTTTTACATACGACAATATTTTTTAATAAAAATTACACCAAAAAAACGAGCGTTTTTTTATCTTCAAAACGCATATAATATTGATATATAAAAAACGAATTTTTTTTTAAGTTTCAGCTCATTGTGTTATATTCGTTAGGTCATTGTGTTATATTTTTCAGCTCATTGTGTTATATTAGTCAAGACATTGTGTTATATTTTTCAGATTGTGTTATATCCGTCAGGTCATTGTGTTATATTCGTCAGGTCATTGTGTTATAATTTCATTAGGTCGTTGTATTATATTTTCATCAGGTCGTTGTGTTAAATTTTCATCAGGTCGTTGTGTTATATTTTTCATCAGGTCGTTGTGTTATATTTTCATCAGGTCGTTGTGTTATATTTTCATCAGGTCGTTGTGTTAAATTTTCATCAGGTCGTTGTATTATTTTCATCAGGTCGTTGTGTTATATTTTCATCAGGTCGTTGTGTTATATTTTCGTCAGGTCGTTGTGTTATATTTTATCAGGTCATTGTGTTATATTTTCATCAGGTAATTGTGTTGTATTTTCATCAGGTTATTGTGTTATTTTAGATCATTGTGTTATTTCATTAGGTTATTGTGTTATAACACAATGACATGAATAAATAACACAATGACTTGACAAATAACACAATGAGCTGAAAAACGTGATTTTTTTTGTTTTTTATATATGAATACTAGGTTTAATACCCGTGTGTTACACACGGGTTAAATAGTAATATTTATAAAGAAATTATAACCATTATATTTAACAAGAGTAAACTGCAGTTTTGGTCCCTGTGTTTTGATACCATTAACAGTTTTAGTCCCACCTTAACAGTTTTGGTCCCTGTGTTTTTATTTTCTAACAGTTTTGGTCCCGAACACTAACTCCATCCAATTTTCCGTTAAGTCTCTCACACGCGCCCCACATCTAAAGGGTAAAAATGTCAATTCTCCATCTCTTTTATCTAAGTCATCATGTAGGTTAACATTTTTATTATGTCGTTTGTCAAAAATAGTGAGAGAAATAACATTTTTACTTCGCATGTGTGAGAGACTTAACGAAAAATTGGATGGAGTTAGTGTTCGGGACCAAAACTGTTAGAAAATAAAAACACAGGGACCAAAACTGTTAAGGTGGGACTAAAACTGTTAATGGTATCAAAACACAGGGACCAAAACTGCAGTTTACTCTATTTAACAATTTGTAAATATATAACATTTAAGGAGTTGACTCCATCAACTTGCATGGTGAAAAATTTAGCTAAATTTTACCTCCCAAACTTCCTATTACAGAAAAAAAAAATCCCTTCAAAATTTTCCCCCTAAAAGTTTGATTTTGTTAGATAGATTATATGCGTTTTAAAGATAAGAAAATGCTCGTTTTTATGGTGCAATTTTTTTTAAAAAATAATATTGTATGTAAAAGTTATGGATGTTTAAAAAAATGGGGTGAAACTTAAAATACAGAGACTTTACCATCTTTACCATTCCTTATAATTTTAAGGGAGTGCCATATGTCATCATCTCATGACTTCTTAAACTCTCTAGAAAAATTGGATTTTGTAGTATAACTCCACTCAAAGAAAAAAACATACAATTTCTTACAAACATAAACGATGGTTTGTAATTTTGCTTTATGATTATCTATCATTAATTTAATACTTGGTAGGGATCAACATATCAACTTCGCAAATGGATGTGTAGATTTTGTAAGATAACTATTTGTCATGCCAGCTATATATATATAATCACGACATCTCGTATATATATGTAAAATATTAAAATCTTAGGATCATTCAACAGGGTTTTATATATCTATAGATTTTTAATTGTAAGTGTCAAGTTATTAAAAAAGAAAACACCTATGAAACCTGTTAGAACCACAGAGGCAACACTATTACACCATGTTCTGACCATTATATGATATTTTCCTAGTGATATTGCAATCGAGCTATTCAACACATAACATATCTTTTTAAGCCTATACAGGTGCCCCCCCGCCTCCGCAATTCAGTTGTAAGTGAGCTAATCATCAGTTCGGTTTGTAAATGTGCCAAGCACAAACAAATTATGTCTGCTCAGTTCATGCAACTTGGCAAGCTCATGAACAACCCTACCTGCTCATGGCTGGTCGAAACAAAATCATTGTTCCTTGTTTTTAGATTAGAACGAGAGAAACCCAAATCAAGAGGAAAATAAACCAAACGTAATCATCATATATATACACACACACAATGTCATTAGATGTTATAAAGACTTGAACAGTATATATACTACGTATATAGATCCAGACAAGCCGTTACAAATCCTCCATTATATAGCTGCTGCTCGTAACACCAATGACCACCCAACGTACATATTCATACAATCGATACACAGGAGGATCAATTTAGTTTACATGATTATAGACTTGTACCGAAGTGCTTCTTTAGGCTTTCCCAAAAGTGATAGAAGCAATGAACAAATATGTTCTGCTGAAAGGCCCGATTCATTTAGCTGGTATTGCGAGTCTCCATGGTCAATGTATCGATCAGGAAGATTCATTGCTCTAAGCTGCAAACAAACAATTAATCAATCCCATAATCGTAATTATCTTATCTAAATGAATCTTGTGTTTAATTTGGAGCTAGTTTTACCTTAACATTTCCATCTAAAAGACCTTTTGAGCACAGAAAGTGAGCGACGTGTGATCCAAAGCCACCAATTGAGCCTTCCTCTACAGTAAGTATGATTTCATGCTCGTTGGCTAATCTTTTGATCAGTTCTGTATCTAATGGCTTGCAAAACCGAGCATCGGCCACTGTTACTGATATGTTATGGGCTTCACGAAGCAAGGTAGCTGCAGCTAGACATTCTTGAACTTTGGAACCATATCCCAATATGGCAACTCTAGTTCCTTCAACTACGATTTTTCCCTTACCAATCTGTTCAAAGTCAAATGCACTCATTTCAATTCTAATTTGCTATAACTTATCATGCATTTCACATTACAACTGATTTGTTCCAAGTGTGACTCGCAACGGCAAACACAATAACAAACCTTTAAAAAAACCAAGTTTAATGGTCAATTATTAAGTAAAAAAAAGTATATGCTGACCGCGAAAACTCAAAATCAACAACAAACCTCTATGGGGAGTCCTTTATTATTAGGAGGAAGAGCTACTCCAATGGCATTTCTTCTTGGGATTCTGAAGCAACTTGGTCTGTCATCAATGGCTGCAGCCGTGGCGACCATGTTCATTAACTCAGCTTCATCTGATGGAGCCATCACCACCATGTTTGGCAGGCACGCCATGTAGGTTATGTCAAATGTTCCACAATGTGTTGGTCCATCCGGCCCAACTAAACTAGCCCTATCTATAGCAAATCGAACAGGTATTTTTTGTAGATCAACATCATGCACCACCTGATCCACTTATCAGTTATCAGGTAAATAGAAGTTATCAGTTATCGGTTATTAGAAATAACTAGGTGCTCACTTGATCATAGGCTCGTTGTAAAAATGTAGAATAGATGGTACAAAATGGCTTAAGACCCTCTGTTGCTAAGCCTGCTGCAAAAGTAACTGCATGTTGTTCTGCGATGCCCACGTCAAAACAACGTTCTGGGAACTCCTTCTGGAAATAATTTAGGCCAGTCCCAGTCCCCATGGCCGCATGTATAGCTACAATCTTGTTGTCGACCTCGGCTTCTTTTATAAGTGCATCTATAAAGTACTGAGTAAACAAGGGTGCTGATGATTTTGCTTTGAACTGCTTTCCCGTTGCAACATCAAACTTCACAACTCCTGAAATGATAAAATAAGCAGGACGCAATGATATGATATATTAACTGTTACATTCTTACCATGCATTTTGTCATCGGCTGCCTGAGCAGGAGGATAACCCTTCCCTTTCTCGGTTACAATATGAATCAGAACAGGCCCTGGTGCGGGCATGGACTTAACTTTTTCAAAAATAGTCACTAAATCTTCAATGTTGTGCCCATCAATTGGACCAATGTAGTACATACCAAGCTCCTCGAATAAAGTCGACCCACTAGCACTAATCGTACCCCTAGCGTAATCATCTACTTTTGACGCCACTTGAGGTCCAATTTGTTTTGTCATTGTCTATGTACAAATCATGGACACAAACGTACCATTAAACATGTGGGCAGGAATAATAAAGGATTGATTTAATTATAATTTTGAATATGATCAGTCACCTTGGCAGCTTCACGAAGCTTGTGGAATTCGGTACTAGCTTGTAACTTGGATAAAGCACTACTCAGAGCTCCGACGGGGGTTGCTGGTCCATCGAGTGTGGCCGTGGGTAACGAGACTTGTTGGTTATCGTTTAAGACAACGATTAGACTTGAATCAAGGAAGCCTGCATTGTTGATGGCTTCATATGCTTGTCCGGCGGTCATGGCACCGTCTCCAATCACAGATATCACATTGTTCTTCTTCCCTAGTAAATCTCTTCCAACAGCCATACCTATCAATAAATAAATATATATAATTAAGCAAGCAAGAGTGACATACATGTGTGTGGGTAATTAAATTAGAAGTAAAAATATACAGTATATGTTAATGTTACGTACCTAAGGCAGCAGAGATGCTTGTTGAACTATGTCCTACACCAAAAGTATCAAAGAGACTTTCATCTCTTTTGGGATAAGGAGCCAAGCCTGATGTTTTCCTTATGGTGTGCATCTTTGACCTTCTTCCAGTCAAAATCTTATGTGGGTATGCCTGGTGACCAACATCCCATATGATTTTATCATCCGGGGTGTTGAAAACATAGTGCAAAGCCACCGTCAATTCAATTACTCCTAAACTTGAACTTAAATGTCCACCTGTATTCGCCACTGAATACACAACATCAACTCTAACTTCTGCTGCTAACTGTTCTAAATCCTGATCGATCATCAAAAACATACCAAAATATATATATATATAATTAAACTTAACTATACATATATATTAATTAATTCCATCTACAAGTAGCTAGCTAGTACGTAACTAATTCTCAACACCATCACATTGATTGTCGACGTTATATATTCATGCTCCAATTCCCATCCGTTTCCATCTTTTTAATTAACTAATTAATTAAAAACTTCATTTTCTAAATTTATGTCACATTTAATTTAAAAACCCATATCTATATATATATATTAAAAATACAACTTTTTGAGACGATAGTTATAGTAATTTGAAATATTGTCGCTAAACGAAAATACCGACAAACTTTCTAAAAAATTATATTATAGGAAAAAAGCCCGTAGCAAATTTATTTATGATAATATTGCGACAATACTAGATTGTCGCAATATTTCCGCTTAGCCACAAACTAGTTTTTTATTTCCTATGGATACTTTTTATTTGTGACAAAATAACGACAAATTATGGTTGTTTTGTTGGGAAATTGTAGGATATATATATCAAAGTCTTTTTTATTATTTGTTAAAGAATTGTGATAAACTTATCGCAATATTTAGTTGTCAGTAGTTTCTTGAAATTGTTGTACCGTATAAAAAAATCGTTTTTAGTAATGATTAACCATATATCAATTACTTTTTAATTGTTTTTTTCTTTTTTCTACTCATATTTATTAAAATAAATAAGAATGAATATATATGAGGATGAATAGTGACCAAGCTTTTAAATATGATCGAGGGACGACTAGTTTTGTTTCTGTAAAAAAATATGTGATATGTGGACCGGGGATGGGTGAAATGAATTGTTAAGATATGATCATGTATAATGAGGTTGGAGATTGGGCGTGTTAGAACGTACGTACCTGTGTGGAAAGGCTTTTCATGTGCACAGGGTAAATAATGGTATCCAACAATGGAGTCGCCGGTTTCTCTCCGGTGAAATCGATCTTCCAACTCTTTTTATCCTTCTTTTTCGTTGTCATCTTCCCATTTTCTGTGTCTGCTTTCGATGCTGAAGCGTTAATTAACCGGAACTGTAAATTAAAAACCATGCATCATTTAACAATGCAACGTACATTTAAGTGAACTAACTCCCAAAGTTAGCTCCCTAGCTTCTGTGATGATCAATGGTAGATTTAAACATATAATAAGTTGTAAACAAATTAAACCAAGAGCTAGCTAGCTAGCTAGCTAGGGTAGGAAATTAAATGATCGACCTGTTTTCTTGTAAATTTACACATTAATGGTGGTGGTGCTGTGTTAGACATATTTCAAGTATTAGTCTAGGGTTACTATTTGTGCAATCTAGAGGGGCCTAGATGTATTTTATATTATTATATATTCTCATGTACAATCCTTATTATTCATCTAATACAATTCACAATTACAACTCTATGGTTTAACTTGGTATCAGAGCCAAGCAAACCCTAACCCTAAAAATCTTCCGCCGTCCATAAACCCTAAACCTAAAAATATTTTTCAGCCGTCACCATCCTCCACCACCACCACAACTTCCGCCGCCACCACCATAACCATACCCTTAGCCATGGCACTTCTTGCTGCCTTCACAACTCAAGAGAAAACATCCCACAATTCACACAAGTTTGCCTTCACCTTAAACCCAAACAATCACTGCCATTGGAAAACTATGATCACACCGTTCCTTGTTACCAACAATATGTTTGGTTACATAGATGGATCAATACCTTGTCCATCTCCTACCATTGAAGGAGCCCCTAGCACACCTGCTACCGACAAGGAGCCGCCAACTCTCACCACTCGACCTAACCCTAATTTTACTGCATGGGTAAGTAATGATGCCCATGTACGCATGATCTTGATATCCACCATATCTGAAGCATCCTATGATTACATCCAAGGTAACACAGCACGAGAACTTTGGTTGACACTTGAACGTGCATATGCCCCTCATACAAGTTCACGTGAATTCACTCTCAAAACACAACTTTTGAAGATTGAGATGAAAGGTGATGAAACACCATCTGCTTATCTTACAAGGGCTCAAGGGTATGCCACCGCCCTATCCAACATTGGGGAACCGGTCAAAGATAAAGATTTAGTTATGCTTGTTATTGCTGGCCTACGTGAAGAATACAACGGACTGAAGTCCAACCTCCTTGCTAGACAGGTTCCTATTGTCTTTAATGAACTTCAAGGCCTACTTTCTGATCATGATTACCTCATCAACAAACCTACCTCCACATCAACCCCACCCCTAGCCTTCAATGTTACCACCGACACTCAAATCAAACCCTCCACTTCTACATCCATCAACCCAACACCAACTCAACTTTCTGCCATCCAGCAACTTGCATCACAATTTGGGTACCAACTCACAACTACCAATCAGAGCCAAGCAAACCCTAACCCTAAAAATCTTCCGCCGTCCATAAACCCTAAACCTAAAAATATTTTTCAGCCGTCACCATCCTCCACCACCACCACAACTTCCGCCGCCACCACCATAACCATACCCTTAGCCATGGCACTTCTTGCTGCCTTCACAACTCAAGAGAAAACATCCCACAATTCACACAAGTTTGCCTTCACCTTAAACCCAAACAATCACTGCCATTGGAAAACTATGATCACACCGTTCCTTGTTACCAACAATATGTTTGGTTACATAGATGGATCAATACCTTGTCCATCTCCTACCATTGAAGGAGCCCCTAGCACACCTGCTACCGACAAGGAGCCGCCAACTCTCACCACTCGACCTAACCCTAATTTTACTGCATGGGTAAGTAATGATGCCCATGTACGCATGATCTTGATATCCACCATATCTGAAGCATCCTATGATTACATCCAAGGTAACACAGCACGAGAACTTTGGTTGACACTTGAACGTGCATATGCCCCTCATACAAGTTCACGTGAATTCACTCTCAAAACACAACTTTTGAAGATTGAGATGAAAGGTGATGAAACACCATCTGCTTATCTTACAAGGGCTCAAGGGTATGCCACCGCCCTATCCAACATTGGGGAACCGGTCAAAGATAAAGATTTAGTTATGCTTGTTATTGCTGGCCTACGTGAAGAATACAACGGACTGAAGTCCAACCTCCTTGCTAGACAGGTTCCTATTGTCTTTAATGAACTTCAAGGCCTACTTTCTGATCATGATTACCTCATCAACAAACCTACCTCCACATCAACCCCACCCCTAGCCTTCAATGTTACCACCGACACTCAAATCAAACCCTCCACTTCTACATCCATCAACCCAACACCAACTCAACTTTCTGCCATCCAGCAACTTGCATCACAATTTGGGTACCAACTCACAACTACCAATACACCACCTCAAGCATACTACAGTTACCGACCACCACAAAACAACAATCGTGGTCGTGGTTACAACAACAACAACAACCGAGGACGTGGACGCGGTTCTACCAACCGCAACAACAACAACCGAAGTCAATTTGAATGGGCATCAAATCAGAACACTGTTTATGGAACATGCAACAGATGTGGTATTGGCCACATCCCATCTCATTGCCCAAATCGGGATCCATCCACCGTTCGTGCAAAGCCATCGGCTAACTTTGCCGATCACAGATCCTCCTCGTCCTCAACTTGGTTCCCGGATACAGGTGCCAATAGCCATGTTACACCGGACCTTGCAAGCTTAGGTACTTCTGAAGCATACAATGGTGATGACGCTCTTCATGTTGGCAATGGTAAGGGTTTACCCATTCTCCATATTGGTTCTTCACACATTCACTCACCACACAAAACCTTTTCCTTAGCTAACATCCTACATGTCCCACAAATCAAAAAGAATTTACTTTCAGTCCAAAAATTTTGTCTTGACAACCATGTTTTCTTTGAATTTCACCCTTATTTCTTTCTTGTGAAGGACATATCTACACACACTACCCTCCTCACGGGCCCAAGTAACAATGGACTCTACACTATCAACCTTCCACAGCTACACTCCATCAATAAGACAGCCTTTTCTGCCATACGTGCTTCGTCGACTGTTTGGCATCAAAGACTGGGTCACCCACATCATCGTCTTCTACAATCCATGTTATCAAATTATCATCTTCCAGTTTCAAATAATTTGTCAAGTTCTTTTTGCAATTCTTGTCATATGGGAAAGTCTACAAAACTTTCTTTGAACAATTCATCTTTTCGTAGTTCAAATGTTTTGGATTTAATATTTTGTGATGTTTGGGGTCCCGCACCCACTTTATCATTTGATGGTCATAGTTACTTTATGTTGTGTGTTGACCATTACTCACGTTACATGTGGATCTTTCACCTAAAGCAAAAATCTGATGTTTACAACACATTTAAACAATTTTTGTCAATGGTTGAGCGAAAATTTAACACCAAACTCAAAACGGTTCAAACAGATTGGGGTGGAGAATTTCGCAATCTCTCAACCTTCTTTAAGAGTCTCGGTATCACACATCGTCGCTCGTGTCCACACACAAGCGAACAAAATGGTATTGTCGAAAGACGTCATCGTCATGTTGTCGAAACAGGTCTTACTATACTCGCCCAATCCTCAGCCCCACCGAGGTTTTGGCACTTTGCTTTCGACACCGCGGTTTACCTAATAAACCGCATGCCCGCTCGTTCCAACTCCAACCAATCTCCATATGAAATCATTCACAAACGACACCCGGATCTCTCATTTCTTAAAGTCTTTGGTTGTCAATGTTTTCCCCACCTTCGTCCATACAATCCACACAAAATGGATCTCCGCTCTACCCCATGTATCTTCCTTGGATACAGTCCCGATCATCATGGATACCGTTGTCTTGATCCCACAACCGATCGCCTTTACATTGCACGACATGCGCGTTTCAATGAAAATCACTTCCCATTTCAACCACAACCAACACCTCAAACACCCAGCCCACCTCCACCTTCATACACCTCATTTGTACCCGACCCCCCAATCCCCTCTCCTGAAACACCCCTGGCGTCTCAAACGCCCAACACCCCCTGCCAAACGCCCACCCAAACGCCACCCTCTAACCCACCAACGTCCAAAACGCCCACTCAAACGCCACCCACTACCCCACCAGCGTCCAAAACGCCCAAAACCCCCTGCCAAACGCCCACCCAAACGCCACCCACTACCCCACCAGCGTCCAAAACGCCCGATCCTCCCTGCCAAACGCCGCCCAAAACGCCAGTCCAACATAGCACATCAAATAACTCTCCTACTCCACCACCGTGCCCCCCACCCCCACCACCTCCTCCACCTCCACCAACAAGACCTAGACCTTCCAATCTTCGCCAACATCCAAAACCTCGTGTCCCTTTTGATCCATCCGCTTTTCATACCACCACATCACCTCCCACCACCACACCCACATCCTTTGCCATTGCTAACAAATATCCAGAATGGCGTCAAGCCATGGCTGAAGAATATCATGCGCTTGTAAAGAATGGTACATGGTCTCTTGTTCCACCTGTCTCTAACACTAATGTTGTTGATTGTAAGTGGCTTTACAGGTTAAAACATGACAAAAATGGTGACTTAAATCGCTACAAAGCAAGATTGGTTGCAAAAGGGTTTAGCCAACAAGAAGGTATTGATTTTCATGAAACATTTAGCCCTGTTATCAAGCCAGCCACCATCAGAACTATTTTGTCACTAGCAGTTACAAATCAATGGCCGCTACGTCAGTTGGATGTTAAAAATGCATTCCTACATGGTGATCTACATGAAACAATCTATCTCAAACAACCACCGGGATTTGTAGATCCTGACAAACCAGACCATGTGTGCCTCTTGCACAGATCTCTATATGGCCTCAAACAAGCTCCAAGAAACTGGTTTCACAGATTGTCTACTGTTTTGCAACGGCTGGGTTTTTCAGGTTCTAAGACTGACCCATCACTTTTCATCTACAACTCAAGAGGTACACTCATCTACTTCTTAGTTTATGTAGATGATATTATCATCACCAGCAACAACACTGCAGCAATGAATCAGGTCATCACTCAACTTGGCAACACTTTTGACCTCAAGGATCTTGGCACACTTGACTATTTCTTGGGCATTGAGGTAGTACATCAAGGTCAGAACATTATGTTGTCTCAGAGACAATACATTGTGGAGCTCTTACAACGAGCCGGGTTGTCCGCTGCCAAACCGGTTCCATCACCTATGAGTACATCCAACCCATTATCTCTACATGACAGCCCGGCATTCTCGGATCCAGTCAAATATAGACAAATGGTTGGTGCTTTACAGTATGTTACCCTGTCCAGACCAGATGTCTCCTTTGCAGTCAACAAAGTCTGTCAATTCATGCATGCTCCAACTGAAAATCATTGGTCTGCAGTGAAGCGTATCTTACGTTATCTACTTGGCACCTCCAATCATGGGCTACTTATCAAGCGAGCATCTGGATCTACTCTACATGCTTTCACAGATGCTCATTGGCAGGATATTCAAGCCTACTCTGATGCTGACTGGGCTGGTTGTCCAGATGATCGAAGATCCACTGGGGGATTTGCCATTTACTTGGGGTCTAATCTAATCTCATGGACAGCTCGAAAACAACGCACAGTTTCTAGATCCTCCACTGAATCAGAGTACAAGGCCCTGGCTGACACAGTTGCAGAACTTACTTGGCTACAAGCTCTCCTACGTGAACTTGGTATTCCCACAAAGTCAGCCCCCACTTTATGGTGTGATAACTTGGGTGCAACGTACTTATCAGCGAATCCTGTGTTTCATGCTCGAACAAAACACGTTGAGGTTGATTTCCACTTTGTCAGGGAAAAAGTTGCTGCTGGAAAGTTACAAGTGCAATATATATCCACTGGTGATCAAATAGCTGACATTTTCACCAAGCCCTTGGCTACCGACCGTCATATCTTTTTGCGATCCAAGCTACAGGTCGTTACTCGGCCTTAGCTTGCGGGGGGATGTTAGACATATTTCAAGTATTAGTCTAGGGTTACTATTTGTGCAATCTAGAGGGGCCTAGATGTATTTTATATTATTATATATTCTCATGTACAATCCTTATTATTCATCTAATACAATTCACAATTACAACATAAAGTAACTATGACCATCAAATGATAAAGTGGGTGCGGGACCCCAAACATCACAAAATATTAAATCCAAAACATTTGAACTACGAAAAGATGAATTGTTCAAAGAAAGTTTTGTAGACTTTCCCATATGACAAGAATTGCAAAAAGAACTTGACAAATTATTTGAAACTGGAAGATGATAATTTGATAACATGGATTGTAGAAGACGATGATGTGGGTGACCCAGTCTTTGATGCCAAACAGTCGACGAAGCACGTATGGCAGAAAAGGCTGTCTTATTGATGGAGTGTAGCTGTGGAAGGTTGATAGTGTAGAGTCCATTGTTACTTGGGCCCGTGAGGAGGGTAGTGTGTGTAGATATGTCCTTCACAAGAAAGAAATAAGGGTGAAATTCAAAGAAAACATGGTTGTCAAGACAAAATTTTTGGACTGAAAGTAAATTCTTTTTGATTTGTGGGACATGTAGGATGTTAGCTAAGGAAAAGGTTTTGTGTGGTGAGTGAATGTGTGAAGAACCAATATGGAGAATGGGTAAACCCTTACCATTGCCAACATGAAGAGCGTCATCACCATTGTATGCTTCAGAAGTACCTAAGCTTGCAAGGTCCGGTGTAACATGGCTATTGGCACCTGTATCCGGGAACCAAGTTGAGGACGAGGAGGATCTGTGATCGGCAAAGTTAGCCGATGGCTTTGCACGAACGGTGGATGGATCCCGATTTGGGCAATGAGATGGGATGTGGCCAATACCACATCTGTTGCATGTTCCATAAACAGTGTTCTGATTTGATGCCCATTCAAATTGACTTCGGTTGTTGTTGTTGCGGTTGGTAGAACCGCGTCCACGTCCTCGGTTGTTGTTGTTGTTGTAACCACGACCACGATTGTTGTTTTGTGGTGGTCGGTAACAACAAAACAACACATTTAAACAATTTTTGTCAATGGTTGAGCGAAAATTTAACACCAAACTCAAAACGGTTCAAACAGATTGGGGTGGAGAATTTCGCAATCTCTCAACCTTCTTTAAGAGTCTCGGTATCACACATCGTCGCTCGTGTCCACACACAAGCGAACAAAATGGTATTGTCGAAAGACGTCATCGTCATGTTGTCGAAACAGGTCTTACTATACTCGCCCAATCCTCAGCCCCACCGAGGTTTTGGCACTTTGCTTTCGACACCGCGGTTTACCTAATAAACCGCATGCCCGCTCGTTCCAACTCCAACCAATCTCCATATGAAATCATTCACAAACGACACCCGGATCTCTCATTTCTTAAAGTCTTTGGTTGTCAATGTTTTCCCCACCTTCGTCCATACAATCCACACAAAATGGATCTCCGCTCTACCCCATGTATCTTCCTTGGATACAGTCCCGATCATCATGGATACCGTTGTCTTGATCCCACAACCGATCGCCTTTACATTGCACGACATGCGCGTTTCAATGAAAATCACTTCCCATTTCAACCACAACCAACACCTCAAACACCCAGCCCACCTCCACCTTCATACACCTCATTTGTACCCGACCCCCCAATCCCCTCTCCTGAAACACCCCTGGCGTCTCAAACGCCCAACACCCCCTGCCAAACGCCCACCCAAACGCCACCCTCTAACCCACCAACGTCCAAAACGCCCATTCAAACGCCACCCACTACCCCACCAGCGTCCAAAACGCCCAAAACCCCCTGCCAAACGCCCACCCAAACGCCACCCACTACCCCACCAGCGTCCAAAACGCCCGATCCTCCCTGCCAAACGCCGCCCAAAACGCCAGTCCAACATAACACATCAAATAACTCTCCTACTCCACCACCGTGCCCCCCACCCCCACCACCTCCTCCACCTCCACCAACAAGACCTAGACCTTCCAATCTTCGCCAACATCCAAAACCTCGTGTCCCTTTTGATCCATCCGCTTTTCATACCACCACATCACCTCCCACCACCACACCCACATCCTTTGCCATTGCTAACAAATATCCAGAATGGCGTCAAGCCATGGCTGAAGAATATCATGCGCTTGTAAAGAATGGTACATGGTCTCTTGTTCCACCTGTCTCTAACACTAATGTTGTTGATTGTAAGTGGCTTTACAGGTTAAAACATGACAAAAATGGTGACTTAAATCGCTACAAAGCAAGATTGGTTGCAAAAGGGTTTAGCCAACAAGAAGGTATTGATTTTCATGAAACATTTAGCCCTGTTATCAAGCCAGCCACCATCAGAACTGTTTTGTCACTAGCAGTTACAAATCAATGGCCGCTACGTCAGTTGGATGTTAAAAATGCATTCCTACATGGTGATCTACATGAAACAATCTATCTCAAACAACCACCGGGATTTGTAGATCCTGACAAACCAGACCATGTGTGCCTCTTGCACAGATCTCTATATGGCCTCAAACAAGCTCCAAGAAACTGGTTTCACAGATTGTCTACTGTTTTGCAACGGCTGGGTTTTTCAGGTTCTAAGACTGACCCATCACTTTTCATCTACAACTCAAGAGGTACACTCATCTACTTCTTAGTTTATGTAGATGATATTATCATCACCAGCAACAACACTGCAGCAATGAATCAGGTCATCACTCAACTTGGCAACACTTTTGACCTCAAGGATCTTGGCACACTTGACTATTTCTTGGGCATTGAGGTAGTACATCAAGGTCAGAACATTATGTTGTCTCAGAGACAATACATTGTGGAGCTCTTACAACGAGCCGGGTTGTCCGCTGCCAAACCGGTTCCATCACCTATGAGTACATCCAACCCATTATCTCTACATGACAGCCCGGCATTCTCGGATCCAGTCAAATATAGACAAATGGTTGGTGCTTTACAGTATGTTACCCTGTCCAGACCAGATGTCTCCTTTGCAGTCAACAAAGTCTGTCAATTCATGCATGCTCCAACTGAAAATCATTGGTCTGCAGTGAAGCGTATCTTACGTTATCTACTTGGCACCTCCAATCATGGGCTCCTTATCAAGCGAGCATCTGGATCTACTCTACATGCTTTCACAGATGCTCATTGGCAGGATATTCAAGCCTACTCTGATGCTGACTGGGCTGGTTGTCCAGATGATCGAAGATCCACTGGGGGATTTGCCATTTACTTGGGGTCTAATCTAATCTCATGGACAGCTCGAAAACAACGCACAGTTTCTAGATCCTCCACTGAATCAGAGTACAAGGCCCTGGCTGACACAGTTGCAGAACTTACTTGGCTACAAGCTCTCCTACGTGAACTTGGTATTCCCACAAAGTCAGCCCCCACTTTATGGTGTGATAACTTGGGTGCAACGTACTTATCAGCGAATCCTGTGTTTCATGCTCGAACAAAACACGTTGAGGTTGATTTCCACTTTGTCAGGGAAAAAGTTGCTGCTGGAAAGTTACAAGTGCAATATATATCCACTGGTGATCAAATAGCTGACATTTTCACCAAGCCCTTGGCTACCGACCGTCATATCTTTTTGCGATCCAAGCTACAGGTCGTTACTCGGCCTTAGCTTGCGGGGGGATGTTAGACATATTTCAAGTATTAGTCTAGGGTTACTATTTGTGCAATCTAGAGGGGCCTAGATGTATTTTATATTATTATATATTCTCATGTACAATCCTTATTATTCATCTAATACAATTCACAATTACAACTCTATGGTTTAACTTGCTGTGATCATGTAGGGATATGAAGTGAGATATTGCAGGTTCATGGTAGAACCTGCTGCAAAAGCCATGGCTCATCAAGAGGATAATTAATAAACACATACAGGGATCGATGGAAAATAGGACACTATTTATAATTGATTGTTGGGTCAGGAAATGAACGATGCCACGTATCTTTTTTGTTTTAGTTTTGTTAGACCATGTGGCAAGTGATAATTAAAGGGCTGGCTTCATCATTTGACTTGACGCTCCTATATAAGACATGGCGGAACACCACGTACGAAAAAAGAGGTCATAAACTGATTTGCTAGCTAATTTTTTTTTCTTATATATGTATGTAAGCAATTGCTTAATTAATAGAAAAGAGGGTTAATTAGTATATTAAATCTAGTTATTAGGCGCATGCACTTAAGTCTAGCTTATCGATCGATCACTTGAGCGTTTAGATCTTCATTTGTTTAAATAGCTAGCTAGGTAGGTTCTTAAATATATAATTCCTAGCTAGCATGTACGTTTTTGGTGTCTTCAATTATATAAAGTACATTCAATTGACTATTATATATATGCCAAATTAAAGTTGTTGATTGTTTGTGTAGGTCAGCATAAGCAGTTGTGACTCGTGATTTTCTTTTGTACCTGTTTTATTGAGGTTTTGAACATTTTATAATAATTTGAGGCCGGCATATGGTGGTCACACATTTAAATAATTAATTTTATCACCACGTGCTCGATCAATACTTATGTCTGGCTAGCTTATGAACGATTTTGCATGCATTCATGAGGATACATAATGCATGTGTGTCATATGTAATGTACGTAGCTAGGACGATTTTGCATGCATTCATCACTGTAAGTCGATCTAGCTGCCACCAGTTAATTATTTTGTCAATTTATGTAATGTGAGTACGTACGTACGTACGTAGGAAATTAATATTGTGATATGGATAATTTCTATTTACTTGAGGCATGCATAAAGACTGGGTTTTGATCATGATATGTTATTACTTGAATCTTGTTTCTACCGTAAACAAGCCAAATCAAATTTCAATGCTTTCCATAGAAATAATATCTAATCTTATTATTTTATACGCGAACTTTAATAGCGTCGGGTTGAAGGTTTAATTGTTTTTAAATAAAATCCCGACTAACCTGACCCAATTAACCGAAACCCGATCAATACCCCTGCATGTGCTTAGTTTAAAATTAATAAGAAAATTAAAATACACAAACCAATGAAGTTCGTTACATTCACAGCCCGTCCCATAAATTTATGAAGGGGGTTTATCAAATTTTAGGGGGGCATAGGGGTGAGAATGAAACCGAAAAAACCGATCCGAAACCCAAAAACCGACAAACCGAACCCAAAAAAACCGAACCCAAACAGAAACCGTGGGTTTTGGGTTTAATTTTTATTTTTTAAAAAAACCGAACTTTCGGGTTGGGTATGGGTTTTGTAAAAAACCGATCCGTAAAAACCGAACCGACCTAATAATGTTTATGTGCATGCTAAATATCATATATGTAAAGCACATGACTTATGTTACGCAAAAGCCCATATTGTAATACATTATTGTATGACCCATATTGCAATTTATCTATGATTTATTGATTGTGTTTTGTTGAAGCAAGAGAACATTCAAAATTTAGTTTATGATTATTGTTTTTTTAACAAATTTCTCTAGAAATGTAGTTGATTTTTAATGTTTAAAACTTATGGAAACATAAATTTAAACTTTAGTATTATAACATGTTTCTTAAATCATTAAGAGTTTGTGTTTTTAGCTCGCACTTACTATAAAAAACAATAAATTTAAAGCCCAAGTTGAAAACCCAAAAAAACCGAACCCGAACCCAAACGCAGTCCAGAAACCCAAAACCCAAGACCGAAAAACCCAAAACCCATGGGTTTTAAAAACACAAAAACCGAAGTTTTGGGTTTGGGTTCGATTTGAGTAAAAAACCGACCCAAACCGACTCATGCACACCCCTAGTTGTGAGTGAAGGAGAAAGTAATGTTGTTGTTTATTTTTTTTAACTTTTAGAAAGTGTTTTTGAGTAAACAAGAAAAAAAATTGTACTTCTACAAGTATTATTTAATTGAAAAATAAGAAAAAAAAATAATTTTTAGTATAATTACAATAATAAAATGTGAATGCTCTGACAATAGATATCACTACTATTATTAGAAGGAGAATTAAGGGTTTTCATTGTTTTAAATAATCAAAACATTTTTACATCGAATTTCCGAGAAATTACCAAATGTTACACTGTTCATTGGTAAATTTAAGGAATCCCTCTCTATCCATATAAACTTTTAATATTTTTTTTAAAGCGGTTGTGAGCGGATAAAAGAGAAAAAGTAAATGATAAATATATAAAAATATTATTTACTTGAAGATGAGAAAGAAAAGTGAAAAAAGATCGTGATGGTAATGCTCTATAATAACCCTATAAAGGCACTTGAGAAAGGTTCAAATATAAATTGTATTTTCAGTACAAAATCGTGAGAAGATGGTCAAATGAACTTTGTTTTACCTCATTCTAACTGTTTGGAATCATATCATTGAACTTTACGATCTTAGTTTTATGGGTTTAGCTTTTAAGGTTTAGGTTTTTTTGTGGGTTTAGGTTTTTGAGGGGTGACATGCCAGTTTCAACGTTGTCATGATGAGATCAAGCAAGGTTTATTTGACCACATTCTTTCGACTTTATACCGAAATTACACTTTATAAATAATTTTACCCTATTTATTCGGCGACTATCACCAAACAGTACAATTGATTAATAGAATGAACACGTTGCCATGTGAATGCTAATAAAACACCCAAACGAGTTGGTATACTTTTATTAAAACAATTTAATATGCTAGAAAGAAAGTAAATCAAGTTCTAAAACAAGAATATTGAACCTTGTTTTTGGGCTGGGCTGGTTGGCTATTTCTATTACATAGATATATGAAACTAATTGTACAAGTTGTGGGCTTGTGGCCCTCGCAAGTCTTTAAGTATTTTTTTTTGTCTAGTATTCACTGTTAGCGGTTAGCCTAGCCACGGAACCCCTCCACACGCTTCTCATTAGGGATGAGCTTTTGGTACCGAGTACCGGTACCGGTACCGGTACCGTACCGTCCCGCTAAATTCGGTACCGGTACCGGTACCCACTTTTCCTAAAACTCGGTACCGGTACCGGTACTTTCCCGGTTAGTACCACGTTGGTACCGATTAAGAAAAAACTAGTTTTTTTTAGTATATTTTATATAATTTGAGATGTTATGAATGTTGTGTATTACTTGCTTAATGTTATAAAGTGTTTTTTTTTATGATTTTGAGTCATTTTATAATATTTTTTAAATTATTAACTTTTAAATTTAACGAAGTTAATATGATTTTTAATTAATTTATACCATATTTCATTTCTTTTTCTTATATTCAAGTATATTATAGTATAGTTATATAAAAAAGTATAAAATTAAACCGAAATAAGCGAATAAATTTTATAAAAAATAAAATAAAATATGAAACTGATACCAACGTGGTACTAGTACCGAAATACCGGTACCGGTACCGTCCCGCTAAATTCGGTACCGGTACCGGTACCCACTTTTCTTAAAACTCGGTACCGGTACTACCCGTCCCGATCTCATCCCTACTTCTCATGGATGAGCAACGCGATGTTCCCCACACCCCACATACACGTGGCATTGAAGCGTCCTTTCTCGCAACGCTATAACAGATGCACGCCCTGAGAGAAAATAGTGTGAAAATCCTAAAACTACCACTTTTGCAAATAAATAAAACCGCTCCATAAAGTGTCGAAACAAATAGTTAAGTAATACTTACCATAGGGTCTATGGCCTAGTGGCACCAAGAGTTTGAAAAAAACGCCCCTCTTTATGAGTTTTTTTATTATTAAGTCCTATATCCTAAATTGAAGGAATAATACATGTAGATTTAAACGTATGATTTAGTGCGTATGTGAATTAATTTTTTTATTTGTGGAAGATCAAATGATCATGTTATGTTGTTTTTAATTGCCACCACAGCCCAATAACCAATATGTTAGTAACTTATACTATATCAAAAGAAACAATTACTGTTTACGGATCAAAACTGTTCGGTAACAAAAGGACAACAGTAATTGTGGAAAACAAACAAAATGGCATCACTGCCCCTTTTATTATTAATTAATCTAACATCCTAGATATAATTATATATAGTGTGTTGTGTACAATGTGTGTGGTTAGTACTCCATAATATAATTAAAACCTACACGTTCCTTTGGTAACCCAAAAATAAGTGCCTACTTTTATTGACTTTCGTTATTAAAAAGAAATTAAAAGAAAAACAAAGGACGCCTAGACAGCCATGCAAAAACTAGGATTTTTTAGGAATCGGTTCCCGATAAAATACGGGTCCAGTTTGGTCAACAAGGTCAAGAACATGGTAGGGTCGGGTCCGGTTCCGGGTATGATTGGGTATTTGACCGGGTTATGACCGGTTTAACCGGGTTTTTCGGTTCCGGGAAGGGTCGGGTCCGGGTTTGACCGGGTTGAGGTGGAACCGGTTCCGGCGGTTCCGGTTTGGTTCTGGGTACTGTTCCAGTTTCTTGGAGAAACCGGAACCCATGTGTACCCTATGGTTCGGGTACGACCGGTTCCGATTCGGGTACACCAGGTCGGTTTCGAAATCGTTTTTTTTGCACGGCTACGCCTAGTTGTTTAAACAACATTAGCTAGTTTTATATAGAGATACATTTTATCCGGAATAAAACTCGTGACCTTCCCATCTAAGGCTTGCTTCTCTACTATTTGTGTTATAGCATGTCAAGGATATGTAATCATGTAAATTAGCCACGACATGAAATAAAAAAAAAGAAAGTCAACCATCCATTGTATTAACTAGTTTATACAACACATTTTTACAAACCTATGAGTTATACAATGAAACTGTTTCGTTATATGTGTTAGAGTTTGGTTAAAAAATAGTCGATTAATCTTCTATATTATTAACGTTTTGTTATAACAAAAACTCAAAAAGCAAAAAAAGAAGAAGAGAGTCAACGGTTCAGATAAAATAATTTGATTGTTTATTTATTCTAACTAGGAGTGTGCATGGGTCGGTTTGGGTCGGTTTTTGACTCAAACCGAACCCAAACCCAAAACTTTGGTTTTTGTGTTTTTAAAACCCATGGGTTTTGGGTTTTTCGGTCTTGGGTTTTGGGTTTTTGAACTGGGTTTGGGTTTGGTTTTTTTGGGTTTCAACTTGGGCTTTAAATTTATTATTTTTTAGTAGTAAGTGCGAGCTAAAAACACAAACTCTTAATGATTTGAGAAACATGTTATAATATTAAAGTTTAAATTTATGTTTCCATAAGTTTTAAACATTAAAAACTAGGTTTAATACCCGTGTGTTACACACGGGTTAAATAGTAATATTTATAAAGAAATTATAACCATTATATTTAAAAATTTGTAAATATATAACATTTAAGGAGTTGGCTCCATCAACTTGCATGGTGAAAAATTAGCTAAATTTTACCTTCCAAACTTCCTATTATAGAAAAAAAAAATCCCTCCAAAAATTGCCCCCTAAAAGTTTGATTTATTAGATAGATCAACTACATTTCTAGAGAAATTTGTTAAAAAAACAATAATCATAAACTAAATTTTAAATGTTCTCTTGCTTCAACAAAACACAATCAATAAATTAAAGATAAATTGCAATATGGGTCATATAATAATATATTACAATATGGGCTTTTGCGTAACATAAGTCATGCGCTTTACATATATGATATTTAGCATGCATGTAAACATTATTGGGTCGGTTCGGTTTTTACAGATCGGTTATTTTACAAAAACCATACCCAACCCGAAAGTTTGGTTTTTTTAAAAATTAAACCCAAAACCCACGGTTTCTGTTTGGGTTCGGTTTTTTTGGGTTCGGCTTGTCGGTTTTTGGGTTTCGGATCGATTTTTTCGGTTTCATGCTCACCCCTAATTCTAACCGTAATTAAACCAAAAGACAAGTTACATATATAAACTTGTAAAGAGAGACGTAAATGGTTCCTATACATATTTATGGTAACGACTAACACATGACCAATTAATGGGAATGTGAAAATTGACTTCTTCCTACCACTATTTTCCCGAGTTTAATAAATAAACTAAACGAAAAATGAAAATGAAATTAATGAGAGAAAAAAGGAGAGGAAAATGGAAAGAACCAATGTAATTTCGTGTTTTGGAATTCGAAACAAATGAAAACAAACAACAAAAAGTTATATGTTACGAGGTTAAAACAAAAACAACATGATCAGCAAATCATATAATTATCAAACAACTTCTTCTCTTCCTTCTACTTCCTTTCATTCCACGATGAAGGGTAGACGAAAAGATTATTAATTAAAAAAAAACATTTTTAATATTTTCACCTCTTTATAAAAAACTCAAGAACATGATTATTTTTGTACCTCATTTTCATTTACTTCTATTATTTTTGAAAGGGACTATATGTAGGGGCATTTGTTACTTATCAGTCGAGGCAACGAAAAACGTCCTTATTGAAGGAGTGAATGAAAATACAAAAGTGGTTTTCATTAGATTTATTAATGAAACACACCATTCACGTATATACGTCTCGATCTCTAATTTGTTGAATTTTGCATTACCTATACTTTAACTATTGTATCATGAATTACACGTGTGTCACGCATGTGATGGAACATGCTTATTGACTTGACTTAATTATTTATAACTAATAAATCGATAGTTAAAATTAAAATTAAAGGGTAAAGAACACGTGACATTAAGGATAACAGCTAAGGGTTAGTTAATATGTCAATCTTATATTTTAATATTATAAAGATTTTTTTTAATGACAAGGCTATAACTTTAGTATTCTTAAACTACTCAAAACAATATACATTACACCCATGTTATATACTACATCCATAAAATTGCATCCACGACTTTTTATGACTTGCTATAGATCGATAGAGTAAAAAAACTAATATAACCGACAGTAGAGAAAAATCTCAGTAGTGCATGGTTAGGACTATGATTTGTAGTCAACTTCGCGTACAAGCCTATAAGTGAAAAATTAACGTGGGGGCATTTATTACTTAAAAAATAGTTTGAAAGTTAAGATCTTCATCAAAAAATTTCTTAGTTAAGATTTCTACGGCAATGAAAGAAAGTATGAATTTTCAAAATCCAAATTTTTCTTATTATTATTATTGGTATTACTATTACTATTATTATTATTGATACTACTACTATTATTATTATTATTATTATTATTATTATTATTATTATTATTATTATTTATCTTCTAGTTATATTTGTTGTTATTATAGCTAATATTGTTAATTTATAAAAATAAACTAGACAAAAACCAGGTCAACAATGTGACGATCGGGGCTGACATGTGTGACTTCAACACATGTTTTCATATGTCGCATGTTACCGTCAATGTTAAGTTGGAGAATAGAAAATGTCAATTTGTTGAAACTTGAGGGTGTAAAGTGGAATTAGAAATGATGTAAATAAATAAATAGTTTAGAATCTCACGGGTACGAGACACGTTGGTAGCTTCGTTACGTGTGTTGCGTTAGCAGGATTAATCTGTAGTACCCACGATGATGACATTAACGTGACATCTCATAATAATAGTTTTCATAAATTAATTTATTTTATCTTGTGGTGGCCAGTCACCAACAATGAATGGAAAGACCACATCAGGGTTTGAGTTTTATGCGAACGGCGGATTAATTCTCACCAACCTTTGAGCTGATTGCTTTCTGTGTCTTAATTGCTCTTGTGATGTGGGTGTCACAGGCCGGTTAGCGAGTCCGATATACTCGTTTTTTAGCTAAAACCTAAACAAATTAAAAATGAAAAATAAAAAAAGCTGACAAACCAACTTAGAAAATAAAACAGCATGTTAGACATCCCAGAGTCTTAAGTGCGTCGTCCAGTCAGTGAAGCTAACTCTAGTTTGATAAAGGTATTTGGCTAAAAAAAAATTAAAAATAAACTATAGTGACGAGATGTCGTTGCTACTGATGGAATACATCGCTAATTAATAATAGTAATAGTAATAATAATAATAACAAAATTATAACCTTGCTAATATTATTTTTAATTATTATAATAAAACAGTTATTATCTATTATTATTTGTTGTCGTTTATTGCATGTACTTACAATAATTGTTGTTGGTAATTAAATATTTCAGTGTTCGTAGGATGAACTTGACTAATTCTTCATTGGTTTATTTTGTGTTTGCTCGCTTGTGGAAAACTATTATTTTTCATGTTTAATTAATTATATATATATGTGATCAGATCATATCATATATATGGTCCATCCACTTTTGGGGAAGGAGGTGGCGTTACTTTCTGTTATTTACTTTAATTAGTGCTAATTATAAATTAATGTCGATCATGGCTCAAAGATAATAAATCCATAGACTTCAACTTAATTCGATCTTAACGTTCGACTCTAAATTGTTAAACGGGAACATGCAATTGATGTACGTTAAGCCGGTCGTTCTCAACATGTAACGTACTCATGTCCTTGAAAACTTTAACCATACCAAATATGTTTTTTACACTGAAAGGCATTAATGCCTCATTATTCAATGTAATCGTTGAAAACCATGCAATTAAATTAAAAAAAAAACAAACAAACGTAACAACGCCTGCTTAGATTAAAAAAATTAATTAGTAACAGAAACAAGGTTTAGAAACGAGCATCTAAAAGCCGGCTTAAAACCATAAGATGCTTCAATAGGTCGCTTGTCTCCTATATTCAGATCACAACCAAAATCCTATTATATATTTAAAATCATTCATCGTATAAATTATTAATTGTACTTACAATATATCTACGAGTGAGATTCAAATAATCAGTGAATAATTAAATAATATATACTTAATGAACAACAATGGTTTTCTTGTTTATTTGTTTCATAATTAGAGACTAAACATGTTTCCTTCATTTTTTTCTATCTAGTTAATATTTTTTTTTTTATTTCAAACTCACATGTATTGGCTACTTTTCTTTTTAACGATAATTCTTAAATTTTTTTAAAATAAATTTACCACAATATGTTTGCGGTAAAATTTAAATAGAAGATATATTAACGGGAAAACTACATCAAAATATAAAGTCTAAAGTTATTATGAATTAATAGTTTTTTAATCATTTCCGCAAATGACACAAACTAATAAATTAATTTATACGACGTAATATAATAAAGGAATTAAACGAAATTTATAATTGAGTTTCTTGTAAGCTTGTTTTTATATTTCGCTGGATGCATGCAGAGAAACTTTCTTTTGGATTAGGTGTGTATGCATATGTGTTCACTAATTATTATAAAGAGTAAACTTCGGTTTTAGTATCTAAGGTTTTGTCTTTATCATGATTTTAACTCATTAGTTTCAGTTTATTTTTTATCATCATGGTTTTTAAATCGTTTTATTTAAAACCAAGAGACTAACACTGTTAATTTTTTTAGTTAAATAGAGAGATATTTTAGTCTTTTAACACACAAGGACTATTGATATAAATTATTAAATTATTTCGATCAATCATACAATTTATTCAAAATAAATAAACAATGAAGCAATATCATTTACACCTTACATATACCGAAAAAGTTAATAATATTAGTGTCTTGGCCTTAATTAAGACGACTTAGAAGCCATTATGACTAAAAGGAAGATAATTGAAGTAGTGGACTAAAAACATTATAAGTTGAAAACTTAGAGACTAAAACCGAAATTTACTCTATTATAAAACATTTCTTAAAACGGCATCCAAAGACTTTTTTTTATTAGTTTTGAAACCGTATTCAAGAATCACATTTTTAATTAATCATGCCATCATGGAATGCAATTTATATAATATAATAAATTAAATAGTTTATTATGAACAAATTAAATTAATAGAAAGGGTTTCAGATGCTTTATCATGAGCCCTAAATGAGACAAAAAGAAGTGTTGCTTTGTAATAGTGATTAGTAGTTAATAATCAGATTTAAAATCAGGTTGCGCGTTGTAGTAGTCGGGTCACACAGTCAGGTCTTGCGTATGTGACTTCGTCACATACGTTGATAAAAAAGTCTCACGTCCCGTACGTCATGGCGCTCTGTAATGTGTCACATATTAAAAAGCGATGAAATATCAAAAGTTAGAGGTTAAAATGATAACAATATTGAAGTCGTACTATATGTGAAAGTAGAGTAAGAGATCAAAGTAAAAAACTTATCAAGAGCTAAAATGACAATTAGTAAAAGTCGGAGATTAAAACCGTAAATACGTTAAAAGTCGAGAATTAAAACCGTAAATACTTTAAAGTAAAAAAAGTTGAAATGCTGCGTAACTGGCCGGTGCAAAAGCACCGACCTTGACAATTAGATAGTATATAAATATAAATATAAATTTAGAATATTACTCTCATGTGCTGCACAGAACGTGAAAAAACTAATAAACGAGAGCGAATACTGAAACATAAAAAAAACATTTTAACGTCAATTATTCGATGTATAAAAACCAAAACAGAAAAACTAACAAAGAGGTTTATGAAGAAAAAAAGTAAAAAGAATGTTAAAAGTAATAAAAAAACACGATTAGTCGGAGACTCTAACCCACTCTCTAAAACACATATTTTTAATATAGCAACAATACATCTTAAGCAATCACAGCAACATATTATTTTGACCTTACCCTGTTTGGTAATTTTACATAGTCTAAGTAGATGTAACATGATAATTCTTGATTGACCCCTCAAAACACCATAGCTAAGAACTTATCTTTTAATGTAAAGGCTAATATTTTCTTTTCTATGAGATAGGCGAGTGATACCAAGGAAAATACAATGTTCAACCTAATAAATATAAAAAATGCCATTTAAACATCAAGAGAGTATTTCCTTAATCAATCTAGGCACTGACGGAGTCATGAAAATTTTCTTATGAGATTATTTTTTTAGTTCGTGGAGCCCAATAATCTAGATAGATAGTTCTTAATATTATTCATGTCACTCAACTATTGGATTGGATCGGATCATAAAATAAAAGACATTGTCATTAAAAACATACTATAAATATAAAATGTGAATAAAAAGACAAAAAACCTATTTTGAGTTGATGAGGATTGAGGATCATGATGCATTTTTTGGTGGTAATTGGAAAGTGGGTTAAAGCCAAGTGATTATTAGATTAGGACCAAGGGATTATTGGGTTAATATATTAATGTACTAAGTCGACCTACCCCAATTTTATTAATAACAAGCTCACAATTAACAAAGTATAACTATTTTATTTAATTGTTTAATTTTTTTAAAATTTGTAATTGTATTTTTAAAGACTTAAATTTAAAAAAAATCTAAACGCGCAATTGTGTCATTAAATAACAACGGAGTTTGTAATAAAAAAAGACTAAGGTCATTCATGAGCCGAAAAATAGTGAGTCGGCCGACCCCTGTCGGCCCTATATATGTGGCTCTGCCCCTATATCTCGGAGGATCGAGAGATAGCTTTTTTTGAGTTGAACTATTAAGAAAAAAATGCTTCTAAGACCATCTATAGCACGCGCCCGTGACGGCCACCTGTTGTGCTGGTGGTTGCATTTCTCTAGCGGGCGGCATTAGGGTGATGAATTTGTCGGAGATAGCTCGTTAGCATAAGCAAGAAGATGGGAAAGAAAAAGGGGTGAGGTTGGGTCTCACGTAAAAAGAAAACATTTAAAAAACGAAGCCTTGTAATTTACTCTTGTATAAATTTTATTACAAGGACGGTGGATGAAATATTTGTATGCCAATATTATACAAACTTAATCATGTGACCATGATCTTCCCGTAATATCGGTAGTTGATTTAATATCCTTTTTAAATCCAGCTGGTCATGATCTTCTCTTGATTTGGTTGACCGATAAACCGTACTTAAATTAAACCATTATACTTGCTTGTTCCCTCGATAACGTTACTTGGTCATGATCCATAGATTAATTTTTTTTTAACAACAGATCGATCGATCGTGCACATATATATATATATATATTCATAGATGATCAGCATCATATATGCACCACAACTTTGACCATATATCCTCACACCTAATCCCGCTTCCCTTAGTTGACAATATATGTTAATGACCAAAATGTTACATCGCAAGTTGAGGTTCAAGTTCCATGCACCAACCCAATTTTTTTGGAACTGCTAAAATCACCTAAATACTTTATTGGATTTTAATTCATAACTATTTAATTGCGAAATTTACGTACTATTTTACCACCACGAAATTAAAGATCGTCTTTTGTATATGGAATTAAATGAAAGTGAACTAAATTTAATAATTTTTCATAAAGTAAAAATCAATAATGATAAAGTAAAAATCGTTATATAATAAATCCGGGCCGGTCCTGAGAAATCCGGTGCCCTGTGCGAGCAATAAAAAAAGTGCCCCCTATTATGTCTTGGTGGGTTTTTGGGGGCTTAGTTGGTTTCGATTTGTTAGTTGAATTATAAAATGGAGTTTATAAACAATAATGACTATTACTATTAAGTCTAAAAATAACCATTGACGTAAAAAAGAACGTAATTACATAAAACGTCAAGTTCATAAAAGTTATAAGCTAAGTTCGTTAAGTTAGTTGGTTGAATTAAAGTTTTATTTAACATTGGGTCGAAAGTGACAAGTTTTAAAACTCATTTTAAAGTTTCAAATAAAAATATAACAATATTAAACTTAAGGGGGTTTAAGTGTAAAATTTAAAATAATTCACCCAAACCCCACCCAACCCCGTCCTGTTCAGTTATCTTCTCCGGCGAGTTGCCGGATTCCGGCAACAACTCCGGCGACGCTGAAAACTCATTTTTAGACGAAATTAATCATTGTTTTCAGTTCTAAACCCTTAAAATACATGGTTCGAACTCTAGAACATCATCCAAACCCTTAATTCATCCCCTATAAACTACTGGGTCGCTATCTGTGATGGTGCCCCTCGGAGAGATGGTGCCCTGTGCGGTCGCCTACCCCGCACACCCCTAGGGCCGGCTCTGATTATAAATCAAAGTTTTAAGTGAGGTCACCAATACCTCTTTTAGAGGAAAACTAAGGGGAAAATATTGGACGTCATTCCACATCAACCATGTTTTGTTCTTACTTTTTTTATTTAATATTTCGTCATCTTTTCCAAACTAAAATTACGGGAATTTTGATTTCGCAATCAATCATCCCCTTTTCATATTTCAGTTTTTTTTATAAATCATTTGTTCTTGAATTATAATTAATTCTTACCTTAAAATTTTGACTACACATGAATACAGAAAAATGTGTAATGTAACTAAATATTTAATATAATGTTTACAATTTTTATTAAACACGTCTCGTGTATCATACGGGTAATACACCTAGTTAATAATAAATACATATATTTTAAATAATACACGTATCGTGTGCACTAGAAAACTAAGTGGTTTGCGACACAACCAATTTTGACGCAAACTGCGACACATTTACTGCAAATTTTGTCAAAAACTGGTTGTCTTGTGTTGCAGATGCTTGCAGATTTCATGAGAATAGCATCACAAACGTTTTGCGATGAGGTTTTCCCCACGTCACAGTAATCTTAGTCAGAAAATGGTAAGCTTAGTCAGAAAATGACCTCTTTATAAGTGATTTGGTTGAACGTTGTCATTAGGTAGCGGAAATGTTAAAGGTAACAAATTGCTAGAAAATATGGTAAAATATGGTTTTAGTGATATTTTAGATTTTTTATTGTCATGTAATGATATAATTATTTATATATCTTTCAGTAGTTAATTGTTTTAAAACTACTAAACATCTTCTATATAATAAAGGAAATTGAATTTTGTTTATGTGTCAACCAGGCCATTTATGATTGTTTTCCTTATTTGTTATTATTTGAGAGTTTCTCTCAAAAATAATAATTTTATGTTTAAATATATATAATACAGTATAATATCATTACTTACATTTTGACCCTTATTAGTAAGAATATTCTTAAAAAACTTAAGATTAGATTTAACCCTCTCATACTAGGATGTGCATAAATCGGTTTATATATGATAAGATTTATAAATGAAACTTCCGAATAAAGTTGGTATTAACCCACAAATTTTAACCATACATAACTTTTTTATATGACTTTATTTTTTAAAAAAACTACACCATAACCCAAGTGTAGTACGGCACTAAACTAGTTACTTTATTATATAAAGTTTAAAAAATTACTTGAATGAAGAACGACATGTATTTTTATAACTAAAGGTTTGGGATGAGAAAAACAAACAAATGTTGTGGATTGCCAAAATAATACATGATGATTATACGTTATGGCCATAAGAGTTTTCAGAACAGGTTTTGTATACATATTTGAGTAACTTGTTGTAAGTGATTGTAAAGCAAGGGAAATAAAATATTACCAATCATCATATGTGTATTTGAAAAAACAATGTTTATCTATATTAGTTTTTTAATATTTATTTAAAGTAGTTGTGAGTGGAGATAAAGAAATGTATAAAACTTAACATGCGAGATAGAAATTTAATGGTATAATACATCCAAATTAAGTGCATGTGGTTTTATCGCAGTCAATGACAAAGTCTGTTTTGTAAATCTAGTCATATCTTTAGACTGTTTAGTCCATTGTTTGATATATATGCTTGATGTGAGTTTACCTGAATTATACAAAACTTTAAACACCTAAAATTACACCAAATTTGATATTTTTATCAAACAACTTCCTACACCAAAACAAAGAAAGATTTTCCTACACCAAATTTAATCTCATGCATGGATGGAAATTGTTCCACGAATTTAAGGTTTTATCTTTTATGGTCTAAAGCTTAAGCTTGCAAAAAGGAATTTAGGATAATACAAACAAACTTTAATTAATCATAACAATAATCCGATCTTTATTACATTACATTACATTAATTAAAAAATGACAACTAAGTGGACATGATATGTTTCTAACAACTTTCAATTCCGGGTAACCAAACTAAAAAAAAATAATATAAAAAGGTTGGCTATACTTTTACACACCAATTTGGAATTAAAACTTAAAAAAGATGTGGCATATTATTTATATATGTATATATATATATGTGTTGTTAACATTCATTTCTCCACCCAACTCTCTCCTTGATTGTAAATTTTGTCCTCTCTTCCATCTTCACCATCTCTCTCTTTTGATCATCATCATTCATCAGCCATGGCTGTTGCTTCAGGCTCAACCTTAAACCTTCATCTCCCTTCATACCCTTACATCTCAACACCATCACTCTGCACCAAGTTTACAAAAAAACAACAGGTACATCGATCGATCTGCTTAATTATTATTTCTTTTACAACTTAAATGTTTAATTAATTAATCCACCCTCGATCATAACGACACCAAAAGGATCGAATTAATTTAATGTTATTGATGGTTTTTACAGTTAAGAATAAATGCTTGTGCAACAAATCCAGATGCTGAAGATGGGAAGATGACGATGAAGAAGGATAAAAACAACTGGAAGATCGATTTCAGCGGCGAAAAACCAAAAACACCATTGCTTGATACCATCAATTACCCTGCGCACATGAAAAACCTCACAACACAGGTGTGATGATCGAGAGTTAGTTAGTTAGTTTGTTAGTGCATCGTTGAGTTGTACACTGTGCTTAAGTTGTTTTTTTTTAATTTCAGGATTTAGAACAGTTAGCTGCAGAGCTTAGAGTTGATATTGTGTATTCAGTAGCTAATACAGGCGGGCATTTGAGTTCAAGCTTAGGAGTTGTTGAATTGTCTGTAGCTTTACACCATGTTTTCAACACCCCAGATGATAAAATCATCTGGGATGTTGGTCACCAGGTTGGTACCGGTTTTCATTTTATCATTAATTAATTAATTAATTAATTAATTGATTTGTTTGTTTGGTGTTAATATATATTTATTAATGAATTGTGAAACTGCAGGCATATCCGCATAAGATTTTGACAGGAAGAAGATCAAAAATGCACACTATAAGAAAAACATCAGGTTTAGCTGGTTTTCCAAAAAGAGATGAAAGTGTTCATGATGCTTTTGGTGCAGGCCATAGCTCTACAAGCATCTCTGCTGGCCTAGGTAACCTCTACTCTAACTTAATCATAAATAATATTTTCTTATTCAAATCAGTGTAAAAAAACATATATACAAATTAATGAATTATAGATAGATTTAGAATTAGAACGGTTAACTTACACACTCTCTAATTTTATTTTTTATAGAAACGTATTACTTAAACCAGGAGTAATAAGATCTTGATACCGCTAGGTCAAAACACCATCGCTTACGTATTTTATAGATAGGTAAATTGCAATTTTTTAAACTGGTATGTATATATTAGAAACAGAGACCGTATAATACATATGGATATGTACATTTATACTTTTTTGTGAATAAATACAATATACTGCATGAAGTATCTTTTAAGTTTTATTCGAAAGCAGGTTCGTGTACCCTTTTTGTCTTGTTATATGTTTAATTTTCTTTTAATATTTAACTAAGTGAACTAACTAATGTGTTCAATAAATAATGTGATATTTAAGTATGGAAGTTGTTTGGTGTTTAATAAATCAAATTGACAAGACAAAAGAATTTTAAGTTGATAAAAAAATATAATTTGAACAACTTACAAATTTTACTTGTTGGAAGTTTATAATTAAAAAAGTCAAAATTACCGTCTCTGTATATTGGAAAATAAACAAGTAGATGATGGGCCATACCGAATTTGGATACAAGTGTCATTCAAAAAAATACAAAAGAAAAATAAGTAATATTTATCGAAAATGGGCCATACCAAATTTGTGTCGATTGTTGGGCAAAAACAATAAAAACGTTTTTGTTTCAATATTTATGATATTAGTGTTGCTTTATTGACAGGTATGGCTGTCGGAAGAGATTTATTAGGGAAGAAAAACAACGTGATATCTGTGATCGGAGACGGTGCCATGACCGCGGGACAAGCATATGAAGCCATGAATAATGCAGGCTTCCTTGATTCAAATCTAATCGTCGTCTTAAACGATAACAAGCAAGTTTCATTACCCACGGCCACGCTCGACGGACCAGCAACCCCTGTCGGAGCTCTCAGTAGCGCTTTATCAAAGTTACAAGCCAGTACCAAATTCCGTAAGCTTCGTGAAGCTGCCAAGGTGGTTAGTCATATTCAAATTATGATGATTATGAATAATCCTGCATTGTACAGCTTATATTGATGCATAAATGATTTGTATGTATGTAGACAATTACAAAACAAATTGGGCCTCAAGCACATGAAGTGGCAGCCAAAGTTGATGAATATGCACGTGGTATGATTAGTGCTAGTGGGTCGACTTTATTCGAGGAGCTTGGTTTGTACTACATTGGTCCCGTCGATGGGCACAACATTGAAGATTTAGTGACTATTTTTGAGAAAGTTAAGTCCATGCCCGCACCGGGTCCGGTTCTGATTCATATTGTAACCGAGAAAGGGAAGGGTTACCCTCATGCTGAGGCCGCTGCTGACAGAATGCACGGTAAGCAATTAAACATGCGAGAATAGATTGGTTGATAAAGTTGGGTAATTTTATGAAACGAACGAGCTTAATTTGGAAGTTTGTTATCATTTCAGGCGTTGTGAAGTTTGATGTTGCAACTGGAAAACAGTTCAAGGCAAAGTCGCCAACACTGTCGTATACACAGTATTTTGCAGAAGCACTTATAAAAGAAGCGGAGGTCGATAACAAGATTGTAGCTATACACGCAGCCATGGGAGGTGGGACGGGACTCAATTATTTCCAGAAGCAGTTTCCTGAACGTTGTTTTGATGTGGGCATTGCCGAACAGCATGCGGTTACTTTTGCAGCAGGTTTAGCAACAGAAGGTCTTAAGCCGTTTTGTGCCATCTATTCCTCGTTTTTACAGAGAGGCTATGATCAGGTGAGTACTTAATTTCTTATAACTGATAACTTTGTAACTCATAACTGATTAGTGTTATTTGATAAAAATCAGGTGGTGCATGATGTTGATCTTCAAAAGTTACCTGTTCGGTTTGCAATGGATAGAGCTGGTTTAGTTGGTGCAGATGGACCAACACATTGTGGAGCATTTGACATAACTTACATGGCATGCCTGCCAAACATGGTGGTGATGGCGCCATCGGATGAAGCCGAATTGATGAATATGGTCGCCACGGCTGCACTCATTGATGACAGACCAAGTTGCTTTAGATTCCCAAGAGGCAATGGCATTGGAGTGCCTCTTCCTCCTAATAACAAAGGAGTTCCTATTGAGGTTTGTTCTTGCTTTTGACTTTCCGCAGTCAACACAGGCTACTTTTTGACTTAACAACTAACATCAAATCTTTAATTTCTTTTTGAAAAAGGTTGGTAATTGCATTTACCATTGCAAGTTATCCAAAGAACAAATCAGTTGTCATGTGAAATGCATAATAAGTTGTGAAAAATTGAATTTGAAATTAATGAATTTGACTTTGAACAGGTTGGTAAAGGAAGAATCTTACTTGAAGGAACTAGAGTTGCAATATTGGGATATGGTTCCATAATTCAAGAATGTCTAGGTGCAGCTAGCTTACTTCAAGCCCATAACATCTCTGCAACAGTAGCCGATGCCCGGTTTTGCAAGCCCTTAGATTCAGAACTGATCAAAAGACTAGCCAACGAGCATGAAATCTTACTTACAGTAGAGGAAGGCTCGATTGGTGGCTTTGGATCACATGTGATGCACTTTTTAAGCTTAAATGGTCTTTTAGATGGGAAACTTAAGGTAAAACTAGTTCCAAAACACATTCATTTACAGAAAACAAAATCATTTAATGTAAAATGTAAACTAACTATAATTATGGGATTTATTATTTGCAGCTTAGAGCAATGACTCTTCCTGACCGATACATTGACCATGGAGCACCACAAGACCAGCTTGAAGAAGCTGGTCTTTCTGCGAAGCATATTTGTTCGTCGCTTCTATCACTTTTGGGAAAGCCTAAAGAAGCACTACAATACAAGTCAATAATGTAAACCAAATAACAAAACTTGATCCTCCTGTCTTATTAACGTAGTGAGCAGCCAATGGAGGATCAATCATGGCTTGTAATATACATTGTATTTATATATACTGTTAAAGTTCTTCTTATAATGTGATATATTGCAGAAGCCTCAATGATAAAACTACACAGTGATAGACTGATGAATATAAGATTTTTTTTATATGTATTAATAATAACTTAGTCTCTATATATAAATGTATAACTTAATCTCTATATAAATGTAAAACTTAAGCAAACTGAGTGGAGGACAACCCTATGTGAGTATGTCCGCAAAGCTAATGTGTCGTAGCAACATAACCAACTGAAAGGGACCGAGCCAAAAACATATCTCGTATAAAATATAAATTCATCAAGAGATGTGTGGTGTGCTGATGAAAGACGGGGTTAACTGTTAGACAGAAAACACCACTGTTTTCACGCCAAAAAGTAGGAGCAGAAGTCAGAGATAAGCTTAGCTCTTGCACCAGTGACATGATCCACTTAATGTGCACTAGCCCAATATTCGGCCTCGGTACTAGATAGCCCAGCAACAGTGTCTATTAGTAGTCAAACAACAACAGTCGGGACAATCGGCCTAATCAACACCAACGTGGGCATTAGTGGCAGGCGTCAACGAACTAGATATAGGTAAATCACGAGTAATGGTGTATTTTTGCCACACCAAAATCGAGCAAAAATACGCAAAAAAAAAGGGCTAGGCATGGGCTTTTGAATTAAGTAGTAAGAGATTTGGATTTTAATTTATTTAAGACATTAGGACTTAAGAGTAGTAAGGGATGTGGGCATCCTCAAAATGGCATGTGATCAACTCCAAGTTCCCATCGCAAACTTCCTCAAAACATCATCACCATACTGGATCATATATGATTTCAACTTTTATTGGTTAGGGTCACTTGCGGCTCAACACGGGATCCGGTCAGCTTATTATAGTATCTTCCCGAATGTTATGCTTGGTTTCATTGGATCACTGGAGGTGCTGATGCATGACGATGATTCAAAAACCATTGGAAAACTTTATTAATCGACCAAAATGGGTTTCATCTGACTACAAAGCTGGACCGAAAACTTTTCAGGTCATTAGAAGATATGAAAACTTGCTTGCTGTTGAAGAAAACGTTAGTGATGCGTTTAGATTTGGAGCCACTGTTGCGAGGTGTGACGTGGTGATTGTAAGAAGCAGTTACGGTTTCAAGCCAGAATGGTTGAACTTGTTGAAGGAACTTTATAAAAATCCGGTTATTCCAGCCGGGCTTTTACCGGCAAAGATGGGTGATGGAGACTACGCATGTTGGCTGGAAACAAAACCGTGACTGGAAATGCATGAAAAAGGATCAGTTGTTTACATTGCGTTTGGAACATAAACAAATACGAGTCAATACTAGTTGACTCAGTTGGTGTTAGGTTTGGAGTTGTGTGAGTTACCATTTTACTTGGTATTAATTGATCAATGTGGGTCATCAGATAATGAAGTTATTGAATTGCCACATGGATTTGAGGAGAGGACATGTGGACTGGGTTGCTGTGTAGGAGTTGGGTGCCACAGTTCAAGATACTGAGTCATGACTCAGTGGGTGGGTTGTCAATTCACTCAGGCATGAGTTCAGATGTGGACGCGCTTTAACTCGGTAAACCATTAGTGTTGTTGCTGTTCTTGTTGGACCAAGGTTTGATTGCGAGTTATTTGGTGGTGAAGATGGCATGTATGATTGATAGGGAGAATGTGTTGGTGAATATAACAAATGAGGGTTCATTATGTAAATATAGCTTCTGTTAGTTAGTTAACATTTTTCTGTTAGTTTTGTTGTCTTGGTGTAGAGATTAGTTAGTTAGTTAGATTTCAGTTTTCTTTCAATTGTTACTGTAAGTATTAATACCAGTTCAATGAATGATGAAATCATCTTCTTTTCCAATCAATCAATTCTCTCTAAAAACCAACAGAATGTTGATGGTTCGTTTACTCCAGAATCGGTGGCTGACTCACTGAGTCTTGTAATGGTAAGTGAAGAGGGGAAAGTTGTATAGGGAAAAGGCTAAAGAGAATGATGGCTGTGTTTGGTGACATAGATGTTCAAGATAAATGTGTTGACGAATTGATTCAGTTTCTTCACCCAAATAACCAATGTTTTCAAAAATCAAAACATACAACTTGGAAATAACCCATGTTTTGTTTCATTAGTTTGTATCTCTACTTGAACAAATGATCAGTTTAATGGTTTGATTTTGAAAACATTAACTATTTACAGGTCTGGTGTTGAAAACATAAATAATAACTACTGGCATCATCCTTGAAGTTTAGATTTTAATAACTATTTACAGGTCTAGGAGTTATTAAAGACCATCATTTACATTATATATCAGTAAAAAAACAAGATTATGAAATTAACATAAACAAGGGGGATAACATTGATGTGACTAATTTGTAAGGATCTGATAGTCTATTTTGAAGACGTACAAAAAATTCCTAACGATGAGCCAAAGTATACTTTCATAGACCATTTGATGAAGTCGTTCTTGGCTTCATTAGCCCTAGAATAAGTAGATCTCTAATAATGTAACCTTAATACAGCATAATCAACAACCACAAGTTATCATCTCTATATATATGTCACACCCATTACGCTAGTCTAAAACATACTAAACTGATTTACCAACTACTCTATACTTTCCCAAACATAGTAGAACTTCAAGTTTTATAGTACACAAACATTTGACTCTAAAAAGTCAAATAGGAACTATTATGGCGGGAAAGAAAGAAATAAATACTCATAATTACCTGCGTATATCCCTTTGGTTTACTTTGGGGAAGTCAGTTTAGCTTCATCAGAATCATGCTTCATTGACGAATCCCCACCCATCAGCTCCTGAAAAGCTTCAACTTTCACAGGTGGAGCTCTAACGAGGCCCATGTTACTGCGTCCAAACAAACAAAACTCGATCTCAAATACTAGAGGTGGCAATTATAAATGCAATCATTATGGTTACCTTTGGATATATAAATAAAATAAAATAAATTGGAAACTTTTCAGATGGGTTGAAATTTGAAATTCGTCAAGGAGAATTATTTATACATAGAACCTCCAATATTATGTTATTCAATATATTAAAATTTTATTGAAAAAATATAATTGAAGTCTTGACACAGCTGTTTCTTACGGTGAATGGGCTTGTGGCTGGAGTTGGGGAATCTGGACAGAAGCCATGGGACGAAACTGGTTGTTGGATTGAGCTTGGAAAGCTGAGATTGAAGCAAATTGCTGCTGGCGGAATTGCATTTGGGGATTTCGATAGTTCATTGTTGGAAAGGCGGCAGTATTGTTGTCCATAGGAAAATCAGGTGGGTTTTCAAGTTTGACTTCAACCATGGATCTTTGACTTTGATTTTGACTCTCGTTATCCACACTCATGTGACCACCCATATTCATGACAGGACGAGAAGTGGAAGGTTGCTGCCGCCTTCGCATTCTCTCCCATTGCTGCTGCTGTTGTAAAGGGTGAACCATCTGCTGTTGTTGCTGCTGTAGAGGATGAACCATCTGGTTGTGCATTTGCCGTGGAAACTATAACAGAAAGCAAAAGGGTTAAACAGATAAGATTTACCAGTGACTTTTATGGTTTTTATCTGAATTACATCAACCAATCGTCCAATATACAGAACGCAATCATACTTTTAATTTTGAAAAAGTAAAAAAATTGTTGCATCATTTGAGAAGAGAAACTGATTCGAATAACTTTTTTAAATATAATGAATATAACTTTTTTAAATATTGTTATTTAACCCGTGTGTAGCACATGGGTATTAAACCTACTTATTTAGTATAATCCATTCTGAAAGTAGAAAATGAACCAGACAAGCCCCAATAAACTATATACTTAACCAGCTAGACCCACTCTTAGAAACTTGTGTTAAGCTTCTCCCTCTAGTGCTCGTTAAGAGAGTTTACCAAACCGACATAATCTATAACTCGCAGTTCCACAAAGCCTTCACCTAAACTGATGATAATACCAGGTGACTCAACGTTTATAACTTGATTATGTGATGCGCTAATCTGGCGTTTTCATGTCACAGAAAAGAGTAGAGTATTATTTGGAAAGGGTGAAACTAAGGTCAAATACTCATGATATGATTCTGAAGTGATGCAATATAAAATTATAAAAAATGAAAATTTGATGGTTAAGTAGCACCAAAAAAAGAAAGAAATGGGCCTGAGCAAAGAGACCAGAACTGCATATTAAATTTTAGAATTAAAGTGAGTAGATATCTTTGGAGACTGGATAAGTTACGTTAAGAGAAAGAGAAGTTGAAGTTGACTAACCTGATGAGGTAACCTAACACTAGCTTGATTTTGCAACTGTAACTGTGACTGCATCGCCTGAGCTTGTTGCAGCTGTGTCTGTTGTTGTACATTGTTCTTGGTACCATCTTTCACAACCTCAGCAAAAGCCGCAAGATTACTAGAGTAAGCCGAAAACATATAAGAACAAAAAAGAACCAACAATATTTAACATTAAAATATTGCTACGTACCCATGTCCAATTGTTTGGAGGAACATCTTAAGTAGTTCAGTTGCTGAACATTCCTTTTTGTAACCGTCAGAAAGAACCTTCAAGATACGACCTAATTTAGATATATGAGAGCCAAATAACTGGCCAAATATATCCAATGGCCCACCAGAAGCCCGATCAAAACCCACATCCATTAACAAACGAGAAACCATTTTTCTTGACATCTCCGCTGCTTGTTCTGGACTTAAATTGTTTTTCATCCCAAGTGATCCACTTTTTCCACGATCATGATTCCCTGTTTGTTCCATATTAAGGTACTCTTGTCTTATACCAAGTCTCTCTAACATTATGGGACTTTTGGTCATTATTGGGGGTAAATTATCTAAAGATCCATTACATTTTATATTCTGCACATTATCCATTTGATTTGAAGGAGGTAAAGCACTATCGGGTACAGAATTTGCTGAAAATGTTGTCTCCGGAAAAAATACAATTTCATCATCATCATCTAAATTAGAAGATATTCTACCCAAACCATTATTATCATACATGGGGTTGCTAGGACCCTCTTCCATAAAAACTGCCCGGCTTCTTTTATGCTTTTCAACAATTCTAAGATAATTTGACATTTGCTCAGGTGTACGTTTTTCAGATTCTCGATCCCCCGAAGGTAATCTGTATGGTTTGGTAGCTCTATATATTTCAAAGAACTGGCTATACCATGATTCTGGGATTCTCTGAGACATGCTATCATCTTCGTGCACACCATACCTAGATCCAACACCAAAACTTGCTTTTGATTGAACCTGTTAAATAAAATGCGGCCTACCCCAGTTAATTCCAGGTGAAAATGGTCCAAGTTTAATGCATAAAAAAATAAAACAATAATAGGCTTGTAAGTTGTAATTTTGTTCCTACAACTAGCAATAAAAGGATATGTTAATGTTAAATACTTCAATCCACAAGAAACCAGAAGTTGGTCTTGCTTATCAGATTCACCGGATGACATTTGCTGTCATATTTGCAAAAAAAAGGGGGCTAGAAGTCTCGCCTACACACACGCCTAATGTGCTTTTATGTTTCAACTACAGAGCTTTAAGTATGATAATCTTGTGTATTTCCACAAAGGTTATAAGAATCATACAGGAACATTGACAAAGTCATAAATCATAATCATGTATCATTTAATAACTAAAAAACGAAACTGCTTTAACTTTTCTCTTGCAACAAAGCAAGATAATGCAAATGTAACATCAAAGGTTCACTAACTTTAGGTCAAGAGATAACTACATCTAGCTACCTTTACAATGTAGCTCTTGCAGGAAAATTCTTTACATCCTAACTATCACGAAGGAATAACGTTGCTTCACACAAGTTCTACTGTTCTAGTCAATCAAATTCCAAATAATCGATTATATTTGTAATGAATAATCCTTACTATAAGTCATATCAGTTAAAAATATCTAATCAGCAGTTTGAACAGTTTAAAATAATTGCTGAGTACACTTTGTTCTATTACTTGCATATGAGCAAATAACAATCGCATACCATCATCACCACACTCCGAGATTAAGTGACTTATGTAGAAATTATAAAAAAAAAGAAAAAAGAGAGGTCGGTTCGCCTTTCTAAGCCCACACATCTTGTGCATTGTTCCTACCCATGCACAAACACCATATGGATTTGTGGAATAATCAAGTCCACTAAATACGTTACTAAAGAGTTTGATGAGTGAACTCGAAAATTTTATAAAGTTGGATTCATGAAGGAGCACGAGGTATATTAATATCACCAAAAGTACCAACCATATGCATCTGTCGAAACAAACGCTATTCCAAGACAAATTTCTTTTTGCAATAAAATTTGTGTAAGAGCTTATATATCTTTGTCTTTGGATTAGCTGCCACAGAAAAGTCATATAAAAAGGGTGTCTTTGGCCTCTAATGTTTTTAAACAACCACCTTCTCAGGGGAAGCCATTAACAAATACATTAGCAAATTCACATGACACATTCATTCTTCTGGTTGTTAACTATGATTCAAAGCATAAGTAGAAAAGAGAAAGGATACCTAAGCTAAGCTCAGAAATAAGTATGAAAAACCATCAACACACGTATAAATCTCCATTCCATGAGTTCACCAACATCCCCTCTTCACACAACACAACTATAGTTTCATCATTATGCCCTCATCCACACAATTTTACAAGTACCAAGTGTAGATATGGATCCACAAAGAAAAGCAAACACATAAAACTAATTCATTCCAATATCCGTCATTACTTCAACTTCCATTCCATAATACAGTAACAAGTTAGTAATACAAGAAAAAAAAACAACAACACACCTTAGAAGATTGAGCTACATTTTGTGTAGGACTCTCCAGAGTATAATAAACATCATCCCCATGCAACTGCAAATCTAGAAAGAAAAAACACAACAAACAATTAAAACTCAGTTTCTACTGATAGTCACTACACTGCATACGGATATCATATCACTCTTCCCACTAAAACAAATTTTACTAATCATCTTTCAATATATCTTTTTAACAGCAGAGTAAAGAATGATCTTAATTAAATGAAGACAGTTAAAAGTTTCAATGTGCCAAAAATTTGGAAGTTTAATCACAATTAGTTGAAAGCAGAAGATATAAGAAGAAGGTATATATAAATAAAAAATGAATAGAAAGAGGTAATTGTTACAATTGGGATTGAGTTTGGAATTAGAAGATGATGAAGAACGATTGGAGCGGGGGAAAAGGGAAACGCAAGCTTTGTCAAAGAGGAGAGCGCGTGCACGGAGTTGAAGTTGAATTTGAGCCCTAGATTTGGTATCGTCGCTTCTCATGAATGATTCCCATGAAGATGGTGATGATAAAAAAGGAAGGAAATTGGAGTAGATTGAATCATCTCCAAGCCATGATCTCCATATGCCTTGCGATTCAAGTTTCCGGGCCAGCTCGTAACCTCGGCCGTCGTCGCCCAGTAACGCCATTGTCTCAAATTCAACCAACCAAAGGGCCGGCCAGGAGTGTTTGTGATCGACTCTTAACAATAACTCTAACCTAGCCTACCACTGTTTTGTTTTGGTTATGTCAAGATATGTTCAACTAAATTAATTAAATTAAATTACACAACTTTGGTTGTTTGACAAAAGAGAAAGAAGAATCACTTATTTTCCGGAATGTGAAGAAGTGAAATGAAGTTAAAAAAATAGGTGTTTTAAAGTTTTTTAATAAAGGAAATGAAAGGAAGAAAAGAAATCTTTATTACAGTATGATTTTATCTCCTAACTTTCCTTTTAAATTAGACGGAAGTGGAGAGAAAGAAAAGAAATCATATTAAAACGTTTATTTTTCTCTTATTTCCTACAAACTCTGAAACGCGAAATAAATTTTCATATTTTCCTTTTATTTCTCTTCTTTTCTCTCTAAAGCTTCCTTTCTTTTCTTTTCTTTTCTTTTCTTTTCTTTTCTTTTCTTTTCGTTACTAAACTTGGGAACAAAGTGACAACCCAACCCATGTTCTGATAGTTATGTCATGGATTGCTTTTTTCAACCATCTATTTCAATTAATCGTCTTGAATTTAAAACTATGTTTCAACCAAATATAAAATTCTTTTTTTATTATGTCAATACTCGTCTTAATTGAGATGCAACCCAATGTGCCAAACCGTGGTGAGAGTTATGTCATGGATTGCTTTTTTCCACATGAGCGAGCCTCTTAAGTTCTTGACGTTGTCTATTATGCTTTAGGTGGAAGATGTGTCCAATGATATGGAGATTTTGATTTTTGAGCCATCCATGAATTTGCCTCGAAATAATAGCATACATCTTTTGCATCTAGGATTAGGTATAATCACACCTCTTCGCCCGAGAGCGTGTTTTGAAGAGATTTTGTTCATTTGAGCTCTCCATGTAAGGTAGTTTACTACTTTACTTTACGAGGAATCCAACAATTCCGTTCCTAAATCCAAAAGGGGGGTAAAACTCCCCTTGCCTCTAAAAGTTGGTGTCGAATAAGCTTGATTGAAAATTCCTAACCATTGTTATTTACCCATTCCCATTTATCTCAAGTATCGGACATGACTTGCATTGTAAGAATGTTCGTTAAAGCCCCAGTTCCGCCCATACCCCTGATAGACATGTTATAACTAGTATATATGGCTTGTAAGCTTATTGTCAAATTGCATGAAACCAATCAAGTATTACTCCTTACAAAACTCCTTGAAACCAATTAAATTTCAAATATAACGTTGTCGCGAGCATAGTTTTATCTATGCATCGATATAAGTTTTGCTTAAAACCACACCGATCAATATTTATTTTTAAGTTCAAGTGTTCAACTCTATTCAACCCATAAGGGGAATTCCATTTATTTATTTATTTAAATGACAAAAATAAAAATATAACATCATTACAAGTTTACAACCCTTTTATATGTATGTTCTGATATGCAATCATTTATGTTGAAGTTGTTATTTTACAAACCGGTAAACTGTCAATTCTCCACACATTAGTGACAGTTCTTGTTCAATACGAGAAAAAATAATGTCAAAATGTTAATAAGAAAATTAAAGTTAAAAGCAGGTAATCAATATTATTTTTACAACAATACTTATATAAATGAAAAAACTTGATAAGTAGGTAGCATTCCAAATAGACGTTGACAATTTTAGTCCAACCTCCAAAAACAGAAAATTTTGGAAAACAGAAACATTATACCCAGCCCATACTAATACTAAGGTAAGTCGATCACCTAGCTACATCTAGGCTAAACCGGTCAGCAATGGTCAGCTTTTAAAAAGTTTCAAAATTAGCATTTGTCTATGGTGCTAAGCTATTAATTTGGTCATATGTTAATATGATTGATGAGGAGGCCAGATGAAGAACTCCCCCGAACTTGGCGGCAGTAGCGCCATTGGGTTTGGGTTCCCTACAGTCGACAGAGAACCCAAGGTGGTTGCAGGTGCACCCGATTGGTTCTGGTGGAGCTGCTGGAAGAAGTTCTGATAGCTCGGGTCAAATGGCATCGCGTACGGAACTGCTGAAATGTTAGCAAAACTGATGCTGCTTCCATTACTGCTGCTGTTGTACTGTGGCGGCTGGTGGTGGTTTGTGATTTGGAGTGGTTTTGGTTCCGCCTCGAGAGAGATTTTCAGGCGCTTTGCTGAGCTACCGATGGGAAGGGAACTGTTGGAAATAGCTTGAACGTCGTATCGTTTCATCTCGAAGTTTGTGACCGCGTTCACCCCCCGGAATTTTATTGCTGCTATGTCATATGCCTCAGCTGCTTCCTCTTCTGTGGCTGCACAATGTTATTTAAACATAGACGATTAATAAGGCTGTTAATTACCCTTGAATTCTATGATCCAACTATAAAAAGTTGTAAACTTTACCAAACGTCCCGAGATACAAGTCTTTGTTGCCAGCAACACGGCCGATCCTCGCCTGCCAACGACCTTGTTGATGATGCCTCGTCACACCTCGGTACACGGATGCTCCCCTTGAGAAACCACTACTTTTCCTGGAGTTTTTTTAAAGGAAGTGGTAAATTAAAAAGCGGTAAGGGTGAATCTTCACTCGTTAATACAAAAATGGGTCAATCCGGGCTCGTTATGGTTGCTAGCCAGTCGAAATGGTGAAAAACTCAAAATCATCCGTCCCTTTTATGTATATATAACTAATATTATTATTTTCCAAAGGTCTTTCACATTTTCACATTTTCACCCATCGCTATTAGCTAAAACTTGTATTCGACCCGTTTAACTGATGTAATCCATTTGACCCGACCGTTTCAATTTTCCACTACTAACAAAAGGTTACAAAACAAACCTTCTTAGTGATGCAATGAATTCTTGCTTTGTTGAGTTTTTCATGTCTTCAAGTTCTTTTGCATAGCTTGCAACCTAATCATAATAAGCCCAAACTGCATTATAATCTCTTTTGCAATAAATATTTTTAAAAAACTCTTAATTCAATCAAATGAAACCAAAAGGATAAAGCAAGATCTATTTACCGGGAAGTTTGTGGTGGCAGTCGGTCCCCAGTATTTAAGAGCCGCCAAATCATAAGCCCGTGCAGCCTTATCTTCCTTGTCATAACCACCTGATAATCAATCAAACACCATTTATTTTATAAATTAATAAACGATTTTATGAAAAATAACAAGTGGCCGGAATAATGCAGAATCCACTTACCCAAGTACACTGCAGAAAATATCATTGGGAGCCATTTCCATGCAAAAGAGCAACAAAAGAAATCAAATATTAGCTTATGTAAGTGGTCCATGATTTGAGCACCAAAATACTTTTAGATAAAGCAAAAGCTAAAAGACATGGAAGCACTCATTTCGACCCGTACATATATGTATGATATGAAGTGCACGGTTAAATTCGGGCCATAGTTTGACACAAAAGAAGAATAAAGCGCTTTTAGTAGGGTTTATCTAGTATAATGACACATAATTTCTAATAGAGATAAGGTAACTAACTATTCAACTTTTCTTTTTAAGCTGACCCAAATATTGAAACTACTTTACCGGACACTCAACACTCAAGTGTGTATTCAATTTCAATTATACCAAATCTAACAAAAAATATCACCTTGATAAAAAAAAATAAGCAAGTTTTGTTTTTCCAGATAGCATAAAGTTAATTCATCTGATTTGGTATATCAAAGAAACTAACTACATACTTAGGTGGTTAAGTCTGAGGTTTATATTAATGAAAAAAGTTGAGAAACTTTTCTATACGGAGTGTCCTTTTTAATATTGTTAACATACATTAAAAAACAAGGTTGAATCAACCAAACTTTTAGAAACATAATAAACCCAATTAAAAATGTGGATTAAAAAGTACAACTTAAATAAGAATGATAACATCATGACAATCATCAACAAGTTTAAGTGACACAAACTTTTTACAAGCACTAAAACTGTCAAATTTTCAATATGGTCTCATCATGTTTCTTCTACTTATCTTCAGAATAGTAACCAGTTTCATAACTAGTTGATCTATGTTATTCAGTTTTTCACTACAATTAAACAGTTTTTAAAATTTAAATTGTTTAAAACAAAAAGTTTAGAGTGAAATGAGAGTTTGACTTGGTCAAAGATATGAGGGGTGAAGAAAAAAAGGAAAGGGAAAGCAAAAGTAAAAGATGAAAAGAAACTACAGTGAAATGCAGACCTAGAGCTACATGGTTTGTGTGATAATAGAGTTGGAAAGAGAAACAAATTTAACAAACAGGATTTTGTGTAAATCTTCTGGACAAATTCCTTCCATTTTGGGCAATGACATGACAACTACAACTCACAAACTTCATTTCATTTCACATGTCTAAATTATAAACAGTTTTTCTATTATTGTAGCAACAGTTTTTTATAACATTTTTATATAAAAATCAATATCGAACTTCCACATTCAAAAACCTTATAATTTCAATTTACTATTTTAGTATTTTTCACTCAAACCCCTCATATGGTTAATGTGATTTAAAAAAAAAGGATATAAATGTCATACACTGAAGCGTGTGTACTACCATATCTTTAATTATTTGGGCTGAATTGGGCAAGTATGATAGAATTGTCCTAAATATGCCACACTCCTCTCTAAATTCATATCAAGTATCAAGCAACACATTCAAAAAACTTAAAAGTTCATATTTACTATTTTTTAACCCAAACTCTTCTAATACATTAGTGTCATACGTAAAATGTGTTTACTTTCACAGTACTTTATCTTTCGGATAATAATGCGGTTTAGGATTTAGGGTTTAAGGTGGAAAAGATAGATTCCTCTGATTTGACACTTTAAAATGAAGTACATGGAAAATTAAAAAGACAAGGGTGTATATACTAATACTATATAGCATCTCTCAAATTATATTATATTAAGGTTTAATAAAGGTATATAATCAAAACAATCTTTGATTTTTATAAGAAAAATTGTACCTTGACGTCCTTTCCTTGCCTGACCCTCTCTTCTACAGCTATTATCCCAAAGATGCGCTTCATATCTACCAGTCCACCTATGTCTGCACAAGCCACAAATCAACATTTTTTTATAAATAAAAAAATCAGTAATTTTATGTAAAAAAAAGTATTAAATAAATATTTTTTATTAAAAAATTATGATGATGATGATGATACCTAGTAACACCTCTGTAGATTGAAGTTCTCTGCCCAAAAGTATCAGTAATCTTCTTACAACTATTCTGACCAACACAATCACCGGCGGCGGCTACAATCGCCTTCTGATCAACGGCAGATCCGGCCGTAGTAGTGGTGATGGTGGTGGCGGAGCCGGTGGTTGTGATTCCCAACGATAACGCATTCATCGGCCGCTGAGTGTAACCTAACTCGTTCGACTCAGCGAACTCAGTCATCTGAGTAGCTGAATCGTCCACCTCCGATCCCGAATTCGCTGAAAATGTCGGAAAACCAGCAGTTCCGGTGACAGCTTTAAGCTCCTGCTGATCGGAAAAGTAGACGGAGCTGCTTCCGTCGTAGATGTGCGTCAACGACGACGAGTCCTGTGTTTCTGTTTGTGAACCGTCGGAGTAACGAAAGGCGGTTGCGGAAGCGGTGGTGTTGATATCTCCGCCGAGAAAATCCTCAAGTTTGGGTGCTTGTTGGATATTAGACTCCATGAAACTTCGATAAAACGGCAAATCGGCGTCGTTTTTCACTCCTCCTTGATTATCACAGTTATCCTTTTCGGTATTGTTCCAAGCTGAACGGAAATGAAGCGAATCGTTAGCGTTACACACATGCACAACAAGTTTTGTGCTGAAAACATATGATCGAACAACTGGTCTGCAAACAAAAAGAAAAAAAAACATACCGTTGGTGTAGAAGGTATCGTTGAAGAGATAATGGTGAGGTTGTGAAGAAGAGGATGTGAGCATCTCCATTGGTGAAAGGGAGAACGAAAGCCAGTTATTTTGTCTGGACATTTTGAAGACAGATTGAATGATGAAGAGTGAGGTAGCAATGCAATTTAGGGCAGCATTTTAAAAGAAGTTGAAGTTAAAATGAAATGAATGTTTGATTTGGAGAAAGAAAGAAACATGCAGGCAGGCAGGCAGGGAGATGGTAAAAATGAAGAAGAAAAAACAAGTGGTGGGTGTAGGGGTATATAGTAGTGGGGGGATAAAAGCAGGTTTCATGGCTGCACCGGCGTAAATTCAGTGGGGAAAACACACTTCTCAATGTCCTCCTCCTCTATTCTTTTCTTTATTAATTAAACTCAAACCACCATTTATTTATTTCAATTTTACCCACATTAATTTCTTTTTATTACCACAAATAGATTTTATACATAGCCATTGAAATAAGATGTTCAAATAGTCGCGAGTGAAACCGGGTTCAGGTTTGCTTAAGTGTGATGTCTAGCATCATATATGAACGAACCCTTGGTCATAAGAAAACCCGCATACACGGTGAAACTAAAAATTTATATCTCTAGAGTTTTAAAACTGATTTAAATAATTTAAACAAACACTTGTAAATTTAGTTACTTTTACATGTAACATGGTTAAATATTTAGTATTTTGTGTTGTCTTTTTCTTTTTGTTTTATTAAGGAGAGAGGAGGGGATTGGAGAGAGAGGTAAGGGATTTGGATTATTGTGGAACTTTTTATAAAACAAGAAAAGAATATCTAAGTGAGATTTTGGATTTTAGTGTAGTGAGATATTTAATTATTAATTAGAAATTAGAAATAGAGGTGAATGTGTATGGAACAAAGTTGCGACATATCCGGTTCGGCTGCCCGGAAAATGTTATGTGTATTTGTTGACTCACACCACTTTCACATAATTCGCACACTTGTCCTCCATGCCGTGCTCAATCTCTAACACCTTTTATTTTTCTTTTTTCATTCTTCAAACTTTATAATAAACTTTAAAACATTTACAATACACAATTAGATTTATGTTTAAAAATTTAAAACTAACTTATAAAATACGTTATAAAAATAATATTAAAAAAAACTTCTAAACAACTAGAAAATAGTAAAATATTTATTTCTTTTATATATTTTTTATATATGTGTGGTTTATATAAATTTTTAGATATGTGTTTTAAATACATTATTCGGTATTGTAAATAAAAAAAGTATTAATCATTTTAAAACTGAACACAAACTAGATAACCCTCAAATCATCTTAAAACACAAGCACCAGCCAGGTTTTTACGCAAGCGTTAGAGTAGTTATACGCTTACGTTTGTTGAAGGGCGGTGTCCGGATTTTCAAAATGAAGTCGAACATATGAAAGGCGGGTCCCTTGTCATGACGAAAGATTACACATGCACGTGTGTGAATATTATTATATAAAGGGCCTAACCGTATAAAGGTTATAAAGTTAAATGGGAACTCCCTGTATTTGGAAAAGAGGTTAATTATTTATTAATTACGCAATATATGTTATGATACGACATTAATTACGAGGCATTTTATATAGGCACAACAAATTCACGTTTTTTAAATTGATTTTATGTAAAATAATATATTAATGTTATACTAAAATTAAATAGAATTAAATGTTTATTTTTATGATTTTTTTAGTAATGTTTTATCAAAAATTAAACTACTACGTATTTAAAAATTAATGAATTTAAAAAATCAACAATAATAATACAAGTCATTCAATTTTGAATAAAGATAAAATAAGAAGTACATTTTGTTTAAGTGATATGAGTAGTGTCTTAATTACATAAAAAACGTGTTAAATGAATTTCGATTGAGCTCATTCAAGCGACGTTGAAATCGTCTCTTATAACTTTATCATCTTAGTTTTTGCCTTAGAATTTAGTTTTTAGATTTTAGTTATTTTGCGTGGAGGGTTAAGATTTTTTAATTTATTTTTATTCTTTTTCTGGTGGGGGGAGGTTTTATGGGTTGGGGGTTTAGGTATTTAGGGTGAGGCGGATGGTTTAACGACATGATTCTAACGTTGTAAAATGAGTTCAGTCAGAGTTCGTTTGACCTGGTTTTAATGTAGCTAAATATCATTTTTCACACCTTTTAAACAAAATTCATTTTGTAAGAAAACCATCATCTTTCAATTTTATCTTTTTAGATTAATTTTTTGTACGATAATTGCATCATCAGATTTGAATAACCCAATATTTAGATCAATTACTCACCTTTTACAACTTTTTATTTTATGAAAAAAACGGTCTTCCATGTTAATCTTTTTTTATCTCCACACATATATTGAAGGGTATTGGGTAATGTCGGAGAACACAACACGCTAACAAGTGCTTGAACAAATTAGAAGGGTATTGGCGAAATGTGACAACTTTATTTTTATGAAAAACGACCTTCCATGTTAATCTTTTTTTTCTCTCGACACAAATACATATTGGAAGGGTGTTGGTGTAATGTCGGGGTACACATCACACTAACATAGATATCGGTAAAACGTTTGAACATATTAGAAGGGTGTTGGAGTAATGTAACATTTTAGAACCGTCTCTGTCGAACTTTACAATTTTAGTTTTTAACATGCATGGTCTACTTTTAAGGTTTAGGTGGTGATGAAGGGTTTAGTTTTGGGGGTGAGGGTTTTAGTTAATTCGAATGATGTTTTGTAAAGTGTAACAGAATGGTGTTAACATTGTCTAAATAATGGCGATTGAAGTTCGTTTAACCACCTTCTCATAACTTTATAGATTTGAATCGTTGTCATGATTAGCTTAAAGTAATTTAGGAATGTATTATAATACCGTTAGGAAAAACTAAATTAGTGTATACTAAAGCATTTGTAGGTTGGTTTGTTTAATATGATTTGGACCATCATATCTAGTCTATAAAATAAAAATAAAAATGATAGCTTTTGACCATTGACTAGAAGCCACGTTCATGTGGGCTTTACTCCTCGATGACCGGCCAGGGGTGGCCGCACGTGCGACCTCTTTCACCGTTACCTAAACGTACGTTAATTAATTGTCTCTTGCACCCCGTTTAACACATTGGTTACACCAATCCCATGCTCCAAAACATTAAGGGTCTGTTTGGTATGGGGTAATGGAATGGACGAGGGAATGAAATGAACAAAGGAAAGAAATGGACAAATGAATGAAAATGATCATTCCATTCCATTACCTTGTTTGGTTGCTTTACATAAGTGAAATAAATCATTTATTGTTTTGTTTGGTACGAAGGAAAAGACAAATTAATGAAATATTGTTCACTAAAAATTACAAAAGTATATTTTCATGGCTATGGGTCGGGTCTTGGTTCGGGCCATGTGTCGGTCATGGTTCGAGACATGGTCAATACATGAGTGAGGTCATAAATAAGATCATGGTTCGGGTTATGGGTCAAGCCATGGGCTGAGTCATGGTTCGAGGAATGGGTCGAGTCACGGGTTGGTTCATGGCTCGGGTCGTGATTTGGTTCATGGTTCAGGTCATGGGTCAAATTATAGATCGGGTCATGAGTCAGTTAAAGTATTTGTTCATGGGCTGGGTCATGATTCTTTTCATGAGTGAAGTCATGGTTCGGTTCATGAGTTGGGTCTTGGTTCGTGGAATGTGTTAGGTCATATGTCGAATCATAGTTTTGGTCATGGTTTGGATCATGGTCGATTCATGGCTCGGACTGTGAGTCGATTCATGGCTCAGACCGTGAGTCGGTTCATGGGTCGGGTCATGGCTCGAGACGTGTAGTAGGACATAGGTTGGTTCATGGGATCTTGAGTCGGGTCAAGGTTTGGGGCATAGGCCAAGTCTTAGTTCTAGTTATAAATTTAAAAAATTATTTCATTCCTTGAAGGAATGAAAAAAAAACAAGGGGTGGAGATGGAATGAAAATGAGCTATTTTTCATTCCTTTGTAATGGTTCATTCCATTACTCTCACCAACCAAACACACTCTTTTTCATTCCGTCGTAATGACCCATTTCATTCCATCCATCATTCCTGCATACCAAACGGTACCTAACAATTCACACGTCCTACACATAATATATTTGACCTCACATGACCAAACTTATTATCTACTCCTTTAATAAACGATTACTTCCTAAGATAATTAAATATCTTAACTTTTGTTTTCTTCTTTAAACTACACAAATATCTAAACTTATAAGCAACCATTTAAAAACAATCATTTTATTTCATTTGCCCTTGGGGTTGTTTATCGGTATATTTATCCGATAGACATCTTTTTTTACGTGTCACATTCTTAGACTCGTACGTCTTTAAGAAAAAAAATAGTTACCAAACACTATTTTAAAACATAACTAATTCCCAGGTACATCTTCTATCTTTTATTATAAAGATCTGGATTTTTCAAAACTCAAATTAAAAGAAAAACATACTTGTTAATATTTTTAAAAGTAGAAATATTATAAAAAAATAAGTTTAATAAATAAACAAAATTTACAAACATTTAGAATTATTTTTTCTAACTAACCTATCTTAAACATGAGTTATAGCCTTAATTAGTAATAAACTCAACTCACACACCAAATGATATTATTTTTTACCAATGTTCATAGTTCAACATTTTAACAAGTTAATATAAGATACCAAATTAAACCCGGTTTCACGAGTGGAAACATAAAAACACGATTCTAAAACATTAAGAAAAAAGTAACGTTTAAAAATTAACTACACATTACATGAAAGATATATAAAAGTAAAAACACAAATTGCATTCAAACTCTAATTTTAGTATTGAACAAATAGATTTAAACTACTAATACACTCGATAAACAACCCCAAGGGCAAATTACACATCGACGCTTTTAAACTGGGAGTCTTACAAATCCTACAAAATAATTTATAAAAAGATTAAGAAAAAACATACCTACAAATAATCCTGATGATAAATATCCGGCAAAATTCACAGCGTCACTCATATGTATCGGGTCGAGCGTACGGGTCGGCATGCATGGGTCTAGGTCGTAAATTACGATGAGTTATTTGTTTAAGTTGTTTGTTTCTCATTTTCACAATGATTTTTGAAATGTAAATAAGGTAGATTGAAACTTTGGAAGAGAAAATTATGGGCGATTTAATATTATCGATTTATTTTCATACATAGCTTAAAAGAGAAGATTCTTAGTTTTAAGCGGGAAATGCTCCAACACCCTTTCCAATAAATGACACGTGTCCTCTAAAACCTTTTTATTATTAGAATATTAGAAGATATAGATATAGATATGTAAAAGTCCTTAATTACATGTGCAATGGGCGACTTAAACTTCCCTATTTAGTATTTACCCGGCCCATCCTTCGCATTCAATTTGTTGAACTACATAAAACAGATCGATTTAGGCCTTAGCTATATAGTTTTGCAAAATCAACTTGCTAATCGTATCATTATGATCCATGAGTACGCTCAAACATATCTTTGATTTTAATAAGCATGCATATATGTTTTGATGTTCGTTAAATTGATATATAGCTAGCTAGATCGCATGCATGTAATGAGTTTGTTGTTCTTTCATTTGCCAATGCTTACTTTGATTTCTGATTTGTTTATATCATTCATGAAACAATATATTTGCTCATTCATGGCAGACGTACTTATATTTCAACCATATAATATATATTACATATTATGTATGAATTAAATGTTTGATGTTGTAAGTTTCTTATGAGGGTTTATACATGCTAAAATAGAAGGTTTTTGCTTTTTGGATTTAACCCCAAAGAGAAACGATCTCAATGGCACATGTGGGCGATTTGGTGACCGTTGTTGCTTCTGATCAGTAAGACTAAACTCATCATCCAACATTTTTAAAGTCTCTTGTGTTTCGACTTGCAGTGCAGTAACATGGTTTAAACCTGCTTCAAGTTCTTGGTTAACTTTGGTGTTTTCTTGTTGCATGTTAGATACTTCACCTTGAAACTTTGCAGCTTGATGTGTATTAAACTTTATTTCTTCCTCTTCAACACCTTCCCTCAATGCTCTCTTTATTTCCTCCTCTATGTCGAATAATGATGAGAATCTTCGCTGCAATTCGTTTTTTAGTAACACGCTTTGTTCTAGCCATATCGCTAGTTCAGTTTGTATCTCTTTAAGATGTTTGAATATCGCGTTGATTTCTGATCTTTTCGTGTCACTTCCTTTTGCTTTCACTTTTATGATTTCTTGTTGTAGATCTTCTACTTCTGTTTTGAATTTTTGTACTTGATGGAATGTTGAACTGAATCTCAACCAGAAATCAAGATTCTCGTCAAGTATTGCGTCTATATCAGTTCTCAGTTTTGCTTCGATCTCTGAAAAGGGTTCGGATTTGTCAATGAAGATAGAGTTGATGACGACTTCCTCGTTCGTTGCTTCTTGTTTGTCAACTTCTTGAAGAAGTTTGAGTTTTTGTTTCATTTCTTGGATTTCATTGTCTCGTTTTGCTAGCAGCGTTTTCAAGTCTTCTAATTGTAGTTTCAGTTCATCGACGATTTCTTGTTTTTTCTGATCTTCATCTGCAAGTTCTTTTTTGGCAGCCTTGTACTTCCTCAAGATTGTTGTATACTCTTGTAAAAGAACCTTTTCTTTATCATCTAAACCCCCCAAAATTAGTTCTTGCCAATTTGTTTCTTCTTCTGGTTTTTTAGATTTAACAACATCATTGTTCTTGCAGTTGATTTCTTTCACCTCCACATGTTCTTTTGACGTTGAACTCAAGTGCAGATCGGTGTGATCTGGAGACCAACATGTTATTTGCTTGATCTCTTCATCATTCATGGAAGGTTGACTTGGTTTGAAGTCTTCATCAGGCGTCACATTACGAATGTTCTCAAACAAATGAGTCACATTACAATGAGCTTCAGTGAATTGCATATTGAGGCTGTTATTTTGGTTCTCTATGTTCATCTCCAAATCTTGTACCCCATCCAGTTTTTTCTCCACTCCCTTGATTGTTTTCACCAAATTATGTGCTGCATCAACTGAATTAGCTTTATCTTCTTCCAAATTCTGAATTAGTGTTTGAAGATCACCTGTTTCCGTCTTTAACCTGTCGATCAATGCACTTTGTGATGAAACCAATGTCTCTAAACTGATCACGGTGTTCACGAGCTTGTCAATCATATCAGCCATTTCTGTAACTGTCATAGGTTTCTTTGAAAGTTCCTCCAAGGTTTCTTTGATCGTTTGTTCCAACTCGCTTTGCTCTCTTTCATTTGTGCTTCTTGAATCTTTTTCATGATTATGTTCTTCATCATCATCATGATCAGCATCCTTAGACTGAAGGTATTCGTGCTTAAACGACTCAAGTTTTTGCTTTACATTTTGAATCCTCTGATGCTGCAATCTTGCTTCTTGGGTTGACTTCTCATGTTTGGCTTGTAACTTAGCTAAACTCTCTTCACATGACTTCAATGCAGCCTCTGCCATTATAGCACGCGCATCATCATCCTCGATACCTTTGGCTACCTTAAACTCGTCTTGTAAATCACACACTCTTTGTTGCATTTCAATGATCTTGTTCTCAATTTCCGAGAACTTTGCAAACCCATATTCATATGAGCTCTTGGTGAACTCCTTCACTGTTTGCATAGAAAGAATATCCTTTTGAAGCTTATCAATCTCTTCAACAGCCTCGTCTTTCGATAAACCCGATTTCAGAAAACTGTTGGAGTGATTATCAGCTTTGGTTGCTAATTTCTTGACTATGTTTTTCTCTGGGCCATTAGTTAGAAAAGTTTTGATAGTTTCTGGCACATTTGGGGCCTGGGGTGGATCTGGGCCTGGGCTGATGTTTTTGGCCATTTTGAGCCTGTTGTTATCGTTATTGTTATCGTCATCATCCTCGTAGTCCGTGTCATAAGGAAGTTGATCTGGGAAAACCGAGCCACCGAGGCGATGGTGGTGTTGGCCTTTTGCAAATCAGTAGAGAGTTTGTCGTATCTTTCGGCTAATGCTCGATAAGCACGAACACTCTCCTCAATGAAGGCTATGAGCTCGGGCCGATGCTTGTAATACATTTCGGCCCTCTTGGCAAACGAATCGCCATCTTTCTGAATGAGGTTCATGGCATTAGCAACCTTCTCTTCCATATCTACAAACCCACAACAATTTTCTAAAGTTCATCATATGATACAATGGGAACAAAAATTAACACTCATTGATTGCTAATGGGTTTAATATTTTGAGCTAAATATGAATTCATTTTCTAATGGATTTTTATACTTAATAATTAAGTATTATGTGATACAAAATGTTTAATAATTTTTTCATAAAAATTTAATACCTGACTTAGTTTATAATATTTTTTACAAATAAAGCAAATACCAAAACTACCCTTATCCACCAACTAACTTAAATATCAATGACTAAGCCACACCAACTACTTATTTGGGCCTCACAGAGACTGGTCTGCTTCTTTCTTTGATCCACACCAGATCTAAAACCAGTGTGATGTTAAATTGTTAATAATGAAAAAATCAATTAGTAAAGAAACTAAAATTAAAAAAATTGTATAAACACGTACTTATACCTAATGCTAGCCAGTTTTAGTGGAAGAAATTAAGAAAAAATGACAGTTATATTATTACATAATTAACCACTTTATAATATAACAGTTAAATAGAAAGTAATAAATTTTTTGTTTATATAGTTATCATAATTCTTTGCTTCAAATTAACTAACAAGCCAAGCCTATATACATATAGTTTGGTTTACATAAAGGTAATATCATCAAAGCAACATAACAAATTCCCAAACACATATAAGATTAGCAGGTATAACTTTTAAGATTTGAAGGATACGATAAAGTTTTCTTGAAAAGAATATGAAAATGACATAACCGATCGAGTTAAAATGAAAGAAAGCAATGAAGCTAGTTAGGTACCTTGAAGGCTTTGCTCGAGCCATTTTGATTGCTTGGTTCGAATGTGGCTAGCCCACCACCACGAATATGCATTGCTTGCCGCCCTCTGTAGCATCTTTATCACCTCGTCGTTGTCTTCTTTTTCTTTCGTGGCGTATATGCTTTTGATCACAAGAAACACACAAACGTGTAGACTCGATCTGGTGTTAATCGTGTATGATTGATCAACTTGATTCGAAAGCGAATTGAATATAAGTATATGGAGAAAAGAAAAAGAGAATGAGAGATGTGTGTAGCTAGAAAGGGTGTTTTTGAGTTGGAAAGAAAAAAAGTGGTGGTGGGGATGAAAGTTGAAATTAGTCGTAGCATTGAAAAGCAACAATTAATATATACATAACATAACATGCATACATTATTATTATGATTTATGAGGCAAAGGCATACATAGTCGCCTCAATAAGTGCATGACCTTCGGCACTAAGTTTTCTGCATTACTTCAGTGTACAAACATTTAATTAACATTAACCCACCAAATTAATTCCTATATTAATATGATTTAACTGTTATTATTTGAATTCGAAGCATGCTTTTGTTGGACTTAATTCGCGTGAGCCCATTGGACAAGTCGGTCTTAGTGGGTTGTTTGGCAAGTGGGCTAAACACAAATAATTAACAAGATGGGTTAATTATTATGCAAGGTAGATTATACCTATTCTATTATGATTAGGATAGAATGCTAAGTATTATAATTGAGTTATAATTAGTATTCTAGTCTTACTAGGATAGATAGGTTATATATACTCCTAATGTGTGGAGGTATAGTAGAAGAAATCTTGTAATCAGTTTTGAGTTATTTTCTGATATAACACGTAAGAGTTATTTGCGGGTTAATTATTTGTGTTCTTTATCGTGTCCTGGACTTGAATTGGTATCAGAGCCACGTTCAAGCTCACGATATAGAACAACGTCCTTGAAGCAGACAAGAAGCAGTTCGATCCAAGTTGGGATTTAACCTTGTTTTTCTGTTTACGAAAGTATAATACGGGCTCTATTTTTGTTGATCGCCGGATAGAAGAAAATTGAGTTTGGATATTTTATTCATTCTTGATTTTTGCGAATAGAACAAAAGAAGTCAAGTTGGATTCTTTTAGTTCATTCTTTATTGTTGCAAAGAATAAAGCAAACCAAGTAGTGGATTTTGGTTTTTTCTTGCGTCGATCAAAACAAGAAAGTTGGGCAAAGAAGAGTTCAACCTACGACACCACTCGGCTCAACAAAGGAATTACGGGATTTTTCGTCAACTTATTCAAGAAAGAAAAAGAAGAATATGGGAGGCGTAGAAAAACCGGAATCCAGTGTTAAGAATCAGAACGAAAACCGTGAATCAAGTAACAATTCAATCCCATGTCCAATATTAACGGCTAATAATTATAATTCTTGGTCGGTGAGGATTAGAGCCGTTTTCCGGGTACGAGGTATTTTGGAAGCAATCGAATCGAAAGGAGGCAAGGAGGTTGCGGTTGTGGACTCGTACAAAGATGACATGGCTGTGGCATTGTTACTACAATCTATTCCAGAAGAACTTGTTCTTCAAGTCTCACAATTAACGACGGCTAAAGAAATTTGGGACGCTTTGAAAACACGCTATGTTGGAGTAGAAAGGGTTCGTGAGGCTAGGCTCGAGACATTGCTAGCTGAATTTGAGGCACTAAAGATGAGCAGCTCAGATTCGTTGGATAATTTTGCAGCCAAGTTACAACAATATGTTTCTAATGCGGGTCAACTCGGTCATGTTTTTGAAGAAAGAAAGCTAGTGCAAAAGTTTCTAAGATCTCTCCCAAGTAAGTATATTACTATTGTTGCAACAATTCAACAATTTGGTGATCTAAAAAATATGACTTTTCAAGAAGCCATTGGTAGACTTAAAACTTTTGATGAAGCCCTAGGGTCATCATCAAAAGAATCTACCGATGAAAGTTTAATGTTTCAAAGAACTCATCATAAATCTGAAACTAAAAGAGGTGCTAAAGTCAATAATAATGGTTCACGAAGTTATGGGAAAAAGGTTGAATATTCAAAATCTCATAATAATGAACAAGGATCCAGTAATACAAAAAAGGGGAGGGGTAAAGATAGATCTCAAGTTCAATGCTACCGATGTGATCAATTCGGGCACTTTGCATCCGTTTGCCCGGATAGAAAGCAAAAGAAACAAGAGGCAAACTTTCATGAAGTAGATGATGAAGATTCAGCACTTTTTATGATGAAAAGTGAGCAAGAAACCGTGTTTCTTAATGAAGAAAATGTGATGCCGAAACGTTACGAAGCCGAACCAAGAGAAAACGGTGTTTGGTACTTAGACAACGGTGCGAGCAATCACATGACGGGTGACCGTTCTTTCTTTTCGGAATTGAACGAGAATATCACTGGAAAGGTAAAATTTGGTGATGATTCTTGCGTTGAAGTTCAGGGTAAAGGCTCAATACTTTTCGTAGGTAAAAGTGGCGAACAAAGGCGTATGAAAAATGTCTACTTTATACCCAAGTTGAAAAATAATATCATAAGTTTGGGGCAAACAACTGAAGGAGGATGTCAAACATTGTTGAAAGGTAATTATTTGTTTTTACATGACCGTTCGGGTAGATTATTAATGAAGGTGCCTAAAACGAAGAACCGTCTTTATAATATAAAGCTTCAAGTTGTGATCCCGGTACGTGACATCAACTCGGAATGGCAAAATTTTAATGTGAATTTAGGGGGTGATTCATGTGTAATTCACAATAAAACTTTGCAAGGATGTGATGAAACTCAAAAAGATAGTCAAGAAAATCCAACATCGGAAATTTCAGTTTCGAATGACCCAATTAAGCAGCTGCAGTATGTGAAACATGGGCCTAGCATTACTAAAAGCCCATATAAGGAAACACTTGACTTTGAGAGCCCACCTAAATTAAGATCCAATCTGATTATAGAAGGCCCATTAACAGGCCCAGCAGTGAATACAGACAAGCTGAATTTCGAGCAATCTGATCCACGAAGGAGTACGAGAGCTACAACGCCATCCGTAAAATTAAACGATTTCATAGTTGATGAAAGTCTATTTCTAACGCAAGACGAAGATCCAAGTTTGGTTCAAGAAGCGTTGGAAAAAAGAGAGTGGTTACATGCTATGGAAAGTAAGGTGGATTCAACTAAAAAAACGAGAGGTTGGAACTTAGTTGAGTTTCCACATGGTCAAAAATCAGTTGTTCTCAAACGGGTTTTTAAGTTAAAGAAAAATTCGGATGATACTCCAAAGAAGCATAAAGCAAGAGTTCCGTCAAAGAAGTATGTGAAACAGTTTGGAATCGGCTATGAAGAAGTTTTCTCACCTATGGCTCGACTTGAAAAGAATGAAGTAAAGCCCGAGTATTTTAGTGGAAAAGTGCAACGAGCGGATACCATTACAAAACCTTTAGCTCATGTCAAGTTTAAAGAAAAGAAGAACTTGTTAGGAGTTGAAGACCTCTTTAATTCGATTCGCGAATTAGGGGGGTGATTGTTGGACTTAATTCGCGTGAGCCCATTGGACAAGTCGGTCTTAGTGGGTTGTTTGGCAAGTGGGCTAAACACAAATAATTAACAAGATGGGTTAATTATTATGCAAGGTAGATTATACCTATTCTATTATGATTAGGATAGAATGCTAAGTATTATAATTGAGTTATAATTAGTATTCTAGTCTTACTAGGATAGATAGGTTATATATACTCCTAATGTGTGGAGGTATAGTAGAAGAAATCTTGTAATCAGTTTTGAGTTATTTTCTGATATAACACGTAAGAGTTATTTGCGGGTTAATTATTTGTGTTCTTTATCGTGTCCTGGACTTGAGCTTTATGGTACGTACTCGGTGATGACCACCATATTTGTGGATCTTGATGTCTCGTGTTTTAACAAACTTTGATCGACCTCATTCTAGCTGCATTAGAACCGTCTTGTCAAATACTACGATCTTATCTTTTAGTTGTTATGGTTTACTTTATAGAGTTTAGTTTTAATCTTAGGTTTTACTTTTTAAGATTTTTTTTTTAGGGGTTTAAGTTTTTACGGATGGACAGAAGATTTAGGTCTTGTCGAACCTTATGATATTATAATTTCTTATACATAAAACAAATTTTATATGGACATTACTAGCTTAAAACTAATATTCAGGACCTACATTTAAAAATAAATAAAAAGATTACGTATAAATTAAATATTGTATTTAATTCTTATAAGGCAGGGAGCGTGTAATTTTGAAACATATATATATATATATATATATATATATATATATATATATATATATATATATATATATAATCTTAATAAAAGGAGAAAATCTTTGAAGAACATGTGTTGCACTTTGGTACGACAGCTTGGCATTCACGTAAAGGAATAAAGCATTTTCTTTATGCTCTTGTACTCGTATGCCCTTGAAAAGGACTTTGATAGCTTGTAAAATGCTAACTTACCATATTTTATTTTAACATTAAAACATATTACTTTTAGTTTTCTTGATTTCGATTTGTAAATTGAATGCCTAATGCACATGCGATGTCCGTGGCGTATGGAATTGTTAGAAGTTTTTGCATGATCGGACTTGGATACCGAGTGTTGGAGCTTGGTGAGTAACAATCGTGTTACAACTAGACCTTTTAGAGTTGTGTGATTAAAATTTATTAGGTTTAACACGATGAGAAAAGAATACGTGACCTGTTGTAGAAGTAACTTCAGAACTAGAGTAGTATCTAAGTTACATGGTGGCAACGTTTGGTTGGTTTATTTTTGTCGGTCTAAGTTACATGGTGGCAGCGTTTGGTTGGTTTATTTTTGTTTTCCATTTCTTTTTGTGCTTTTAGTTATAATATATAAGTTTGATATCTGAATAAAAACATTAATGGAGCTTGCTTGGACTAGTTTGGTCCCTTTGGCGCGCGGCAGAGGTTAGGGGTTTGAATCCCTTAGCCAATATTAATCATAACTTAACTGTTGACCATTAATAATCCTAACTTTCATTTTATTGGCCACCAACGAGTCTTTCAATAGAATAAAAGTAAGGTTATTCGTGGGTAATAATGTCGGGTAATTAAAAGGTTTGTTGGTGGCCAATAGAATGAAAGTTATGATTATTCATGACTAATAGTGATTAATATTAGCCATAGTTAAAAGTTGAGATTATTTAAATCCAATAACCTTAACAAGTATAACCACTTGTTTTCCACAACTTATTCAAAACGCTTTCACTTTGGCCAAAATTGTAGCAGTAGTAAGTTGTAATTTTCAACTCACATCCACCACAAAACATTACCATAGACTGTGTTTTTGGGTTGAATTCTCATGTTTGATCCATCTAAGAAATAGTTAGAATTCTTGATATCTCTTGATTCTAAAACCCATTACTTAAACTCATATCCCATCACAAAATTCCTCTCGATTTAATAAAACTAAAAGGATTTCATTTAAGCATCTCACTGCTTTAGTTTAAGGATTTCACTTGAATTGAAATTTGACCATTTACTATGACCCTCTAAACATTCATGACTGAATTATTAAAGCACCCAACATAATAAACGAGTACAACCGCTTGTTGTTCATATTCATTATACTTATACTAATCTTTTAAGTTGGCTTCTCATGCTTAGTTCATAATAGAATAACTAGGTATAACCACTTGTTTTCCACATCATAATCTTATTCAAAGCACTCACTTTGGCTAAAATTATAGTAGTAAGTTGTAAGTTTCGATCCACATCCATTCTTATCTACCACAAAACATTACCATTAGACTAGTTTTTTTCCGGTTGAATTATCATACTTAGTATATAGAAGAATAAATAAGTATAACCAGTTAACCACTTGTTTTCCACATCTTATTCAAAATACGTCTGTAGTAGTTTAGTTGTAGTTTTCAACATCAATCCTACCACAAAACATTACAATCTGTCACCATGTGAACAAAACACAAACATGTTCAAATGACTAGACCATGTCTCCTGTTGTAGTCAGGCTTTCATTAAAAAAAAAAGACAGGTTTATAATTTCATAGCACAATGCATCATTATATATACAAAGGAGAACGAACCAATATTTACACCATCAACAAGTACAAAGAATAAACATCACGTATCAAGTCCTGAATTCATCACCATCATCACTAACTATCAACTTCAAATGACACATTCCCATAGCATTTAAGGTGCATTATCAAGACGCATTTCTTTCTTATCCTTTTCTTAAGAGACTTATGGCATCTTAGATCAACTAGTTACAAGCCGATATAAGATACACACAATATAAACAAGAAAACACCGTTTCAGCATATTCAAGCACATCAGAAATTCTGAAGGGATGCAAGCCACTGCTCCATGTATTTGTTGCCATCTGCATATCATAGTAGATAAAACATATTAAACTAGACGATTTGAAGTTTACATCCAAAATTTTGTTAAAAAACGGGGGAATTCAAAATCAAGAATTTAACCAATCAAGTGCAAGCAGGAGTCACTTTCTGACTTTCGCAAGTTGACGAGTTGAACCATAAAACAAACCAAAATACTTTACATGAAATAGACACATCCGTGAACACAACATGAGCATGCACAACATGACCCCTTTAACCTAAATAAAATAGTTTTTTTTTGCATATTAATACACTTTGATGACAAATATAATAACATTTCTAAAAACAACTAAAACAATTAAGTTTCAGTTGCTCATTTATCCTTATCAATAAAATAGTCAATCAATTTAACTTATAACATAAAACACTTTTTAAACTCAGTAAAATAAACGGGTCACCCACGAATATAACTTACTAGAACGTAACATATGAAACGTGTTCACTGATTTGACCTAAAACAAACTCGACCCGTTTTGACTAGCCCCAAGTGACAAGTGTCTAGTCCACACACCTCATGGTAAACTTATCAATTAGTAGAGTGACCCCACATCTAACACGATATACATCAATGGCATTTTCATGAAAAACTAATAATATTAGTCCGGCAAAGCAATGATTACTATCTTTATTCTTCGTGTGGTGTTCAGTGCTTTAGTCTTTTATGAAAAGGTGATAAATGTTAAAAGCACTATTGGCCACATCAAGACAAAGCAATTATTCCATGAGATTTGTAAATTTTAAATCAACAATTTTGTACCACAAACATGAAATGCAAATGAAATTAGCACAAAGTACAAGTCATACCAGCAGGAAAACCATTTGGTAGAGTTGTGAGAACATTCAAGAACTGATTGCTGGGCTGTTCTTCCATCTCATGTATCTTAAAACCTTTGTAATCATTTCTGTAACAAGGAACCAAAACTGCAAAACTATTGTCTGCAACATCATCATCATCATCAGCAGCAGCATGATAACCCTCATCATCACTCTGGAAAAAATCAGGGGCATGAGGTTCCATCCACCCAATAGACCAGTCTGAATCATAGGATGATTCATCAGATGCTGATAAACACACACCATCAGATGGAACCAACACAACATCATACTCTTTATCCACTACTCTCTTCCTTTCTTCCCTACTATGCCATTTCTTTTTCACCTTTCTTGATGATGATAACTTGGTTTCTTTCTTCTTTGAAGATGATAATTTCATTGAATCAGAAGAGATTATAGCCTCTTGATCCTTCCCATTACCCCAATGCCACCAAGAAAACCGAGTCAATGAAAATGACATTTCATCGAACACTTGGTGTGCATAAAACCCAAACCTTCAAATTCAATAACAGATTGACCAAATCAACACAACAAAATTCAAAATTCAAAATCCAATCATCAGTAAAGAAAATTTCACAAAAATTGAGTTATGATCCAAAACTAAACTTCCCCTTAAAAAACAAACCAAACACCAGAATGAAAGAAAGAAAGAAAAAAGACAAATTTAAGCAGTTACGCCATCAATTCAATATAAAAAACAGTCAATGATTAGGAACCACTCAAATCAGGAAAATTTAAAACAGCAAGTTGGTGACTTGATTCACTTAATTCCACAAAAACCAATAATAACTGAAATTAGGGTTAGAGATTTTTTTCACAGCAGCCCAAAATGAATAATCAAAATCTCCCAGTCACAAGTGAGACATAAATAATCACCGACGACTGAGATTTTAACAACCGATGAGAACCAGAAAGGGACAATATTCTATTCTATCTGGATAAAAGATGCGATTAACACCGAGAAATCAGAAATAACGTTCCATGTGTAAGGGTAGATTATTAAACACGAAACGATAACGTCTCAAGCATGGCCATGATTTTGAAACTCAAAGAAGGAAGAAGAAGTTGTTGATGAAGTAACTATAGATAGATTATTATTAATCAATCCGTTGTTGTTGATGAGTTTTGTATATATAGATGGTTGGATTGGATTGGATGTATCTATATATATGGTGGATACAAATACAATATAACAGGCGGATAGTGTTTAGCGTGAAGAGTAAAACAATGTTGCCAAAAGTACAGTGACACCCTTTCTTTTCAAAAGATATCAACATTTTTATCTCCTTATAACAAATTAAATTAAATAAAATAAAATTAATATATAAAGTTTTTGTCATTACTAAAATAACCAGTTTTTTAACAAAGAGGGTAAGCCACTTATAATAAATAGAATAAATCGCTTCATGGATGTCAAAAATGGCTTTTGAAAATAAAGCATTTTTTTATTTTGATACCGGATATATAGGATAATAACAGATTAAGAGGTAGAAAAATGTCTCTGATGGAGATTAAAACCTGAATTTGTATGTGTGCAATGTTATGATTCGGTGTGGTTCAAAGTTTATTTAATGGTTAGAGGATTCATTATGATATGAATGTTATAACTAAGGTTATTTATATTAAAAAAACCGTAAAACTAAATAAAAGTTAACAAAATGTTTCTTTTCAATATGTTAAGAAAAAGTCACCCTCAATCGTTCAAAATTGGGTTTGTTTATAAAAAAAGTTTTAATAAAGTTGGCTTGATTTTGTAGACAAGCGTATATGTCCTTGAAAATATATATATATATATATATATATATTTTTTGTTGTATCCTTTTGTGGCCCTCGATCTTCTGGTTGTTGGTTAGTCATTCATATGAGTAACGAGCTTTACCTTTGGTCATTGCTAAATCTTCTCTAGCGGTGTTCCAAAGATGAGTATTAATTTGTGGGCTACATACAAAGCTATAAATGTATTTAGCCTACTTCCTGGAACATGTTCTTAAGCTAGGCATGTGATGATTGATATATATATTTTTTTAAAATTGAAGGAGTTTGTTCATTGAATCTCTTTACGTACCCGTCTAGGTATTGTTCGATTTTGGCTCCCTCTCGAGTCTCGTCTTGCATTGTTTTTTAAGTAACAAGTTAATACCAAACGTCATACGCCTATAATAAAATTTTAACCCTCGTGACTTAAGATGACTAGCATTAAGAGTTCAACACCTTGATTATTTGTAAATGTTTTCTTCCCGTTTTGTCATCACTATTTAGACCAGTGGAAATAGTGAGACAAGTAGTTGACTAGTTGTAGAAGGCCAAAAACACTAAATTATGCAAAAAAAAATTATTATATTTTTTCTTGTTTTCAAATAAATAACTTTTTTTTAATACATTTATCATTACGTTTCTCCCTCATCCACGTATAACCACTTTAAATAAATATTAAAAATTTATAAAGATGAACAATAAATTCCCCAGATATACAAATAAATAGTGAATTAGTCAATTTTTTTCCCTCATTCACTCACAAACATTCCCTGAATAATAAATAAATCACTCACAAATAATATAAAAGAACATTATAAAAATGCTCTAGAATCAACATCTTATCTAGTTTTTCTATTTTTATTTTTTAAAAAGGGTGAAGTTATCTGAATAATAATCGGTTTAATCAGATAACTGAACCGAATAAATTGGTTCGCTTATGCTTATTTCTAGTATGTTTATGCCCAAAATAAATTTATAACCGAATCGAAGAAATCGAATAAACTGAACCATTCCACTAGCATCAAACTCGTAAGTAAATCTTAACTTGTTGTGTGAGGCAAACAATGACTTAGTGAGTATCTTAGCTTTCGTTGGGTACACTCATATGTTGTCTGTTTTTCTCTCGGTTTAATATCAACGAAGGGTGACATTCGACCGACTATCAACCTAGCTTTTATAGTAGTTTCTTAAAACTAAAACAAAACAAATTTGAGAGGCCCCAAATGAACCCGAAAGACTTTTAAAGAATACATCTTAAAGTTTATCACCATGTTTTTCGGATGCTAAGTCATTTTCAGAAATGCTTGTGACCTTGCTAATATAGGAAAATGTTCATTATACAAATTTTTTTCAATATTATTTTCTTCCGTAAGCTTTGAGAGCTTACATAATCTAACGTTTACTAATAATAACTAGGTTATTGACCCGTGTGACACATATATAAATAAAAAATATATAACTGATATATTAATTGTTATACAATAAAGTTACATACATAATATACACAATAAATCAATGAAAATGTATACAAATAAATAAAATCAGTTACCTACAACAATAATCAAGTACAGTGTAAAGATATGGTTTACGTGAATACTTATTTGTATACAACATTTTTGTTCCGTGTGCAAGTTGACCATCTTCATCTAAATTTAAAAGTTTTAAACATTGTCTATGTGGAAAACACATTCGATGGTTTTGTTATATATGAAAAAATAATTAAAAAATATATTAGTATTTAAAAACGACTAGGTTAATATACATAAGTGAAATAAACAAATATCACCTCTTCGTTTATGCTATGCATGGTAAGGTTCTAATTGCTTATTTTTCTCTACACTCTAATAATACGAACGTTTATAGTTTATAGTAATAATAGAAACCCTTACATCAAATAAACTTCTTTTTTCTCTAGACTATGGTTACTTTTCTTTTTATAGAGTATGTTATGTTAGTGATTTGATTTGTGGTATTAACTAATACACATAAAAACTAGAAATGGAACATCAAATCATCCTAAAAGTTATAAAAAGAAAGAACAATAAAAAAGATGTATATTGATTTGCTAAGTCCAGATAATTGTGAAAAACAAATAGTAGATGTAAGTATTATACTAGTAGATACCCGCGCGATGCGGCGGGTGTGACAGTATAACACAATACTCGTCATTGTTTTGCATTTATTACAGTGACACACTAACGTCTTTGTTTTACATTTTCATACTTTGCATAGTTGTATGTGAATGGATAAACTAACATGTTGCGGAGGTAGAGAAAATCTATACTGCTATATCCGTTCATTAAATAATTCTATCTTTATTAACGTGCAAATTTCTTTTAAGGTTCAATACATCGTAAAATGTGTCTATTTTTTTTAAGATTGTGAGTAATTCTAGCATTCAATTTTCATCTTTCGATCAAGTATTTGATAATAACGTTAATATAATCATAATAATTATAGAAGAAATTAATTCTTTTTTACTTGATAGCCAACAATAACTATCTGATAAAAAGGCTAATACAATCATATTTTTTATACAATACCGACCTTTAAAATTAAAATTTTGGCCCTATGTCAATACTGAAGAAATTCTACACTTTTGGCCTCCAACTCAACTTTAATATATTTATGACTTTGACTCATAATTTTAATTTGACATATTTACGACTTTGACCTTCTATTATACTTTATCATATTTATAGCTTTGGCTGTTTGGTTTGGACTTAGTCATCATTTTGACATATATATCTTCTTATATTAATATGTGACGCATTACGACTTTACACCGTAACGTGAGAGACATGAAACATTTTTAATCAACGCGTCATCACATACATGGGACCTGTTAAATACAATCATATTTTTTTATACAATACCGACCTTTAAAATTAAAATTTTGGCCCTATGTCAATACTGAAGAAATTTTACATTTTTGGCCTCCAACTCAACTTTAATATATTTATGACTTTGACTCATAATTTTAATTTGACATATTTACGACTTTGACCTTCTATTATACTTTATCATATTTATAGCTTTGACTGTTTGGTTTGGACTTAGTCATCATTTTAACATATATATCTTCTTATATTAATAATATATTAATATATGACGCATTACGACTTTACACCGTAACGTGAGAGACATGAAACATTTTTAATCAACGCGTCATCACATACATGACCTATTAAATGTATTAAAAGAGCAAAAATAGTGAATGTTGCATTCGGTTAACCAATAGGTTGTGTTTGTAAAGAAATTAGTGTTTCAATGTATAGTATCTGAATGATTAGAGTTATGTACTTAATAGATGAAAAACCTTTAAATACTTATGAGTTATTGTAAACAATAGCAGTTAGAGAGACCTGGTTTGAGCCATAGTTGCTTCTCACCTGTACATAACAACAAACTTATAACATTAGTATCTTCACCGTAAACATGTTACAATAATTCTAAAATTAAAGACCCAAAAACATGTTTAATGAGTGCATAAGCATGTACAAAAACCAAAGGAAAGCTAAATGGTACACTTAAAACACCTTATTCCAAATCAAATGGACCATATTTTATCCTCGTCAAGATTTGATTAAGTGTCGTTCCAAGTGTTCAAAAATGTAAAGATACGCAACCTGTATATCAATAAAAGGATACGTATTTGTATTTAGAGTCGTTATAATCAATGAAGTAGTGTTCTAACAAAAGGGGCTGCATGACATTCATATCAATAAAAAGTTCGCTATGTAGCTTCCATATAAAAAGGTGTCTATCATATACCATATAATTATAATGCGTATCTATTAACTTTTAGTTTCTAGTAAAACTATTCTAAATATCATAAGCATTTGAATCTAATTCAAGTGGAGACCCATTTGACCCACTACATCTAACTTCTTGCTTTGTAATTTTTTTTTTCTATCTTATCAATAAAAAGTTCTCATATAAATGGGTTCTGATATACCTCCCATTACCTTTATTACTTTCAGAACTTTAGTATATTGTGTCACAATAATGTGTTAGTTCTACAACCAAAACCATACATTGAAACTCTTATTTATGTGTGGTAAAACATTTTTATTGATTTTATTACGTCAAATTCACCGTTACTATACCTCCTTCAGTCATGTCATCTCCAACCTTAGTTGACTTTGATGACTTGCCATGTACCTATTGTCTTGCTTCATATTCACATTGATTTTCCTGAGAAAATATAAAAACAAAACCCATTTAGGTAATACGGCTTGCATTATAATGTTTCCTGTAACAAATTTTAAACTTAGGTATAAACCTCTTAAATAATGTCCGTGCTTATTTGGCTTCAATTTAATGACATTTAGTATAAACCTATATGACCCACGGACACTCCAAGATCAAAAAAATAATGAAATTGTCAAAATGGGTAAAAAAATACATAGTTTGAGATAAAAGATGGTTGTGGCACAACTTGTAGCGAATAAAATGTGTGCTGCTTAGTTGTTAGATTCGGTGGTTGTTTATTAAGGTAAGGTTGCCTATTATGTGAAATTTTGAATGACTTATTTGTCAGATTAAGCTTAATAGTTCTATGCCTTATTTCTTGGGAATTTGTCATAATGTGATTTCTTTGAACACAAAGCAGTTTGACATGCAAGTTACAAAATAATGAATATGAAATTTCATAAACGGGTCAAATTAATCAGCTTGACACACACAAACCTTTTCATCAGGCTTACCCTCCCCCCTCCCCCTCCCGGCACATTCAAGACACACACACACACAACACTGCACAACACACAATTAAAACACCAAATTTACTGCAGCATTTCTCAACAAACAAACATCATTTACAACCCCCATTTGCAGCAAAATAAAGCTCTACCTAAAATCACATGAAGCTCCAAATCAAGAATTCGAGTTCTATAAGCTTCATATCATGTGCAATTGGTCAAATCAATGTCAACTCTGGACACATTGCAAATTAACAAACAATTATGAACAAATATATAACGCGGTGAATCAAAATTCAAGAAGAAGACCCGACCTTAACATTTACAAATTATGGCATATTATGAAAACCATGTGAACCACTCGTTTTAAACCCTCCATGCTCACCGATGGCCCAACATGATTGTAATGCCAACTCGGTCTGTTGTGTAATCATTGGGGGAATAAGTGAATAGTCTAAATGGTGAAATGCGATAAAACATGTTGGTAGACCACTATTTGAGGAGTAATTGTTAATGTTGATAACTGTAACAAAAGTAACAGGAATATTAAATGCATGATGTTAAAACGCTAACCTTTTCTGGAATATCGTAAGCTTCTCCAAATCTGTCTACTATGGGCTTCTGCAGAAGTGGCAATGGTTGACATCCTAATTAACAGCAATGACAAGGTCATTCGACACAATATACTTTATATATACTAAACATATTATTTAATAATCCTTAGAAAGAATACCTTTAGAATCTCAACAAACCCCGGCGATTGTTGAACTGCAGCCAATATGAAGGTTAGAAGCCTCTTTCGTACCTATATCAACATCATAAAGTATGTAAGAACTCCTACAATATGTTTCTTAAATCACCAAAGTAAAAGATGTTATAATTATCCAAAAGCTCTTTGAGAATAGAATTTTTTAGAGATTCATATCAAAATTTGAAAGTTAATGTAACCTACGCATATAAAATTATCACATAAAAAGTTGAAGCACGTCATACCTCAGTTTCTCCGTACTCGTTTGTAAGACCACAAGAGGTTTGACTTGTCTAATGATGAGCATTGTACCTGGATTAATCATATAAGAAGAAGATTTCTAAGAATTCTGCTTTTGTATTTAAATGTATTAAATCAATCAGTTTGACGAAATAATGTCAAACTGGTCAGTTTTGGTAATATTTTAGTGATAATAGGTTAAACAAATCAAATACTTTAAAGGGTGACACAAGGTATAGGCAAGTGTTTATGACCCACATGAGTTTGACTAATAGTTAAAACATCATTTTGACTAATAATCATTATTGCTATTGAAAAAGGAGAAATAAGAAATGAGAGAACAAAGATAATCAAGAGAGCCACCTTTTCCATCGTCTCGAGCTACACATCTAACCCGTCCTAACAATCACATAAAACAAATTATATACAAAAAAATCAAAGTGAGTGCACATGAAAGCTACAAAAGGACATTATACACATGAAAGCTATACAAAAGCCTAGAAATTGCTCACATGAAATGAATCTAACTGTGTGCCTAATCATGAAAACCATTATTGCAAATGGTCTAAATCAAGAAACAATGTATTGTTAAATGTTAATCATCTGCTCACTATTACACAAATAAAAAACTAAGCACGAAAACACACCACAAATAAGACTTGGTCTTTTGGATTTAGTCAGTGATTCACAAAGTAAATTAGTGAGTTCACATATAGAACTATGAATCTGGTGCTCAAGAAAATTAATGTTTGGTAGACTTCAAGTCACTTATGTTTAACAAAATCACATCAATATCTGAATCTCTACTTTAGCTTAAATACGATGAATTGTAATTGAAAATTTGCAAGGGAATTGCCATATGAAATTTTGCTGCTTACCTTACGATCAATAAGATTTTTGTGTGTCAACTTTTGGACCCTTCCATATAATGCTAAGCGAAAAGTTTATATCAGCAAAATATATGATCTAGTAAACACCCAAAAAAAACACAATATGAAGCACAAAACTAATACCTTTCTCTTAAAAAATACAGAAGCACATATCCAAGAGACTCTAGCTGGTCAAGTCAGCTTTGCTCTATAAAACATGGTTAGAAAACATAAATATAACAGATTCATGAAGAATGGTGCATCAGACACACTCATTTTTCAAAAATGATAGCAATACATTCTCTAGAAGCATCGGGTGATCCACAAACACACACCATGTCAATACCTCTCTTATAGCTAGCAACATCCCAACCAAAATCACACCCAAACCTTACCCGTAAATAAAAAATTATAGGTTTTAAGTAAAATTAGTATGGTAAATATAATAAAAATATAAACTTTACCTCTACCATACCTTGTCTTCACTTTTTGTTGGTTCAGTCATGAGTATTATTGGAGAGAACGTTGTTTAACCTTGACACACATAGCCTCTAAGGTGTTTAGCAACATCTTCTGGTTATATTCTAGCAGTAACTAAATGTGACTAAATTCAATCCATATATCGAAAATAAATGATCATGACTTAATCTATATTGACGCTTCTATATGATCTCATTTCAGACATATACACCAACTATGAATTTGGTTTCTTATGTTTGAAACTCAACTACAATCATTTTATCGAACATGTGGCGTGCGTGAATTCAACAGTGTAAAAAAATATTAAAATTAGTTTAATGTAGTCCCAAATCAATTAGTTTGCAAAATTATATCTCATAAAATCCCATTGATGTTTAAGCAGTTGATTAGCATTTCATGATTGAAAATATATTACCTCCAACATAGGTGAGCATTTGGGTAGTTATCGTTTTCATTCATCATTCGGTTCAGATTCCAACACCATGTTCGCATCATCATTTTGAAGAAAACACGCCTCTTGTGCAATTCCTATACATATCAACAATAATGATGTGAGCTTGAGGTATGTATACATCTGTTGAAACAAAATGGAATTGAGTAACGGTGTAAGAACAGTGCAAACCACTATCAGTCATCAATATTTCTTATAATTTACAAGAATTTGCTTTTCATATTGTATGAAAAGTTTGTGAAATTGAAATGAGTTACCCGGGCATATAGAATGGAAATAGAAGAGAGGGAGACACGTATTTGGCTGACAATGAAGTCTACAACACCTATGAACCGGAAGAATGAATCCCATTTAACTCGATGATGAAATAGAAATGATGAAGAAGATGGTTAACAGGAGAAAACTCGATGGAATTGGCAAGGAAAGGGGGTTTTAAATTTTGAAACCCTAGAATTCATCTCCGGTATAAACATGAACAGAAATTAAAACTATACATAAAAAGACCTAACTACCCCTAAAAATACTTGTACATTGTGCATTAATCAGCAGTACGTGGTTGATAATATAGACACCCCTCCAATCTGCATTATAGATAGTATAGATATATAAAATCCTATAGGCCACATACCATAATAGCTAGATTGGGTTTGAAACTTTATGAGGTAAAACAATTGAGAATGTGGAACCACAATGTTCTTTGCTTGATACTGTAATGTGTCCTCTCACGAGTTCAACCTGTGATAAATCAACAGGAAGCAGGAACCATGATGAGTATAAAATCAAATTCATACATTTGACCGCAATATAACAGGCAAACAACGTCTCAACTGCAATTAAAGTTTCCATTTTATTTAGTTCACATGCGAAAGAATTAAACCCAGAAAACATTACCAACTGTTTGCTGATTGCCAAACGTAATCCAGTCCCATCATGTTTCCAAGTTGTATCTACACCAGCACACATGTATTTCTTGAATAAATTTGGCAAAGCATAGTCTGACATCATAGTAACAAAATGTTAAGTTAATAATATAAGAAAAACAATCTGTCATCTAATAACTTAAGATATACAGCTAAAATCATCGCCAGCATATTCGAAAAATAAGAATTTGAAAGGTATTAGGTATTCCTAACCTTGTATCCTTAACATCACAACGTATCCACACAACACTTTCAAGTGAATGAGATTCATTATCTTCGTGTCCATTTCTTGTTGAGTTGTCTCCATTATTGTTAAGTTCCGGCTGGCATTCAGGTTACGGGTTTGTTGTTGCCTTAAGATTAATCCGAACCATTCCTTTGTGGGTGAACTTGATAGCATTGCTGCACAAAATGATTTAACACAAATAGGGTAACCTCCTAATTTTGTGATTAATAGAAATTATTGAAGATTTTACCTGATCAAGTTGGTGAGAATTTGTCTAATCCATAAAACATCACCAATAACCTAGAAATGATTATAAACATTTGTTTCCAACATACACATTCTCAATACAAAGTAGTAAAACTGCTGAAGATGCTATTTCCAGATTACATATATATTTTTTATAGAAATTAGTAATAAAATTTTTAATCTAACCTCCACCGGGACATCATCAGCTACACGTCCTTCCAAAATTAGCTTATTTTCTAACGATGCCGTAGTAGTTTGAACTACATGCCTGATAACCTCTTTTATGCCTAAATTTTGTGGCTTCCAGCTTCATAACTCCTGAGAACAATCCCAAAACACAATACTCGTCATTGTTTATATATTAAGATCAATCAATCCAAATTAAGAGAAACAACAGTAATAGACTGAAATTAGAACTTCAATTACATTAACATTGTAGTTTATATATTAATTGTCAATCACCAAGAAAACAAACTCTTAAAACACCTAAAAATCAAAATTTGAAAAATAAAACCCTCAACCAACCAAAGAAGTCAAAGCAACTATATGATCGCAGAAACCCTAATGAGACCATAATCAATTGAAAACGCACAAGTAGCCAACAAACTAACGAAACTGAAATATGAATCGCAAAGGAACCTTACTCAAATGGTTGAAAACCGTCGTTCAAGCTTGGGATCTCCATTTCTCATTCATAGCCTGATTGGAGAGCGTGTAGAGAAAAGAATCATGCAGATTCATCCATGTTGCCCCCTTTGTCTTTAGCGAAATACGAAAACGAAAAGGATTTGAAACAATCAAAGATGGTGTAGGAGACGACCATGAAGAAGACGACCGTGAAGAAGACGACCGTGAAGAAGACGATGGTTAAGATGGTTATGTCGATGAACAGGGACAACAGTTGTGGTGATCTGTGTAGATGACGTGAATGACCAAAGAAGAAAGATGGTTTTGAATTTTAATTCTAGCTGCTGCCAATGATGTGCCTTTCAAAGTGGAGAAATAAAAGAAATTTAGGTTATTTAAGAATTATAAATGTTAAATATTAATATGTTAAAAAGACCTAACTACCCCTAAAAGTGGTTGTATACTGTGCATTAAATAGCAGTACCTGGTCAACATTTAAGGTATCTTAAAATACCCCTTCAATCCACATTATATATAGTATAGATACATATTTGAATAGAAAAAACCACGGATGAATTACTTTAAAAAAACAACGAAACAAATTGGTTTGAAAATATGTAAAAAATAATTGGATTAATTAAGGAAATGTGAGATTGTGAACATGTATCATGAACAAACAGTAAATATATGTAAATATGCACGTCATTAATAAATCGACCTGATATAAAGAGAGTTTAAATTTAAAGCTACATATTAATTAATGGGAAAATGTCACATAAATGTAACAAAGTTTAACAAATGTTCTAATTAAATACCTTCAACTTTTTTTGTCTCTATAAAATACCTTAAGTTTGATTTAGTGTTCTAATACTATGTAATTACTAAGTCATCAGGTAAACTCTTTTTTCTCAAACTTTTTAATCTTCTTTTATTTCTTATGTGGATATTATTTATATTTTATATAATCATAATATATATTAAACCCATAAACTATCAACATCGCTCATCAAATTGACGTTCTTTTTGTGCAACCTTCAATCGAACATTCTTCTTCATTGTTCATAGGAGCATTCGATGGGAGCAACCAAGCATCATTAAGTTTGTAGCAGCGATCCTTCATAGCATCCGTCAATCATCCACTACCAACCTACCATGAGTCACAAGGTTAACAAACGACAACGAGCGAATTCCCGAATCTTTTCAGGTTGCCTTTTATATATGTACTTTGTTTTCAATTCCAATTTTCTATGGTATGTGACTTTATGTCAATTAAAGCCATACATTTGATTAACATCCATGACGAGAGGATTCTAAATTTTAATTATGAGGGATGAATGGATGATCTTTTTAGAGGTGTTCTTGACTAATATGTAAAAAAGTAATCAATTAATGAAACACAAAGATTGATGCAAATTGCAGCGAAAGATAACGAACTATAGAATGATGCTAATTGCATTAAGCATATATATATAGTGGTTTGCTCTGATTTCGTCGACATCTTAATGCATGATGCTAAATCCTTAGGATCGACATAAGTACATATCACATCATCCTAGTAACTTGGTAACCTGATGATTACATACTATTAGAACATAAAATCAAACTTCAGGTACTTTAGAGAAACAAAAAAAGTTTTAGGTATTTAATTGGAACATTTTACAAACTTAGTTATATTTCTACAAAGTTACCCCTTAATTAATCGACTTACATTAGAGTAATAATATAAATTTGAAAATTATTTTCAAAACAAAAAAACATTTGTCATTGATATGTAAAGATTCTATAAAATATGTAAAGATTCAATTAAGGAAATGTGATGAATACTAAAGAGGTACATATATATACACTTAATAAAGACACCTAAATTAGAGGGATAATTTATATTTAAAACAAATACTAAAGAGGTACATATACACTTAGGGGCTGTTTGTTTACCTCTTAATGGTTCAGTTCAATGCTTAATCATTCAGCATTTAGAGCATTTGTTTCAGAAAAAAATAGTCTTTGGGTTCAGTTAAGTACTGAATGGTTAAGAGACTGAGAGATGCTGAATGAAACTGAATGGAGCATATACTAACTTTATACTCATCTGAAGTTGTACCTCAACATCCCTCTTATTGATGGAACCTCTTAATGGTTCAAACCTTTTAACCATTCAGCACTTAATGATTTAGATTTTGCCAAACAACTCCTTAATAAAGACACCTAAAATTAGAGGGATACTTTATATTTTAAAAAACTATTATTAAATTTTCTACTGACATCAAACATAAAAATTCACTTTTCGAATTGCAAACAATTATGTAATGACTAATTACCAAAGATAATACCAACATAAAAATTTTGTATGACATGTTAGCAAGACTGATGTGAACTAGCAGAGTGATTGACATCTGACAATATTCATTTTTGTATTATGAGACTTTTGTTTGAGCTCTTAATGGGACAAAACATCTGATTCGATCAGAGGTAGTTCATCAAGAGTATTTGTTTCGTGAGTAGATGTTTGAATCAGTTAGACACGTGCCTCCGAATGGATAAACAGTATACTGTGTTTGAATGGTTCAAACAATTTACTGGTTCAAAACCTAATGTTTCAAACATCTTATTGATCTACACTTTCATTTTACCACGTACATAAAAAGTGATTGGTAGGGGTTTTACCGCATACGTTGGTTTCCCCTTAAGCAGATAAGTTTGTTTGGATACGACGTTCACCAATCTCCTGAGCTTTTGTCACCGGTCTGCTTGCGGTGCGTGGGTTATAAGGTCTGAGGGACTCATAAAAGTTATTAAAAAACATGACATTGAAACGTTGTTAATTTTTAAACGGTAATTGAACGATTTGTCTGCTTAGGAGTGAAGATAAGTTAAATCCCTGCTGCAGTGGATATAGCACATGTTGTTTTTCAGCGTTGAACTTATTTGTTAATGGCTATTGCTACGGATCGGCTGTTGAATCGCCTTCAACGGCTTCGTACTAAAGCCAATCGCATGCTAATGGATGTTGCACTAGGTCATCAACATACTCCTATTTCAATTTCATCTTTCAAAATCCTCTGTAACAAAGCAATGTCAGTTTGTATAATTCATCCCTTATGGATAATTGTGCATCTTTCATTTCCTCAATTGATCAATTTTCTTCATGTAGAAGAAGAAGAGTACACTTTTTTAGATGCTTATTGGTTGAAATCTTTACCTAAGATCCTTCATGAGCTTCAAGCTGTTTTAGATAGTGTATGTGATAGTAGAAATTGGGAAATTTTAGATAGGCATATGTTTGATGAGTTGAATAAAGATGAAGAAGTGAAGGGGTTGTTAGAAAAGATTAAACATAGATTAGCTGATTATTTTCCTGTTCTTGTTGATGAAGTTACAAGAACTAGTGGTGTGTTAGAAGAAATAAAGACGGTGATCGATGTAATTTTGATACTTTGTTGTGAGTTTATGGACTCAGATGAGGAATTTGTTGTGTTTGATGATGTATCGATAAGGCTACTTAAGTGTGGATTTACGCAGAGGCAGCTTGAGCTACTCTCAATGGCAGGCAGGTTACCAATGAAACAGAATGTAGACGAGAAAGAAACCGCTGTAGGGTTTGAGGAGGATACGATAAAGCTACTTGAGAGGCTTACTGGATTTTCAAAGAAGCGTGAAGTTATCGCGGTTGTAGGAATGGCAGGGCTTGGTAAGACTACATTGGCTAAAAGATTATACCGGGATCCTTATATAGTATATTTCTTTGATATTCGCATCTGGTGTTATGTTTCTCAAGAATATGTGAAAAGGGATCTTTTACTAGGTATTTTGAGCTCTATAGTTGAGGTTACAAATAGAAATTATAGCATGAGTGATGAGCAGTTAGGAGAACAAATATACCGAGGACTGAAGGGTCAAAAATATCTAGTGGTGTTGGATGATATATGGGATAATAAGGCATGGAAGGAGTTGGAAATGTATTTTCCAGATGACAGAAATGGAAGTAGGATACTACTAACCACCCGCAACATAGACCTGACTTTGGAGGCAACGAGTCATAGATTGCGTTTACGGACCGCACGTGAAAGCTGGCGTATGTTGCAAAACATGGTTTTTGAAAATGGAAAATGTCCTTGGAGATTATATGATGTTGGAAAGAAGATTTCTTTGAAGTGTTATGGTTTGCCTCTTGCACTTTCTATAACTGCAGGACTTCTAAGAAGTAAGTGGACGAGAGCGTATTGGAAAGAAGTTGCTGAGAGTTTAAGTAATTATATTGTGAGAGACCCAAATCAATATATGGATACTCTTGCTTTAAGTTACAATCATTTGCCTTCACATTTAAGACCATGCTTTCTTTATTTAGGAGTATTTCCTGGAGATTGTGATATCTCAGTTCACAAACTGATTAGGTTATGGGTTGCTCAGGGTTTCATCGATCAAACCGGAAGTAAGACATTGGAAGATGTGGCAGAGGATTACCTGATGGATTTACTTGGGAGAAGTCTGGTTATAGTTTCCAAAAAAGGCGATGATGGACAAGTTAAAGCATGTCATGTCCATGATCTATTGCGCAGTTTGTGTATGACGAAAGCTAATGAAGAGGGGTTCTCTCCTATCAGTTACAGGTTTTGTCATTTTTACAACCTTGCACACATTTTAGGAGTTGAAACAATGGGGAGTTTGGTAATGAGGATTGAAACAGTATATTTTTTTAGTATTTCTTGAAAAAAGCTGGTTAGGTTATTATTGAACTAAAATTAGTAATGTGTTAATTATGATTTAAACACTTTATTATGCTTGAAAAAGTCTTGGAACAAGACAATTTAGGAAGTTGTATGCATTGAAACAAGACTTTGGGTCATTTTCAATCCGTTTCAGTTTCCTATTTTATCCGACATGTTGTTTTAAAACACAACCCAAATCGACCCGTTCTAAAGTTAGTGGGCAAACATCGACACCCCTAATATGTGTCTTTAGCCATATGATTCTGATTAAGTAGAGATCATCTATAATTGACAGGTACGGGCGTGTGTCTTCAGCACTTTCTGCTGTTCCAGCTGCAGAAATTGAAAAAGATCCGTCACCTAGCACGTCTTCAGAGCATTCCATGGAACATGTTAACTTTGTTTTGTGTTGTCCCGTAGAACTGGGTGAATGTTTTCAAGTGGGTAGACCTGTTGACCGTGACACTTATAAATCTCTTAGGATATTAGATATTGAAACCATCTTTATATTCTCATTTCCTACGGACGTACTAGATCTAGTTAACTTGAGATATCTAGCAATTAGATCTGAAGATGGGAACCCACCAACATCAATATCGAACCTCACACACCTTCAAATCTTGATCATATCATCAACCATGAATATTGTTGTACCTAGAACTACATGGGATATCAAATGTCTTAGGCATCTTTATATTAAATCAGGGCAGAATCTTATTGAAGACTTTTCGTCTGGAAAATTCGTAGAAACTTTAGATAACTTGCAGACTATTTCAAGTGTTTGCCCTTCTCCTTCCTGTTTAAGTATTTTGACCAGAACTCCCAATCTTAGAAAGCTCGGTTTTCGTGGACCTTTAGTATCTACTTTAGGAGTCTTGGAGTTTCCAAATATAGGCTTTTTGAATCACCTTCAAGTGTTAAAGTTATCAAATACAATCAAGTATCACGCACCAGTGAAACCATGCAACCCGCTTATGTTTCCTGAAAGGCTTACAAGACTAACCTTATCAGAGACTTGTCTGGATTGGAACAAGATTCAAACATTTGGGTTGCTACCGAACCTTGAAGTTTTAAAACTGAATGTTAATTCGTGCATCGGTGAAAGATGGGAAACAAGCGATATTGGATTTGCAAAGCTTAAGCTTTTGAAGTTACAAGATCTGGATATTGTGAAGTGGGAAACTTCAAGTGCACAATTTCCACGGCTAGAACGGTTGGTTGTACGTCATTGTTCTAGGCTTCAAGAAATACCAGCTGGCATTGGTGAAATATTAACACTAGAATTAATTGAGGTAAGTTGGTGTGGTGAATCAATTGCCCAGTCGGCAACGACAATTCAGAAAGAACAAGAAAGAAATGGAAATGATTTCCTTAAAGTTTTTACCTCTGTGCATAAAGATTTGCAAGGAAAGAGGAAACGACCAAGTTATGATTGATCATCTACCTTCTTCATGTCATCATCAGTTGGCTGACTATGTTCAGTTTCAAGGTTAGTATTCGTTTATAATAGCCATTTGTATATCTGATCCCTGCTATTAAACTGACCTGTTTGGATACATTACATGGGCAGACCAAGCTTGTTTAAAAGATGTGTACCTGCTATCTTTGATTTGAAATCGACGAAAAACTGTAAAAGTTGAGGAAAGATTGCAATTACAAGGTGAGAATATACATTAACTCCCCTTCATGTACAAATGGTGTGCCATAAACAATGGACTGTCTTCTCGACTCATGTCGCTTTGTAAGCGTATTAATTTGTAGCTCTGTGCATGATCTACTCAGACCAAAATAACCACAACACAAAAAGGCCATACAATTGATCTTTATATCCATCTTATTATTATATTCAATGACAAACCTTCATCAACAACTCAAGTTATGGAGGAGATCACGGCAAGTACGTGTATATGATGTAAATAGCCACAACACAAGAAGGTCCACATTGTAGTGTAAATTTAATTTTATCAAGTTTCCTATTTCATGATAAGTAGTATTTGGTTTTGTAAAATTTGACTCTGGTTCTGGCTAGTAGCCTCACTGTCTTAATAAAATTTTCTCTTCATCATTGTTTATAAAATTATATATATATATGCTTTGGTTCATTTGTTAGTATATTGTGATCGATTATTTCTCTATGTTGTCGCTTCGTGTACTTTGGTTCAATTTCATGCTTTGGTTCATTTGTTAGTATAGATTGTGATTATATAATTTGTTTTTGTGTATTTGTAAGGTTATTTGGGATTCTGTCTCTTTCTTTGGAGCTGAATATGACAGTGTACGAGCTTATGTTCTTAGTCACAACATAGAAGTCCAATAACAATGTAAAATGTCATATTAAATGTTACAACTGATTGAAAGTAGATCTATATCTTTTGATAGCAAGCCCTTGACTGATTTTGTTGTAGTGTATGTCACCCACTTGACCATCTTTTAGTTATTTTAGTTTATCAAACTATAGTAGCATAATGTATTTTACACATGTGCCGTTGTTGTAGTCACAGTTATATATTGATCATACACTTACAAATTGTATAGTATATAACTTAAACGTATGTAAAGTGCTTGAGAAATGTGCGTGTCTACTTATAGTTCAATTCCAAAATCTCCGCTTAACAAATTTACAAATTGAAGCTATTTCATATTGTTGCATTTAGTTGGTTAAAATGAATTTCAGCTGCCTGTAATTGTGTTATTGTGTGTTAATGTTCAGTTGCTATTATTTCATTGATCTCATGTTTACATAAACATTGAAGCTGTTTCATATCATTTCATTGAGTAGATTAAAATGAATTTTAGTTTGCATTTGCTTTATTGTGTGTTATGTGTTAATATATAGTTTTTTAGCTTGTGTAAGTATGATGTAAAAAGTTTTTGCTTTGTGGTTGCAGTTGAATTTGAAACAGACAGTGAGGAGTCTGATGTTAGCGGTTCTGATGGGGACGATGATACATCTTGGATTTCTTGGTTTTGTAATTTGAGAGGAAACAATTTCTTTTGTGAAGTTGATGATGACTACATTCAAGACGATTTTAATCTATGCGGATTAAGCAGCCAAGTTCCTTATTACGATTATGCTCGTGATTTGATTCTGGATGTTGAATCTTCTCATGGTAAGCTATATTTTTGGTCTTTAAGAAATTAAATTTGAAACTTGTTTTAGTTTTTAATTGGGTTAATGATGGGTTTGAGAAGAATCAAGAAGATAATATGTCAACAAATGCTATTTAATGTTGTGATTGGCAGTTATTACACAGTTGCTTAATGAAATAGATTTGGCTTAGTGGAGATCATTGAAACTAAAATTTTGTTTTGAAAGTGTTTAATGAAGAAATATTAATGAACAAATTAGTTATGAAGTAAAAGTCAAATTTGATTATGTAGTGAATTTGATTTTAAATAAACGTAGTGAATTCGTTATAACTAAACATTAGACTACCCCAATACTTGTGTACAAAGATGTTATTAATTGCATATGTAATTACATTTGTTGCACGTCTGTAGATATTATTATGTTATATATGCGCTATTGAACCACTCTATCCACATGTATTTTGAAATATGATCAATCAAATATGTTTGAATTAAGTCAGGTAATTTCTAAATTTGCTCTAAGTTTGTTAAGATGCATGCTAATTTGAAATCGACTTTATAAAATCTGGATATCTCAAATATGATGGCTATGTTTTCATCGCGCTATTAAATATCAAAGATAATTACTAATGAATTGAAAATTGGAAATATCACATCTTTTATCTTTGTCAAAAACCAAAAGATTGTAAGCATTTGACCTGATTTCTTTTGCAGAATTTTTTATTTGTCATGTTTGGCCCAAAAAAATAGAACACAAATTGACATGTTTTGATATGGATGTGTTGTAATGGCTACCGGTAATCTATATTGCTTGCTGTAAATGTGTATTTATTCCTTCACTTCTCGTAGATATTGATGGTGCGTATTTTGGAACCACCTTTCCGCACCTATTCTTGATGACGTATGGCCACTTAAAGCCACAAAAGGCAACACAAAGCTTTGTTCCAAGGGTATTTGGCTTCCAGCTGCATAAACCATGACAACAGGTCAGTTTTTTTTACATATTTTTTCTGCAAACAAGCCTGGTTGGTTAAAAGATGTTAATGCTGAAATGCCATGTGTTTTTGAGCAAATGTTTGCTACTACATGCAAATGGATCCGGATATGTAAACTTTTAACCTACATCATCTTTAACCCCGTCTTTAGAAACTAATAAAATGACCTACGTTCTCAACGGTTTCAAGAACTTACTTTAACCCTGGACATGTATCTTGTCAACATAAGGATTGTAGCACGAGCGCACACAGAAATACATAAGACCATGGAGTTCCAAAACAATATGCAGCCTTGAAATTGAAGCTTTGTCAACTTGCTATTAATTTTTTTTTTTTGCATCAGTAGATTGGTTCTTGTGATAAAATAAGACAACCTTTCTTGTTGATGAGGTTAGTTCTCCCAATCATCAGCGGACAACAAGCGCCCCAATGGTCCATAAATATGCTTTAGAAGCATTAGATAGAACCATGTCAGACGTATTGCTGCCTAATGCTTAAAAAAAATTACAAAGACCATTTGGAGGTAAGACAATTGTTTTTGTGGTGATTTTAGACTGATTCTTCTGGTGGTTACAAACATGACTAGGCAACAAATTGTAAATGCTTCTTTATGTTCTTCATACATATGGAATCAATGCAAACTTCTTACGTTAACAAAAAACATGAGGTTAACGGTTGGTAATCAAACAACTAATTTGACAAAAACAAAAGAGTTTGCAAAATGGCTTTTGGATATAGGTGAGGGAAATATTGGAGGCTTGAATGATGGGGAGGCAACTATCGAAATTCCAGATGATCTTTTAGTTGATGACACACCTGATCCGGTTCAAACTTTAGTAGATTTCGTTTATCCAAACATTCTCCAACATTTCAAGGAACAAGATTTCTTCTGTGAGAGAGCAATTTTGGCACCTACACATGAATATGTTCAAGATATAAATGAATGTTTGCTATCGCTTTTCCCTGGAGATGAAAAAGAATACCTTAGCTCGGATAGCATTTGTCCGGATGAACATCTAAATGATCCAATGCAAGAAGCTTTATATTCACCTAATGTCTTAAATGGCCTCAAAATATCCGGTTTGCCAAATCATAAATTAGTGCTAAAGGTAGGTGTTCCAGTCATGCTTTTAAGAAACATTGATCAACAAAATGGTCTTTGTAAAATCATTGCATTTGGTAAGCGTGTAATTGAAGCTGAAATCATCTCCGGTGGTAATGTTGGAACACGGACATTCATTCCAAGACTCAATTTGATACCTTCTGAAAAAAAATTCCGTTCAAATTTCAAAGAAGACAGTTTCCTATCTCAGTTTGTTTTGCAATGACAATTAATAAAAGTCATGGACAATCTTTTTCACGAGTTGGCTTATATTTGAGAGAATCTGTGTTCTCACATGGACAGCTATATGTGGCACTTTCAAGAGGAAAACACGAGATGGTGTGAAATTGTTAATATTAGATAAAGAGGGAGCACGCACAAACAGAACAACCAATGTCGTTTATAAGGAAATTTTTAGTAATTTGTAACTTATAATAACATTTTAAGTGTATGCTTTTTTTTAGCTTTTAAAATTTAATCTTCATTTAGAAAGTTATTTGTTGTTTCATTGTTACATTACAATTCAATCTTTTTAAGAATTTAATTTATTTTCGACCCAAACCCGTGTATCCCACGGGTAATTAATCTAGTATATATATATATATGTATGATCAAGCTCTTTGATAGCTTGTTGGAGCATCAACACTACTTTATTTTTACTAATTCATTTTCTTTTTTTCTTTTTATGTTTTATGTGGAGGAAATACGTATTTGACTTTTTGTTTTATATTTTAAGAAATATAAATATATAATTTTTGTTTTATATTTTAAGAAATACAAATATGTAATTGACTTTTTAAATAGAAGAAATATGTAATAAAACATCTTACCAAAAGAAATATGTAAATACCACTTTTAATTTTGATTCTTACCTCCCCTTCCAACTTTTCCTTATGGACTTATTAAATGATTTTTTTAATGACAAATATATATTAGCAAACGGGCTAACATATATTAACAAACGGGCTAAGAAGACATTAAAAAACCCTAACAAATGTAGGAGATATAATTAAAACACTAGAAAATAACAATAGACACCTTAAACCAAAATGATCTATCCATAGTCAAACGGACTCTAAGTCGTGGAAGCCGTCTTTTGGTTGAATGCACTTTCGTTTCTTGCCTTCCCGATACACAAACATAAAGTAAGGATGATAGTTTGTAACAACTTACGCTTAGAATCATCCATTCTGGCGGTATTTGGAACTTCAAAAGGTCCTTACATGAAAAAACAAAAAGTGATCCATTATCTTATTCAACATTCAATATATATTATTAACATGTAAGGGTAAAAAACTCACTAACTTTCTATGTTAGAGGTCAGAGTGAACTAAATAAACATAAATGAATAATTAATATTTTACATCCTTGTTTAACCGAACATACGAATGAACACAAACTCTTAAAAACATATTTTTTAGTTCGATTGTTAAGAAGTGATGTTCTAGAAAACTAGATGGATGGTGGACATATCTTCTTGATTAACAACTTACATTCGAAAGTAAACTCTTGTTAATCAACCAACATAAGCGATAACATAATAAGAAACGTAAAGAGCTTAAGAGAAAGAAATGCAAACCCTATTTATAAAACTTCAAGTGGATGTTAACTTATCCACTCCACGTCCTCTTCCCCAATCTTCAATAAAAAAATGCTAAACTAGAATATCTCTTAAACGGAATAGATCACCAATACACCAATGTCTTACTGTACAAATAAAGTAGACACCATGTTCTCACTTTACAATGTAATAGAAGTGATACCTTTAATATCGACCAAAGAACATCAATTTCAAATTTACAAGTCTAGTCCCTCTACTTGACATATTTTCAACTTTTACTTCTCGAATTCGATCTAATTATCATTTTAACCTCTAATTTATACGCTTACACGTTAAACAAATTTTTTATGAAATACGTGTATATGTCGCAAACGCAAGACTCTACCTACCATCACCGCAATATCAAAATAGAAAACATATCAGCTAAGACCGTATAGTTGAATCGCGTGGCTCGAGTCAGGTGAGTTAACCCTAACACTTGGTAGCTTATCTCATCGAGTTTAAATGGATGGAGGAATGTGTTAAAAAGAAAGGTTTGGTCGATGCAGAAAAAAATAAAATAAATCTGAGACGAGAGAAATGGGTTCGGTGGTGAAGAACGTTCTCAAGGGCATTAAAGAGAGGGGTCTCGTCAATTTCGCAAGGGAGCTTCGTGAGGAAGGATTTTTGTTAGTCTTTCAATCCATCTATTCTATTATTAATTGTTTCTTCAGATCAAAGATCTATTCGGATTAATCTTCAAATTGCTGTGTTTTGATTTCATGCTTTATGTATGTTGTTGTTTCAACTTCTTCTAGGGCTTCTAAATATGAAATTTTTAATCTTTTAGAATGTATATATGGATCGGTATGATCTTAGGTTAGTTCTCGTTGCTGTTCAGTTTATAGGGTTTCTTTAGCTGGATGAAAGTTTTAAAACCAAAAAAAAAGAGGATTAGGATGTTTATCTTCCTTCCTACACCTAATTTGGCTATCAGCTTCAGTCCCTGTTCAATCGGTTCTATTCTTTGTTATCTGTTTCCACCCTAGGGTTCTTCCTTCAAGCCAAGCCACTGCTGCTAAATCAGCAGATGGGGTCGCTTTGCCGGTTTTAAGAGCCTTCGGCAAACAAAGACCGTTCTGAGTAGCAGTAATCTTCATAGAAAGATGGGGTAAAGGGGCGAAATGGCGAGAAAAAAAAGTTTAGTTTATAGAGTCAGAGAGGTAGTAGAGCTCATAGTTTTGGTATGAATGCCTTTTAGCATACTTGCAAACAAATTATACTCAATAATGACTATGTTTTTTTATTAGACTGCAACTGTCGGTGTTGGTAATATAATGTTGAAGCAATGAATGGTGATAAACAAATGCTTTTTCGTGGGGAAGTTGTTCTTTTGGTTTTTAAGCTGCCTTTGACCATTTTTTTAAAATCAGTCATCACTGGAATATAAAGATCAATCTGTCAATGGTTATTTTTCATTATTGTTATCAGAGTTTAGTGAGATTTTGTGATAGAGATAATGATGTTGAGTAACGATGAAGATTTGGAAACAGCCCTCTTGTTTCTACCTCCACAGGAGGAGGCAGCACAGTTATCGATCTATGTCAAATTGTCAAATGAATAATTTGTTATCAGTTTTTTGAAGTTTAAACCACTCTTTTTGCTTTCAGAAGTGGTGTATTACACAAGGATAAAGTAATATGTTTATCCTGTTTATATGTTTGAGCTGTGCTTGTATTTGGGATTATTTTTTTTTATCTAGTTTTTATGCATTACTTAACTTTCTTTTGTGCTTGTTGCAGGAATTGTCTTACTGATGGAAATCTTTTGTAAGTAAAGCTCCTCCATTTGAAATACATTTACATGTTATCTATGAACCACGGTTTTGTTAGTGTGGTTAACTAAGCCATTTGTTTGTTACTTCTCATTGCACTCTACATAGTCTTACTAACTATGCGTATGAGTTCCTATATCAGGTAAGTTGAATAAGATCGTACAATTCTAGGCATCTTAAGTATTAGCTCCATGATGAATTGAAAGATCATTGCATATATTATTGTTTCTAAGATTGCTATGTTTCAAATTAATTTCCTGAACAATAGTTGATTTGGAGCTGTAGCTATGTGAACTGTAGCTGATAATATAGTTGATTTGGAGCTTTCAGCAGCACAAATCATAAAACAAGAGTGTGGATGCTCTTTTATGATTCTTAACTTTAAATCATATCTAATTGCAGATGACACTAGCTCAGGTTAATTCAAGTGAGTAATAAAAGTGGAAATGACGTTTAATTCAGCTATAATCTGATTTCATGGAAGACATAATTAGCTTACTTAACTGACCAAAAGAAAGAAAAAGATATTTATGTGGTCTATACTCCTGTCATTCAAGTTTTGAAGCCTTGATTTTCAGTTTGGTTTGCATTAGCTACTAGTATCATCAATGATCTGTAACCATAATCTTCTTGTTTTTTAAAACATTCAGGCAAACCAAAATCCACAACATAGGTGCAACGCTAGTTGGTGTTGACAAATTTGGCAATAAATACTATCAGAAGCTTGAAGGGACACAATATGGTGAGTTCTGTCTTTGTTTATGCCTATTTCCTTTTCTTTATTATAACAATTCTTTTTTTGTGTTGGATTATGCGTTGCAACTTTGTAGTCTTTAATGCTTCTCAATATCATTGATTTTTTGTATATTTTATTTGATGAAGTTGTGATCCTCCTCTCAAATAAATGAAGTGTCAACTATAGTAACCATGTTGGTATGTTTTTTAATATGGTAGGAAGACACAGGTGGGTGGAATATGCCTCAAAGAACCGTTACAATGCTTCTCAGGTCCCACCTGAGTGGCATGGCTGGCTGCACTTCATAACTGATCACACTGGAGACGAGGTAAGTCACACCCCAACTGTATTTTTATCTTGAGGAATGGAAATGAAAGAACTTTATGCTTGTTTTTATGTGGTGGGTTTAGGAATGGAAATGGAAGTGATATGTTTCTTTTATGGAGACGAACGTTTGTAAGGTTTTTTGTTTTTTGCAGCTTCTAATGCTTAAACCGAAGAGGTACGGATTGGATCACAAGGAGAACTTCTCAGGTGAAGGTGATGAATACATCTATCATTCCAAGGGCCACACACTGAACCCTGGCCAGAGAGATTGGACCAGGTACCAGTCCTGGCAACCAACCAAGACCGAGTGATTAAGTTTCTTACCCCCATATGGCTTTAGCCTTCAATAAGCACCACCTATGTGTAGTTGGAAACTTCTAAACAAATTCAACCATTAAAGCTTATTTGAGCAAGACTGATTTGGGTTTGCCTCTTGTATTGTTTTGTTTTGTTTTGTTTTGTTTGTTGAAAATGAAATCAATGTTCTCTCACTCAAGAAACTTCCACCCAAAATGTGCCAAATTGTGTGCCTTTTTACATCACAAATGGGCGGATGCATGCGCAAATTGTAGTGTTTGGCACTAAACAACACCATCACAAAAGTTTCATATCCCAGATCATAATGTTACCTATAGTATAGGAATATGTTGAACGTACTGACTTCTAATATAAGCACGTGGTTGCAAAATCTGAATATACTGTCTAGATCAGTTAAACTTAACTTAGGAATGTATTGAACATACTGACTTATAAACTTACCTTCTAGATCAGCTTTTGCTAACTTCATTTATACAAATTGCATGACCATTGACAATTCTCAATAACCTTCCTTGTGTGGGTATGTTTGAATATGTTTCTTTAATAAATGTCTTATGCTCCAACATTTTTGACGGTGGATCTTTTGTATTGGTACGCTTGTGTATATGTTGTTGATTGCTAAAGGCCACTAGACCTATTGACATGTGTTTATTTTTCACCAAAGTGGTGCGGGCTCAAGTGTTTCAAACTTGGCAATATACAGATTTTGAGAGTAGATTATAGAGGATGTGTTTTTGCGGTTATAAAAAAGAAATGTGGTCGATTCACTCAACACTTGTCGGACATTCCTATGAATAAAGTAGGCTTTTGAGATCTGTAGTAGTTTTTGGTTGTTGACGACTTGATGTTTACGCGTCAAACAAATCTGTAATAGCATTAGTAATTTTCTGAGTTTGAAGTCATTTAAGACAAAAAAAAATATTTTAAAACGGTATTTACACTGTTCTTTAAAAGTTCATAAAAAAAGTTTTTACAGTTGAATTTAAAACATTTTTATCTATAGATTGTTTTTATTTTACAAATTAAAAAATTATGGGTTTTTTCTATCGAAGTATGTTTATTTATTATTAGTACTTTTGTAGCTTATATAAACACTTTAAGAACAATCATTCAAAGTATAACATTTTTTAAAACATCTTTTGTATCAATTTGAGATCTTTGGTAAATATTCAAAGTGTCTACCAGATACAGTTGAGCAAATGATCACTAAATCTAACCACTAATAAGTTATAATCTAACTATCCTCTACTAAAATCTGTCCCGAAACAGGGTGAGAGCAAAAAAAGTACAATTCTAATTGGTACATATTCAAAGTGTCTAACAGATACAGTTTACTGTTAACTACCACTCAAAACTCCGGATAAATTATAAGTGTACATATCAAGTATTGGACAACCAACCCCTAGTTTGAAGAGACATCCCACCTCTTATTTTGACTTTCTACAGTCAAAGTCAAAATAGAAAATCATAACACAGACAGAAACAATTAATCTCGGAGAATGATGATAAACATATAATATTATTTGCGGTGCCTTCTCTTTGGTTCAACCCTCTGTCGTTTTTCTTCTTCCCATTCTCTGTCATACATTCTAAGGAAGATCAGTTAAGGAAGTGTTAGATTAACTCATTCAGGCCCGTTTTGCTACTTGTAATAATTAGTAAATAAACAAACAGTTAAAAAAAAAAGATATTTAAGGATACGGGTCAGAATCACGACGTGTCATCTTGGTGGGTACATCTTTTGCATGCATTCGTGTAGGTTCTTCCATGTAAACATTACGTGGAATGGGTGCTTTGCGGTCTCCCCTATCTCTCGAGACGTCATATGGTGAAATCATGTTAATACTAAGTGGAGGAGCTGGACCTGAAACTGAAGCTGCTGGTGAATATTCACCAGGCTCTGAAGACAGATGTTGCTCTCTTTTCAGTTTTCGCCTTTTTGAAGCGTTTACATCCAGCTCTTCCTTTATTACATTAACTTTTTCTCTCTCCCCGTCTCTTTCTCTCTCGTCCATCTAATTTCATAGACCATGAATACAATAAATTAAAGAAAACAATACAATAATAAAAGATCTTGAAGTGGGAAATAGAAAATTACCTTGTTTGAAAATCCTTCTCGTTCTTCCCGTTTCCTCTCACGGATTTCTTCTTCTCTTCTTCTCTTTGCATCTTCTTGAGAAAGTAACATGTTTTCCTCAGAACGTCTGCGTTCTCTGTCATCATGTCTTGGAGACAACCTTTGTGAATGTCTGGCTGTTCCAAATCTTCTATCAGGATCTTCATCTCTTCTGTTTGCGTTTAAGGACTGAGGAACAACATGCGGTGGCAGAGGTGGTGGTGGTGGTAGACTTTGACCACGAAAACGATCATCCCTGTCAGCAGGATTGTCACTGTAACGCCCTTTATTTCTGTCATCTTTGCTACCTTTATCAGAATCCCTATCAACTGACCTTTCTCTGCTGTATCTTTCCATTGACCGATCTCTTGACTTTTCCATCGCATCATCTCCATGAAATCTGTCTCTGTACTCCCGATCGTATCTTTCATTTTTCATCTTATCCATATACTTATCACTGCTTCTTATTGGTTCATCCTCAAGTGCTCGAGGATCCCCGAGCCTCTCTCTATCTGATAACCGAGCCTCGGGCTCGATGTCTCTTGAATCATGTTCACCTTTTCGCCTTTTAAGAAATCGGTCCTGTTCTTCAGCAGGGCTTGTTCTCTTTGTTGGCTTATCGTTAGTTTTTGTGACGTAAGAGTTTTCGGGCCTTGGAGAATGAGTGGGTCGAGATGACGCCCGTCTTTGAACATCCGAGGACTCGGGTAAATCGTCTTTTCTTGACTCAGCCATTTTTGAAACTCCAGTCTCAGGATCTGATGATCTTGTGGATCCTTTCGCTGGTGCGGAAGGCTCATGAACAGACCCACCAGGCTTAGGTTTGGCTTCAGTTTTCCCAAGATCCTGTTTTGGTTGCTTTGGTACAGATGCATTAGGAACTGATCTTTTCACTACAGGACCTTTTGCAGGATTCTCATCTAAAACTCTGTTCCCAATATCATCAGTCTGCTTTTGACTTTCTAGTGATCTGGATTGTCCTGGTAACGAGGAAACATCTGAGCCGTTACTAAGTGAGCCACCTTTAACTTTTTCATGTTTACTTTCTGAAGGTTTTGTTCTTGATGTGAGAGAAGCCCCAGAATCATGATGTTGAACTGTAGAAACAGTATTTCTTCCATTTGCAGTTTCACTTGGAGAAATGTTAGTGGTTGGTGGAACAGCATGAGCAGATTTTGAAGCTGCTGCTGAAGCTGCAGACTTCAAATCAACAAAACCCATTGTAAATTCTTCTTCTGTAACCCAAGAAGGCTGCAGTACATAACAAAAGCACATCAGCATGCCAACAAATATAGTTTTCATAGCTGTCACTGTCAGTCAATGACTTATACAACATAACGATGGAGCAGAAAAACTCAATAAAAGGTTGCAAGATGAGTCTGGTATGGGTTAAATTAAGTGCGGGTTGGGTTTTTGTATAATAAATACTGTGGTAAATATGATTGAAACAAATACTATTACAATATTAATGTAGATAATAGAAAAACATAGGATTGTATGCTTCAAAAACTGATCTTGAGGGACTTAACCTTGATCTTTTTGAAAAAGACAAATAAAGTCATATAAGATCATAACCTTTCGAGCAGCCAATGCTGCAGCAACACCAGTAGCCAACACCTTTAGATCTTCTCTTTCATCACTCTTAAGTTTAGCAACCTGAAATAGTTGGGGAGATATAGGAACAAATAGAAAACAGAAGTTTAGCATAAGTAAGGTATCAACCAACTCTGGCAAATGAACCTGAGATGCAATAAGATGAGTAAGTTTACCCTTTTCTCAAGGTTGATCCCACTTTTTCTAGTAACAGGAAAAGCATTTGAAACTTTTGTAAGCAAAATAAGAGCGTTTCGGATTTCCATGTATTCTGAAGACTCCAAGCAGTGGATCAATACTTTTGTGATTCTTTGACTCCATTTCCAGTGCACCTTTCAGCAGTAAATGGATACATTAGACATCACAATCACACGGAAAAAATGATGATTAAGAGTATCAAATTTGACATCATGGTAATAACAAAACATTAGCTAGCAGAAGTGTTTACTAACTAAATTGAAGATTATGTGACAGGTAAGGGATTTTTAGAGAGGAGCTGTGTATGTCTTTTCTTTCTTGGAGCCGTTGTACAATACTTAGGATCCTTAGGTGTTGATATTAGATACTTCTTAAGTTGCATTTAGCGATAAGTGACAGTTTTACCTTGTCCTTAATCTAGATGCCTCTACACTAGCCGTACTTAGTTTAGTTGCCTTAGCCTTAGGAACTTTCTTGTGTTTGCTTCCTTTTTGTTTCTTCTGCTACTAGTCATTTAATACATCATGTTCTCATGTATGTTGTTGCATGCATCATGCTTCCAGAAAACAGATTTTTCTGGGTGCAGCCTCTATATCCCTTGGGATAGAGGTAAGGTTTTGCCCTCATCTCACCCTCCCTGGACCCTACTATTTGTGTGGGATTTCATTAGATGTATTGGTTTGTTTGTTCGAGAACTCACCTTGACAAATTGGTTATATGTAACGCGCTGACTATTTGGGTATCTATAATAGACAGCAAATCCAGGCATGTTTCCACATTCACGTTCATATATAGATTCATCACTCTGCACAAATGGATGAAATTTTAAAGGCAATTAAGCAGGTGTACATATTAGTTGTAACTTAGCACCTCTGCCTATAAACAGGTCAACTTCGTTTTTGTTTTATCTCTTAATGCGTCATATGAGTTAACCTAGAAAACTTAACTAAAAAGGAAATTGATCAAAAAGGCCAAACAATTTAGATTGATTAAAATTCATCACAAGCGTATTCAAATGAAAAAAACTACTAAATCACTTTATTAGAAACTATTCCACATTTGTAATAATACAAAATCAACTGTATTTTCCACGTTTATATGTTCAAAAAATAATCATTTATAAAAACATGAAAACACGTGTCTGCAGCCTGCAGGGTCGGCCCAACCCATAAAAAAATAACCCTGTTGACATGCTACACAATCCGCCCAATTATTCTTTAATTATTTCCAATAATAGGTCGTCTTAAGCATCTATATTTTAATTTGCACACTAACCATTTTGAAAAGTTAAAAAAAATAGATGAAAGATTGTTTGCAGCACAGCCCAACCCCCAGAATTCACCATTTGACCCGAACCCGTTTTGACATGTAAGAACCCATAAAAATCCAACATGTTTTGTAAGTACCTTCCAATAATAGGCGGTCTTGAGAGTCTCAAAGAGAAATCTACCTAGGCGGCCCACCTCATACTCAGTGCAACAGCATATCATTGGTTGTAAGGTTTTACATATAAGAACATCAATATGGTTGACTGTGTTAAAAAAGGGGGTGCCAAGCGAATGAAGAGTATTAACAAACATCGCACAATAAACAGCATCAGGCATGCTGAAGGTACATCTAGGAAAAATACACCGTTGCAGGAACTCCATGTTTATCTTCAATGTATCTGGGCAACAACTCAACCATTTATCCTTCTCACGCGCCAAACGTCTACGAACCGATGCAACATTTTCTTCATGTTTCTGAAGTTCATTAGTTAGCTTGTCTAAAGATTCTTGTATTTTTTCTTTATCTTTCTTTCGTTTGGTGATTGCTGAATTAGAATTATCAGAAAGTTCTTCTAAAGCTTTAAGAGCAGCATGCTGTTTGGCTATCTCAGTCTCATAACGATTTCTAGGTACATAAAGATCATACAGTGTTAGCCCCCAAAAAGTAGCATATAGATCAGGAGAGAGACTGTTCCAAGCTTTTGATGGCAACACTGTTTTAACGGTATCAAGAAGATCTGACCACCTGCCAGATAAACTCAGATTAGACCCGGATACGTGAACAAAAAACAATTGCAGAGCAAGTATCAGAAATTTTACATTTGGGGTTTGCGGGGAACACCAATATCAAGTATAAGTTCACTCTCCTTCCCTGGAGCAGAACTACTTGAAAAATCATCACAATCTAAAGGCCAAAGAGCATCAGAGGTAGTCTGAGATCTAAAGAGCCTCATCACAGGTCGATAAATTAAGAATGCAACCTTAAGAGGGTAAACAGAGAGCTGTTAGCTAACTGTGACATACATACAGTAAACGATCATTTTAACTATAAAGAAGCAAAAAAACCTCTGGTTCAAGGTGGTATAAATGTATGAGATCACGAAGATCTGGAATCAACTGAGCATACGAGTTTATTGGTGTCATTGCACCACATAAGAATTCCACATATTGCAGAAGCGATCCATGACATCTATCCAACTGTTCACAGACCATCTTAATGTGAGGAGAATCAGCCTCGATGACAATCCTGAACAAAACAGACATATATGATCACTTAGCAGATACAAAGCAAGAAACATTACTATAAGCTACAGGCTATTTTCAATCTCTAACAGATCAAACAAGTAACATTTAAAAAAAATTAATACTCACACAGAACGATGCTGAGCAATAAGTAGCAAAAGAGGAATTGCCAACTTCGGCTCATCTTTTGGGAGTAATGAATCTCGGAGCCTGTTGGTGGATTTCATTAAAGCCTGCAAAAAGAACTTGGTTTTAGAAGTCCAAAAAGGTCAGATGTTTCTGATAATACATTATGTTATTAAAGTAACTATAAACCTTGTTGTTACGAGTAGCACCAAAAGAAGTAGCCTGATAACGTAGAGTCTCACTTCCTGCCATAGCATCCAACTGCTCTTCAGTCATGTTTTCTGTGTACTGAACATTAGCCATTTGCTGGATAAGTTCCTGCACAAAAGATAAAACACTTCCTTAACATTTGTTCAAACATCTCAAGAAGCCAGCCAACAAGATTATCAACAAGATAAAAAGAGAGATTCATAAGAAAGAAGAATGAAAAAAGTAATTTAGAGTATGGTTGTACCTGCAGGAGAACAAGCTCAATCCCACTCCCTTTTTTCAACTGATTTACTAAATACTGGAATAGACCCCTGAGTTCCATTGATGGGTACTTCTTACACCTGAAAATAAGCACGTTGCAGCTTGTTAACTCTTGGTTATATACATAATATCAATCATAGTAAATCAAAACAAAAAAATAAAACCTCAATGTATGCTGTCACATGTCACTTTTGTCATTTACAATGACCACAATTTCCAAACTCAAGCGATGGTGCACTATTGACTTGCACACAAAATATACATAAAAATTGTACAAGCTATGACTTATTTGAGTTCACATGTTCAGAGCATTAATGGTTAAAGTGTGGATGTGATTGAAGATTACTTTTGTAGTGTGCCCAGGGCTCTTGAAGAGGTGCTATGATCACTTCCAAATTTCAGAAATACTGAAAAACATTTATTTGACTATTAATTATATTTCAACACATGAAATCATGATGCTATGTGTATATATCAAAATCCAAGACTAAGTTAATACCAATCTACCAGAAACTTAAACGCTCTGATCATTAAACTAGCAAACCCATAAAATCAGTACCTATCAATAAATAGAGTACATCAACAAAAAAAAAGAAAAAAATATTTATTTATGTACCAAAAAATATCTTCTTTGCAACTTTATGAAGAATATATGGATGGATTGTGAAAATACTTTACAACTTAATGTAAATATGGCAATCTACTTGTGGCGCAAAAATATATAGAGACAACTTCACCACTTCTGTAACAGCAATATAGGAGCCTCATGACAGTAGAACAAACAGGATCAACACGACCATGAACTTGAGGTGTGACTACTGGATTGTGACATACAAGAATACACAAAACGCCAAGCATCTCACAATATTTCAAATTCTCTGTATGAACGGCAGCATCAAAATGTCAGTAGCTTTGGTAGATGAAGCTTAAGAAAATACTTTAGCATTCAGACTCTGTATCTCTTATTTTAGAAAATAATCCCATGCATTGCAAAGTCATAGTTCAGCATGACTGTTTTATAAAAAGGCTGTCCACAAACCACACTCCAAATGAATTAACTAGAAAAACCACCATGCTGAAACTCCCTCTTATTAGTAAAAACTAGATAGCATACAGCAGTCATAAGGCCCATCCTAGGGGGGGTTTTCCAGTTTGAAACTGATGTTAACTCCAACCGATAAAAGAAAAATGGAGATTTAATCAAGACCCACGAAGGAAGATGTGATAACTGGTAAGAGTTCCAATTAATGATATTAATTGCTGGCCAGTTGTCTTCAGCCATCATCACACATCGACTGACTTGCATGCAAGTCAAACCCCCAAGTGTTTCCATATACAATCTTAATCAAAAGCAAGATTTGAACACCATCATACAAAACGAGCCGTAGGAAATAGTCCATCTCAATAAAAAGGTTATATCTATCCTGCCTCCAATCCCTTCTTCAGCTAACAAATACAATACCCGCCTACACTAGCATATGGTCTTGACATGATTGATTTCTAGTACTAGCATGAGCTAAAACCTTGAACTTAGCAATCCCGGCTTTTGGCAAACAAATAAATGTAGCCATAAAAAACTATTCCCGTTCATATTGAAAAAAAAACTTCATCCTTTAACACGAAAAACCAAATCCTCGATCATGCTTCAGTCCAAAAACATCCAGCAGGACGTGTCCCTCTCTGAAAGAACGAGAGAGAGAGAGAGAACAAAAGATGCCTGGAGGATTATGGTTTAGAGTCTCCAACAGACACCAAAGCGGACAGGCCACACCTCAGGTTTTCACTTAAAGTTTCATCTTCCAGATGTATGTCCCTGAAGGCTAGGTAACAATGGAACTTCACAAAACAATACAGCTTCAGAAAATCTGATTTGTTCATAGCTTTAACCATGCTGCTGACAATCCACAATCCAGTCGGTAAAGATTGCCATGAACTCTAAACACAACGACACTATATATTGGTAAAAATGTCACACCAACACTATAGGGCCAACAAGAAAAAACACTAAGACAGACTACTATGCAAAAAAAAAAAAAAAAAAAAAACCTTAACGTGGTCAAATTACAAACACAGACACGATATACGATCACAACTTCGTAGGTACCTTTACACACAAGGTCTAAATACTCTAATATTCTATAACTAAATTCCGGTATCCACATACAAGGTGCAAGATCATGAATGCTAGCCAGTAGCACATCTAGATCCAAGAATAAATATATATGCTTTATATAAAAATTCAGTATATAAAAAGAGAAAATGTTACGTACAAGTGTCCCCAAAATGATGCCAGAGATTGAAGCCAATCTGATAGATTAAGACCGTCCTCTTTTAGCTTTTCACGACCACCTTGAACCAACCGTTCAATCACAACATATTCCAAAATATCGTACTCAAGCTGTAGTCCACAAAGATCCGATAAAAAGAACACAACATAAAGTGAGATTATTCAAAACAAAAAAGAAAGAAAGCAAATAGTCAATTCAAACCTGTGTTAAATATTTGAATGCATCTACAACTGGAGCGATCATATCCCTGTATGCCTCTATCTGTAATTAGAGTTACAAAGGTAAAGCTATCTCTACAACACAGATAAACAAGATGTTTGTAAAGCACAGGAGTGTGTATGGTAGACCTGATGAACGATGGTTCGGAGCACAGTCATGGGATTTGCATGAGCTAACTTTGCAACCATCCTTCCAAGCTGCTTTAAGTTTTCCTTTGCAAGCCGCTTCAAGATCCTTCTGGTGTCCAACTGCAAGTAAAACATATGATTAAAGAAAATTCTAGAGTAATCAAGAGGCAACCGAGTGTAACAATTATAATGTATAACCTTTGCTGTCTGCTTTGCAGATAGAACCATGGGGTTAGACTCGTCATCCTTTTCCCATTCCCCATATAAGCGGTACCTTGCCTAACCACATGAGATTCAATAATTTAATAATTTATGCATCAAAGAAAACTCAGAGTTAGATTAAACCAACTAATCATAACAGAAAGCTAACCTCGTATGGTAGTAGACTCAGTACAGCCCAAATCTCTTGCCCAACAGCTGGATTTGCTGGTATCAACTGTAGTGAAGGAAGAATACATGCCCCAAGTGCTTCCTCAAGGTTTGACCTAGCCACTTTAAGATGGAGCCGAGGAGTTCGATTTTCACTCAAACTAAAGTCTTCACCAGAACTGACACTTTTGAGGGCAGAAAGGTAATAACCTCTCAGCACTCTGCATACCTAGTTATAACAAAAAAATGTTCAGCGTTCAGAAAAAACCTATAGCAGAAACATACCAACAGTTGGCATAATCTGAAAAAATAAACATAAAAAGTTGTCCACCTTCTGCAGTAGCAATGTATCACGATGAAGATAGGGTCCAACACAAGTAAGCATCTCAAATAACTCTTTAGGGAGATCAATAAATGATTTTTTATTTACATCAACTTCTGTCTCCATGGAATCAGAACCTCCTATGAGTTGATGTTGTGGCTGACGAACAAGTTCATAAGCAGAAGAAATTGTTTTTTTAATGAGCCTGCAAATTTACATTGCATATCAAAACTAAAGAATACTTGAAAAAAAAAGGAAAAACAATATATAATACTAAACTCTGTTGTGTGTGTGTGATACGAAGTTACGAACCAAGCCTCTTTGACCCATATTGGCCCATGTGACCCAACAACATATCAGTTATCAGAAGTGAGGACGTGAACAGCATATTAGGGAAGAAGTTTGTTAGTTTACATGTATTTTTCATAATACGGTTAGAGTTGAGGCCCGGACCAAGTTTGTTTGTAATTAAGGTTTGTAAACCTAAGTAATCGGAGATTGCCTATCTCGAACCAGGCCACTATTGTGTAATTCCTTGTTTAAATCTAATATATTTCCTTGTTCCTATCAGTGTGTGTGTAGTTTTTAATTCAACTAATTCAGATTTACCTAAACAAACCATCAGAAATCCGAATATGTTCAGCTGGATTGAGAGGCGAAAGGCGGCGAAATAGTATATTTGCATGATACCTGTAAACCAAAAATAGAGTCGATAACCTAATTTACATTAAAAGATATTACTATTTCTGAGTAGAAGATTAACATATTACAAAACAGAAATTACCAGTCATCCACAAAAAGAAAACCTAAAAGCAAGCCCAAAGTTTGACTGTTTTCAAGCTCTGAGGAGCGCTCTGTAACCGCTTCAAATTGCATATCTAAAGCAGCATAAAGATCTACTGTCACGTCTCCTTGTTTTTCGTCATCCATAAGATCCTTGCCAGTAGCAGCCAGGTTTATTTTACCAATCTTATTAGCCTGAACATAAGAAAAAAAACTAAGTGTTATGTATTTATAACTATAGAGAAGTAAACCTTGTCATCTCATAGTGTATGTGCATGCTCTACAATTTAACATTCAAGATTTGGCAAAAACAAAAGTCGAATATCCCACATCCAATCAAGTAAAAAGCAATTATAATAATGTACAAGTTGTTTAACTCCTTTTACCTCATCAAGTCTTTTTGCAGAAAAAGCATTATAATGATCAAAGGCTTCATCATCGTTGGGAAGTAGATGTGCAAATCTGAATCACGGAATAAATATATTGCAGTAATTTAGTCAATATACTCAGACCATCCAACTAGCTCAAAATGAATTATTTATAAAAAAGATTTTGGCAAGAATTATATCAAAAGCACTAAAATACTGGATGAGTGAGTTCACAAAACTCACATGCTATCAAGATCTAAACATTCTTTCTTAACCAGTAGCGCTGTAAGTTGATAAAGCCCAAAAGGTACGGTATTATTTACTTCCATACGCTGATAATATTGAAACTTAAAACCGAGAATTTGTGAAGCATTAGACTGCAAGAAACACCCAGAAAAGATTAGTCACTCATTTTCTGCAACAATCCTTTGAAAATGCACTATTATCAACATTTTGAGCATTAATATTTATCAAAACCTAAAGAAACACACCTTAGGAAAAATAGGAATCAGGTTCAAGAAGACATTGTTATCTGGCTGAAGTTCAAAACACTCCAATACCTAAATACTCAATATAAATCAATATATACCCATGACTTATTTGTACTGTCACATTAAATATAGAATATTCATCGTAACAGAAAAATGAAGTAGCTTACAATGTCAAAGACACGGTTTGGATCCAAATTGAAGTGTCCAATTAATGACTGCAAAGAACCAGATAGTAAAAAGACACAGGTATGGCACAAGCAGAAATAGAAAGTGTATTTACTAAGCAAGTTCATGTTAAACCTTAATTATGCCAACTGTTGCTGCTGATGTACTTTGCAAGCAAACTTCTGAACCTTGACAGAGAAGAGTAACCTACACAAAATAGTGAAACTGAGACATGCAGCACTAAAACAACTTTGATAAAAAAAAGTTGTACAGTTTCACAGCATTTTGCTCCCTTCTTCATTATTGAAACCTATGCCTAGTTATGACATAACTTAATACTCGACCAGAGCACTTTTGACTTATAATAAAAGTCATAGAAAGACAAGGGAAACCTAAATCTAATATGCGACGTATATTATTGAAAGATTTTATGCCTAAGGCTACGTGAATGAAATATTAACCACGAATATTCATGTATTACATCCACCTATTTAAGCAGACTTTCATATAAGACATGAAATTACAAATTTCAGCTTTAACTAAATACAAGATTGGAATAGCAGAATACATAGGGGGAAAACGAGAACAAATGATCATATAATTTATTTTATTATCAATCATGGTCAGGATAAAATATTAATGTTTTCGAACAAATGATAAAATGCAATCAAAATTTAAAATCAAAGACTGGAAGAATGATACCAGCTTGGCATAGCCTTCGCTTTCTTCACGAAGAAGGTTGAATTTGGTTTGTTGATAAAGAAGACGAGTGTTAACCCTAACCTGTGAACAGGAACACATAATCATCATTTGAGAACAGAGTTAGAATAATCATCGCAAAATGATATGTAATTTCATCCTGTACATAATATTAATAGCCTTATTGCAAAACAGCTATTGGCAAGAGCTACCAAAGGGCCTTGGCTCAATGGTATCCAGATGGTTGTATGATGTCCCCTTTCCCAGAAGGTTGTGAGTTCTATTCTCCTCGTGGACAAGTGGTGTGTGTAAATTTAGGGGTAGATTTAAAATGTGTGTGAGTTTTCCATCCAAAGAAAAAAAAACTAATGACAGGAGCTAGTGAGCTACATTGATAGAAAGGTCAACAAAAGCAGCATATGCAGGCATGCAGCTGATTATGAAATCGGTAAGATGCAAGTATAATTTTAAGACCTACATGATACAAGTATAATTTTAAGCCTTACCTCTTTTGACTTCAAATCAGCAGCTTTTATCTTGATCATCTCTGAATCCCATAAAAATTCTTCCTGTGGGCTCCCAATCAGGTCGTTTAATCTTAGTATCCAACAATGTTGACTATTTATTAAGTATCAGTGTACTTTATAGCATTCTCTATCAATAGAAGACTTATAAATTACCTCACACCGTTCGTGAAACAGTCTCAAAGGAACCACAGAATGTTCCACCATCCACTTTGCCTGATGAAACAGAAAGCAATATTAAAATGGCATAGTACTGGCGTAGAATACCACAATGGGTATGACATGAAAATTAAAAAGAAAAATGAAAACTGAAATGAAGCTGATAAGAATTCAAAAACCATGGGATGATAAGAATCAATAGTGTCTAATAATCAGCTACCATGAATGCATATTAACTTTTTGAATTCATGAACTTATACTGATTAGTGATTACAATACCCGTGCACAACAAAACATATATTAGTGTGTTGGCAGTAATAGTAAGAACAGAAGTGTCCGCTGAGATTTTTGAGGTCATAAGTAAGTTCCAGAATGACAATAATATATTAGCCATTTCATTAGAAACTATAAAACTTATGAAAAGCCTACGAGTAAAATTAAGGTAGGAAACAGCAACAAAATGACTTTTTAAAATCCTAGTTACAAAAAATTAACACTGATCCTGTCATGTCCAATTGCGGATTAGAAGTATTAAGTGAACTATTTAGTGAGCTTCAAAGGTGAAAATGGTTAAATGGTGTGCATCTACTAACCATTAATATAGCATGCTTATGTTCTAAAATGAGAAGCCCAGTAGTGACTTAAAAGATAGCCATGAAGTACCACAAAAAAAATCAAGATAGAAAGAATACTGACCAGTTTTACTAGACGAGCACGATACTCTCCAGGCATTGTAAGCTGCAGAATAGGTCCTATGCTTAGTATAAGTTAAGATATCACTATTCACCATCAAACATGGCTTAAGTTGATACTACATAGCTTACAAAATAAGCAGCATACATAGATAAATACATAACATTGCCACAACTCTTTATTTAAAACTAACAGAACTTGAGAGCAAAAGGTGTTAAATGGTCTGGTCTGTCTTACAAGATTTTGCCAACAAAAAAGTTGCAGATTCACTTTTTTAAGCAAAACTTATTTCTTTTAAAACACACAGTTCATACGCATTTGGTACCGGCAGTACAAACTATGTGTTTCTTACACAAGTAACAAAACATTTAGTAACCATAAAATCAAGTAGCTGCATCAACTTTGATGATGAATAGTTAAGGGAGCTAATCCTCAGTCTTTATAAAACTATCCAAGTGCCTCAAGATAAACACCCTAGCATGCGAAAACACAATCTAAATTGAAAAAAAAAATACTAATTATAAGTTACTCACATCTTGAGCCATTTGTGAAACAATATCAGCCAAATTTGAAGACACTTGTTCATCAGAAACTTTTTCAGAAAACTCAACCAACTCCAATGCTGATTTACACTTCTGAATAGGCAACTCTCCTCTAACCTAACAATCAGATACAAAATACGTGATATAAACAATAACAACAATAATATGTTGACATCATATGAATGAGCAATAAATACTCACTATGTTCCAACAAAGTTCATAGAGATATCGAAGAACTGGCGCCGGTGCCGGTGGTTTAAAGCTATTGCTTCCGTTCTTCCATTCGCGAATACATTCATCGGTAATGAATTTACACTCCAGCGCCGGGAGAGACATGAACGCAAGATTGAAACCCTAGATTTGTGCGTGCGTTTGATTTGGAGGCAAAAGCTCGATTGTTGGGGTGAATTTTGGGGGTTTTGAAGTTTGATCAATTGTTTTTGATGTTTCCCCTTTTCGGTTTTATGCGTTGTTGTTCGCTCACAATAAGAGGGTGTACATCAAAATCGGCAATGCTCCGATACAATGAAATTTGTGGTTTTAATTAAGCTACTTAGCCGGTGAATTAGGGGAACGAAATTTGTAAGACTTACGTGTAGCGTAGGTTCTAAGTTTCTTCTAGGGTAACTCGAGATAAGCAATCGGAGAGTCTCGTTAGTTGGGATTTTAAAAAATAAAAACTCACCCGGTAACCTGACGCTATTAAGGTTTGGACGGGTTAGTCTGCTAATTTAAATTAGTATATTTTTGTTCTGGTTCTGAAATTTTTAACAATTCAGGTGTTGGCGTTGAAACTCGACTATATCCTTCTTGATAAATATAATATTTCATTATAGTCTTTTTCAACCACAATTCAAAACACATACAACACCACTTGACCGCCGGCAAATAAAATAAGATTTTATATTATGTAAATGTAAGTTTTAACTTCCTGCACGTTTATAATATAAAAGCAAACAAAGTGTGAAAATCAAAAGCAAAGTGACAATTATGTTGATCAAACATTCAAAGTTCAAGGTCTAAAATTCAAACAAATATAGCAGTTGGTATTTATGTTATTGGGGTTAACCCGAAGAACATTCGCTTTAAAAATAAACCCGAAATCCTATCCTAATTGCAATTTGGGTTTGTCGGGTTAACTCGAATAAACTTATTTTAAGACTTTTTTTGCTTTAACTAATTTATTAAGGTTAAAGGTAATTGAGACACCGCTAGATGTAACCATAAAGCTTGCATAAAACTTTACCAATGATTGCATATCAATAATAATTTTTTAAAAAATTTAAGTTAAAAAAATTTAAAAGATGTGATTGGCCAGAGTGATTTGAACCCATGGCGTGGGTAGTGCTACATACAATGCACAATTACTCATGGTTAAAGTCTTGCTTTTTTTTATTTTTTTTAACTTGTATATTTTTTGTTTATCTTGTGTTTTAAATAAAATTTATATCTAAATATAGATAAAAGTAAGTATGTATCAATGACATAATTAAAGAAAAATGTTAAAATTATAAAAGTGGATTTTGAATGTGCAAAGTTATTATGCGAGAAATATTTATAGTTGAGTAATAACTTTTACGCAAAGATGAAATTGTAACATATTATAGCTGGAATTATCAAGTATTACGAATGAAATTAACACCTAAAAACAATTTAACAACTATGTCGGATTGAAATTAAGCTCAAGAAATAAGAATAATTTGTAAAAATCAAATCATTTACATTTTAGCTTATTGTGGTGAGATTTTGGGCTTAAGTTAGACTATCTAGTATCTAATATCTGCTCACTTTAGCAGTGATTAGTTTTAACTTCATTAGAGTTATATAGTCGTGCACAAAAAAACCGGTTCCAGAACCGAACCGGTGTACCTGAACCGTAGGGTACACATGGGTTCCGGTTCCTCCAAGAAAGTGGAACCGTACCCGGAACCGAACCGGAACCGCCGGAATCGGTTCCACCTCAACCCGGCCAAACCCGGGCCGACCCTACCCGGAACCGAAAAAAACCGGGCTAAACCGGCCAAAACCCGGTCAAATACCCAAGCATACCCGGAACCAAACCCGACCCTACCCGATTCTTAACTTTGTTGACCAAAACCAGAACCGGTTCCTACCCGGAACCGGTTTTTAAAAAAACCCAATTTGTGCACCTCTAGGCTCTAGCTAGAGTTATACTTGATTGGATGATATCATGATAACATGATATGATTAATCGGTTGGATTTTAAATTTTAGCCCAATCAAGCACCTGCCAGGTGCGGGCTGCCACTACCAACCCAATAATAAATACACTTTAGCCCAAGTTACTTCCTGGATAGTTCATATAATATATTAATATATATAAATGATTCATCATTTACACAAGCATGTTCAAAATCACAGAACCTAATTTGAGCTTTTGATTTTAATCTCAAAAGTAGTAAAATAAAATCCTGGAGATATGTTAACTATTTACTATCTCAATTGTTATAAATTTTATATTTTGTAAATTGTAATAGTGTTTGTTATATATAAAAAAACATGTAATTAACACGAGTGCAAGAATATAAAATGTTAATTTAACCTTCTTGTTCCGGTACGTATAAATAAAACAATTATAATGTTTGTCTTCTTTTATGTGTATCGACTATAATACTAACTAATCGTTGTATCAAGCCTTTTAGCCGCTCAAACCAATGATTAGTTGTTACCCGATCTATTCCAAATTTATGCTAACTCAGTAAGATAATATTAGCAATTTTCTATTGCTGATGTAAATGTAACGTCTCAATAACTACAATTAAAATATTAATTATATGATTAGATATTCATATGACCACTTTAAAACGAAATGTGTTTTTGATTATATATGAAGTATTATGTGATTGTAGGTTCAACTTCTATTTGTGCATTTTTAAACGTTACTTATAAAGGTTTGTAGTTATTAATTAGAATTAGAAGGGGTATTGACTTTTTTTTTTAATTCTAAGTACATATTTGTAAAAATTCGTACAAAGAGTGAAAGAGATAATATATTTATAAGTTGTATAAGTACACAATTACTATGGAATGAGTTATATGATAGGTCCATCAACCGATATGACCATATGAGGCAAAAAGAGTGGGTCTCCCCTCACATGGGAAAACTGTCATTTGGGCAAATAAAACAAGGCCCACAGCCTCCTTTGTAATTTAAAACAATATATACAAATTGATTTGATTGTGAATATATGATTGTAAAAAAAACGTGTAAAGCATAGCTAAGGGTTATAAACAACGGGTGAACTTATTCTAGAAAGTCTTTTGAATTTAAAAAGACATAGAAGACAATCAAATGAATTATGATTGATCTTATTCCAACGTCGTTGAACAACTCCTTATACACACACAAAAAAATTCAGGGGCGTTGAAATCATCTTATCGAACCTTGTTTTAAACAACTCCTTATACATACAAAAAAAATTTCATTATATAACATAATGAGTACGTTTAAAAATGTTAAACTTAAGACACATTCAAGGGCGGATGTAACAAGCGACAAGGAGTAGCTCGGGTTACGGCTCAACTTTCTGTACGTAATATAAAGTTTGATGTTTTTTTCCATTCTATGTTTAGGATACCTCTGAGCAACTAAAATGATACCCATGAACAATCAAACATATTTTTCTTGACAATTTTTTTTGAAATAGTGTCAAGAAAATGATGATATTAGTTAAAAAAAAGATCCAAATATCGCTAACAATTTTCCAATAAATTATGAAAAAACTCCGGATATTACTAATAATATGCAAGAAAATGACGCTTTATACAATCATACGCAAAAAAAACTATGATTTGTACACAATTTTTTTTAGATACCATTAATTTTTTTGACATAGCTTCGTCACTAGACACATAACTATTATTTTTTTTTACAACCACAATGAATTTCATTGACAAAACTAGCAAGACGCTAGCGGACATTTGCTGCTAGAGTTTGGAACATTATTGGTAATTGGTGTGATTCGGCAGGATATTTGGAAGAGTCTATTAATGGAAAGATTGATCAAGTAAACAATATAATTGGGTTAGAGAAGATAAATACATTACGTCTATGATTATTATGGCTAAGTTGTGGTATATTTGGCTCTCTAATAATGATTTGATTTTTAACGCGCTGGCTTTGTTGGTGGATGGTGTTGTAGAAATGATCGTGGTAAACACGTTTTTATGGTTGAAGTACCGAGCCAATACAGTGATATAATGGGTACAAATGGTGTAGTAGTCTTTGCTAGTGGAGTGATGTTCAATTTGTGTGCCTTGTGGTTTTGTTTTGTTTTGTTGTGTTTGTTCAAAAACAAACATACAACTCAAATTTTTTTGAACAGACATACAACATAAATTTTAGTTTATTATTATTTTTAGAGTAAATTGTATTTTTAGCCTTCATAACAGAGCAAATTATGGTTATTTTCTAAAATTGTTTGCATTGAGTGGTCTTTAGTTAAAATAAATGGTTGCTTTTGGGGTTAAATTTTCTAGTAAACTACATTCGGTACAAAAAATATTAAAAAAATCCATAAATCATAATTTGCTCTATTACAATTTACAGACAATTAAAATACTCCCTGCGTCCCATTTTAAATGTCCAAATTTCCTTTTTTAGTTGTCTCAATTTAAATGTTCATTCCAAAAATAAAAATATCATTTCTAATTTTACCGATAATCATTTAACATAAAATCTACTTTATGACTAAAAGACAAAATACTTTAATGACATTTTTGCCATTTTATAGGTTAAAATAATATAATAATCTACTTTTTCTTAATCTTTGTGTTGTGGGTTCCATGACATCTAAATTGAAACGGAGGGAGTATAATTTACTGTTTGTTTTCTTTACAACATGAATAAAAGAAATATATTAAGACGGTTCCTAAGAAGAGTTGAATAATAGAAATATATCAAGAGATTGATTGGTTCTGTTTGGACTAAGAAAAATTGATAGCTACTTCTTACCATTATGTGTATGAAGATAAGTGGGTCCATGCTAAACGTATTTTAAAATACAAAATATTAGAAGACTAAACAAATAAGGTGAATGAAGACAAGTGAGATGATAAATATTGTTGTTTTCTCTCCACAAATATATTGTAAAGTTGCCATATTTTTTATGTTACATACTTACTTTGATAACAGGTGTCTTGTTTTCTCTCCATTAAACTAGAAAACATACATAGCTTATTTAAATAAAATAAATATACTCTGAATTTATACACTCTTCTTTATTGCATAACAAATTATATGATGTACCTTTTTTTCTTTTTCGAATACTATTTTAATCAATTTTGATGCAATTCTGTTTGTACTTCATATACTTTAAGTCCGTGGGCTTCTTTTTTAACTATTTTTCAAAAGAATTTTTTAAAACAATGGTTGGTGTTTCGGTTTATGGCTGATGCAGTCAGAGGTGTAAGAATCGAGATCGAAACCTACCTCTAACACTAATATTTGTTTTTCGTCGGTATTATGACTCTCTCGTTATTAACGGAGACTCACCACCTCTCATTACGGATCAAGTTGATTGAAGTCGAAACTCGTCAACCAACTGACTGAAGGAAAAACTGTGCATGAAACCTTTAACTATGCCACGTAAAAATCTTATCGATATTATTACCTAGGACTTTTTAAGTTTTATAAACTTTTATATTTTAGAAATTATGTCATTAAACAATCTAGTTAAATCTCCAAACTTATAAAACAAAGCTATATTGGTTTTTAACGTTCTCGACTATCATCTTTTGGTTTATACTAGTCACAACTATCGAATTGACTGGTAATGGTCCCAACTTTTATCACTTTGACAAACAACAGACTGTCGTTAATTTTTTTAACAACATTAAGTTTTTTTCGAATTAAGACCGATGTTTTATGAGTTTTGATCGGATGGAGAGTGCGAGTCGATTCATGTAAAAGTTACATCGAAAGGGCGCTTCGAACGACAAAACGGTGCTTCAATCGGTGTTTAAACCTAACAGTGCTTCAATCGGATGTAAAAGATTGGTCGTTCGGAGCGCTGTTTGGAGATAAGTTTTATTTCAATCGACTGGAATTATCATTCCTATCAAAAGTCCTAAAACATCGGTCTTGAATTCAAAGAATATAACGACGTTAAAAAAATAACGACAACCTTTTGGTTGCCAAAGTAATAAAAACTGGACCCTTACCAGCCAATTTAAAAGTTAGAACCGGTAGAAAAAAAAAATAATATTTGACACCAATTAAAACTAAAATACCTAAAACAAAACAAAAAGATTGCTTTTAAACAACTAAAGGGGTATAATCATGTTCATGTTGGTCAAGATGAACGGTTAAGGGACCTATATAAATAATTTTGTACGTAACTTAAAACACCAAAACAAAAAAAAATACCAAAAGAGTATGAAGAAGACAAGATAATTAAGTTGGTATTAGGTACCCATGTGAATAGTAGGCCTCAAAACTACACACTGGTAAATGGCATGGGACCTAATATACCTACTATTACTCCTTTGAGTACGTACTTATCTAAATGAAAGCTATAAAGTCAAACCCTTTTGAAAGTTAAAAAGTATGGATATAATTTCACTATTTCTGAGAAAAAAATCCAACGAAGTATACTACTGTCTACTAAACATTATATAAATAGCTATGCTATTTGTTAAATGTTTAAGTGCCAATCCTGAGTTGTTTGTTGATCCACATTGAGCTTTATAGTTTTAATATTAATACTTCAAAATTCTACATATAATCTTATGACTGACTATGTTGTAGGTAAAACATTAATGGAAGTTAAACCGTAAAGTATTAAGTTTTTTACTTAAACAGTTCATAGTTTTTAAAACCACCTAATATTAATTAATTTTAATTAGAGATATCAAATAAAAAAAGTTATGTCCAACCTACTCATCCTACCAAGCTTGTGACTCATGTTTTGAAGACATCATCATTTAATTCTACAATATATTAAACAAAATATATTATTTTATGGTAAATACAAAATAAGTCCAAATATGGGCACTTGGCAGAACAATCGTACCATCAATAAATATATATCTAATAAATAACAATAACAACAAATATTAGAAAAAAAATAAAATTCTTTATTACACCAGATTGTCTCGAGAGTAAAAAAAAACTTTGTTAGGTCAATCCACCGAAAATAAACACCATTAAACATATGAAACGTTTGGTACTTGTTATTTATATATACTTTAATTTAATAATCGTTATATCACAATCTGTTGAAAATATTTGTTTAAATATGTCGTGTCGAGGCTTTTATAATATCGAGTTTGAGTATATTTTAACAAATCATCAAGGATGCATCAAAGGTGATTGGAGAGTTGGGAGTAATACTAAAATACTAATAATCTCTATTACAATAAAAGAATATCAAATTTGTCATGTATCTTTATTCTATTATATTTTTTTTTTCATATTTCCTGCTTAATGTGTACTGATTTATCTTTTACCATATCGTTTTGTTCAACCTTCTTTTTCTAACTCTCTATGATTCTATCAATTTCAATTTAAAATTCAATTTCCTGAATCAAATATTGATTTGAAAATCAAAATTGAAGATATGATGCATAATCGAAAATATCAATCTACTCTTGTAGTTTAGGTTTTTTTTTTCAATCAACCCTTATAGTTTAGGTTTTTTTTTTCAGTCACTCTGTGCAACACACGGGTTATAACTTATAACCTAGTAATACTAGACATAAAACTATAACACAATGACTCGAAATTATTTTACACAATAAAGGATTATCAAAATTTCATCCTTACAAAAATAACAAATTATTAGTACGTGCTAAGCCCAAAATGCTTCATAGCTTTTTAAACTTTAAAGTCCTTTTGTTTAAACTTCAAGATGTGTAAAATACAAAGTGTATTTCTGGATCATCCGGTACAAACTCGTAAAAAGTTTGTCAGACGAACTTTTCACAAAATTACACTTTTTACAATAACTTCAACCTTAACTTAAACCCATCAATATATACAGTTTTGCGGTAAGTTGGCAAGTAACATATGAAACAAACGGTTTATATGTGGACAAAAAGACCGGGACCTTTGAATAGGAGATGTAAATTAAACATAGATCGATCAAAACAAAACTTGAAGATATCTATGTTGCCACGTTTTTCTTTGATGACTCAACAACTCAATTGCCTATGGTCAAAAGCATAAGACTTTAATACATAATGTTTTTGCAAAATGCATGGGAAACTAGAGAATTCATTAGTTGGTGTTTCAAAGCTAAATACACATTCATGGCTCCATTCGTTCAATGTAGTCATGACAAAGTCATCAAAGCAAATTAATGATTGTATTGTCTTAGTCATAGTTGTTACTAGTTAGCCAATGGATCATGTCAAACACCTTGACCATTATGCCAATGGTCCAACAATTTGATACCCGTTATCAACGGTTCATCCAATTGAAGAATAATCCTTATATGAAGACGACATCCATGATATCAATCAACATATAATGGAATAACTTTTAGATGTTTATGTTCTTTTTTTAACGACCCTGACTTAATCATGTCATATTCCCATATAAATCTCTTTACAATGATAATAGAACCTAATATCATCTCTTAAACGAGAGACATACACCTTTATCATTAGATCAGACTAGTGGTTGTAAGTAGTATATCGTATCTACTACAATAAAAAGCTTACATACATGTATATCTGCACATACATTTATATCTGCGCCGTTCAAAGAAATTGCACATGAGCAAGATCAACAAACATAATACAAGGTCCTAAACCAAATCCACTACACACAGTCACACACTGGTTGTTTTAAATTGACTTTTTTTATTTAATTAAGTTGGAAAATTAGCTGGACCCCATATACTCAAATTAACAATTTATAATATTGTATCATATTAAGAAACCTAAAAAAGATTCCGTAATTCCCGGTAAAATAACCGCTAATTTTGGGATCGAAGACAAAAGAACACAGGAGTAAGAATTGGAGATATGCTGGTCACGTACTAACTATTTTATATTATTAATTAATTAATTAAAAATGCCTACCCATTGACCATTTAAGAATTTTAAGAACTATATTAATTAAGCAACTAAGCATGGTACATCTTCCAATGCACATAATACAATTTACTATAAAGTTTATAGCATTGCATAACTAGAACAGTCCCCTTCACGCATGCTTGTATAATTGAACCTCAAAGCAATGCAAGAAAAGTTATCTTTTTTTAGGTCAACATTCAAGAAATGCCAAAAAAAAAAAAAAAACTCAAAATTATTTGCAACATGTCCTAGTTTGAAGTTCAGAACATTGATCAAGTCAAAAAGTAGCCAAAATAAAAGACTTCTGATAATTTAAAACAACTTCAACACATAAGAAAGAAAGAATGAACAAACAATCCAGGCCAAACAAGAATCAGGTTCGATCTGCTTCTAGATACTAGACCCTCACCGTCCATCGAGTGAAGTAAACGAATCAGCAAAGCCCGAGGGTCTAGTCGGTATGCTCGTTTGTGTATTATCATTGCTTCCGATGACTGATGAGTTATCATACCCGCTCATACCCTCTAATGCTTGCCACTTCTTCACTGCTTGAGGTAACGTCATATCAAGGTCAATTCCGTATATATCATCAGGGTCGGGTTCAGATGGTTTCCAAAGCTCGGCTAGGGATGAAAGGACGTTGACCGCATGGCTCATATCGGGTCGCTGGTGTGGTTCACGAGCACAGCAGTGGCCTGCTAGTTCAGCTATTGTACTCACGCTAGCTAGAGATTCTTCATCAAGGTCAAGGGTCGGGTCAATGGCTTTCCTGAAGGTGTCTTTGTTTATGTGCATTCTTCGGAACCACTGCACCAAGTGGACACTTTCCTCTGGTTGTGTTTCGTCTAGTGCTCTTCGGCCCGTTATCAGTTCCATTAAGATTACCCCGAAACTGAACACATCGATTTTTGTTGTTACTCGGCCCGTTACTACAATCATATGCAAAATCACAAGTCAATATATGAAGTGTGTATATAAAAGAAAGAATTTGATGAACTATTTACCTGCATATTCGGGTGCAAGATACCCGAATGTCCCAGCTAATCTTGTCACGAGAGAAGCTTTCCCATCTGGGGCAAGTCGAACGAGACCAAAGTCTGCAACTTTGGCCCGCATATCGTCACCGAGAAGAATATTGGATGGTTTAAGATCTCTATGAATAAAACTTTGTTGTGCTAAACCATGTAAATACTCAACACCCCTAGCAACATCTAAAGCAATAATCAATCTCTTTGTCCATTCAAGCGGCTTCAAATCTTCTTTTTGCCAATCAAACAAAAACCGACTAAGTGTCCCTTGAGGCATATATTCATACACAAGAAGCCTTTCGTTTCCATCCAAACAGTACCCGAGAAGTGCCACCAAATGCCTATGTCTTACCTTAGTTAGAACAGCAATCTCAGATTTGAACTCATCAAGCCCCTTTTCACTCATGACACCCGATTCCATCCTCTTGACCGCGATCTTAGTTCCATCATGTAACTCTCCTTTGTAAACAGTCCCGAACCCACCTCTACCAAGTATGTTATCTTGGCTGAAATTGTTGGTGACGTTTTTCAAAACCTGGATTGAAATTACCATATTGCCCGCTTCAACAACATGTATGTCTCGACCCCCACTGCTCGTTTGACTAAAGGTCTCACTCGGTCCACCGTTTGTACTTGAACCAGCAACAGTGATCTTAACCCCATCACCATCTGAAGTCGAATGCCGTGGATGGATCACCATCGTGTTTTGATACGGTGCACCACCAGATCGCTTGTGTTTACGTTTATACAAACAAACACCTAGCAAACCCGCAACCACAAACACACCACCCACAACCGATCCCACAACTACCCCAGCATTCACACCCTTCCCACCACCACCACTAGACCGGGTTTGACCTCCAGACGGACCGCCAGAAGGTGAAACCGGGGTCACACTAGGACTGTCTTTCCCAATATCAACATTCCCATCAGTTTTCACCTTCACAGTTTCCTTAAAAACAGGTAACCTACCATAAAGATGATTGTTGGACACATCAATCTCTACCAAATTAGGCAAATCTTTAAGCTCTTGAGGTATCGTTCCAGAAAGATTATTATTAGCAAGTATCAACCTTTGCAGCGACGTAATCGACGAAAAACTGGGGGAAATAGTACCAGTGAGACCCATTTTTTGAAAATTAATCACAGTAATATTCCCACCAGAAGAACAGACAACCCCTAACCATGCACTACAAGGATCATTACCCTTCCAATTATCAGCAAAAATATGTGGATAACCAACAGATTTCGCAACCGCAAGCAACGTATCAACACGATCATCACAAGAAACACCAGGATCAGGTAAACAAAAACTATTAGTCCCACTTAAATCAACAGCAACAGACGTATCAAAACTTGGAGTTGGTCCCTGTAACAGATTGTTGGTCAAGTTCACAGTTTTCAAAGACTGTAACTTCATTAAAGATTCAGGAACAGGACCTGTTAAACTGTTATCTCTTACACTAAAGTGCTGCAACTCATTCAGACCTGAAAAATCCGGTAACGGACCGGAAAATAAGTTTCCATGAAGCCAAGCTTCAGTCAATTGTGTCATGTTTTGAATAACATCTAAAGTTCCGTTCAATTTTGACCTACTGTTTTGCCCATTTAACCAAAGACTTTGAATTGATGAGCCTGAGAACGAACTGGGTAAACCGCCTTCAAGCGAATTGTAAGCTAAATGCAAAACTGTGAGTCCAGCAAACGTGTCACCGCCGAAGAAATCAGGGATTTTTCCGGTGATGTTAGCGGATGTAGCGGAGAAAATTTGTAACGTAGAAGCTGATTTCAAACTGTCTGGAATTGACCAAGATGCAAAATCGTTGTAATCGAGGTAAACATGTTGTAAAGAAGACATACCATCGAAGAAATCGGAAGGTATCGAAGAGAAATTGTTGTGATTGAGTAAAAGATTATGAAGCTGAGTTAACCCGGAGAGACTCGGTAATGAACCAGTGAGTTGATTGCTTTGAAATTCAAGAACTTGAAGTTCAGTAAGGTTGTTAAGTGTTTGAGTAAGAGAACCTGTAAGCCCTTGGTTACCCACTTGGATCCCGGTGACCCGGCTGTCATGAGAGCACTGAACTTGTTTCCAGTTACACGGGTTCGGGTCGGACCAGTCAAGGGTTTTTGGTAGATTAAGGTTGCGTTTCAGTTCTTGCATTACAGCAGCATCGTTGGAGCTGGATTGAGAGTGAACGTAAACGAGTGTAATCGAAAGGAAAGAGATGACAAAGAGATGAAATCGGAGATGAATTTGAAAACCCAGAAAGGGTTTGGTCATTTTGGAAGGAGAGATTGTGAATCAGAGATGGGTTTGTGAGTGAAATTAGGGTTTTTGAGGATGAAAGAAGAAGAAATGAGTGTGTTGAGTGATTGGGGGAAAAAGAAAGATAAAAAGAAGGTTTTATGAGAGAGATTAAAAGACGGTGATGAAGGAAAGAAAATTGGTGGAATTTGTACATGAAAGAGAAAGAGAAGAAGTGAATGGTTTCATTGCAAGAATAATGTGGAGACCAGGGATGATACAGTTGTCGGATTAATATATGTGTTGATCAATGCACCATCACTTATCTTTACATTAAACACATATTTAGTCCCTCATATTTTTCATCCATAATAATAACGTTTATCTACCATTGTCTGTGTCACTTGATAGCGTTTATGGACACCCTCAGTCTTACGGATAGTATAATGGATTGTTAAAACGAATCGTTGAAACCAAACTGTATCGAGTTGGTTATGACGCCAAAGGTTAGAACAATATGAAAGATATTCAAGTTTATACTATAAATGATTAAATGGTATAAGAAAAGCTCACATAATGAGTAAATGCTTTGTTGGGTGTCTTTTATCTAACAAGTTCCATTCAATTAACACGATTTAACCTGCTTGGTTAACATAGGAAAACTTTGTCTTGTGAAAGGGAAAAATAAATATGTAGAACACGTTGTATTTGTAGTGTTTACATTTATTAATAATTTGCAATCGTTCATGTGTTTTAACCTATCTTGTGTTTCCTTACTCATCATGTGATCTCAACCCATAATTAAATGAAGGAGCACATGAAATTGACGACATTCTAAATGTGACCTGTGAATGGTTAAATAATAAAACGCTTTTCGTACTCACACCGTGCGTAATCATTTTTTTGTTACATGGAATGAGACCAAAAAGACAAATATTAGTTTTTCTTGATTACTTTGAACTTTAGCTAAAACATTAGGGATTAAATACCATTTTTAGGTTTAGTTTTGGGACCAAATATAGAAAGTGGTTTCTTTCACCATTTTATACTCATTGACATATAAAACCTAATTAATACATTGCTTGTTATTGCGATATATTTGTCTTTATCATGTGTATCTCCAATTTGTTTATACAAACTTCAATTGGATGCCGAAAGTTAAGATTTATTTATTTTATTCGATTTTTTTAGTTAGTGTCTTAAATTAATCTTTAAATTGAGTACATCTTTGTGGTGAAAGGTGATTGATTAGAACGCATTTATAAAAATAAATAATGGAGTACGTATAAGTTAGTCAGAAATAACAAAACATAAATAGACTCTAGTAAATCCATATTTTGGATTATGATGATAAATAGGAGTGTCAGATAAGCTCAAAAAACATAAAACTAAAATGACAACATGTATAAATCAAACTTCTGGTGAATTGTTGTATATTATACCAAATTATCTACGTAGCTCGGTAACTCGGTTACTTTTTTGAATATTCTATTTGTATAGTATAAGTAAGGTGTTGGTGGTGATTGGCTTTTGGTGAAGATATATCATCGCTAAAAATAGTTTTTTCTACGTGACCTTTGACAAACATTTTTGACCCTCAAGTTGAATATCGACTTTTAGCTACAATAACTCTAGCCATGTTGTTGCTAAAGGAGTTGTTTTAAGTGACTCCCAACTTTGACATAATTACATTTGTCTATATAACTTTGATATAAACACTTTTAACATGCAACTTACAATCTATGACACGACTTCGTTTTTTGTAACGATTTTATACCCTAAAACTTCTTATAATTACGTTAATACCACATCTAGTATGCAAAACAACGTTATTTTTACGCGTCTAACTAAGCGACAACACCGCAACGTGTGACAAATGTCAAAAACCTGATGTCATAATTGGAACGCACGTAAAAAAATCATAAACGGACGTAAACTAAGACCAAGTCGCCGCATCACGCAACATTATTTCAAATCTAGTTGGATCATAATTTGACATGTGAATAAAAATAAAATAAACAGTTTATTTAATATAATACTAAAGAGTAAAACTGGTGACATTAGTCACGTGTCACCGCCTTACTCGTCACTCATTTAAATTTTTTAATATTTTTAACTTTGACACATTTTACGATTTTAATCCCGACTTTGACTTATTATCATTTTAACCCCTGATGGCTTAACAAAATTACTAGATTGACCCCTTACTCTATTTTGACATGTTTTTGACTCTGACTTGGTTATTATTTTGACCTCTAAGTTTTGATATTTCTCCGTCTTTTAATATGTGACGCATTACGACTTTACATCGTGTAACGACGTCACACATATGCTAGATCTAATAGCATGACCTGACCTTTACATAATGTGACTTGGTCGTACAACATGTGGCTTGGTCTTAAATCTAGTTACAACCTGAAGCTAATAAAATCTTAATTCAAAAGACGTAAACTCGTACCTAAAATAGAGTCTAATAGAAAAGACAAACCAATAATCCATCAAAATACTTTAAATAAACATTAATATGTCTCATTATGAGTAGATAGTAGTTATCACTCATATTCCATCAAAAGTAATAAAATGAATGATTCAGAAACATATAGACATGTACAAAACTAAGATATATAAACATTTTTACAGCGGATGAAATGATGTGATCGAAGAGAAAGAAGAAAAGAAAACACTCAAATCAGGAGACTTGTTTAATTGTTTATAACGACTAATTTCAAAGTCTTTGTTAGCTAGTTTAATCCCATTTATTTAATAATATTATGTTTTGTTGAGTTTATCGATCTTCACCGTTTCAACTAAGACTTGTTTATTTGACTAAAGGAATAATTTATTTATTTTCTTTCTTTCTAGCATCTTTATTTCCAGTTTCACCGTCAAATAACGTGAGAATTAATTAAGTAGTCAACGTGTTTTTTGAAAATTATGGATTCGACTTCTAAAATTATTTTCATGTGAATTTAAATTCTATAATAGGCACGCTCTGGTATATTTATATGTCATAAAACAGATAAGAGTTCTTCAAAAGTAAAATAAAAAGAAAATAGATTTTATTAATCTCAACTTTCACCGATTGGCCATTATTAATCATAACTTTACTATTGGCCATTATTATTTCTAATTTTCATTTAATCGACCACCATTGAACATTTCGTTAACTTTGACTAACTCCGTTAAAATATGCTGACGTGACATCCACGTGGCAACTGACATGTTTTATTTTTAGGGAAACTAGATTTTATTAATCGCAACATTTGCTTATTGACATTATTAATCATAACTTTCATGATTGATTATTATTAATCACTAGGTTTAATACCCGTGTGATACACACGGGTTAAATAATAATATTTATAAAGAAATCATAACTATTATGTTTAAAAATTTGTAACTATTTAATATTTAAAAATTTGGCCCCATGGTGTAAAATTACAATTAATTTTTTACTTCCAAAACTTTCTATTATAGAACAAAAAGATTTCCCTAAAAAAAAAATTGCCCCCTAAAACCTTAAAGTGTCTTTTCTCTTTTGGCTAAATCTCTATATGTTTAAGTATTTATAAAATTTTAATATTCAAGTATATGGTTCCATCAACTTATGCATGGTGATTAACTCCACACAATTTTCCTCTCAAAATTCCTATTATAAATCAAATATTTCCTCCTAAAAATTGCCCCCTAAAACCTTGAAATATTATATTGATAACTTTTACTTGCGTGATCACAATGTACCTGCTTTTCAAAACAATCCTGGGCTGATTACATCTTTTTCCATTAAGAAGCCCAAATGATCCGAACTTCCACCAACATATTTTAAAAGGTAAGTCTGGCCCATCTGGCAATGTGCATCAACTTCAACTTCAACTTCAAGTGGGGCTAATATCCAGATCAGGTAACACATGAATAATTAAGCATTTCATTTCATTTTTTTGTTCACAATATCATTCAGAATTTTTTTCATAATGCAAGATTTTGCAATCAAATATGTTCCAACAGTTACTCTCTCTGTCCTATTTTAAATGTTCATCTTTTCTTTTTTGGTTATCCCAATTTTAAAGGCCTATTCCCAAAATAAAACTATAATTTCCAATTTTACCCATAATTATTTAACACAAAAACTACTTTATGATTAAAAGACAAAAGACTTTAATGACATTATTGTTATTTTATAGGTTGAAAATATATTATAATATACTTTTTCTTAAACTTTATGTCGTGAGTCCCATGACACTTCAAATGGGACGGAGTGAGTATTACTTACCCCGCCTTAAGATCATTTGAACTACTCGTGGTTAAAAAAGACTTGTTTTTAAAACTATGTTGTATTTATTCTAGAACCAATGACCGTTGAGAAAGTCTGAAAAAACTACATGTTCACAAGGACAAATGGAATGATTAGTAATGACTAGCATGGACGGGATATGTTGAGGTCTAAGGTCGATAAGTAGGTTTTCTGTTATTTCAAACGGACGAGACTAGCGTCTAACAGTTTGACCTTTCAAATCATTGTTAGTACAGACTTTTTTTTTTTTTAACGGCGACTTTCAATTTTTGCAACCATTTGGTCGCATCCCCCGCAATGAGGAACCAACCACCCCACTCCGGTCAATATGTTGTCTTAACCGGACCCACTTGACATCGGAATTTGGCTAGGCGTTCAACCGGGAAAACCAATGGGGTTTTTCCTGGTAAAAAACAGGCAGGAAGGTTAGAACCCTAGACCACCACTGTAAAACCGAGTGTCCTCAACTAGCTAGACTGGAATCATTAGACTAGACTGTTAGTACAGACTAATGGTTGAAATGTTTGAACATTTCTACTCTATCCACAAGCCAAAGAATATAATTTGAAATTATTCACTTGTTGGTAGCTATATATATATTTATGAAATCTTGCCACTTTAATCATTTTTATTCTAGCATATATTGAATTATTGTTGGCAAGGTTTAAGTTGGGCCACACATACACTAGGTAGCACCTCTATCTATTAGTATCGTGTGGTTGTCATTTAGTGTTTAGTTTCTGCAAGTTTGGGACCTAAAAATGTCCCATAAAACAAGGGCAATGGTCCTAACTAACTTGATGGAGGGTGTCCTTGGTATCTTAAATATGATTTCTTTAGGATTCATATCTTTATAAAAGAATTACTAGGTTATTTTCATAATATATAATAATTTTTCTAAGTTAATCGTTGCTTTATCATCACATACTAAAACAATTTTACGAAGGAATTCGTCATGACTTATGTGATCTCAAATTCGTGTTAAGTTCATTACAGTCCTACTCTCGTATTCTGATGTGTGACGGCAAATAACATACTCCTATTTTAAAAGATACTTGAATCTAATTGTGAGGGGTACATGTAATTTACAAGCACTAGTTTGGGTTAATGACATATATGTATGACACTCATACAAATTGTTGTAGGTTGAAGTACCACATGAGACGAAAATGAGATTTTCAGAGTTGAGTTAGAGTGTTTTTTCATTTAAAATGATGAATATTCTCCTAATGAAATATGAAGATGATCGTGTGAGTGAATGGTTCATGACTATCATGAGTGATCAATTACCATTAAATAAAAAAGGTGCACATAATTTGATTAATGTATCATTCACTACTCACCACTTTTTCTTTAGCTGAATAAAGTGATATTTATCTTATAGAATATAAATGGAAAAACTTTTTCAAACACGTGATTTTCTATGTGAAAAATACAGGAAAAGTACACATGTGACTGTTAAGTATTAATAGCACAAACAAACACGTACCGTTTTCATGAGGTTATTTCGATAAAACACACTGAGAAAAATAAACATATTCATTGTTTTGTTATTGTTACCTTTACTTTTTAACAAATCTCTGATCAGTTTAAATAACATCACAACAAGACTTTTGTTTCAAATAGAAATGAGTTATTTGAGGGTTAATTTTACTCCTTTATTTCCTTTAACACCTTGATTGATCATGTGGTATGTGTTAATTTTTTTTAACTGCTAATGATATTATTAAAAAAGATATAGCTAGCATCTTAGAGTACAATGTTAGGAAGACAATAATAATCAAATTTCTTTCCCCTAGCCTGGTTGAAAATGCCATGAATCAGGTAGTTTCAAAAGCTCGTTGGTGTTGTTGAAATAAAACGAAGGAAGTTTGCACCATATATATATACGAAAATGACGCTCCATATATATATAAGCGTTTAATTAGCCAAACGACAATCAAGAAGAAGATGATCAACGTTCTCTTTCGAATAACCACATAATTGACAATTTGAAACAATTAAGAAGAATTAATATTTCATATCGTCAAAGCTAGCAAACTTTGAAGGAATGTGATCGGTAGTTGCTCTCCAACCGAACACATTTATCTTACAGAAACCCGTTTGATGCTCTTTCAATTCCAAACCCGTTGATATAACATACTCAATGGTTGAACTCAAAGCTTTGATCTATCACAACAAGATCGAAAGAGGAAAAGGGATCAGAGACACCCTTGTCTAAAACCATGAGAAATTAATTAAATTTTTTATATTAGGCCCGTAATTAATAAGAATAGAGGTTCTCACACAAGAGAGACATTTGCTAATTAATCCACTTTCTTCAAGTAACTGATCGAGGCCATTTGTCTCATGATATAATCCAGAAATTAAGTCCCAACAAACATATATAATCAATAACTTTCTCAATATCTACTTTGAATAATAATATGCATGGCTTCATCTTTGTATTATATATTTTAAGGGTTTTAACTGCTGATTTGTGACTAATAATTTAATTTAAGTTGTAAATTTATTTATTTATTTAGTTATCTATTAGTTTTCGAATTGTAAAGAGATCGAGTTAGATTATCGTAAATTTTTTTGCGACGGGCATTTAAAAACCAATATTAATTATTTAATTTTAGTGATTTAGGGGATCGCAAAACTTGCAATTGAATTTAAAGTCGTCGCAAATTTTACCACAGTGAAAAGGCCCAACTTTCTAGCAGTGAACACTTAAATTGTAATGTGGGTTTAATTTTCTTTCAACACGTAATATCACTGTTATTTTATTTCATGTCACCATTAAAGTTATTAAACACTATCATCTACTCACAGTCATTTCCTATAAATAATATTCAGAATTCACTCATAAATATAAATGAGATAAATTGTAAATGCTCTAACATGTAAAAACAACTTATTGGCATCCTGATATTTAAAAAAAAAAACCTTTGTTATTTAATACTATAACACATAATAAAAATTAAATATTTTATTCGTACATCAAAAGTTTTAGCACTTCGATCAATTAAACGGGTGAAATACTTGGATATTATTGAATAAAGTTTCACGTCACAAAAGATATTAAATGCACATAAAATCAGACTAATTTAATTCCATTTAATTAAAGTCATCATGTGATAGTTACATCAACTCTGAATTTATATAAGCATAATCGTGCAAGTTATATATCCTAATCAAGCATGAAGAAATTAAACCCATAAATATGATAGACATCAAAATTGAAGGGGTCGTCTATATATGTATATATACGTACTATATATACCCAACATGTACAGCATTATTCAATTAAGATGATCGATCAATTATATTAAAAGGATGAATATATATATCGAGTTTGAAATTATTTGCATACGTACCCCATTGTGTTCCCTTATACCCGCCACCTAGTGGACAATGGCACTAGCCAACAATAGTAACGAACCAATATGACAACCGGGAACGAAAGAAACTTCAAGGATGGGATGGGATGGGATGGCACGAGTTATGGTTTATTAGCAAGGGTTGCTATGACACATGATCGTTGTCGTTTATAATGAGGTGGTGGATCCAGACATTTTTTCATGGGGTCGGAAAACGTTGAAGATTGACTGACTGTATATAGCACGCTAAATATTGAAATATATGGTTTGGGTCGGGTCACATGCATGTACTATTAAAATAATAACCAAGTTAAATGTAAAAAATACATACTAAAGTAGTTTAACTAATGTTTGGGTGAACGGTATGATTATGTCATAACTCATAAGTTAATGGACTAAACTGCTTAACTACTTTATTAACTCTAACATGATCATACCCTTCACTCAAATATTAGTTAAACTACAGTAGAACCTGTATAATTTAATACTCTATAAATTAATAACATCGATAAAATTAATAATTTGTATGGTCCCAACTTGGGACCCCAATCGATAAAATAATAAGATAACAATTTTTTTGAAATCCTAATGTAAATATATTAATCCCTACAAAACTATATTAATAATTACTAAAATATTCTAAAATTAATTGATTGTCTAGTAAAAAGTGAATCTATAATCACTTGTTTTTCTAGAACTTCAAATCTATATTGAGTTCATATTAATCTTCTCACTAAATTTAAGAGTTGAGGCATTGTATTCTTGTATTGCAACAAAAAGTTATGAAGAGTTGTTGCCGCTTGCAATGCTCTTCTCAAGTGACCGGTTCCAAAGGTACTCAACTTGACAAGTTTATAATGTGTGAATGTACATGTGAATTTTTAGGGTACTTGTTTATTTTTTTATTCAAATAGGTAAAGTGAACAGACATAGAACTTTTAAAGGTCAATGCATTAGTGTCTTAGTTGTTCATGAATAAGTTAACTCTTTGAATTAATAATTTATTACTTTATCGATATAATAATATCTCGCTAAATTAATAAAATATTCTGATCCTAACATTATTAATTTATAGAGGTTCTACTCCACTTCATTATGTGACATTATAAAGCACTATATAATCAAACATTTAATTCTCTTTAATTTATAGAGCTTATCTCTAACGTGAAAAAGCAAAATCAGTTTTACTTATGTGACATATTTAAGAACTCCTCTCATAATAATAATAATTTTATATTTAGTTTTTTTTATATATAATATATTTTAGTTACATTAATTACATTTTGATCCCCTAGTATATAGTATAATCTTGAATAATTTAAGAGTAATTATATTTTCAACTCTCTTTTACTAGAGGTGTGCATAGATCGGTTATATTTGATAGGGCATAAATTGAAACTTTGGGATAAAATTGATAATAGTCTAAAATTAAATACCTCAATATTTTTCAAGCATATGTAACTTTTTTATATCAAAGTAATTTTTTAAAAGATACACTATATAACCAAGCATTAAATGCTTTTCAATTTAAGTATAATATTGCTATACTAAAAAAAGTTTTTTTTAAAATTAAATATTATGTTCCAGTTTTATCACAGTTTTATCTTAAATTAATTAAAATTGTCTTAGAATTGTCTATGCCCTACTGGTAGGAAAGTGGGAGGTGGAGAACTAGAGATTGATACGAGATGGGTTAAGGTGGCTCCAACAACGGTTATGACTTTATCATTATACCTAATTTCCACTTATATCTTTTAAGTACTATTATTATTATTATTATTATTATTATTATTTATTACGGAGTATTTTTTTTTATAAAAACAAGGTGGGTTAGTTATAGAAAATAATAAGAATGTAGACTATGCAAAACATGGAAAGTTAATATATTGGGATTGGCATGCTTCAGCTTTAATAGGAATAATAACATTAGACTAGATTTGTACTATAACTGCAACCAAATTCTAAATCCACCTTATTGTTATTTATATATTATTATTATTATTATTTATATTATATTTACTCTCTCTCTCTATCTCACACAAACACTTACTTGACCATCTGACATCACCCCACACTCACTCACTCACTCCCTCTCTATGATATATGATATATTGATATGATCTTATCTTAATAATTCATCCATCTTTATTTTATTTTATTTTATTATATTCTGCTTCTCATCTTTCTCACCATATTTGGTAAAACCTAGAAAACACACACTCATACACAACGTGCAGTGCAGTGCAGTGCAGTGTCAATAATCATATTCAACCACCTAATTAATTTACTACAGGTGAGGTCGATATTCAATTCAACCCCTTTTCAATTCTCTCCGTCAATTTACATACATGTTTCTTCCAATCTTTACATGAGATGTGGATAACATATCGCATCTTCCAATTTCTGAATTTTCTTCAGATTAATTTCTAGCTTGTTGCTTAAGATTTTGATTTTCCAAAAATTAAAGCTTTTAATTTGTGTCTGTACGTGTAGATCGATTTATGATGCTTGCTTGTAAAGATGATTGATTTTTTTATGTAATTATGACGACATTAATTGATATAAAGCTCAGATTTTGAAACAAAAGTAACTAAATTACTATGGATCTGTAACTGTTTGTTAAAAGTCCTCAGTGAATAAGATCTTCAACTTTGTTTTTGATATTTTTCTGTCACACTTTCAATTTGGTTTTAATTGGTTTAGTGATGCATTTTGGTAACTTGCATATGCATTTGTTTGGGGTTACACACACATACTAGCCTAGCCTGTATATATATACATGCCAATTGAGATTTCAAGATCTAATCTTTCGGTGCAAATCCACATTTTCCTGCTTTACACTCGTCATAAAGATTGTCTTTAATTTGACCCAACTTTACTTCTATATATCACAAACTAGCAACAGTATTAATTAATATTTGGTTATGAAATTAATTAATTTGCTAGCTTTTACAGGTGAACAACATCAAGATTTTGGTTTAGAAAACAATTGATAAAAACATGTTTGAATCGGAAGAGGAGACGGAAATCAGCGACCAAGCAGCATCCACATTATCCAAAGGCGAAGCAAGCCCACCACTGCAACCAGTGACCCTGGACCTAACTCTTTCTTTCAATCCTAATATTAATATCATGGTTGAACAAGCTGCGACCGAAGGGCCGCCTATAAACACTGCCAGCGGATCAGCACTACCGCGTGTTTTCTCCTGCAATTACTGTCGGCGCAAGTTCTACAGCTCGCAGGCATTAGGAGGCCATCAAAATGCGCACAAACGCGAACGAACAATGGCAAAAAGAGCCATGAGGATGGGAATGTTATCAGAAAGATATCCAAGTTTAGCATCTTTACCACTTTATGGTTCATCCACATTCCAGTCACTGGGTATTGAAGCTCACGGTCGGTCGTTGCATCAACGCGTTGTTGGGCCTCAAGAAACAGGCTTTTACACCATGGGAGGTGGAGCAAGATTTGACCAAGCCTATGTACGGTTACCCATGTTCATGGCGGAAGACGAACCAGAAATGTTTTGGCGCGGTAGCTACAAGCAGATGGATGGTGTTGGTGTTGGTGGTTCAAGTATGGCTCCACCAGGTGGTAGAAGTTCAACAGCCACCCCGGATCTTACTTTGAAACTTTGACTTTTAAAAGTCAAATATTTGGATGCTATAATATGGATGTATGTGTGGTTTAGACATGTGAGTGAAATCAGGTAGCTACAATGTACAGTGAGATGTGAAGATGAATTTTGCTTCATTTTTGTAGTTATCCATGAACTTCTTCAACAATATGCAATGTTTTGCTGATTTATGTTAGTCTTCAAATAAAGTCGTAAAAGTAGTTTAAGCATTGTTATTACAACTTGTATTTACTGAATGAAATTTATTTCATTTCATGGATTAGTATACTCCTTTTATAGTGATTTTAGTTAAAGCACAGAAAGAACAATATCACTTACATTTTTATAATTCAACTAAATATCATAATTCATTAAATTTATACATAAATCTTTACGCTTTAAGGCCACTCTTTAATTATAGGCTGATAATTAAGTTAAACAATTCAAATAAGACTAGTTTAAAAGAAAGATAATAGAGAAAATACATATTACCATTTAAATTCATATAAAAAATCAACATAGAAGACCGAAAAACACCACAAACTACGTTGTTTTTTAAATAACAAATTTAAATCGTTTAACGGTTTAAGATTGTGTCGTGTAAGCAGCCTTCATTCCTTAAAAGGGCATTTTACATTCACACCGTACGCGACATACGTACTCATTCTAATGTCGACTTGAAAATTTCAAATCGACCCTTGTTTCAATTTGACTTGTTTTCTCAATTCAAATTCTCCACAACGTAACCCTGAATTTCAATTTCATTTCTTTGATTTTGTTGGATAATGAACAACAAAGATCCGGTAAACGATTCAACTGATGCTGTTATCAGAGCTCAAAGCACCCAATCGAAACCCGGACCAAGTTCAGAGGATCAATTGCAGGTTGGTGTTTCTCAGGAGTTGACTTTGAGCTATCTTTGTGATACTTCCAAATCACCTCCTACAACTTTACTCAATTCATTTGACAAACTTAAAGGTATTGTTTCCGATCATCATAATGAAGTTGATAACAGATGGGTTGAGAGAGATTTTTTGCAATTGTCTGATAATTCATCTAAACGAGAGATTGAAGAAGATGATAATGATAGTTATGAGATGAATAGAGATAAAAAGCCCAAATTGGAAACCCTAGATCTGTCTTTAGCTTTGCCTGAAACTTCAATGTCAATGTCATTAGCTGCATCCAATCGTCTTCAGGATGTTGATTGTTCTGTCAGTTTGAAGCCAACTAGGTCATATAGTAACAACACTCAAACTACTAATTTCTCTAATGATTTTACTACTGGTTCTATGTCGTGTTCCTTTTCTCATAACCCCAGTTGCTCCATGACTCGAAATTCGACTGATATGTTTGAGAATTCAATGGGTAGTCACCAGATTTGGAATGGTGGTGAGGGGACTAATGGGTCGGTTCACAGTCGGTTTAGACCGGTTGGTGATGGAGGTGTTGCGTTGGTGCAAGGGAATCGCTCCAGCTCGGAAAATAATCTCTCGTTTTTCCCATCAGAGCTGCCTGCAAAGATGAAAGTTGATACGCAGTCGGGTGACTCGAGGGGTAGAGGTTCTGAAAGTTTGGATTTTGGGAGGTCGCGGAGGCTATCGAGACCCGAGAGGATTCTTAGGGAAATTGTATCCGAGTCTATTCAGACGATGGCTCAGATAACTCAAGAGCTTCCTGTTGAAACATATGAATCAACAAAGGAGTATTTGAAGAAACTGATTTCTGTTCCTGAAAAGAGAGATGAATTGGTGGGATTGCAGCTTCGGTTAGAGAGAAGATCTGATCTTACAAGTGAAACGCTTTCGAAAGCAAATAGAAACCAACTTGTACTCTTGGTTTCTATAAGAATGGGTCTTGAAAGCTTCATATCCGTCCAAAATCACCTTCCAACAAATGAACTAATCGAGATTTTTTTATATGAAAGGTGTAAGAATGTGAATTGCAAACGCATGTTGCCTGTTGAAGATTGTGACTGCAAGATTTGCTCTACAAAGAAAGGATTTTGCAGTGAGTGTATGTGTCCTGTTTGTTTAAATTTTGACTGTGCCAGCAATACCTGCAGTTGGGTTGGTTGTGATGTGTGTTCTCATTGGTGTCATGCGGCTTGTAGTATTCAAAAGAATCTGATAAAGCCCGGACCAAGCTTAAAGGGGCCTGCAGGCACAACAGAGATGCAGTTTAATTGTCTTGGTTGTGGTCATGCTTCTGAAATGTTTGGGTTCATTAAGGACGTTTTCAAGTCTTGTGCGGAACAATGGGGTTCGGAGACATTAATCAAGGAACTTGATTGTGTTAGGAAAATCTTTAGGGGAAGTGGAGATTTCAAAGGGCAAAAGCTTTATATCATGTCTGGTGAGTTGATAACAAAACTCGAGAGCAAAGTAATGTCCCCTTCAGATGTATGCATCACCATCCTTCAGTTCTTCAACAGTAAGTTCCAAAATACATTCTCCTTATTGAAGCTTAGTTAATTTTTATATTTGAATGACTTTGGTGCATCAATATCTCTTATTGTTATTAGTTCTTAGGATAGAACTTATTGCTTTGATTCAATGATTGTTCACCTTTGCAAAACTTATGTATATAATAATCTGTAGTCGTTAATTGTTTTTGCGTCCCATTCATGTTATTTCATGTTAACTTATAACTTATACGGTGGTTCATGTAATTGTTTCGGGAACTTCACTACAATACAGAGACATTATTTTTTATCCCTTTTTTGTATAAAAGTAGCAGAGAAAACAAAGTAGGCACAAAATTACATAAAAAACAATGCTGAGCATCTCCAAATGTTAGAACTTTTCTTTGTAAGACTATTGATAATGTGAAAGAGGGATCTTTTTGGATTATGCTTGCACTAAACTTCTTTTGCTCTAATGTGTAAACTAAATTTTTACACTTAATTCTTTTAGTTTATTTAAAATACATAGTAAAACAATATATATTATTCTTTTGAGTTAATGTAAGTATTTTGTTATAAAAGCATTTAAATTTAACAAATGGTATTGAAAAACACAGATTAATCACATATAACGAACATTACGTCTTCCTAGCAAGATTAAAATATTATTTATAGAATTACTATATTTTCCCCATAAACAGATTCAGGTGTCTCTCTTTAATCTGTTTATGCGAAACAAGAGAACATTCAGGTGCAATTGGCTCATCTGATGACAGCTTTAACATGTATTTTAATTTGAGAAGAAATGAGATCAACCTTTTAAACTGTTGATTTTGTTGGAATATGTTTTAACTGTTGTAATTCCTTAGGCTTAATGTTGCATGCTTGCATACATAAAATATTTTGTTTTAATGAATATTTTATTGTTTATCTTATGTTTACTTTCATACATTTTTGTGTATAACTTATTTTTAAAACAAGCTTAAAACAATAAAATATGAATAGAACATTAAAAGTATATGTATTATACTTTATGTTTATCATTTTTTTGTTATCCTGTATCAATTATATACACTAACTAAAGTATGATAATGGTTAAATTGAAAAAAAAGATTGAGTTCTGATGTAATGAACATATGGCGGGCGGTTTCTTACTGCTAACAATCTTCTTTTCATTTTTTTCTGTGATTAATGAACCCTTTTTTTTACAGCCATAGACGCACTTGGGTCATCCGAATTTCCGATATCCAACTCATCTTTAAAAGATCCGGTGTCACCACCAAAACCTCACCAGCCTCATCAAACCTCCTTGTATAACATGGGTTCATCTAGCGGCATGATGAATACAAACAAGATGATAATCAAGGACGAATGGTCCGTAAAATCATCAAAAAAAGAGGCATTCGACAGTGTTGAAAGCCTTGTGAGAATAAAAGAAGCTGAAGCTAGAATGTTCCAGAACAAAGCGGATGAAGCAAGAAGAGAAGCAGAAGGGTATAAACGGATGATTAGGACGCAGATTGAGAAATTGGATGAAGAATATACAGAAAGGATATCTAAATTAAAACTGCATGAAGTCGAAGACCAAAGAAAGAAGAAAGCAGAAGAGGTTAAAGTTTCGGAGAACGAGCATTGCGAGTATTACAAGATGAAGATGAGGATGCAAGCTGAGATTGCTGGACTATTGGAAAGAATGGAGAAAACTAAACAGAAATGCGTTTGATTTAAAGTACCTTAAAAGCACGTTTCAGGTACTTCTTAATCTTATTTGTTATTACTATTATTGGTTTTTTGGATTCAGTTTGGGTTTTTGGGTTCTAACTTGTGATTCACCTTTTCATTTATTTGGCGTTGATATTTTCGAATGTCAAATTAGTGTATTTTAAATACCCAGGCTTGTTTTAGGCCTTTTGAACTGTATTTACCGGTGCCATTTTGGTAACATGTTAGATTAACTAACCCAACTAAGACTTATGGGTTATTCAGTTTGCGGTTACTTGGTTTTTGTCGATATAGTCAAATAGTTTATGACTCCTCTAGTCTAGTAATTATTGATAAATAATGATCAATTACCTCACTAGTCCTTTGAATGTCAGTAGATTAAATTGGTTACAGTGGTTATCCTAAGTAGTATAATTAGTTGTATCGTCATTTTTTAGCACTGTTAGAAGCAGGTTTTTGCTAGATCGGTTCGGTTTATTCAAATAGATCCGTATACTTTTGATATGACTTTGCCTTGTAATTTATTACTCCGTATATTATTTCATTAGTCATCAATGAAACACTCGGGAAATTTTATTTTCTCAAAAAGCATAAAAAGAAAATGACAAAAGTAGGAAAAGGATGAGATGGATACAAAACGAAAATAACAACAAACGAATATAAATAAATAAATAAATAAATGGCAAGATAATAATATTGCGATGTGTGTCCCTTGATGTATGTATGCTCTAGGGAATTTTTTTTTGTCAATATTCCAACCCCATCCCCACCTTCACAAAATGTTCCTCACACAAACCATAAATTAAATGATTGATAACTAGGCCCTTAACAAACAATCATATTGTATTATTTATCTCAAAAATACTATACCTACATGTATGTCCTCTCTATAAGGATGTGCATATAGGTGGTGAAAACGATGATACGATTTGTGTTTAATTTGGTAGTGGTGTACGTTGTTACATCAATCATATATATGTGTGACTCATACACATCTCATATGACCGTATACAATATTATGACAAGTATGAGAAGTTGATACTACACTTATACGACCCTGGCCTTATGGTATGGCCCTTATGAATGTGTCAGTTTTATGTGAATCGAAACTTGTATAGTTCGCCTACCAATGATTTCTTAGTCTAGTGGTTGAGAGGGAGGTGTGAGGCTTTGCTTTGGAGGTCTTGAGTTCTAGACTTCTAGTTCAAGTATTTGGTGTAAATTAATTATATAAACTATTGCCGTTAAAAAAAAGGTGGATTCTGCTCTTTTCCGGAACTAAAATTATGAGAATATTGATTTTGTCGCAATCAATCGTTCCCTTCTTTCATATTTCAGTTCTTTTCGAAATCATTCTTTCATGAGTTATAATTGATTTTTTCTTAAATTTAAATTTTGACTACATATAAACACTATTGAATATGTAATGTAACTAAATATTTAACTTTATATTTATTAATTTTATTGAATTCGTTTTATGTATCAGATATCAAACCTAGATTAATCTGTGTACGCGGTACAAATAAAAACACGACACCATTATCACCTGGCATCATCCATCATTTAACAACAAACATGTAGTACCCACTTATTCCCATGTAATGTTATTTATTTACATAAAAAGCAAGTTCATCTATCAACACATAACATGTAGATGAACATATAACAACAATAAAAGTAATAACTTACATAGACTCTCGATTCATGTGTCTCTTCCCATGGTGTTGGAGGCGGTTAGGTTTCTTAGGATTGACTACACATTCGGCAGGTGGCGTTTTGTATCTTATTTTGTCTTCACAGTATGAGTATTTCATGTGTTTCTTTCTAAAACTCTCCATTTTGACCTTGTCCATGGGTATTATATTGTCGAGAGTTGTCTCATGGTCACATTGAGATGGCACAAGTTCAATGGGGTTCAATGAGCATCCATGGAGGACAAAGTTAGTAAATTCAGCAACGTAAGGGGCGTATTTGTAATTTACCTTGTATTTGCCTCCATTCGTTGCCCATTCAGACGCGTCCCATATTGTTGCATATAGCGTCATTGGTTTGGATGGGAAACCCCCACCCAATGATTCGGTTCTTTTGATTTCTCTAATAGCCACATTATCCACATAAAATCTAAAAACATCAAGAAAAAGAACCAAGTTATGAAATTGAAACATGCATAAGGTACTACTAGTAGGGTATGTCCAATATAACCTCATCATCAACCTTAACTTTGTATGTTTGTAACATTTAAGTAAGGGTACCAGATGCATGGGCCCTGACTGAAAAATGGCAAGACAAAAAACAAAGGTACTACATTTAATGCATAAAGTACAAGTGATCATAGCGTTTCTACTAGTACCATAACATGCCCGATAAAAACAACTATACCCCTTGCTTTAGGGTAAAAAGATTTTAAAAAACAACATGATGTGTGGAGTGTGGACCATCTTGATATTTTACTAGATCACATGCCAAACTAGAAGAGGTACATATGTGTAAATAATGCTTTAATGTTTGACGATAACTCAAAATGTCCGAAATACCCTTCCTCTTATTCAAAGAATAAACTATGATGAAATGTTGCTATAGTCAAAATGACTAAAATACCCTTCAAACGTCTCACATAACCATCTAAACATTGTTTTGCATTCATACTTCTATAAAACATTTATATAGTTTAGCTTTTGTGTTTTAACATCAATGTGAAATGACAAATATACCCTTGATAAGAATAAATTCACGAATGAAGTAATAATAATATATACAGTATAAAAGATTAGTCACGTACATGATGTGATCTTGAGTCCAAAGAATGGTATAGTGATGAAAATCGTGGGAAGGGTCAAACCAGAGGCTATATCTTTCTTCCCTGCCAAGATTAGTGCTTCCATTGCCATAAATATTGGTTTGTATTTTCCAGTCTTTTCCTTTGATATTACCCAAGAATTCGAAGTCGATTTCGTCATGATTCTTCTCATACATGTCGCCATTTGACATCTGCTCAATATATATATATTGAATGTCTCACCAAATTTGTTGATAATAAATAACTTAAATTTTAGCTCTAGTATTTTCATAAATAAATAATAAAATCTAGAAGTTTAAAAAAATACTGACGTAAAAGGCAACCACAACACCAGCAGTGTAATAAGCAGGAAGCTTGATGGAGGCACTGAAGAAACCATGAAGATAAATATCATGTGACACAAATCCAGAACCTGATATATAAAAACAAATAATAAACTCCAAATTAATAGCTATGAACGAACAAACTATGTAGTGAAATCTCAATTATGCAAATAGTAAGTAAATTAATTAATTAGCTGAGTAGAGCTTTAACTTGACCAGGCTCGAGCATGCACCACCTTGACTTGTTTAGCTTACGAGACCTTGACTAGACTCGTTTAGCGCTCTATTCTTTTTTTTTTTTTAAGCCAAACTTTGTGTGGGTAGATAGGTCCAATTTATTTTGTTTTGTCGTTAACCTTACATAATACTCCGTATTAAGTATATATGTATCATGTGTGTATGTATGTTATAGGGCCCAATAAACTTAATAAAAAAGTTTAAAACCAATAAAATATTCTACATGAGCCTTAACTAACCAAATTAACAAAAGTAAATTTGATAATCCTAATTTTCTTTTTAACGACGCTAGCTGCTTCTTGTTAAGATATGTGTAAATCCTATGGCCGGGTTTGTAACAAATGATTTTGACCCTGATTGGTTAGCCTGAGCTGGAGTAAACAATATATATATGGTTCGATCTGTCACAGACTAACACAATTAATCTAAAATACATTTGTTTTAGAAATAGAAAGAAGAATAGCTAGGTTGGTTGCATATATACCTGTTGTTTGATCAAGAGATAAATGAACAGAGTTTCCATCTTTCAAAACCTGGAGATTGTTATCTCCAAACAAATCTGAAAAGGCTTCATCATAAGATGAAATTGGCAAAGATGTTGCAGTTGAAGCCAAAGCAAAAACAGAGCAGCATACTGTAACTATAACTAGTACCGAATTTTCCATCTTCTTTTCTTTTAATTTCACTCTCCAAACAACCCTCTAAACTCTAACCTAAGGAATTAATGATTTAAAGAGAGAGAGAGAAAACGTTATCGACTGTGGAAGTGAAGTCACTCGTTTATTACTTGTATAATAAAATTGGACGGATGTTAAAATTTCAATTTTTAAATAATATCTTTCTAATAAATTCTTAAACTAAGTTATCATAACAACATAATATATATTACATGCCACTTATGTCACTTCAACATGTTCAAAATAACAACATCTACTATCTAAACCTAAACTTCCTTGTAGACAGAGGTTTCGAATCTTTCTAGAATGTTTAACCCGAATAAAATTATGTGTAACCCGAATAAAATTATGTGTCGTCAAGATTGGACTTTGAGTCAAAATATAGGTATGGTTTGATCTTTTGGGGGTTAGCTATTCAAATAAACATCTGAGTCGTAAAGAATAAAAACATGATCTACATGTGAAGTTAATACTGAAACATTATATTATATTATGTTAGTGGTGAGATTACAAAGTATGTTTGTAAGGTTGATGTAACATCTATTTTTTGATAACTTCAACTAAAAGTATTTCAATGTGATGATAATTATAAGAATTCTTTTGTGATGTGTTAAATTTCATATATAATATGTCAATAATATTAGGGCCTTGTGAACAATATGTCTAAGATGGAACTTGAAGGGGGTGTTTTGACCAAGTAATAAACCAAATAAAATCTAGATATATTCTTGATGAAGCCACATATCTCTCAAATAGAAAAAGACGATAAACTTCAACGTTATGTGTGCATGCGTGTCCATAATAATATTATGGAGAACAAAGGGAATCATCAAATTTCAAGCAAAATAAAATTTTTTTGTGGTTTATAATTAACAAGTTCAACAACAATCCAAGTGCTTTAAACCTCTACCACATCATGGGTAAACAATTGGCAAACACAAAACCTCTTATTTGATGACTTATACTTATCATATGAATCATAAACAAATATCCTAGAAATTGTTTGATAAATTTTACATCTTGTAGCTAGGAATCATCACTAAATATGATTATTGATTAACAACCCTTTGAACATGTGGATTTGAATTATATCTTAATATCAAGAAGATGGATTTTGGGGTTTTGATGAATTATGACCTATAAACTCAATTTCTAAAAATTTATGATTTGCATTTTTCGTTCGTAAATTCCACTTTTAGTCCTTAAACTAAGAAAATAACAAAATTCATCCTTTGAGTTCATATTTTGTGCGTATCAATTTTCATCATTCCTCTAATTTTTTTTAATATATAAAATAGGATGAATATTGTTACACAAATATGAACACAAAGGATAACTTTTGTTATTTGTGTTAAGAAAAAATTAAAATTGTTACAATATATTTTGTTGGAGTCATAAGTTTGTTTTACACCGAAGAAAACTTCACAAAAATCAGATAAAGATAGTCTTAATAGAGATAAAAATGAGAAGGACATGAAACATGACTACAACTCTACAAGTTTCTCTTATATTTAAACATTGCAAAATTGCTTGTTTCATTGATGGGTTTAGGTGTTTGATATTCATATTTGATTATTAGGTTATAGGTTTGCAACTATTTGGTTGGAAAAGTTATACCTTTTTGGTGTTTATATTTTGTCATCTACAAGTGATTGAACCTATGCGGTTGGAAAACTTGTACCTTTTGGTTGGGTCACTTCAACTTTACAAATTTGTTTTGTCATCTATGCTTCATAGTTCATACTGATCACCATGGACCCATGGTGGACAAAACTAAATATGTATATTAGATTTACAGCCCATGTTTAATTATGATGGAGGCCCATTTAATTAGATAAGATTAATGCAGGCCTAATAGCTATTATTTTTAGTTTTAAGCCCAGCTCCATCTTTTTTTACTTCACATTACAATGCTCTTAGATTGACATTTGACTTATCACTTACTCACTTACATATCTCCTTCAAACAATGATTTTGAGTCTATCTATTCTCACATCTTATTTTACACACTCTCAGGAGCCAAAGAGTCACGTCTGAGTCAAAAAATTTTAATATTATATTTTTTTGAAAAAACATTTATTTTTATTAAAAAAATGTGTTGTTTGGGTTGTTATATGTTAACGTTTGGATTGTTTTTCTTAAACATTTTTATAAAATTACACATGTTTTCGTTTAAAAGTTTGTAGTTTTTAATTAAAAAATACCGTTAACTATTCAATATAAAAAGTGTTAACACACGTTTTTCGAATGTTTGTTTCACAACTAGTTAACGTTTTTATATTGAATAGTTAACTTTTTTTTTAAATTTAAATTACAACCTAAAAACACGTTTTTATAAACAAATTTAAAAATAACAACTAGACGCCTCTTTTTTATTTATAAAAATAAACGTTTTTTACAAAAAAAATTACTCAGGCGCCGCTCGTTGGCCATAGCGCGGCGCCAGATGATTGGGTGGGTGTGGGGATAGATAATTAGGGTGTGGGAATAGACAGAGAGATGATTTTACATAGTCGTTATTCGTTCAGAACGACTTAAGATACTACTAAAAATTACATTTTTTTAGGAGAAACATAGTTGCCGCAATATACTCGTAATATTGTGGGGCATTTGACCCGATTCGTTTCTTATTTAATAAAGATTTGTGACCGGCCACTAAATCAATTCTATTCGAACCATCAATTCTAGATCACGAAAGTAGTGTGTTTGCAAACAAACTCAATTCCGTGTGAATCAAGGTGCTTTCCACTATTTTTTTTATTATTAATTTCGTCTTCCATTATGTTAAATACTATAATATATTAAGTGGAAAATTACCATGTGAAAACATGTACGTTACCAAAATCAGGTTAATTTAATTTTTTGTGAGACACATCATGTATAAGTGGTATATATATAACTTATAATTCATGATCTGTATGTTGTGATATATTTATCTAGAATTAATATCTAACAAGCTTTGTTAAAAAAACGTACACCAAATCAGCTAGTTAAACATTCATATAGTTTTTAAACAGGAAGTTCGATTACATTTACATAATATTTATTTTAAGCTTAATTTACGGTCAGATTTTTATAATAAAAAAAGTTATGTACGTAAGCCAGACACACAAACATATAGATAGTCATATTCTCAGGTAACGGATCGAGATACACATTTTTTACAACGTACACCACGCTCGCGTTTTACTTTATATGTTAAAATCATTTCTAATATATATTTATCTTATTCTCTTAAAAGAGTTTTTCTACGATACAACAATATATGGCCTGGTACGTAAAATAGACATTAATTAATACCATATATCACCAACTAATTAACCCGGCCACCTATAAATATAAGCTAGCTTTGTTCAATCATATTTCATTGAATCAACTTCACGAGTTTTTCCTGCCTTTCAAAAGAATTAAGTAGTGATCATAAGCTAGCTAGCACAATCTAAAAATATAACAATCGCATATATAATGGCTAGGCTTGCCGCGTTACAAATGACCATCTTATGCATAACGGTTCTTGCTACATTGCTAGTTGGTCACGAGTGTAAGTTTTCGTCATCTGTTTATTTTTCTATATATGTTAATTGCAGTAGCTAGCTTTTTAAAGAAAATGACAACCGATCAATTAACGTAGGTTTTAGATTAATTTGCAGGTAGAAAAAATAAAGTGATGATGGACATGAAAGAATTGATTTCGCCAGCTTGTCGTCCCACTTGTGCAAAGGCCACCGGACGTATGGTGTGGTGTTGTTGTGGTGATTCAAAGTTGTGCTACAAGTTAACCATGGACTGTGACGATAATTGTCCCAGACTTAGAAAATCATGTTGTTAAATTCAATTCATCAGCTGCTATCTTTTTCCAAAAACGTGCTAGCTACATATATATAATGATTAATCTAAATAAGAGCTGTTTCAGTTTGTTTATGTGAGTGCGTAATGAAGCGACGATACCCTTCCAACACTCGACACATCTTAAAATCTTAATCATCATTCTAATGCGTATAATGATGTCATTTACACAAGACTTAATTAACAGTCGTATTGCACCCTGACTACATATTTAGTTGTATAACATTCTAATTTGGAAGGTCGGAAACCTTGCAAATTACAAAAATATTTTTTTTGGTATTACTTAGTTGGTCCTTTTATTTAGTTTTTTACACTTTTGGCCTTCCAATTCAATTTTAACATATTTATGACTTTGACACATTTCATACTTTGATATTTCTGACTTTGAGTTGGTTATCATTTTGCTCTCTAAGTTTGGATGTATTTTTGTTTATTACATTTGAAGCATTATGACTTACACCGTAACGTGCGAAACTTTCAAAAAAAAATTTCAACGCGTGTAACGAAGTCATATACACAGATTTATATACACGGAAACGTGTGAGACATTTAAATTTAATTTTTATACACATGTCGTCGCTATAGGTCAAGGGAAAAAGTTAATTTGAATGAACTTATGCCGACAACATGTCGTCGGCAAAGGTTTTTAATAAATAATTATTTTTTTAGAAAAAAATGATTTTCGGGTGACGATATGCCGACAACATGTCGTCGGGATAAGTGAAAGCTTTGCCGACAACACCTTTACCGACGAATTGTGGGCTTATAAGGACAAAGCTTTGCCGACGACATTTGTGCTGAGGACGTGTCGTCGGCATAACTTATACCAACGATATGTCGTCGGCATAACTTATACCAACGATATGTCGTCGGCAGAAGTCTTAAAAAAGTCGTCACTAAAAGGTTTTTTTGGTGTAGTGACAAACCGTAATTAATGGTTTCTGGACCGACTAATCGCTCCATCAAATTCTATTGTCGATGAAACACCCATATATAAAGGAAAAATTTTAATCCATAAAATTTAAAACCATATATTACAATAGGGAGTAAAAATATTACTCCGTACAAATAGGCTGAAATTCAATACAAGAAAGGAAACGACACCGTTTCACCGAGTTAAATTGAAACACTTTTACACAAATCCATATCACATTACTATAGGATCTAGTTCATTTTAGCCCATAACATTAACTTCATGTGCACATGAATGAATGCTCATAACTAACAGATTTCTATAGTCACATAACAAATGGATCTTAAGCTCATTACATTTACCATGCGCTATGCATGTTTCCAGACGCACTCCACTTGTGTAGTACGTTGCCAAAGATATCATAAAACGAGACAACTATATCACTCTCGGTTATTTCTCCAGCCATGAAACCCTGTCCGTCATAATAGAACTTCATTTCATCAAGGTTCCATGGGTTTATATCCCCTCGCCATGCCTTTGAGCCGCCTCCACTTGTTAGAAATTGAAGCTGACTGCATGCATGTGAAATATAAAATATTAATCGATCGTCTAAGGAATTTATTAATGCATGTAAAACTAATCTTAAAAAAAAAAGAATTAAGTTGACCTGTTTGAACTACTAATGTGCTCCAAGCAATGGTCATGTCCATTTATGTACAGATTCACCCAGTGGCGTACCCAGGAATTTTTTTCATGGGGGTCGAAAACTTGGTAGAAATTTTTTTCTTGTAAACATCGATATATAACTTTTTTTCAATCCGGTTCGACTCGGTTCGGGTTAAACCGGGTCGGGTTTAAATAAAAAATGACAAAAAACTAAATTTAAGGGGTTAAAATTGAATTTTTTTATTTTCCCTCCACTTATATTTAAAATTGAAAATTTTTAATTTCCCTCCACTTAACTAACTTCTTTAATGTCAAACCCTAATTTCTATCTATAAATACTAACCAAAATCTTTCTAATCATCTTTATCATTCTAAAGTTTTTCTCAAACTCTCTCTAATCACCTTTATCACTCTAAATTTTTTTCTCAACCTCTCTAAATCTATCTAAGAACTACATATTTTTGCAACACATTTTTAATACCAACTTGTAAGTTTTTTTTTCTTTCTTTCATCTTTTTCTTTTTTCATAAATTTTTGGCATTATTTTTCTTCCTAAATACTTGAAACATCCTCTAGGAATTTACCATATATTTACATAGGTAAATAAAGTTTGGTAAACCACCAATTTGAGGTTCAAGTTAAGATTGTTTTTCTTAAACCTTATAAAATAAATTTTTTATTTTGTTTCATCAACCTCATATGTCTACATTCTACATCTTTCTTAAGTCATTAGTTAATATACAAATAAAAAGTGAATGAAACCAAACCATGTTTCCAAACAAGACTATGTTGGAGGACTTGTGTTATGGTATAAAAATGGTGATGTTGAGAACATTAGTTTACAACTAAATTTTCCATCATTTCTCACTTTTCACTTGATTACTTAGCTAAAATAGTTAATTTATTTATGTATTCCTTTCTTATACTTATGACCATCCGAATCATCACCAATGTTGATGGTTTTGTGCAATGGTGAAACACTTGAGGTTATAATACCTCAATGCTTGACAATACATGACAATATAAATAAATATTACTATTCTTCTAACAATAATTTAGCCCAATACATGGTTAAATATTATGTGTCTCAAATGGGTTGTGAACTGGGAATCAATTACTAAGTTTTCAAGACTGGATGGGGGTCGAGACTTAAAATTTATGGGGGTCGATCGAGAATTTAACATATAAAAACAAAAAAAAAAAATTTCGCAGGGGGAGCGGACGCCCCCCACCCCACTAAGGTGGGTCCGCCCCTGGATTCACCTCATTATCCTGGTCATTTTAATTACATAATAATTCATGTGGTCAGACGACAATAACATCAAGTAAACAAAAGTAAGAGGAACATGTTTTTCTAGTTTGATAAACTTCATGCTCAAAGCTTCTTCATCAATATAATCAAAAGATATATAAACTTCATGTTTCTCTAGTTTAATCCAAACTCATTTATGTGATACCTAACTTAATTAGATACCAGTATTATCAAAAGCCACAAATAAATATATGAAATTATTCAATTCTTCTTTTAAATATTTACTAACTGTTTATTTAGAACAACTAATTACCCTTATATATACTACTTCTCTAATTTTTCTGTTTATAGTGATCCTTAACTCTTAACCTAGGATTTTTTTATAACTTGTTATGTGGCCGGGTTAATTTCGACCCTTTTCTTTTAAAAAAAACATCAATCACTTGATAAGGGGTGCCTTATTGATCTAATACATACTAGGTCATATATATAGCATTTTGATATCTATATGTTTTTTTTATATATATTATTGGTGATATATCATGAGCATGGATAATTGTAATTAATATGTATATATATGTACCAGAAGAATGGGCAAAAGTTTGTCCACAAGTTCTTTTGTATTGCCATGGGTACCAGCACTGTACATTGTATGATGCCCAACAACTACTTTCCATTTGGCACTTGATTCTTTCAATGATACATCTACATCCTGCATGCATATATTCATTTAGCCTTTTTTTCACTTCATAGAGATCAGTAAGGCTATAAACAAACAAGCCAAACTAAATTGATCGAACGGGGCTTTGTTCATGTTTGTTTGTTAAGTACGTTATTAGCGAACTAACAAACGGTTCACGAACACATGCATAATCAATCAGAAATTTATGTTTGTGTTTGTTTGTTAAGAAATTTAAGATGTTTGTGCTTGTTTGTTAAATTTGTAAATGAGCTTAAACAAACACAAGTGAACACTAACAAATACAAACAAACATATATTAGCTTAAAAATACAAAAATCATTGTTAATTTAAAAAATAAGATATAATTCTTGCTAAAGTACTCAATAAGCTAGTTAACATAACAAATTATATAGCAATAGTTATCCAAATATAAACGAACGTTCATGAACATAAATGAATGAACGCAAACCCTATTCCTGTTCGTTTGTTATCTTAAAGAACAAAATTTCTTGTTCTTGTTTGTTTTTTTAACAAGCGGACATGATAAACAAACTTTCTACCGAACGATTTACACACATGATACATTAATGAATGTGTGGTTCAATTTGCTTAAAGTCCTAGAGATCATGATGTATATTTAAATAAAACTACATGTAGTCGTCGGCTCGCACGCTGCGCGAGCCTTTTATGTTTCTAGTTAGCTCTTCATGTCTGGTTCGCATTTGTTAAACATACACCCTGACAGCCACATCAACTACTATCTAAAATGCACAAAATACAGATTGTTTACATGAGTTTTCAATAGATACACTTCAAGTTGCACATATGTTGGCATCGTTTACCCACGACACCATAACAACACCAACTATCGCCGCCTATAACCATCTAATCTGCCCGACAAAACCGCTACCACCGTCGAACCACTCCCCTATCCATCGCTAAACTGCCCATCAGATATTTTTTTTTCTTTATATCTCTCTCTTTTTCTCTTCTCGTTGTTCAATCCCAACAATATTTTTTGATTGTGCAAATAACAATTCTTTAAGAGGGACCAAACATGTTAACTATAAACATATTGTGGTAAAAATGTAAACTATAAAAATATTGTGGTAAAAATCAAAAACAAAAAACTTAACAATTGAATGTCACTAAAATCATTTGTGGTAAAAATATAAACTATAAAAATATTATGGTAAAAATCAAAAATAAAAAACTTAACTATTGAATTTTAGTAAAACCATTTGGTTTTTCAATTAAAAGGGGAATATGTTTAGCGTTTATAAGTATTTATTAATTGTTTAATTACCATATAATATTCTTAACAAAAATATCATTTTTTATAATAACATGAAATACCAAATTAAAATACCCAACTTACTATATATATATATTCAAAATCTCCCTGTTAACAATATAAAGGATAATTCCTATATTTTTAAAAGACTTTTAATTATGAGGCAATGTATTTAATTACCCAAGTATCATATTAATTGATGGCTATGGCTATATTAAATGATAATTATATATAAACTAGCTAGGCGTTTCATTGCTATTTGTAGTGAGTGAAAATGCAAACCTTTAAAAGTTTTGAGAGATAGTCTTCACGAGGAAGCACGCCTCTCCAATCGTAAATCTGGTCTTCAGGATTCGTAAAGTATTTATCTTGGAACGGCGTCGTGTCCACAAAGAAAAAATCCACACTTCCTGTGTGTCATATATACAAGAATATTCACATTACCTACACATTAGATTTATGAGTTGATTGATGACCTTAACTCTGGGTCATGTCTTAGTTTACAAGTTTAATTTGCTATATGTAACACTTAAGATCCAAATGTGAAAATAACTGGATCATCATGTCATATGATTACATGTACAAACAATATATTTAACTTTTATTTATATGAATATATATATATATCTTATAATTAAAATGTTAAATAAGCTAGGAAAATAAGATACCAGCATGCACGATAAATGATCTTATGCAAAGCCATCTATTATCCATTTGTCTTAGTTTTGGACTCAATTGTGCCAAGGCATTACCCCTGTAGTCATGGTTCCCCAATACTGCAAAATTAGAAAGTACATTTTAATATTTGAAAATGAAAAAAATTAAATAATTAGAATTAACATATAGTTTACGGTTTAAATTAATTACCAGAATACCATTGTTTCTGTAGGCTAGGGGCAGTATAAACATTTGTAAATGAGTCAAAGAATGCAGGATCGTCTTCGTCAACCAAACCACTGTCGTAGAAGTTGTCACCTGCCGAAATAATGAAGTCGACATCCATCTGCTCCCCAACTTTGCCCATCTAAAATATATGTCGACATTACGTAGTTGTACTAAATAATATATAGAAATTAAACTTGCTTGTATCTAATTTTTTAGTAAAGTTTTATATATTGTTCTATCAAGTTAACTCAAGTAACTTATCATTAAATATATAAACGTTTATGAAAAATTCCTCAACAATGAAACGATAAATAAAACGAGATTGGTATATATATAGTTAGAAAATTAAGTCGGTGATTTTTCTAGGATGATTATTATTTATTGATTTATCTCGTAAATAAAATATTTTGCAGAGAAGGAAACACCACAAAACACAAAACAATATCTATAATTTTATTATTAGTAAAACTATATATAGAAAGATATTACTACTCTTATTATTTATTTTAATATTTATTTTATCGATATTCAATTTTTTTAATTATCTAATTGGTAAATTATATTTTCGAATCTGCATGACATGGGTTCTATCCAAAATACATCATGGTAGGACCTGAAGAATATCCATTGTGGTTACACTCTATTTATAAAACTTATTTATATAGACTACGTACACGTACGTTAATTAATAACAAAATAATTATGTGAAGTACAAATTCTAAAAATCAATTTTTTTAATATTTAAGATTTTAATAATTATTATTACAATTATTATTTAGATTAAACCACATATAATTTGGCTACACGATGTAGCGATTGGGTCGTGACCCCATGTATTGTGTATGATCATACAATACATGCATAAGATTTAATTAAGTCGTTAATGCGTCACATGTTAAAAGATAAAATCTTGAACCAGTTATAAAGTTTGCAATCGCTTTAGGAACAAGTCAAATACTCCGTTTTCCAATTTAACTAACTAGTTTAGTGCCCGCGTTACGTTCGGGACCACAGTTCAAGTGATGCTTTTAAGGATCGATGTTTATGAATGTTCCATTCAGTTTTGAGACAACACCGTGGTAAAACGGAACACATGATATATTTTTAAAAATTTGATTTTTAGTATAACAATTATACTCAAATTAAAGAGAATAAAGTGCTTAGTTTTATGGTGTAGTTTATTTTTTTTAAAAACAATCATATAAAAATATTATGTATATTTATAAATCACTGAGGTCTTTAATTGTATATTATTATTAACTTTATCCATAAGTTTCATTTTTAAACCCTATCAAATATAAACCGACTCACGTACATCCCTTGTAGTAAAGGGTTAAAATTATATATACTTTTAAATTTTCACGTACACCCCTTGTAGTAAAGGTTTAAAAATATAAATACTCTTAAATTTTTCAGAATTCTCCAAAATATTAGGGGACCAAAAATGTAATTAGTTTTATTATAATAAATTTTATATGCAATTTTAAATAAAAAAATCATTATTGTGAGATAATCTCTCAAATAATGCCACATAAGCTAAAACTTATATAAAGATGCTACATAAGTTTTTTTTATTTTGCTATATTATATAAGGATGTATACTAACTTAACCCGTAATTAACCAAAATATATAATGCACATGCGTATGTATGTATGTAATTAACTGATCAGTTTGGCTAAACGATTACGACATTTTAAAAGAGATTTATACGTAAAACCTATTGTGGAAACCTAATTAATTTCCCCGGCCAAAGCCCTTGAAACCAAATGCTGCAGCTTTAATTAATTTTTGCTCCAATTCCATGATCGTATGAAACGAATCGATCATGTGTCATGTACGTTCATCGAATAATAAATAAAAAAGCTAGTTAAACTTTTTCCTTGAAGATGAAAGAATATATATATTTTTAGAGGTACGTACGTTGGAAGATGTATAATTAGTTGCATGTGATTAAGTTAAATTAACAAAAAAAAATTATATATATATATACATACCTGATAAGCAACATTAGATTGATTGTAGAGTCCTCTTCGACCCCAGTCGCCAATGGCCAGAAACCTGACAGATCCATCAGCTTTCACCGGATGTTTAAACCGTTGAAGATCGGCCACCACCACCATAACCACCGTCGCCAACACATACAGTAGCAGATGGATGGTGGGGCACTTGATCATGGCCATGGCTGGCTTGTTAGGCAGCAAGAAGAGCTTGGAAATTAAAGATCGATATGATAAGAGAGGTGTGTAGTAATAAGAATGAAAGATGAGTAGGGGTTTATATAGTGTTTGCACAAGATAAAACTAGCTACTTCCATTCAAATAATTCAATCCATAATATATATATAGTTGTATTTATATTATTGTTAAAAAAATAATACTTTTAAATTATATATATTAAAGATATAGTACTCCGTATATGTTTTTATTGTATGTTAAATAATTAACTTGAGAGCTGATCGATCGAACTGAAACAACTAATTAAAAAACGTAGTTGTGGCTCTCAGGTCGCCACACATTTTTACTTTCTTTTTTAAATATTAAAATACGTATATTTTAAATTTACTCGTAAATTTATATCATTTATTGACAACAAGACTGAAACTCATAATATAAAGACTTTTAACAAAATGTAATAACATGACGCCTTTTCTTGATCAACTGCGCCACCATCGATTCGAGCCAAAGGAGCTTCCACGTTCCAATTTATATGGCTTTTGTTCATTTTTCCATTTTCATTTTTATATTTAATAATTTAACTTTTTTTCCTTTTTTTATTTAAATTCTAATAATAAGCTTTTATTATTTACTTTTTATTTTTTAATTATAATAAGGTGTTGTTCCCTTTTATTCGTCTTCTTTTACCTTTTTTTTAAACTTCTTAGCATATAGCATGTGTGTTTACGATTCTTTTTAAACGATTTGATTTTTAATTATTTCCTTTTTACAACGACTATACTTTGAGTCACTTTCTCTTTTCTAAGAGTATTTACATTAGGTTTTCTATATGTTTGTGATAATTTCTGAAATGATTGTGAGCGGGGATGGAGCTATATATGAAGAGCCCAGGGATATCCAAGGTTATATATCCCTTAACTTTCGTTACGAAGTACAATTTTTACCGGTTTAAATATCAGGATATCATTTTTCTTTACAGCTTTAAGTATCGGGATACCCCTGAAAAAAATTTATGATACACTTTCCCATGATATTTGGTTCTGGCTCCGCCACTAATTGTGAGTGATCGTTGTAAGTAAATAAGAGAAATAAAATATATAGAGAATCAACTATTTAAAGGTGATATATATATGGGAAAACCAGTATTCATCCTCTAAACTTTTTAATATTTTTTAAAAGTGTTTGTGAGTAAAAAAGATAGAAAAATAATGATAAAAATATTTAAAAAATTTATTTAATTGAAAATAAAAAAAATAGTATGGATACGAATATATATTATAACTTGCTGTGAGAATCCTCTAAAGTCAGGTTTCTTTTTCTATTGCTTTTCCTTAATTCGTTTCCTTTTTTTACTTATATGCAAATTCTTTATCTTTCAACTTTATTGTTTACCACTTGTTTTTGTGTCACATTATACCAATATTTGTAATGATTAGTGAAAAACAAAAATATAAAACTGCAAATCAATATTTTAGAAAGAAACAGATGCATATTACGTTTATTACAACCATTATAAGCTATCAAACTATTGTTTAAGGGGATATATAATAGGATAAATTGATGGTAAATATATAAAGCACTCTTTAATTAACAAAAAGGTTCTTATTTTGAAAAAAGTATAAAAACATAGTAATCATACGGTAGTTAAGTTATTATTATACTATATTAGTAAAGCGGAAAGTATATTACAACATTTAGCAAATAAACGTACAGTGAGAATTACGCATAATAATTAGAAAAATTCAAGTATACAAACCATAAGAAACTGATATAGCGTAAAGATCGATTAAGACTAATGACCAATCACATTGATTTTAAGAATACTAGTGATATATGATCCAAACCTAAACCCTTAAATTCACAAAAAAGAAGGAGAATTCATAAAGTAAAACGTTTTTCTACAAAAATGATCATTGATTGTTCCATCACTATTAGATTCAACTAAAAAAGCAAGACAAAACCTTAAATGGGCCCAAAACATCAACGAGCCAAACAATAGCCCAAAACAAAAAAAACCATGCAAGTTATGTCATTTTTCATACAACACAAATGAAGGCACAATCTTGGGCCTCCGAAAACATGAGGGGTTGGTCCTCCCCTCTTAAACCCTCATTAGAAACCTTTTCTTTGTCTTTTTGTTTTTCAAGCATGAACTCATAAGCCCTATAAATTTTCAACTAGTCAATGAGGTCAAATAAAACACAACTTGTACATATGAACTATAGCCTACAAAAAAGGTTAAAGACAGAAAATCAATCGAAGCTAGCTATTTTGAATTGAACTTCAGTTCAGAGACTCTAACTCGTGCACTTGTGCACAGTTGAATTTGAATGCAAGTATCACACAGCAAATCCTCATCCAAACAAAAATCTTAAATCATTACTATCTCTAAGGTCACAAATGTACAAAGTCATGTGTTTTTTTTATCTAAATGGATTGCATCATGTGATTCAAATTGTATCGTGTGAAATGGATGTTTGAGTTTCTGTTGCTGACCACATGGATTGAGATAGGGAATGTAGGGTTGCTAATTAGTTCCAAGTTCAACTGAGCTGTTAAGATGCAATTGGATCCTAGCCCATGCTTCAATCAGTTGAGCCTTTGCACATGGTTTCAATCAACATAGCTGAAGTGGCCATGTTCCAATCATTTTTTTTTTCTTCAAAAAATTCATCTATTCTAATCAAACCAATTTTGACACACTCCATGACAATAAATACATACATATATATATATATATATATATATATATATATATGTGCACTTGTCTGTTTACTAGCTACTAGTGTGATCAAGTTATATATATCATAACATCATCAAACTCTCATTTGGTAATTAAAAAAACTTGATTCAAGTTGTATTCGCCTGACTTTATAAATCAACGTAATTTATTCATCATTGTCAGGTTCTTCGTATATATCATTATCATAATCATTGGTTCGTACATTTGGCAAGGAAATATAACTATAAACATGTGTCACACATGGTTAAGGCAAAATAATTAAATGATATGAAAAGGTGGTTATTAATTAAGGGTTGACGGGACATAATTAAGTCATGTCCATTTCAAATGTTTCCCGGCTTTGTTAAGTTTTAAGATGTTTATGAATTGGGTTGAGTTAATTGCACTTGTTGTACGTATAAACTATTGGATCGTCTAATTGCAAAGTTGTCACACTTATGGCAATTGTCTGTTTATATGTGCAACAGCTATCTATGCATAGAGACATAAAGACATATCATGTGGCCGGCCAGCTTCTTTATCCAGTTTCTTCGACTCAAAACAAAATAAGACAAAGCATATATATATATATATGCATGAGTCCGATCAATGATTGCAAATTTTATTTAAAAATAACATTTTGTTCATGTTTCTGCACATCAAGACTTCATGCAAAACATTGTTATAAAGCGAAGTAATATGGGTGCGTACATGTGAACGTTTGCATAAATCGTTAAAGATGAGAATCGATGTTGTGGATCCATTAAAACAATGTGATATATGTACATATGAAGCAGTAGACGCCTCATCACGACCTAGATGATCATGTATGCTTGTTGGCCCATTGTGGTAGAAATTAAAGGCACAAAAATAACAACTACAAACGGCCAAGGTGGAGGAAAATTGAAACATGAACAGCATCTTGAGATTGGTTGTTCCACCCTTTTGTACCCCAATCACCAATGACCAAAAAGCTGAGCGAACCATTGTTGTTGATGAGGTGTTGTAAGCGTTGAAGCCTGGCTGAAACCGGAACAAGAATCATGCAAAAATTTAAAAGTAAGGATGTTATGAACAAAATCTTGGTGATTAAATGGTTGACCATGGCTGCTAATTTGGATTCAGATTTTAGAAAATCTTGGAAGAAATTTAGGATGTTTATATGGTTTTTGGACAGAACATGAACCAATGGCTAAAACTTAGATGTTATCAGTCATTGAAACATTAGGCATACCATGTTTTTAGGAAAATGAGATTGTTTAATAATTATAATATCAAGAGTGAAAATATAATGGTATGAAATCACACGACACGATTATAAATTATAATCAATCATTTGAGATTTCATTTTTTTTTTCAACTAGTCTAGTAAGCATATTTACTAAAATTGGTGATTAATGAATAAGAGTTTATTGAAAAGTTATTTTTTCTCGCTCGTAATTTTATTGGATTAAAAGAATTTTTATTTAAATATTTTTTTATCTCAAAAGTTTCTAACAAAATCAAAATGGGTGTGAGATCAGCATGTTTCAGTAATCATACCAGATTATTTGTAAATGTAGCAACTAATCTTTGACTAGAGGTAATTCACAACGAAACAATTTTGGTTGGTGCTAGCCTCAAGCGTATATAGAACACCTTCGAGTTTTTTTAATGCCGAGACCTAGATGGTCTATAAAGAAAACTGTGAATAATTTCTTTTAAAATGAATTGAAGGTGATCATGTTATCACATTAGAGAAGTGTTGGAAGCATTGAGATAGGAACAACTATATGCAAGGTTTCAAAAAGCCTTCGGTTTGCATGAAGTACTGACTCAGATGTGATCATAGTGGATCCTGCTAAAGTGGAAGTTGCTATGCAATGGAATTCTCCAAAGAAAACGACTACGGTGACAAAGATGATGATCGCCAACGACTTCGACAGGGACGATAACGATGTGTGTCGGTCTTTTTAAACGTAAGAAGATTTCAATTATATCTTATATATGAAATATAGTTTCACAATTCTAAAATCTTATTTATTATTTATAATTATTGAAATTCTTATATTTTTTATTTTACCAATGGATAAATAATGACATCCAATCCAACATATAAATCTTCATAAAAATTACAACGTGATGGATTTATAAAATAAAATAGGATAATAGAGTTGATCAATCCTTCCTTTGTAAACAAGAAGATAGAGAAACCAAAGCCTCTTTTCTGTATGATGTATGAATATGTACACAAATACTACATGGTTGTTTACACAAATGGCAATTATAAACTGTCACTAAAGATAAACTGACCAAAAACCATCACAAAGTGACACGAACCCCGGTTACAACCCCTTGGAACTAATCTCAAGGAAGCAAGTTAACATGTTAAAAGTGGTTACTGGTTAGGACCCAAGAGTGAAATAAGAAAGTTTCTGTAATTGCCTGATGTCTCAGAGTGAACCACCTCATTCAAACTTTTACAGTACTTTTTATGGTATTCGGCTTTTATATACTGCATATCCATCTCCGTCCTTGTCACGATTATTCTTAGCACCGTTTTATCATCAGTTCCCAACCCTTTTGTTGCTTTTCGCAGTAACTGCATCATTCAGTAGTGTATGTTAACATATGACCTTGAACTCAACTAACCAGAAACTGACCCACTGCCATCTCTATCACAAAGGCGCCAATGAGAAGATATAATAAACAAGCTAAGCAAGATTCATATCCATACTTGGCTTAAGGAGGATTGTAGAATGTTTTCAACAGAACCTAGCTAAGTCCATCAATGACAAATTAAGTTTTATATAAGGCTAGTAGATACCTTGGCAAAGTGTTTCCCGGGATTTTCAGCACATTGCAAAATAGTGATAAGAGCATCCCTAAAGTTCCCAGATATTTCCTTTTTTATAGCCTGTAATGGCATATGTTAAATAAATCAATCCATTTACTTAAGTACTATGTAACAAGGGTTAAATCAAGAAACTTTGCTAAAACAAAACGGGTCAACCCGTCATAAGTTTCCAGAAGTATATCTGTAATTCATACTACTTCCTAATCACTTTATTCAGAAAAGAGAACTAATATTGAAAGTATTTAGTATCCTGTACTCTTATTTAAGATGCTATACAATTTGTACATTTTGGTGTCAACCCAACCCAACCCCAACTATTTCGACTCATACTAAAATCTACCCACTTTAAGCCCCAAAGGCATTTTGGCTCGTGACCCATCTCGTTCATTCTACCTTCCTCAATGTGTTCTTATATGTATTTCGATATGTATAACTGACTGCAGCCAAGTGAGCCCTGCTTCTTTCACTGAAAATGCTTCTGAAAGTCGTCTCATCAGTTCCCCACCTCTTTTCCCCTGCTTTGTAGAGCGCTGTAGCATCTTTCTCCACCATTACATGATCGCATTCTGGCCCTTCACTGCGAGGTATGCTCAAATACGCAAGAAGCAACTGCAAACACCAAATTACAACCACGAGTTTATAATGCTGCAACTGTATAATGTGCTTAAAATTAAAGCTACCTTTTCATGATCACCAGAAGTTTGAGTTTGAATATCATGCTCAAGGTAAACGCCGAAAAGTGAAACATAAAGATGTTTAAGATGTAACAACTGTGATGGAGTCCGAGAACATACAACTTCAGTAACCGTTTTCAGATCAATGCTGGTATTTAAAGCTTCTCGTAGTACAATTGCATCTCTTCGTGCTGGATCAGGCATCCAAAGTAAGATTGCTTTCTAACAACATTATAAAAAAAAACAAGCTTTGTCACAAAAAGAAACATTTAACCAACAATAAAAATATAAAATGGAAGTAGATAGTTGAAATTAAATTACCTTAAGATTGCCACTAAGTTCTTTAGTTAAGCGTTTGTTCAAGTCTTCAGAGTACATCAGTTTATATTCGTTTTCAATGAGAGCACGTTGTGATGCATCGCGATGAGCAAGAATGCTTATGACAGCTGAAGTGTCACACCCCATCCCTGATTAATATATACACATTATAAATAAATAAGGATGCATCATTCATACCGATCTAATTAATTTATTAATCTTGATTTGCATTATAGATAGGCTATCATGTTGGATGAAACTTAATTTCAATAAGATGGTGTACATAAACAATGTCCCGGCCCTTTTCAACACACGTTAAAAACCTGAAACAACTTCAATATCCCTGTATTATTTGGAGGGTTAATTACACACTTGCATGAAATTCGTATAAAATCAAACATTGAAATTACGGGAAACAGTCGAATTGAAGAATGAGGGAGATAGAATTAGAATTTAATGAAATGAAATGATGAAATGTACCTTTGAAAGCTTTGTATAAATGCATGGCGACATGGCGTCATCACGAGGCGAAGATAACATTGGTGGAACCATCAACGTAGCCATTTTTATTCATATGATTTCTGTACCGATCGATCTTTGATGATGATTTATCACCTGTTTCTCTGAATCTTTTTTTTTCCTGTAATTCAAACGCCACCCTTTCCACATGGGAAGAACAAATTTTCTCGGGCATTATTACTTTTTAAGGACGTTAAAACTTTAATTTATTGTCGGTGCTTTGTATCGGTCTCTCCCGTCCCGTCATGTCGCGTTTCAACTTATTATTACTTTATCATATTAGCGGTTTTAATCCCCGACTTTTAACGCATTGACGGTTTTAGTCCCCGACTTTTACTAATTGTCATTTGAGCTCCTGATAAGTTTTTGACTTTGACTTACTCCACTTTGACACAGGTCGTCCTGCCACGTCGCGTTTTAGTTTTTTCTTACTTTAACGTATTAACAGTTTTAATCCCCGACTTTTAATGCATTGACGGTTCATTTAGGAGCGCTCTTTGAATCCAACTAGTTTTATCGTAAGAGAAGAAAACAACTTCACCAAAAGGGCATGTCTTTCTTTTTCTTACTGATCTTATCAAGTAGTGCTTCGATAAGCCACCGCCCAATAGAGCTTAGCCATGTGTAGATTGAAAAGGGTTTTAGTCCCCGACTTTTAGTAATTGTCATTTGAGCTCCTGATGAGTTTTTGACTTTGACTTACTCCACTTTGACACATAGTACGACTTTTACTAACTGTCATTTTAGCCCTTGATAAGTTTTCGACGTTGCTCTCTTACTCTACTTTAACATATAGTACGACTTTAATATTGTTATCGTATTGACCTCTAACTTTTGATATTTCATCGTTTTTTAACATGTGAGACATTACGTTTTTGCGTCACGGCGTACGGGGCATGAGACTTTTTTTGTCAACACATATGATGAAGTCAAATATGCAACACCCGACTGCGTGACTCGGCCGCTGCAACACGCGGCCTGATCTTAAACCTAGTTATATATTATTAACTTCTTTTTTTTAAGATTTGTATATTCATAAGGTTAATATGTTCGTCTATATTTGTATCATTGTATGTATATGTTTTATTTAAAGTTTTATAACATCTACTACGCAATGACACATTTTCGACTTTGTCATCGCGACGGTGATGCGATGGTGTACGTGTCACATCGCGTTTATGACTTCAATATATTTGTGATGTTTTTTACTTTGTTGGTGCAAATTCGTGACTTTGTGTTCACATATTTTGTTGGCGAAACAAACATATGATGTATCCTCACGATGCAATGGGTTTGTGACCTAATTACAACCGTTACGCTAGTGACAATAAGGTGATTATTAAAAATACAAAAAGTACTATGTCTAGCATTTTACATAGATGAGTAATTTATTTATGTGACATGCAAAGAAAGTAATTTATTTATTTTGAAAAACATTAAAAAAATGAAAAAAAACAAATAGAAAAGTTCATAAAAAAAACACAGAAGCTAATTTAGTTGTGATTCATTCATTCGGTTTGACATGTAAATATTTCATCATATAACTCTATTAGTTGAAGGATAAACTCTTATGTACCAAGTCAAATCCTATATTTGATTATTTTCACTATATGTATATGTCATGTTTATTTTCATGCGCTCTTTATTTTCCTTGAAATCAGTATTAGTGAGTAATTGTTATATTAGTGGATAGTTATTTGTTTTTCTTGTAAGGAATGTAAGGTTAAAGAGAGTCAAGTATGTTAGATGCTAAATTATGAATGGAAAATACTATGAATTGATTCATGTTTGTGTTTATAATTTTGCTGGTTATCTCAAATTAGAAAGATCTAAAATCCAATTGGTACATATCATAAGCATTGCTAATTTCATTCCTGGGCTAGCAATGTTAACTTCCTGGCTAAATTCAGTTGAATTAATGCAATAGTACAATGATACAATTGCTAAGACCTGATATATTTTTCGGTCAAACCTAAAATTACATTAAACTATATTTTTAAAAAGTCCACTATACGAATTACGAATGTAAACAGGGTTGATGACTCGTTAGCCAGACACTTGTTTTGTTTAGAGCACCACCAACGAGATGAGACGTGACGTAATTTAGTTGATGATATATAAGCCAAAAATGTTGTAATTTGAGTTTCCCGCCATTGCATAGGCTGAATGTTGGTGAAGAAATTATGAAGAACGATCTGTGTTGTAATGTGCGAATCCGAGTGCTAAATTTCTTCATCCAATCTGCTCAAGTAAGCAATCATAAACCTGATCCTGATGTGTCAATTCAATATTTTTGGTTTCGATTCTCATCAAAGTTACTTGTAACAAACAGCAACTCCAAGTTCCTCCAATCGTTAAGTATACTGCATTTTCCTTCTTTGCCCAACGATTTTGCCCCATCATCTCCAGGTATTGCTATTTTATGTTCTACATCCTTGTATCAAGTTTGCATCTTAGTATGTAGCTCAAATTGCACTTCTTCGTTGTTTATCTGTTATCGTATCTGTTTCAATCAAACCCTAGCTCCTCAAATTTACCTACACTTGATGTATTCATCTTCAGGAATAAATCAACTAATGTTATGTTATGTTATGTTATGTGTATAGATATAAGGCCACTGTCATCATTGGCTCAGTATTTAGAAGCTCAAATTAGGGGAACCGAGTTTGGAGTAAAAGGTTTGTTGCTGTTGCCAAAATATGGAAATTGTTGTTTGTTTAGATCAACATTTACAGTTATATGATCATGAGTTTGTACATAGCCACATAGGGGTGGGTTCGTTGACAGGAAATTGTGAAATAATGTGAGATAGAGGTGGAGGAGGATTTTGGAAGTTGAAACAACAATGGACATAGAGGTGAAAGTAGTATGGTCATGCTAGCTAAGGAAAGAATAGTAGTTTTAACATCGGCAGATATTGTTTGTTATCACGACACATTCGGGGGCTTACTTCTGTAACTTCAGATGTAGGCTCCAACTGACCTTCTTGAGTTTTGTTTCTGAATATGTACAATTCTGCGTATTTAATTCCCGAAAGCATAAAAATAAATCATAGAAAGTGAATGTTTCTATGCTTTAGTGACACACCTGTGAAAAAGTCAGTATATGTTAATAGGCTGTGATATTAATTTACTTTGCCTTTCAAAGATCCTTACAGGGCATTTCTGGACACTGGCTTTTACAACCACTAAGAGAAAGCAACCTTCAGCTGTTTGCTCTTATTTCAATATGGATTTCAAGTAAAGTATGCATGCAATATCATTGAACCTACACCTTTTTATTTACTAGGAGAAATTTCATATGTATCCTTAAAAAGTTATCGTAATCTCATATTTACCCGGCCACCAAAATTAATATCAAATATACCCATTCAAAACACTTAATAATTATATCTACCCGTTTCGTCAAATACAATCTATAGCATGATCATTATAGTCTTCTTTTTAGCCTTATGTTTCAAACTCTTATAACCTAAATCTTTTACATAAGAAAAGGATACTTGTGTTATAAATATAAAAATGGGTATATTTGATATCATGATAGGAGATATTTGAAATTCTCCCTGTTTACAGTAAATTGATTCTTAAGCAGCTTATATATTCAACAACTTGCAGATACATGATTCTTGTCCCTTAACTGTTAAAAAGTTGAAAAATCTGGCAGACAAGATAATACAGGAACAACATTATACTACTAGAGATTTTGCAGAGGCAGTAAGCAATTTTTTGCCCTTTTTAGTCTTATTAAAGGAGACGGTGTTATTTTGTGATTCTCATATAAATGGATGAATAAATTTGTGCAGGAGGTGATCTTCATGCAGGCAAATTTCCATACTGCACTTATGGAATAGCCACATTTTGGCCCACATATAACAGTCTTTTGTTGACTTCATTATTTTCCATCTTGAAGGTATTGAACTTTGAGATCGGTACATCAAATATCGTCTACAGGTTCCTTGAAGACCTACTTATTCAGTTAAAGTGAGTGTCGATATATCTGTTTCATGTTATTTTTTATTTGTTTTTTGTTATTATATTTCTTTCTCTGAGTTTAGGGAAGTTGCAACAATTGGGGATCACTTGGATATTGAAGTATGCATGGACATTATGGATCTTCTTTATGAAAAAGAGGAAACAACAACACTATATACTTCTCCCCATTCTCTGGCTGCATCAATCTTGGTATGTCTATAATTATTGTTTAAATATAAGTTAGCATGATTTAGTTCTGCTTATTATTCATCATTTGCTTAACTATTACGGGTTATTTGGTCATGCAGGTCGCCTCGTATGTCATTATGGTTCCCAAACAAAGATGGGAGTTTCCTCTTATTCCATGGGGTAAGTTTTCTCTGCATACCCTTTGTATTTAGTTGTTTGACCATGCTTATATGTTGCTAATGCTATATATATTGAATTTGCATGAATGATACAAATCACACTTTTAAACTTGTTTTTTTTCTTTTCTTTTCTTTTCTTTTGATCTTCACCACACTTGTGACATACTTCATACTTGTTTTTATCTATGCTTTAGTAGTTTGGTATTTGTTTTATTAGGAAATAAAGTCGGGTCAAAAACAATAATTTTTCACTTTTTTCTTATAAATTCAGTTAGGCGCTCCTTAACCTCATTTTGGCCCTATTTTAATATGTGTTTCGGTATAGATTTTCTTCAAACCGCACCGGGTTAAATATAATATATTTTTTTCTTTATTCTTTAAATTCAATCTGGTATTTCTTAACTCTGATTTTCACAACATACATCTTCCGACGTAGATTTTGTATTTATAATCGAAGCGGTCATAATCCGCAAGTATTCCTATAAGCTGCCATACTAAAAAAAAGGTTTTCAATCGGCCAAAAAACTCCATTTCCGATTTTGGAAACTTGTTTACCTCCTTAGTTTATCACAAGGTAAATGCTGCTACTAAATTATAAGTTTGTAACCAAAGTTTCACCACCATTCTCCATTTACTTGATTCAAAAGCAATCAATCTGTTGGAAAAAAAGAATGGGGTGAGAGAGGCTCGAACTCTCGACCTCAGGATCACTCTATTGCTATGAGACCTACGCGCTAGCCAACTGCGCCACCACCCCATGTGTTAACCATCCTGATTTTTACTTTTAAATACATTGCTTTACTAAGTTTATTAATTTTAATCTAAACGCAGAATATAGTTATTCAAATTGGCCAACCAAAATACAATTAGGCAAATAGATAGAAACATTTACTTTAATTAAAAAAAACTTTGTCCAAACAGTTAAAACAATATTCTAAAACATAAATGTGATGTATTTGTTATTTATATATGGTCATGTAAAATTGGTGTTGTATGTATTTTATACCATTTTATATCGAACTCTCTGTTTCTACTTTCTAGCAATCTAGCTAGCTAGGTGTATATATATATATATATATACTGATGGCATGTCTTATAGCTTTATATTGTGAATTTGTGATGCATAAGAAATAATTTTCTGATTTGAATGATGCAGTGAAGTATGGCATGGCATGCAAAGAGGAGGAGATCATACAAGATGTCACATATATACTGAAGCATGTGTTACAACCATCTTCATGTTAGAGATGCATGCTATTACTAAGCAATAATATGTTACATTACTCTAAACCAAAATATACAAGAATTAAATATTGATAATAAAACCATAATACAGAAAAGCTACAAAACTCGGTAATCATCAGATTGATAATAAATAACTCGAGAAGAGCTAATTCACGGAGAAATCATTTTTAAGATGTTATTAGGTATTCATTGTTGCTCTTAGAAAAATAAAAATAGGTATTCCTTCAATTGGTTCGTGATTAGGTATTATAATGTTATTTCTTCGGGTTGACCCTGACATATCTAAAAAGACATTATTTTACAAGACAACATATTTGAAAAACACTATGTATGGAAATTTGGTTTTAGTAATATGGTGTGTTAACCCGGTTGACTATCTAGTGGAGTATATCGCTTGGGGTGGAGATAAGAATTTAGGTGATAGGGTATGATTGTGTTGGTTTGAGGAGTAAATTCCATATTAGAAGCTAGGGTTTTAGTAAATGTGATTGAAGTAGTCACTTACGTTGTGATTTTGAGTTTTTTAAGAGAGAAATGGAAGTAAGTAGAAAAAAGCTATAAAAAATTTGTGTTCTTGAGTTTATTAATAATAAAATAAAAGGGAAATAGAATGAAATATGTTTTTTATAATAATCTTTACTCTTATTTTTCTTCCTAAAATATAAGGAAATTAAAAGGAAAAAAGTATTTTTTAATAATTTTGTTATTTACCGTACCTTTCCACTAAGTCATAAAAGCAAGAACAAAAAAATGTTTAAATTTATAAGCATGGCTTTAGGCCACAATGTCTATGTACATGGAAGTGACAATCGGGAACACCATTGGCAACAGAGTTACGAGGAACTTGGATGGAGTAAAAAAGAACAAGATATTTTTAGCAGTAACTATTAAAAAGTCTTCAATTTCATTTTTAATTTAGGTTTATTATTTTTAACAGTTATAACTATCACCTTTTGATCGCTAGTGGTCTCTAATAACCAAAAATCTGGTAACAGTCCCACATTTTTTTATTTATATTATTTTTGACACAAATAGACCGCCGTTAAAAAAATATTTAAAACTGTTAAATTTTTGTTCGAACCTCAGCACGACGTTTACGTTTTAGGGATTTTGATACAAAGAAGAATACGTTTCGATTGATATAAAAATGACCTTGAAATGATGCTCTAGATAACAATATTTTAAACAACGTTAATTATTTTAACAATGATCCCTTTGTAACAAAAATGATATAAAGGTACGGCCATTTATTTTAAGGCTCCAAAAAATTTAAATCACACATCTATTTCTCCTTAATTACCTTTACCTTTTTTCCTTTTGTTTATTAAACTTGAGAGCTCAATGTCTATCACAATAGGTTGATAGAATATGCTACTAAGAATAGATGGTCAGATTGAATGACACTCGCATTTCATTCAAGTACCATTACTCTCATCCAGTTAAATTAAGTCATCTCGCATACCCTCACACATGTATTGAGGGAGTGGTCCTCTCAAGGTTCTCACAAGGAACTTTTTCCACCAATCAGAATATGAAACAAAACTTTCAATTTTGTACCTCTTAGAACCTCTTTGAAGTAAGAGTGTTTCTCCCAAGGTTCTAGACAAGAAACAAAAATTCCATACTCTGATATTACATCTCGTGGACGAGCTCATCACCTCGTTAATGACCTCGTTGCTCGATCTCGTTTTACAAGGAACAAAAAGCTCGCGAGCTCGTGTATCTCGTGTGGGTTCCTCGTTACCACTCCCCCCTTTAAAAGTTATCACGAGTAGAGCCAAACCCCCGCCCCCCTTATGTATACCCTAGAAAAAAGAAAGGAGAAATATCTGACCCATCATTTACAACCCATCCTGTTGAGTTGACTATAAAAGAAAAGGATATTTTTGTTTACCGCAAATACAATCTAGATAAATTTCCGCCTGTGTCATCGTCCCAAAAGCGGCGGAGATGGGTGTTCCGGCGTTTTACCGATGGCTAGCAGAGAAATATCCAATGGTCATTGTAGATGTCATCGAAGAACAACCGGTTGAAATCGACGGCATTCAAATCCCTGTCGACACAACTAAACCTAACCCTAATCAAATTGAGTACCACAATCTCTACCTTGACATGAACGGTATCATTCATCCATGTTTTCACCCCGAAGACCGGGTACCAATTCACCCCTCCCTCTCTCCCTCTTTTTCTATTTCTATTTCTGTTTTTATCATTGCTGTTTCCTAAGATGATTTAATGCCATATTGACTTAGATATAGCTTCTATAATTGTTTTAATTTACAAGCAATTTTATGCAACCAATAGCCTGTTGTATATTATATACTTTTAAAGAAATTGTTCAAATGGTGATTAGAATAAAACAGAGGATTATGAACAACCCAACACACTAATTTTACTATGGATCATTTTTAGGAACAATTCATAATGATTTTAAGACATATTTTTGCTTGATGTTAGTCTGAGGCCTTAATGATGTTTAATTTGATTATTTTCATGCATGCAGCCTTCTCCAACCTCTTTTAATGAGGTTTTTCAATGCATGTTTGACTACATTGATCGGCTTTTTAATATGGTGCGTCCAAGAAAACTGCTTTATATGGCTATTGGTGGGTATTCACTCTTGAAAAACCTTGTAATATTATGCCTTACAACTGACAAGTTATTGCCAAAGCTCACACTTCTTATTATATTTCAAATTGGTGTAGATGGTGTTGCCCCAAGGGCCAAGATGAATCAGCAGCGCTCTAGACGGTTTAGAGCAGCCAAAGATGCAGCAGATGCGGTATGTATCACTTACATGTTACTCATGCAGTGCTTTTTCACTTCAGGTTTTGTGTTGACTAGGGTTTTTTACTTTTCACTTTAGGCAGCTGAAGAAGATAGGCTAAGGGAGGAGTTTGAGAGGGAAGGCAGGAAGCTTCCTCCTAAACAAGAATCTCAAACTTTTGACTCTAACGTCATTACCCCTGGGACTGAATTTATGGCAGTTCTGTCTGTTGCTTTGCAGTACTATATTCATCAAAGATTAAACAATGACCCTGGATGGAAACCTATAAAGGTAACTTTCGACAGCAAGATTTTACAATGTCATGGTTTATCGAAGAAGTATTGTTACAGTATTGCTCAAAGTTATCGTTTTAACTTGTTATATTGCTGGTTATTTCTAAAGGTTATCCTTTCTGATGCAAATGTTCCTGGTGAAGGGGAGCATAAGATAATGTCCTACATTCGTCTTCAAAGGAACCTTCCTGGTTTTGATCCGAACACCCGCCATTGCTTATACGGTTTGGTATTATTCACCTTTAACACCTTTCTATTCATTACTTCTGACTAGTGTGTTCTCTCCTAATTTGTTGGTTGCTTTTTTTTACTTTGTTCGAACTACAGGATGCTGATTTGATTATGTTGGCTTTGGCTACCCATGAAGTTCATTTTTCAATACTCAGAGAGGTAGATCCCTATACACTTCAGTAAAACTAAAGTATGGAAGAGGTTATGTAATATTATCTTTTCCAGAGGAAAAAATGTAGCTGAATGGTTATTGCAAGTAGCATCATGGTGATGACAGCAATTTCTCCAAATGGAGTTTGTAGTACTTCAATATAATTATCATTTTGATGTTTCAGGTTGTATTTACTCCTGGGCAACAAGACAAGTGTTTTATTTGTGGTCAAGTAGGTCATTTAGCAGCAGCTTGTGAAGGGAAGGCAAAGAGGAAGGCAGGTGAATTTGATGAAAAGGGAGGCGCTGATGCTGTGCCTAAGAAGCCATACCAGGTATTTTACTTTTCTAAAGTTAATTATAATTATTTTGCTGATAATTATGCTGTCAAATTGTTTCTTCAAATGTTCATTTTTTATTTGCAGTTTCTTAACATTTGGACTCTTCGGGAGTACCTGGAATATGAGATGAGAATTCCTAATCCTCCCTCCAAGATAGATTTTGAGCGAATAGTTGATGATTTTATCTTCATTTGTTTCTTTGTTGGGAATGATTTTCTACCACATATGCCCACTTTAGAAATTCGTGAGGTAAATTTGCAAATTTTATGCAAGTGACTAGTAAAAATGTTCCATTGAAGGATGCTTAATGCTTATTTTTTAAAATATTTTTTCTACTTTCTGATTATTTTTTTCCCAGGGTGCAATAAATTTACTTTTGGCTGTATATAAAAAGGAATTTAGGACCTTGAACGGGTATCTAACTAACGGAAGCAAGGTATCTTTTGTTATATGTTTATTTTAGTTTTTTACTTTGAGGCTTCTACCTTCTAATAATACAAGTGCTTTGGTGCTTAACTTTTTATTTTTTTTGTTTACTCTCAGCCAGACCTTAGCAAAGTGGAACAGTTTATTCAGGCTGTAGGTACATACGAAGACAAAATCTTTCAGAAAAGAAGCCGCTTGCATCAGGTAAATTTTGCGGTTTATAATTTATATGTTTCTAAAAAAGTTGAACCATGTCAATGTCTACTTTTTTAACATATAGAGACAAGCTGAAAGAATAAAAAGAGACAAAGCTCAAGCAAAATCTCAAACAACAAGAGGAGATGACGCTAGACCAGAAATGGAACCTGAAACGTTAGTTGCAGTTGGGCGGTTTCATGGCTCACGACTTGCTTCTGGACCTTCTCCATCACCATACCAATCTAAGGGCGACTCGAGCGATTCACGACCCCAGAAACTTGCACGCAAGTCTTCTGGGTCTACTGTTGGTGCTGCCATTGTTGAAGCGGAGAGCAATCTTGAAAAAGATAATGTAGGTTATTTTTGCAAGTTTCTGCTGGAGAATTATGTTAAATGTGTTGCATATTTTTTTGTGGTCGATTTTTTGTTATGTTTAACTTTTAATAATTTTCAGGTACTTGACAACAAAGAAGAACTGAAAACCAAATTAAAGGAGATACTTCGTGAGAAATCTGATGCTTTTAATTCCGACCAGCCAGATGAGGATAAGGTTAGAGAGCAAAGAAGCATAGAAGTTCTTATTTTTGCTTACAATTAATGCACTACTTATATAATTTATTTTTCATAACAATGTAAAAGTCCGAACTTGTAATCAAGTATCAAGATATGCATTTTTTCTACAATTATTATATAATGTTCATGTTGCTATGTTTCACATTTTCCTAATCAGATAAAACTAGGAGTGCCTGGGTGGAAAGAGAGGTACTATGAAGAGAAGTTTTCTGCAAGTTCTCCTGAAGAGCTTGAGGAAATACGTAGAGATGTTGTAAGATTTCTAACTTTTTTAGACTTCAATTCTCATGAAATTTTAAAAAAAGAAACTGAAATGAAACTATGGAAGGAACATAAGAGAGAAAATAGGAATGAACCTGTAACACTCGTATAAATGCAAGTATAAGTTGCTGTTAGACTTTTTAGCCCCCCTTTTTGTTGGTGGAGATTTATGATGTGCTGTAAAAAGATAAGCATGTATTATCTATTCAGGATGTCTTCTCGACCTTGTAACTTGCTACCAAGTGGGAACTTATAATATATATTAACTTTCACAGGTTCATAGATATACTGAAGGCTTATGTTGGGTGATGCATTATTACTATGAAGGTGTCTGCTCTTGGCAATGGTAACCTTTTTTCTAAAATTTATTTAGCCACTATTTTTTAAATATGATTATTGGTACCGCCAGTTGTATCTAAAAGCGTTTGGAACTTGTTGAGGCATTTTCTTTTTGTTCCCGAATGAAATTATAAAGGGTGAATATCATGTCAGGTGTTGTGTTTGCTATATTTTCTTAACTGATCCTAAATTTACTCTTTCAGGTTCTACCCATACCATTATGCACCATTTGCTTCTGATCTTAAGGATCTTGGCGGATTAAATATTAGCTTTGAACTAGGTTCACCGTTCAAACCATTTAATCAGTTGATGGGTGTGTTTCCTGCTGCAAGGTTGAACACGTCATGTCTTTTCCATCGATTTGTTACCATATTCCAAATCTTTAACTAAATTCTTCTATGCAGTTCCCATGCTCTTCCTGAACATTATAGAACATTAATGATGGATCCAAATTCACCTATTATTGATTTTTATCCAACAGGTAATGTCACTGCTTTAATAAAGCTTTCATCGCGTTGTTCAGATATGTTTACATTCCATACATATCCTTATGTATTTTGTTTCAGATTTTGAGGTCGACATGAATGGCAAGCGGTTTGCATGGCAGGTGTGCATGTGTTTTTCAACTCATAATTGACTCTTGTTAACTTCAAGGAATTGACAGCCTTAACTGCTTGGAATTATTTCACAGGGTATAGCAAAGTTGCCATTCATTGATGAATCTCGTCTTCTTGCAGAAGTGACAAAAGTAGAACATACATTAACGGTATGAGTATCACTTACAGATCCAATAACTTCTGTAATCTTATATTGAACATGATTTATCAACACTTGAGTACTTTATCTCCTACAGGAGGAAGAGGCTCGGAGAAATAGCAAGATGTATGACATGCTTTTTGTGGCATTATCACACACATTATCTCCATATATTTTTTCTCTAAGCGACCGTTGCAAACAAATGTCAGATAAAGAACGAATTGAAGTCAAAGAAAGAATTGACCCACTGGCAAGGTTTGTGTTGCAATGCCAAATTTTTGGTTTTATCATGCTATCAGTTTTTTTATTACATGTGGTTGTGATTGCAGTGGTGGAATGAATGGATATATATCCCTTTGTGCTGGAGATCCATGTCCTCCAATTTTCAGCTCACCTGTTGTCGGGATGGATGATATTATGGACAATCAAGTCATGTAAACTTCAAAAACCAATGCCTTTTGCTATTGTTTATTGTACATATCATGTTATTAAGGTCTTGTCATTACACATTACATTCAAGTTTATTGATTGCTTTTAACTGATCTTTATTTCAGATGTGTTCTATACACACTTCCGGATTATCATAATCATATATCTCGACCACCTGCAGGGGTCAAAATACCAAAAAAGGTAATTAATCTACCGTACAAATAACATAACCCTTGTTGACCGTGTGTTGACTTTGTATTGATTTTCTGCAGACTGTAACGGTGGATGATGTGCAACCAGAGCCTCCTTTATGGCATGAAGATACTGGAAGGAAGCCATGGGAGAACGGAAGGTACACTCACTTTCAGAAAACATATTTGCTTATGGTTGTTTTTTATGAGAAATTTTCAATCAATTTTTTTTATTAATATAGGAACACGCAAAACAACAGGCACCAAAACCATAACTCTCGTGGAGCTATGTCTGGGCATCACCTTGGAGATGCTGCACATCGACTGGTCACCAATAGTTTGCAAGTAAAGCCTGATAGACATAATGGCCATCATCAATCGCATGGCCCACCACCTCCCTACCCACCTTACCAGAGTAATAGACCCTACTACAATCAGGACCCAAGTAGGATGGTGCAATCTAGTTCAGGTTATCCTCCGCATAACTATAATCCGGGCTACGGTCAGCCTTATGTTTCAAATACCCATTACAGTAGGTCAAATCCTCAGACGCATGGATACTACCAGAATCAACATGGATACACTCCACCACAACAACGCCAACATTATTCACATCATGGTCAGGGTCGTAGTGGCCATGCATACAACGGTGGAGCTAGTTATCATCATCAACAACAAGCTGCGGGCTGGGCCTCTCATGGGAATCAGGGTGGCGGCAGAGGCCAGGTCCGTCCTCAACATGGTGGCGGCAACCAGTTTTCAGCATTGAATAGAGATGGAAGCGGTAGAAGGTCACATCAGTCTCATCGTCGTTAGATGATATGGTAATAGTTTGAACATTTAGCTGTTTAATCATTAGTATGTTGTATCATAGTCTGATAGTCCTTTCACTATATGAAATTCATATAATTCCCTATAAAAGATTCACATATAGGTTAGGTCCAGAAGATGATTGGATCTTACATTTTTCTTTTTTAGATGTTGTAACTTTTTGTAGCCATAATTTTCTTGTCTTGCTATTCCCAGTTAAGCTAGTTTTAATCAATAACTTATCCAATGGGTTGTCATTGGAACAAGCTTGGGGCTACACTGTTAAAGTGTTAAGTTCATGGCTTAGCTCTAACTTTTAGTTCACATACCACTTCAAAATTGCTGGGACAAACCGCCTTTGGTTGGCTTGGTTCAAAGGCCTTGTTTTGTCGTCTACTTTCCTGTTTTTTTTTTTACCTTTTATGAAGCTGCATGTGATGTGATGCTATGTTTTTTGGATATGTTTCTTTTGACCTTTTGGATATGATGTGACGAGTCTTTTGAACCTCCACCATGATTTTAGTTTATAAAGCTTTTCTGCAAACATAAAAATGAATTGTTTTTTGGCTTGTTTTTACTTATCAACTTTTATAATCAGTGTGAGTTGAACCGTTTAGATAATATATGTGACGTTGCATAGGTCCCCTCTCCTGTGCGGTGTTGTTAGATCTAATTATATAAAAGTTGTTTGTTTGAGGTTTAATCAAAATGACCTTCTCCAATTCATGGAGTTTAGGGTTATTTTGTTTGTAAAAGCATAGGCACCAGTCTTAGGGTTTAACAATACATCTCATAATTTCACTATAAACTTGAATCAAGATCAGCTTAGATGAGTTTAAAGTTATATCTAATGTCGTTTTCATAAATTATCATAACCTCAAGCATATGTGTGATCGATTTGCATAATAACATTATAGTTATAGCTTATTTTAACTACATTATAGTTATTCATAATAATTAAATTGTGCGTAATAAACAACTTAGTCTAAACAAAGCTCGGACAAGTCAAAAACTTGTAAAATCAAACTCGTCTTCTTAAAATTATCAATTGATTTTCAAACCGATGTTTTAGAATTTTGACTGAGAGATGCATACGAGTGAACTGATTTAAAACTTATATCAATTATGTGTTTCAAAAGATCAAAACGGTTTTCAGTCGGGTTTTAAACCTATCGGTGTAAACATAAGATCGGTGTGAAAAAGAAACCTATGATTATTATAGCATAATAAATCTATATCTAATATAAGAAAAGTGCAGTGCAGTGCAGTGGTGGTGTTGTTATTAATCCGGCACCAGTGAATCTTCCTTCCTCCGGCCACTGTAAGTAAGCAATTTGTTCGTCTCATACCTTCTCTCTAATTTCGATCGCTTCTTCTAGGGTTTTTTTATTTCTCGATTTTCGAAACAACACGTTGCCTTTATCCCAATTACACTAGAAAAATTACTCAACTCAACTCAAAGTGTTGATTTTTGGGCCCCATATAGCTTTGGTTTTGTTATAATCATAACTCTTCTGTTTTCTTCTTACTATAAGATCCGTACATGTAAGACATTTCATGTAGCCTGTATTTAAATTTACTTTAAAAAGAGGAAGCTTATGTTTTGCCAATTTTTTTATATTCTGCCACTTACATGTGCGGTGTGTATGTGTAAGGCAGTGCAAGAGTTATACTTGAGGAATTGTGATGATATAGTTGTAGCGTAAGATCCTTTGTTATGGTCAAATAAGTTAAGTGATCATAGTAGGATATGCATATAAGATAACTCTGTATCGATAAACTGTGCTCTCAATTTTATGATTCGTATACGTGTCAGCGTGTGTATGTATGTAAATATATTTAGGGTTATGTGAGTAATTTTGTGTGACCATTTTGCTGATTTTGAGTTGATGAAATGATATTAAGTTACATTTTTATTATGCTAAATGAAGTGCTTATTTGGCTGAAACTGTAAAATCCCTTTTTTGCTTATTTGCTTCTTTCGAAAAACATGCCGATCTGTGAAGGTTTATAAGAAGTTTGTTATCCTAAAGTTAATCATTTGAAGAATGGCAAGTCAAGAGAACGTGAAGCATATTGAGGACTGCTCTGTATCCAAGTAAGTTGTTTAAAATATTTTCGCTTCGGTTATAACAGAAAATGTAATGTAAAAAGAATTATACTTTGAGCATGAGGAAGTGGACTGATCTTATGGAATGTGCATATTTGCAGTGCATTGGGCACGTGGGTTTTCTCGGTAGCAGGTGCTTTGCTTGCTATACCAATAGGAATAAAGAGGAAATCACTCGCACCGCTTGTGTTTTTTGGGACTACAGGTACAATGGTTGATATCATTTTGGGAATCAGTGCCTGCGAGAGAGAACATGCCGAACGCCAAATGAAGATTCTTGAACAACAAGCTTCTTCTGCTTCTTCTGATGATACACTTTGAGCCTTATTCTCAAGGTTATCCATCTTTTGTTCTACAACTTGATTTTCAGACTAAAGGTTATTGTTCTGACATCAAATTTGAATCAAAATAATTGATTGCTACATATCATCCCCGTATTTTAGTATGGTGTTTTAGTGAATTTTCACAAAAAACGCCAGATTTTGTCTTATTTCGTGATTTTTGGTCTAAGTAGCTTTGTTTTGTTTGATTTTGTTAATAAAGATATGCACTTGATTTTAGTGACATAAATAAATAAAAAAAGTGTGTCTGACTATAACGTTCAGCTTGAGCTCAACTTATTTGTTTATAATTATGTTTCAGCTCAATCCTGAATAATTGCTCATTGTTTAAGCGTGAAATTTATACGTCTTCAATAGTCAAGTCTTTTTGTATGACCTTGAGGTTGATTTTATTGTTCTGAAAACATACTAGCTGTGTGACTCTATAAAGTCAACTGGTTCTTTTGGCCCAGTTGTTAAACCAGTTCTAGAAATACATTAAAGTTTGTTGAACAATACTTAGATGATGTTTCATGAATCTCTTGTTAGAACTTTTTCTTAGCCTCCATAATAGTGCTATCTAAGAATTATTTACTAAAAACCACTGCAAATTCTGACTCAATCTCACTTATAGATGAGAAACAAGTAACCATTTCTTCTTCAAGATTTCATTACTATGTTCTTGGTCCGAACAAAACAATCAGAGGCTTATCAGATCTGGCAAAGGATCAGATCTGGATTTGTTTTTCGCAGGGGGAGAAAACAGCTCGGGATTTGATTTCTTCTGCTCTTCAAAAACCTCCCATTCATCGGTAATTATGGTCTTCAAACTTGATATTGAACTGTTGTGATCATCTGTTTTTATCAAATTCTGGTTGGCTACAACTATAACCGATTTCACCTCTTCTTTTGGGAAGTTTTCGGTTCTCGGTTGCTCCGAGTCTCCATTGATTATGTCTTTTAGTTCTTGAATAACCTCTTCCGGAATTTGCTCCATTTTGGGGCATTCGGAGGTGTTACTGACTCCAATCTCCCTACAAAGCTCAAATAACATAGACACTTGATCATGATGAACTTTTGCTTTCTGCAAAATGGGCAAGACCATTATAGCCTCGTCTTTTCCCGCTGAGTAAACCGCCATAAGAAGGGTTCCGATCCCCATGCTAATGCGGCTGTAGATGTCGTAAATCTCAATCATGATGCAATCCATGGCTTCAAGAACAAGCATGTTGATCGTGTGACTCGATTTTGGTTGGATCCTTAGCAAAGCATCAAGCAAACCTTGTAGTTTTTGTAACCAAATCAAATCTTGTGTTACCAACTTCTGTTTCTCTTCCCCGTTTGTTTCGTCTTGTGTTAAAGCGACCTGACGTTTCTTCTGTTCTTGAGAATGTAGTAATATGAAGCACGATTTCTGATCCAGAAAAGCATAGTAAGCATGGATAAACGTGTTTAGATCTGACATTTGCATCTGTCCATGCTTTGTATGCTTTTCTTTGAGATTCAGCAGATCAAACGGTAGTTGTCCGATCTCTTGAATCCCGGGAACCTTACAGCTGAAAACTCCATGCAGCAGCATGAGTCCCTTTAATGCCACTACCCAACTGCGAGTCCTCTTTATCCTGCGGAAGAGGACCCACAACACACGGTACAGACAGTCATCAGAAATCCTAACCCATGTGAAAACATGTTGGTTGCTTCGGTAATCAAGTGTTGATTCATCATGCGTTGTAGCCTTGATGATTGCGGTTTCTATATTTGGATTCCGGAGCATTGAACGAGAAGTGATGCTCGCTTTGAGAATGCTTGTTCGATCTTTTAGTGCCCCGGAAGCTCTCTTCCATAGTTTCATTTTGTTTTGTTGGTTTTAATCTGATCTGAAAACTTGTTTGCATGAATTTTATATGGAGAAATGCCGGCCTGAAATTTTGGTTTGAAATATACGTGTTGTTTGGTTTAGAATGTTGACTTTGACCAACTTGTCATTAGGAGTCGTACCGTGAGTTTAGGGTTTGAAACTTTCATCTTTCTTTATTTATTCTAGTTAGTCATTTTTATGTGTAAAACATCAAATATTAACTTATTTGCAATTGTTTATTTAACCCACTAAATTCTTTTAGTTTTTCTTGAGTCTTGACCGTCTTACTATTATTGTTTTCTTCTATATCTTGACTTCTCAAAATTTTAGTAAACTTAGCGAATAATGATTTACTAATGTTTTTGTGATCAAGTCATTTTTAACGATCAACATTCAACACCAACAGGCTTGTGTTCTAGCAGTACCAATGTGTGCCGAAAAATACCAATGTGTGTTGAAAATATGTTTCTAACAATTTGATTGCGCTCACTAAACAACACTGTTAACAAGAATGCAAAGAAGATGGGACTCGACTAACGTAATTTGCATCCGTTGTTGAAGTTAGAAGTTTTTTTAGTTCTGGTTCAAGAAGAGATCAATGGAAGACACGATCATTAAAGCTATGTTACAAGGCTAAACTTATTAATTAATGTTTGTACACCTATTGCTCATGATGATGTTTGTAGTTATGGATTAATATTGGTGTGTAAATGATGCAGATGAGTTGCTACAATTGATGTTGTTGATGCTAGCAAGTATGTTACTATTGATAGACTCAAGAATGAATCCTTAGAATACAAATGACAAGTGAAAACAGTGATCACATCTATCAGGAACTGATATTTAAATTAAATAATTTCATAATACACATTATTATGAAATAACGAATATGGTTTCAAAGTCATTCAACACGAAAAAAACATCTTGCTCTACTACAAACAATTTCGAGCTCAAATAACAATAAAAATATCCACCAAAAAATAAAAAATAACAAAAAACATTCAGAATTCAGACTCTATGCATCACATACCCCAGCCTCAAGGGTACTTCTTTTATCCTCAATGGGACTTTTTGACCCGTATAGACTACAACTACAACGATCAAGTAAAAAAACAGGCATCATCTCCCATAGACTTGCCAAACGACTCGACTCGACTCATCATACAATCGATACCAGAACCCACACTTCAAATAAAATTCAGGCGACTTCTGTTGAATTTGAGCAAAAAACCTGTTTTGTGGTAGTCGCCATCAACTGCTAAGCCAGCATCTCCAAGGGTTCATGAATGTTGAAAGCCAAAAAATTCAGGGCACAAAAAAGCAAAATCTGAAAACCCTTGTATAAATCTCAAGAAGCGGCAGCTGCTGTGGTGGCAGCAGCAGATGCCTTCTCTATCCTCTCTTTTTCAATTTCTACTCTTCTTTGATCAGCATGCTGAGCAATACCACTAGCAAGCGCCTGATAGTGGAAGTCGAGTGTTTGTGACAGACTCTGGAACCGTATTTGGTCTGAAGCTTGTAAAGCTATATATAAGTAAAACATCACAATATCAAAAAAAATTAAAGTTAGCCAAAGATACTCACGATATTAGGTAATCATAAAATAAAATAAAAACATTACTTTTTGCTGTGTCCATAAAGAAAACAAACGGATCGACTTCATCAATAGGAGATTGCAAGTCCTCGTCATCACTAAAGTCATCATCATCGTCATCATCGTCGTCGTCAGCCGGACGGAATGACTTTGCCTGCAGTTTGGGACACAAAAAAAATATATCAGATTCAATATTTCTTTTTCACCTGTATATATGTAGAGACATGTTGGACATGTATAATAAACCTGGGCGGCTAATCTTTGAAGCCTCAGACTATCAGCTTCATCGCCATCCTCTGCATCAACTCCCATATCTTTATCAGACCCATCATCCTCATCATCATCGTCTGTTTCCAAACCATCATCCATGTCATCGCCGTCATCCGACACTTCCTTTGCAGCTTCTAACAAAAATACACAAAACTAGTATAAGATACACAGACATAAAAGCCAAAAAACCATTGTTATTAAAAAATATAATTTAAAATAAAAAAGCATAACACCTGCTACTTGATCCTTGTAAGCGACAAGCAGCTCTAGTGTTGCCTTGAAAACACGCTCCAAGGCCTCCCCTGGCAACTGATCCGCATGAAGTGTAAGCAGAGATGTCAAACCCAAACAGCACACTTTCTTATCATGTTCCCTGCAAAAATAAACAAGTAAATATCTTAGCTGCAACTGTTATTCACAAAATTAGTTTACTACTGAATGAAAATAAATTTGAAACTATATATTGACAGTTTACACTTGGTATATTGATCATATGAACAGAAGTGTCTCAGGTCAATACAAGCTGACCCATTTTGATACATACACAAATTTATCCTATTAACCTGTTACCTGGCCAGCCCAAACAGACCAATCATGTTTGTTTAAATACCTCTTAAAGTTGGCACGTGCACCGCTCTTCTTAGTTTGTTGCAACATTTGGAACCAAAGATTGAAAACTTCTGTAGCTACGCCAAGCTTTTGCAATATGTTGAGTGTCAAAGATGCATTATAATAAAGAGCATTAGCAATCTGCATAAGATACACATCTACGATCAAACACAGCAAAAATACTTAATCCTGTGTTTGAAAAACAACTCTCTGATTATAAGGGATCTCAACAATGTCTTTGTTAAAACCGTGAATACAAATTAAAGTCATTTATGGTGTGGCTCTAACGAACACAAGCCATTTAATGTTCAGAAAATATGTAGAAAATGTGGTTACTTACAACTTGCACCAGAAGGCATTTCAAATAAGGTCTCTCTGCTACACGCAAACGCTCAACTGTGAGTCTAATATACGGCTCAACCCAGTGGTCCACCTGACCCTTGCAGTTCTGGAACACCACTTCGATAAGCTTGGGTGCAGGTTCAATATCGTTGTCCTCCAAGTTCTTATCACTCATTATCTGGTACAATAGAAAGAAAGGCAACTATTGAAATAATGTAACAAGTATGAAATTGTAGAAAAAGTTTATAAATATAAATATATAAATAGAACTTTATCAGTTAAAGAAGTAAAATCTTGTGATTGAATGCCATCAAGTGTAACAGAAATGTAAACCTACAATTCAGGATCAATAAACCCCCTTTAAAGAGTTTAAAAAACCAGAACTCGTAATCTGAACCAAGAACCCATTCTTTGAGTAAAATGTTCAAACTATATATAGGTACATACATTGGAAAGCATAATCCATAAACTTTGTTGGTAGTCTGGCTCCTTGCATGTAAGATAATGCACCGTGCTCCTTGATATATAGTTGTCCAATGGGACAAGGATATCTGGACCACAACAAAATACAAAATGATACAAATAACTAACAGAATCAAAATAAATAGGCATACTCTTGTTACAGGAAAGGACAGAATAGGACCAGTCTTTCTTTAAACATAGGTGACCAGAAAGACATACTTGGGAAAAAATCAATAGCCCAGTCAGCAAGAGCGTCCATCAGCAATGGCCAAAGGCTCCACATATCCATGGATATTGTTGGTGAGAAAAAGGTCATGTATGATACAATTTCCAAAACCTCTTCGAAGACATCTAGAATTCGTAAGTGAGCAATGAGAAAATGAAGCAGGTGTAAAATAAGTTGCAATAAATGCAATTTCAAAACAAGATCTCAGAGAATAATGTTACCTTGGCCATCGGTTGTAAGCATGCGACGCATTATTGGTAGTAAAGTTGGCTCAATGTGAGCAAAAATGTGAGGCAGCCTGCTTACAGATTCAAGAATTGTACTGATGGCACGTAAACAACCAGCAGCTGCTAAAGCACCAGGATCATCTGCCTCTTCATCTCCTTCAGAAGTATTGATACATTTCCAAAATGCAGCAGCCTAATAATATCACAACCAAGCAGAAAGTTAAATAATATAGGAGCATAATCCCATATTATTCTAATAAATGTGTACACTTTACATGTTTATTGAAAAATAATAACAAAAAGTTACCAGACTCTGGCACAATCCCAGAGCATAAGGTGCCATTTCCTCTCCAAACTTGTCAACAATCGTCTCGAGGGTAAACACCAAATCCTCATTTTCAACTTCATCCATTAATTTGAAGAAATCTGTAAAACCATGTGAATGAATAAAAATAGCACGTTAATAACCAATTCTGCGATATGAAAGTACAAATCAGGAAAACTTGTTCACATTACATACCATCAAGTAGTTGTGGAAGAATTGGTCTGATCTCACTTAGATCTGTAGATATAGAAGATCATACAGTCTTAATATGTTCTTGATGTTTAAAAGAAAGACGCCACAATATAAAAAGTAAAAAAACCTTGCTGCGCATTTGTAGTTTACCTTTACAGGATTCAACAAAAGAACGCAAAGCAAAAACAGAATCAACACGAACTGGAAGCTCAGGGTCACGCATCCCAGCAACTACACATTGTAGTGCTTTACGGAAATTATTTGGGTCAGAGAAATTGATATGGGCATATTGTCCTGCAACCCATGCAGCCTGCCATTCAGAAAACAAAACAAAATAAAATAAAATAGAACTTCAACGAAAACTATAAAGACAACAAAAATAGAAAATAAACAATGAAACTCACCTTTGCTCTGAGATGTCCAACAGGACTGGCAAACTCTGGGAAAACATGTTGCACTAGCATGGGCTCAAGCTCAGACTTATATGGTTCTGTTTGTTTCAGTTTATCACACAGTGCTCCAATGGCAAGAAGTGCACCATCTTTTTGTCTATAAGGCTTAAACTCAATTGAAGCAGCTTCATATCTAATTTTAATTAAAAAAATAACAAGATATACTGTTAAAAGATTTGATACTTCTAATATGCAAGATAATTAGATGTTATAGAAGATAGGCATACCTTTTGAAAATCTCCACAATGAAGAATATGAACTTTTGAAGGTTCTCTTTCCCACGTTTTCGTACCAACTCGCTCACAAAGTCCATTGCTGCAGTCCTAGGACTGTATAGGTCTTCAATAATATCTGCAAAAAGTATGGAAGTTTGACTAATAGGTCTTGGAAAGGAAGCAGGGAGCAATCATATGAGAGGAGGCTCACCATAACCCTTCCTCACATACTCATGTGGATCTTCCTCCCAAAGGATTTGATCATTGTCATTGAAGCACATAAGTGGGAAGATTATCTCAAAAAGAACCACATCAAGTCTTGGTTGGAGCTGATTGTACATCGCATTCTTGGAAATGCTGTGGCATAAAAATTTATAGCAAAAGAAAATATAAAAATTTGAAAATAACTCGTGCTTAAGGGGAAAACAAACTACCATAGAAAGAGCAGCAGTAATAGGTGATTAAATATGTGACATAAAACACACCTGTTACTCAAGTATTGCAAAATAAGGTTGGTGACTCGGTCAGGTAAATAGCCCCCAATACGGACTGCATTCAACAAGTTAAGGTGGCACTCCAAAATTTTCCCAGCATAATTTTTCTGGAAGTGTTGAGCAAAAGCTTTGTTCTCGGGGTTTTGCAATTTTAAATCTCCAAACCTAAGATTAGATAAGAATGAGTGAGATTTAAAGAGGTGAAAGGTTGATTCTCAAAGTCTAATAATGTAAGAAGCACATGAGTACATGACCATTGACTCACCGAGTATATAGGCGGTTTAATATATGAACAGTCCACTTTTTAACCTTCCACCATCCCCATGACTTGCGTAGCTCTGGATCGGTTGGTTGTCCCTCTAATGGAACAGGTCTTTCCAACATATTTAAGAATAAGACCATCCAAGCATTGAACACATTTGGGTCAAACAATTTCTTGGGAATCTCCAGCTGATGAAATTTAATACCATTTTCAGTAACCAAAAGAAATTTGTATTCGAAGAGTCTAAATATTTAACAAATAAACAAAAATACAATAGCCTTTTGCTGACTGATTGAAGACATGAAATTCTATATTATGATAACCAGATAGTGAGTATTGTAAATATATTAACTTACATAAATTGAAGACCAGAATATTTTGCAGATGAGTTTAATCAAATCTGCAACTTCAATTGAAGGATTTCCTATCTGAACAAGATTGCTAAATATATTTAGCAAATGAGGAAATGTCTGCTCAACAACAAGGTAAACTGGGACTCTCTCCTCATCTGACTTGAACCTGTAAAAGAAAAGTTTAAGTGCATGCTTTGCATAACCAGCAGTACAACTATGTCAAAATATAAGGTATATCAGCTGCCTACCAAAAGTGAATTAAGTTGTATTCATGAACATATGCCTGCTAAATATAATAGCTAACTGAAACACTTAATGGTAATGAAACAATAAAGAGAAAAGATATGGTGCATGTCATCCTTCTTACTGTTCAAAATAACTTCCATATGTTGCAGTCAAATAGAGAAGGGTGATATTCTATAAAAACTTATCTTAAGCGGATAAGTTTGTTCCAAATGGCAGCCAGTTTGAACGAAGTTGAGTACAAATTGGTACAGTTATAAACATTATACCCATTTAAGACACACTTTGACAGTTGACTTCAAAATTATGAGAAACAGTTATTTAAATGTTAGTTATATATTAAGTACATGAAACAACTATTATCATGCAATAAAGAACATGTATACCAATTCTAGACATACTTAATCTTAACAATTATGAAAAAGTAAGATAGAACATCTCCTGCTTTATCATGCAAAAAGGTAAAATGTAGCGTGCATGTGGTGGCACTCTAGCATGATATATTAGTAATTCATATAACAAAGTACTTACTCATATTTTCTAGAAAGAATTCTAAGCACAAAAAGCGCTCCATATACTTGCTGGTCTTGCAAATTATGTGTCACCCAGTGCAAAAGAGCTGGCCATTGTTCGGGATAATCAGCATGTATTATTGTCTTGAGGCACTCACCCAGCTGCGCCCTGTAGACAATTAACAAATGCCCTCGTTACATACAGGTTGAGACAACACAGCATGTGCAAAACCTCAAAGCAAAATAAATTCTACCTCAACAATGGAGGAACTTGGGCTACAAAAAGAAGAATGTTCTGCCTTACCAAGTCTTTATCACCTGGCAAAATCTTGGATTGTTCGTCTACAACGACAAACATTATTGCAACACAATTCAAACCAATGAGTGTCTGTTCTGTGAACTTGTTTAATATTTACAGGCAACAAACAATATAATTAAACATTACACAAAAGATGTGCACCTGGATCAAGGGGTGACCAATGTTTTGCAATGAAGTTTTTAAAATGAATACTGGCAGCTTGCCTTACAGCCATATCACAATTCCCATCTACAGTGATCTGCAACAGCCTCACAAGATGCTGAGGAGTATGCTGATACTGAAACAAACACAATTAATTTCTACATCATATTAAAAATAAAAACAAAACAAACTACAAAGCATGAGACAGGAATTATACAGCTCTAGCACAAACTATCCAATCGATCATCCAACGAAAACATAGAAATCGAATTATGAATTTGATCGGATACAGAATATCTCATCAGTAACGAATCAGATAGTAAAAAAACAACGATTGTGAATCTATTATCTAGTTCGATGACAATAACCAATCAATGAATAGCAACCGTATATGTAAACAATATACCTGATTGAGGCTGTCTTCGGCAGCTTTGCGTTCAGCAGGATTGGGGCTAAGTGCTGCTTTGAGAACAATAGCGAGATTTGGAAGATCCATGTAATGGAGAAGAGAGATTCGTTTAGGGTTTACAGGATGAAGAAGACAATGAAGGCTGGCAGATGGATATAATAATATAAATCATTATATTAGATTAGGGTTTAGAAACACAACACAAAGGAGTAAGTAATTTTAACGACCATTGGTTAAATGATGTACGCGCGTCATCCTCACGCCGCTGTTATTTTACGCTCTTTTTAACTTTTTTCTACAACCAAAACAGCCTTTATAATAAATGTTACACAAAAGCACAGACAAAGTCGTAACAATAACCAATAGCTAAAATTCTAAGTCACCGACTAATTGGCCTTTGTTTTATCGGCATTGAGATAAGGTTTTAGGTTCTAAATTATACTTAAAAGATTCTTTTAAGATTTTTTTTAAGACGAATATATTAAAACAAAGTCACAACATATACAAGACGAATAAATTTAAAAAAAATTATAACGGGCTATTGTACCGATGTTATCAAATCACGTCTCTTCTTCTTGTTTTGTGATTTAGCCACGAAACGTCATAATGATGATCTTCTCCGTCACGTTTGTTAGCAAGGAGGGATTGCATTAAAAATATGATCGTTAAAATCAGTATAGACGATTAACATCATATCTTAAAAAGACTTATTTGAGTATTAAGGTAGTTTTAAACGGTGTTAATCCTTGAAATGTTTATTATATGCGCAAGTAATAGATGAAATGGTAAGTGGTAAATGATTGAGGATCGTGTGTGAAGTACTTTTTTTAACGCGTGATGTTAAACTATTCAAGTGTTTTCTTTCATTTTATTATCTGTCGTTTTACCATTATATTTGAATCTTTCACTCAGTATCACATTGGCATTTTTAACACTAGTTAACATGGTTTACTTTGACATTATCGTTTTTCACTCACAATTCTATACATCTTTCTCCTTTTTTACTCGATGTAACGGCCGGGTCTTGCTTGTTAAAAGACATAATTTGCAAGGTCATAATGCGTCACATATTAAAATACATAATATGGCCGGGTCTCGGCTTTCACTGTCAGGAAGTAGTTGTCACACGCGTTGATAAAAAAAATCCAAGTTTCGCATGTTATAATGTAAAATTGTAACGTGTCATGTATTAAAAGACTTGTTTCCAAACATATAGATTAAGATGATAGCTTAATCAAAATCGATGGGTTAGAGTCATAAATGTATCAAAGCATAATAGGTTATAGGGGTCAAAGTTGTAAATTGTCAGGAGGCGGTGATGTAGTCTAGCCCCATCGCAAGCCACATATTCGATTTCGTCAAACTCATTAAACCAAAACAAACAACATAATTAGTGTCTTTATATATAGAAGTACATTCTTTCAAAACTTTTCGAACAAAACACACCTTTAATACCAGAAAAACACATTGAAATACAATATTCAAGATAGTTGAGTTATTTCACCTGCAGGAGGAGTATAAACTTGCCAATAATATAAATACAAATGGTTTCATATACACACATGATCACACATCAAAAGCAACAACAAAACAAAGAATTAAAACCCAACATTATAATTAATGTTTTCTATCATTCTAATCTTGTAGCCCAAACTAATTGAAATCAGCATTCCAATTAACTTCATAACAAGATGGCTAAAGCTCATCATGTGACTTCACATTATCACCAACACGAACATCTTCCACCCTATTAAGTGACACCAATTTCGCCAACGCCATTTTCACCATCTCCGTGTTACCATCCCCAAACATAGCATTTGACACATCAACCACACCCGGGTTTTGCCCGTTAAACACAGAGTAAATAAGCGCCTCCTCAAATCCAGAGTTCAAACAATAATGTAACAACCCTTTAGGGAAAACAAACACATCACCTTCCCTCAAAACACTTTGAAACAATTGGCTTTTTGTGTCGATAAATCCGGCTATCACAACGCCTTTAGCCACAAACATCATTTCAGTGGCTCTAGGGTGAGTATGAGGCATCACTAGTCCATCAACTTCTAAGTCGGTTCTAGCAGTGGCTAGCCCCAATGTGTTAAGGCCCGGGAACTCAGCAGCCGTGACTATAGTGACTGAGGAGCGTAGGAACTCGTCAGTGCTACCGCGTTGACTTAATAAAAAGTTTTTGAAATCAGAGGTTGTGACATTTGAGGGGTTTTTGCATGGGAAACCATTGATGAACATGGTTTCATGATCATGGGATGTGTAGGTTGGACAAATGTCCTGGAGGTTATCACAATGTGCTGGCAAACTACACAAGCAAATTAACAAAAAGATAGCAATGGCAAATAGAAGATTGAAGCTCAACATTTTTAAAGTCAGTTGAGTTAATTTGGGATATTCTAATTTTGGTATATAAATTGGAGTATTTATAAATGTTAAGGTTGCATTCAAGGGAAGAAATACTATAGACACTAGAGCTGGAGTTTGCTTTACTTATGATCTACAGGTTTGATTAAGTTTCAAGGATATATGTATTGCTATCAAGAGAGATATGATATCACAAACATGGCCCATGCACTAAAATATATTCAATTTCTAAGTGCCAAATAATTTGTTCTAGATAAACATAACTTTTATTCTGTTTACAACAAAACTAGTTATCAAATAATTAAATAAATAATAACTATCCTTAGATTATTTATATTGTTATTACGTTAATTTTAGCAACCAAAATATATATGTAAAATTGGGTCGGTGTAGTGGTAGGCGTTGTGTTGTTGTCCCAAGAGCCCCTGGTTCGTATCTAGCAAGGTTAAATTTTTTTTTCTGTTATTTTTACGTTGTAAAATACTAAAAGGCCCGTTGCTATAAATTACTGAATTAGTTAGCGTATAAACTATAGGATAATCAAATCCTATGACTAGCGTTGAAACATCGTGTATAAGTATCAAATATAAAAATTAACCTTTAATCAACTGTTGGAGAGTAAGTCATTTTAATCCGAGTAGCAAATAACCCGAGCCCTGTAATATTAAGTCATTCTAGTATATACTTTTCTAAATTTTATTAGTTTATTATGGTTCTTTTCTTTTTTACTTTTTCGATCATACCATGTTAAATGCTTTTGATTATTTTTTCGGCAAATTGGCTAAAAATAATCCCAACTAACACCTATTGGCCGAGAATAATCCCAACTCAGTTTATTCCCTCCAGTGGTCCCAAATCCAACTTTTTTGGCCTCCAGTGGTCCGTCGTTAAGTGCACTTAACGGCCGTTAACTTTTTTTTGATTTTTTTCGAATTTCAGAACAAGGTTTTATGGATATTGATCAGGAGGAGTATACGATTCAATTGATGTAAACCTTACTTCGAACTGGGGTTCCAAACGACAAAACGGTCTTCAATCGGGTGTTTAAAACCTAACTGTGCTTTAACCGGATATCAAAATTAAACCATTTGGAGCAACAATTGGAAGTAAGGTTTACATCAACTGACTCGTATTCTCATCCCGATCAAAATCCCTAAAATATCTGTTTGAAATTCGAAAAAAATAGAAAAAAAGTTAACGGCCGTTAAGTGTACTTAACAGCGGACCACTGTAGGCCAAAAAAGTTGGATTTGAGACCACTGGAGGGAATAAACTGAGTTGGGATTATTTTCGGTCAATAGATGTTAGTTGGGATTATTTTACGCCAATTTGCCTATTTTTTCCCAATCAACCTATATCATATCAAATACAAACTAAAAAAATCACAATTTTGTGAGTTCTAACATAATTTTAAAAATTAACATTTTGATTATTAAATGCTTTTAGTACTCTTTTATACTCTTTCATAAACAAATGGTTGCCACATAAGTTCGGAAGAACAAAAGTGTCATAGTGTCATGTGTATATTTATAAAATAGAATGACGGATTAACAAAATATTTATTATATTTCAGATGTCATTAAAAAACTCTTCTATTTAAGGTATGAAAGAGCAGTGAAAGCATTCGATTATCCAAAATGTAGTTATTTAATCTTATGAATTTCATAGTTTTTAGAATTATGTTAAAACTCTTTGAATTGTGATTCTTTGTAGTTTGTATTTATATGATATGGATTGATTGGAAAAAATAATAAAAACATTGGACATGGGATGATTGAAAAACTAAAAAGAAAATAACAACAATAACTATAACTAATAGGGGCATTTACACATATCCTCTTCATTAGGAATGACAATGAGCCGGGTATGGGTCGGGTATTAGTAATCCCAGGCCCGTACCCGAATGTAAAACCCAGTCCCATACCCGGCCCAATACCCATCGGGTATCAATCGGGTAATTACCCGTCGGGTATCGGGCATACCCATGGGTATCGGGTATACCCGTCAATTAGTTCCATAATATAAAAATGATACATACATACATACATACATACATCATAATAAAATGTATCAAATCCAAATAAATAAATTCTCATGATATATGAATTTAAAAGAAGCAATAGCGGTAAATATCAAAAGATGATTCATTCTCTAAATAATATCAAAACGAGTAAGTATTTCATTTTCCAAAACAAGCTATACTAGTTCATAAAAAAAAGATCCATGAAAAAATACCATAACAAAGATACTCACTTGTTTTCATATCTAATATAAAACATATTAAAAAAAACTACTTCATCTAATATAAAACATATTAAAAAAAACGAGTAAACTGCAGTTTTGGTCCCTGTGTTTTGATGTCATTAACAGTTTTAGTACAACCTTAACAGTTTTGGTCCCTAAGTTTTTATTTTCTAACAGTTTTGGTCCTGAACACTAACTCCATCCAATTTTCCGTTAAGTCTCTCACACGCGCCTCGCATTTTAAGGGTAAAAATGTCAATTTTCCCTCTTTTTTATCTAAGTCATCATGTAGGTTAACATTTTTATTCATTCGTTTGTCAAAAATAGTGAGAGAAATGACATTTTTACTTCGCATGTATGAGAGACTTAACGGAAAATTAAATGGAGTTAGTGTTCGGGACCAAAACTGTTAGAAAATAAAAACTCAAGGACCAAAACTGTTAAGGTGGGACTAAAACTGTTAATGACATCAAAACACAGGGACCAAAACTGCAGTTTACTAAAAAAAACTAACTATCTAAAGGCTAAACTAAAGATTATATATAAGAAGATTAGTGATTATATATAAGGAAAACAAAATATATATATATATATCTCTTCGGGCCGGGTACTCGGGCCGGGTATGGGACGGGTTCATATGATCCCATACCCGAACCAGGATTTTTTTTAAAACAAATCGCATACCCGGTCCCATACCCGAAAATTCAGGCCATTACCCGGGCCGAATACTTCGGGCTTCGGTTTTTCCCATTGGGCTCGGGTTTTATTGCCGTCCCTCTTCATAAGATCATTTATTACATATTACCCACTCTTTAAATTCAATTACATATTTCCCCTTTGTAAATTATATATTACATATTTACCCAATTTCTTTAAAATAACTTTTTAAATTACTATTTTACCCTTAATGTGTGACATCTGTCCCGATTCTATTATAACCCGAACCCGATTTAAGATCCATGTAACCTCTTCAAACAATCAGGAAATACAAAACGTTGTTAGTACACTCAATTTAGATTATACTATTTCAAATAAATCGTTGAGTTTGTCATTTAAACATGCATTAGAAAATCGATAATTTAATAAATAAACTCACTTATAATACTTCTCCATAAATTAGTTGATTTTATAAAATAAACTAAAATATTCTTGGAGAGTCATTTTATAAAAGTTTGATGTTAATTTTAATTGGCAAACTAACTTAAAGGGGTGATTAAATAACCAAAGTTGTATTAAACGAAATCCTATATGGCTAAATGACATGCTCTAAATTTAGTTAGAACATTTTAGTTAGTTAGTTAAGTTGAGTTCTAATTTATAAAACTAACTAAAGGGACCATTTATGTAATTTCTAAAACTAAATTAAAACCTTGTATTAAAAGGTTTAAACAACTCAAAATACAGGGACTACATATGTAAATTAATATAATTACCCAACCCAGTCAACCCCCACTCCCGTTTTTCCGGCCAGCAAGTCCGGCGAGTCCGGTGGAGCTCCGGCGAAGACCCGAATCGCTAAATCTGTCTCAATTAAACCCGATTTAGCCATCCTTATCACTTATCCATGAGATTCGAACTTGGTACTAATCAAAAACGACACTATACCGGTTCATATCACAATCCAAATCAATACCCACATTTTCCGGCCGTGTGCGATCTAAATTCAACTAAATCAAACTATAAAGATCAAATTAGTCTAATCTAAAACACTGTCGCAGTCGATTTTAAGGATATGAACAAGTTTAATTAACGATTATCGTAACAAATCATTCGAATTGAACTTATCTTCAACAAGATCAACTCAATTTCAATCTGATCGATTTAACCTATTCCAGCTCTATAAATACAGCCCAAAACACTCATAAGACTTCACATTAACTTTCTACAATAACAATATCACTTATAAACACACACAGCAGCCGAATTAATCCGCTGTTCATCGTCATCCCTGCTCCTAATCGACAACATACTCCAGGTCTGTTTCAAATCTCAAATTCATAGGGCTTTTGTTTATCGTCCATCATTAAGTAAATCTGTGCGTTTAATTTTGTTATCAACAACATTTGCAGTGTCAATTTGATCTGAAGCAGCGTGTTCTTCATTTTTTTTTCATTTTCTTCAATCTTTAATCAATTCAGGTACTTAAATACCTCGTTTTGATCGTTATCCTATGCTAAATATCGTAGTGATATTCGATTTCATTTACAGATTCGTTTCAAGGATCAATTTGTAGGTGATCAGATTCTAGGGTTTATATATAATGGGTTTAAGGAACAAAAAGATTAAAATAGTTTATTTTCAGATTAAATCAACAAAGTGGTTAGTGGTCTGGTGGTCGTGTGCTGATATAAACCTCACGAGGTCGCGGGTTCGAGTCTGGTTGGCACTGTTTTGTGTTTTTATTTTTAATTCCAAGTTTTACAATTTAATTAACTTCCTATAATCATTTTAGTAATTATGTGGGATTATTTATAAAGCTATTGGTAAAAGTTTTATAAGTCTAAAAATATATATATACAATGATAAAACTTGTTAGATTTAAAATTTTCAAATGGACGTTTGGATTTTTATAAAAAGTCTACTTACTGGTTTTTACTAAATACTAGATTTATTTTAAACATGATTATTCATTTAAGACTATGGTTTAATAGATATTTATTATTAAATACATATGATTATTTATTCAAGTTAATTAGTCACTTTTATCAAAAATGGTCGTGTATTTAACGGACCATTTATTTTAATCGCTTTCGTAAAGAGAAAGGGTTTATGTACAATTTAATCACCATATTTCATTTTGAATCAATGTTAAAATAAAGCTATTAATATTATGTATTATATATTTTCAAATTATAACAATCAACGACTTAAACCCATATTCCAAATTAGAACCCTAGACTTCAAGTTAGTTTTCAGTTATCGTTCTAACATAGGATAAATCCTTTAGGTGATCCTTAAGGAATATCCGGTGACGTTTTCAAGTTTTATTCATTTTCAGTCGATCAAGAATTATCACGTGAGTATTCATAGCCCCTTTTCTTGTTTTCAATTTGGGGTGATATCATGTGACCTATTAAATCAGATTTCAGTTGTTCAGTTATTTCAGTTATCAGATTTCAGTTTATCAGATTTCATGTTATCATTAAACAATTCATGTTATGTCTTTACTTGCAAATTATGTGTTCATAGCCTGATAGCAATTTTTGTGCAAGCGTAATCATTAATTTGTAGAAACCGGCAGTTATTAATGGTAGATCTATTGGTCGAAAGGACCCACCCCCCTGATTCTTGGGTGATTAAAACTGAGTATCATTATCATGTGGACCCCCCCTTATCATTGTTCAAGGTTTGATTATGCGTTGTTATCTTGTATGTACATGTTTTGCATTTATAAGTTTAGACATAACGACATGAATTGACTTTTTATCAGTGTATCTATATGTATTTCAAACCTATGTTTACTCACCAGCTAATTCGTTAGCTGACCAATTATTTTTCACATGATTTCAGGAAGAGCAAGTTAGGAACTTTGGATGCCAAACGCTTAGGGACATGGACCTAGTTAAATAACATAAAGTAGACTTTTTCATTTGTTCTGTTTGGTTTGTTTGTTTGGATATTCATTTAGTCTTGTTTGGATAATTGAATTTAATAATATTTAAACTATTTTTAGTACCATGAGCTATGAGCAATCATCCACTTTCGTCCGCCTCGATGATTCCGCCATCGGTCGGGGTGTGACAGATTGGTATCAGAGCCATGGTTATAGGGAATTAGGTTATTAGAAATGGATGACCTAGTCTATAACTAAGCACCCTAAACATGAGTCCTCTCATGTTATAATTTATTATCTTTTAGCACTTCAGAATACAAACATGAGTTCCCTCATGTTAGCACATCATAATACAAACATGAGTCCCCTCGTGTTATCATTAATCTTTTAAGCACTCCATAATATAAACATGAGTCCTCTCATGTTATTATTCAATATCTCTTAGAACTTCATAAAATGCTGCATGATTACTTAAGTGTTAACTTTATCTTCTAGATTCTTAAACACATAAACTTCAATGAAAATCAAATATCCAAATTCAATTTCTAAGGCATAATGCCTAATCTCAATTGAATAATCAAATTCGAAATCAAAGATTTTATGCTTGGTTTTTCAAATTCTCGTCAAAGTCTAAGTCCTAACTGAACACGTCCAATACTGGAAGGGTGGACACCTGTACTTTTGAGATGTTCTGGCTAAGGCAAGTATTCGTATAAATCCAAACCTACTGCTGGATCTGTTACTTACCTGGGAACTCTCAAAAGTGAGTGTCGACTTATAGGTAGTCACGTCTTCAAAAAGTTAACGGACTTACTACTTTGATAAGAGAATGTAACCGTTTGATTTGCTAATCGAACGTTTACACTCAAAGTGTCGTTACACGATCTCATTACCTAAAATGTTTACAAACTTCTCATCAAGATGTGATTTCATTACCAGACCATAAACTCCTAATCAAATCATAAACTTATTATCAAATCAATAAAGTCATCATCATAACATAAACTTGAAAATGAATTATAGATTCATAATCATATCAAAAGCTCACCATCAAATCATGAACTCATTAACCTACCTCAATGTGTTTAACACCTAAAAATATAACATTGATTTATACATAAACCTAATGTTTGAATTATAGTGTGATCTCATTACAGAAGCTCATTGTACGATGTTCTGTTCTATTCATACTTACATTCATTTATCGAACTAAATACACTTCGTTTTTTCATAAACGCATCCTAACAAATTGTGGCTATTTATAAACCTCCTACTCACATAATGTTTCATCAACCAAGGAGTTCTTGTAAACTAAAAAAAATTATATAAAAAAAAAGAATTTATTCCTAACCGATGATTAATTCCATTGAGAATAATTTCCTTAACTTTTCAAAATTTACCTATCAGTTTCGATAAAAATTTACGAAGCCTCCTAACAAATGATTTCTTAAAAGAATTTAAAAAAAATAGTGGTCAAATAATCATATGTCATACGTATAGTTTTCTTTCGAACACTATCTAAGGATTTATAAAATAAATCATACTTGGATTTCCTTAAAATACAACGATCAAAACTAGGCTCCATTAACTATTTTCAAGAAAACAACCATATGTTAATATCAAAAATTTCAAACTTATTATCATTTCAAAATCTTATCATACACAAGCAACCTTGTACCTTATAGCCAAGACTACTTCTATTGTCTACACAACCGAAGTATTTAAAGTATTTTCATATAAACAAGAACTTGATAAACTATGCATTGGATATATTAATTTGATTTTCTATATTCCTAAACATTCATGAATTTGATTTTTCCAACATTTCAAGAAACTTGGTTTTTACATACACACTAGCATAAGCTAACGCTTACTAGCGTGACTTATCAATGGGTTCCACACTTAACTTGTAAAAAAAAATAATAAAATAAAAAAATAAAAAAAATAAAAAATAAAAAATTTTGATCCATAATATCTACAAACTTGATCTCCCACGCCTATGAACAAGAAAGCCTATTTATATGAAAAAAAAGAAGCTATCTAATGGACTCATCTCTTCATAATCATCAATTTATATATCATTTTGAACAAGATTTCACAAAACAGTTGAACATGAAATCAGATTTTATATGTATCAACATATTAGTTTAGAAGTTTAGGTACCCTTGACCCGCACATGATCGAGTGAACTATGTGGTTCATGCAAAAGCTAAAGTAATTACGGGTGCACACGGAATTATGAAGGCTAGTGCATGGAAACCATAGTAAATTTTATCATGTGTTTGAGGGCAACGCGACAAATGTGGGGTGATAAGGGCATGGTGGATACGCCGCTGGTACATCCTATGTATAAATGTACTTATCATACTATCAAAAGAAGCGTTGTCTGTGACCTAAGATGTTTGCGCTATTCTTTCACATTTTCCATATAGTGAAACTTATCGTACACCATTCAAAGTTAATCTCAAATAACAGTTAATCATTATCTCAACCTATGCTCTGAAATCAAGAATCGTTCACATCATATGCAATTCAAAACGTAACAATTGTTTTTGCATGTTATCATTTTTTTTCTTCATCATCATCATCTAGTGCTCAAGTTGATGTATTTCTAATCAACTTCTCGGAGTTGACGTATTCTTGTTCAACTCGAGAGTGCTAGATAACGTTAGTACATTTAAGATGGAAAGCGTATCATCATGGGAAAACTTATGTTGTTGTGCCACATTATTCATTTTATTATTCCCGTTGTATCATTTATTCACTCGTTTTATTAAACAATTTTTTTGTTCACTTGATTCTTTCATTCGTTTAATTAATCATGTTCATTCATTGGTTTTGTTTCATTTTATTTCACTTTATTCATCAATTCATTTTATTGATCTCATTTATTCACTTTTATCATTATTCATCGCGTTCATGAAATCTACTCATTTAAATCATTTCTATCTTAAATCGAGTCATTTAAACTCATTTTATTCACAAGACCGAACACTCGTACTATCATTGATCAAGTTAAATCCTACTCTATTCTAATTAGAAGTAGCAATCAATTCGTATTTGAACCACTGTTCAATTAAATCACCTGAGTCCTACATAATTCAAACCATGTTATATACAAGACTATCATTAAACTTAATAACATTAAAGGAGATTAATCCTTAACGACTTACCTCACTAAATCTTAAGTCAGGGATATTACCAAATACACATTCAAGGCGTCAATTCTTTTATCAAAGTTAACATAAATAAAATTTCGGGACGAAATTTCCTAAAGGAGGGGAGACTGTGACATCTGTCCCGATTCTATTATAACCCGAACCCGATTTAAGATCCATGTAACCTCTTCAAACAATCAGGAAATACAAAACGTTGTTAGTACACTTAATTTAGATTATACTATTTCAAATAAATCGTTGAGTTTGTCATTTAAACATGCATTAGAAAATCGATAATTTAATAAATAAACTCACTTATAATACTTCTCCATAAATTAGTTGATTTTATAAAATAAACTAAAATATTCTTGGAGAGTCATTTTATAAAAGTTTGATGTTAATTTTAATTGGCAAACTAACTTAAAGGGGTGATTAAATAACCAAAGTTGTATTAAACGAAATCCTATATGGCTAAATGACATGCTCTAAATTTAGTTAGAACATTTTAGTTAGTTAGTTAAGTTGAGTTCTAATTTATAAAACTAACTAAAGGGACCATTTATGTAATTTCTAAAACTAAATTAAAACCTTGTATTAAAAGGTTTAAACAACTCAAAATACAGGGACTACATATGTAAATTAATATAATTACCCAACCCAGTCAACCCCCACTCCCGTTTTTCCGGCCAGCAAGTCCGGCGAGTCCGGTGGAGCTCCGGCGAAGACCCGAATCGCTAAATCTGTCTCAATTAAACCCGATTTAGCCATCCTTATCACTTATCCATGAGATTCGAACTTGGTACTAATCAAAAACGACACTATACCGGTTCATATCACAATCCAAATCAATACCCACATTTTCCGGCCGTGTGCGATCTAAATTCAACTAAATCAAACTATAAAGATCAAATTAGTCTAATCTAAAACACTGTCGCAGTCGATTTTAAGGATATGAACAAGTTTAATTAACGATTATCGTAACAAATCATTCGAATTGAACTTATCTTCAACAAGATCAACTCAATTTCAATCTGATCGATTTAACCTATTCCAGCTCTATAAATACAGCCCAAAACACTCATAAGACTTCACATTAACTTTCTACAATAACAATATCACTTATAAACACACACAGCAGCCGAATTAATCCGCTGTTCATCGTCATCCCTGCTCCTAATCGACAACATACTCCAGGTCTGTTTCAAATCTCAAATTCATAGGGCTTTTGTTTATCGTCCATCATTAAGTAAATCTGTGCGTTTAATTTTGTTATCAACAACATTTGCAGTGTCAATTTGATCTGAAGCAGCGTGTTCTTCATTTTTTTTTCATTTTCTTCAATCTTTAATCAATTCAGGTACTTAAATACCTCGTTTTGATCGTTATCCTATGCTAAATATCGTAGTGATATTCGATTTCATTTACAGATTCGTTTCAAGGATCAATTTGTAGGTGATCAGATTCTAGGGTTTATATATAATGGGTTTAAGGAACAAAAAGATTAAAATAGTTTATTTTCAGATTAAATCAACAAAGTGGTTAGTGGTCTGGTGGTCGTGTGCTGATATAAACCTCACGAGGTCGCGGGTTCGAGTCTGGTTGGCACTGTTTTGTGTTTTTATTTTTAATTCCAAGTTTTACAATTTAATTAACTTCCTATAATCATTTTAGTAATTATGTGGGATTATTTATAAAGCTATTGGTAAAAGTTTTATAAGTCTAAAAATATATATATACAATGATAAAACTTGTTAGATTTAAAATTTTCAAATGGACGTTTGGATTTTTATAAAAAGTCTACTTACTGGTTTTTACTAAATACTAGATTTATTTTAAACATGATTATTCATTTAAGACTATGGTTTAATAGATATTTATTATTAAATACATATGATTATTTATTCAAGTTAATTAGTCACTTTTATCAAAAATGGTCGTGTATTTAACGGACCATTTATTTTAATCGCTTTCGTAAAGAGAAAGGGTTTATGTACAATTTAATCACCATATTTCATTTTGAATCAATGTTAAAATAAAGCTATTAATATTATGTATTATATATTTTCAAATTATAACAATCAACGACTTAAACCCATATTCCAAATTAGAACCCTAGACTTCAAGTTAGTTTTCAGTTATCGTTCTAACATAGGATAAATCCTTTAGGTGATCCTTAAGGAATATCCGGTGACGTTTTCAAGTTTTATTCATTTTCAGTCGATCAAGAATTATCACGTGAGTATTCATAGCCCCTTTTCTTGTTTTCAATTTGGGGTGATATCATGTGACCTATTAAATCAGATTTCAGTTGTTCAGTTATTTCAGTTATCAGATTTCAGTTTATCAGATTTCATGTTATCATTAAACAATTCATGTTATGTCTTTACTTGCAAATTATGTGTTCATAGCCTGATAGCAATTTTTGTGCAAGCGTAATCATTAATTTGTAGAAACCGACAGTTATTAATGGTAGATCTATTGGTCGAAAGGACCCACCCCCCTGATTCTTGGGTGATTAAAACTGAGTATCATTATCATGTGGACCCCCCCTTATCATTGTTCAAGGTTTGATTATGCGTTGTTATCTTGTATGTACATGTTTTGCATTTATAAGTTTAGACATAACGACATGAATTGACTTTTTATCAGTGTATCTATATGTATTTCAAACCTATGTTTACTCACCAGCTAATTCGTTAGCTGACCAATTATTTTTCACATGATTTCAGGAAGAGCAAGTTAGGAACTTTGGATGCCAAACGCTTAGGGACATGGACCTAGTTAAATAACATAAAGTAGACTTTTTCATTTGTTCTGTTTGGTTTGTTTGTTTGGATATTCATTTAGTCTTGTTTGGATAATTGAATTTAATAATATTTAAACTATTTTTAGTACCATGAGCTATGAGCAATCATCCACTTTCGTCCGCCTCGATGATTCCGCCATCGGTCGGGGTGTGACATAATGATCTTGATAAATGTATTTTTATATTTTTTTATGGTTTGTGTAAAAGAATGGGTAAATGGGTAATTTAATATGATAAAGGGGATATGTGTAATTAAATTTTAGGCTTGGGTAAATATGTAATTGAAGGGTTTAAGAAGAGGAAATATGTAAAAATTTCTAAACTAATAAACCAATAAAAACAATTCTCTATACTTATATTAAGATCCATAATAAGATGATGACACGTGTTACCATCCTATTAGATGGTGAAAGTTATATTTTTTAGTTTCTAAAAATCTTGACAACAAAAAGTATTAATAAGTGAGAGTAATCAATTAAGACCCAGTCGATACATCACACGATCCAGTTCACAAAACATACTACTATACTTTGTGATATGTATTTCAACTAAATCCCATCGCTACAACACGTAACGTGACAAAAAATTAAATTATAAACCGGTAACAGAAATGAATAGTGATAATCAAACTCGGGTTTACTTGCAAGTCCCAATATACAATTGAAAGAATGATAAAAAGAAATGAAAAATTTGAGAAATTTAGATGACAATTGTACCCCTCCCTTAAACATGGGTTTTGTTGTTTTCGCGATTCATCAAACAAAACAAAGGGGATGAAATTGTTCACCAAGAAACAACTCATTTCATTTCATTTCATTTCATTTATTTAGGGATTGACAATCCAAAGTACTAGTACCAGTCGTTTACTTCCCCAAATCATCTTCGTCTTTTCAATTTCTAACACATACTTACTGCACATATCACCAAAATTACTGCTATCTGGATCACTTTTTTCTATTCAATCGCTTTCCAATACAACTGCTACTTCAGTTTTTTAGTGCAGATCAGTTATTTAAAGATGGAAAATGGCTTTAGATTTGACGAAGGGAGCAATTTGACACGGCAGCTATCTAATTTGAGTATTGGTGTTGGTGTTAACGGCTATACAAATAACACAAGTAACGTTAATGGCATGAACAAGGGTGATGGATTGTTTCAGGTTATGAAAGCAGTTGAAGCTGCTGAAGCTACCATCAAACAACAGGTTATTTCATTTTTCTTTCTTCAATTGCGTCGGATCATTGCTTAGATTTGTATATTTTTTATTGTTCGTAACTTAGGTCATGGTTGATATAAGAGGTGAAAGGCTATTTTTTATTGTAATAAAGTTCTCCCCTATGTTTTAGTTCTTATATCGATTTTCACATGAAGCTTTAGTTTATGAATAATTCTGGGATATTGCATAAGTATTTGTGTGAACATATTACAGAAATGGTACTGACTGTTTTGAGAACCCTAGATTGATAGTTTCATGAATGGATTGGTATTTAATGGTATATATGTGGATGAATGTTCATAGGTACCCTATCAAAATGGTATTGTCTTTCTCATATGGATGGAATTGGTACAAAAAGAATCAATCTTTAATGAGAATCATAAAAGTGATTTTTTTTGTTGGCTTATTATTTGCTAAACATTTTCTGGGAAAAGAAAACAAAAAAAGGTATAGAGAGGTGAGGATGAATCCTTTTTTTCAATGAATTTGGAAAGATGAAAAAAGGTATCTATGTTCTGCTGATCAATGCATAGCAGCATACATGCATATGTTAATTCTATGTATGCTACACATTTTACGAACTTCAAAATAACACCTTTTTAGTTTGTACCTTGATTTCAAGTGGTAGCAAGCTTAAATGTTTCACTTTTAAACTTAAAGGAAATAAGTGATATACACGGGCATTTGTTCTTTTGAAGTTGATGACGGATAAACATTTAGTCATTGTGTTAGTCACTGATAATGCTTGCCAAGCATTTGGAAATACTTAAGATGAAATGGAAAAAGTATTGGGGAGAAAGCAGGTATAACAACTATGGAATTAAAATGACAAGATAGAGAAGAACTTAGTTGTTTTATTAGTCACTAAAAATGCAGCCTCACTTCTGTTTCTGACTCACATTTGGAAATAATGCTTGCCAAGCATTTGGAAATACTTAATATATTCTCTTATAGTTCTAATATTGATTTGTTAGTTAAGCCTGGTTCTCATCCTCACTTCTGTTTCTGACTCACATTTTCCATATTATGTAACTTTCTTCAGGTGGAAGAGAATCATAGATTAACGTCTGAGCTTCAAAAGAAGACTCAGGAGCTCGAAAAATATGTATCTGTTCTCTCTTTTCTTTTAGCATGCAGCCTTATTACTTTTACCAGCTGTCAATTCTTTTCAAATTTAGCTAGATCAACCTCTTTATATTGTAACACAAAATCACTATCATAGTCATCAAACTTATGATATGCATTTTTTATCACACATACCGGTCTGACTACTTAAATTCTTCTTGGCATATTTTTTGGTACATTGAGAGCATTCATGATTTCTGCAGAAAGTTAACCTGTAGTTATCGTAGGATTTAATTGTCGTAAATGATTTCTGTGTGAATCACAGCTCACTATTGAATTTTTTTTATCATTAGCCATTTTTTAAAGCCGTGATTGTAGTTTTCTAGGAATGTTAGAAATAAAGTGTAAGTGTGTAACAGCTGAATTCTCTGACTTATGATTCACCATGGTGATAATTTAGAGCGGATTAGGGGGTATACCCTTTCAAATATGAACCAAACGATGAATGCGTCACTCGATGAATCAGTGGGTTAAAAGGGCGTATTATCTCCCTACAGTCATCCATTTTTGTATTTGGTTTTGATCACGACGTATTATTGTAAGAGGACGAAAACATGCGACATGAATGCAAACAGTAACCATGAGGGGAAGAAGATGCTGATGAGTACTTCGTAGGACATAGAATTAGTGGCAATTCTGTGAAGTTAATATTTGCAAGTTACAGACAATTTTTCTGAGATAAATATGTATTATTCAATTGGAGGTATGGAAATTTAGAGTTTTAGGTTTTCAGCAGATCAATTTCATTCAGTAAGGATATTGCTTAATTTCTTTGGTTTTCGTTAACTAATTTTATTTTAGTGGTATACGTCAACTAGTAAGGACATAATTTAGTGTTTTCATGAGTTTTAGCTTCTAGAAATCATACCTTTGCTATGCATATTGATGTCCTCTCCTGTCATTAATGTGAACTTATACTCGTCTTGTGTGTGAACTTTGCTTTAATGACCACTTCAATGGGAATATGAGCATATCTTTTGCCCATCCTTTCTTCTCTTTTCACTATTACTATCATTTTGATAGATTGTCTTTTTCAACATCAAATCTACAAAGAACACAAGAGCTAGTTGAATGGTAAGCTAAGTAAGATGATAGATATTTGATTAAAACATCAATTATTATAAAAAGAACAATGTTCACAGTAAGTCTAATTTCAACACTTGAAGTGTAGAAAATGGAGAAGAATTTGTGTGGATAGGTCATTTTCAAATTTATTTTAATCTGAGACTTATTTGGATGATTATAAAAACCTTTTGAAGAAAACTTTAAGAAACTGTTAACAAGTTTCTTAAGTCTTAGTGGGAAATCGGGAAAGTTATTGTAAGCATGTATCAATTACACTGATCACAAAACTTTGTTTTGCAAATTACCGTTTTTTTCTCTAGTAATAATTACGAAGTATCAATAACATAATCGTGTTTTGATAAAAAAAAACTGCTTTTTGTGTTATTGCAAAACTCTATTTGCAAGTATTGCAGTCTGCTAGCTTTCTTTATTTGATTATTAAAGTTACATCACATGTATGTTAAGCAAATTCATGTATGACCCTGTTCTCAATGCCTACTGTCTTTGGCATGTGTTGCTGGACCTCGGTACATGTGGTGTTAATGTGTTATGCTGCATAATTTTGAGGCCTGCAAACTCTTTTTCTTTATTATACAAGAATCAGTGTTATTTTTATGGCAGAAATCCGCTGACGCAAAGGCTGAAAACCCTTACCCCGTTGGTCAGTGGAATGATCATGAAAATGAGGATTTCATGGAGACCCAAAAGATTAATGACACGGTTAAAATGGTTCCTAGTGGTCACACAATAACAAATAACGGGGGCATGTTCTCTTCAGCCTCTACATCATCATTTTCTCCTTTGAGGTACTTTGGATTTTGGAAATAATTTTGGAACCGGTATAGGCTGTTATTCATTTACAATTATGCACAATAACAAATTTCACGCAAACACACACACTGTTAGGTATCAATCAGAACAAGAAAATGATCCACAGTTCAATATGCCTGCACATGGACAAAGGCTCATGAAAATTTCCAAGGTACAGAATGTTGGCTTCCCCTTAAACCAGGTATGGTTATTTTTTAATACTATCATTATTTTTGTTTTTCATTACTCTTTGAATCATATAGGTTGTGTTTATGTGTTATATTTGTGTACATAGAATGTTATTGACGCTCGAGATCAGGAGCAAGAAATTTTGTTGTTGAGAAAGCATCTTGCTGACTTTTCAATCAAGGTAGGGCCAATGGTTGTGTTATAACTTGAACGGGTCAAATCGAAATATTTACTTACAGTTAAATCATAAATGGGCTAAAAAAGCCATCAAAAGTGTATTTTTAGTGCACAGAACCTCCTAAACAGTTTTATTCAGTGATTCACATTATTATTGTTGCATTGTTGTTTCTGTAATCATAATCAACACTTTAGTTGTTTTTTAAAAAATCTATAATATTTGCCACGTATGTAAAATGACCCATTTTAAGCGGAACATGTTTGACCTGTAACTCAACCTGGTAATTCGCATGAATGTTATTACTTTACTTTCATTTAGTAATACCTACAGCTGTATTGCTTTACAGGAAGCCCAAATACACAATGAGAAGTTAGCTTTGGAGAAACGAATTGCTTATATGCGTTTGGTTAGCAAGATATCTGTTTACACTTTCCATGCCCTCTTTCTTCAACACATATTATGCTAAAACTTATGATGCTTGCTATAGGCCTTTGATCAACAGCAAAAGGATCTTGTTGATGCTGCATATAAAGCCCTTTCCTACAGACAAGAGATTATTGAAGAAAATATACGCCTAACATATGCGTTGCAGGTACTTGCTCTTTATTGAATTTCCTGAACTTATAAACAGAATGTATATAAAGATTTAATTATGGTTCTTTCAGGATGCGCAAGAAGAAAGATCAACATTTATATCATCTTTAATGCCCCTTCTTGCTGAATATTCTCTTCAGCCTCCTGGGGATGATGCCCAGTCCATCGTTAGTAATGTCAAGGTTTTTACTAATTAGCCTGCAGCCTTTTCTTCGTCTAATTGTTTCCACTTTTAGTTGTTCTAGTATTACTGTCAGTGTTATGGAGATTCGTCGGACGTAGCAAGTGATATGAATTGATAGTTCAAGACACTAAAGAAAAGAACAAATGAGATTTGTTAATATAAGATATTAGTATGATAGATTCTCAACTGACCCTGATTATTTTGGTTTCCTTTTGAGTTATATGCAAGCCATGTAACTGCCACTTGCTTGTCTAACATAAATAAGAATTGTTTTTTTTTCTTCGTGTACGCAGATATTTGTTTTGCTATCATAAATTATCGTATGTTATTTACTTCCATTCAATGGTTGTGGTTAATGTTCTTTGTTGTAGTTAATATTCTCCTTCCTGATATATAATTGATGGAAACTTTTTGCTGATAGGTACTTTTTAGACATTTACAAGAGAAGCTCAATGGTATTGAGGTAAGCTGTTTTTGTTTGGTTAACAACTTGACTATGGGTGGAATTTTCATCCCATTTAGTTATGAAAAAGGTTGATTAGGGTTATGTTTTTTCTCCAATGGGTCCAATGGGTGAAGTTTGAAAGTTTAGCGAAAAAGGAAAGAGTCAAAGGGGTCAAATGGTTTGAAAGTCTCCCAAACTGCTTTTTTTATTCATTCATTAATTCAGTTAAATAAAAAAATAGATTATTTTGTTGATCATATATTTTTGTCAATCATATATATCACACAAATTTGTTTGCACATAAAACGAAAAAAATGGACAAGGTTTTTCAATATACCCAATATGACTCGACCCGTTTTGACATGTAACACGTATAAAAATTACTTATTTCGACATGAACCCATTTTGACCCATAACCGCACTGCCTGTTTTTCCATCTCTAGATATGATTAGAAATTTAATCTGTTCATTTCTCTGGTTGTTAATATCTATGTGAATGACCGGACTCTTGTGGGTCTACCAGACAAAGCTTAAAGAGTCTCAATATCAACTAGCAGTCTGGCGTTCTGATGTGAATCCCTCAAGTTACGCACAATCACCTTTGCATACATTTGGGGTAGAGTAACATTATTAAACTGTTCAGGTTTTTACTATAATAAACTCCAGCATCTAGTATAATACTAAAAATGTCCATCTTATAGAACAAAAACGGGCTTGAATTGGTCCCACAGCAAGCATACTCTGATGGACAAGTACCAATTTCATCAGACGATCTAACTGCTAGAGTCTGGGATGTAGCAGGGCGTACAGGTGGTGTTGCAGAAAATATGGAGCCTGATTCAGGGAGGTATTCACCTCTCATGAACAGGTGAGCCACCAAATCTTGACCGTTTATCCAATTGAATATCAATGCATACTCATCTGATTCTGTTTGGTGTATAATCTTTAAAATTACTTCTTCAGAAACGAGCATTCTCTTGGGACAAATGTGCATGCTACTGGTAACCAGGGTAATTCGTATCCTACAAGTAAAAATGAGGAAATTACCAATAAACAAGTTACGTTCAGTGAGCCTGTTAGCAGTAATGATGATGATTTTGATGTGGAGGGGAACCGTAATGAAGGAAATGAGGGGGAACAATATGCCAATTGGAATTCTAAAAAACCATCTTATACAACCACAGTTGAAGATCCAAACTCATATTCTCCGTATTTATCTCCAGTTCTTGAAGAACCTGGTTCCTCATTCTCTGAAGGTTATAATTAATCAAACGTTGCAACTTCAACTTGTTTACTTATGAGTATGTTGGTTTGAAATATGTTTTCTGCTAACTGATCAAATGGGTAAAATCATATAAATTAGCTTAATATGAAACAGGCTGAATAAGACGCTGATTATTTATAAAACAAGACCAGATTTTGGAAAACAAAGTATTTTGGGTGAACTGACATACTTCTTTTTGTACAAAAGCTATCAGTTCTGTACAAATACTTGTCTCTGCAATGGCTTGTTGCTTTTTGGCATATCTGGTCAACCTGACTTTCTGTTACAATATTCAGCTGCAGATGATGATCCTTTACCTGCAGTGGAGTCGCTCCAAATTTCCGGTGAAGCTTTTCCTGGCCAAGTACTTCAAGCGAGTGGATACTCCGTCAATGGAACTACAAGCTGTAATTTTGAGGTGTTGCTTGTGCTGGCATCTTAAACTTTCTAATTTCTATTTTAAACTTTTGTTGAAGTTCAATTACATTTTAGAATTCTAATTTGTGTTTTTTCACATGTTTTCCAGTGGGTACGACATATGGAAGATGGGTCTGTTAACTATATAGATGGTATTCATCTTTGTGATCTTATGTCTTTAGTGTTTTATGTTTTAACTCATTTTGACGGGAGAAATTGTGAAACAGGTGCAAAACAACCAACCTATCTTGTTACTGCTGATGATGTTGATACATACCTTGCCATTGAAGTCCAGCCCATGGATAATAGAAAGCGAAAGGTATTATAGTATACCTGAAGTTGATTATTGTCTTTCATATATTTGATATTTTATACCAATATGATGATGCAAGAGTCATTTCCACCACTCGTATCTGGATTGAACGAGGACGTTGTCCATAATATGCTATATAACAGTTGTGTTTTAATTACTTGTTTAGGGTGATCTTGTAAAGGTTTTTGCCAATGAGCACAGAAAAATTGTATGTGGTAAGTTTCCTTCCCCCCCCCTCTATATATGTGTGTTTCGGGGAGGGGTTATGAGAAAATCACAAGTTATGCAAAAATTGTGAAAACCAAAGGATTACAAAAATAACTTGTTTATAAATTTTGTGTGTGGCTAGAGGTAGTTTTCACGGTTCTCATAAGTTGGTGGTTTTCTCTTGATCCCTCCAGTGGTCCAGTATATCTATATATGTATGTAACATAAATACATATCCCTGAGGTTACTGTATTCTTCTTAGAAGTTTGTAACGAACAACCAGTTTTTGCCTTCACAGGTCCTGATGTGCATGACCATATCAGAAAAGCAATTCAGGCTGGTTATGCTGAACATAGATTGTCTGTACATGTATGAATCTTCTTATCCGTCTCATTATATTGGGTTATCAGTAGTTAGTAGTGGCAAAATAGGCGGGTTGGGCTGGCCGGCTTGTTGAGGAATGTGACAAGCGGTTCTTTTTAATACGGGTCTGGTGTGTTGCCATACCTTTTTCTATCCATAATTTTTAAGTTCTTTATAATCATTTAGTGTGTGACTGTTACAAAAAGTATATTAGGTCAGTAATAATTAATTTTGCGCGTTAAAAATAATATATGTATAACTTTCAAACCCATTTGATTTATTTCCTTTTAGTTTTATCTTATGTTCTTAATAGTAATGGAAGGATCTTTAGATATCTATTTGCAAAGTTGTGCTCCTCAAATAATCCATTGACATTTTGGTATCTTTGTGTTGATGTACAGATGGGCTACCTTGAGTTATGGGAGCCGGTTACATTAGTGATCAAGAAGGATGGAATTACCATAAAGGGTGGTGACACTCCAGTCAGTGAGAAATTCTATCCAACCACAATAGTATGCTTTCTCTCCCTTTTTATGTTAGTGGTTCTATTTCTCAAAGAAGTGGTTTTAGTTTGCATATTTCAGTTTGTTTTCATACATGGACTAAGAAAGTAAAGTTGTAAGATGTTTTCGGTTTAATTCTATAATAATATGATTTGACCATTTTCAGGTATCTATTCCGTATGGAAATCCGGTAGAATTTTCTATTATTGGTTTGGGCAGCGGTATTGAGAGACGGTTTCGAGTGGAGGAGCAAGAATCAGCTGCTGCTATCAGGTGCTAATATTTTATCTTTCTGATTTTTATGGATTTTTCTAAAGGATATTTATAGAAATATAATTTGGTCCCTAATCTTTAGATGCTAATGCTTATTATCAGCATGCATAATCTATATAAATTCTTTTGGGTTAATTATTTCTAATGTAATTTTTTTTGCATTTTTATATTTTTTGCAGTTCAAGGGATACCATCGTTCTCATTACACGATACTTTATCAAACGGGTAATGATTTCAAGAACTGTGGATGGATACTTTTACTAATTTAGTTTTATCAAAAAATTGGAGAAAGAGATTGAAAGTTTTAATTTCTTTAAACTCCATGTTTGAAACTTGTTGCAGGCTGTTGAGAAAAAGAAGGTGAAAAAGAAGGGATTATTTTTTTGATTAGCAAGTGCATGAGTTCTCAACAACAGAAAAGGTTTACATCTATCATAGCAAGTCTAGTTGGATTTTAGGGAAAATATATGAGTTTTTTATTCAAGTTGAGGAATGATTTTAATGGTTTACGTCTTGCAGGCCAAGACCGGACCAAAGCCTGATTTGAAGGGGAAAATGTGACGTGTGACGTGAAGACCGGACCGATAAGTGTTGTTGCACTGGTACAGTTCAGTCGCGGTCTTGAATCAGTCGGTTTTGAACCAAACTGAAAGATGAATTACTTTAATAGTATCTAATTTGTGGATCATGTTTCATTTTTGTTAACATTATATTTATATGCATAAGCCATTTGTACAGTACAAACAATCATTGCATACGAAGGATAGTTGGCTCTTGCTCCCTATTTATTTTTACAAGGTTTTTTTTTTCTTTTCCGTTGACCCGTTTTTTTTATTTTTTTTTATTATAATGACTTTTTATTCATGGTTGAGACTTGAGAGTTGAAGTCGTATGATAAATAAATATATAGATTTGGGATTAGAATTAGAGGGTGTGTAAGTTAACCGAACTAAATATGTTAATTCAGCTTAAAAAAACACAGTGAACTAGACAGCTAAAACAACTTGTGCAAGTAGATTCAATAATCTTGCTACTTAAGTACATCAAGCATCTAAAATCTGAGTCGTTAAGGACAAGCAAACACGACCGTTATTATACTGCTTTACCTGTAAACAAGAGTTGCTTTCAGTTACATTTATATTAAACACTTCAAAACTTATTTAAGCATTTTGAGCTTCTAGATATGAATTGAAGTCATCTCTAGCCTTGCGCATACGAGGAGTGATGCATGAGGATGGTGATGTCGTAGGTGAAGATGTCGAAAACCGTACATGACGACCATCATTTGACTTCCTTTCTCCACCTCCTTTCATCTTAAGAACTCCTTTCACATCCTTATCAAACACGAAAGCTGAATTCACTGGCAGGTTAGCATCATTGGCACTTGTTTGTATAAGTTCCAATGGCAAATCAAAATACAGATTTGATGAAAAATCGCGACCTCCATTCAAAATACCCGATGACCTCCAAGATCCGCAATCAAATTTCTCAAGAGACACCCGCTGTGAGATAACGTACCCCATTTCCTCTCGTTCGTCTCTTTTAGTTCTTATTGGCTTACCTTTACCGAACCCTGGTAGAAACAAGCAAAGAGCTCCACATTTAAAATCATCGTCGTTATGTTTTTCTGGACCAGCGATTCTTTTGTATTCATTATTCGATGAAGTTTGACATTTGGGTGTACTACCAGCATTAGCACTAATAATGCTAGTTTTGTTGGAAGTACGACACATGTCAAACTCATCATACTGCATAGATGGTCTCCCTGCACTACAAGACTTGCTTCTTTGCAAGCGAGTCTCACGAAGCCAAACAAGACGAGAAAGAGCCACAGAGTGTTCATGAGCTAAAGATGCCTCGAGCGCATGATCAGTATTATTGGTGCCTTTTGACTTAGGAATAAAGCCACGAGGCGATGAGCAAGCCGAATTCGGGAGACTGGTGCTAACAAACTTGTTCTTTTTGGGTAACGAATGTAATGGTTTATTGGCCGTTTGAGGCTTCGCTAACCCACAAGTTGGATAGTCGATGACTTCTTTCATGGATACCGGATCTACTGAAATTTGTACCTCCTCGTTAGCCGTATGATGGATCGCCATATCCACGGAACACTAGATCCTTAGAAATGTTTTGTGATTAAAGTAAGGTTGAAGAAATGAATGCATGTATGTATATATACGAAGTAAAGGTTAGAAGGTGGATGCCATGACTTGAAGTAGTGATTAGCATGTTGAAGAGGCATTGATAAATAGTCAATGGGCTATTACTTGTTTGCACAAAGTTATGGGCCAGTTCTTTTTATTTTTAAATGTTGCATTTTTTGTATTAAAACATGATCTTATTTTTATAAAGCATCTATGTTTTATGTATTTAACCAATTTTTATAAATTCCATAGTTTCTGTTTTAGGCTGTTTGTTCTCTATGAAACTAAACTTAATATTGACTTGATGTTATTTTATCACTAAACCCCAAGAACAAAAATATAATGAGGGTGAGAGATTGCGATGGTCAGTCATTGATTTGAGCAACTATTGACTGTATTTGTTAATCGGGATTAGCAAAACGAAACATTATTTCCGATTCTTTTTGCCAGGTTTGCAGCTCGATGGAGGAAAATGCAAACCATCTACTTCTCAATTGTGAACTAGCTAAAAGAATATGGCGTGCCAAAAATGTTTTGTGCAAATTGCTGATTTTTTTCCGGTGAAACATGTATCGAATTTTCTTAATCTTCAGGACATGAGGTGTTTTCAACCGGAGAAAAGAAAAGTGATTTATGTTATCCTCAAAACTACGTTTTGTTGCATTTGAAAAGAGAGGAATGACAGAAACTTCAATAATTTTCTCAAGACCGACCATGATATATTAGATGATAGCAAACCGCTCTCGTTTATTTGGTTCAAAACGTGAGCGAAAAATGGAGAACACTAGTGCAATTTTTTTATTTTGAATTTTATATTGCTAGTTTTTATTAATAAAATTTCCTTTTAAATTCGCAAAAAAACTATCCGTTTAAACGTAGGGAAATAATGAAGATAAATATGATTTATTTTTTATATTTTTAAACCTATTTTTCCTATTGATACATGTACTTTTTATTCTGAACTACAACAATTTATAGTATTTACATTAAATTTATATAAATGTATAGATTAAAACTCAAAACCTTAGAAAAAAAATATCCATTTTCTCTATTCATCAATAGCGAAACCCCTTTTCATTACGTATACTAATAATTCCACCACATCGCGTGATTCAATAAGCTAAACCCTTTTTCATTTATGCACTATTTCGACTTTGAGTAAAATACACAATGGTCCCTATGCTTTGGATGAACTTTTGGATTTGGTTCTAAACTTTAACTTCTTTTTATGTCTTTCACCCATCATGTTTGCTTTCGTCCATGGCCCAAAAAAGTAACAAAGGTTAACTCTTCTACTAAATCCATTTAAACTGATTACAGTAAATTATTATTTTGGCTCCTATGGTGTAGATCATTTAACCCTTTGGCCCAAAGATAAACTTTTGACGTATAACCCTTAACGTTTTATTTTTTAACTATTTCAGTTTCTAAAACTAACTTTGTTAACTTTTTTCTCTATTAATTGTTAGGGTATTTGATTCATCAGTGTTGTTTAAGCAAAATACAAAGTTTTTACATATCTAAGAGACTACTTTTGTATATACCTACTTACCCATATAACACCCTAAAATTTTTAAATATTAAATAAAAATAATAATAATAATAATAATAATAATAGTAATAATATTGTTAATAGTAACCATAAAATATAATCAAATACAAATAGCTTAATCTACACTCACATTTAATAGTGAACTAAAGGTACTAATTATATACATTCATAAACTGCAAAAAAAATATTGTAGTCGGTTAAACTATCGAGCACACCTATTATGACCTAAAAGTATTTATATTTCCATCACAATCACTGTTATAAACCGTCAAAAACTCATCTAAGCATACTTTTGGAGTCATCGTAGTATTTATGTATATAGTTATTCGCACGGGCCACACAAATAACAACACATCTATGGTTTTGTGAGGTTAACATCAATGTTACGCAAGGGGTTTCAAGTACAAAAACTTTAAAAAAATATACGGATAATTTTTAAATGATTCCACAAAGTGAAATTTATTATTATTGTTACTAGTTTAGTGTCCGCGCTACGCTCGGGAACATAACATTCAAGTGATGCTTTTAAGGATATTGATGAACGTTCCAATAAGTTTTAAAACAAAACCGTGGTAAACCGGAACACGAAATATATTTTTAAAAATTAAATTTTCAGTATAGCAATATTATACTCAAATTAAAGAGAATAAAATGCTCAGTTTTATGGTGTAGTTTATTTTTTTTAAATCCATATAAAAAAGTTATGTATATTTATAAAACACTGAGGTCTTTAATTGTATATTATTATTAAATTTATCCATAAGTTTCATTTTCACACCCTATCAAATATAAACCGACTCATGTACACCCCTTATAGTAGAGTGTTAAAAGTATAAATACTTTTAAATTTTTCAGAATTCTCCAAAATATTAGGGGACAAAAAATGTAATTAGTTTTATTATAATATATTTTATATACATAATTTAAATAGAAAAATCATTATTATGAGATAAGCTCTCAAATGATGTCACATAAGCCAGAAGCTTTAAAATAGTGCCACATAAGTTTTTTTGGTTTTTGCTATATTATATAAAGATTACTCTTACTATTATTATTATTATTATTATTATTATTATTATTATTATTATTATTATTATTATTAATCTTTTGAGATTTTTAAGTTGAGGGTGGTTACATTGGTAACTTATGTATGTACAAAAATAGCCTCTTAAGTGTATAAAACTTAGTAATTTACATAAACAACCCTTGAAGTTTTTAAAGGCCAAACTACTTCTACAATTAACGGAAAAAGGGAACAAAACTAGTGTTAGACGCCGAATTAGTTAAAAAATAAAACGTCGATTGCCGATACGTTAAAAGTTTAAATTTTTAACCAAAATGGTTAAATGGCATACAACACATGGGCCACAATAATAATTTACTCAATTGATTAGTTAGTTTCTTTAGTTTAGTTAAGTTTTTAAGTTCCTTTAGTTTAAGTTTTTATCATTTATTAGTAATTTTAGGCTGAATTAAGGAATTAGTATCGATTGCTCTTAACATAAAAAAGGATTTAAATGCTTCTTTAAAAAGTGATTTTATACACGATATAAGAAATATATCTAAAATTCCCTATTATCTACGACTCTAGAGAAAATTCCCCAACATATAAGATGCCCCAAAGTCCCAAACCAATTTGATGACTATCCAAATCACATCCGGGGTAAATAAGTGGATAGATTGTGTCTAAGATTGTAGTTTAAAAACTTTTACTATATTTAACAAGGTGTGCTACATAAATAATTTTATAACGTCCAACACATCATACCACCAATATTGTACGTTTTGCCTTATAAAAGTTTACGGATTTGGTTTCCGTTGCCTAAGTGACGACTTTCCAAGAAGTCACCAATCTTGGAATTGTTGTCACCCACACTTAATTGTGATGTGTTCCTTCTCGTCCACATCCAACGTCTCTCATGTTCACGGGCGCTGCATGATATACGAATGGCGTTACACATTTCATGTACATGATAACACGTATTAAAAGTATGCTAACCATTTGTTGTGAAGAAACAAAAGTTAAATAAGAACAAAGCAAGAACAATTGAGTAATATAATGGTTGGCCTAATATTGACTTTAGTGGTCCAACTGCATTGCATTGCATTGCTAGGCTGCCATTGCAAAACTAAAGCAACAACATGATTAAAAAGGCAGACAAGTGGTCACCAAGCACATGCCATAGATTCCATTCTCCCACATGCTTTGTCACATCTCTCTTTTATTCACAAATCACAACTCAAATTCAATCATTTTACAACCATCAAACCACACATATTATATCATTACATTAATATAATATACATACATAAGTACAACTTAACTTTACCCGTTTGGGTTAGTCAATCATCCAAATACACTACAAAATCATAACACAAATTTCAAATACAAACCACAAACCGGAAACAAAAACAAGGGTGGTGTGTCATGTTAGATATCAAATAACCATGTTAATTAACTTATAAGATACTAACTAAAACCAATCGATTTAGTTGGCGGAGATTAGAGGGTTTTGTGACGCGGAGGATGCTAACGCCATGCCACATTGGAGGTGGCGAGGGCAGGTGGTGAGGTGATCATTCGTGAGGCCCGCTGCTTGCATGAAAGAGTGGATCACTGTCGGCCCCACCTGTCTAAATCCTCTTCTCACCATGTCTTTGCTTATAGCTTCGGCTTTCGATGTTTTTACGGGCATCTTGTGACTTAACTTGTATTGTGTCATGATCGGTTTATGGTTCACGAATCCCCATATGTAGTTGTCGAATGATCCGAACGCCTTCTTAATCTGTCATTACATTAATAATTTAATATTAAATTAAGTTGAAATAATCTCCTAATAATTGTTAACTAACTAACTAACTACTATTTTCTAATTATCATTGTACCTCAATAATGGATTTAGAGTTGTCAACAACACCTCTTACAAGGCTAATTTCAATCCCATGTTCATGACTGATTGATGTTATCTTCTTCTCTGAATACTTTGACACAATTTCTGCATCAAATCCCGAAAAAGCTTCCCTGTAAATCATCATAAATCCATGATTAACATTCATTTCACAAATCAAACAACATTCAAACATCAAAATTTACCTAAATTGTTGCCGTTTCTTCAAAACAGAAGTCCAATCAGATCCAACTTGAGCAACAGTTAACACCAGCAATTCAAACAACATCCTTCATACACAACACAAAACCAATATCATAAACAAACACTCAAATCCGAATCAAAATACGCAACAATTACAAGTTATTGGTAGCTTACTTATCATCATGAGCTGGAACTCCCCATTCATGATCATGATAAGCAACATAAATCGGATCTGCAGAACAAAAACAAAAACAAAAACAATCAATTACATTAACAGTTAACAATTAACAATGATACGTAATCATGTTGTAAACTGAATTAGACCTGAATTAGGCGTAATGAAACTGCATCGTTTCTCTTCTCTAACAACAGTGTTTGTAAGCGAATTAGGATCAAAACTATAAGACGTTAGCTTACTGCAGCTATCATACTTGGCAGATTTAGATCTACCGTAATGAGCAATTCTCATTTTCCTCTGTACCTGCATCACCGCCACCTGTTCTCTCCTCGCGGCGGCAATACTCCCCGGCGAATCGACAATTGACGCCGATGAATACTTCACCACCAACGAATTAGGGCTGGTACTAGCAGTTGTGTGATCATGATCAGTGTTAGTTATACATTTTTTGGACTTTTTCACGGGAATAACAGATCTAGGAGTTGTGCATTTAAGTGCAGGTGGTGGTAGAAGAAGCTGCTTGTCGGAAGTAGAAGTGATGTGATCGGTGTTAGTGTTGCCGTTTCGTTTAATGGCCGGTTGGCGTGGTGATTTGAGCTTAGGAGGTGGAAGCATGGGGATGGATTTAGGGAGTGAGAGGGATTTTTTGAGTGAACGTCGTTCGAAGAGTGGTGGTGAGTTACGGTTGGATGTGGCGGGTTGAAGCACCGGGCGGCCATTGACGTCGGAGACGGTGGTTGTGGTGTTGTCATTTGATTGCAGTAATTTGGAGTTTGAAGAACACATGATGAATGTATGAATTGAACAAGGTAATAATAATGTGTATGTATGTGTGTGTTGAAGTAAGGGTTTACCATTGAAGAGGTAGTGTTTATTTATAGTGATAAGAGGGGGGTGGGGGTGGGGCTGGGGTGGGATAAGGCATGAATTTCCATGAAATATAATATGCTCTCACTTTTTCTATGTACATATTGAATGTATTATTATATATGGTACATTTTTTTGTAATTATGGTTACGTGGAAATTAGAGTTTTAGTTTAATAGTTTATTTATTATACTGACAATTAGATAGTTTGATAGTTTGTTTTTAACGACTTGACTGACGATACTGCCTTCGTTGCCATGCCACTCATTACTACTAGGCATAGAAAGGTGGTAAGCTATCTGCAAATCATCACCAGCGCAGTATCGCATCACGGTCCCTTTTGATTTAGGAGTTCTAGTATTTAACAATCGTCGTAGAAATGAGAGAGAGAGATCCACAAAAGGATGTAACGATGAATGGTTTTTGGTCACCATCTCACATTCACCCACTTTCGGTTTAGGTATTCTGGTAACCATCACACCATCATCACCTTCGATTTTAATACCCTACATGTGTTCTTGGCATTGGGGGGTGTGACGAGGAAGGGTTACAATAGTGGTTGTGTGATGGTGTTTAACTGAAGGTGAATGAGGGTTGTATGAGGTGGTGAGCCTGATGGTGATGGCGGAATATGGCAAAAAGATGTGGGTTTGGGTGGGGAGGACTTTTATATTCTTTTTATAAATTTTTTTACAGTGAAACAAACTAAGTACGGTTACCGGCCAAGGGTAATCTTATGGCGAATGACAACTTCATACGCTCTTCAAACACAAACAACATTGTGTAGCCTAAATCCACCTATTTAAGTGAAACTCGGCCCTGCTTTAGAGAAAACCCACTAGCATGTCCACACTTAGGCACGACAACAAGCTCGCGTCATTCGGTTTAGAAATCAAAGTTGTGAATATTGACTAAAATGCCATGGGGTTTAAGGGCTAAACAACAAAGGAATAACATTGTTAGTGGTGTGGGTGAACTTGTAACCAACTATAAAACTACATGACTGTCAATGTAATAACTGAAACTGTAACTTTTGTTAAACCATAACGCAAAAGTTTAAGTAAAAAGGTGATATATAGTATATAAGTTGTTAATATGAATTAGTAAGTAGTGGTTTAAATGGATAAAAATGGTGTGTTAACTTGAATAATAAAAGGGTTAAGCTAGAAAGAAAGATGTGGATGTGATGTTAGTGGTGGGGATATGGTAACATGGAGGGATCGGGGTGTGCCATACTTCCTAGGCAACTTATCTTGTTTCTAACATGCCTTTTTGAGAATGACACTTTCCCAACACCTTTACCTTTTTCATGTGCGTTGGTCGTCCCAAATTAAGATTATATGTATGTATAACCACCACTCAAACCTACATTAATTAATTAATTAATTAATTTATAATATAACTTCATATTAGTTAGTCCATAAAATATAATTATCTCTCGATCATAATACAACTTCATAAGCTAGTTTTACTAAAACCTTCATTTCATAATACATTCTTTTTACTAAATATGTAACTTTCATGCCACGTGCTAGTTTAATAATTGAGATGTAACAGTCGTAGTGATTTTTTTAATTATTGAGATGTAATAGTATACCTATTATGTTCAATGTTCTATGCTCTCTTGCCCTAGAAAGCTCTTTTTATGTTAGTTGGCAATAGTAGGATTTTTAAAAAGAGGAGCGTCTTGATGGGTCAACTTACTCAATGTATAAATAAATATATTGGTGATGATACCCCATCCGAATATTGAGTCTTAGGAGGATATACCACTTCATGACGACTAAAAACTTAATCATCATTTTCGAGTTACTCAAATGGCACGTGTAGTTAATTAGTTTTTATTTCGTCTAGCTATTTTACAAGGGTGTTAGTTATGTCACGTTGTGAGTTTGCAAGTTTGACGGATTTATGATTGACGTGTCCCATGTGAACTCAAATATTGCTACTCGTACGTTACTCAATGTCAAATACGACAAGTGTAACTTGAATACACTTAAAATTATCCCAGATAGAAATGACTGGGAAGTGTAGAAGGGAGATTAAATAACTAGAAATACGAATGAAGTTTAATTTTAAACGTAGTTGATAATTGTGTCGTAGTAGAGGTAGGGTCTTAGTTTGTGATTCCAAATCAAAATGTGTTTCAGTTTATTAGAGCATTTATAATCTTGATTTGGTATTGAATTTGTGCTAGTTAAACCTAGTTGGTATTGTTTTCGTTTGAGCCGCTTTCACTCTTTTACGATAATAAAGCAGGTGTGATACCTGAAGTTGTTAGTTTTGTACTTTTGTTTGGTTTAGTAGTTGGAACTACTCATTTAAAGGTGATTACAAGTGTTAAAAGGATTTTTTTCTTTTTTTATTGGAATATATTATTACAACTTTTGAAAATAAAATATGCTACAATCACTAGCCTCATAATATTCCCTTTTTGTAACTTACAAAAATAGTTAATAAATTTGCATCACAATAACATGAAACATATTTTAAAGTATTCATATGACACATTCATCTCTTTTGATCACATGGTTCCAACTCTATTCCTGATCTTTTGATCAAAGTAGGTATAGGTAAATCGGATTTATATTATGACTAAAAGCATGATATTTTGTTGTGTTTCTAGTTTTTTTTTAATTTAATCTTAGGTCATCGCACTTTCTAAATGTAAAATCTCGTTGTCTTACTCTGATCAGACTATGTTATGTTAACCAGGCTTATGTTGGCTTTAGAGTTTGGCTTGGGCGTTCCCTTAGGAAACCATACCGCCGGCTGCCACTTGACAGTCGGTGTGAGTCACCACGAGAGAAAAATTCTGTGGCGTAACACACGACGGGATGAAAACATGGGTGGGCTCAAAATTCGAACAAACAATCTTATACAAGGCATAGCTCAAATCTGTCATTGCATAAATCCAGCAAAAATGACACGTGTAGGGATTGAACTTGAGTTTTTTATGAAGAAACAAACTATATTACCACTAGACTACAAGTGAGAATTTTATTGTGTTTGTAATTGATAAAATGCTTAGTTTTCTTTGATATTTTTATATATTAAATTCTAACTTAATGTTTAAACTTTTATTCTAATATAAGTAGAGAATTTTCTCTATCCTAATTCCTATATTGAGTAAATTATCCTTTATGTAACACTTTTCATCTTTTTTGACATAAACGATAATTAAAGAAAATTATGAAAAGTATTATAAAATATGAACATACATAATGGTTTATGTTATTTCATTAGTTTAAGGATGAAAAATGAAATTTATTATCAATATAAAAGACGTAAAATGTGACTTGCTCTACTATATTTGTAGGACTGATTCCCCGCCTAATCGGTTGCTGTAAGTTCATGACTTCACTAAAATAGAAAGGTCTTAAATTCAAATTTCACATGTGATAAAATAGGCATTTCAAATTGAGCCAACACGTTTTCTCAGCTAAGGTGAGTTTCCTTCTGAAAATGCTTCAAGATTGCTTGAGGAACGGATATGATCGAGTGGTCGGGCTAGTGGCCCGTTAATTGACAACTAACTAGGTCGTCCACTAAAACATCACAAGTTATGAAAAATATTTAAGTGCGTAACAAATCATGATAAGGTTCTTATTTTTTAAAATTTCAACTGAAATCATGCAAATCGAGTTGGATAATTTTTTTTTCTTTTTTGTTTCTAGAATGATCAGAATCATAATTTTAATTAACTCTTAGTATACTAACTCATTGTACAAACATTAAAACCATGGGGTGATCTATTCACGAACGAGCTTTAGCTCGGGCTACGACTCAAATTTTTGTGCATAATGTAAATTTTATATATATATTTTTTGTTTTATGTTTAGGACACCTTTGAGAAATTAAAGTTACCTCTGAGCAATGATATTTAACAAAATGATGACAGAACTTCAGATATTGCTAAAGATAAGTAAGAAAATAATGATAAAAATCGGGATATTGCTAATTGTATACATCAAAGTGATGATTATTATTGTAAATGAGAGACATTTGTTAGAAAATGGCCTGATTAATATCTATGGTTAGTAGACAAAAAAATTCATCATTGTTAATGTACAAGAAAAAAAATTATTCATTATTATATGAAGGCAAATTGGCCTAAAATAATCCCAACTAACACCTATTGGTCGAAAATAATCCCAACTCAGTTTATTCCCTCTAGTGGTCCCAAATCCAACGATTTTGGCCTACAGTGGTCCGCCGTTAAGTACACTTAACGGCCATTAGCTTTTTTTCTATTTTTTTCGATATTCAAACCGATATTTTAAGGATTTTGATCGGGAGGAGAATACGAGTAAGTTGATGTAAACCTTACTTCCAATTGTTGCTCCAAATAGTTTAATTTTGATATCCGATTAATACACCGTTAGGTTTTAAACACCCGATTGAAGACCGTTTTGTCGTTTGGAACACCAGTTCGAAGTAAGGTTTACATCAATTGAATCGTATACTCCTCCCGATCAATATACAAAAAACCTTGTTTTGAAATTCGAAAAAAATCAAAAAAAAGTTAACGGCCGTTAAGTGCACTTAACGGCGGACCACTGAAGGGAATAAACTGAGTTGGGATTATTCTCGGCCAATATGTGTTAGTTGGGATTATTTTTAGCCAATTTGCCTTATATGAATGTAGGACAACTTTTTTTTGATACCATGAGTTTTTGGGCTAGCGCAACCATTTATTAAAAAAATCTATCTATTTTAATAATTGAGTAATTAATCTATTTGTCAACATTTTAGATATGTCACATATGAAAAATGCTATGTGACAAACTCCCTTTCATTAAGACTATAGGATTCATAGATTCTATTTGGGTCAAATATTACTCGCATATTTTTTACTAATAATTAGAATTATCTTTTTATATATCTATTTATTTAGTTTATAACTAATCATATAAGTGTTAATAGTATTTATCTTTTTATGTATTTATCTACTTAGTTTATAACTAATTAAATTTATCTGTAATTTAAATTTTAAAATATTCCATCATCCATATTAACCAGTGGATTACATAGTAATTATAATCTGTGGTATTCAAATTCATGTTACATCTATGTTTTTTTATAAAAAATATAATTTAAAGTGTTTTTTTTACCTAAACTCTGATGTTATACGAGACATTAATCTAGTTATTTTATAATACAGTTAAAAAAGTTTTTGTTCTTTAATTCCGATGAAGAATAAAAATAAAGTGAATGAATGAATGAGTGTATATATCTCATGATTGATTGATAAAAAACAAGAAAACAATTAAGGTGAGATGCTTCCTCCTCCGATCCGTGTGTTCGTTCTTGACACGTTCGTGTTTCAATAATTACAATTATCCTGCCCGGCCCATCACTTTTCGTTTTACATCTAATAACTGTAATACAATTTCAACTAAACACGTACAACACCCATATATATTCATTTTATCTAATAACTAATAATTAATTATTAGCACGTACCATTATATATATTTTTGACATTTCATATATTTTAACATTTCAACACGAACCTTAACCACCCAAATCATTTAGTTCAAAGTATTGGTGTGCTTAACACTTTCATATCATACTCGAACTTGAGGCATTAAAACTTAAAAGTATGCACGTTAAAAGGGAAAAAAAACTTATAAAGTGTGATTTTTCTATCGACATAGAAACTAATGAAAAAAAACGTTAGTATAATATTATAATAGTAATAATAATAGTTGTAATTATGATTGAAAAAGAGATAAGTTAGAGGGGGAGAATGATTCATGTGGGTTGTTAAATTAGAGGGGGAGGGTCAATCAAAGACTGATGATTACAGATGCTCATGTCGGATACAACCATGTGCATTGCCTCTAGTCTTATCAAACACCTAATACAATATAATTCTTAATTCATCATATATTTTCCACACATTATTAATTCATTTCTATTTCTTAACATCCACCTTTTTTGCTGTTAATATCTTGCTTATTGATTTGGTCATTGCTTCAATGTATGATCGATTTAAGCTCACAAATTAAGTTAGTATATTATCCTATACCTGCTACGCGCATTCACAATAATACACAAACGGTTATACTTCATAAACTATATAGTAGAAGAAACTATTCATTTTTAAATATATTTAAGAGTAAAGTAGTAAGCTGTAGTTTTAGTCCCTGAGTTTTGATATCATTAACAGTTTTAGTCTCAGCTTAACAGTTTTGGTCCCTGTGTTTTTATTTTCTAACATAAATGGTCCCGAACACTAACTCCATCTAATTTTTCGTTAAGTCTCTTACACGCGCCCCGCATCTAAGGGATAAAAATGTTATTTCTCCCCCTCTTTTAACTAGGTCGTCATGTAGGTTAACATTTTTATTCAGTCGCATGCCAAAAAGAGTAGGAGAAATGACACTTTTACTCCGTATGTGAGGAAGACTTAACGGAAAATTGAATGGAGTTAGTGTTTAGGACCATTTCTGTTAGAAAATAAAAACACAGGGACCAAAACTGTTAAGATGAGACCGAAACTGTTAATGATATCAAAACACAGGGACTAAAACTGTAGTTTACTCTATATTTAATTTAGTAATTTTATTTTAAAATCCACCTCTCACACGCACATTCACAACCTACTCACGACAGGATTAGAACCCATTACCTAGTAAACATAAGTATACTATAAATGTGTCACTAATCCTATTAGAAAAAGGGTAAATTATGACTGGTCATAAACACAACATGGTGGATTCTGACATAATGTGGAAGTTATTACCCTTAAAATGAATATCAAATAAAGTTTGGTAGGAGAGATTCAAAACAAATAATATATTCAAGAAGAAATCTTCAAGATTTTGCAGAATCAAGGAAGAAAGTTTCTGGTTTATAGTGTACATTAAGTATCAACATGGAAAGAAGATTATGAGTATGAGTTTATGTATGGAAAATATTTTATAAAACAACTAGTTATAATCAAGTCACGTGATACGGTGGGCAGGTCTCGTGTAAGTTAGGCTATGTCACATGCGTTGTGTTATGATGTAAAGTTGTAATGCGTCAAATATTAAATACGAATATATTTCCAAACTTAGATGTCAAAATGATAACTAAGTCAAAGTCGTAAATATATCAAAATAGAGTAAGGGTGAAGGACAAAAGTGTGTCAAAGTAGGGGGACTAATTTAGTAATTTAAGTAAATGACATTATAGTATTTTGCAAGATCAGGGTCACTGACCTTGCAAATCAGAAGTATATAAATAATTCTTAAACCATTATTATATTAGAGGGTAAATGGTTAGCGACTTACCAAATTTAGTATAACATGATATTAGAAGTTAAATTGTTAGCGACTTGCCAAAAATATAATGAAGCATAGGTCGAGGCCGCAACCGCAACAACAACAGCTTACCCTCCAACAGTCATAAAACAAAGAATAACAAATAAACTTAAGTTGAAACATCCCGATATTCATGAAATGCTTAAAGCCGATTTGGTGGAAGAAATCCGGAGTCGTTGTCAAACATCACACTAGTATTATTTGAATTTGTTTTTGTTTATATATACATGTGTGTGTGTGTTTTAACAATATTAGTTTATAATTATTTATATCAAACATGTAATAAGTGAAACACCAAGAGAGGCAAAGCCTCGTTAAAAGATCATTGATGTTTTTGTTAACATGTGGCGCTATTATTGAATTATTGCTATTTTTTATTTTATTTTTGTTATTAGTTTGAAAATAAATAACAGTAATATTTAATAAGCAATCATTATGCATTAAATATAAATTTGAGTTATCTTATCATATCATTACATCGTTTTTTTTCTTATCCGTTACTGCTAAGTCAATAGTATATTTGGTAGCACTTTTTGCTATAATTCTCTTTATAATTCTCCTTCACTACACTACTTATTATCTAAGAACAAATGTGCTCTGATTTTCATATCAAGTAGTTGTTGGATTCATATGCTTGTGTAATTCTTAGAAATACCTCACATGAAAACTAAACGTGAAGTTTTTGATGGACAATCAATCCATGTGTATTGGACTGCTACAAATAACAAAGTCAAACACCTTTCTTTGAAACTCATTCTTTAAAAAGAATTTTTTTAATAATAATATACAGAGTTCATATCAATGTAATAAGTGAAACACCAATCATAATGAACTGTAAATATTTGTTGATTACATTTAATTTTAGGTTAGGTTCTTAAAAAAAGTCTTTTAAATTTATAAAGACGTAAAAGACAATCAAGCGAGCCCTAACCAACCTAATTTCGCCGACTTTAGAAACCTTTCGTATAATTTTACAATATTAGCTATTAGCTTGTACTCTTTAGTTTATATGATTTAGTTTTAGCCTTAAAGTTGAGCTTTTATGGTTTAAGTTATTTTTTGGGTGGGGGTTAGGGGTTAGGTTTAAGTTTTCGTAATGTTTAACAGAACGATTCAAATGCCATTAAAATAAGATCAATCGGAGTTCCGTTTTTTTTATTAAAAAATAACCTTGTAAAGCCAATTAAAGAAAAAGATGTATTTGCAATATTATCTGATTTAGTTGATACTGATAGAGTGATAGTATGTTCATCATCCTCTGCATACAAATATATAGCTTGAAAACCGGCTTACAATTAACATCCTATTTCAATTTTTAATCTTTTGATTCTTCACCCGGCGTGTTGTTATCCACCTAAATCGGCCAATACTCGTGAGTTCATCGTTTTATAATTGCTTTGCTTATTTAGGGCTAAGAGTTTATCGAAGCTGTATCATGAAATTAGAGACTGATATGCTACATGTGTTTTTTACTCATTGTTCTAGTTGCACTGTGAAATGAAATGCTAGGGTTCGTAAAATGTAAATGTTGCTCATATGGAGGAAAATTGTGATCAGTTTGTGTTATTTAAAAGTTGTATTTTTAATGATATATGGTGTTTGTGGCTATGCCTCCAGTTGGGTGAGTGCAAATACATTTTCTTTTAAGTTATTCATAGGATTTGCATTTAAGTGAAGATTAGTTAGTTAGTTGACTTTGAGATAAGCTGAGTTGATCAAATTTTAGCTTATTAGATGGTCTTAGGAGTTTGCTTAGGACTCAAACAAGAACATGTGAAATAAAGTTTATTACTACTGTATGAAGCTCAGTATGTATAAAAAAACAATCTTATTATATCTAAAAGCTTTGAATGATTTACTGTATGAAGTTTTAAATAAAAAACCTTAGAAACCTTCACTTTTGTTTTATGAATATGAAGAGCAAACCAAGCGCCAATCTTTTCCAGCTAATGCTTCTTATCTTCTTCAGTTGGAGTGTAAGCATTCGTCCAAATGATTTCCCCGCAGCAAGGTTTGATTCAAACATCAAACTGCGGGTGCAATCCCCACAACCATCTCCAGCCACAATCTATGCTTTTGCTTCCGCATTTCAAGCTCCACTTTCTGCGTCGGCAATATCCGCTAAAAGTTTCAGGTTTCAGTTACTTCTATTTCATTTTTATTGTCTCGTGTTTTGTTTGAATATCAGTTTGCTTTGCTTAACTGGCTGAAATTTTGTTCAAGTAAATTTGGCAATTCATAAAGAAGAAAAAAAAGGGACACTTGATCGATATGAAATCAATGCTTTAAAGCAGAAGGTGGAGAATATTGGGATAAACTTCGATTCTTGTATTCCTGGCCAATACACTCACCAAATTTGTCCTATGGTAAGAATATTTTAGTTTCCTGTTCACAGTTGTAATATTTATGACTTATTTCGGTCATATTTTTCGATATGTTTGTATCAATTTAGGAGTTAATTTATCTGGAAAATAGCTGGTTTCATCAGAAAGTTTTGTGCAAGTAATTTGCTTGTGTTAAAACAGTGCAAAGGTGGGAAGTTAAAGGAGAGAAGTTTATCATTCCATATACACCGAAATGAGTACGCCAGTCTCTTTGTACAACCTTTGTTTCAATGTTGCTTCAAACTTGTTAGAGAAGCTGCTTTTTCTTGTATCAGGAAAGTTGCAATATGGAGATGCTTTAATTTTGAATGTGGATGGGCTGGTCATGTATGTACACTTGATCTTCACTTTCTTTACAAAATATTCTAGATTTAATAATTTGTGAGGTATCTAATGCTATTGCAGGTTATGGCAGATGTAGGTCCTAAACAAGATAGAGTCAACAAAGTTAAGGTTTCTAAAAAGTTGAGTGAAGAGAGTTTGCGGTTAGAGCCTTTAGGAGATGAGGTACATCACTATACTTTGAACTCTTTGGTTTAGGTAGATAATTTTTTAGTATCTTATGTTAGTGCCATTTTTCAGTTTTGCTTCTTTCTTTTCATTGGGAAATGGGATCTGAAAAGTTGTTTGATTGCTGTTTGTTATTGTAATATTTAATACATGTATCATAATTTGTTAGTATGAACAACAAACTCTATTATAAACATGTATTAGTGACAAGTCAGCCAGGTTACTCTTGAATACATATGGTAGACCTTCGCTCGCATATGCCTTAAAAGTTAATCATCAAGCATAGAACACATGTGATGTCAACCACACTACCACAGAAAGCACATAATATACCATCACACAACAAGATGACAACGGCAATAATAACTGATGGTATATATTGTATTTATAATCCTTTTTGCTGTTCAAATGAAGCCATTGAGGTTTCGCTGTCTAATAATGTTAATAAGTTTCTGTCATTCTCTAAGCGAAATTCCTTAGAGCCCTACTGCGTTTTATTCTTTCTTTATACGTAGTATGATTTTGTTTATACACCTTCATGGACTAATTTTTATTTTTATTATTATATGCTTCAGCTGATTAATTACTTTGCTGGGCGAATGATTTCAGCAGAAATATTGCAGAAAAATGCCGTTATGCAAAGGGTGGATGATAAGGTATGTATTGAAATACTACCTGTAATGCTTTTAACTACAATGCTTCAGCTGCAAAACATAGATTGATGATTTTTTTCCCATTGGATTTGTATTCACTTTTAACCAAACTTTCTTACCGCTTGGTTGTGTCACCTTTTTCTTATTGATCTATGCGTATCTATTATATCATGTAATTCACAGGAGCAATGTAAATCTGTTACTCTCCCTTAATTTAACTAAAGTGATGTTTTTTTAATTTCTTCTTTTGTATGAACAGAGTGTGATAGCTTTTACATATAGAAGGAAAGGAGAGATTGTCAACTGTAAGTTTCGCAGCATAACAAACAGAAAGTTTTGGCAGGTTGGGATCTTTGCAGAGTTTCATTTTTATTCAAGTCATTACATCTTTTTTGATGATGCTTCATGTCCAATTTCTTCTATGTAAAAGGGCGCGTGAGCTTTTTATAGCATCCGAAATTAAAGTGCTTGTGCTATAAACTTCAGGCAAAGCACGGGGAAAGGATACTATATGGACTTGATGGCCTAAAGGAAGGAAATACCATTGTTATAGTAATAACTTTTAACCAATTTGAGTTTTTGTGCTATTAGCTACATGTATATGTATGTGTTGACAGTACTTAAATGATGATATTAGGTCGAAGGGGAAATTGATAAGCTGTCAATGGAACAGGCTGGTATTCCGAATTGTGTTAGTGTTCCTGATGGTGCACCACAACAAGTGTCTATAAAAGCATCACCATCTAAAAAACAGGTTTGTAACCATCTTGATGTTTTGTTTACTCTTATGCAGTTATATCTCTCGTAAAATTAGTCTCTTTTAGACATGAATTTGAACCTAGTAATTTCCAACACAAATGTTGCCTCTTCATAAGGTTCTAGTTACAATATATTCTTATAGCCTGTTCTTTGTATTGAATCATGTCGTCTTTGATATGATTTTAAAAGTAACTCATTAGACACAAATAGTCATGCCCGAGTCTAGATTATTTATCTGGCAACAACAGAATTATAGAATATTCCTTCCTCTATTCTAAAATAGCAGTTTTGTTGTTTCACTTGTTTGACCTCATGTGCTTAAGAATTTAATATGAACTTAGGCATTCATGTCTGACCCATTCGCCTTTTTAATAAATTGCTTTTTGGCAATTAGGCTACTTTTGACTCATCGCCTTTTTGGTTAAATTATTTCATTTGCGCGTTGGTGATTAAGCACGACCCATATCGACCGATTGTTAAGAGAAGAAGATTCTAGATTTATTGTGGCACAGCCCTGATGGTCATTTATAGTAAACTCTAGCAGTATAACACATTTTCTATGTACATAATTCATAAGTTGAATATTTTTGTCATTTATAACTTTCATTCAAAACTGTAATCACACAAGCATTTTTATTTATCCTAATTCTGAAAGATGGCTAAAATGGTCCTTTACACACTATTTAGTAGTCAACACAAAACAAACAGCAATTTCTTGTACTGCTTGACATAGTCATACCATACAACACTTGAAGATAAAAACAAAATAACAACAACGTAAGCATGTAGCCGCTCAACTACCTAGTCAGTTGATCGGTTTCTGTAATTAGTTTATAACATTCTCATCAAGGTACTTACCTATTGAATTGTATGTATCATTAGGACACCAGATTTAACTATCTATTGGACAGCAATGGATATCTTGATAAGGTATATAATCTTGTAGTTTGGCTTTCAGTTTTATTAATCATGCTACAAAGATGGTGGTTTATGGTTGTATCTGTATATATTTGTTGTAGGCATCTAGGATTATATTGGCAACAGATGGTGATGGACCTGGTCAAGCCCTAGCCGAAGAACTTTCATGCCTCCTTGGGAAAGAAAGGTTTTATAACAGTACCCATTTGAAATGAACACTAAGGCCTAGTGGTGGAAGTTTTGACCCGTTTACTTATAAATGGGTCCATTCGGGTTGTATTTACTCTAATTGGGTGAAATGACAAATAGATGGACCGGATCTCCCAAAATTCTCCCGGAAAAACGTAGATAATTTAACATATAAATTTTAATAAAAGCGTGGACAAAAGGTTTATTTCTGTTGCTAACGGCCTCAAATTTTTTTCTTCCATGTTCATATTTGGTTAACATGCTAAGTATGTTTTTTTATCTGTTATAAATAAAACAATATAAGAGGTTGCAAACGTTCAAAATACACTTTGTGCTGATTTTATTGATTTGACCTCATAAACTCATCCGCGCTTTAAACAAATTTTTTTTGCCAGATGTTGGCTTGTAACATGGCCTAAGAAAGACGAGCTCACCTGTTACAAGGACGCCAATGAGGTAACCTGGTCATCCTTTTCATTAATTTAAATCTGAAGATTGTAGAATAATATTTTGCTGTGCTAGGTTCTCGTGCATTTAGGCCCGGAAGCATTGAGACACGTCGTTGAATCTGCTAGGTTAAAGAGTTCACCCTGAAGATCTTTGGAAAATGTTTCACCATCATTACTATACAACATAAGTGGTTGATACATATGAAATAGGAAGCAAATTTGTATGATGTTTCATTGTTGAATACTATGATGCCACTTCCTTGTATGTTAGGGGTGGTGTTTCAATTTTGGTTTACATAAAATTGTTTTTTTTTTCATCTCATTTGATGTTATGTGGCTTCATTGGCTAGATAATAGTCCTTGCATTTTGAATTGGTGCTTGTTTGTAGCCAATCAAAATTGTAAATGAAAGATATATTATCGACATATGAAATTTAGTTACTATTATTTAGTGATTATATTCTTAGTTGATTTAAACTAAATAATTATAAAACTTAACTAACTCAAATGCTAACAAGTTTAAAGATCACATAATAATGTGGACTCATATTTCATCAAGTGACAAATAATAAACAACAAAACAACTCCTATTAGTTAAAATAATCACATACTTTGTACTTATATGACCATTTATATTTCAATGATTTTCATGCTGGCACGTTGATAGTTAGAAAATAAGATGGTGCGCTTCACGAACAGTTACAAATAATACATACACACACAACACAACATATATAAAACCCCGAGCATCCACTGCATTTTCAATCATAGCCATGAAGATTGGTGCAATCATGTGTCTAGCGCTAATCGCAATCTTTTCGATCTTTATCTTGTCGGTTTCAGCCTTCAACGATCCTTTGTTGTCACATTCTCTTAAAGTACCGAGCCTACCCGACGTCACATCCTTAGAGGATGATCTTTCATACTCTTTGTATCATAAAAGTTGTCCTCATGTCGAAGGCATTATCTACAGAAAAGTAAACGAATGGGTAAAGAAGGATCCGACCCTCGCTCCCAGTCTCATGAGACTACATTTTCATGATTGTGCCGTTAGGGTAAGACTGTTACTTTTTTTTAACGGCTTAATCTATATCTACTTATTTCATATATTTCTGCTACATGTTTCAAGTGAGACTAGAACCCAGTATATGCTTATGCTGCTTAAAAGTTAAAACCTTTTGTTTTGTAGTGATATTTGATTTAGTTTAATGTTGTAGGGGTGTGATGCTTCCATACTTCTAGACCATAGTGGAAGTGAAAGGTCCGCGAATGTAAGCAAGACGCTAAGAGGGTTCGAAGTGATCAACGATATCAAGGCCGAACTTGAGAAAGCATGTCCTAAAACAGTCTCGTGTGCCGACATCTTGACTGCTGCGGCTAGAGATGCCACTGTATTAGCTGGTGGACCTTTTTGGACGATTCCTTTTGGACGGAAAGATGGTCGTGTTTCACTAGCAAAGGAAGCCGCATCGGTCCCCATGGGCCGTGAAAGTATTACCAAACTTATCGAGTTTTTTCAGTCCAAGGGACTTAATGTTCTTGACTTGGTTGTTCTATCAGGTAGGCTAAAGTTAAATCCAACTTGTTACGTTGATAAAAAAATGCTAACAAGATAAGACATTGTGGTTTGTAGGTGCGCATACGATAGGAAAGAGTTCATGTGAGTCGGTGCAGCATCGACTATACGACTACAAAGGAACAAAAAAACCTGACCCGTCCATCAATCTTGGATATTTGAACTACTTAAGAAGAAAATGCCGATGGGCGTCAGAAAATGTGTATCTTGATGCCATAAGTCCGAGAACATTCGACACGCAGTACTACCAAAATCTTAAGATGAAGATGGGGCTGTTGTCGACGGATCAACTGCTCTACTCCGATTCAAGGACTAAACCGATCGCGGACGCTTTGTCTTTCCAATCTCTACTCTTCTCCAACCAATTTAGTGTGTCCATGGTGAAGCTTGCAAATATTCTTGACATCAACTCTCAAGATAATGGCGAAATCCGCAATAATTGCAACCGTGTTAACTATTGACATGCAAGAAAAAAACATCAACATGGAATATGTAACTTACGATTTTATTGTTAATTACCTTGATGAGATAAATGTTGTCATGTTTAACTTTTTTAATTAAGGAATATATCATATGTTATTTTGATGAGTATAACATGCCATCTTGTGAGACGCCCAATTTCTAATCTAAAAACAATGGGTGACTCATAATCTCAAAGTATGCTTTTTGTTGTTGGTATATCCATTATCTATACTTTATAATAAAAAAAAAGTTTTGAAGGACACGTGTCATTTATTGGAGAGGTTGTTGAAGCATTTTCCCGCTTAATACTAAAAATCTTTTATTCTTAGCTATGTATGAAAAGAAATAAAAAACATTAAATCACGCATAATATTCCTTTTCAAAATTTCAATTTATTTTATTTACATCCCTAAAATCAATGTGAAAACGGAAAATAAACAACTTAACAAATAACGCATCGCATTTTACGGCCAACACCCATGCTTGCCGACCCGACGCTCAGCTTGGTACATGAGTGTCACCATACATTTTTTGCCGATATCTATCATCTGGAATATTTATATGCCTATTTTCCTTACCTTTTTTTTAATTAATTGATATGATTTATAACACACCAATTTTAAAAGCATCGATATCTAATTTGGTATTAATAGTGTATTTTTAGTTTAGATGTATTTGTTCAAAGCTCAAATTAGAGTTTAAACAATTTGTGCTTCTATTTTCATATATCTTTCAAGTAATGTAAAAAAAATTGTAAATATTATTTTTTCGTAAAGTTTTAGAATTCTGTTTTTTATATCTTCACCCGTATAACACACGAGGCTTAATCTAGTTTACCTAATACAACAAAGTAGTATGTAATCTAATCCTCTATTTTATCATCTAGCCACTTTTAAATTTTAACAAACAATTAATGTGACGATAATAATAATTTAATTCATCTGTTTATTCTATTATTCTAATATTCTTCCTTTCAAATACCCAGACCAGAAAAACCCTATAGTTCTTTTAAATAAGTAGACTAAAATTTATGCCTTGCAAAATTTAAACCCGGCCAATGTTCCCAAACCCAAGTGCACAAAAAGACATCATAAAGTATAAATTACCATCACATAAATTGAGCTTCTTTTCACATGTAAAGAAAAACAAAGATCACGTTGGAATAGTAGGTTTTTCTAACCTAAAATGAGCTTCTCAATCCTTCCTTATATAATATATGAAAATAAATTTCTTTTAGTTGTTATCATTAAATGTGATATTTGCTTACTGGACATTATAAGAGTGTTTTTCTCACAATAATATTTTTATATTTAAAATTTGTATTATTGTATATATTCATAACAAAAATAATACATTATAATAATTTTAATTACATTTTATCCCTAATATTTAGAAGAATCTTTAGAAACTTAAGAATATTTATCTTTTAAACCCTCTCCTATTAGAGGCGTAAATGAGTCATCTTAATATCTTATATTTGATAGAGTATAATAATGAAACTTAAGGATAAAGTTATTAATAATCTACAATTAAATAATTCAATACTTTTTAAACATACATAAATCTTTTATACGACATTATTTTTTAAAAAAACTATACCACAAAACTGAGTATTTAAATCTCTTTTTAAAAATAAACCCGAACGTAACACGGACTGTAAACTACTTTACCAATAAAACTAATAGAGTTGGCTACGGGCCCGTTAGTCGGTTAAAAAAAAGATACACCAATTTAAAAGTTAAAACCCTCCTCCCGTGTTATGGTATCTTCTTCTTCTATAATCTTCTTCTTCTGTTACACGCCAAATCCAAATAAATAAATAAATAAACATTACCTCCGATCGTCATCGCCGTTGAACTCTATTTTATCATCATCAGTAACCACAAACCACCGTCGTTATTACTCCATACCAATCTTACTCCTTTAAATCACATTTCATCTTCATCTTCATCTTCATCTTCATCTTCTATCTGCTGTGCTGATTTATTTAATCATCTGCTTTCAATCACTAACGTCCCATTTAAGGTACATACAACACATCTTTTAATATTTCCCCATCAATCTTTTTTCACTTGTTTCAACTCCACCTCAGTTAACTACACATTGTTTTTGAACTGTTATTTGATTCATTTTTTTTTACTTTTATGGATTATGGATCTTTTTTTATTGTGTGTATTATCATTTGACTCATGCGTTATACATTTTCTCTGTACTTTTATTTTTTACACATATGAATCTTTTTCTTAAGTTTGAAATTGGGAATTTTTCTGCTACATCCCAATTCAAATGCAATCAAGTTTGGTCATTTATGCTGTTACTGTAGAGACTGTGCTATTTTAATCCAACTCACTAATTTAGTTAGTTGTTCAAGTTAACCCTTTTTGATTTCGAAGAAAATTATCACAAATCATGCAATTTCCATGTCTTGGATCTAGTGATTTAATTACCCTAATGTGTTAAAATACTAAAGATTTTAGCTTGATCTTATAATGAAGCATTTTCCATTTCATGTGCTGCCAAGTACATCTATTAATGTTTTCATTCAATTTGGATGTAAAAACGACCGTCTTAATGTACAATATGAAAGTATTGTCAGGATGGAAGGTGTCACGGTTGTGGAGATGATATCTATTTTGTTGATATAATTAAGTCGAACTTTAACAGCCAAGATGGCAGTTTCTAAGAAGACAGCCTTAGCATTCAAGTCTTACCAGAACCAGGCTCAGGTGCTGGTTAAAACCTACCTTTTAGCAGAAGCATTTATGCCATACACATGTGTTCTTGGTGGTATGTTTGCATCCAAAATGGTATGTTAAATCCTTCCATTTTTATTAGATTTGTTTTGTTTTAGTTAATAGTTAATGTAGAATTTATGACAATACAGACCAAGCTCGTATGTTCTTGCGTCAGCAGGTGTAGCACGCCTTTTTATTTTTTCTATTTATTTAGTTATATATTTTTTGTTATGCATGTGTAAGCATAAAAGGTGGCAGTTTCCGCTCATATACTTATGAACGGGTCAAGTGGGTTGAATGTGGTGAAACTGCCTAAAGTCTATTCTTAGTGCATACAATGTCATAGATAGTTTTTATTCAATTAGTTGATGATTAGTCTTTGAATATTTAGCTAGAAGGGATAAAGGGAAATAACACAAATGTCCTGGATAGTTTTTATTCAATAGTTGATGATTAGTTTTGTGAATATTTATAGGTTCATGATTATCTTAGACCATCAGTCAAGTTTCAATGATGTTTTATAATTAAAGTAATTTTGCTTGATAAGCATAGACTGGGTATTAGATAATTTATCTTTTTCTTTAATAAATATTTTCATATATTTACAAGATTTGATCACTGTAAATGAACAGAATATTTTTGTTCTCCAGTTTTCACAAAAAGATTTAGCCATTTAGATCAATATTTTGAATACTATTGTTGTTGCAATCATACTTGGCGCATTATTCATTTATAAAAATAAGTTGTTTGTTGGTTGAGCACTCAACCCATACTAAAAAGTGCTCTAGTATGATAATTGAAAAAAGTAGCAAAGTATCTTAATATGATATGTCATCAGGCCGTGGTTTGTTTTCTGATGTTTTTGGAGGACTTTCTACAGGTTTATGATCTCACACAATTGATAAGCACATTTTACTTCAGAACATATGCAGGCCTTACAAAAATTCAGCGCATTGAGTGGAACAACCGGTAGTTGCAATTGCATTATCTTTCTTATCTCATTTATTGTTCATTAGTTTTTTTTTCTTTTCATCATTTTAAATTTCTAACTTTTTTATGTTTCTTTTTTTCCAGGGGTATGTCCTCTGTTCATGCCATTTTTATTACAACAATGTCTTTGTACTTTGTGTTCTGTTCAGATCTTTATTCTGATCAGTATACTGCTGGCCCTGTTACATCAAGAAGTTCACCACTCTCTACATTTGCATTAGGGGTATGTATGTTTCATGCATTGAATTGATCTTGTTTAAACAAAGTTGTAAAAATATAAATATCAAAGGCCCCTCATAATGTTTTTAGCATGATTCTTTATGCAGGTTTCTGTTGGTTACTTTCTATCAGACCTTGGAATGATCTTTTGGCTATATCCTGCATTAGGTGGAGTAGAATATGTGAGTTCGTCATATACCATGGAATGATCTTTTGGCTATATCTTTCTGAACTCATGTGTGATCAAATGCTCTGTCTATTTTTGAGTTTGTTCAAATATATTGCAATATATATCACGTCACTGAAGGCAAGAAAGTGTAGTTACTATACTTTTAATTTATTGTGAATCTATAGTTCAAGTATGTATATCTCAAAGATCCCCTCATCAAGCAAAGATTAGTTTGTTTATGTAATTAATTAGTTATAGTGATGTTGTGCTATCTAAATAGCACGTATACATTTCGAAAAGTGATAATATACTTTCATATCTGCTTTAGATTTACCTAAACTGTTCTATTTCTTTTGTTTTGTATATTTTTAATAGGGAGCGTAATGTTATCATTGCTCGGAGAACCGAAAGTTTAGCTTATTTATGCCAATTACTGATTTCAGGTTGTTCATCACACACTTTCAGCAATTGCAGTAGGATATGCCATGTTTACAGGGGAAGGGCAGCTTTACACGTTTATGGTTCTTATATCTGAGTTGACTACTCCCGAGATCAACTTGAGATGGTATGTTTGGTACGGGTTGAAATGGACCGAAGCACTTTTGTCCATACTTCTTAGTTTTTGTAATAATTTTTTAGTGTCAAATGCGTGTAACTTGATATTTTCATAGCAATCTGAAGTTTTAGGGTGACTTTCGACCCATTACCTTTCAAGCTTATGTTTTTATTGACGCAAATAGACCCGTAAAAGGGTTGAATGGCTACATTTTACTATATACCCTTGGCAAGGTAATATATTATTTCACTGATTTAGGTACCTAGATACAGCTGGTTTAAAAAGGTCAAATGCGTATCTTATTAATGGTGTGGTGGTATTCTTTGCCTGGATGGTAAGTACAATAACTAATCCACTTACTATATACGTTATTTGTTCTGCTGCTTTTTTTGTCCATAAAAATGCTAAAAATATTCAATGGAAAATTTTCCAGCTAACTGAGCATTACAATCAATGTTGATTTTGGCCCACAAGATACAAAACTTTTAACCAGAAAGAAGCCGATAAATTTGTTACTTATTTGTTACGATCACTTTTATGAATTTGCAGGTGGCTAGAATTTTGCTGTTCATTTATATGTTTTACCATGTGTATTTGCACTACAATCAGGTAAATTTCCAGTTCAACCCATTATGCTCAAGAATGTGACTTTTTGCACCCTTCTGACTGTGTTGCAGTTATTGATGACAGTGTAACAGTCGTAACACCAATTTAGATATTTCAAATATATGCATGATTATATTAAGTATGATAGTTGAAACATTTGAGTAGGTTTTTTTTGGTACCATAAGCACATGCAGTTTTAGGAACACTAGTAACTATGACTCTATGAGTATCTCTGCTTTCATCTACATCGTGTCTTTTACAACTGTTTCAGAACATGCGTCCAAAGTCGAAATGCCCTGGAAAATCATAAATATATGCTACATTTACTCTGATTTATGATATGTTGTATTCTCAACTTGCAGGTACTCGAGATGCATGAAATTGGGATATGTTTAGTGTTCACAGTTCCATCAGTGCTTAGTGCTATGAACTTGATGTGGTTTGGGAAGATTGTTAAGGGAATGATGAAGACTTTGGCAAAGAGACCCTAATTTTTTATTTGATTATAGAATGTGAATTTAGTTCAGTTCAGTTGTGTATAAAATGGTAGAAGCAGAAAAGAAAAGAAAAGAGAGAATGAGGGAAGTTGATTAACAGAATTAGTAACCAAACTGAAAGTTGTGTAAATTGTTTCGTTAAATGATGTCATGTTGAATATATATGTTGAGGTATAGGGGATGCTTCATTTTCTCCCTTTTTTCAAGCTGTGAACACTAATACTGTATTGGTTTATCCACATGTATGTATTAAAAGAGCTTGTCACTTGGGCCATTCACGTGGATAATTCAACATCTTTGAAAGTTTATACGTCTCGTATAAGTATACATAAGACGCATAAGTCCCACGTATAGAGCTATATGGGATGTATACAAATTCTTGAAAGTTTATACGTCTTGTATAAGTATACATAAGACGCGAAGCGTATATGCCTATATGGTGTGTCTTAAATGAAACAGTTGGAAAAATGGTTTAACTTGAAAAATTAGAAATAAGATTGTTGGTTGAATAGTAATAGTAATAGTAAAGGGGTGTTATATGTAATATATTTTCTGCTATAATAAACTTACTGACCTTATCTCCCAACTGTCACCGGTGTAAAAATGGCCAACGCCCTCTCCTCCTCTTCACTCCTCTCTCCGACACCGATCAAACTCTCTACCACCGTTTCGCCACCATCGCACCACCACCTCCGCCGCCACACCATTAATTCAACCACATCTTCTTCCAATTCCATCAATATCAAACCACTCAACTTCACCAGAAGACAAACCATCGGGTTCGGACTCTGTCTCACACTTTCCGACGCCGCAGCTGTATCTCCTCCACCGTCCTCCGCCGCAGCTGAATCTACAGCGTGTGAGTTCACCGTTGCCGATTCAGGCCTTGCATTTTGTGACAAACTTGTCGGATATGGTTCTCAACCTGTCAAAGGACAACTCATCAAGGTCAACAACAGCATTAATCCATTGTTCACTAACTCAGTCATGTTATGTTATTAATTGATTTCATTACAATTTTTAACTGAAACAGGCGCATTATGTTGGCAAACTTGAAAACGGAAAGGTGTTTGATAGCAGCTACAATCGAGGAAAACCTCTCACGTTTCGTATCGGCGTTGGTGAGGTAATAAATTCATCTTTAAGTGACGGTATGAAAAGGCTTGTAACTGAGCCCTAATTGAGTATATCATCGTTAAAAAAAATTAATCATAATTGATAGTTTGATGTTGATGCATACATTAGGTTTTTTAAAGGCTAAAAATTGAATGCAGGTGATTAAAGGATGGGATGAAGGTATTTTAGGTGGTAATGGTGTTCCTCCTATGCTTGCTGGTATGAATTATGAAACACTTATTAAGTCATGTTTTTTTGGTAGAGATTTGAGTTATTGATTGATGAAAACAGGCGGAAAACGGACGTTAAAGCTTCCTCCACAGTTAGGGTATGGTATGCGAGGAGCGGGTTGCAAAGGAGGTAAAAACTAAACAGATATTTCAAAACCAAGAATAAATTGATCAACAAACTGGATCTAACAATGTTCAAATCATGCATTTGCAGGTTCTTGTATTATTCCACCAGATTCAGTTCTATTATTTGATGTTGAGTTTATTGGCAAAGCTTGAAGATCCCATACACTGAATCTGATGCAAGATGTTTTCTTATTATGTTTTGTTCATAACATAAGATAATCAGCTAATACAAAGTGTAACAATATTTTGAACTTTCAATACTACAGGATTTTTAATCCCACAATCTAGTAACCAATGAACCTGCTTAGCATATACTAATAAACCTGAATCACAAGAGGATCTATAAACATTTGACTGTAACATATTTTGGTTCTAAATCAAGTTTTTGGTCTTCATAATAGCCTGCTTAGTGACTTGATGACTGCCTTCAAATTTTTCCTGGTAGCTTCATCGCCCGTGAATCCAAGAATATCGGAACTTATACTCTGAAAGTTGCAAATGTTCATTAACAAACATAAGTATATCTATTCATGTTCGGGTTGTGTTGAATTTCAAATAGAGTAACATTGTTTTACTCAAAGATTCATTTTCAATATGACCCATACCAAAATAATCAAATTTGACCTGACCCGTACTAAAATGATCAATTTCAACCAGACCTGACCCGAGATAAAATGATCTATTCAACCTGACCAGACCCGTACTAAAATGATCTACTGGATTCTTTTTTCATCCGTAACCCAACTCGCTTGTCGTGCCAGAAAGAAAAAGGATAATTGATGAGGTTGCGAACCTCAATGTTCTTCAGAGTAAATACAAGGGTATATATGGATTTCTGAATCAACTCTGTGTTTTCTGGAGTCATAATAGATGCATGCGCCTTTCTGCCAAATCAGAAACATGATATGTAATACTAGAAATGTAAGATGATGCTTGAAAAGATAGATGTACAGAATCCCGTGTGATACCTCAAATCCTCTGATGCTTGAGTGAGACTTTTGGTCAAACTTTCAACTTCCTGCAGTAAACCGCTATCTCGAACCTCTGCGAGCATAGGTTGAACATCCTCAGCCATTGCCTGGATCTGAAAAAGATTGTGCATGAAAATACATTATACCTTATCGTTATATGTTAATCTATAGTCATGTGAGATTGCTGACTCAAAAATGTGTCTGTGTGTAAAAATTGGATCATGATGGATTATTGTGTTCTGTATGTGAGCCTGAAAGTGTAACCGGAACAATACCTTACCTCAACTGGCACCAACATGTACCTCCACCCATATCAACAGTGCCTCGCCTAGGTCCTGACTCGTGACCACCTCACACCACATCCAGCAGTTATTTACAATGATATTTCACTCACAAAGGCAACCTCACAGGCTCACACCACATCCAACCCAGTTATTTACAACGATATTTCACTCACAAAGGCAATCTAGTACTTAGTCATTCGTACCAGTACCAAGGTGTATAGGACTAGAATGAGAGGGTGTGCGAATTAGCAGTTCTAAAACAAAATCATTCACTCCAAGAGTCTAATCCAAACAAGCATTCTATGGTCTCAACAAACGCCAAAGATAGTCGAGTGAGCTACTAAACAATCACACCATGAGGCTAAATACATGATATTACAATACTTAATGGGAACTCTGGAAGGGGATCAATCTATCAAAAAACCAAAAACCAAGGTAAAGTGTCAGATTAATGTTTGGCAGTCAAGCACCTATCTCTGAGGTATTATAGTAAGATGGCACAATGAGAATCACAAGTGGTAGCTCATGTACCATGTGATGGCATTTGGTTGAACTGATGTCACTTGACAAACACAAAAACATACCTACAATATCCCGCTCGCAGAAGGGTCTGGGGTCAGATGAGGGCAAGCCTTACCTCTATCCGAGACTGCTCCCGGACACATCCCCACCTCATGGAACCCACCCTTTTGTGTTAAAATGTTGTAATGTAAGTACAAAAAAACACAACTAAATACATAAGATTAACTGATATCATAACAACAGAAAAGCATACAAATCAATCAAGTAACTATGAACTAAAAGTAGGAAACACTTAAAAGGCACAACCAAGACTAAAGGCACACCTAATGATTGAATTTACACCTTTAGCTAATGGCATAACTATAACTCTATAAGTATATCTATACTAAAGGCACACTAGTGACTAAAGAAAGCTATAGGCACTACACTACTGACTAAAAATACAGACACCACTTAAATGCGACAACAACGAACATTGACACTAATATTTACCAGGAAATGAGTGTAAAATGGGCATATCACACCTTTAAAAGCAATGGTCTTGCTTCATCAATAACAGCTGCAGCCCGTTCGGCCAATGCATAAGTATTAGCAACCCCAATTTGCTCAACTTCTCTTCCAAGACGTGTAAAAATCCCAACTAACGCGTCCAAACTCACACCTTGGTAACCTTTCAACGTCTGTCTGTCACACACAATGACACCTTCTTTAACACAATCCGGGTCCAAAGGCCCAAACGAAGGCACTGGAATGGGATCACGAGGCGTAATATCAATCATGGTTTCCATCAAAAGCCCAGACTGATTGACCTCAATCAATGAATTCCTAGGTATAATTGTCTTATCATCCTCAACCTACATTACAAACACACTTCACAATCACACAACCAAGCATCAAAAAAGTTAAACAAAATCAAGAAACTTGATAAAAATTCAAACCTCAACAACAGCTTCAATACATTTCAAAGAAGGATTAACACGAATCACATTACCAACAGTAGCCCCTCTGATCCTAACTTGTGTACCTGTTTGAATGCCACAAGCTTGTTCAAACTGAAAAACAGCAACATACTTTCTGAATCTAGACTTCAACTGAAACGCTCGTAACCAAACCAAACTAAGCGCGAGCAACACCGTACTCGAAACCATAAACAACCCAACCCCACCTTCCCAAATGCTCCGGCGACCGAACCCAAAATCGCTCAAGGGACGCAACGTTTGTTTCCAGATAGTTCGAGGAACATCTAGAACAACTGAAAGTGGGTTTTTCTTGTTAGTCTCTGAAGAAGAAGATGAGGGTTGTTGGGTGTCTTGAGATGATGCTTTGAGAGTGAGTGGGAGTTTATTTGGGGGAATTGATGGAAATGTGTTTAGGGTTATGAATTGGAAAGGGGATTTGGAGGAGACCCATTTAGCAGGTAAGATTGCAGGGGAAATTGGGATGTTTAGAGTTGAATTTCCAACCATTTGTTGTGGTGAGACTGAATTTTGGGGGTTGATGAAGATGAAGAAGATGAAGAAGATGAAGAAGAAGAAAGGGGTAGGCAAAGAGCAGTTAAAGAATGAAGAATGAATTGTTTATGTTTCTGGATGCTCTTTTTGCACTATGTCATGACCACTAGCAGCCTAACATACAATTTGTTTCTTCTACTATTGGTCTTGTGTTAAATGCAACAAAATATAATGTATTTAATTTAATGTTAGTTATAAGAAAATAATAAAAAAAACTATGTGTACTGAGGATTTATTAAATGGCTTGAAACTTAACTTGTTACGTGAACAGGGTTGTTATTGCTTGGATAAGTTGTAAAGTTGCATGAACCGTGTTTTTATATTTAGTAAAATAAGATTTCTTTTGAAGGGTGATTACTCTTGAGATAGTCTTTGGGATGCTAGTGATGGATCTACTAACATGAGATTTATAACGGTTTATTTTTATTACTCTATTTAAGAAGCTTTGTCAAATGTTGTGTGATTGTCTTAGTGTACACCAAATGTTATGGCTAATAGGTGTGAGAGATTGGTGTAACAATATGTGATGTTAACGTATATCACCACTAAAACAATAACACAACAGTTTGAGAGGTTCAAATATTTTGTTAGTCGGGTATGAAGACCAAGTTAAACGAAGTGGTGTCATCACCTTGTTTAATTTAAAGTGGACAAAGTCAATGAATGGCTTGACTAGAGATTAGCCAATTTAGTCAACAATTGGTATTTAACAAATTTTTGATAATACCATGTTTATGTTATATACTAGTATTTAACAATTCTTTTAACACAACTATAGGTATACCATGAGGCACTAAAACAATTGATTACTTTAATAATTTCTCATACAAAAAGCTCTCATGTGAAATAAAGAAATGTTATCTACATATTTTTACACATGTTTTACCACATTTAAAAACGGTTTAAAGCCTAACCAACTTAGACGTTTCATTCGGCATGTATATAAATCTGATCGACTCATATGTTCTCTTTAGTAAAAACAAGCACACTTTGATCTAACCGATTAAGATATATCATATCTATAACGCTATATGCTAATTTTGAAAATGAAAAAACTCATTAGAAGTACAAGGACCAATATTGCACTTGGTGATTCTCAAGGCACTTAATGTTATGCTACTTATAAAACCCTAAGTTTTCCCCCAAACCCTAACACATCCATCTTCTCCAATCGTGAGGCCGCAAAAATGGCGAAATCAATGAGATGCAAGAGAGAAAAGAGACTGAGAGCCATTAAAAGAGAGATGGTTGCTCCATTGTACGAAAAGAAAGAAGAAGCGAAGCTTGCAGCTCTTGAAGCCGCCCTAAACGCACCAAAACTCCCTGTTCGTACTCGCCGTGACGAAACCACATCCATGGATGCTTCCGCCTCAATCACCACCGCCGATATGGGTACTTTTTTCATTGAGTTTACTTTCTGCCGTCTTTTATAGTTATGTGTTTAGATTAAAATTATTGCTTGATTTGAAAACATATAGCTAATTTATTTGTTTTATAGTTCTGCCGTGTTTTTCATTGATTTGTCTGTAGATGTTGAATGTAATGATAAATACAATAACGAACAAATCACAATCTAGAAAGTTTGAGACTTTTTGTAATCATACACGTAAATTTTTGGGTTTTGAGCTAACTTTCTACTCGGATGAATTGATAAGCGCTTTTGTTGATACCTCTTAAATGTAGAAATTTTTTTTCAGTTTGCAATCACTTTGTTATCTAGTATATAATTAAGCTAACCCATTATGCATATTGTTAAAACATCTAGCAATTTTGTTCTCTCTTGACCCAAATGCACAAAGTTTTCTTTTTTAATGCCTTATGCCACTTTCTTTCTAAATTTTCGAACACATAGTTATTTTAGTGGGAACATTGAGTAGTTCTTTTTTGATATTCGTACGAGAGTGCATTTCTTCTTTCATTTACGACATTAGTTTTTATTATCCGTATGACTTTTGAATGGGTGTATGTTGACGATAAAGCATTTCAGGATTGCAAATATCAACCAGCTTAGAGGGATTATGCATATTATGATCATATACACATTTTTTAGTTTTTGTTTCTTTTGTTTATGCTTGTGTGTTTTTAATCTGGTATGATTTAACAGATGTGGAGATGGGTGATGGCAATCAAACTACAAAATCTTTAAAACCTATAGGGAGAAGATTGAAGAAGAAGCTGAAACTTAGCAAAAAGAAGTATAGAGGCAAGGGCAAGATAAGGAAGAAGAATGTTTAGTGAGCATTTTCATGATCCAAACAGTTTTGTTATGGCACTGGGCTTAATCTGTTTGTTAACCAAGTCGATAGTGTGACTTTTTGATGCTGGTATGTGCTTTTATGTAAGCTTTAATGAGATCTTGATATACATTTGTTGAGTTCTGTGCTGTCAAATATTCTATCTATGAGAGCTTTCAGACACGTTATGCTCTGGTCCATATGTCATATTTTGGTGTCGTATCATGATGACCTTTCGATAGTATAACCGTTAACCATATAATCTTTGTTAGCGTACTAGTAAACCCATATTGTAGCTTAGTTATGCTTACTTGGTTTACATAATTACATATGTGACACTGTATGATACAATGATAATGTGGTTGATGTGTTGATTCGTAGCATAAAGTTCAACATCATTGTTTACTCAGACTTTCATCAGTTAGTTCATGACACCGATCTTTGTTAAAATAACCGTCAAGTGGAAGTAAAATCACGTCTTACCTTTTAACGTTAAAACAAAAAGAAAAGTACAAACGGTCAACCAACTTATGCTCTACATTACTTATTTGGAGAAGAAATGTGCATCTGAGTGGGGGATGAGCCCCATGCCTTGTTCGAGTTGTGGACAATGACATGGTGGATAGTTGGACCCTCATTCCATGTTTAAAGAGTTTGCAATGTGGAGGAGAGTTTTGAGGCTCCATTCTTATGCTCTTGAATATGCATGTATCATTGAAAAACAAATTACAGTTAAATGTTCATATGAACCCCATTAATCCATATACAAAGTGTAGCTATAGTGAATGACCTGAATGGAAGGAAACAATTGAGGGTTTCTTGTATGATTAGGGAGGATGACCAGATAAAGCATATCTGCCCAATCAAGCATTTGCTCATCAGACATCACAAAAGCTCTTGATGAAACACTACTTTTCTTTTACAACATTATATCTCTATATGCGTCTCTTTCAAACCTTAACGTGGGAATAAATTTAACCACCACGCCCTTACTTTTCTTAAAACACCTTTTTCAGTCGAGATGATAACATTTAATTATTTGTATATATTATAATACCATGTTATAATTTAAAACTGCAAAAACCATGGGTTACATATATGTAACTCATACAAGTTTCACATATGTAACTCCTTTTGCCATCATCTTCATTTCTTGAGATTTAAATTATAAAAAGTAGATAATCCTTATATAATATAGCAAAACAAAAAATGCTTATATGGCATTTTTTATAGCTTTTAGCTTATGTGGCATTATTTGAGAGATTATCTCACAATAATGATTTTTTATTTAAAATATGTATATAAAATGTATTATAATAAAAATAATTACATTTTTGGTCCCCTAATATTTTGGAGAATTTTGAAAAATTTTAGAGTATTTATATTTTTAACCCTTTTACTACAAGGGGTGTATGTGAGTCGGTTTATATTTGATACGGTTTAAAAATGAAACTTATGGATAAAGTTAATAATAACATACAATTAAAGATCTCAGTGTTTTATAAATATACATAACAATTTTTATATATTTTAAAAAAAAATAAACTACACCATAAAACTAAGCACTTTATTCTCTTTAATTTGAGTATAATATTGCTATACTAAAAATCTAATTTTTAAAAATATATCATGTGTTTCGTTTTACCACGGTTTTATCTCAAAACTTAATGGAACAAAGCATCACTTGAATTGTGTTCTCGAGCGTAGGGCGGACACTAAACTAGTTACCTAATATAATAAAATCAAAGTTTATTCGTATACACTTTATAACAATAAAATAAATAAGTAATTGATAAATTAAAGTCAAAAGTAATAATGTTGCAAAGAAAAAATCAACAAAAGTGAAAACGACAGAAAAATCGTTTATAATTCGTATACCTGCCTACCGGGTTGACAATTCTATTATATGTATCAGGAATAAAGGCAAAAGTAAGGTTGCAAAGAAAAAATGACAACAAACGTAAAGAAGTCAGAAAACATTGGCAAACGGTCAACAAAATCAAAAGCGACCGAAAAATTGTTAATTATTGATTGATGGTTGACACTTTTGTTATTTAACTCCATTAAAAGGTTTATGAAAACATTTGCATAATATTTGTATACCAGGTATACAAACAATTCATATATCATATATATGCAAAAAAAACTAAAAAAAAAACTAAAAATATAGTAAACCCATTTTTAGGTTTAAAATACACCATAGCAATTGAATCCTTAAGTAATTAAAACAAATTTTTATTGGCAATTTTTTTTAAAATGCCATGAAAATGGTTCAAATGTAATGGTTTAAAAAAAAGATGATAAATACAAGAAATGTTATTTTATACGAGTGTACGTAAAAATACTAAAAATTTAGGGTAATATTTTTCTTTTGGATACCTGTATTTTTTTAGGCTAGCTCCGACAATAACGGATACTCAGGTAGTTAGGTACATGGTAGCAAAAGCTCATCTCTACTCCACAGTTGCATTTGAACATGAATTTAGTATTCGTGATAGAGTTATAGATAAATATAAAAGTTCTCTCGCAACAAACACGGCCGAGTGATTAATTTGTTTACGGTTCAATAATAATTTTTTAGTCCAAACACTGATTATTATCAATAAGACATAGAGAGACATGCAAATTGTATTACACGTTACAATATGCACCATTAGTCAAATTATGGAAACAGAGACAATGCAGATCGAGTGTTGGTGGTACTTAACAAACTATATATAGTATTGCTCAAGGTTTGTCTTTCTCTTAAGCTCCCTAGAGAATAAGTTCTTGAAAAACTCAGCAACCTTTACCCTAGTAAACTTTGGAGGTGTTTCAGGCGCGAGTAGGCTTGGTGCTGGTCCTAGTTCACCATCCAAGTTCGGGCTAAGAAATGTCGCTATAGACAACCTCTCTTTCTCCGAGTTGATAGTTGCCCTATGCTCAATGCTTTTATATTCTCCGTTTGTCACAATCTAAAACACAACATATCCATCTTTCTTTTAGTTCAAATCATCATGTGACATAATAAAACACAACAATTATATATATAAGAAATATATAACCTCTATGATCTCTCCAATATTGACAATGAAAGCATTAGGAAGTGGTATGATTGGGATCCAAGTGTCATCTTTTCTTATTTGAAGACCATGTACTTGATTTAGTTCAAGAAGAAATGTGATCCCAACAGCATCAGAGTGTGGAGTGAGGCCAATGACTTGTTCGGGTTGCGGACATGGTGGATAGTAGTTCATCCTCATTGATTGCATTCCAGCTTCCTCGAACAATTCCGTCATCTCCTTACTTTCCATCTTCAACGCCTTTGCAATGTAAACCAGAGTTTTCAAGGCTGTGTTTTTAAGCTCTTCTGAATATGCTTCTAGAGTGTCCCTGATTAGTTTTCAAGAATAACACACAATATTAACATACGTCTGACACCGATCAAAGAAGAGTGAATTAGTTACCTGAATGGAAGGGGAAGATTTGGAAATAAGTGAGGCTTCCTGATATGATGAGGAAGTGTAAGCAAGAAAAATATATCAGCCCAATCAAGTTTTTGGTCCTCAGAAACCACAAAAGCTTGTCCAAATCCTTCAACATCTTCACTTGTTTGCCAAAACTTTTGTTTATCCTCAATTGGCAACTTAAAAAACTCTTGTGTTTCTTTTTTCACCCTCTCCAACAATGAAAAATCCACCCCATGGTTTATTATCTATCATCATTCATCATCAATAATTAAAACAAAACTATCATGTTGATCGAAACTCAATTGGATGTTTCATAAGTACCTGAAAGAAACCCCAATCTTTACAAGCAAGGTGTAGCTTTTGCAGCTCAACTGAATCTTCTTCAGATGCTAACTTTTGCATATCAATGATAGGTACTTGAGGCAGCTGGGAATTAGAAGCCGGTGTTATGACTTGATCGTCGCGAATGTATCGCGATGGAATGATGTTGTTAAGGTGGTGTTGATCCTTAGCTAGTTCTTGAACGCTAGGAACCAAAAGTGAAGTTCCCAATCTGCTTCCCTTTGGCTCCATGATATTCAATTATGTTTTCATCTTTGAATACAAGACAAGATGTATTATATGTAACAGTTCCTTTCTTTTGACTATTTTCTAAAATATATGTTTCACGAGGCCCACAAATTAATGTATTTATATTTATATTTATATTTATATACCTACTAAATGGGAAGATCGGTGCTTTGCACCCGCCTCTCTCATCCCGCCGCGTCGCGTTTCAACTTTTTCGTACTTTAACGTATTAACGGTTTTAATCCCTGACTTTTAACGCATTGACGGTTTTAGTCCCCGACTTTTACTAATTGTCGTTTCTGCTCCTGATAAGTTTTTGACTTTGATCCCCTTACTCCACTTTGACACATAGTACGACTTTTACTAATTGTCATTTTAGCCCCTGATAAGTTTTCGACTTTGTTCTCTTACTCTACTTTGACATATAGTACGACTTTCATCGTTTTTTAACATGTGACACATTACGTTTTTTCGTCGTGACTTACGGGGCATGAGACTTTTTTTTTTCAACACGTATGACGAAGTCAAATACGCAAGGCCCGACTGCGTGACCCAGCCGCTGCAACGCGTAACCTGATGTTAAATATAGTTAAGTAATAAAACATAACCAACTACCTCTTTTAGTCTCTATTTTGTACGTTAAACAAAATGTTTTTATATATATAGTTGGTAACTAGCTGCCAACATGGTGGATGTACTATACGTGTGAATGTACATATGGTATACGTGTGAATGTACATATGGCTTTAATATGTGTGGGTCGGGTATTTATGTTTTTTTTACATGTGTATATCATGCATAACGCCACATATATAAGACCATTTGTTATAATCAGGATAACTTGTGGCAGATGATGCATTATGTGACCAAATAATTATGAATTTTAATCTTGTTAATTATGGGCAGTATGATGTTTATTTTTTTTAATAGGAAACTACTATAAAAAAATTGTTATGGTCAAAATTCTCTCCTATCTTTGACCTGTCTTTCAAGATATGTTATGGTTATTTTTCATCTTTCAACTTTTTTGTTAGAGTTAAAATCATGAATGAACTTTTGGTATGTTAATATTTATAAATACAATTGCATACTCCCCTCTAAATTAAAATGATTGTATGTTTCCTCAAAATACAAATTTTTAATACACAATATACATTTTTAAGCATGAGTTTATAAAATATGTATTTTTTCAAGTTTATAACAGATATATATACACAATTATTAATGTCTTTTAAAAATCCGAACACATAAGCACACCGCCCCAGCCCCCTACCATAATAACAATCATGTGACCACCACCCAACCACCACTTGTGGTTGACTATAATCGAATTGAAGGCCATGAGACTTTGATTTTCCGTTGTTGACCTCCTTAATTAACCCACCATCACACTAGATTACTCGTTGATTACACTTGTTTTGAAATCAGGAATATATTTTTATGTTTTCAAATTCATACATCAGTACATTACCACCACCAATCATCATAGCCCACCCTTGCCACCATCACCTCGGAACCAATTGCCTATATATGGTCAAATCAATATCATTGGGACGACAAGTTGGTAAACACTTTCACAAATGTGGAGGCTTTGGATATACTTCATTAGTGAAATGATACAATTGTGTTTGTATATACACCATTAGCTTCTCAGCGTTCTTAACTGCTTGGTAATTAATATGTTAATTGTAAGGTTACTGGCCCTACGACATGATTGGTTTTTTAATATACATCGATCATTTCATCTTTTATTGTTTTCATTGAGTGGGAGGATGGTAATAAAGTTTGACCCATATATAAATGAATTAGTCTTCATATGTGTATCAAATATTCAAATGCATGCATATCAAGTGGATAGCAACTAATTACCAGCTCCCTAGCTTATATACAAATTATTATATTGATGAAAAAATTTCATAACTCATGACTAAATCTATCCTAGATCACGTGAAACGTTCTAGAAGTAGGAAGAAATGCGCCCATGATATATATACATGCATTTAATTAATTACAATGAAAACAAACATATATATATAATTGAGCAAGAGAAATTAATATATATCATATCATGGAGCCTAAGGGAAGCAGATTGGGAGCTTCAATTTTGGTGCCTAGCGTTCAACAACTAGTTAAGGATCAACAGTACCTTAACAACATCATCCCACCGCGATACATTCGCGATGATCAAGTCATAACACCTTCTTTTTCTTCCCAGCTGCCTCAAGTACCTATCATTGATATGCAACAGTTAGCATCTCAAGAAGATTCAGTTGAACTACAAAAGCTACACTCTGCTTGTAAAGATTGGGGTTTCTTTCAGGTACTTATATATACATTTAACACTAATTCATTTGGAGCCTTCAACATGAATAATGTTTTAATTAATTATTGATGATGATGATGATGATGACAGATAATAAACCATGGTGTGGATTTTTCATTGTTGGAGAGAGTGAAGAAAGAAACACAAGATTTTTTTGAGTTGCCAATTGATGAGAAACACAAGTTTTGGCAAACGACGGATGATATCGAAGGATTTGGACAAGCTTTTGTGGTTTCTGAGGACCAAAAACTTGACTGGGCTGATATGTTTTACATGCTTACTCTTCCTCGTCATTTCAGAAAGCCTCGCTTATTTCCTAATCTACCCCTTCCCTTCAGGTGCTTCACTCCTCTCCTTATGGGTCAAGTTACACGCTTAAATTCGTGTAACCTTATAAACATGACTTGTGGCATGTACTCATTTATCTAAATACTTCAAATGCATAAACTGGTACACACATTATATATAACATTGAGTGGTTATTTTTCGAAAATAGGGACACCCTAGAAGCATATTCAGCAGAGCTTAAAAACACAGCCATGAAAACTCTGGTTTACATTGCAAAGGCATTGAAGATGGAAAGTAAGGAGATGACGGAATTGTTCGAGGAAGGAATGCAATCAATGAGAATGAACTACTATCCACCATGTCCGCAACCCGAACAAGTCATTGGCCTCACCCCACACTCTGATGCTGTTGGGATCACATTTCTTCTTGAACTAAATCAAGTACATGGTCTTCAAATAAGAAAAGATGACACTTGGATCCCAATCATACCACTTCCTAATGCTTTCATTGTCAATATTGGAGAGATCATAGAGGTTATATATTTCTTATATATGCTTAATTATGTACACTTGCATTTTATGTCACATGAATAATTAGAACTAAAAGAAAGATCATGCATGTGTATGTTGTGTTTTAGATTGTGACAAACGGAGAATATAAAAGCATTGAGCATAGAGCAACTGTGAACGCGGACAGAGAGAGGTTGTCCATAGCCACATTTCTCAGCCCGGATTTGGATGGTGATCTAGGACCAGCGCCGAGCTTAATCACGCCTGAAACACCCCCAAAGTTTACAAGGGTGTCTACTGTTGATTTTTTCAAGAACTTATTCTCTAGGGAGCTTAAGAGAAAGACAAACCTTGAGCAATACTATATATAGTTTGCTATGTACCAATAAATTAGGGGACAACACTACTGGTTTGTCATCTATATGCATATATAATAATAATAATAATGATGGTGTGCGTACTATATATATTGTAACATGTTATATTGTTATACAATATTCTAGCATGCATGTCTCTTATATCTTTCTTATTGAGATAATATAATTTATATATGTACGAGTCATGATGATGCACATAACATCTACCTTTGTGACCCACTAACAGTAAAGCATCACATTCATCATTAATGATGGATGAATCAGTCCCAAATTATCAACTTCAACAATTGGCATGATTATATTCAAATTAATTTGCCCCTGGCCTAGCCAAATAGCCCAAATTCCCTAACATAATATATACATATAGTCCAAACGCTTAATTATTCTAAGACTTTATAAAAATAGAAAGATATTGGGTTCAAGACAACCTGAAACAAAAAATAAAATAAAAAAAATGAATAAATGGACCCATTTAAAATAAAACATATCGTCCGAATCAGTCATATAATTGTCGTTAAAAAAACAAATAAATAAACCAGCCCAACAAGATTAATCAACTAGCGTTCTCGTTTTTGTTTTTTTTATATAAGGCAAGATTTCATTTTGGCAGTAGCGTGTTAATTTTATTTTGCTAGTGTCCATTTTGGCAACATAACATACACGTACGTTCAAATTTCCCTTCAATTTCTTATTCGAAACATAAATGACATTTTAGATGGACAAACCACATGATGCGTCACATGGATACACACACGTACGATCAAGTACAATAGATGTACTCGATTCATATGCGGTATTGGTTGATGTTTCTTTTACTGTAAAGTTCACGAGAAAAGAAGTTCTTTAAGAAATCCACGACTGTAACCCTCGTAAATTTTGGTGGTGTCTCGGGGGTGATGAGGCGTGGAGCAGGTCCAATCTCCCCATCCAGTTTAGGGCCTAAAAATGTAGCTATAGAAAGCCTCTCCTTCTCTGAGTTCACAATTGCTCTATGTTCAATGCTTTTATATAATCCGTTTGTCATAATCTGATCAAAACCAAATGAACTTCAATAAATAATCTATTTTTTTTCTCAAAGCATGTAACGTCGTATTATTATTATTATTATTTTTTGTTTTAGACCGGTGGGATATATATAATTAGCAACTTAGATATGGTTTCTAGAAAAAAAGTTTAAGTTGTTTTATACTATATACTAGGTTAAGACTCGTGTTTAACACGGGATTTGATAAGAATAAAATAATTAAAAATATCATATTTGTTGATAAGATACACAAAAAAACTCATGAAGAATACAAATGAATTAAACAAAAAATTTCTAATATAAATGGATTCAACAAAAAATTTCTAATAACAAAAATTTTCTAACCTTGTAAACATTAATCATAGGATGACAAGTCAACAAAACTTTACTAATATTATGCCAAGTAAGCAATAGGCTAGATTTGCTAAGAAATTGATATTTAGCGAGAATAGGTTTGGTTTATTATATTTTATAGATGTGATCCATTAGTTAAACTAGCTACCGGATATTTGCGAGTTGATCCACTACTTACAGGAGCGGATGCCTAGCTCGATCAATTTACACACAAATTTTCAATTTTGATTTTATATTATCATATTCAAATTAATAATAAATGTCGTCATAATTTGATCTACTCTAAAAGAAAGGTTCATATATAAAATGTTATTTTTTATACAAGGTGTCAGAAATACAAAAGTATTTTGACATTGTTCCTTATGTTGTCATCCTTAAAAAATAAATGAAAAGTCACAATAAAAAAAGTTATGTGTTTTCATTGGTTTTTTTTACTTTCATTGTATCGTTTATTATGTTAAAAATTTACAAAAGACATAATGAAAGTAAAAAAAACAATGAAAATGTTGATTTGTTAAACTTTTTGTTTATTGTTTTTAATTGTAGGTTATTACCAACTTTATTTTTAAATTTCATTTTTATACTTTATCAAATATAAACCAACTCATACACACCCCTAGAATGAGAGAGTTGAAAATGTAAATAATCTTAAAATTTAAAACTTCTCCTAATACTATGAGACTAGAATTAATCAGTGTTATTATAATATTATTATAGATATATACATATTTTTAATATAGAAATATTAAGATTAATTGTTTTTTATTTATTGTTAGAGAAACTTTTAAATCATGTCATGTAAGCAAAATAACTCTAAAATAATGTCACATAAGCAAAATTGATTTTGCTATACTAGAAATTATTATATCTAACTTAAAAAAACAAATATACCGTTTTGTTTGGTCTTATTTTGAGCATCCTTCATAAGTTTTGTTAAAACTTAAAACCCCGGCCTAGTTTGTCTAACAAAACATGTTATTTTAAGGAAAATTTATGTTTTGTCCATTTTTACTAAAAATTAAAACAAAATGTTCCTCTTCACTTTCAATGCCCAAAATGTTCATCTTCACTTTTATAGCAAGTGGTTTTTAGAAAACGTAAAAGCTTACTAAATCTTGACTTTTAATGTCCAAAATATTCATTTCTTTTTTGACGCTCACGTCTTAAAAAACCAACTACATACGAAACGGCTCATGTTCATAAAGTTATTTTTACATAAAAATTAGTCTTCTGACTAAGTTTGTAATCGTATGACTACAAAAAGTAGTCATAGTTGTCGACTACAAAATGTAGTTGTAGGCGTACGACTAAAAAGGAGTGAACATTTTAGTAAAAAAAAAGTTTAAAGGACATTTTCAAAAGAAATAAGTTTTTAACAAACTTATTAATTATGTTGGAGTGTCCGGAAAAAAGTCTGAATAAAACGATGTACTTTTATTAGTTTGTTTGTATGGTTTTGGACTTTTGGTGCTTGGATCTTGACGTCTTGCTTTACCTCCTTTTGGTAATATGGTGTTTAGTAAATTGCTAGCAATTAAAATAAACGGTGTATCTAAAATTTTAAAAATTGTTATTACATATAAAAACTATAAAAGAAAATATCGAAAATCAATTATTCGAATATGATAATAAATAATAAAATTTAATCTTGAATGTGGAGTGTGGACTGTGAAGCATACTCATGGCGGTAGCCTCATTTTCACGTCACATTGGCTTGGCTGGCTGAAATTAAGTAGTTTATTTTTTGCCTAGAAGTATAGAAACCATTATGTTTTCTAAAAACCACTTGCAATAAAATTAAAATAAAAATATGTGACACAATTATTATACCCATATCAATATAATATTATATATATAGCCAAAAAAATGAAAATGTGTGAAGGAAAAAAGTATGAAATATAACCTCTAAGGCGTCTCCAATATTGACAATGAAAGAATTAGGGAGTGGTTTAACTGGTATCCAAACACCATCCTTTTTAATCTCAAGACCTACAACTTCATTCACTTGTAGGAGGAAGGTGATTCCCTGAGGATCCGAGTGTGGGCTGAGGCCGATAACCTTTTCAGGTTGCGGGCATGGCGGATAATAGTTCATCCTCATAGATTGCATTCCTTCATCAAACAATACTTTCATATCTTCAACTTCCATCTTTGAAGCTTTTGCAATGAACATAAGAGTGTTCATGGAAACATTCTTAACTTCTCTTGAATATGCTTCAAGTGAATCCCTATTTTAAAAGTATTAAACAAATGTCCCTTAATGTTGACAAATAAAAAAATGTATACTGGTAAATATTTCCCGACAGATATATAGTCTGATGGTAAATTGATGTATTTCTCAACTAGATTTTTATGGGTTCAAATCTAACAAAATGCGGATGTGATGTTTAAAGATTTACCTAAATGGAAGAGGTATGTTAGGAAACAAATGAGGCTTCCTAATATCATGAGGGAGGGTAATTATGTAGAACATGTCTGCCCAATCAAGCTTTTGCTCCTCCGACACCACAAACGCTTGCCCGAATCCTTCGATATCGTCTATGTGTTGCCAATACTTCTTTTTCGCTTCCATCGGCATGTTGAAGAAATCTCGTGTTTCTGCTTTCACTTTCTCCAACAACGAACTACTTATCCCATGATTTATCAACTGTGTACATTATAAATGAGGTCGAAAATTCTCAAAGTGTCCATTCTGACAACTTTTTGTCATAAAATGTCCCATTTGACTTTTTTCCCCAAAATGTCCTCTCGTTAAAAGTCGTCCGACTACAATACCTCGAGTAGCGTATGAAATTCGGGCAACTTTTGTTTGTAGTTGGACAATTTCAGTGACATTTAAGATTTTAAACTTACATATTTAATTAAATAAAAAAACAGTAACTTTATAGACACGTATCATCTCACGTGTGGTTGATTTTCTGAAAGCGGTTGACTTTAAAGAATCTAAATATACCTGAAAGAAACCCCAATCTTTGCAAGCAAGGTGTAGTCTTTCCAGCTCATAGTCTGCATGATCATGCGACTTTAAGCGTTGCATGTCGATGATGGGTAGTTCGGGTGGTGAGGATGGAAGCCATGATGTGGCTACGGGTTCTTGATCTATGCGAACGTATCGGGGCGGAACCTCTAAAAGTGGTTCCTTTGATAGTTCTTGTACACTAGGTACCAGAAGTGAACTCCCCAAACGTGTTCCTTTTGGTTCCATTATATATATATATGTTCACTCTCTTGTATTGATGTATGGTGCCCGGTGGTGTCATGTGTATATATAGGCGTGTAACGGATGAAACCGAAAGTGAAGTCTTATTATTTATGTTTGTTTGTTTAGCACTGAAAAACAACCCTTCGGTCCATTTTTAATTTTTAAAAAGGTCTACATCCTCAAAACAAGATAAATAAGGACCGCAAAGCAATCATAAAATTAAGAGGTTTTTTGATAAAATCTGAATCATTAAGAGGTTTTATCGCTAGAATGAAAGTTGGGGTAACAGTGCAGATCATGATAAATTTTGTATATGCTTTATTATGTTTCATTTAACATCTTTATTTCCCTTAAGCATTCGGTACTAAAATAAGTCATCAAAAGACATTTTTTAATGAAACAAACGCTCTTAATGCTGAATGTTAAATGATTAAACACTAAACTAAACTATTTAGAGGTGAAACAAGTTTAATGTTGAATCAAACAACCTCTAAGTGTCTTTCAAACGTAACTAATTTATAAAAGAGTCAGCTACTTTATTAGTCAAAATGTGAACCTACAAAAACTATGGTGACCAAAATGCAAAACATAAAATAACAGTACCTCAAACTCAACTTATCTATTAAAAAGTCGTTTGTTAAAATGCATATGCAACCACATTACTTGTACACATACGCACATTATGGGTGCATATCTACATTTCAACACACGACTTTACAAATCATATTTTTTAATAATGTTAAAATTATTTGAATTATAAGCATTTTGGTTAATTTATATAACAAAAAATTCAGCAATTTGTCCCCCTCTATGATAAAGTTGTACATTTTGTTTCTAAGAAAAATGAGTTCTTAATTGAGGATGGACCTATATAGGGTCATCTTCATTGTTGTTGTGGTCGTGTACAGTTGTTTCGTTTCAATGGTTTTGTATACATATGTTTCATTATGTTTGTTTACAATTGAATGGAATTTATTTATTCGTCAATATTAATGGTTGAATGAAATTTGTTTAAGTTAAATGGTTTTAGCGACTGTGATGATAAAAGTTTAAGTGTTTAACAGCATACAAATTACTCACAACACGCAAATGATGTATAATGCTAGTTTTGTCAAGAAGTAAATAATTTGATTTATCGAATAAATTATAGTCCTAAGAGTAATCGATTAACAATTATTATTATATTATGAGGCTCCGAAATAATGAGATTTCATAAAATTAAGTCAAAGCTACCAAATTAAATTGCCATTTATTCGTGTCTATAATCATGGTCCTGAAAACAACATGTTGCATTGTTGTGGACGCACTTGGTTTTTAGTCGGTGATATGGATATTATTGGATATATATTGACAGACTTATCGAAAATGACCGCTTATCTATCTACGCTATTATATATATATAACATTTTATTACTACATGTCATTCTGTCATACATAAGATCAAAGGTGAAGCTTAAACTTTTTTGATGGATGGGTCAAAAATCAAGGGACACATAAGTGTTTGACTTATCGCTATGTTTCGTTATATGTTCAGGTCGACGGTTCGCTTTGGGTCGGATTAAACAATAAAGGATGACCATTCTTACACCTAAAGCTACAAAATTTTTAAACAACCTAAAATATTCATAATGATGCAAAAAAAGCGTAAATAGTCAGAAGAAGATTTACAATGCTGTCGTGAAAAATCGCATGTGGGTAACTTAATACATACAAAAAATTTAACTCATCGATGTCAAAGTTATTACTATTAGCGAGAAACGAGCGTCGGCCACGACCCACCTCGTCCTCAAAAGTTATGTCACTACATGAGACATCATTGTCACATAAATTTGTTTACGTGTCAATCTCACATTCAACTTCACTCATACCTTAAAAATCCTTTTGATCATCTCAATTTCTTATTAATAATTTCCTACTAAGATATTAATTCTTTATAACTAAAAATGAAAAAACACGTGTCAGTTAAAACTTCTGACCTCCGCATTGGATGCACTAGTTACTACTAGACATAGGTTTTTTTAATCATTCCAAACACATATGTATTTAAAAATATGTTTTAATTATTTTCTTTTTTCTTATTTTTTCTTTAATTTGGTTTTTTTAACTTTAGAGTTTGATTTATGGTTAAGCTTTTAGGGTTATCTTTTTTTGTTACTTTTTAGCCTTTTTAGTTCAATACATTTTCAAACATGTGTAATATGCGAGTTACTAATCTAGTTTATAAAGAAAAGAGTAAATTGCAATTCTAAGCCTTGTATGTTTTGGGACTTTAATACACTTTTAGTCCGTGTCTAACAATTTACGTCAATGTGTTGATATTTATTAACACTTACATCTTTTCGTCAAAATTCAATCTAAAATTCCGGCCAATCTAGTCAATAAAGAACTGCCCCAATAGAGAAATCTTTCAGCTCTAATAAAAAAGCGAGTAAAAAGAATTGCCCCAAGAATCGAAATAAACAAAATTTTGGATAAAAATTTGATGTGACAACTTAAACTGTTAGACTTGGACTGAAAGTGTTGAACACTTGAACCCCAGAACATAAGGACCAAACGGTGTACTGTTATATAAATTATAGAAAACATTATTTATTTTTTTAACGATAATTTGGATCACTTACGAACCACTAGCCAACGCGATTATCTTCATTCTCCCATAAGGTCTCTCATAAGTAGAAAACCCACCTTATGTAAAAAAAAACTCCAAACCCAACCTGAAAAGTAAACCCTTATTTTTTTGTCATATGTGAACTTAAGTCCATACAAAGATGCACTACAAAAAAAAATTAATATTTTTATGTGGATGGAGTGGGCCGGTGTTCGACGACGTTGTTCCGTCGCTATTAAAATGAGGCCAATGAGAGTTCACATGATCCAGCTTCAAGGTGATTTAAGATACTTTTTAGGTTTTTAGGAAAAATATAGTTTGTAAGGGAACATCCCTCTTTCAACCCAGTACCCCTCAGCTTTATTTGGTCTAAAAAACATCATTTATCTATATATCAACATGTAAATTTGATTCTAAAACTTCATTAATTACGTTGGACATTTCTTATTTATGAGATTTTTCATAGTTTAGGTCTTTTGGTCTAACTTTCCTTAGACTTAAAAGCTAATTTTGTGATAAAATGACCGAAGCATGCATGATTGCATGTTAAGGAAAACAAAAGGAAAAATGCATATCAAGTATCAACACCCTCCAAGGAGATCCTACAATGCCTCAAAGAAGAAGTAGAAGCATCTCAACCTCATGTAGGTTTGATCCTTCAGTTTAACTTGGTGAGTTTATATTCCTAATTCAAACCACCTAGTAAATTCATCACTTTCTCTTCCCTTCTCTCATTTTTTCTCCATAACAACTCTATAACAAAACTAAAAAGTAATTCCTTTCAAATCTTTCTTTTCTCTCCTTAAATGAAACTCGAAAACAAAATGCTAGTCCCAACCGTCCCTTGCAATTGGAAAATGTGTAGAAAACAAAAAAAGCATAATCCAATTTCATTATATAGTATTTTATTTTTTTAATAGCAATTTATATCACCGATGGATTACTGACTCATCTGATCATCTCTGACCAACCTAAAAACCTTATTTTTTTTCTAACCCAGTTTGAGAAAATCCACTGCCCCAACATAGGTATAAAAAATTCCCACTTCAACCAGTTGAGCTAAGATCATTGACAAATTCATTTGTATATTATTATCGACAAATTAGTTCCTGCATATAATCCAATTAGTCACATAGAGTTTCGAGAGTTTTTAGCTAGATTTGATGACGAAGATGATAGAAGAAACTGACTTTTTTGGAAAATCAATTTATGGAGATGGTAGGTTGGGTGAATGAAGATGAAGATGTATGGTAGGTTGGATCCATTACGATAGTAAAGCAACGAAGTTAATAGTGATGCTCTATTGAGGTTAAGGGGCTCATCTTCATTTTTGATGGATTGGTGTAATTAAGTATGATGTAGACTTGCGAATACATTTAAAGTTTATCTAAGTTAGACGTTTAAAATTCACATAAAATCCAGCTTTTATTTCATTTTAGAATTAGCAGTAAAACTAAATTACATAACACCGAACACGCATTAATATAAACATGATTAATAATTAAAAAATACATATAGATAATTTTATTTATTTAATGCCTCGACTACATTGTTAAATGAAACAAGGCTTAACTACATTTAAAATGTGCTTACAAATTTAAAAGGGTTTATACAAAGTTCTATTGATATACGAGGGTCTACGTCACTCTGGATAAAAACAAGAAGCACGTATAAGAGATTAAACGTGCTTATAAATTTTCCGTTTGATCCCAACTAATTTTTCTACTTAATTTCAGTATTGCTATTTATACTTGTTGCTTTTCTTTCTTTTTGTTTGTTGTTGCTTTTGGGTTTCTTAACAGCTTCTTGTTAGTCTCCTTTTATAATATATCTATTATGTGTCGTCCAAAAAAAACTACATTTAAAAGCTAGTACAGTAGCTTATATATTCTCCTTATCTAAAATGCAAGTGCCAAATGAGAATGGTGGCTCATCGTTATACTTTTTTGTTTCAAATACAAGGTCTAATGTGGATAATTTCTTGTGAGTTATTTAATTGGTTAATTTAAATAGGACACACATTCAGTAGGAGCTAAAGTTCATTAGGTGGACTACTTGCGATCATGATTTGAATCCTTAAGGGACCTGGGTTTAAATCTCAATCTACTAATTTGTTTCTGGAACGCTTGGTTGATGAGTTATCGACTCCGATCAACTTGACCCGAAATAAAGGTTGGGACAAGCCTTTAATTTGATAGCAATTTTGGGAGAGTTTCACTAGGCCGCTTATAAACCGGGCTTCAAGCTCAATTATTACACTGCACCTTTTGAGCGTAACAATCTTATTATTGCGTCAACCGTCATTCTAAAATGGTTAATTTAAGTAGGATCGCGTTAAATCACCTTGCTTTAGTGTGAGATGGTGAAGTGATACAAACCCAACAACTATGTTTAGAATTTACTCGTTAATTTACTGCATATATTGTTTGTGATTGTGAACATGAGAATGTGAGATGGTGAAATAAGGCTGGAACATGCTGTTGGACCAGTGGGCTTGTAGCTAATAGGGCTCGTGGGATGCACCGGATCCAAATCGGATGGATGACACAAAATATTTAATGATGAAATAAATATATTATATGTTTGTGAAATATTGTATTTTGATTTAACAAAGATATTTAATCAAATGTGGAAGATTACAAGTAATTATTTATTAACTAAAGGGGGATTAATAATTATCAAGTTAAATGTTGATAACAATAATAGATAACAGCTAATTATCTATATTTTATAATTAAAAATAAAAACATTTCTGACAGTTTTCTCTTGAGTTTAAGAGTTTAGTCACATTAGTTTGTGGTATTGTCACTTTTGACCCTTTTGAATAGTTAATATAAATGATTAGTACAAGATTTTAAAGCACAAGCTACAACTCCTATAGCTCTTATTATTATTTTAGTACCGTAATGATTTTTTAGCATGTTTTATTTATTTTTATAAATTTTAAAACATTTTTTAATACATTGTTGTGATGTGTGCTCATTCTTTATCTACGTGACTATTACATTTGCATATAAATTTTATCATTGTTTTTGCACGTTTTTTATATATAATATAAATATATTAAAGACCAAGTCTCCTCTTGATCAAATTTTTTTGATTCGGTCTGGGTTAGATGGTTTATTAAAATCTTAACATTAAGATGATAATATCTGCCTAAAGTCTTTAGGTTCATAAATGCTTTGATCAGATAAAACTCATATTATGACACATAGTTAAATATGAATTTTGAGAGAGTTTTTTTTTTGAACCAATTTCAGAAAATATGATCAATAATGAAGATATCAAAATCTGGGATCCATGACAGTTTTTGCAATTACATAACAGTTTTTCCGAAAAGTGTTATTCATTAAAATATATATATGAAATTTAAATAATTAAATTTCTAATACATTTTTAAAGAACGATATTAATAGAAAAAAAATTCCAAGCTGACCTGACAGCTTAACCCCGCCAACGACGCTACCCCATGAATCCCACTAAGGGACATTATGCTCGGAGTCCTCGTCAGATGGACGAAGCCTCTTGAAACCTCGTTATAATATAATCGAAACTATTATACACCCCTTAATTGTTTCAATTTATAATAAAGTTAATTAAATTATACTAAAACAAATAACAAAAATGACAAGTGATTAGCATCTGTCATAATTTTAAGCTTGAAAGGAAAAAACTTTGTTTAACAAACAAAACCAAAACGTTTATAGTTTTGGTGTTTGCAGGCCTGAAAGTGTTTGTTTTTATATATTTATTTAGGGGTTTCAGCTTCCACTTATTAATTAGGGTTTTTCTTAATAGCGATGATGGATGCAGCTGTTAATTCACCAGACCAGGTTCGTTTTCATGTAATCAAATCAAATTTCTCCAGATGCGTTGACTAATGACGAATCAATACTTATCTAATTTACGTTTATTATTTTGATTTGATCACATGTACCCTAATTCAATTGTTTGAGGATAATTTAGGATGTTTTGTGAATTGATCCTGCTTTTATGAAAATTTACATTTGATTTTGGTGTGTTTTGGCATCACAATTGATGGTTTTTTTAAGTGAATTTTTGCATTTTGTTTCTTGATTTCCATTTTGCTTGTACATTTGATTTGATCACCTGTGCCCTAATTCAATAGTTTGAGGATAATTTGGCTTGTTTACTCCTCTAGTTGCTGATCATGCTAAAAGTGCCATGTTTTTGTGGTGTTGTAGAGACTTGTATGTGAGACATGTGGTGATAAAGGGTTCACAAATGCTTTTGTTTACTGTGTTAAGTGTCTAGGCTTTGCAATTCACAGGTACACATTGTTCTGTTTTCCTTTTAGTTTATCATATTCATGTTAGTAAAGTATTAGTTAAAACGTTTAGCTTTTGTGAAATATGATTAATTAGCTAGTTATCACATAGCTCCAACATTGTTCTATTGTTTTGTTTTCAATCTTCAGATACTGCTTAAAAGTAATACCAAAGACGCCAAATGAGCGTGTCATTTGGTATTGTGAAGATTGCCAAGTTAAATTATCACTAACCCAGGAAAAGGAAGCTGCAAATTTAGGACATATAAAAGCTAATGCACAAAATGCGCCAAGGGACGTCAATGGTTCTTTTACAACGGGGACAAAAGAGTTTAATTTTCACAATATACCTAAAAGAAAACGTACAAATAGGAAAAAGGTTGCAGCTTCCTTGGCTGCTAATAAAACGGGTAATAAGATTCAACAAAGGAAAATAGGATTTTTAAAAGATTGCAGCTTGCTTGCTTGCATGCTAAGTGAATGGAAATTGTTAGATGAACCTCAACCGTCCAGTTCATCGTGTGATCTTGAAGAGTTAGTTTCTGAATACTCACCTACGGATAACGAGTCAGATAAAGCAGATAGTCATGAATGCCAACCTGAAACTGGCTCTGGTATATCTGAAACAGTGGACTCTGAAAAGAACCTGCAAGACAACTATTACAGATATGCACAACCCGTCATCGATCCAATATGGAGGTAAGAATATTGATTTATTTATTTCGGTGCTAATATTATTAATTGAACATATAATTATGCATTGTGTGGCTGGTTTGAGGTAGTGTTTGGATGTTCAATTTGAGAGAGATTATTTTATATTGACTAGTCACATTTAAATAATAAGTTGTATTAGAACTTTTTGGCATGAAATAGTGTTTGAATGTTCTCTTATTGGGAGAGTTAGAGAAGAAACGTGTTTCAATGAATGGCAAATCATGATTATGTAGAAACTGTTAGATAAAATGGGCAAGGGTGGTGCCGTGGCAAGCAACTGATTCACTTCTAGAAGAGGTCTTACGTTCGAATGTTGCTTCCATTGATTTCTTGTCATAACGTCCGTAATCTCTTGAACGCCACCTACCAAATTGAAACAACAGTTTACTTGAACCCGTTGTTACTTGTTAGTAGGGTATTGGTAAGTTTTGTGAGTTTACTAGTGAGGGTTCTCCTAGATTTTTTTGGACGGTTCTCCATTTGTGCAATTGTGCATGTCAAAAAGGCCAAAAGAGACATTTATATGTATATTGTTAATATATGTAAAATATGACAGTTAATCTTTTGTCAACCAGTTTATTTAGTGAAAGTTTTAGTTGGTAAAAGAAGTTTCATCATTTTTCAGCGGAAGCTTCAATGTTATTGGCACAACTTATGGTCAATTTGAAGGATTTGCTGCCCATATATCAACCAAAGCTTGTTATAAGGTCTTTCAAGAAGCAAGTATTATGACATCGTCACTTTACCTTGAAATGCATCCCAGGACTGTGTTATGGCCAAAGAGTTTTCAGGAGTGTGAGCCGTCTGATCATATAGCCCTCTACTTTCTTCCAGGAAACCCAATGTAATTTATTTTTCTACTTTTTAATTAAAGTTTTTTTTAACAGCCAAACATTAAAGCTTTTTTTTATTTTTTATTCAGAAATGTAAAGGCTTATGATAACTTGGTCCTAGACATGATGGATAACGGGCTTGCGATGAAAGCCACTACCAAGAACGCGGAGTTACTAATTTTTACATCTCTTTGTTTGCCTCCGTTTTTTAGGCGTGAGTTCTTGAAGTTAATTGAATATTCAAATTTAAATACTAGTTTGATGCATAATTTTATGTTTTTACTAGACATTATTTAAAATGTTTTGCAGGACTTCAAGAGAAGTACTATCTTTGGGGAGTTTTTAGAGGCAAACAGAACGACCCTATATCGTTGACAAGCCATGATCTGTCAAAAGACTCGCCAAATGAACGGGCTGGTGTTAAACAATCTGTGACAATGATGAAGACATTGAATACTCATAGTCCTAGAAGTCATTTGAGTAATAACGGTATATCCTTATATTTTGGTATTTCGCTTTTGTCCATACTATTTGGCTGATGTATTCTTTTTTGCCAAGTGTTGATGTTTTTTGGGAGTTGATGATATTGGGGAACCATTTGTTGAATCCATGGAAATCTATTTTTTTGATTTTGATATAGCGAAACAAAGACGTAGGATTGCAGCTTCCGGGGCTGCTAATAAAAAGGGCAATAAGATCCAACAAAGGAAGATAGGATTTTTAAAAGATTGCAACTTGCTTGCACACCTGCTAAATGAATGGAAATCGTTAGATGAATGTCAACCGTCTATTCCATCTAGGGACGAGTCAGATAAAGCGGATAGTCATGAATGCCAAACTGAAAGTGGCTCTGGTTTATCTCAATCACTGGAGTTTGAAAAGAACATGCAAGACAACTATTACGGACATGCACAACCAGTCATCGATCCAATATGGAGGTAAGGCTATTATTCATCTGTTTTCATGCTATTATTATTATTATTATTATTAATTAAGCATGCAATTAGGCCTTGTTTGGTTTGTTTTAGGTAGTGTTTGGAGTTTGATCCTGATTATAATAAAATGATTAGTCACAATCAAATAATGAGTTGTTATAGAACTTCCTGCAACAATGAGTGTTTCAGTGTGCTCCTAATGGAAGAATTAGAGAAGACAATTGTTTCATTGTTTGGCAAATCATGATTATTTAGAAGCTGATAGATAAGTTGGCCAAAATAGACATTTTTATTGGCCAAAATAGACATTCAGTGGAATTGAAATCTGAATTCCATTTTTTTCATGTGTTTGCTTCACAAAGTTTGTTGGAATTGGAATCTGAATTCAATTCTTATTGTGTTTTATTGAGAAGTGAATTGGAATTGGTATTAGAATTTAGAATTAGTTCCCTCGATATCATTGAAGTAAAAGATTTCAACAATTCTTTTAAATTGTGAAGGTATTTAATAAAAAGAGTTAGAATCAGACCACACACCTTCATCGCATTCGGAACCCATTCCCCCACTGCCATCGACAACCCCTGTTGTCACCGCCACTACAACCATCCCACCATGTTGTTGCCTTTCTTAGGTGTTACGTGTACGCGACTGGACCGGGGATCCAATTAGGCCTTCAGAAATTAATTCACCACACACCTCAGACCACACACCTTCATTGCATCCGACACCCACTCCCTTATTGCATCCGGCAGCTCGCGTTGTCACTGTCGTCACCGCAGCCACAGCCAGCCCATCATGTCGTTGCCTATGTTAGGTATTACGTGTACACAACGTCACAACTGACCCAGGGATCCGATTAGGGCTTAAGAATCAATAAACTGCAATGACTCGGGACTAAAGAACTTGACGGTAGATTTAGTTGATTGCTAAAATGAGTTTAGTGAGAAGTAACAGATAAATCGTACGAATACTACGCAGTGGAAATAACCAAACAAAACCTGAAATACAAAAAACGGAATCTGATTTGGGGCTGATCTGTCTGGTTGGAACCAGGTCGTAGTGGCAATGGTCCAGACAGTGGTGGCAGTTCTGCTGGCTGTCTGGTGGTTCCATGGTGGCTATCGGCTGGATGGTAGGTGACTTAGTGGTGGGGAGGCGGCTGCCCTCATGCCCAACCGTAACTGGCATAGTTGCCGTCGCCACTGCCATCTACGTCGTCTCTTGCCCCCTGCGAATGGTAGGCAGTTGTGGTGGGGGCTGCTGTTGCGACAATGCTGAACGCGATGGTGGGGGCAAGGCTGATAGATTCTAATTCTTTTATTGTTGTTTTGGCATCCAATTGCATTACATATTCAAATTCCTTGAAATTCCAATTTTTTTTACAAATTCTAATTCCTTAGACAATTACTTCAAATTCTAATTCCTTAGACAAATACCAATTTCTTCAAATAAAGAATGGCGCAAACCAAACACACCCTTGAAGTGTTTATTGAAAGTTTTAGTTAATAAAAGATGTTTTTATCATTTTCCAGGGGAACCTTCAGTGTTCTTGGTAGAAATTTTGGTCAATTCGAAGGATTTGCTGCCCATTTATCAAACAAAGCCTGTTATAAGGTCTTTAAAGAAGCGGGTACTCTGACATCGTCACTTTACCTTGAAATGCACCCCAAGTCTGTTTTATGGCCTAAGAGTTTTCAGGAGCGTGATCCGTCTGATGATGATATAGCACTCTACTTTCTTCCAGGAAACGCAATGTAAATTCAATTTTGTTCTATCCTTTAATTAAATTTTGTTTTTTATCAGCCAAATTTAAGCCTTGTTTATTTTATTTTTTTCAGAAATGTAAAGGCTTATGATGACATGATCCTAGACATGATAGATAACGGGCTTGCGATGAAAACCACTACCAAGAACGTGGAGTTATTGATTTTCACTTCTGTTTCCCTGCCTCCATTGTTTAGGAGTGAGTTCTTCAGTTCCTGAAGCTAATAGATTATTCAGATATTAGTAATATCTTGGTGTTTATTTTTATTTGTTTTTACCTGAATTTAAAATGTCTGTAGGATTTCAAGAGAAGTACTATCTTTGGGGAGTTTTTAGACACGATCTTACATCGTTAGAAAGCCATGACCTGTCAAAAGACTCGCCAAATGAACCTGTTGATGTTGAACAATCTGAGACGATGATGAAGACATTGGATACTTATAGTCCTCGAAGTCATTTAAGTAATAACTGTATATCCTTTTATTTTGACATTTCGCTTTTCTTCATACTATTTGGCTTGTGTGTTTCTTGGCACCTGTTGTTGATATTTGGTCTTGTGATATTTTTGTAGGAGTTGATGATATTGTGGAACCATTTGTTGAATGCATGGATAAAGCAATGGATCAGCCCATTGTGTATGAGAGAAGTGAAGATAATAATGATTGTGACTTTGTGAACACCGAAGAATCGGAGCATATTCACATTCACAGGTAGGTACCGCTTTGCCTTCTGTTAGCGGGTTTCTAGTTCATGTCATATATAGTGTAATTACAACATTCAATGTTTAATCCCTGTTTAATTTACACCACACCTTCCTTCATTGTGAACAACTGAACATCGTATTGTTCTATTTTGTTTCTGTTAGGTTCTTCAGAACTGTAAAGCCGAGGATACCCCGCGCCCCACAAGATGTTCCGGAAGCGGAATGGATACATCCAAGGCTCTCACAACACCACCATTTGGTCCAAAGAAACCTATTCATGCAAAAACTGAGCCCGTCAAGCCCGTTCATCATTGAAAAATTAATCAAGAAGGATGTTTCCATAGGTGATGCGATATCCGAGTGCTTTATGAGGATAGGATGGAGCGGGGTCCTTGCTTTGGAGCCCGATGAGGTGTACCCTGAAGCGGTAATTGAGTGGATGTCTACTTTACAAAGGACGTGGTCAGCGATTGGAAATATGGAGTTAACCGGTGAAGTCAATGGGAAGAAAGCTACACTGGATATGAAATTCATTCGGGAAACATATGGAGTGGATACCGGTGTTATCGAACATCCAGAAGCTCAGTACGAGCATTTAGCCGAAAAAACATTATGTGGAAAACAATGGAGAATAATGACGGATGCTATCTTTACGACAGTAGATGAAGGAACATTGACGGAAAATCTAACTCCCCTAGCTAACGCTCTGTGGCGGATTGGAATGCGTAATATCCACCCGCGAGTAGGGCGTGAGATGGAAGTTTGTCGTCATGAGGTGCCGATCATCTATGGTCTGGCAACAGGGAATATCGCGCTATCATACGCCCACCTTGTTATAATGAATATTTGGAGAGCTTATGAATTGAAGGAAATGAGCTATATTCCCCATGCCTATTTAATTTCTAGTTTCTTGAAACTGAAGAATGTTGTTGGAATAAATATGGTGCCTAAAAAGATTCAAGAAAATTCCAGTTTTAAATAATGGTTCACAGTATCAGGATGCTGAGAAATGAAACGATAGTTAGATTATTTTAGGCCAATCTAATGTAGGGTTTAGATTTGTAATTGTATTTGTTTGTTGTATCATGTATATGATGTTTTTTATTAGTTGAAGAAATACTCTCGTTTTTTATACATTATCACCACTTGATGGGGATGGTACTTTAAACCAAATTTTGAACAACTTCCTGTATAGTTACATATCCTAATTTGGCGGACACCGCTTATTCGACACATATATGACTATACATACGAGTCGTCTAGTCATGTCATCACCGGCAAAGATGCGAAATTTGTTTCAACTGTAGATTTCTGTCCTAATGCAAATCTTATAGGTTTGTACGGGACGTATACACTGTTATTTATACGACGTGTATAGGGCTATACGAGTTGTATGATCAAGACGCATGGTAAGTTTTGTCTCGTTATGTTTGCCGGATATTTAGGATTTCTCGTTATGTGTATCATTTATTTGACATGAAAATATATTTTTTTTATAAATGTCAATTCTTTAAGGGCTAAATGTATATTTCCTCTCCAAAACACTTTAAATGCATATTTACCCAGACAAAAAAATCAATTGCATATTTCCCCTTGTAAACAACTTTAATTTGTAAATATACTCATTTTTAATAAGGTCATTTAGTTAACATTGGATATATATGCAATTGATTTTTTTAGTTGGAAAAATATGCAATTAGGGGTGTTTATGGGGGTATATATGCAATTGAATCATTATTTAACATGACGTAATATTGCTTATTATTTTTTGTCAACTATTTAACACCATGTAATATTTATTGTCATATATCTGTTAAAAAATCCTAGGATTTTCGGCTTGGAAAATCATAAAGTTTTTCTATTTTCATCGTAAGTTTAACTAACACTAGAAGTGGGACCCGTGAGAACCACGGGTCGTACACAGCTAAAATGTGTAATATGATAAAGAAATATTAGATTACCATTAGCATAAGTACAATAACTTTAAATCGTAAATTAAAAGAAACACATGGCTGAACATCAAAAATTACATTATTATAATGACTGCAGATAATGTCTGAGGCATGGATTCGCAAAACTGTATGAGAGTAATGTTGATCATTAAGAAAACTTGCAAAATGTGTAACGTTAAATGATACATTGAATCTGTCTGTATAACAGGTTATGTTTGATAAAAAACATTGTAAGATCATCGTATTTACATTAAATTCGAGATTAAATAGCATATATACCTATTAAAAATTAAATTGATACAAATTTAGTTTGCCTAATTTTATGATTCAGTAATCACGGTTTTTAGAACCATATATACCTATTAAAAATTAAAAAAACAATAATAAAGTACCTCCATGCTCATAAACCATTGTGCACAATTGGAACCATATATACCATATTTTCCTCCCTGAAATCACAATTCATCTGGTAATCCATGAATCCGCAAAAAGAATAAGTAATTTATGCAAGTTAATGAAATATTATGTTTTGATACTATTTTGACCCATTTACATTCAACTTATATAACCATCTAACATTACTCCAACATGCTTAATGTTCTAACCTTCTTATATTTTCTACAAATCTGCCATGTTCAACTTATTTTCTACAAATATGTGGTGTTCAACTTATATAACCATCTAACATTAATCCAACTTATATTAATCCAACAAAGCTAAATGTTCTAACCTTCTTATATTTCTACAAACACACACTGCCATGTTCAACTTATATAACAATCTAACATTAATCCAACATGCTAAATGTTCTAACCTTCTTATATTTCTACAAACACACACTGCCATGTTCAGCTTATATAACCATCTAACGTTAATCCAACATGCTTAATGTTCTAACCTTCTTATATTTTCTACAAATATGTCATGTTCAAGTTATGTAACCATCTAACATTAAACCAACATGTTCAACAATGTTCTACTATTAATCAAGTGAAATTTAACAAATTCAACAATGTTCTTCTATTAACCTAAACTTAACTTCAAACTAACTCACTCTTTAACTACCAAGCAAGTAACCTAACCAACTTTTGGTGGAGTTATTAATTACAACATAATCTATTATTTTGTCAAGCACCTTGTGAAGAACCAAATACGTAACAATTCAAACACACACACATACACACAAACACAATCTTCTGAAACACACATACACACTCACACAGATATAGTTCAAAATTAACGCACCAAATCTCAACAACAAAACATAGACAAATTATGCGAGTCAGAAACTACCATTAAAATGTGTTAACCACGTTGTTCTTGCTACTGCTGCGAGAAAGAAAATTGGAATTACAGCCTGCAAACATCAAAACAATGAATTTTTTTGGTATAAATCGATTGGACCAATATTCAGTATAGTAAGGTTTTAACTGGAGTCATCTAGGGAGGATATGATATGCCTAAACAATACATCTGAATACTGAAATACAATGAACTTTGAGAAGAAATAAAAAGGCTTACATTATTGACTCCTCTTTTTCACTTCAACACTCTCTTCTTTCTTTGACTCAGCAGCAATGGGTACAGGTGCACCACCACCGGCACAGGCTGCAGGCCAACTGCAACACCGCTACCACAAGAAAGAAGGTGCAACACCACCGGCACAGGCTGCAGGCCAAACTGCTACACCACTACCACAAGAAAGAAGCTGAAGTCAACTTCTCCCTTCCAATCAATGAATTCAGTAACATGAAATTCCACTTTACATGAGACATCAACAACTCAATTATATCATCATTACCATCAGCTCCAAGCCTCCAACTGAACACATAATCAGTTTTCTCCAAGCCTCCAACTGAACACATAATCACTTTTATAAGTATAAAATATACATTTTTATAACTAAAACACAATCTTAATTAATCTCTAAAGGAATTAAAACTCAGGCTCGGTTACATACAACAAACAAAGTAATCATATATCAAGTTAGAGTCAAACAATTAATCTCCATAATGGGTTTCAAAAGATAAATCTAATGATATATTAAATATAAACACACTTTCAGATACAAACAAACTACTTCGGAATATAAATGACTGAAAATTTCAAAAGATGATTTTTTTTCCATTTACCAAGCCCAAGATTACATGTAACTATGATATGCTCAAACATGAAACTATCATTCAGTTTAGGCTAAAAAAAAAAAGTTGTCCTTAGCATACAAATACAGTAGAATCAAGACAAGACAGGCTTCAAGTTCAAGATAATCCTCAACTGCACACACTTCTAGGTCTTTTTATATAAAACGAAAACTAAATTTAATCATCCAAAGTTTAATTTAGGAAACATGCAATGAGGCTTACCCACTTACATTAATCTTGCAACACTTGTCACCATCAAAGAAATCTGAGGAAAAAAATATACAACTTCATAAAGATGTGGATGTTGAAGCCAAAAATCTGAAAAAAAAAGATGAACATATATTTTATTCATCAACAACATCCATTAACAACATTTTGGAATGGGTCAATATTGGTTGGGCTACGTCTTATAATTATACAAATTAGTATTTTCAACATATCCTAGTATTCCTTTAACGACTTCGAATGCAAAGCATGATCAAAAGAAAGACTCCTACCTATTCATACACAAGCATATGTTGTCTCTGTTGAAGTGTTATGATGTTTGGATGCCTTACATGGGATACCTATGGAGCCGTCCACACAGGCCCATGTTCCAAAGCTGCGGCTCCAAACCCTAAACTGAATACAAGTAGTTTGTATGAGAACCAAAAAACAAACCTACTTCTACAATGAGAACTCAAACAACAATAACTTATGCACGCACAGTTTACATAAATATTCATCACAATATTCACCAAATGACATCAAAATTAGAATTCACATTTCAAAATCAACAAATCTTACCATGACCCCTCTACATATGAACAGAAGTTATAAAAGAATTGATAATCAACTACACTTAAAAAGGCGTAAAACGATTCAAGATTGAGCTTTTAGAAACAAATTTCACACAAATCCCAAAAAATTACTACGGGCCAAAAGACATATGTCCAGCTACTACACACAAATCCCAAATAATACACTCGGTATACGACCAGATCTGAGCGAAGATAAAAATTTATAGATCTAAAAAAAATTTATAGATCTGAGCAATAAAAGACATACCATGATCTGCTCTCCAGAATAACATATTCGGAACGACGAAGCTACTTACACGTGAGTAAACAAAAACACATGAATGGACGATTGGTCTCAACTTTTTAATCAATAAATTATCAACACAATATTATGATCTTACTTACAAATCTAACTGATGTACCTTAGATTGACTCCAAATCGCTTTGAGAACGACGAGTTCTGATTTGACGAAGATTCTAGCGCCGATTATCGCCATTTGAGGTGGGTTTTGAGGCATTCTATGGTAGTTATTTGTATGGATGTTACTGGTTTTGGTTGAAGGTTAGTAGACGGTAGGTTAAAGAGAGGAAGAGAGTTGGAAGGTGTAGATCTGAAATGTCTTCTTGTTTTTCGAACTTTTTATCAGATTCTCTTTTTGTTTTGAATTTGAAATATGCCGCTCAAACTATACCGCCCAAAAAATAATTTCAAACCAATTTTACACACCCATTTATGACATCACAATTCCACGTCACATGGCCCGAGAGCTTGCCACCTCTGCATAGATGACGTCACCTAAGATCCTTCTATTATAGATAAGTAAGATTTTTCACATGAACTCTTAAAATTTGAGAAGGACACCATTTTACCAAACACGTAAGTACCATTGGCTGCAAAGCATTTGATTTTAAATTTTGGTCCGTACAAATGATAATGGATTGCTAGTTTTGATAATTTTGAATTATCAAGGTGTTTCCACCATTATTTCTACGAACGATTCATAAACATAAAAGAACTTAAGTGAACAAAAATAAACGAACATTTAATAATGTAGACGCTTTAAATTAAGTATACATAATTCAAAGACGTTTCAAAGACATCTATACATAAGACTACATATAGTGGTTAATGCCCTTTAGGGGCATTATGTGACAAGTGGATGCTATGTCACTAAGGGGCATTATCACCAAAATGGGTGTAGTGGTTAATGCCCCACATAATGCCCCACAATCATTACCCCATCATTTAACTAATCATTTAATAAATAATTTATTTAAACATTTATTTATTAATAAAAGTAAAAATACATAAAAGTAAAATACACGAGTACGAAACCGAAAATAAACTAGTCATCACGCGTCACCCTACGATTTAACCAACAATGCTCGACCAAGTCCGCCGTGAGAGCATAATGCGCCTCTTTGTTACGCTTGAAGTTGGAGTTCGCTATTCTTTCTTCCATGCTTATTCGTTCGCGTTCCGGTTCGACATATCCCGGTGTATAATCCTGACAATAGGCTTTGCCTTCATCCTCCAAAATCATATTATGTAATATGAGGCAAGCGTACATAACGTACATCATTTTTTCCTTTGACCCTAGCCGACACGGGTTGCTCACAAAATGCCAACGTTTCTTGAGAACTCCAAAAAGACGCTCGATATCTTTCCTTGATGATTTTTGAACTTTTTTAAAGTAAGCTCTCTTTTCGTCAATTGGGTCTCTAAACGTTTTTATTATCATCGGAAGCTCCGGATATATGCCATCACCCAAATAATATCCAAACGGATAATAACTTCCATTAACAAAAAAAGATGCCTCGGGTGCATTGCCGGCTATGCGATCCTCTATGATTGGCGACGCCTCAAGAACATTGATGTCGTTGTTTGATCCGGCGGAACCGAAATAAGCATTCCAAATCCAAAGGTCGTACGAAGCAACCGCTTGAAGAATCACCGACGGTCCTTTTTGGTCACCCCGTGTAAACTGTCCACGCCAAGCGTTTGGACAGTTAGCCCATTGCCAATGCATGCAATCTATGCTATCAATCATACCGGGTAAACCATGCACTTCTTCGTGTACGTCGTATATTTTTTGTAGATCTAACCATGTCGGCTTTCTCAAATAACACTCTCCGTAAAGGTCAATAATACCTTTACAATAGTTTTCCATGTTATCTCTTGTTGTTTTCTCTCCCATTTTTAGATACTCGTCGTTTATGTCGGTTGCGTTGCCATATCCAAGGATGCGTAAAGCCGAAGTACACTTTTGTATAGCCGTAAATCCCATCCTTCCTCTCGCGTCGCATCTTTGTTGAAAATAAGGTTTTTCTCGTTCCAAATCTTGAGCTATACGTAAGAATAGCCTTGAACTCATCCGGAACCGACGCCGAAAACTAGCTTCATTATATCGTGGCTCAACCGGATCGAAATAATCTTTCATCAAACGTTCATTCGCCGCCGCTCGGTCTCTCTAGACGGATACTCTTTGATAAACGGGTCTCGGTGGGTTAGCGACGTGTTGCAAAAACGAAGCCGCGAGTGCAACCGCGCTTGTAACCGCATTATCCATCTCTATTTCGCCCGTTGAAGTGCTATCTCCACTTGACGATGAAGCATATGATTTCATTTTAGATTATTTGGTGTGTGTGGTTTGGGAGAAAATTAGAGTATAGTGTGTGTGTTTTAAAAAAATTGGTGTATTTTGGATATGTATTTATATAGTGTGTTTTAAAAAAAAGTTGGTAATTTTTTTTTTAATTTGGTCAAACTAGCCGTTCACTAGCTGTTGCAATGTATGTGTATCGATTTTAGTGGGGGCGCGGGCGTCGTTTATAAAACGCCCAAACGTATTTTTGCCGGATAACGCTCCTTAATAATGGTGTTGAGGCGTTAAGGGGCTGGATTTTGGGTGGGATAACGCCCACTACGGCTGGTCTAACCATGAGTAGTAACTTCTAAACAAACAAAAATATCTAAAATGAAGTCTAAAACTTACTTCAGAAGCCTATTAAAAAAATCATAATCATAATCAACAATACATTGATACACCATTTTGAGTCAAGCTCAATCTACATGGAAACATTCTAAGTGACTTATTAATGAAAACAAACGAACATAATAGACAACTAGACATATATGAAAGAACATAAATAAACACTGACATCCATAATGATTTCTAACCATATAAAACGTTTTATATTTTTAAAATAGTTAGGTTTGTTCATAAAAAGTTTATATAAATTGAACATGTCTTTCATTCATTTTATAAAAAAAAATTTAAAAACAACTATATAACGTTTCTAGAACTTATATTAGGGAAAATGTCACAGAATAATAATCAAATCGTCAAAGTCTTCAAGTTAGGTCACTCACACATGTTTGTTTAAATTGGGTCACTAAACTTTCAAATCGAGCCATTATTGGATTTTTTTGTATCAAGAAAGATACTGGAGAAAAAAAAAAGGTTCGGGAATCGGGATTTTTAATATATGTAATATTAAATAATGTTAATTATAATAATATATAAAAAAATCTAAAATCTACGTCATCACTCCATATAAGCATAAAAGAAAAAAAAAACTTTTACCTAATTGAAAATAAAACATGTAAAAACACATTAAAGCCTATAATTTAAATAAAACATGAAGAGTGACTTCATTATAACACTTTTAAAACTTAATAAGCTAACTAAAACACTTTTAAAACTTACTTATCATTATGTAAAAGTTCTTTGTTACCAAGTAAAACTTAGTTATCTTTATGTAAAAGTTCTTTGTTACTAGGTATATAACATTGCATTTCTAATTAAACCTAGTAAATATAATAGGTAACAAGTAATGTATGATGATTAAAAAAACGTAACATGTATATCACAATGATAAGTTAAATAAATAATTAAAAAAAACTATTAATTAGTGACTCTCCATCAACCCCACTAAAATAAAGTGGAAATGAATTATTTGATGGATAGTGTGCCACTTTTGGGGGGAGCCTTCGGTAAATATTCATATTCATTCTAAATTAAATATTAAATAAAGTGTAATTTTATTTAATTACTTATAAATGAATCATATAAAATTTAACTTCGTTGATACTTTTTAAAACACCTAACATAAGAATTTCTAACAATAATTATTATTAGGTCACTTAGAAGCAAATGAATTAATTTTTAACCACAAGATCACGTTTCTACATGATATTTGTGTTTTGTTTCTTTCGTCTATAAAGAGTTTGGGTCAATAAGAAACAAAATTAATTACGTTTTAGTTTCTTAAATTCTAAATAGTATTATTAACCCGCACATTGCAGTAGGAATTTTCAATGCGGGTCTAACGTTAAAAGAAGTTAGAAAAAAATGTATACAAATATTTTTAAGCACTCAAATTGTAAAAAATCAAAATAAATATGCTCACGCCGGTGATTAAATTCGGCTAGTGGATGGGCAAGAAAAAATGGGTTGTGCTAACTAAGGCCTTATTTTTGGTTTTAATACCTATATGGCTGCAGTAAAATGATATATCCACTCAAGGAAAAAATGGTCTAATCATCATGTTGTCTGGGTTCTATTAATGTGTTACTGTTTATATCACTTGTTATTAATATTATAATATGAAATTACTTTATGAAATTTTAGACTTGTTTTAATTTGCTTAACCTAACGGAACAAAACCAAATTAGCTACTTAGCTTGTCTAAAGAGTTTTATTCTACAAGTAATTGCTTCAATGCATTTAAATAAGGTTTAATTAAAAGAAACTATATTCTCTAACCTCAACACTCCAAATTCATTTATGATGTTTTGAACCCGTTTATTACAACACACATCTAGACATTTTCATTTTGATCACTACCCATTAATAAGAGTATAAACTCGGTTTAATTTATCAATCCGTTTCATCTGTTCATAATAGGTTATGAGAGCAACATTCAGGTGATGTATATGTCTACTATGACAAAAAACAAACAGTGACCGTTCTCTTATATTGTTGGTTACATAATAAAAAATGATTAAGACGTAATTTATTTTGCTTATCGATGATCTGAACCTCATTAAAGAAGCACAAGTTATTTTTGTGTTATTATAATTATATTTTGATGGTTAAGATTTTAATCATTTCTAAAACAAAATATTTTTTTCAACAACTTTTTTTTTCAAAAGGTGAAATAAACCATAACTTGTTAACAACAAAACTAAAACTCATAAGTCATAACCTAAAGATCCTAACACAAATATGTTATTACTGAGCCACTAAACACATTAGCTCCTAAAACACACTATCAAAAAGTATAAAAATAAATAACAAGAGTCGATATTCCTCGATCCTCCTAGTGTCCTACCCTATCTATATCTCCATCCCATCAATAATAAGTCACCAACTTTCCACATCAAAAATGGTATCCAATAAATTAATTTTCTTTTCCCCACTCATAATTTTCTCCTTATTATTTTATCTAAAATTTATATTTGATGAGGGTGCTTAATGCTTCTATAATTTTCTCCTTATTATTTTATCTAAAATTTATATTTGATGAGGGTGCTTATTGCTTCTATAACATAAAATACAATTAGGATGATTGTACTTTTATTAAAAAAATGATTTTAACCCAAAAAATGTCAATAGAATATCCTAGGTTTAAGATTTACATAGTTATTTTTTTTATCATGATTAACGTGAGTTATTTTATCTGATTCATTGTATTGTAACGATAGACATATTAACTTTTATCTTTAAAAAAATATCATGTCATCAATTGATCATTGTGCTTCAAAATCATTTCATCTAAAGGTAATTAAAACTTTTTTCTCGATAAATTTCCAAAACAAATTTAGTTAAGTTAAATCGAGACGATGTCAAACTTCAATGAGCCTGACTTTGATGATATCCTATGCATCTAGTATATTTCTTGCAAACTAATATATTTTCTTTGTTCAACAAATCCCTAATCACGTATTAAAGTAACGATGGTAGAAGCAAAAGACAGTGAAGAGGAGAACCAACTAAAAAGAGGAAGAAATTACGTTTATGCCTTCACGTACCCTGTCAAGATTTATAACTTAACCCAATTAATTATTAATCCATAATCATATAAATGACTTTGTTACAAACCATTAAACTAAAGAAAATGTTTGTTTAACAACAATGATAATTCAGGTGCATCGATATGTCTCATCAAGTCTTTATCAACAATGTATTTTTTGTTAGTTTGACTTACGTTTTAAAAAGATACCGATTTCTTCATAAAACTTTCTAACTTGTATACATCTAAAGAACACTACACTAACAAATAATGGAGGTGTTTTTTTGTTTTGTTTTGTTTTGTTTCCTGATATAGATTTTAAGCTTTTTGTTTCCATTAATGGCTTCTCCTCCGCCTTTTTCTTCCCTCCACCGCCGCGAACATCTCTAAATTCATTCCGGTTGCTCATCTTTACACCCTCCTTTATGATCCATATAACACACACACACACAATCTTTACACCCGAACTGTTACTGTAAGTCTTGTTATATCTTTCATTTTTCTTAAATTTTTCATTTTTATCTCTTTATTTTGCTTTCTAATCCTTAAAAAACAACTAAACCACATTTTTTCATCATCTGGTATATATTTTGTTGTTTGAATTTGGGGGTTTTGATATGTGCCATCTTGTTTCATGTGTATGTATGTATGGTATTAGTTCATTGATAGTGATAGATGTTGTTTGAATTGGGTGTTTGTTACAGGTGGGATTTGTATGATGGATACAAGGTTTAATCATTCTGGGTCAACACCATCAGAGGAGTCAGCATTGGATTTGGAAAGAATTTGTTGTAATCATGTAAACAACATGACATCACCAAGTCCACCTGTACTGTCTACAACGACATCCGCAGGTCAACAACCCGTGGAGACGAATGCTGCATATTTCTCATGGCCTAATTCTAGCAGGTTGATTGATGCTGCTGAAGATAGAGCTAATTATTTTGGAAATCTTTTGAAGGGTGTTTTGCCTGAAACTCTTAACCGCTTACCAACCGGACAACGAGCCACTACATTGCTTGAACTCATGACTATTAGAGCTTTCCATAGCAAAATCTTGCGCAGGTGCAGTCTTGGGACTGCGATTGGGTTTCGGATTAGACGTGGGTTGCTAACTGATATACCTGCTATTCTTGTGTTTGTGGCCCGAAAGGTTCATAGGCAGTGGCTTACTCACATTCAGTGTTTGCCGTCTGCTCTTGAGGTTTTTACTTAGTTTTTCGATCTTATATTTTTATTGTTGGTGCTTTAGCTTTTACTGAATAAAGATATTGAACAGGGACCTGGAGGTGTGTGGTGTGATGTTGATGTTGTAGAGTTTTCTTATTATGGTGCACCTGCAGCAACTCCAAAGGAACATATGCATTCAGAGCTTGTTGATGACTTGCGTGGAAGTGGGCGGTGCATTGGTTCTGGTTCCCAAGTAAACTCTCTGACCGACCATTTATCTCTGTTGTGATGATAAATCATCCGCATTTGGTATCAAACTTTTAAAAAGCTTTATAGATTTTTATGCCATTTGCTCATCAAAGCATAAACTCCATCCTGTATGTTCAATCATTAATCTCAGTCACCAAGTTTCTTATTAGTCATCTTTGACTTTAGTTCACAATATTTACATTGACTGACTCCTTTTGGGACGCCCATTTACTAGTGTATGGGTCGAGCTCAGTTTGGTGGACCTCTAACACTCGTCCACTTTTTTAGTAAAATTATTCAAGTGTTAGATATGACTACAAAAATTATAATATTAGTTTTCACAAATAGGTTTTATGTACTAATTAAATATACATTTAAGGTAATTTTCAACCCATTTGACATGTATCTGTTTATATTAATTTGACCCATTTGAGACAGAAACATAACCCATACTGTATCATTCAAAGTGAACATGTTGAAACTGCAACCTTCATTATTGATACCTCATTTAAGAACAGGTTACTTTTTTTCGTTTCTGCCTACTTGATCTAAAATAAAACATTAAGTAACTTGTGGCGTTTTTAGGTTGCAAACCAAGAAACATATGGAACTTTGGGTGCCATTGTTAAGAGCCGAACAGGAAACCGCCAGGTGGGTTTCCTCACAAATAGACATGTGGCGGTGAACTTAGATTATCCAAATCAAAAAATGTTCCATCCGTTGCCACCTTGCCTTGGACCCGGGGTGTATCTAGGGGCTGTGGAGAGGGCCACCTCATTCATCACAGATGATCGCTGGTATGGAATATTTGCTGGAACAAACCCAGGTAATAACAATAATAATGATACTAGTCACAAATTAATATTATTATATGTTCTACAGCTTAACATTTCTGTCTTGTAGAAACCTTTGTTAGAGCTGATGGAGCGTTCATTGCATTTGATGAAGACTTGAATATGTCAAATGTGACGACGTCTGTAAAAGGCATTGGGGAAATTGGTGATGTTAAAGTTATAGACTTGCAGTCTCCAATCAGCAGTTTAATTGGTAAACAAGTGGCTAAAGTTGGTAGAAGCTCGGGGTTAACTACCGGGACAATAATGTCATATGCCTTGGAATACAATGATGAAAAAGGAAATTGTTTCTTTACGGATTTCTTAGTTGTTGGTGAAAACCAAGAAACATTTGATCTTGAAGGTGATAGTGGAAGTCTAATCCTTTTAACAGGACAAAACACGGATGAGAAGCCACGGCCCATTGGGATCATTTGGGGTGGTACCGCCAACCGTGGACGGTTGAAACTCAAAGTGGGTCAGCCTCCAGAGAATTGGACTAGTGGAGTTGATCTTGGACGCCTTCTTGATCATTTGGAACTTGATCTTATCACAACTAACAAAAGTTTACAAGGTATGTACTCATGTCAAGCCTTAAATGATTCTAATACAAGATCTAAATAGAACTAAAGTACAAAAAGATCATTAAAAAGTTGAATCTTTTGTTTAGCAAATGCTTCTTATACAAAATTAGTTATTTTAAATATATTTGATATGAACGATCTGGTTTTGTTTGGTGCAAACACCTAAAACCCACTAATTTAGGCGATTAATACATTTTGGACCGAAGAGAATTACACTACCGTAAAACTAGCTCTTATTTACAGGCCTGGTACTTCTTGGTTCATTGTCATGGATTGATGGTTTTGGACTTAGGAGTGTTTGGATTTTTTTTGGAACTGATTGACTGATTTAGTTAATGGTTTAACAGTCTGATTATCTTTAATTATTTGGTTATTTAGGGATCAAATAATCATTTTGGGTAGCTACTTTTAGCTGCAAGAAAATTTTTATCAAAGGGCATGTGGCCTAGCGGTACCAAAGTGTGTAGGAAAGGTGTCCGTTGTCATCCGGTTGGGTTTAAGTCCCATGTAGACCCTGTAGGAGCAAAGGGTATGTGAGTTAACCATTCTAAAAGAACAAAAGGGTAAAATAAAATGACCTAAATACCCCTTTTTAAACGTAATCTACGAGACTTTTATTCCCATATCATAAGACTTATCTTCCTTTTTCTTCCCATAAATATCCTTTTCTGGTCATTTTATGTATTAATTTCTTGAATAATATGATCTAGGGGTGGTCAGTGTCCCGGTCTGCTGGTTTTGACAAAACATTTCAGCATATACCTAACTGAGGTTTTGGATAATAACCAACCAAACCACATAATTGCTTTGAAGTGCATGTCTTTGACTCTTAAAACTTCATATTGACATGTTTATCATCATTTACTTTTACTCAAATTGTAGCTGCGTTGCAAGATCAAAGAAACGTGTTTGCAGCAGGGATTGATTCTACTGTTGGAGAATCATCACCTCCAAAAGAAAAAAGCGAAGAAGATCACGAGCCACTTGGAATAATAAAGCTTCAGGAAGTCCCAAGGGGAGAGTTCATGCATGAAGAACATCAGTTTATAGAAAGCTTCTCTGCAAGATCTCCTACTTATGAAATTGGGAAATCTGAAACTTCAAATGCAAACAATCTTTCACCATTAAAACTTGAGGCCCAAGACATTTTTGTCAGTCTACAATTGGGTGAACCACACACCAAGAAACGAAAGCTAGCAGGTTCTTCATCGCTTGGTGAAAACCTCGGTTGAGTAATTTTTACGACATACAAAATGTTTCTACCCGTATATTTTTGTGTTTCGTTCTAAGTGTAACAGTTCACAGCAATGTGTCATGTGTCATGCTTGAGGTAAGAGAATGTTCAAAATATATGCATTTTCTTCTTTCTTGTTTTGGTTTACTGCTACTGCTCTTGAAAGAGTACCAACTATTATTGATTGGTAATTTACACTGATGAGTTTGGAAGTTTAATTTATGTAATTGGCTCCTGTTTCTTTTATTGTGTATTTTAACCTTACATCTCGACGTAACCAACAACCGATCAAGTCAGTTGTTTGAGTGTTTGATGAAAAAAATGAACACCAAAATGAAAATTTTCAAACAAACCCAAGGATGAGTGGTCTTTTACACAGACAAATGTGAATCATAATGGTTGAGATTCCAACATCGGCAGCTCAACATAAGTCAACCAAGGATACTTTGATATATCTTTGATATATCATGTGATTGTGGTTCCTTGATGGTTTTGTTAGTCTTTGTTTGGCAGTGGCTGCCAGGCAGTAATTTGCGATATAGGCCAAAACAGCGGTGGTCTCCTTTAAAGTGTCGCTGGTAATACATCTCACATCATAAATACATTCTTGCCAAGAAAACTTGCATTGTTCTCTATGCGTGTAGACAATAAAAACTCATCATACTTTCGTATATTACATGGAAAAATCTAGCTTAGCCCACATTTGATGTAACTCGCTGATTTTTCACATATACATGTATATTGTATGTAAGAAAATATGTTGGTTTTTTATGGTATACACACTGTGAAATTAAAAGGTAGTATGTTGATTTCACATATTTAACTATTCATAAGAGTATCATCAAAATTATATTTAAATTATGTATATATACATGCTCATGTTTTCTTATGTAGCTTTTACATTTATACATGAAACGCGAAAGTGTCACCTGATAAGATAGGACACCGTCATTGCTTTCATATGTAACTGATTAATTTCTGCACTGAAGAAAACATAATCTTAATCATGTCCATCTCAACGAAGGTGGTGCCTGTTAGAGATACAAGAACAAGCGTGCAGCAACAATGTTAACAACTTGTACGCAGCAAAGAGAGAATAAAACCAGAATGACAGTTGCAATACATTTACTTATGAATGGGTCTATTTGGCTTATGTTTTACTATAATAGGTTAAACAAAGCTAAAACAGAAACGGCCCAGACCATTTGCATATACTCTCCCACATCAGTTTATATACAAATATTAACATTTTTGACGTACATTAGACAGGAACTGTTTTGAGCCAACCCAAACTGGGCCTCACTCAGTTTAGCTTTAGCTCATACCAAAAACTGCCCATATGAACCTGCTATCGGGCTACCTGGGTCATTTTGGCAAAACTCTATATAAAAAGGTAACCAGAAATGTAAGTAAACGAAGGATGTTACCTTAAGGTTTCTTTAGTTCCACGTCGTATCTTGCAACGGATGGTTGGAAGGCCTAAGCGCTGATGAGCCTCAAAACGATGACATCCAGAAAAGCCTAATTCAGAGAAATAATGAAGCCTGTTTTAAGTAGAAGCTACTTATTTTGTCAGCATAGAAAACAGAAGTATGCCACAATAATCTCTTACAACGAAACGATTTAAGGCGGCCCTTGCCTTATAAAAAGCTACTGTTTTGCCTTATTATTTTCTCGATTAACAAAATTAGAAGGAAGTTTGAGTCAGATCACCATTACTTATTAACTTCATTTGGTTGTATTAAACCCTATTTTTGAACATAAATCAAAACAGTTTCGTACCATAGTAAGCCCCATCGACCTCAAGCACATCAATCTGCAAGCATTACAAGAAACGTTTAGTGATCCGAATCAATCACAAACATAAGGCTCAAGCAACCTCTGATTAATGAAAACAAATATGTCACAGCAAAAGTACACACGGGACTAATCAGATGTCACAGCAATAGAGCAACAAACTAACCTCAAACATGTACAAATGAACTTCCACATTAAAAAAAGATATTTTTAGCATGAGTTGAATTAGCACGGTGTTATTAAGAATTAAGATGACAGTAGAGATTAAAATGAAGGTATTTGAGAGGGAGGTTACGGGAACTTGAAGACCAATTTGAGCAATACTATCCATGAGCTCCTGGACCTTGTGTGGATCATTGGATCGTGTACGCATCAATGGTCTGCGAATTTGATTGAGGGGAAGTTCGATGATGACTGGACCTCCTTTTCCAGATGGAGATGATTGATTAACGGATCCTGAATTCAAACAACCACATCACATCAGAAGATGATATTGTCATGTGTGTGTGTTGTTGTTGAAGATAAATATGACAAACCATTAGACGAAATTGAAGCAGAAACCAGCCTAGGGTTTCTCAGTGTGTTGGGAAGTTGAAGGGGAAGAAAATTAGCCATTTGGTTATGGTTATGGTTATTGTTTTGGTTATGGTTTTGGTTATGGTTATGGTGGATGAGTTTCACTGCTATGGCATCAATACGTGGACGGAAATATTGCTACCAATTATTGATGCTGGAACCGGAAATAACACAATTCCTATTTGTATTTGAATTCCTTATTCGGTTTGCGGGGTCGGATAATTCTAATCGGTTATCCGGTTTTTTCCGATATATTCGAATTGGTTAAGTATACTCTTTTTTGGATTGATTTGGATTTTGGATAGTGTTCTGAAAATTTTAACTACGAATAAATCGTTATCTTAGTTAACAAACATCTCTAGTGGAAACAAAGCTTTTGATATAGTTCTGTATAAGAACATGTAAAACGGTAAATGTTTTTATGGAGTGGAGGGTGGGGTTTTACTGTTTTAGTCTTGGAGTGAACAATTGTGGAGTCTTAAAAGAAAGAATAAGAGTAAGTTACGAGGGTGAAATTACAGAGTTTAGTTATACCCAAGTTGTAAAATATTGTCTCCCTGGTGGATTAAGGGCTTGGTCTCAAATTGAATAATGATATATTATGAGTAGATTAGGACATTAGGTTGCTCAAAAGACTGTCAAAATTAGGGATGAGCGTTTGGTATCGAAATACCGAACCGATACCCGTACCGTACCGGTACCGTACCGATAGATTCGGTACCGGTATCGGTACCCACTTTTACATGTTTTCGGTATCGGTACCGGTTCGGTACCAATACCTTAAATTTACCTAAAAGTACTTGTTCCGTACTGGTACCGTACTGATAGATTCGGTATCGGTACCGATACCCACTTTTCCATGTTTTCGGTATCGGTATTTTCGGTGTCGGTACCGGTACGGTACCAATCTCATCCCTAGTCAAAATGGTGGACTAGTGTCACGTTTGAATGGATGAACTTTTGAAATTTTATAATACGACTAGTGTTTATGAAACGGTATAAAGGTTAGTAGGAAATTTGTTTCTATTACATTTGATAGAAGATGTGTCATTTAGTTTATGTGACAAACAAAAGATTTGGATTAGTTATTTAGACCGGGTTAAAGTTTATTGTATTCAATTTATAAGTTGTTGTCGATGACTTGTTCACCTTGTTGCATCTATGTAATTTTTTTTAACAAATTTACTTCGCTCATACTCATAACTAATTTGTCATATGTGGTATGTCTCGGTAAAAACCTCTACCAAATAAGCTAATTTCACATCAACAACTGCTTTATATATATATATATATATTAATTTTTTTACATTTCTTTTAAGATAATTACAAACTTCCACAAACGACTTTTATTTTGTTGTCATTTTTTAACTAATATTAACAACTATCTAGACTGGTAATCGAACCTCTTATTTAGGAAAATGATTTTTGTTGTATTATAACACTAGGATATATAAAGAGATACTATTTCGAATGCTATGCGTACCTAGTGTGTATGAAGTTATATAACCTTAAACATATTAAAATTTTAAACCAATGACCTATTTACATCATTTGTATTTTTAACTTATGAAATTAAACTGCTCATTGGTAACAAATAATACAGTGAGTGCTATTACCATAAGTCATAACTTCATCTTAAAGTAAAAAATACCTTTCATATAAATCATTCATATGACATTTTATGTTTAACTGAAATTGATATAAACAAGAAATATATACAATTATGCACGAATAATATAAAGAAGACAAGAAGTTAAGGTGATTTAAATACATTATTCCAATATTTAAGAGATAAAAATCAACACTCGTGGCAACAAATATAATACAATAAATGGATTAAATGCAATTGCCAATTCAGGCACCTTAATTAAATTAAATCATTAATAATACAATACCTATTCAAGTTGATTGCTCATATATAATCACGGCATATCATCACACAATGGATGTATCACTATTACACAAACTAATAAACATCACACGAGCAACTCAACATAACAAGGTGTATCTGCTTCACCATATTTATTCTTTTTCTTATGCTAAAAGGTAACTTCTTCAATTAAGTAATTGAGACATTTGTTTATATATTAATCTCAAATATGTTTCATTACCAAATTAACCTTTAAACGTTTGTATACTTGACTTCTAATAAGAATTTTGGGCTATAAATTTTCAGGGTTTACAGCTAAACCAGCCTGCAGGGATGATATTATTATAGTTGGATGTGATCGAAATAGATGTGATTATAATTGCCTTAAGAAACATGGATGGGAAGCAGTTGGACAGTGCGAAACTTACTTGACTTGTGTTTGTTATTTCCCGTGCTCAACAAAGAAGACGGATGGCAGGAATAATGGCGTCTCTCATCTCCCTTCAAACCATACGTCAAACCATAGTTCCACACACGTATCTTCTAAAACGAAAAATCAATAATCTTGTAATACTTTAAACTTATAGACACGTGATAGAGACACACTTATGCATGTACGACAAATTCCGGAATAAAACTTGGTTTTTTTAATGCATTTAGAAAATGTTGAATGCTTTGTTTTTAACTATATATGAATTGTACTCGATGCTTAGCCAACTACTACTAGGCATCTTACGAGTGAATCACAAGCACAACTAACTTGGCGTTGGCTTAACACATTTACAAGTCGACTCGAGCCAGACTCGTCTCATTTACAGAGAAGCCAATTACAAGTGAAGCTTTTTTAAACCACACTCAATCGACTTTTAAGACATACATAAAACCAAGTCACGAAATGCGGGATTTTACACCGCCTAAAAAAATGAAAGAAAAGAAAGTAAAACAAAAGCGTTGTTCCTACATCTAGGGGTGAACATTAAAGCGAAAAAACCAATCCGAAACCGAAAAAACCGAAAAACCAAACCCAAAAAACCGAACCCAAATAGAAACCGTGGGTTTTGGGTTTAATTTATAAAAAAACCGAACTTTTGGGTTGGGTTTGAGTTTTGTTAAAAAACCGATCCATAAAAAAGATATTTTTAGCATGAGTTGAATTAGCACGGTGTTATTAAGAATTAAGATGACAGTAGAGATTAAAATGAAGGTATTTGAGAGGGAGGTTACAGGAACTTGAAGACCAATTTGAGCGATACTATCCATGAGCTCCTGGACCTTGTGTGGATCATTGGATCGTGTACGCATCAATGGTCTGCGAATTTGATTTAGGGGAAGTTCAATGATGACTGGGCCTCCTTTTCCAGATGGAGATGATTGATTGCTGCTACTTGGAACGGATCCTGAATTCAAACAACCACATCACATCAGAAGATGATACTGTCATGTCATGTCATGTCATATGTGTTGTTGTTGAAGATAAATATGACAAACCATTAGACGAAATTGAAGCAGAAACCAGCCTAGGGTTTCTCAGTGTGTTAGGAAGTTGAAGAGGAAGAAAACTAGCCATTTGGTTATGGTTATGGTTATGGTGGATGAGTTTCACTGCTATGGCATCAATACGTGGACGGAAATATTGCTACCAATTATTGATGGTGGAACCGGAAATAACCCAAAACCAAATTCACTCCTTGTACGGTTTTCGGTTATCCGGTTTTTTTTATATATTTGAATTGGTTAAGTATACTTATTTTTTGGATTAATTTGGATTTTGGATAGTGTTTTGAAAAATTCAATTATGAATAAATCGTTATCCTAGTTAACGAACATCTCTAGTGGAAACAAAGCTTTTGGCATAGCTTGTATAAGGACGTGTAAAACGGTAAATGTTTTTATGAAGTGAAGGGTGGGATTTTAGTCTTGGAGTGAACAATGGTGGAGTATTAAAAGAAAGAATAAAAGTAAGTTATGAGAGTGAAATCATATAGAGTTTAGGGATATCTAGGTGTGTAAAATACTATCTCACCTAATTAGATTAAGGGTTTCGTCTCGAATTGAATAATGATATAGTATTATGAGTAGATTAGGAAATTAGGTTGCTAAAAACACTCTGGATGGTGGACTAATGTCACGTTTGAAATTATATAAAACGACTAGTGTTTATGAAATGGTATAAAGGTTAGTAGGAAATATGTTTCTATTACATATGATAGAAAATGTGTCGGTGGTATAGTAAAGGATTCAGTTTTTGTAACGAACAAAAGATTTAGATTAGTTATTTAGACCGGGGTTAAAGTTTATTGTATTCGATTTGTAAATTGTTGTCGATGACTTGTTCACCTCTTTGCATTAAATCAACAAATGCTTTATATTTTTACATTTCTTCTAGGATAATTACAAACTTTCAAAATCGACTTTTTTTCTTTCATTTTTGAACTAACATTAACAACTATCTAGACTGGTAATCGAATCTCTTGTTTAGGAAAATGATTTTGTTGTATTTTAAGGGGGGAGTGGTAACGAGCTTGGTGGACGAGGTACACGAGCTCGCGAGCTCACAATCCCTTGTAAAACGAGATCGAGCAACGAGGTGATAGACGAGGTGAAGAGCTCGTGACGAGATCAATGTTACCGTTTGTAATATTACCGTTTAACGAGTTAAATTTTTTTGTTCCTTGTTGAGAACCTTGGGAGGACCACTCCCACTTCAAAGAGGTTCAAAGATCGAGGTGCAAAATTGAAAGTTTTGTTTTATAATCTGATTGATTAAACAAGTTCCTTGTGAGAACCTTGTGAGGATCACTCCCTCCTCCCTAACACTGGAATAAAGAAATAATATTTCGAATGCTATGCATACCTAGAATGGTGTATGAAGTTATATTATATAGAGTTAAACATATTAAAATTTTAAACCAATGACCTAATTACATCATTTGTATTTTTAACTTATGAAATTAAACTGCTCATGATAACAAATAATACAGTGAATGCTATTACCATATATTCATCTTAAAGTAAAAAATTCCTTTCATATAAATCATTCATATGACATTTTATGTTTAACTGAAATTGATATAAACAAGAAATATATACAATTATGTACGAATAATATAAAGAAGACAAGAAGTTAAGGTGATCTAAATACATTATTCCAATATTTAAGTGAAAAAATCAACACTCGTGGCAACAAATATAATACAATAAATGGATTAAATGCAATTGCCAATTCAGGCACATTAATTAAATTAAATCATTAATAATACAATACCTATTCAAGTTGATTGCTCATATATAATCACGGCATATCATCACACAATGGATGTATCACTATTACATAAACTAATAAACATCACACGAGCAACTCAACATGACAAGGTGTATCTGCTTCACCACATTTATTCTTTTTCTTATGCTAACAGGTAACTTCTTCAATTAAGTAATTGAGACATTTGTTTATATATTAATCTAAAATATGTTTCATTACCAAATTAACCTTTAAATGTTTGTATACTTGACTTCTAATAAGAATTTTGGGCTATAATTTTTCAGGGTTTACAGCTAAACCAGTCTGCAGAGATGATATTACTATAATTGGATGTGATCGAAACAGATGTGATTATAATTGCCTTAAGAAACATGGATGGGAAGCAGTCGGACTTTGCCAAACTTACTTGACTTGTGTTTGTTATTTTCCATGCTCAACAAAGAAGACGGATGGTAGGAATAATGGCGTCTCTCTTCTCCCTTCAAACCATAGTTCCACACACATATCCTCTCAAACGAAAATTCCATAATCTTGTAATACTTTAAACTTATGGACACATGTTAAGACACATTTATGCATGTACGACAAATTTTGGAATAAAACTTTGCTTTTTTAATGCATTTAGAAATTAGTAAATGCTTTGTTTTTAACTATACATGAATTGTACTCATGCTTCGCCAACTAGACATTTTACGAGTGAATCACAAGCAAAGCTAACTTAGGGTTGGTTTAACACATTTACAAATTGACCTAAGCCAAGCTCGATTCATTTACAAAGAAGCCAATTACAAGTGAAGCTTTTTCAAACCACTTTCAATCGAGTTTTAAGAAAGACATAAGACCAAGACACAAGACGCGATATTTTACACCATCTAAAACTAGTTTTATACCCGTCCAGAGGCCGGGTTACGCCATTTATCAACGGCCGACAATGGGTCTCATATGTAGCGTTTTGCTTTTACCATTATTTATATACATTACTACTAACAAATAATTTTTAACTGCACAATCACAAATAAACATAAACATAATAAAAAAAGATATTTATACCCCATAACAATTATTTTTATAAATTCTTTTCAAAGCAACAGAAACAATCTTTCAGTGATACCAGTGGCGTAAACTAAAACATCAATCCTTAAAGAAAATGAGTCAATGACAAACAAAACAATTAAATGTCAAAGGCATTAAACCACGACTTTCAGATGCTATATTTTGGAATTTTGAAACTCTTCATGACACCTTTAAAATGAGTCTTCATGTGCGGGTTTAACATCATTTGAAAAATCTGAATACAATCCTTAAATATTTGGTGAGACATAGTGATGGATTGTGTCTCGGGATAAACTACTCCTCGTAGTCCATAAATAGTTTCAAGAACACTTTCTTACACTTTGGACTTGAGCTTTTCTTTATTGATTTTATAGTTTCTATACAACAATTTAGCTTGATATGGAGCTTTATCTATCTAATAATTCTAACTTTTAAGGGGCTACTTTTGGGGGGATTTTTTTTATATTAGGAAATTTGGGTGGGAAATTCAATGGAATTTTAACCATGCATGCATAAGTTGATAGAGTAAAATTTCTTAAATATAAAATATTTACAAATTGTTAAACATAATGATTATAATTTCTTTACAAATATTATTATTTAACTCGTGTGTAACACACGGGTATTAAACCTAGTTTATATGATAAGGGTTATTGGATTTTAATAATCCGAACTTTAATGAATTGGCCAATATTAATTCCAACTTTAAAAATTCCCTCTGGCAGTCCCAACTTGTAAATTATTTTCCTACATCGAACCTTTTATAAGTGTGATACAAAAATGGTCGTGTAAGGTTTTAATGAGTCACAAAAATGGTCTGCTAGATTTTTGAGTATCCGTTATAAAAGGCTCGATGGGGGAAAATAAATTACAAGTTGAGACTGTCAGAGGGCATTTTTAAAGTTGGGATTAATATCGGCCAATTCATTAAAGTTCGGATTATTAAAATCCAATAACCCATATGATAAAGTTAAGTTTTAATTTTATTACTATGTAGATGTATCCTTGGCTTTTTAAATTTACAAATTTAATTTTCACCGTATGTTAAAACTTAAAAGTACGATAATATGTATTTGAAACAGGTATATTGGTTTTCACTGGTCCCAATTATCATCTTTTGTCTTTTGCCGATCCCAACTATTAAATTGGTTGTCAACGGTCCCAACTTTTATCACTTTGGTAACCATTGGTCCGTCGTTAAATTTCTTTTTAACGCTGTTAAGTTTTTTCCAAATTCAATACCGATGTTTTAAACATTTTGATCGGAAAGATAATACAAGTCGATTGATGGAAAATTTACCTCGAAACGGCACTCCGAACAACGAAATAGTGTTTCAATTGGGTGTTTAAACCTAACAGTGCTTCAATCGGATGTAAAAAAATTATCGTTCAGAGAGCCTTTTCAAGAAAACTTTTACATCAATCGACTCGTATTATCTTTCCGATCAAAAGGCCTAAAACATCGGTATTAAATTTGAAAAAACTTAACGGCGTTAAAAAAAAATTTACGACGGAACAATGGTTACCAAAATGATAAAAGTTGGGACCGTTGATAGCCAATTCAATAGTTGGGACTGGTAGAAGAGAAAAAAATGATAGTTGGGATCAGTGAAAACCAATATACCTTTGAAACAAGTAATTAGAAAACTAAGACATCACATAATAATACAAAAGATTAAAACATAAGCTCGATTTTAGGCTTTCGTTAACTCGAAAATAACAAAATACATTAACACATTACACATATAAGCTAGGGTAGTTATAATTAGGAAAAACTCATAATGTAATTAGACTTTAATTAGGTTTCTCAGGGGCTTAATTATGGGCCTGACTAGGATTAAGAGCCAAACAATATTACACAACCAGTAAGGCATATCAAATATTTCACATAAATTTTAAAATCTATCTAATAAATTAGAGTTTTTAGAGGGCAATTTTTTGGGGGGAAAACATAATTTATTTTATAAAAGGAAGGTTGAGAGGGAAATTGAGTAGGAGAGTTAATAAAGACAAAATTTGTGATTAATAATAATTTACAAAATTATTTATAATTTTTTAAATATAATAATTATATTTTTTTAAAAATATTTTTATTCAACCCGTGTGTATTACACGGGTGTTAAACCTAGTTGGTAATAAATTAATGGTGAGGAAAACATACATGCAGTAAGCTGCATTGATTTAGGTGCAACTACAATCAACAATGTAAAAAAATATATCATTTTAGACCACTAATTTTGAAAATTTACATAATTACCTCTTTGTTTGGCGTCATATTTGTGCAGTTAAGTAAATGCATCAGCTTTTTTAAATAAAACGATTGAGGAGGTTTTAAGGTTGAAAACACATTTATGTGATTAATAGAGGGCATACCACATTTTTACGTGCTAGTGTGTCAAACCAATTACACATGACCGCATGACAATTTATGTTTTAAACAAACCAATTATAAAGCCATGCAAATTTATGTTTTTCTCCAAGACACCAATTTAAAAACCGTCGTCACATGACCACTGGTGTCACACCCAGGGCCAGAGGGCTAGACGTAACGAATGGTATTTAATAATCAAAGCAGCGGAAACATTATTATTTATTAAGGATTTAATCCAATACATGCATTTGTTTGACTAAATAATGGGATTTACATAAATATTTATCCCAAAAATAGAACTTAGATGTTGAATCTAACTTCTCTTGTAGTGTTCGATGTCTACGACTTCTAGGTTCCACTCAAGTCTTCTAGAATGTACCATCAAAGCAATAGCAAGCTCTATTCCGATAATTACATCTAATGTATCAAAAACTGCATCTGAAAAGCATACTAAAAATGTCAACTATAAAGTTGGTGAGTTCGCAGGTTTAAAAATAAATGTGAGTTTAACAAGTATGATGCAAATTAAATAAGTCCACAACCAAACCTGTACCCGGTCACCCAATCCCCATCTAATATGAATTGAGTTCCCGAATATTAACACCCAATAACTGTCATAATTGTATGCACATGCGCGATAATATGCACGCAACGACCACGTAGGTCTCAAAACCTAACGGGTCTCAGAGTTGGTTTCCTTTACAAGGGCACTGTGCGTGGGGGATTACCCAAGTAGTACTACCCATACGATCCGTCGGTTCATCCAGAATTAATGGTTGTGTAAAAACGGACAGTTGGGTAAAAACAATGTCTTAAATAATAAAGCATCATAAAGTTTAATAAAATGAGTATGCTTTCCACCCAAAATATTAAAGAAAGTGGGCTGCGAAAACTCACGTTGTTTCTTTCAACTATCCTTACATGTCAACGTTGAGAACTTGCTATTGTGTACATGGGCTCACCAGTATAATCCTTCTAGTCCTTCTAACTAAGACTTCTTAAGGATCTTGAAGAACTTGTTTATTGAATCTTTAATAGGTCGATTCATGATGGGAGAAATTAAGCTTAAATTAGAGATTGAGAGAAAAGGTGGTGAGGAGATGGTTTTTATGGCTACATAATGACTGAATGAGGTATTATGTGTATGTGTATGGGTGCTAGCGCAGAGAGTGAGAGCATATATGTTAATTTGAGTGTGTATTTGTATTTAGGAGTGATCAGTATTTAACATCATAAAGGGATAAGGTGGCCAGTGGATTGGTATGAGTGATTGTGAGTCATGAGCTATGTGTTGAATGTTTATGAGTTTGATCATGGATGGGCATGCATGTGTACGTATAGCCTAGAACTTTCTTTGAATATAAATACTATATATCATGTACTGTTAGATATTAAATAGATAGAATATAAGATATCTTGATTGTTTAATAATCAATGGCATATGCATGACATATATGTGTACCATAAAATAGTTTAAATTATAATTGGTTAAATTTGGTTGAATAACTTTAAATATGTTAATTAATTAACATGGTACTTGTGAATTTGGGTTAGTTAACGGGTATTACGAGTTAACTTTATAAGTAAAGTAAAGTTTTTAATTGTTGGTGTTGTTGACGTAGTTGGTATTTGATTTCTTGTCGAATACCCGTAACTATATGATTAAAAACGAATAAAGTCTATATATACAAATTTAGTTCATAATATGTAAAGTTTAATAGTCGAATTCTTAAGGTTGTCACAACTGGTTTACCTGACCCTCTTTATCTAACATGTCCGGATCCTACATCTCTCGATCTCACTCATTTTCACCAACTCGATCCGATCTCACTTTACACAAGCCTCTCTTTTTCTCTATTTCTATTGGCACTATTCACAATATTCAATGAAAGCTCAAGAAAAAAATAAATCTCAATCTGTGTTGTGTTAAAATATATGCATTATTCAATGGAAACTAAGAAAATGAAAATACTTTTAGTTTCAATTGAACAAACATCGAATCAAATGACTTTGAAAACTTATGTTTGGTTAGATTTGCAAGGAAATCATATAATTTCAATCATTCGTTTGTCTCTTATAGGCTTCAACGAATGAACTCTTCCCACTTCATAATGTTTAAGCCTTAGGCATGCGACTGCTTCCTATTTGCTTCCTGCAACAATAAAATACCCATGTGAGAGAGCAACAAAAGATGAGAGGAGTAAAACCGATTACCGGAGTGGTATACTAATCTCTGAGAGTGTCCTCCCCTGCTCAAGCTTCTATTTAATTTATGAACCTTAATTACTGGTACTTTAACCGGTCACAAGGGAGATTAATGATACAAATGAATTGATTACAAACAAAGATGGATATCAAAACTAAGAATTACCCATAAAACCACATCCAAAAGTGACATGACCCAAGAGTAGGAAACTTGAAAGCTTCCATTGTTTATGTTCCATCTGTAACAGCCCAGTGTAACCGTACCATGATATTGTCCGCTTTGGCAGTCGGAACACCCTCAGGCGCCGCCCCTCACGGTTTTAAAACGCGTCATGGTAGGGAAGGTTTCCACCCCCTTATAAGGCGGGCTTTGTTCTCCCTCCCAACCGATGTGGGATGTTACATTCCACCCCCCTTAAGGAGGCCAGCGTCCCCGCTGGCACATCGGTCCGGTCCCTAGCTCTGATACCATCTGTAACAGCCCAGTGTAACCGTACCATGATATTGTCCGCTTTGGCAGTCGGAACACCCTCAGGCGCCGCCCCTCACGGTTTTAAAACGCGTCATGGTAGGGAAGGTTTCCACCCCCTTATAAGGCGGGCTTTGTTCTCCCTCCCAACCGATGTGGGATGTTACATTTCAATGACCTTAAAGTCAAGATGTAGCTTCACAATTGCTACAATAATGGACCTGCAATTAGTGTGGGTAAAATCTATTCCCAACAAACAATAATTCAGAAACACCTAAAACAAATTAATTATTGAATCAAGCATCAAATTAAATAGGTGTTTATAAGAAATCAAACCTTTTAAGGCTATTTCATAATGGGGAAGAGCATATTAGAAGAAATTTGACTCTTGAAGAAATCGAGATCCAGGTTTTGATCGGGAAGGAGTAAGAATCATGATACGGTTGCAAATATATGGAGCACTATACATGGTTACAGTAAAGGATTCCGATATTTGTGGAGCTAAAATGGAAAGAGAACGTGGTTAATCTCTGTGAAGTAACACTATTGGGCAAAGGGGCCAAACTTTAAAAAAAACCTTCAAATAACCAACTAACCGCTACAGCATGAAAAAAAAACCGTAAAATAACCGTCCTAAAAAAACTCAACCGTAGGGTTTGTAGGGTCAGGATCTTGTTTCAGCCTTGATAGATGGTCGAGATTAAATCTCCCGGGTGGTTACACTTCAAAGAGGTTCAAAGATCGAGGTGCAAAATTGAAAGTTTTGTTCTATAATCTGATTGATTAAACAATTTTCTTGTAAGAACCTTGTGAGGACCACTCCCTCCTCCCTAACACTGGAATAAAAGAAATAATATTTTGAATGCTATGCATACCTAGAATGGTGTATGAAGTTATATTATATAACGTTAAACATATTAAAATTTTAAACCAATGACCTATTTACATCATTTGTATTTTTAACTTATGAAATTAAACTGCTCATGATAACAAATAATACAGTGAATGCTATTACCATATATTCATCTTAAAGTAAAAAATACCTTTCATATAAATCATTCATATAACATTTTATGTTTAACTGAAATTGATATAAACAAGAAATATATACAATTATGTACGAATAATATAAAGAAGACAAGAAGTTAAGGTGATTTAAATACATTATTCCAATATTTAAGTGATAAAAATCAACACTCGTGGCAACAAATATAATACAATAAATGGATTAAATGCAATTGCCAATTCAGGCACCTTAATTAAATTAAATCATTAATAATACAATACCTATTCAAGTTGATTGCTCATATATAATCATGGCATATCATCACACAATGGATGTATCACTATTACACAAACTAATAAACATCACACGAGCAACTCAACATGACAAGGTGTATCTGCTTCACCACATTTAGGTGCTGTTTGTTTTTTCTGCAGGGAAATGTCTGCAGTCTGCGGACCACATCTGCAGACATCTGCAGAAGAAGAGGTGGACCAAACATCTGCAGTCTGCAAGAAAAAGACTGTTTGTTTTTTTTGTCTTATGCAGTCTACTACTGTAATAAACAAAAATTTAAATAAACCGATTTATTAAACTTAATTAAGATTCATAAAAACCATAATAACACTAAAATCATATTCATAAAACCACAATAATATTAAAATAATATTCATAAAATAACAATAATATTTAAATTCACTTGCTAACCTTTTATTAAACTTAATAATACGTCGACAAACCAAACATACTCAACAAATTAATTCATTTGCTAACCTTTTTATGCTAACCTTTTTGTGTATTTTTTGTTACAATTGTCACTAACAAACCATACAAACCATCCCTAGTTTACAGCCATCCCATACAAACCATTACACCATACAAACCATTAACAATAACAAGAACAACAGCAGGAATAAAAACACTCAAATCGATTAGCAGGAATCAAGAACATAGCAGGAATCAAATCAATTGAAGTTTATGCTCCTTTACGGGGATGAATTGAGGAAGTGGCGGCGGCTAGAGAGGAAGATGGGGGTGTGACGGCGGCTGGAAAGGGTGGTGGAGGTGCGACTGCGGCTGGAAAGGGAGGTGGTGGTGCGACGGTGGCTGGAGGGTGGAGGTGGTGGTGCGACGGTGAGATGGGGGTGTGACGACGGCTGGAAAGGGAGGTGGAGGTGCGACTGCGGCTGGAAAGGGAGGTGGTGGTGCGACGATGGCTGGAGGGTGGAGGTGGTGGTGCGACGGTGGCTGGAGGGTGGAGGTGGCTAGTGGGATGCAGGATGTGGAGAAGTGGAGTTGCAGGTTGGATCAATTGTTTAGAGTGAAGAGAAGAGAAGAGAAGAGGTGAAAAGACATAGGTTTATGTCTGCACCAAAAAGAGGACGGAAAGACGTTTTTTAATGAAATGTCTTCCAAAAAACAAACAGTCTGCAGACATAAACGTCTGCGCGTGGTCTTCTCCGTGCAGACATAAGAGGTCAAGAAGACCTTTTTTAAAAAAACAAACACCCCCTTATTCTTTTTCTTATGCTAACAGGTACCTTCTTTTATTGAGTAATCAAGACATTTGTTTATATATTAATGTCAAATATGTTTCGTTACCAAATTAACCTTTAAACATTTGTATACTTGACTTCTAATAAGAAAATTGGGCTATAAATTTTCAGGGTTTACAGCTAAACCAGTCTGCAGGGATGATATTATTATAGTTGGATGTGATCGAAATAGATGTGATTATAAGTGCCTTAAGAAACATGGATGGGAAGCAGTTGGAAATTGCGAAACTTACTTGACTTGTGTTTGTTATTTCCCGTGCTCAACAAAGAAGACGGATGGCAGGAATAATGGCGTCTCTCATCTCCCTTCAAACCATACGTCAAACCATAGTTCCACACACGTATCTTCTAAAACGAAAAATCAATAATCTTGTAATACTTTAAACTTATAGACACGTGATAGAGACACACTTATGCATGTACGACAAATTCCGGAATAAAACTTGGTTTTTTAATGCATTTAGAAAATGTTGAATGCTTTGTTTTTAACTATATATGAATTGTACTTGATGCTTCGCCAACTTGACCCGAGCTAACTTGGTGTTGGCTTAACACATTTACAAATCAACCCGAGCCAGACTCGTCTCATTTACAGAGAAGCCAATAACAAATGAAGTTTTTTCAAACCACTTTCAATCAAGTTTTAAAAAAGCCATAAAGATCAAGTCACAAAACATGATATGTTACGCCATCTAAAAAAAGTAAAACAGAAACGTTGTTTCAACATCTCGCCTTTTTATAAAAGAAAATAAAAAAAACACAAACCACGTTACGATCCTTTCTTCTACCTACATCACATCAAATCAAATCAGATCTAAATCCAATTTCACTTTACATTTCAATTTCAATTTTAATTTGTTGCATCGATTCACCATGGATCTACCTCCAGACGAGCTTCAATTCCTCTCTGCATCTGATATTCTCAAAGAATCAATCGCCATCCCCAAACAATCTCCACACACCTTCTACCTCATAACCCTAACCCTAATCTTCCCTCTTTCATTCGCCATTTTAGCCCATTCTCTCTTCACTCACCCCTTAATCACCCAAATCCAAGATCCATACGCTTCACACACCTCTCAATGGACCAAGCTTCTTATTTTCCAGTTTTGTTATCTCATCTTCCTCTTCATCTTCTCCCTTTTATCCACTGCTGCTGTTGTTTTCACCGTTGCTTCTTTATACACCTCAAAGCCAGTATCTTTTTCATCCACTATGTCAGCTATACCTTCGGTGTTTAAACGCTTGTTTGTTACGTTTCTTTGGGTTGGTCTTGTTATGGTTGTTTACAACATTGTGTTTCTAGGGTTTATCATTCTGTTGATTATTGCTATTGATACTCAAAACCTTGTTTTGTTCTTTTTCTCTTTGATTGTGGTGTTTGTGTTGTTTCTTGTTGTGCATGTTTACATCACTGCTTTATGGCATTTGGCTAGTGTCATTTCGGTTCTTGAACCGGTTTATGGCTTTGCTGCTATGAAAAAGAGCTTTGAGATTTTGAAAGGGAAGGCTAAGATGGCTTCTGTTCTTGTGTTTGGGTATTTTGTGATTTGTGGGGCGATTAACGGGTTGTTTGGCGCGATTGTGGTGCATGGTGGGGAGTATTATTATGGCGTTTTTTCGAGGATTGTTGTGGGTGGTTTCTTGGTTGGTGTTCTTGTGATTGTGAACTTGGTTGGGTTTTTGGTGCAGAGTGTGTTTTATTATGTGTGTAAAAGCTATCATCATCAAGGGATTGATAAGAATGCGTTGTATGATCATTTGGGTGGATATCTTGGAGAGTATGTGCCTCTTAAAAGCAGCATTCAGATGGAAGATTTGGAATAATAGTAATAATAATCCCACTCAATTACTAAGGTGACTCACTAATTGTTTGTTTCTGCTTTTTGTGTACAAGAACCATGAAAGAGTTATATTCTAATATGTAAATTTGGGTGCTTTTTCTTATTATATTTCATTCACTTATCTTTAAACTAAGATAATTATCAGCTTAGTTGGGTGAACTTGTTATCTGTTTCTTTTGACCCTAAATGATAAGTTCAAACACCACTTGTTGGTTTACATTCTGTTTGGTGCAAGATTTTGATTCATATTATTTTAGCGTTGATTGCATCAAAGGCCTAAAACAAGTTAGATTTATTTGATTTGTTGGTTGGATCAGTTGAAACCTGATTGATAGTTTTTTTCTTGTACTAGGTGGATGTTGGGAATCACTTGCTATCACTATCTTGTTTTGGTTGGTGTTGATATACTGATTCACTTAAGGTTTTTGATTTAGGCACCTAACATGGGCACATTGCATCCTTTGGGTTCCACAAATCTGTGATGATCATGGTGGCACGTCCTATCTAGCAAAGTTGGAGTAGGATCAGTTCTAGGGGTGTTCTTTTTGTTGTTTTGTAATGTACATTTGTACTGTAATAATCACGGTGGTTTTCATTGTAATATACACAGTTTCTTTTGCATCAGGAAAGATCATATCCTAACATTCTTGTTTAATCTCATTTTACAAGATAAATCAATTAGAATCCTTACTTTAATTGTCTTAGTCGCATTTTATGTTCAATCCTCATTATTACACTTGTTTTGAATGCGATACAATTGCTACAAATGCAAGCTTGATAAAGCAGCAACGGGTGATAATACCAGGGATTAAAGATTGCTTTTTGGAACACCAACAGGTGAGTCTCTAGACTTCTTCTCCACTGTCTTGGAAACTTGTTTTACAGCCTCTTTTGATAAATGACGTGGACTGCTTAACCATATTCCTCCATCAACCACCAATGTTGTCCCGTTTACATAACTACCTTTAAAAAGTAACCAACTTGTGTTTCAGTTTCCCACACAAAGCATCAAGCACATAACAAGAAAATGGTGTACCCAACTCACACAAAAACTAAAATCTATTTACATTACAACCAACACATTAGTGCAATATGAACATGCATCAGATGTAACTCTGCAAGTCTGTGGTGGCCTGGCCCTGTTAAGTTAGTTTTGAAAGAGTGACCCATGACCCATTTAGACCAAGTGAGTGACTAACCTGCATCAGAGGCAAGATAGAGAGCAGCCATAGCAATATCCCATTTCTTCCCCATCCTGTACAAAGCCGATTCTTGTTTTCTCTTGAGCAATACTTTCTCAGGCAAAAGCTTTGAAGTACCAGTAGTGTCATCAATGGGACCTGGTGCAATCCCATTCACTCTTATTCCATAATCTGTTCCCCATTCTAGTGCCAGGCTCCTTGTAATACTATCTACAGCCGCCTGTTACATATTCAACAAACAAAACGTAAAAGTTCACAGATTTTCTTTTATTCTTGTTCTTATAATACTGATTAGATTCAATTCAACGACAAACCTTTGCAGCAGAGACATGGATTTGATACCAAGTTGCTGTATAATGCAAAGTTGCACTTATGTTTATGATTACACCACCTTTTTTAAGATGTTCAAGTGCTGCTTGACACATTGTGAATGTCCCAACTGCATCTATGTCTATCACTGCATTCACCAATCTAACATGTTTATATTAAACTCTTTAACAAGGAGATTGATAATGATTCAGTCGTTTTTACCTGTTCTGAAACCATTAGGTGATAGATCCTCAGAAGGAACAAGAAAGTTCCCAGCCGCAGCATTAACAAGGATGTCAAGCTTGCCAAACTGCTTAACCGTTGTTTCTATAACCCGAGCACAATCCTCCTTATTTCGGACATCTCCTTCAACCCCAATAGCCTAAAACCATGTTCACTTACTTTAAAAAAAAGGGGAGAACAGAATAATCATAACCATGGGTTTGATCATTGATGTGCTTACGTGAACACCAAGGGATTGAAGAGCAGAAACAGCAGAATGAAGGACATGTTTCCGACGACCCATGATGGCGATGGAGGCTCCATGTTTCCCGAGTTGTGCTGCGATTTCATAACCAATTCCGGAGCCACCACCGGTCAGTAATCCTACTTTTCCCTTCAAGATATCTCCTTTAAATGGTGATGGTGACTCCATTGTGTTTGAATAGGATGGAAATAAGTGAATGTGTATGTGAATGAAATATGAAATATGAATATGTATGTATTAGGTAGGCCGGCCATTTCTTCTTGATTCGCATTTTTGTTTGCTTTCTACGGTAATTATAATTTGGAAGATTCCATTTGGACTTATTGTATTGGTTATCATTTTACTTTATCAAAAAGACAAAAAAAAAAAAAAACAAGAAAGGGTAAAAGAGATGGTAAATGTGTAACGCCTAGGGTGATATAGAGGTGAACATATTGGTTTCTTTTAAAAATCGGTTCCGGATCTAAAATCGGTTTAGGTATACTAAAAACCCGGTTTTGGTTAGAATTGGTTTGGGTATGAATCGATTTTTTGAAAAAAAAAAAGTAGAACATATGGAACCGGTTTTAGTTCGGGTATTTTAAAAATCTTGTTTTAGGGTATTTATCATAACAACCCGTTTTGGGTTTTAAAAAGCCGACAATTTGTGGGTTTGTCTTGAGTAGTTGGGCTGCAAATTAATAAGACAAAAAATTGGGTTGTATAAAAACCCGTTTTCTTAGGCTTGAACTACATTTAAAAAATATTACACTAAACATTTCAATTCATAAAAAAAACTTAAAATTACATCAGTACGTGGATAATGAACCGCACTTAGTGTGTTTTTAAAGAAACATAAACATGTTTGAATTCTTTAGACATAAAAGTCTTGTAATAATGTTGGACCGGTTATTTTTTGAGCCGGTAGGTTATTTTTGGAACCGGATTTTGAGCAAAACGGTTGGACCTATCTATACCCTACGGTTAGGGTCAGTTCCGGTTCTTGTATACCCTAGTATTCGTATAACTGGTTTTTCGGGTATTGTACCGGTTCTAGTTCCGGTTATTTTATGCAACTCTAGGGTGATGGGGGCGTTGGATTAAAGAGGGTAACAGGTAAGGGGGTACACGACTGTAAATGTAAAACAAGGGGTGAATAATGGCCGTGAACCCATTGAACCTAAAATCATCTCAAAATTTTTTTGGTGCAAGTGTGAAGGTTGGAATGGTTTAATGAGTTTAGGATGGAGTGCCCCCACACGTTAGGTTCAAAATGTTGATATTTAAAGTTGCAATATGACTTTTATTTATTGATGTATTGAGCAAATTATCGAGTTTTTAACGGAGTACCATACTTTCCCTAAGCCAAGTCATAAATCATAAATGTTGAAAGCTTTGCAAGGAGAAAAAATGCGACAAAAAAATGTCCAAGTATGTAAATAAAGATGAAAAACACGTTATTCATAAGGTTTGTCTTTCAATATAGTGTAAAGTAATATATAGCAAATTTACATATCAAAAGTGCGATGAAACATGTAAAAACCAGACAAAAAACATGTTAGTCTGATCTCATCGCTAAATAAATGTTAGTTCTAATCATAATATTTTTATTTAATTTGAAGTAGTATTATTTTTATCCCAAACACTTAAGTCAATGGTATTTAAAATGTAAAAGATCAAACCAAATGCTTCCTCTTCCTTAAGTACTAACCAAAAGTAAAATTTGTATTTAGTTTAAAATTTTAGACTTTTAGTGAATTAGTCATCTCAATATCATTTTGTATTGGAGAATGACATTATAAGCATGTCACATGTGTTTCTTTTTGTTGACTAGGGTGATGGTTTATGTGTCTCTTCTTGTCCATAATAACTTATATAATGTCACTCTCTCATTCAATGAAAAAGTTTATTCTTGTGTTCGTTTCACATTTATGATTTATTTATTTATTATTATTTTATTATAACAAACACTCAAACGAGAAAATAGCGAGACAAGATTTGAATCAAAGTTCTCTGGAAGCTGTATAATAATTTTATTATTATTATTTTAGCTGCCACCGACCCCACTTGAGATAAAGTGATAAACTTGAATTTCGCCATGTCGGTTTTATTCAATCCCAAACTTCGATTTGATCCATTTTTTAATCAAAATGCTTTTGTTCTTCGTTTTTAGAGACATTGGTTACTTGACAATCAACTTCACTTGAATTTATTCCAATTCTTTTGTTGCTTTGATTTGTGTACATACAGACACTGTGAAACGAGACTGATTTCAGTTTTTGGAGTTTAGGGTTTGATTAATTGGGAACCAAGTTTTAATTTTTTTGGAGTTTAGGGTTTGTTTTATTGAGAAACAAGTTTAGGTTAGGTGGGTTTCAGTTCACATTTATCAATTTGTGTGTTGTTTGAATCTGAGAGAGATAAGTAATGGATATGAGTGAAGAGTTTGAAAATAATGGTGGGATATGGGCTTTGGAGCAGAAAATTGATCAGCCAATGGATGAAGAAGCTGGTAGGCTCAAAAACATGTACAGAGAAAAGGTAACTTTTTTTTAGGAGTTAATCTTGTATTTAACTTTGCCATTCATTGTTCATGTAATTGTAATCAGCTGGTTGATTAGGGGTTAGACTAAGTTATCAGTTATAATTTTTCTCAAACATATGCAATCTTATGTAATTGAAGGTTGATACATTTGTTGAGTTGAATGTTTACATGTCAACATATGCAATATTGACTTTATTTGTGTTTGAGTAATGTGGTTATGAAGTTTGTAAGTTTTTGATGATATGCTATTGTTTGATGTAGAAATCCTCCGTTATATTGCTTCTTCGTCTTGCATTTCAAAGTCTTGGAGTGGTGTATGGAGATTTGGGAACTTCACCCTTATATGTATTCTACAATACTTTTCCCAAAGGAATTGATGATCCGGAGGATGTTATCGGGGCGCTTTCCTTAATCATATATTCTCTTACTCTTGTGCCGCTGATTAAATATGTTTTTATTGTTTGTCGCGCAAATGATAATGGTCAAGGTACATCCATTTCTCCATGTTTATATACAATTTTTTTTATTAATCAAGTATAATTGATGTTGTATGTGTTAGATAGGTATTATTTTTCATATATGGATCTATATTTAGGAAAATAAAATAAATAGGGTTAGGTTGTTGTAGATGAATTATGTTGATTTAATAAAATGTGAATAGTTAATTTTGCATCATCGTGGAGCATGCCAATCTCTCTGACTTCGGTCGGAGTCTACCTGTTCGTTATTATTATTATATGTTCCATAGACTTGCATAGGATCCTAACAAATCTCTTTCAAAATAATTGCTTGATAATTCTTTTTACAGTCAACTCTATATGATCTTACAAGTCCTTACAACCATTAGAAAGTAGAAAGAACATTAAAGGAACGCATTTAGCTCAAGTATAGCTCCCACTCCTTGAAATCAACAAAAGCCGAATACTTGTTGCACCATCCTCACCCTTGTTTTTGTCCGGTCAATGGTCCAAATTGATTTATCCAAATGATCTGCTTCAACATCTTGAATCCAAATGATCTTACTGTTTGTTAAGTCTCATAATTGGCATTAGCTATGATGCATGAATGGCCAATTGCATCAAGTTTGACCAAATCTTTGACTCTCCTTCTACAATGTCCACATATATTTTCATCTCATTATCGACTTTATAGACTCCTTCATAACTTTATCCAATAATCTCATTTCCAATCAAACGTCTATCCTCATTAGCTCTTTCTATGGTGCTTTTTTGCAGGCTGATTGAGCTGTGAAATAGACTTAACTTCCAAATGCTGTTCTTTGTTTAGCATGAGGCATTTCACGTGAGTTTGATGTGTATTTATGTTCATATCCTTGTTAAGTATTCCGGATTTAATATATTTCCTATTTAGTAGATCCTACGGCTCATGGCTCTAGAATGAAGTCTAGGTGGACTATTTAGGTTCCATGTTGTAGAAAATTAGTACATAACTAAGGGGATTAGAAATTTTGAACTTATGGGTCCCATCCATTTCGTGAGGTGAGATATGAAGGTTGGGCGCACAAAGTGATATCGTTATAGGTCACCACTAAATTCGTGTTATGTTTGTGCAGGGGGGACTTTTGCTCTTTACTCATTATTGTGCCGGCATGCAAAAGTTAATACAATTCCTAATCAACATAGAACCGATGAGGAGTTGACTACTTATAGTCGAAACACAATTCATAAACAATCGTTTGCAGCAAAAACCAAAAGATGGTTGGAAGCACATGCATTTAAAAAGAATGCACTTCTTTTACTTGTTCTTGTTGGTACTTGCATGGTGATTGGAGATGGAATTCTTACTCCTGCTATTTCCGGTAATTTGGTCAACTTGTTCCAGATTTCTTTCCACATTTTATTCGATATCAGTTATTTGCTGCCCTGTAAGCAAAATATATTCCACGTGATAGTGTGATATGTTGTCCTCTACAACTATTATGCGGCTAATAATGTATTTATTAGACACAATCGCCCTTAATTAGTATTCAGGTAACATCATTATACCAAGGGTAGACTAGTCAATGTCACCTTTTGCCTTAAAGATGGTTTGGTGGGCAAAATGTGGTCAAACGGTAGTCATATAGACACTTCATTACATGTGGTAAAGTGGGTGTGCCGAGTACAGTAGTGGGTCAAAACAAATTTTTTGTATGAGATGAAACTGGTTGAGTTGGCCCAAAGTTCATGTGTAACTTTTTTAGAAGCTTTTAGTGTGTGTAATATAATTACATTTTTTTGTCTTGTTATATATAAAACACAATCTGAATTACCAGTTCAAAATACTCTTTGTAGTATAGTCGACACGTGTTTCACTCAACATTAAGATATGCTTGTAACTACTACCAGTAGCTGCTTTGCTTTTTGTAATCATGAAATCTTTATCCAATATATATGTTTGTACCAGTTCTATCAGCTTCTGGTGGTATCAAGATAAACAGTCCTGGGATGAGTAATGGTAAGCCCCTATATTTTGTCCTGTTTTCTTTCATTTAAAATTTTTGTTTTTCCTATTCTTCTGAATAAATAAACCCTTTTTCTTCTTTTTTTTTGTTGTTGCAGATATTGTGATACTTGTTTCCGTTATCATACTAGTAGGTTTGTTTAGCCTGCAACATTATGGTCCAGACAAAGTCGGGTGGCTTTTTGCTCCAGTTGTGTTGCTTTGGTTCCTATTAATTGGTGGAATCGGGATTTTTAACATATGCAAGCATGATAGAGGGGTATTACGGGCCTTTTCGCCCTTATATATATTCCGTTACTTTAGAAGGCGAGGAAAGAATGGGTGGATTTCCCTAGGAGGGATCATGCTCAGCATCACAGGTAAGAAAATATTTTGTTGAAAAGAAGAAAGATTTATCGGGCTGGGTCTTTAATATTTTGTGCAACGTTTCAACTGAAATCCACCCACACGTACATGTATAATCTATCAAATTTTGCAGGGACGGAGGCACTTTTTGCAGACCTCGCCCATTTTCCAGTTTCAGCAATCCAGCTGGCATTTACAGTTGTCGTGTTCCCTTGCCTTCTGCTGGCTTATTGTGGACAAGCAGCCTACCTCATGAATAACAAAGAACACGTGTATGATGCTTTTTACCGCTCTATCCCAGGTATTACGGGGTGGGCTGAGTTGGGTTGACCAATAAACACTTTTTTGTCCGTTTTTATTACTTTTTGTTAATACTGATTAAATTATATTACCAAACACTGTTCTTTAAATAATTTGAATAAAACATCTTAACCTTTTGATTTAATTTGTTGATTTGAACACAACCCATATTGACCCATTCTAGGGCATAATTGTCACCTCTACTTTGTCACAATTTTTTTTTGTTATAACTGATATTAAAATCTTAAAATAATGGAAGCACTTCCTGATTATGCAGATGGTATATACTGGCCAATGTTTGTTGTTGCAACTTTGGCTGCTATTGTTGCTAGTCAAGCTACTATATCTGCTACATTTTCAATAATTAAGCAGGCAAATGCCCTTGGCTGTTTTCCGCGAGTCAAAGTTGTTCATACATCAAAGAAGTTTCTCGGGCAGATATATGTTCCAGATATCAATTGGATTCTTATGGTTCTTTGCATTATTGTAACTGTTGGATTCAAAAATCAAAGCCAAATCGGCAATGCCTATGGTAACTTTAGCCTAAATAATCAGAAGTAAAGTTTGTTTAACCATAGATTAAAAATTGGTTATTATTAATTTCTTTTATCTTTCTTGATTGTAACAGGAACCGCAGTTGTCGTAGTGATGATGGTCACAACACTCCTCATGATTTTCGTAATGCTATTAGTTTGGCGTTGTCATTGGGTTCTGGTGTTGATCTTCACTGGGTTATCTCTCATAGTCGAGTGCACGTACTTCTCATCCGTCCTTTTCAAGCTTAACCAAGGTGGGTGGGTTCCACTCGTGATCGCCGGGGTGTTTCTTCTCGTCATGTACATCTGGCATTATGGGACAGTCAAAAGATACGAGTTTGAAATGCATAGCAAGATATCAATGGCATGGATTCTTGGTCTAGGGCCTAGTCTTGGTCTAGTCCGTGTTCCCGGGATCGGTCTTGTGTACACCGAACTAGCTAGTGGTGTCCCGCATATATTCTCGCATCTGATAACCAACTTACCTGCCGTCCATTCGGTGGTGGTTTTCGTGTGTGTTAAGTATCTTCCGGTTTACACGGTCCCAGAAGACGAAAGATTCCTCGTGAAACGAATCGGACCCAAGAATTTTCACATGTTTAGATGTGTGGCGAGATACGGTTACAAAGATCTTCATAAAAAAGATGACGAATTCGAAAAGAAACTTTTTGATAATCTGTTATTATTCATAAGACTCGAGTCAATGATGGAAGGGTGCTCTGATTCAGACGACTACAGCATATATGGATCCGGTGCCCGTTCTAATGAAAACGATACAATTTCATCTGTTGGTGATTTGACCGTGGCGGGGGCTGTTGGTGATTCAATTGTGGCTGGAGTTTCAACAGGGAATATGAGCGGTGATACGGAGGTGGATGAAATGGAGTTTGTGTTAAGTTGTAGGGCTGCCGGAGTGGTGCATATAATGGGGAACACGGTGGTGACAGCGAGACAGGGTTCTAGGTTTTACAAGAGGATATCGATCGATTACATTTATGCGTTCTTGAGGAAGATTTGTAGGGAGCATAGTGTCATCTTTAACGTTCCTCATGAAACCCTTTTGAATGTTGGCCAAGTGTTTTATGTATAAACCCTGTGTTTAGGAATAGTTAAGAGTTTAAGGTTTATTTGATTTGTTAAATAAGTTCTTTGGGTTGTGTTCTAAATAAAAGGCCTGAAACCAGGCTCAAATTTAGGCTGTATTGATATGTTGTTGGAAATAAATTATGCTTTGTTAAGAATATCTACAGGCTACTACCATATAGTGAGAAAAGTTACTCTATTGTACAAGTTATAACATATAAGTGACATTCATCAATATCTCAAGGGTAAGGTTACAATCTTATACACTTTTGGTTTCTCGGCTCTCGTTCACTTCTATTCGTTCATTGAAATTCATTTTCGTTCATTAACTTGAACCGTTTTTCTTTAACTAATCTAAAAGGACTCAAAACAGCTACAAAATACAAATGTTAGATACTTTTAACTTATCTAAAATAACTCAAACAAATACAAAAATAAAATGGAGTATAAATCACACGTGTATATCAAACACATAAGGTAACGTGACTTTTTTTGTTAGTTTAGAGTCAAAGTTGAGGTTCGAAGTGTTATAAGCTTTTAAAGTTTAGGCTTTGTATAAGTTATAAACTCATAAAAAACTACACTAGTAATTAACTAATGTAATAAACATAAAAAAATCTCTAAAAGATAATGATTTGTCAAAAAAACAAAATGAAAAAGTAATTGTATATCAATTCAATCCAGGGGCAATTTCTAGGGTTTAAAGCGATTTTTGAGAAATTGCATATCAATTCTGCCCTTGATCAAGTTAAGGTATGATTTTTCAGTAATTGCATATCACTTGATCGGTTCTTAATTGCTTCTTGCTCGCTCGGTTGTTCAATCTGTTGCTGATTTCTTCTACAGCTAAAAACCAACGATACCCATACTTTTTCTTTAGTAAGTTTTCTTTTTTCTAATTGTATTGTGTTTTTATTGAATGTTCATTGTTAGTTTTTAGTATTGTATATGTTTCTACTTGGTTGTTTAGTGCATTAATATCTTTCAAGAATTTACAATAAAGTGGCAGGTAAACGGGCAACAAGTTGTGCCGCTGTATTCGCTTATTGGTTACTGGTTTAAACCTGTTTCTGTTTGATGTTTTTACATGCTACTAAGGTGTTCGATAAAATGTCTCAGTGAAATGTTTTAGTATTTAAATGTGATCTGGTTATTTGATAATAATTGTGCTGTGTTTTTAGATTTTAAAAGAACTGGTGCTGGCCTTGGATTGTTGTTTTGATGTCTTTATGCCAAGAAATGTCAAGCAACTGTGTTCAGTCACTTCAGTGTTCTTGGGGTTTTGATTGATCCGAAACATTTTTTACCTGCCCTAGTTTAACAATAACTAAAGTTTCTGAATCTGTGGATGATGAGGTTGCTCGTACATTGATTTATTTTTCCATGTTGCTAATGCTCGCCATTTCTTGTTGAAGTGGGTCAATCTTGGATTTCGGCCAACTTCTCATATTTTGTGTTTCTATAAAGTTGTATATGCTACAGAAATACTTTTGGATAGGTTATGGTTGTTTCTAAAAGTGGTAGCATAGTACCTATGGACTGCTATTGTGTTTAAAAAAATTGTTGCAATGTGCCCCTATATAATTGTTTACTTGAATACAGTTAAAGAGAAAATAAGCTAACTTGTTACTTTTACTTGGCATTGACTAGATATCCTAATTTGATTTGGGGTTGGTTAGTTATGTTGAAGCGCGTATGTTCTATGTCATATATCCATGGAGGTGAGAAGGCCAACTTCTGTTTGAAGGCTATTGCCAGACATATTCATGGTGGTCAGGTATGCAGCGTTTTTGTTAGAAAGAATTTGCATTGTTTTTAGTTCGACACTTATTCGGAACAACAAAATTTACAAACAATAACACTAGACGACTACGGGTTTTAGAACATACTTATTCATTTCTTTCAATAGGTTTTACTCGTTTTAGAACTTTGATGCGGTATAACACTAAATGTCAAGACAGGAAAATATTTGTATTGGGTCCAATATGCCATTTTGCCTCAACATTTCTTTATATGAAAATCCAATATGATTATAAATCCTGTATTATTTCAGTAAAAACAGGTTCTTTTTTAATAAATGATTAGGAGGAGGCTTAATAGCTTCAAATATATTTTTTTGGTGAGCTTCGACCCATTCGTAACTCATAAGTGAATTGTTTGCAATTGGCACCTCTAATATATGTTTAGACGTATAGTAATTAGCTTGAATGTGTTTTTAAAATTTACACTAAAGCTTTAAATGATTGTTTTATCTAAATGGAAATACAGGCCCATTCTGGACCAAGAAGCTTTTTTGGAGTAGAGGATTTTTTAGATGATGATAACAGTCGACCATATACTTACCAGAAAGAAAAAAAATCCAAGAATCCTAACAAACACATCTCGTTCAAACAACGTACAATAGCTTACATGGAGCCATTCACACTAGATGTTTTCATCTCAAAACGGTTTGTTTCAGCTTCAATAACGCACAGGGTAACAAGCAAACAAGTTGCAGTTGCTGGCACTAACTCAAAAGACATCAAAGCAGCCCTTAAATCCAGGTCAGATATCCCTGCTTGTTTGGCAATTGGCAAGATATTGTCCGAACGGGCTAGAGAAGCTGATGTGTACACAGCTTCGTATACACCGAGGGAACGGGATAAGTTTGAAGGTAAAATTAGAGCAGTTGTTCAATCTCTTATTGATAATGGTATTGATGTCAAAATTTATCTTGATTAAAGCTTTTAAATTTTTTAGCCTAATAACTAGTAGAATTTGGGGATTTTTTTCAATTGGTTTATTCTGTTTGTACTTATTTGACTGTCATATATGTCAAACAAGTTTATATGATATGTTATGTTTCATCCCAGTGATATGACGCATAAATTCTGTTCAAGTTTGATCTCTCTTCCAACCTTTTGGTGCTGAAATTTCTAATCTGGCACAGTTTTATGTTATCGTTGACTGCATATGGTTATCCAATCTCAGTCATGTGCCAGGTCTCATGGTTGTAACATACAACTATAGTGTTTACAATTTTAATTGTATTGAGCATGTTTGCATCAACAAACTTGAACCACGATATATCATTTTTGAAATATGTTTGAGATTACACTACTTGGTACACGACAGTTGACCTAGGATTGAAGATTGGATCGAACATGATTTATCTTCTGAACAAGTGTTTTAAATGCTTCAATTTGAAGGTTCTTCTCAATATAGTCAATATTGGAGGGATCAAAAGGGCCTTTAACTCGATCAATGCTTTGAATAACTGCTCTTGCTGGAAGAATACTCTTTGTTGGGTCAAAACAAGTTCCTGAGCTCAAGCTCGACGAGAATCCCTACACCATATAACGTATAAAGTAAAAAGTAAAAACCAAGCAGATAAAAAAAACAACCATACGACCCCACATGATATACGACCCATATGACAGAATATGACACCTCTACAGGCTGTGTGGTTAGTAGGCTGCTGGTGTTTTGACCCATTATTAAACATAGGCAAAATGCAAGTAACTAACCTTGAAGATGAGAAGCTGAACTTGTTGGTCGTCCACAAGTGCGTTAACCAAAAGTGCTTCTTCTTTGACAAGCTGAGTGTAGAATTCCAGAACTGCTATCTCTTCGTTATGTCCATGTTCTTCACCATTGTTCTCATCATCGTATGATCGAACTTGACGTCTAGCCGCGGAACAGCGTGTGTTTGAAAGTATACGTGAGCTCTGGCCTGCGGGTTTTAGAAGATTGGATGAGTTGAAAGTAGTAGTAACACGGAATGTGAAGAATGATGCTTTGGTGACATTTTGAGAAATGGTAGGGAAGAAAGGTGAGGATAAGGTAGCATACATGAGTATGAGTGGTGGTGACTCAACAAGACTGGAAATAAGATAATATTTAAATTTGTGTATCATTATTTTAACTCTATATTATATATATGAAAAGAAAATTTTGACATCACAGTCAGATAATATGTAAATTTGTGTGTCATTATTTTAACAGGAGTTTAACCTCCACGTAATCATCTTAATTTGTGCCAATTTAGTAACTAAAAACAAAAATAACCTGCAAATTTGCTTTAACAACCCAATTCCACAGTTTAAGCTAGAACCACAAGTACCAATTATCATGCACTAACAACAAAACCACTCTTAAGTGATCAACCCATTTCATAAGCCCAAAGGGTAAACGGCTTGGAGATTGAAACATAATGTCACCAATCAATTATTAGTATGTTAAATTGCTAATCAACAACAGACTAACATAACTCAGAATAAGATTTACCAGACGCCCACTTGCATCGAATCAACACCAATGAGATACAATGAGATTAACAGTACTCGTAACACCTAGGGATCGTTGATACCAAAATACAAAATGACATTAGCAAGTTTTAAATCACAATACATCAACTACAGAAAAACTAAATCTTTTTGCTTGTTATCACTTGCTCAAAAGGGGAGCCTCGGAATCTTGATCTTCCTGATCATCGCAACATTTGGCAGCATTTTCTATTGCAACCACAACAGCATCGACTACACAGTCTTCCTTTATGCCATTAATAAGTTCCACACAAGGTTGAAAATACCTATCAACAATCTGGATAGCCTGTTTCCTACTGTTTAGAAACTCGCAATTCTGCACAGATTTTACCACTTCTAACAAACACATAAGAATTTTGATCTGCTGGTGTATGGATAACTTTTTCTCACTTGAGTAGGCATGAAGAGATTGCAGCTTTTCGCACACTTCATCAGCAACAAAAAGTAGTTCGGAACACCAATAATGCAAAGCTGCTGATGATAACTGACACGCGTCAATTATGTACAAATACCCATTCCTGATCATATTAACGCGGTTCTCTTTCACCCACTGGGCTTCAGCGTCCAGTACAACATATCCGCCATACTTGTTCACATTATACTTCCTGATCCCAAAATAATTGAAAATAAAATCCTCACGTAATTTACTGGTTTCACAACCCTGGCCGCCTGTATGACTCCCGTTGACTAGTTCACATATCATTTCCTTCCAATAGTTCCAAAAGTAAACCAAGCCATCAACAGAAACAATGTTTTCCAGTAATGTGTCTTCTAAATGCTTAATCGTCTCATCTTCAATCTGTGTTTCTATACAAGCATAGTCACTGCAGTATGAGCGGAGGTGAAATTCGAGAATTCTTCGAGAAACCAAAAACTGTGTTCTAACGCTTCTTTCTTTAGGTGTTTCCCTCAAATACCTCCACATCTGGGATAAACTAATTTCTTCACCTGATAAAACATGTATCTCTGTTTGCATCAATGCAGAATCCTGTGATTCAGGATGATCCGTCACATACGCGTTTACATCATCCAAAAGCTCAGCTTTATGCTTAAAGTCCTTCAGTGGCCAAGCTCTTGTACCACAAGCCCAAAGAGATCCAAAGAAGACGTACCAGAGTCGGTTAAATGCTGCTTCTATTGAAAGCTCATCTTCAGTACCTATCTTTGCAGCCTCTATAAACTCACCACATACTTCATCCAGTAGTAGAAGCTTGTTTTGACAGTTTGCGGATTTTAAAAAGGAACGCATCATGTCAGTCACATTTCTTTTAATTTTCATGATCTCTTGACTTGTCTTGACCCATTCCAAACTCACATTAAAAGCATTTTCTTTGTAGCAATATATGAACTCCATGCCATTTACTAATAATTCCTCCTCGGTTTCTCCAAGTGACAACAGTTGTGCCTCTTGGCACACAAACGTATAGAAGACATCAGAGTCTTGTTTGGCGATTGAAAGAGCCTTCTTTAGTAATATATGCTTTTGTGTAACAGGTGGCTCTGCATTTGGAAATATCGGAGAGTTCGAAAATACATGCCATAGGATTATTAGAGATGATTCTCTGTAAAGTCCTCCCATGCAAAGAAGTTCCGCTTCAAGCATAGGATCTGGTTTCAGTCTTGCAATTTTTGCAGCTTCTACAAAGTTTCCCCATTCTTTTTCTAGCAATATAAGTTCATCAAGGCATTTACGTTCAATTAAAAAACTCCGCATCTTGTCCTCGTCACAAAAAGAGCGTACAAGTTTCATCATACTTTCAGAATCCTTGATAGAAAAATAATATTGAGCACCTTCGTGTGTCACTTTTGCAGCTTCTTCAAAGTTTCCCCATTCTTTTTCTAAAGATATAAGTTCATCAAAACACCTTCTGTTTCTTAAGAAACTTCGCATCTCACCCTTCTCATTAAAACCGCTTACAAATTTCATCATACTTTGGAAAACCTTGATAGAAAAATAATATTGAGCAGCTTCGTGCATCACCTTTGAAGCTTCGTTAATGTTTCCCCATTCTTTTTCCAGAGATATAAGTTCATCATAACACCTCCTCTTGTTTAAGAAACGCCTCATCTCATCCTTTTCACCAAAAGAGCGTACAAATTTCATCATACGTATAGAATCCTTGATAGAAAAATAATACTGAGCAGCTTCGTGCATCACCTTTGCAGCTTCGTTAATGTTTCCCCATTCTTTTTCCAGAGATATAAGTTCATCATAACACCTCTTCTTGTTTAAGAAACGCCTCATCTCATCTTTTTCACCAAAAGAGCGTACAAATTTCATCATACGTATAGAATCCTTGATAGAAAAAAAGTAGCGAGCACCTTTCTGTATCACCTTCGCAGCTTCTTCAAAATCTCCCCATTCTTTTTCCATTGATAGAAGTTCCTCAAAGCAGTTCCTATTACTTAATTAAGAACCTCCGAATCTCACTCTTCTCATAAAAACTGCGTACAAATTTCATCATACTTTCGGAATCATTTATTAGAAAGTAGTAATGAGCCCCTTTGCACAAAAACTTCAGCCTAGCGTCGCCACATTCTCCCCAGCGGTGTAACTGCTCGAAACCACGTTCAAATAACTTCCCTTTGGTACATGCAGAAAAACACTGCGCAAAAGCTCCAGCCTTCTCGTATTCTTCCACCGCACGCTCATAACATCTTGCAAGACAAAAACAGTCTCCTGCTTTCTCCAACATTGATTCACTTCTGTAAATACACCCTGTGCATTACAAAAGTCCCATTATTGATGTGAATATCAAACAATAAAAATCCAATTCCATCTGAGCTACATCATGCATAAAATTGTACGTGTGTGCTTACAAACATAACAGTTTGAAGTTAATTAGATTTCAGTTTACAGGTTGGTATTGTGTTCTTGGTTTTTTAGAGATTTTTTAATCTCACATTTTCTTTTTGTTTTTAGAGATTTTCTAATTTTTGTGTGTTTTGGTGTCAGACTTCAGAGTGAATGTTTTGTGTTAGTAATAGATTTAGGTTATACAGCTTGATGTTGTTTGTGTGATTTTCCAAAATATACATGAAATAAGCAGGAAGACAGATAAATACCGGCTTTTATATAATCCTCTATCTCATAATAGCACTCTGCAGCCAGCTTATTCTTGCCAATAGAACTAAACAACTCGGCAGCATCCTGTAAAAGCTTCTTTCTTTCAGGATGTGAAGCCCGGGCATTCCAACCAATTTCGCGGAGATGATAGGCCTCAGCCAGTTTCTTTGAATATTTATCGCCAGCCTTCAAGAAGCACATTTGCGCCATCCTGAAATTGTTTTCACAAAATAACTGCAATGAACAATGTACATTTCGTTAGAGATCTCGCAAAACCCAAATCCCAGGTTCCTAGATTTGTAACATGTCACACCTTAACGCCTCTCGATTTCCACTCGTCTTTACCGCTTGGACTTTGCATTTTGTCAGCAAATGAATCACTCAGATGTTTGACTTCAACTAGGTTTAACGTCTTCCAGTAATCATAGATTGGTTCAGAAAAACCAGCACTTTCACAAATCCATAACCTCTGCCTCGTGCGGGTGATCGCCACATACAATAGTTTCAGTTCACTGCACAAAACAGCGTGCTTGTCCATATCGAAACATGAACACATTGTCGTAAAAGGCGCATTGAGCATATCTTTATCCTTCATGTAACTATATATGATCCTCCACTCATTTGAGAATGATGATGTAGTAAAAAAATCATACAACAAAACATCCTACAGCACATGCATAATACAGTATAGTTAAATACTCATGTTAATCTGTTAAATTGAAAACAAGACATAAGTTTAGTGTTTTACTTGAAACTCTAAACCTTTCGACTCCATGATCGTCAAAACAAGGGCTTTCTTCCCTACAATTTTGACTACCTTCTCTCTGAGAGATTCATCCCGAACTAGAACAACTTGTTCAGCACCAAAACCGGTGATAAATTGAGAACAACTTTCGTTCCTTTGAAATATTAAGCTGATGGCATTTTTATTCATATCTGTTTCTAGCAAAATAGGCAACTCCCCACCAATCCGACCACTCTCCGGTCTCAATTCATCAACAAACAAAGGAAAAAAGTGGCAAAGAAGATTGATAACACTCTGTGCCATATTCAAAACTCCAGCATGCGTGCGAAAGTTCTCGCTTAATTGGAATATCGTAGAGATAGTTCCCTTTTTAGAACCCGAAAGAAACTTCTTATAGAAGAGGCACCGTATGTCTTCGAATCGGAAGCCAATACCCTTTGCAATAGCTTGAGCTGTGTCTCCTGAAAAGGCAAAGCCCTCGTGTACATTTGTGCACACGTATTTAAACAGCATAATTTGCCTCATCGAAAGATCTTGAACCTCATCAACAAATACATAATCCATCATATCGCCTGCGTACCCTTCCACTTCAAGCCTTTGATGAAGATCGTTCACTATATCAGCCAGATCAAAATTTCCATTTTCCACTTTTATGTTCTCATACTGAAGAAAAATGGAATAAATGATTTCTCTCTTTTGAGCATTGAAAATGGAAGTTCGTCTATCACAAAGTGCAACATAATCATCCCTAGAAAGAATCCCATTGGAGGCTTTTTGTCCGATAACAATCCACCCTTTATAACAGACATTATTTCAGTATAAACTGTGGACGCGTCAAGGTTTTTTGTCAGCTTACAGTTGAAATGCGGCCAATAAGCTGCATAAAAACGTTCATAAGTAACACCTTTGAAACTCATAAATTGTTCCAAGACACTGAGTCTTGAGGTGCTGGTTTTATTGCCATAAATGAGATGCCTGATGTTAGGAAATCTTGCAAAGAATGAAGTGCCCACTGTTCCATCAAGCATCAGCACGAACCTATGGAATGTAATAATAAGTGGATATACATCATGTGGAAGATGAATAAATTGATCCAGTAAATCTTCTGACAGCATCATTTGATCGACATCCTCAATGCACGTCAGGCTGCTTGGAGATGACGAGCCGCCACCACAAGTTAATCTAGATATTATAAAAAGTAATCATCAAAGACGCAATACATTTCAAAATGTCTTGTGAAAAATAAATACGCTGAAAAATATACACTTGCCCGCATCTTGAAACCTTATTTGCCAAATATAACAAGATAGAAACATATATATGAATGAAAGATGCTACACTTATGTTTACCAAGTACCTTTTCCATTCACCATATTGTTGTCTAACCGCGTAACAAAGTTTGGGACTGAACGTCACAAAAAGTTGATGCAGACCCTCTTGCTTAGCCTCTCCCTCACTCTCCATTACCTCATGAAAACCCTCGCAAGCTAAGTGGTGAAGTTGTTCATTTTGGAATAACTTCATAGTTAATACCGTTGTTTTCCCCGTCCCAGACCTTCCAAGTATGAAGCTACTTTTGTCAAACGAAACAACATTCTTCTCTTGTTCATTTAGCTCGAAGGGAATCCCAAGATCCCGACCATCACATCCATACATAACAGTATTGACTGCCGCGGTTGACAGAGAATAAAATTTCATTAATATCAAACTCTCACGGACCTTTACATTTTCAATACAATCTATTCTACTGGCACTGTCTATAAACATCTCATCACAACTGTTTGCATGTGTTTTATATTGAGAAATTTCAGACGTCCCGGGCCATTTCATTGGATACTCTCTATACTCAGAACCCCTGTGAATTCAAAAAGTTTAAAAACATGTTCTCATTAAAAAGATGAATGTCATGAAAGAAACATACCTCTTAACACATCTTGCCTTGCAACGATCAATATACTCGTGAGTATATGACCCAATGATCCCGTCTAAACGTCTGACTAACCCTGCAATCTCATGAAATGGCAGTATATCCCAAACCTTTATGACTTGGGTGTATAAATGTGTTTCCTTCATTACATCTACTGTGCATATGAGATGCAGTCCTTTAACTTTAAATTCTTTCATAAGTTCAAAATAAGGGCTTTCGCTAACGGAAGCAGCAGTAGAACTCCCTCTTGGCCGCCACCCACTAGAAAGCTTTAAAAGCATGAGAAATACTAACTTCTTAGTCTCGCGCGACTCGATTTTCGAAAAAGAGGCCCTAAACATGCTGCTAAATACAACCTGGAGAATGAAAGTAGATCACATGGTGAACTAGCTAAATGTACAGAAACAGAACAAGATGTCTAACAACTGAGCTTCGGTTAATTAATTGATATTTCTAACTGAAAATTGTAAAAAAAGGCCTGATTAATTACCTTCCATGAGGTATTTTGAAAGAGTGTACTCTCTCCTCTAACTAACTCATCAAGCTGACGAAGATCTTCGTTAACTTCACATATGACCTTTGCCAGGTCCTTGCTTTCATCAGCCTGAAAGAAACATCCTCGAGCCTTCGCATCGAGAATCAAGGATTTCCAAATAGACCCACCCTTCAAATGTGTTCTTTCATCTCCTAAAATCCATAAACACTTTCTGCAACACCAACAAACAAACACACCCAATAGCAAGAACATGTTCAAATTATATATAAGCAGTTCAGAAACAGTAAAACATGCATGTACTTATGAAGATAATTTACACACCTAGCCCAAGTGAGATAGACTTGAACTTTATTTGGATTTGTGTTGACCTCGCAGCATTCGGCTCCAACGGTTGATATTATCACAACATCTGATTCTCCACTTTGATATTATCAAGATGTTCTATTATTACCTTCAAGAACTCATTATTTTGTTGCTGAGTTTCATGTTTTTGTTGCATGCATTTGACTTGATCATGATGTGGTGATAAAATGGCCATGCTAATCTTTTGTTTTAATGATGCACATTCTGTAAAAACATCAGCAACTTGCATATCATCTTGACATAATATATACATACAAACACAAACATATGTATATGGTTACTTAATTAATTATTATTATTATTATTACCTTTATAGAGCAACTGCAGTATCCGAAAAGTAACTGCAACTTCAACCATGTTTCTCATGTTATTTTCAGGATCCTTTAAGAGGAAACATTGATGAATGAAAATGGAGCAAACATTTCACCGGGAATAAAACTTTTTCTACGAACATTAACCTTGTGATTTGGTGATGGTTCCATCTCCAACCTTTTGAAACTTGATCAATGAATAAATTGTTTACTATCAATCTATATATCACGTACGTACTATGCTCGCTTAGATGAGGGATTTGCATGCAAGTAGCAGAAGCAGATTTGAAAAAGGAACAAGTTAGTTCATCACTTGCTTTAATTTGGCCCTTTTGTCTTTTCAGTTTTTAGAGACGGAAATGAAGGGTTGGGTTTTTCTTTTCAGGTGCAATCATTATCTCCTATAAGTCTGTACGTTCGTAATAAATTACACGTATACTTTTTCAGTTAAGAACTGCAGATTATTAATTAATATATATAGTCGTGTTTCGTGTTTTTTTAACCGCAAATGCTTCTTTTGTTTACAATAATCGTAAAAAATATTTGCGTTTTTTAGTCTATGGTCTTTAAGTTAAAAATCCCGGATCATTATAACACTCTACATACAATAAATTTACGGAAAATTTACAAGAATAAACGTTTAATCATATTTTTTTTACAAAAATTAACATAAAATTTACAGCCTACATCCTATAGACATTTTATGATTCTTTAAGTTATACCGGCTAAATATCTGTTGTGAACTTAGCCCATATCTCCGACACATTCATGACAACATTCTTCACGTGGGTTACTTTTTCAGCGGACACGTATCCTCATGTTGTGATCTTAACAAACATCCCATTTTTTTCGGTCATCTTCTCCAACTTTCCGACGACACATGTCCAAAACCCCATTACCATCATCTTTTCCGGCGATGTTATCGGCAATCTCCCAACTTTCAGGTGACGGTTTCCGGCAACAAATTCTGATGTTGAACAAAATATATTTGAAGAAAAAATCAATTTATTATATATCAGAACCATGATTTTTTGCCAATGGAAACCAAAATCTATAACGTTTTTTTTCGGATGAGACAAACCTAATATATATATATATATAAATTGAGGTTTTTATAAAAAATGTTAAAACCCTAAAAAGTGTAAAAAGCATTAGTTTTTCAAATGTATAAAGACAAACAATAACATTTTTCATATTTACTAATCTAATTATTGGGCTAACAAGGAAGTAAAGGCGACTTAAAAAAAAATCATTTATTCGTTAATATCTATGGATCTAAGTTCATATTTGCCCAAACCCCCCTCTTTCGATTTCATCGATTCAAAACATCCCTTTATCTTTGATCTGCTCACTGTAACACTTTGTTCCCGAGTTTAGTAACAGAAAGAAAAGAAAAGAAAGGAAGATTATGAGAGAAAAGAAGAGAAAGGATAGGTAAATATGAGAATTCATTTGGCGTTCCAGAGTTCAAAAGAAAGGAATGGAAAATAAACATTTTAATATGATTTTCTTTCTTTCTCTCCACTTCCTTCCAATTTGGAAGGAAAGTTAGGAGGTTTTATAATTTCCTTCCACTTCTTTCCCCTTTCACCCTTTAATGAAACTCTGGAACAGGGTGTAAGTCATTCTTTACTTTAAATTTTACCGATTTACTTTCTGGGTCTTGAAATTTAGTCTTGTTTTCATTTGGATTTGGCTGATTTGGGGTTTTGGGTTTACGTTTTAATGTATGTTCTTGATTGGGAAATAACCCATCTGGTTGAATTGGGTTTTCACTGTTTATTGTTTCAGATTGTTAAGTTACATGTGTTGATGCCTTGTTTTGGTGAAGTTTGATGTGGAAATGAAGCATTTTTACAGAACAAGAGAAGAATGTTGTTTCTTTTGACAAAAGCAGCTTTATTATTGGAAGGTCAGGGACAGGGACAGGGAAAACAACGGTGTTAACAATGAAATTATTCCAAAGTGAACAGCTTCACCACATAGCATCCGAGGGATTTCACGAGGCTAAGCAGGATGGTTTGCAATTGCATCAACTTTTTGTCACATTCAGTTCCAAGCGTTGTTACGCGGTTAGAAAACAATTTGGTGAATGGAAAAGGTTGGTAAATAAAAACTATTTCTGTCTTATTAAATTTACTAACTAATGCTTTGAAAATAACAAGGAGAAAATAATTGGAATGTTATAATTTATGACATGAAATGAAATGCAGGTTAACCTGCGGTGGGGGTTCATCATCTCCAAGCAGCCTGACACGCATTGACGATGTCGATCAAATGATGTTGTCTGAAGACATTCCAGATCAACTTATTCATCTACCACAAGATGCATATCCACTTATAATCACATTCCAGAGGTTCTTGCTAATGCTTGATGGAACAGTGGGCACTTCATACTTTGCAAGATTTCCTAATGTTATGCGTATGATGATTTCTCGCAAGAAAACCAATACCTCAAGACTTAGTGTCTTGGAACACTTTATGAAGTTCCACAATGTTACTTATGAACTATTTTGTTTATCTTATTGGCCTTTCTTAAACCGTAAGCTGACAATAAATCTTGACCCGTCCACAGTTTATACCGAAATAATGTCTGTTATAAAGGGTGGATTGTTAGCGGACAAAGCCCCCAATGGGATTCTTCCTAAAGATGATTATGTCGCACTTTGTGATGGGTGGACTTCCGTTTTCGATGCTCAAAAGAGAGAAATCATTTATTCCATTTTTCTTCAGTATGATAATTTGAATGTGGTAAATGGACATTTTGATCTGGCGGATTTGGTGAATGACCTTCATCAAAGGCTTGAAGTGGAAGGGTACACAGGCGATATCATGGATTATGTATATGTTGATGAGGTTCAAGATCTTTCAATGAGGCAAATTTTGTTGTTTAAGTATGTGTGTCCAAATGTTCACAAGGGCTTTGCTTTTTCGGGAGATACAGCTCAGGCTATAGCGAAGGGTATTGGGTTCAGATTTGAAGACATAAGGTGCCTCTTTTTTAAAAAGTTTCTTTTGGGTTCTGAAAAGGGAAACGTCTCGAAGATGTTTCAGTTAAGTGAGAACTTCCGCACGCATACTGGAGTTTTGAATTTGGCACAAAGTGTTATCAACCTTCTTTGCCATTTTTCTCCTTTGTTTGTTGATGCTTTGAGGCCGGAGACTAGTCTAATTGGTGGGGATCTACCTATTTTGCTTGAAACAGATGTGAATAACAATGCCATCAAATTCATATTTGAAAGGACTGGAAATTGTTCTCAGCTGATCACCGGGTTTGGCGCTGAACAAGTTGTTCTAGTTCGGGATGAGTCTCTCAGAGAGAAGGTATTCAACATTGTAGGGAAGAAAGCCATTATTTTGACAATCATGGAGTCCAAAGGTTTAGAGTTTCAGGTAATTAAACACTAAACTCATTTTTGGGTTTTTATTTTTAAGATGCAAGCAAGTAATTAACTATATTGCATGTGTTGTAGGATGTATTGTTGTATGACTTTTTTACCACATCAGCTTTCTCAAATGAGTGGAGAATCATATATACATATATGAAGGATAAAGATCTGCTCAACTTGCCTTTTACGACACTGTGTTCGTGTTTCGATATGCAAAAGCATGCTGTTTTGTGCAGTGAACTGAAACAGCTGTATGTGGCCATCACTCGAACCAGGCAGAGGTTATGGATTTGTGAAAGTGCTGGTTTCTCTGAACCAATCTATGATTACTGGAAGAAGTTAAGCCTAGTTGAAGTCAAACATCTGAATGATTCATTTGCTGACACAATGCAAGTTCCAAGCAGTAAAGACGAGTGGAGATCGCGAGGCATTAAGGTCTGATCTGTTACAAAATCCAGAAATCAACGAGTTGGGTTTAAGATATCTCTAATAACATATACTTTGTTTATTGCAGCTATTTTGCGAGAACAACTTTAGGATGGCCCAAATGTGCTTCTTGAAGGCTGGTGATGAGTATCATGAGAAACTAGCTGAGGCCTATCATCTCCGTGCAATTGCTGGCAATACCCGCACTTCACAGCCTGAAAGGAAGAAGCTTCTAAAGGATGCCGCTGAGTTATTTAAATCTATTGGCAAAAAGGAGTTGGCTGCGGACTGCTATTACGAGATAGAGGATTATGTAACAGCCGGTATTTATCAGTCTTCTTGCTTATAGCCACACATCACCAATCTCTTGCCACACTATTTTTAAACATTTGAAACCTGATTTTTTAAAGTTACTTTGTTGCTACGTTTTTATGAAATTCGCCGCTTTCAGTGTTAGCCACATGCTATGTTTTTATGAAATTCCCCGATTTCAGTGTTAGTTAATAGTTAGATTGCTTGGATGTTTTAAGCCTTTCTAAAAGTGCACACATACAGTTATATGCATGTCTAGCTCCTAAACTTGTACTTACATATTCTGATAACTTATGTAATGCATCCACAGGTTATATTTACAAAAGTGAATCTATGTTGGAGAAAGCGGGAGACTGTTTTTATCTTGCACGGTGTTACGAGCTTGCCGTGGAAGAATATAAGAAGGTGGGAGCTTTTGCCAAGTGTCTGTCTGCTTGTGCTGATGGAAATTTATTTGAAACTGGTTTCAAGCTGGTAGGTCGTTGGGGAGAATGTGAAGGCGCTGGGCTACAGTTTTTGCGCAAAGGGGCTCGTTACTATTTCACAATGAAGGATTTCAATAGTATGATGAAGTTTGTTCGATCTTTTGGAGAAAAGGACGAGATGCGGAGTTTTTTAAGTAAAAGGAGGTTTTTTGATGAACTTATATTATTGGAAAAAGAATGGGAAAACTTTGAAGAAGCTGAGAAGGTGATGCACAAAGGCGCTCACTACTATTTTTCAGTTAAGGATTTTGATAGTATGATGAAATTTGTACACTCTTTTAATGACAAGGGTGACATGCGATGTTTTTTAACTGAAAATAAGTGCTACGATGAACTCATATTGCTAGAAAAAGAATGGGGAAACTTTCATGAAGCCGCAAAAGCTGCAAGAATGAAACCAGATCCTGTGCTTGAAGCTGACCTTCTTCGCAAGGCTGGACTTTACAGGGAATCGTCATTAGTAATCTTGTGGCATGTGTTTTCAAACTCTACGATTTTTAAAGACAAAAAGAAACCATTTACGCAAAAAGATGAATTACTAAGGCTGGCTGTTTCAACTGCCAGACGAGACTCTAATGTCTTCTATCAGTTTGTGTGCCAAGAGGGAAGCTACTTGTCGGTTGGAGAAACCTGGGAAGAATTATTAGAAAACGGCCTCGAGTTCATATATTGCTACAAAGAAAATGTTTTGGATATGGGGTTGGAATGGGTCAAGACACGTCAGGAGATCAGGCATATTGAAAAAAGTGTGATTGACATGATGCGTTCCTTTTTAGAATCTGTAAACCGTCAAAACGAGCTTATATTACTGGATGAGATATGCGGTGAGTTTGTAGAGGCTGCAAAGATAGGTACTGAAGATGAACATTCACTAGAAGCAACAATGAGCAGACTCTGGTATGTCTTCTTTGGATCTCTTTGGGCTTATGGGAGAAGAGCTTGGCCACTGAAGGACTTTAATCATAAAGATAAGCTTCTGGACGATGCTAACTCATATGTGATTGATCATCCTGATTCACCGGATGCTGCATTGGTGCGTACAGAGATACATGTTTTATCAGGTGAAGACATTAATTTATCCCAGATGTGGAGGTATTTGAGGGAAACGCCAAAAGAAAGAAGCCTCAGAGTACACTTTTTGATTTCCCGAAGAATTCTGGAAGTTCATATACGCTCACATTGCAAAGAGTATGCTAGCATTTTAACACCGGTTGAAGATGCGTTACTGGAAAACAAAGTTTCTGTTGAAGGCTTGATTTACTTTTGGAACTATTGGAAGGAGATGGTATGTGAACTAATCAACTGGAGCCACGCAGGTGGTCAAACTAGTAAAATATATGAAGATTTTATTTTCAATTATTTTGGGGTTAGGAAGTATGATGTGGATAAGTATGGTGGATATGTTGTACTGGATGCTGAAGCGCAGTGGGTAAAAGGGACACGCGCTAACATGATTAGGAATGGTTATTTGTACATAATTCATGCATGCCAATTTTCATCGGTGGTTTCACAGCATTGGTATTCAGAACTACTTTTTGTTACTGGGAAAGTGTTTGCCAAGATTCAATCTCTTTATGTCTACTCACCTGAGAAAGGTTTATCCATACACCAATTGTTCAAAGCTGTTATGGGTTTGTTTGAAGTAGTGAAATCTTTGCAAAAGTGTGAGTCACCAAATAGTAGGAAACGTGCTGCTATGATTGTGGATAAATATTTTCATCCTTGGCTGGATCAGTTCTTGCTGAATGTCGGTCACAACAACTGGAAAGATGCGCAGTCAAAGGAAATGATTTGTATGAAAAGAAATGAAGCTTTTCTTAACATGCTCGAAGAAACAATCAACATAAACATTAAATCCCTGAATAGTCGAACATGTGGGCAGTTGGGCAGAATTGCAGCGGTCTTTTTGGGATACAAATTGATGGGCTATACTGCTGATACCGAGAGAACGCTTAGATGTTCTCAGAACTGGAGAGATTTATTTAGAACAGTGATGAATGCTGATACATCGGTTTCAAAAAATGAAGATCTAGCTATAAGGTTACATAATGTGCTGAAAGAAACGTTTTCTGCAGGTTGGCAAAGAGTCAATGAGTGTATGTCACCGGCTTGCTTCTTATATCTTATGGACCGGCTTCTGATCTTATCGTTTTGCTTTCGTCGTTATGTTTTCACAACACGATCTTCTTGTGCTGAATGGCTTAGTAATAATGAATGTAGAAGGTGCTCCAATGGAGGGTATGTTACAAACTCGGATACCGTGAATAACATCTATGATCATTCTTTAACTTTAATGGTTTGTGACATGTTGAATTCAGAGGATGAGTTAATGAAATGGCTCAGAAGATCAAATGAGCCGGAGTGTTGGTACCCCGTTTTGTTGTTGAGATTAACTGTTCTTCTTTCCTTACTCTGTGTCAATTCAGGGCTGCATTATGATAAACTGTATCATCAGTTGGAACGTGGTTGTTTTGTTTCGTTACTGCCACATGAGTTCTATGAGGCACTAATTAATGGTATAAGCGAAGGCCGTTTAGTTGATTCTGTTGCTGTCGCCTGTAAAATCATAGACGATCCCCTTGTTGTTATGAGTTCTAAAGAAGATTTCCCACAGGCCCAATGTCAAAATGCGAAATTTCTGAACATGGAAAAACTGGAACTTGGCTCGGAATCGCTGATAGAAATGTTGTATGTTGAGAACAGCAATGATGCTGATAGATGTAGTGGTGATCATGAAGGTCAAGAGCCCAAGTTCCCCTTTTGAGCAACTAATAATAACTAGCTAACAGATTTAGTGTTTTGTATTTGATGTATGGTCTCATTTTGTATGTTGGTATCAAACTGGCCTTAGTGTTGTTAACTCAATTTGTCTGATTGGTTTTGATTTGATGTACTCTTTTAAAAAAAATACTACATATATTGTTTTAGCTGAATGAATCAGGTTTGGTTAATTTAAACCCAAGTTGGCCACTAGTTTAACAACCCTTGACTTTGTTCTTGTGTACATTTGTGGTAGCATTATAATGTATAATTACTATATAACTCCTTAACTTTAAGTAAACTTACAATATCTATATATATCTGTCAATGTTTCCCTTAAAGTCTTTTTTAGAGCATGAAGTTTGCAGTGTATAATAATCACACGATACCAAAACTTTGTTTTCCATTGATCAAGCAATAAACAAGTGTTAGTTGACATATCAAATTGTATTAAAATGAACTTAAGTGGTCACATGAAAAAACATCCATTTGATTCGGCCCACATGAAACATCCATCCAGTTGATGGAAAACATGTTCTGTTAGAGTATTGATTCATGCCATTATTAGTAACATTGCATTATTTACGGTAGTGAAACTTTTGTAGTTTAGGGCGAACTCAATACATATACTAGCTTTTAAGGTATTGATATGTAAATTACAGGGCCGGTCCTAAGGATTTTGGTGCCCTGTGCGGGGCAAAAAAAAGTGCCCCCAAACAGTAACGATCGTTAAGTTAAATGTTAAAAGTGACCTTTTAATTTAATAAAAAATCGTTCAATGCAAAATTTTAAAAAAATACCAAAAACTAAAATATAACATCTTAAAAAGGTCCAAAAATATAATCAGTCAAACATACTTTTTAAAAAAATCATGATAAAACACTTGAACATGTAAATGTAAAGGGAAATAGAAAGATAAGGTTTAGGTAAAAACTCTAGGCCTGTAGTTATGTATTAAACTATTAATTGTCCTTTCTTTTATTAAAATTAATTAATATTTTATGCTATATGTCTATATTTAATGAACTATAGTTTTATTCTCTTTTATCTAGCCCTTCTTCTTCCCCGATTAAAACCAGGCCACCGGAGTTTTAAAAATATCTATTTTAGTTTTCTTCTTTTACTTTTCTCTTCTATCTTCACTTTAATGGCTTTATAAGAGACAAATAATCTCTTCTTGATACCCTATTTATTAGAAAAAAACTTATTTTGTTGAATAGCCAACGGACCCTCGTGATGCCCCGGAAAAGATGGTGCCCTGAGTGGTCGCTCATGTTGCACCTGTTCAGGGTTGGCCTTGCTAAATTATCACTACATACAGAAAAATGCATTGAGGCGGTGATTCACACCGGCCCTTTAAACCTTGTGCCCCTAATTATTTATTATAATAACTAAACTTGAAGCATTGATATGTCTTTATTAGTTTTGTTTTGAACAAGGCTCGGTTTGTTATGAAACTCTATAGTAAAACATAGACCAATAAATAATTCATATATAAATAAAATTATTTGTGTCTAGAGACAAGTTGGTGAAAAAAACTCATTTTTATTAATTTTTTTCTAACATTTAACACACTTCGATCTATTTTATAGTTCAAATTGATTACGTAAGAGAAGCAAGCAGCATGCTCACTACTTACTCTTACTACCATAAATAAATTTGGATTAATCATTTCAAACTCAAATATATGTTTAACAATAGGCATGGATACAAGTGTCACCCGAGGTGATCCTAGTAGGTGCGGTTGCACGGGACACTCTCTTTCGAGGTATAAAACTTTAAATTTTTTATATTACATGTATATATAACTTTTTAATAGAAAATAACAATAAAACATGCGGTCTCATTTTCATTAAAGTAAACTAAGAGCATTTATAGTGGAAGAAAGTAATAGACGAGAATTAAAACTTTGGACTCATTCTCATTTTCATTTACATTAGAAAAGAACTATTTTTCTCTCTTTTATCCAATTAAATAATATTTTTTATACTTTTATCATTACATGTTTTAACTCATCCACTCACAATTACTTTCAAAAAAAAATAAAAAAAATTTGTAAAAGGTGAACATTAGTTTTTCAAATATATAAAGACGAACAATAACATTTTTTATATTTGGGTTAACAAGAGAATAAGAGCCGACTTAAAAAACCCAATTTATTCATTAGTGTCTGATGATCTTTTCTCTAGTTCACATAAAATACCAAAACCCTAACGATCGGCTTTGATTTAACCGCCCAAAACTGTGAAACGATTACACCATATGAACTACAAAACATTAGTCAAATTGTAATATATGAACTAAATGTTACTTAACAAGTTTACATGTTTTTTTTACTTAAAACGTGCTTACTATACTACTTCTAATACATGAACTATAAATCATTAGTCAAATTGTAAATTGACAATTGGTAAATTACTATTAGCAACACTTTTCTCTTGTGGGTTGACCATTGATATACGTCAACTTATAAATTTTTAAACCATAGCCTGATTATAAAAATCATCATATCAAATGAAGAAAGGGAACGAAGACAATAGTGACACGAAGTAAACAAACAATGCTAGTTGAAGAGACGACAACACCGTCATATTAAAGCTAAAGGGAACAAAGACAACATCAACGTCAAGTGATCATGTAAATAAGCAACGACAACAATCATGATGTTGGTTAAAGGGACAACAACAACAACGGATGATGAAGACTCAAACACCATCATATAGATCGTCGGCGAAAGAAAACAACAGAAGAGCAGTCGAACAACGAAAGTAGAGTTACGTTTTAAAAAATTTCTTAAAAAAACCCTAGATTAATAATAATACCATATTGGCATATTAACTCCTTAAAAAAAATTTGTAAACGGATTTTAGATTTGTTCATCTCATCTGTGTGACTGTGTATGAACTATTAAAAATCAAATATAAGCATTTAATAAATAAACAGAAAAATTAAAAGTGTTGGTAAACGAATCCAACTTAGATTGTATGTATGGAACCAAAAACTCATATGAATCTTTAAACAAAATCAAGAAATAAAATCTTGATTTACAAAACACATACATATCAGCAGTTCATACTTGAATTTGTTATAATCCCAAATCAAAGGCTGCAATGCAAACAATGAATGAATTGATGATGAAGACAAGAACAAGTGAAGAAGAAGAAGAAGGAGATGAAAAAAAGGGTAGTGGGTGTGTTGGGTGGATGCATTGTCCTCGGCGTTCCACGTGGCAAGCAGGGATTGGATAAAGGAGGAGTCTTTTTCTCTTTCTCCTCCGGGGACACAAAAACCCATGTCAGAGTGTTGGGTGTTGTGTTAATTCCAAACTTCATTTCTCACTATTAATTCCAAACAACACAACACAACACAACACACCACATCGATCACTTATCATTTTTCCCCTTTTTTTCTCTTTGCCCTAAAACTTGCAAACGCAAGCCCCCCTCTTTCGATTTCATCGATTCAAAACACCCCTTTGTCTTTGATCTGCTCACTGTAAGTCATTCTTTACTTTAAATTTTACCGATTTACTTTCTGGGTCCTCAGCTCTTGAAATTTAGTCTTGTTTTCATTTGGATTTGCCTGATTTGGGGTTTTGGGTTTACTAATTAAAGATTTTAATGTATGTTCTTGATTGGGAAATAACCCATCTGCTTGAATTGGGTTTTCACTGTTTGTTGTTTCAGATTGTTAAGTTACATGTGTTGATGCCTTGTTTTGGTGAAGTTTGATGTGGAAATGAAGCATTTTTACATGAAATGCTTTTTAACCCAATGTGTTTGAATGTGTTAGGTAATATAGTTGAGGTTTTGTTATGTGCATTAATGAATGTTGAAATGTAAATGTATGTTTGTTGTTATGGACAGTTGGTTGATTCGGTTTCTGTTTTCACTTGATCGATAACTGAATCTGGTTTTAGTTATTGTTCTTAAGGCTTTATCTACTGAAATGGTCTTTTTTGTTTCTTAATGTAGAAAGTTGGAGGTTTAGCTTCATGTAAATGTCACGTGGCACCCTTAACGTAAGATGAAAGATCCGGATGTTAAAATGAAGAGTAACGAGCTATCAACCAGTGACATCATTAATGGAAACTGGGTTTTGAAACGTAAGCGGAAAAAGATTCCTTTTGGCTCAATCAAGCCCAATGGCAACGTAACGGATTCTGTGCCATCAGAATCTCACACAAGTAATTTATCTAAAGACAGGTTGAAAAAAGAAAGCTCTTCTGATTTCCGTCCCACAAAGGAAAAAGGAAACGATGGGGTGAGTTTCCCTAAGCATGGGATATTATTGCTTGGATAAACAGATTCTCCGTTATAATTTCATTATTCTTGACGTGTATCCAAACCTCTTTCTCATAAAGAGACTAAATATATCACATAACCACTTTCAAAACGCGTATCCAAACCCCCCATAAATATGTGTGTTGTTTTATAATCTGTGTATCTTTGTTTTCTCACCAGAACTATTACGAATGCGTAGTCTGTGATCTTGGTGGAGAATTGCTCTGCTGTGACAGCTGCCCCAGGACGTATCATATCGAGTGCCTGGATCCACCTCTTAAGGTTTGAATTTATTTATATATAAATGCCTTTCTTGTATGTGTCTTTTTGTTTATTGATCAAACATGTTCAGTGGAAACTAAGTATTTTAATTTCTTTTGTTTTGTTTATTATAGCGAATACCAAATGGGAAGTGGAAATGCCCTAGCTGCTGCCCTAGTAAAAGTTCAGTTGAGCCTGTTGATGATTCGGATCCTTCCTCCAAGTGCGCAAAAACAAATGTCACAAGTAAAAAATCTAAAAGCAGAATTAAATCCGCAAAAACTGACAAAATTGGGAAGAAAAGATTGAAGAAAGAGAAATCGAAAGTTTCAAGGCCTGATGAGGAAGCATCGGGTTCATCTTTTCCGGATGGTAAAAGTGAGAGACAGAGTGATGAAGAAGAAAATAAGGTTATAGAGACAGAGATGAGTGAAGAAGAAACCGATGAGGATCATGTTGAGATGAAGAAAGTTGTTCTTGGTGTAGAAAGTGTCAAAAAGAAATCCATGAAAAGAAAAAGTAAAAGTAAAAATCCGTTTGATGATGTTAAAAAGAAGCCGAAGATAGATAAGGGTAAAAATGTGAAATCCCATTTGGCATCAAGCAGTTCTCAAATAAAGCAGAAGTCTGTTAAGCAAACAAAGACAAAATCTTTGTCGAAAAACGACACGGGAAGTGAAATTTGCGTTATCAAATTCAAAGATGAGGTATTAATTCCGTAGGTAGCTTTGATATTAATGATGATTTTTGGAGGTGGGAAAATGGGCAGGTTAGATAATCCGTCAAAACGGGTTGGATTGATCCACAAGCACTTTATTCGTCAATCTTTCTATAAATGCATAAATAACTAATTTGTTAAATATGATATGAAAACTATACTGTCACAATAAATAATCCTAACCTTTCTAAAGCACTTTAGGCTGTTTATGCAATTGCGTACATTGTGCATGAATTTTGATCGATCTGACCTGCCATCTTTTAGTTAAACATTTATTCTATGATTCTATCCCATCTAACCTGGTAGAGATAAAGTATAAACCTCGCAGACTCGTTTATAGATTAATGGGCTGAAATCCAATTGGCTATTCCATTATATGTTTTAACATTAAGCTCGAAGACCACTTATGTATTCTGCATGGGGCATTTATTAATGTGAGCCTGTGTAGTGGTGTCTCAATCCTTTTTTAATATGGTTTCCTTTTTTACTATAACTTCTTAGTATCTTGTAGATGGTATAAATCTAGTGCCTATAGCGGTGGGAACAATGATTTGACATGCTTTGTATACCAAATTTTATCATGAACGGAAAAACAAATCAGTAATCACATAAATGTTGGTTTATTTGATATCAACTTTTACTATTTTTCATTCCTTGAATCATTGTTCTCTTCTTTTTTCATTTTACACTAGTATGATCAAAACTGTATGAGTTTTTGACCAAATATTGATTCTCACATTTTATTTAATTGTGTTTTCTGCCAATGTGTTGCAGGTTGATCGGGTATTAGGTTGTCGAATTGTAGCCACTGAAACAGACATTGTGCATCATCAGTCTGCAACAGATGCTGACAACAGTAATGGACAGCTGGAAGAAAACTTCACGTGTAATGCATCAGATGTTGGAGATGCTGAAATAACCAATGAGGGCACAGAGAATATATTGACCAAATTTGATACACAAACATTGACCCAAGATTGTGGTGAAGAGAATGTAGTAGATTTGGTGGGTCAACCCATGGATGATCCTGGGTCCACATCAGCAGAAAAGAAAAATAAAGATGATTCTGCTTCAACTTCAAAAGATTTAGTAAAACCAACTAAAGAGATTCCATCGGGAGACAACGTTAATGGTGTTTCAAATTCTTTTGAAGTTAAAGATAATAAGATCAATGTAGACATTGAAGCAAACATTTGCAACGAGAAAAAGGAGTGTTATGAGTATTTAGTCAAATGGGTTGGAAAATCTCATTTACATAATTCTTGGATAAGTGAATCACAATTAAAAGTTATTGCAAAGAGGAAATTTGACAACTACAATTGGAAATATGGAAGAACAGTGATTAATATTTGTGAAGAAAAGTGGAAAGTACCACAACGAGTGATTGCTAAGGACGGATCTACTCATGTTTTTGTAAAGTGGACTGGTCTTCCTTATGATGAATGCACATGGGAAAATACAGAGGAGCCTGTAATCATGAAATCGTCTCATCTTGTTGATTTATTTAATCTATTTGAGCATCAGACACTAGAGAAAGAGGCTACTAAAAATGAGAAGTTTAAGGAAAAGGGTAATGATGTAACTACTCTAATTGAGCAGCCTAAAGAGCTAAAAGGATCGTTATTCCCACATCAATTAGAAGCACTTAATTGGTTGAGAAAGTGTTGGTCAAAGTCAAAAAATGTGATCCTTGCTGATGAAATGGGACTGGGTAAAACAATATCCGCTTCTGCATTTTTATCATCTTTGCATTTTGAATTTAAAGCCAGGTTGCCTTCGTTAGTTTTAGTTCCTCTTTCAACTATGCCAAATTGGATGGCTGAATTTTCATTATGGGCTCCTAATTTGAACGTTGTTGAATATCATGGCTGTTCACGGGCACGGGCCTTAATGCGTGAGTATGAATGGCATGCAAATGATCCATTGACTTCAAAGAAAACATCAAGTTATAAGTTCAACGTCCTTTTAACCACTTATGAGATGGTTCTTGCTGATTCGGCCCATTTGAGTAAAATTCCATGGGAAGTACTTATAGTTGATGAGGGTCATAGGCTTAAGAACTCGGGTAGTAAGCTTTTTAGCTTGCTTAACACATTCTCTTTTCAACATCGTGTGTTATTAACCGGGACCCCACTTCAAAACAACTTTGGAGAAATGTATAATTTGCTTAATTTCTTGCAGCCCACTTCTTTCCCGTCTCTAAAATCATTTGAGGATAAGTTCACTGATCTTACAACAGCCGAAAAGGTCGATGCGTTGAAGAAACTTGTGGCTCCTCATATGCTTAGAAGGCTTAAAAAAGATGCCATGCAGAATATTCCTCCAAAAACCGAACGCGTTGTTCCCGTTGACTTGTCAACCATTCAAGCCGAGTATTATCGGGCCATGCTAACAAAAAATTATCAAGTTTTACGCAATATTGGAAAAGGGGTCCCACAGCAATCAATGTTGAATATTGTAATGCAATTGAGAAAAGTTTGTAACCACCCGTATCTCATCCCAGGAACTGAACCCGAATCTGGGTCGATAGAATTTCTTCATGACATGCGTATTAAGGCTTCTGCTAAACTTGCTTTGCTTCATTCTATGCTTAAAATATTGCACAAACAAGGTCATCGGGTTCTTATATTTTCACAAATGACAAAGCTTTTAGATATTCTTGAAGATTATTTGAGTATTGAATTTGGGCCGACAGCATTCGAGAGAGTTGACGGGTCAGTCTCGATAGCTGATCGCCAATTAAGAATTGCACGGTTTAATCAAGACAAAAGTCGGTTTGTGTTTTTGTTATCGACCCGCGCTTGTGGGCTTGGGATCAATTTGGCAAGTGCTGATACAGTTATAATATATGATTCTGATTTCAACCCACATGCTGATATTCAAGCGATGAACCGGGCCCACAGAATTGGGCAGTCAAAGAGACTTCTGGTTTACAGGCTTGTTGTTCGCGCTAGTGTTGAAGAACGAATCTTGCAGCTTGCAAAGAAGAAATTGATGTTAGATCATCTTTTTGTTAACAAATCTGAATCTCAAAAGGAGGTTGAAGATATCTTAAAATGGGGAACTGAGCAACTTTTTAATGATTCTTCCAAAGATACAGGGGGTGAAAATGGTGCCAATAAAGATGAAGCTTTTGTCGATTTAGAGCAGAAGCATAGAAAGCGGGTTGGGGGTTTGGGTGATGTATACCAGGATAAGTGCACCGCTGGCAGTACTCAGATTGTGTGGGATGAAGCTGCTATTTTGAAGTTGCTTGATCGGTCAAACATTGACTCTGTTTCAACTGAAAATGGTGATGGAGATTTGGAAAATGATATGCTTGGCTCAGTGAAGGTATGATATAATCACTTAATTATATACCCAGTTCAGAAAATATCTTGTGGACCAAAAGATGCCATTTGTATCATTTTAAATAGAACTTTACGTTTGTTTATGCATCTTTGGTTAATAATCTTTTTTTTTTTAATTTTTTAGTTCATAGTTTTATTGACCCATGTGCTTACTATAAAACACTTATGCCTTACTCCATGACATTAAAGGTGACAGTCTTAGCCCATTTCCTTATGACAGGGCCACTTTGGGTTATGGTTCATTCTTAATGGGTCAAATGACTATTGAAAGTTTAGCTTAAAAGGACTTTGGTCAGAGAGTCAAACTGTTAAATGGGTTGAAAGCTGTCCATAGTGTATTTTTTATACTTGCAGCTACTCCTAAATCGTTTTATTTCAAAATTAAGATTATTTTTGTAATAAATAGTTTCTTATCATAAAAATAATATAAGACGATTGGACGCGCCTCCTGATTTCGAACCATACTAAAAGCAGCACAAATGTGTACCGACCTGTTTTTTAACCTGCCCATTTTGTAATATCTACCATGTATTTTGTGAAATATATTTGTTAATTTGTATTCTTTGATCGTGTTCTATCTTTTTGAGTCAGTCTCTGGATTGGAACGATGAACCAACAGAAGAACAAGGTGGATCTGAGTCACCTTCAGCAGTAAATGACGGTCCCACCTCCCAAAATCTAGAAAAGAAAGAGGACAGTTCAGGAAACATTGCTGAAGAAAACGAATGGGATAGGCTTCTGAGAGTGAGGTAAGTGGTACAATCTATTTATATTATGTCAGTAATAATCTGAAATTTTGAATAAATTGATTTAAGCGGTTTTGTGCATTAAAAGTACACTTTGGGCCACGTTGGACTGGTTTGGCTTTTTTCTTTTTAGCGATTTTGGTTATGTATGTTTGATCCATTAGAGATAAAATATAACCTACATTTACAAGTAAATGGAGGTTGAAGTTGTCATTTCTATGAAATAGGTCTCTAAATAACTTGTTTGGCCTTCACAAAACAATGTTCTTCACATTAAGCCACCATGGATTTCATATGCTAAAGTATCAAACAAAGAAGATAATACACAAATATAATGTTATAGTATGTTGATATGTCCAAAGACATATTCCGGCCTTCCTGACCCTCTTGGCATTCATATGCTCTTTTTTTCTTATTGTTGCTACATACCTTTATGCATTTTATATCTGATTTGTAGATGGGAAAAGTACCAGAGTGAGGAAGAAGCAGCACTTGGTCGTGGGAAAAGGGTAAGAAAAGCCATTTCATACAAGGAAGCATATGCGCCACAACCTACCGAAACATTAAATCAGGTGACTTTAGGTTTTAAGATCATTTGGTTATATGTGTATTTTTTTTGTATATGGGTCGGGTTTTGCTTACATAAGTCATACATTTGTGCATTTAATATCTATTCAACACCTTCCTGTATTGTGCATCAGAATGGTGCTGATGAGGAACCAGAACCAGAGCCAGTGCCAGTGCCAGTGCGTGAGTATACACCTGCAGGAAAAGCTCTGAAAATGAAGTTGTGAGTTTTATATCCTCCTAATAAAGTTCATCTTTTTATACTGTAATTGGAGCTGTTTTTTTCTTGTGATTATATCATGAGATAAAACTTTAGGCATAATCTTGTGAGCAGAGTAATACCAAATAAGATGACGTAAAAACTAAAAAAAGACATTTATGCATGGTATAATGACGTGTCTTTTTTAACAGCGCTAAGCTTCGGGCCAGACAAAAAGACAGACTGGTTAAAATGAAAGCATTTAGAGAATCACTTGCTACTCAAGGACATGATGGTGTGGGTCCCCTCCAGACACCCGACATTGATGCTCAAGAAGATAAGCCAACATGCAAAACCGATCCTAATCCAAAGCCAGACAAGGTACAAACCATGATTTAATCCTTAATCCTTGTTGCAACGGGCTGGTTTGGTTTGACCAAGGACAGTTCACTCCAATTTTTAAATAACTAACAGGTCAAGTATTATTATTACAATGATAATCTCTCTTTTTAAGTAAAACAAATTTAGGAGGTTTGTATGCATTACAAATACACGTTGGACAACATTCTACCCGTTAGAAATATAATACAACCCAAATCAGTCCATTCATATGTAACTCATTCAAATTGTGAGCTCAAATTTTTGTTTCACAGGGAAAAGAATTGGTGGATAGTGGCAGATTGCATGCGGTTCTTGGGCTATGTGCTCCAAACTCTAAGTTGATGGAGCCTGCTAATAGAAACACTTCAAGATTTTCCAGTAGACAAGAAAAGCATATAATGGGCCTTGAGTTCCCATTTCATATTGCCCCATACCCTGGGCCCGGCCCTGGAACCTCTAGTGACGCCCCTGCAAAAGCTCGTGTAAGATTTAAACATCCAGATGCTAATTCTGAACACGAGCAAAATATGTTTGCCTCTGCTGATGCTTTACATCTTCATCCCGAGATGATAACATTGCCCCACTTACCCTTTGATATGACTAAACTATCCTCCCGGGAGCAAAACATCTCACATCCCCAACCTGACATGTTTCCCAATTTAAGTTTGGGGAGATCAAATGGCGACTTCTCTGCAATTCCAATGTTTCCCAAATTGAGATTCCGGAAGGATAACCATCATCAAGAAATGGACGTGGGCCCTCCTCCCCCGATGATGGGTTTGGGCCCGGGTCAGATGCTGCCCATGTTTGCATCGTTACCGGAAAATCACCGCAAAGTTCTCGAGAATATATTGATGCGAACGGGTTCGGGTCCGGGTTCGACTTCTGGATCGAACATAGTTAAAAAGAAACTTGTTAAAGATTTTTGGTCTGAAGAAGAACTTGATTTCTTGTGGATTGGTGTTCGTAGACATGGGCGTGGTGGTTGGGATGCCATGATTCAAGATCCAAGGCTTAAATTTTCAAGATTTAGGGTGGCGGAAGACCTGGCAGCAAGATGGGAGGAAGAGCAACTCAAGATCTTGGATATACCAACTGAAAAAGGGTCAAAAGATTCAAAATCTGGGAAATCTCCTGTTTTTCCAGACATTTCTGATGGAATGATGAAACGGGCATTGCATAAAAGTCGATTTGCTGCTGGTCCACTTGGTTTTCCGCCCCATTTGACAGAAATGAAACTGGGATCAGACGATATGAACCCTGAGAAACAGAATCTTCGTGGCTTTGAAAACGGACATTTCCCAACATGGAATCTAGAGAGATTTCCAATGAATTTTCCCGGAGAATCAGCTGCAGGACCTTCTGGCCAACATGTTCTTCAAAACCCATTTGTTTTGGGATCTCTTGGATTCAATGGTTTCGGATTGTTTAATTCACAGCAAAATGAGGGTTTGAAAATGCCAAATCCTTTCCATAGAGGTGAAAATGTTAGTAATTTGAAGGGAAAAGAGGATGCTACTGGTGGTGGTGGTGGTTCACTGGATAACAAGTTACCTCATTGGCTTCGTAAAGCAGTCGGTGGCAGTGATGGCGATGTTCCTGCCCAACCATCTGAACCTGAACTGCCACCAACAGTCTCTGCAATAGCAGAGTCGGTTCGTTTGTTATACAAAGACGAACCACCAACCATTCCTCCATTTATTTCTCCTGGTTTGCCACCTCCCCGGCCTGAAGACCCTCGCCGGATATTCAAGAAGAAGAAGCGGCGCCACTCACATGGGCCAGATATCCCTGGAACTAGCCAGGAACCTGCTTCTACTTCAGGTGCCGAACCAGACCTCAATGTACCACCGCCAGTGATCGACCTGCCATCTTCACCACCGAACTCAAACCCAGAAAGTAAAACAATCTTAACAGGAAGTGGGGAGATCGAGACTCGACCGAATGCATGTGATCCAGGAGCAGAGGAGGAGGGGGTTTCATCAGAAGGGACAGTATCAGATCATGAAACTTGAAGAGTTATTCCAATTTTTGTAGGCATTTGTTGGGATGAAGTAGCAAAATACAATGATTTATAGGAGAGGGGGGGGGGGTTCTATATCATGTAAAGTAGTATAAATCTTAGAAAAACACATCAGGTAAATGATATTTTCCTTCTTTTTGAAGATATTGAAAATTAGTTGCAGGATTTGGCTTGTTTGATTGAACCTTGTTTAATCTCTAATTTAGTAACTCAATATTTTGGATTTTTATTTGATGTGTGATTCTTGATATTGGATGAATCTATATATACATATTTTTTAAATAAGTCGAGAAACATATTTATATTTGGGGAAAGTGAATACGTGGTTGTTACACGTGTAACTTACACGTGAAACTCATCAAAACGACGTAGTTTTGATTAAAAAACAATTCAAAATTGAAAGAAACCATGTGTCTTTCGTCCTCATCCCCCATAAACAAACCTTCTCCCGGTTATATGTAAATCTGGTAAACAAATTTTTAAGAATTGTTAATAAGGTTCTTATTAAAATGTTCAACCAGGTAGCCCATTCACCAAATTATTTAAAGAAGAAATCGACATGCATAAATAAAAAACGAATTCATTATATTTGTATAAAAGTAACATGTATATTATCTAATCATTTTATGATTGTCCATTATATTCATTTTCATATTCAGAAGATGTTATACATGTTTTAATGAAATCCAGATATTGAGCAACTTCAAAGATTCAATTGAAAATTATAATTCAAAACAACAAGTTCATGATTCCGATGATATCCGGCCACATAATAAATTATATCTTTTAAATTTTGAATTGTTTTTTAATCAAAACTACGTCGTTTTGATAAGTTTCACGTGTAAGTTACACGTGTGACAGCCACGTATTCACTTTCCCCTTTATATTTATAGTTATTTTGTTTAGAACAAATTAAAAGAAGAAAATATTTTAACCAATTTCATTGTTTAAAGACCCTGCATATTGTATAGGCATAATGGCTTACAATAATCTCATCTACGATCTGATTAGTCGAAAATAATCTTAAATGCGTGTTTTCTCTACGATGGTCTTAAATTTTTACTATTTCTAAAATGGTTTCATGTTAAAAAAAACACTTTAAAATCGTTAACTCTGAATTTTAATATGATGTTTTAAGAGTTTAATTAGGGTGAGCTTACAAGACGATTAATGTAAAACTTGCATCTCGAACCCTCTACCCATATTAATCTATTATTATCGATATTTTCCAAACTTATATTATATCACTTGGTGCCGGCCGCACATGTAAACTAGACAATTCTCTTTTGTAAGTTTTGTATTAACTATTAATTATTGTATCATAAACATGAATAATTGTACTTAAATAGTTAAATTTAAGCAAAAGAAAATGTAATTATAAAAACTAGAGTAATATCATACTCAAATTAACAAACTAAAATAAATAAAATGTTATTTATGATGTAACTTTAAAAAAAATATTAATGTATAGAAGGCGATTTTACGGTCCAACGATGAACACCAATACATCAAGATTGATTGATTCACCAAACATGATTTTGGATTGAAAACTTTCTTATTTCAATTCCCACTTCTAAGAGCAATTGATTCGCTAATATCAAATAATAACCGATCAACTTAATAGTACGACAATTATGCTCACAGCCTAACTCGTGTTCTAACATGACAAAACTTTGTTCTGAAATGTTTTGTCATATTTCGTGCAACACCAACAACACAGAGTGCCCATTTTTTAATTTATACACACACACTGTAACTCTTCGTAACGAAATGTTTTAATCAAAACAGTCGAGACTTCCGTCGCATCTATAAGTAAACAGTAGAGTAAGTTTAGAGCGTCTGAGTTTTAGTCATATAGAAAAACTAAACTACACTTTTGGTCCCGTGTTTTAACATTCTTAACAAATTCAGTCTTATCTTAATAGTTTTGGTTTGAATCGCGTCTATTTTTCTTTTAAGCAAAGATAAATGTTTTTTTTATGGAGCGTGTCGGCAAAATCAAGGTCGAAGATGGAAACCGGTAGGTTAGTAGTTGAAAGAGTAGGAGGCAAATCCGTCGTAACGCGATGCTTCTCCAAGTATCCTCTCAAGTTCATCGTTCCCAATAAGGTCAAATCTCAATTCAAGCTCTCTTTTTTCTTTCAAATTTCATTCAAAAATCTCATCTTGCAGGCAGGTCGTTCTGAAATCGATGCTGTTTGGATCTATACCCTCACTTACGGTGGTGGCATTGTTTCTGGCGATTGCATTTCGTTTGATCTCACCATTGATGATGATTGCACTGCTGTTTTGACAACTCAGGCATCTACTAAGGTCACTCATTGCACACCACGTGTTTGTTTCTATGCTTCAGTTTTATCCCATTTATCAACCCTAATTGTATATGGTCATGCTTAATCAGATAATGTTTACTCATCCAAAGTTGTACAAGTTGGTTAGTGTATTGAAAATTTGGTTTCAAGATACTCGTTTCACATAGACATAGACAGACCGATCCATGTAGAGAGTTATAGCAGTAAATGTAAAGTAAAAAGGTTAAAAAGATGATATTAGGGGTGTGGAAGATAAATCTATGTTTTTACATTACCCCTGTTGAATCACTTGATGTAGATTAGGAGTAGATTTACAGGATGCTTGCTGATCATGAAGAACTGAGTACTAAAGATGTTGCAGTCTGCTTGATGTATTTTGAATACGCTTTTTTACACTTTGATTGCACAAGTTAACTATGAAATCTGTTTAGAAATACATGGAGTGTGATGTGTTAATGACTCCGTTGATCTGCTTGAATAATGTTCATTGGTATTCCCTCTATTTCTAATGAGTTTCACATTGCTGTGCAGGTGTATAAATCGGTGGCGTTGAAGTGCTCGGAGCAAATGATGGAGGTAAGAGAATAAGAAATAGTGCATATTATTTCTACATATCTGTCTACACACAAATTGACACGCACACCCTTTTCTTTTATTGGAGAGTAGTATTTATTTATTGGAAAATTTTGAGGCTGTGTTACTTATTTGTTCTTCATCTTCCATATTTGATGCTATTGATTTATGTATAGAAGTTTCCTCTATTTTGTCATTAGTGTAGTTTGAAACTTTAATTAGTAATTGAACACTTGTATAACAAGTCAAATCTTTCAATTCTAGCAGAGCAAAGGGAGTTTATTAGATTGATGACTTCAAGTGTTTCTTTTTTCATGCGTGCATTTTAAAACGCTAACTATTTGGCATCGTGTAATTGTTAGATTGACGGGATTTTCTACCTGATCTTGGTATTTTTATGATACATTATTGAGTTAGTATCATAAAAACAAATATACTCTCTTATTTATTTATTTATTTATTTATTTATTTATTGAAGTCTTCAGCCTGTTTAAAGTGCACACAATCTTGAATATTTGGATAATAGATGATGACTTCTTTAATAAATGAGATACAAAATTTATATAGGGAAAACATATACCATCTTATTCTGAACAATTTAGGAGTTAACAGTTTATAACTAAAAAGAATGACCTCAAATTACTTGCATTTTAGATAAGTTTAGGGACTTCAGTATATAACAATTAATTTAGGGACATTTTCATGTGTTTTTGCAAGTTGAGGGACTTTAATGTATCAACCTTATGTTGAGGGACTTATTTCATGAAAAACAAAAAAGTATACAGGTTTTTATACGAGATTAACCGTATCTTTTTATATGATTTATAAGAAACGATGTTTGATTTCACTTTTTTTCTTCTTTAAAAATTGCTAACAATCCCATTGTTTTGAATGTAGTAGGCAAGGGTAGGGAGTGGTTCCCTTTTGGTTGTCATTCCTGATCCAGTGACATGTTTTTCTACTGCAAAATACTCCCAAAAGCAAGTGTTCAGAATCATGTCTGGCTCGAGCTTACTGGTCGTTGATTGGATCACTAGTGGACGTCATGAAAGTGGAGAAAAATGGGATTTCACACTTTATAAAAGCACCAACCACATATATATGGAAGCCAAACCTTTGTTTCTTGATACGGTATTGGTCTCTTTAGTGTTTTTCTGTAGGCCACTGGCTGCTTCATATTTTTTGAGGGAAAGTTGTTTTTTAACCAAAGTGCTACTGAGTACATTTATCCCTGTTAGATATAGGGGGTGTTTACGTGTATGTGTCTGCTACAACAAAAAAATTGTTATAATAATTTGAAGAGAAAACCAAGGTTACTATGTAATTTAAGTATGATGTAATCGTGACGCTTGAATTTTGGGATAGACTGCATGGCTGGTTCGTTTAAACCATCGAACTGGTTGGGCAGACGGTATAATGCCAATCCTCTTATGCAAACATTGGCTAAAAGTGTACTTATCCATACATCATCCTAAATTTCTAAACTATAACGTTATTCGATTTTGAGAATGGTTTCTATTCCTAACATTAATCATAGCTAGACGATTTTAATTTGTAATGATATTTTGGATTGGTACTATCCTTATGATATATGTATATATTTATTTTCATTTATTGAGCTCTTCTTGTCTGGGGCATGTGCTTTTTTTTTGCGCCGTGTGCACAGGCGACACGCCGACACGTTGGGTGTTTGCGCCTTGTTCATAGGCAGCACGTTGGGTGTTTGCACCATGAGTGCGCCTTGCGCCTTTAACTACCTGGTTAACAATATAATTTTGCAATCATATCTAACATGTTGATTATGTACAAAAATATAAAAAGTGCAAAAATGTTTGCAGGTCACCCAGCCTGACCAAACTCATTCAAACGTTGGTAAAAAGTTACCCATTACAGCTTGAAGCCATTACACAACCTACCTCACCTACCACTTTGCCATCTCAATTTATAATGGTCCATGTGACTGCAGGTACTACTCGAGAATGGGAATGTTACAAGTATTGCTGAACGCATGAAAGATTACCAAGTAATTGCAATGGTTATTTTGCTTGGGTAGGATCATAGTCACTAAAATTGATGAAGTATTTTTTGTGTGTTTTTAAATACTAATATGAAGTTTCATAAGCCGAGTTTCTTGTTATTTTGTTTTAGGCCTAAGTTGAAGGACATACAAAACCAAATTCAAGAAGATGTCAAGAAGATGATGTCTGAGCAATTGCATGTTCCATCTACACGGGAAAGAACTAAAGCCATCAACGGTGATGGCTATACAAAGCCATCCCTTATTGCTTCTTGTAACTCCTTTGGTCCGAAGGTATGGTGTTTACTTGAGCCTTTTCAGTTAACTATGCTTTTCTTTGTTGACTTGGACTTCTTCATGCCTGGACTAAATTTTATGCATCTTACTGATTCTGTTTATGTGTTCATTTATCTGTTTATGAACAAGTTTGTGAATACTATTCATTAATGTGTGCTCGTTTATTGTCTAATTGAAAAGTCAAACAATCCTATTTTCTTAAATGACAAGACAAAAGATATACATGATTGTTTATGTATTCGTGCTCGTGCACTTAACTTGAAAGAATGGACATGAACAAGCCCCCTTCTTGCTTGCTTGGTTCGTTTACATCCGTATCATAACAAATCATTTTCTGGTACCCACAAAAACCATGGCGATTTTTAATTCTTCTTGTTACTAGTTTAACTAATGGGTGAAATATGATTACAGAAACAATATTATTACAATGCTAAACTTGGTTTTATTTTATTTTTAGGCAAGTTATAACATGTCCGCCCCTTTGACATGTTCCCCTTCTGACGGCTTTCTTAGATTTGGTCCATTTGAGATTAATATAAGGCTAGGTCAACAGTGTTTTTCCAAACCAAACATTTCTACAACACAAATGTACCATGTTTCGGCACATGCAAAAAGCACACCTTAGGCTTGTGGCGACCGAAGAAACACAAAAAAAAGCCTCAGACTTGCACAAAGCTGAGCGCTTACCTGAAGCAATGTATTTGGCCTGGGGCGGTGGATTTCGCCTCAAAAACAACCAAATTAGCCCGTTGTTTAGTATATTGGTGGAAGTTGCCACATCTACATGCAACCTTCTTTAGAATGTCTTTTTTGTTTGGAGTTACCTATTTTTCTGTTAGCAAAGCATTAAGTTTGGTCCTCTACATGCAACCAATACCTATCATGTTGCTTTTGACGACTGCAGGGAATCGGTGTTGTTGTCAGAATAGCTGCCACAACAACAGAATCAGTTTACAGCTTTCTTCATTGTCAATTGAGCGGTATGGAACCAATGCTTGGTTTACGTCCCTACCTCTAGATCTTGCACAACTCATTGATCTGTCTCACACTTCCCCGTAAGTCGACCATAATTTATATTTCTATTGGTGATGTTATTTGTCATGATTTTTCAATTTTGTTATATGTTAATGTCTTTTTCTTAATGATTCAAAATGCACACAGATCTGACTATCAACACTGTGGAGGCAAGTGACATGATGAAATTCAATCTATTGCATTGTTCTATTGGCTTGTTGATGAATCATGTTACCTACCTGGGACCCTATAGAGTGTCGAACCCTTGGTTTGCTGTTTTTTAAATGGTTGAGGATTTATTGATACATAGAGGTAGCAATTTCGACCCATTTATTTAGTTAGTAGGTTGTACCGGCATACTATACTATATGGAAGCAATGTACTCTTAAGCTTATGTGGCAAATGGTTAGAGAAGATAGTTGATGGCTGTTATATTGGTTCATTGTTAAGGACTTGTTAAATGATCATAAAAAAGGTGACTTTTGAGTTGGAAGTCAAACATAATCAAAGCATGCAACTCAATGTAAGTTACTAGAAAGTTTGAAATAAATTGGGCTGGTTAAACGGAATATAGTTGAAGTTGGTTTAATATTTTTTTTAATTTTTAGTGACATTTTTGTGTCTAATGTTAGATTTTAATTAAAGTTAAAATATGGACATGATTTTATTATCAACTTCCACAATTTTAATGGTTTGATTGTGTTTTTAGAAATCAAACTCCAAAGTATATATGAGATCACATAACAATATCTCTATCTCAAGTTTGTTAAACAAGAAAAAGGTATAATAATTACTAGCATGAATTTGCATGCAATAAATTCATCATTGACAATGTGACAAAAGCAATCATTAAAGCTGGGATGGTGTAACACGAGACCAACATGTGAATATTTTCACTGACATGATTAACCAATAACACTAAAGAGCTTCATTGTACCCATGAATGATGAACCAATCCTGACGTGAAATATGCTACACAAAGTACATGGATTTTTTTAACTCCGGTTTCTAAGATAAATCAAAACATGTTTTAGGAGATAAGAGAATTGATCTCCATAGCTACTCCCACCCATGAAAAAAAAAATGACACTAATGTAAAAGTATGTTCATTTATGGATTTTAAACTTTAGTTTCTATGAAAAGAAAATAACAAGTGATAGTTAATTAACCACCTTCTAAGAGATACCCATGAAAAAAAATTCTGACAAACTGAAGGTAAAGTGTGATTCATGGATTTTTTTAACTCTAGTTAAAACAAAACATCTACTCCCTCCGTCCCATTAGAAGTGTCTTAGTTTGAAAAACACAAAGTTTTAGGCACATTAAATGATTGTTATTTTTGCTTGTCATTTGACAATAATACCCTTAACAATAAATATTATTGTGGGTCCATCACATTGTTTGTTTTATGTTATCAAGGGCAAATTTGGAAATTTACCAATAAATTTTAAAAGTGGACACTTTAAATGGGACAATTAAAAAATACAATATTGACACTTATAATGAGACGGAGGAAGTAATACTTAACTAACTTCTAGGAGATCGTTGATCTCGGTAGCTACCCCACCCATGAAAAGAAAAGGCTATATTAGGCGTAATAACATACCACATTCTGCATTTCATATGTTGTTGCATCAAGGCCACATCGTTTTCAAAATTCCATCCACTTCACTATGAAAATAATTTTCACGACCACCACCATCCATCCGGTAATTTTTTATTATTTATTTATATATAAATAAGAGAGAAAGAGATAATGACCCGCTATTGATATTTGTTTTTATGGGTTTCAATAAACGGATCTTATAACAATCGAAATCACGCTGGTTAGCATGAAAAAAAACATCAAACTTTCGTCACATAACACGAGAAAAACACTAATAATTTTTAAGTAAAGTTTTAGATTTTTGTAGATTTGAATATGGTTGATATTTAGTGGAGTCTAGTCGTTAAAGTTGTTTGGTTGATGGACTACACCAAAGTATACAATGACGTGGACTACACTCGAGACTTGATTGGTTAATGTTGATGTGTGATGTGGTCTCATAACCAAAATTTCGTTGCGTTTTTGACGTTGCACCAACTACACCTTCTCCTTGGACTTTGCTTCATATACCACAACAACCCTTTCAATTATTATACCAAATCAATTCACCAATATTTCAAACAATTTGTTTATGTAACTAAACAAAGTTAATAAAGATACATAGATTAAGACAACACGGACGTGTGTCACCAAACCATAACACCTTTAATAAAACAATAGTATCTATAACCAAAAAAATGCTACATAATGTATTCTACATTCACCAATCGATATAAATTAAGACTTTAATTGTCACTAAAAAGTGAACATAAAAAAGCAAGTTGATTATAATGAAGATCTTTTAGACCAATCAACTTTAAGCTTATTGTTGCGATTGTTGAACCACGACAACATAGTTTGAATTTTGTGGTTAATTTATGGACAATTAACGTTATCCACGTTGATAAACATGATCATACCAACACCATGAAACGTCTTTCCCATTAGATATCCCACAAAGTTAGGTAGAGACGTTGATACATCATTAGTAGTAGTATAATGCGGATCCACGGTTTTAATTCAACCATGTCACATATAACTCTTGTCTTATAACTCTCCAAATGCATTATTAATGGTTTGGTTATCAATCTTAAAAATTCAACGCGCCAACATTCAGTGTCAAACAATTTCCCCTAACATGTGAGATTAGGACTTTTTAAACTAAATCATAAACACGCTGAATCACATGCACTAAATTCTAGCTAAGATAAAAAGACTTACAAATTTGAAATGGAGAATCATTTTGGTGGAGTAAGAGTCATACTCCTTTTTCTAGGCTTTTGAAAAATTATGTGGTAAGAGAGTATGGCCAATTCCATTATAGACTTTCTTTTTCTTTTTTTTTCCCAAGCACTTCCGTATTCAACTCATTATATCATCTTCATCTCTTTTGGAATGCTTTTCTATCATAAAAACACTCCAAAAACTAAACACCATGTAAATGTTACGGTGAAAGATTCTGATGTATTTATCTTCTAAGAATAAATAGTTACAAGATCAAGGCACGTGATGCGGTTGCTGAATCTCATGTATGTGACTTCTCATGCGTTGATAAAAAAAAGTTTCACTATGATGTAAAGTCGTAACACGTCACATATTGAAAGAAGATATATCAAGAATCAGTATTAAAAATGACAACCAAGTCAAAGTCATAAATATGTAAAAATAAAATATAAGGTTCAAAATTGTAAAATGTGTTGATCATTATTAAGGGGTAAAAATGATGTTAAATCAAATTCGAAAAGGGGATCATTTCTATGTCAAATTGAGGTGTGGATTAAAAGTGACAATTATAAAAGTTGAAGGGTGAGAATAGAAGGTAGTAACAAAAGCCATCGACCTTCTCTATTAGAATTGTCCAGAATATGCTACTTTATTGTATAGCACATACAAGACAAGGGGATAAGTGTTTTCAATATTTTGTTTTTTAGTAAGTTACATGAATAGACAAAATTCTCGCCCGTTGCAATGAGAATTTCATGCAAACCATAAAATATTGTATTATCTCTAATTATAAAATATCATCCCACGATTTATAAAATTAAGTTGTTGTGAAGATAAGCATTAAACTTTAGGTTGAAAGTTACTTGTGGGGGTGTTGACATGCATCTAGACAAACAAAATATTACTAAAAAGTCGTTAAGTAGTTGTTAAAAATACATATAAGACTAATAATGTTTGCACATGTTGTTGGAAAAACAAAGATGTTGATATAAGGGTCTAGTAAAGTAATAAAATGAAGGAAGACAAATGTTGTAGAATATATAAACATGACCGGTTCAATATATGTACCTTTTGACGTTCTAGAAGTTTTGGGCTGCTTTTGTTAAGTCTTAACGGTAACGGCGCTTGGCGACGGTCGTTAGCGCGTGGATTGAGTCTTCGGGCGGTCAACGGCCAACAACGGCGATTTTGACTTATGCCTCACGCCATTCACATGAATTTTGTATGTATAAGAACATCATAACTTAAGCACAACTCTACATATATTAGTATTATAAACTTAACGCAATGTTTTTGAGCCATGATTCACAGCTCATTTTAGAGTTTAGGTTACCTTAATATATCAATCAATCTATCTAATAAATCAAACTTTTAAGAGGCAATTTTTAAAGGGAAATTTTTTTAATCTATAATATAAAGTTTAAGAGGGAAAATATTAAGTTTCATGCAATGAGTTGATGGAGCTCTTTAAATATTAAATATTTACAAATTACAAATTTTTAAACATAATAATTCTAATTTCTTTATAAATATTATTATTTAACCCGTGTGTAACACACGGGTGTTAAACCTAGTCTATATAATAATTCAAGGTTTTAGGGGGGTAACTTTAGGGGGGAATTTTTTATAAAAGAAAGTTTTAGAGGGAAGATATGAAATACCATGCATGAGTTGATGAAACAAAATATCTTTAAATATTAAATATTTATAAATTTTTAAACAAAATGATTATGATTTTATAACTATTACTAGGTTTAATACTCATGTGCTACACATGGGTTAAATAACAACATTTATAAAGAAATTATAACCATTATGCTTAATGAGTTGTGAATTTTAGTATTTTAAAGATTTAGTTCCATCAACTCATGCATAGTGGTGAATTTTTTTTTTCATTTCCCTCATAAACTACCTATTATAGAACAAATTAATAATTTTTCCTCCCAAAAATTGACACCCCTAAAACCTTGATTTATTAGATAGATTATTTAACCCGTGTGTAACACACGGGTGTTAAACCTAGTATTATATATTTTACTATATTTTTTAGTTTATCATTTTTTAGTTTATCTACCGACTACTATTATCTTATACTTTTGATTTGTTACGATAGATAGTGTATAGAGTAACTATAAATTACGTCTTTTATGTTTTAGGATACTTGTAAGCTTTGATTTGTTACGGTAGATAATGTATAGAGTAAACTATAAATTACGTCAATTCATGGTTTTATACCAATTTGGTCATTTACGCTAACTGAAGTTAACTTTTTCAATTAAATAAAAGACAGTTTTGTCTTTTTACCTTAAGGGCTAATATGAAACTTTTTAATTAATTACCCAAATCAACCCTTCCCTTTCTTTACCCAGTTCACGTATTCAGGCACTGTGTCCGACGTGAAAGCGTGTGGAGTTAAGTATCTACAAAAATAGTCATTTTTAAGTTAAAAAGACAAATTTGTCCTTTACTTAAATGAAAAAGTTAACTTCAGTTAGTGTAAAACTGTAAATGATCAAATTGGCATAAAATCGTGAAAATAAGGACGTTGTTTGTAGATACGTTAGCTAAATAACCCAACTTACAAATACCTAAAACATAAAGGACGTAATTTGTAGTTTACTCTAATGTATATTTGTTTGTATAAAACCATCCTTAGCATAATACACCAAAACACGTTATAGTTGGATCGGTGTTACATGATTCACCCCTTTAGTGCTTTTACAATGTTGCATCACGCCAATTAAACTATGACTAGGATTACATAACGCTCATACATTGTGTTAGTCATTTGTATACCGTTAATTTTTCGTCATCATAACTGTCAAAACATACACGGACTAAAATCAACGAAAAAGATGCCATTCAACTTCAAACAAACATAATGAAACATGTGTACACAATCTCTTCACAATAAAACACATCTATATGAAGCCGACAACAATTGATCATTGTCTCTCTGTAGAATGCCATTACAAAGGGACACTACCATCCGCCACCAGCTATCAATGATTGACGAAACAAAGAAGAGTAGAAGACAACATAGGCAGATGGAAAAACCGTCAAAAGCGACAGAACGACAAGAGTCGAATAAGCCATCAACCTTGTCCAAAAATCCAAAGATTATAAAGCAATCACAAAACTAATTGCCCTTTAAATTACCAAAGATTATAAAGCAATCACAAACCTAATTGACCTCAAACTCAACTTATTTACAAAAGTCATTTTACTTTTGTAAACGAAATGCAAAACCTTAAAACATATATGGCCAAAATGAAAAAATAAAATAATACTATCTATGAAGTTTTCCTTTTAATATATAGTAGTAATTTGAGTATTGGCCTTGAGAGTTGGTCTTGGACTATTTAATAAATTCATGTTTGAGGTTTTTAAGTGTATGCTATTTAAAATGCAGGGATATTTTATTTAGTATTTTCTTATTTGATTTTCATAATGTTTATAAATTTTTAGTATGTCGAAAATGAGATGTGAATTCTGATGTTCCCATAGCCTGTAGGTGTCTTGTTGATCTCACGATGGATAGCATTGTCCTTTCTTCTTTGTCTTCGTACATAAAACAATCGTCGAATGGTACTCCTCATGTCACCGTTTTTACACATCGGGTATAACGGACGGCTTTATGTGTAGGTATGAAGAACTAGACCAAACCCACAAGTCAAGAGTTAAGACATACGAAATACAATGTTTTGTTAATTGTTCATATGTAAATTACGATAATGCCCATAGAAATATTCAGCCGGACGCTTTGTGAATTATAAAAAGTCAAACGTGTGTAGTACAACTTAAAGTATCGTACAAAATGGGATACAATTGGAATTTAAGCAATATCATAGGGCTATATCCGGTAAATCCCCCCACCTAATATTTTCATTTCTTTTTATTAAGTATCTCTAAGGATAAAGTCATATAATGCATAAATGGTCCCTTAATTTATAGTCATATTCCAAATAGAGTCTAATGGTTGAAAAGATTATGAGTTTATTACTTTGACCACACTTCATTCTATAAATAGGCTATTGATGCAAAATCTAACCAACTTCTAGAACAAAATTCAAACGCCATGTTATTACATATAATCTTTTATTTCATATGATCACACTAAACACTACTTCATAAATGGAAAGAATAATAACATGAAGAAGTTGTTATAGAAAAACATATCTAATTATATTTCAATCTCTTATGCATCTAGTAGTTTTAAAGTTTTAAGTATATGAAAGGATCAAGTATCTTTTCCAATGAAATATATCGTGTATGGAGTGCACTACCTAATATTTAAAAGTAAGAGAATTTAACCCGTTCAAAATATATAATGTTTTTTTTTCAAGCATTTTTTATATGACTAGAGAATAACGCAACAATATATTATTTCAAAAAAACTATACACAAGGCATGCCATATTGACTAGCAAATAAATTATTATGAAAAAAGAACTACATGCATCCGTATATGAATAAGTAACTTTTACTAACAAGGATCGTTGTTAATTTTAGTAACAAACGTATCCACGATATGATAAATTGAGAAAAAGAAAATCATTACCAAGAAAACTTAATTTTGCGGTATTTGAAATAAGAAGTTTGATGGTCGAATTATAAAAGTTCAATAGCTCATACAAATCTTAAAAAAAAACTAATTATGATACCAAATATTCGAAAGAAGATGGTTGTCACAATAACAAAAAAATTCGAAAATGCTTTATAACTATTCGCGATTTTATGTTTTCATAATATCTAGACTTACGATTATACTTAGTAAAATCACTAAACAAGACTCTAAACAAACAAATCCAATAAAATAACATAACAAAACAAAACAAAACTACATCTTATGAAAAACACAACTACTATTACCCTATACATAAATACCATACCATCTACAATCATTCTCGAAAAAAAAAACATCGACAGCCAGAGTCCACCGTCAGTATCTACCGTAACATCCGGGGGCATATTTAACAAACAGGAAAAGAGAAAGGTGGAAATGAAAAGTGAATGAAAAGTATGAATCATATGTATTTGTTTACCTGCCCTTACCCACCATCACTATAGCTTGCCTGGGATCCTCCTCTTCTTCTTCTCTTCTTATTACTTATACAATCTCTCTCTCTCTCTCTTCACCACCTCTATCCCACACTTTCTCTCTCTATATATACACACATATCATATACATATATATATATATATATAGATAGTTGTTTTAGTCGCCGGTGGTTTTGCAATGGCACCGACGTTGAAAGACCTACAGCTAACGGGGATAGGAGACCGTGATTCGACGGCGATCGATGTAGGTGATGATAATCTGGAGGATGTTAGGCTATTGGATTCATACGATGATGCATATGCTAGTGATAATAACAATAACAAAGGTTTGGAGGAAGGAGGAATGAAGCGAATTCAGGTGAAAGTTACAGGGATGACATGTGCAGCATGTTCTAATTCCGTTGAAGGAGCTCTTATGAGCTTAAACGGTGTCGTAACTGCTTCCGTTGCTTTGTTGCAGCATAAAGCTGATGTGGTTTTCGATCCCAATTTGGTCAAGGTCTGTGTTTTTATCTATCGTTTGTTGCCATTGACTATTATTATTGTTTATTGCTGTTCATTAATTTTTGATCTGTTGAGAATTGATAGATTATAAATCAGCTTTATTATTTAGGTTTTTTAATTGTATGAAAACTTAGGAAAAATATTGACATGGAGTTGAAATGATTAGCTTTTGATCCTTACAAAATTGTTGTTTTGCTCATATTTAGGCTAATTGAAGTTTTTTTTATGCAGATTATTGTAGGTTTTGATTTCCTTTGTTTTTTTGGTTGAAGATTGTATCGATGGATAATTGTTAGGTTCCTTTTGGCTCTTAAGTAATAAGTTTGATTTAGATGCTACAATGAGAATCATGTATTTTGTAATAATCACTAATATGTATCTTAATTGATTTGTTATACAGTTTTTAATAGGCTGCAGTATGTTGTTTGTACTCTAATTGCAATATTCTGTAATGCTGATTTGAACTTATATAACTTTTATGTTTATTTATACAGGAAGATGATGTTAAGAATGCAATAGAAGATGCGGGATTTGAAGCAGAGATTCTAAAAGAAAAGAATACCAATCGCTCAAAACCACAAGGAACTCTAGTGGGTCAGTTCACAATTGGTGGGATGACATGTGCAGCTTGTGTTAATTCTGTTGAAGGTATCTTAACAAAGCTTAACGGTGTAAAAAGAGCCATTGTTGCTCTACCAACTTCATTAGGGGAAGTGGAATATGATCCTTTAATAATCAGCAAAGAGGAAATTGTCAGTGCAATTGAAGATGCTGGTTTTGATGCCTCGTTTATACAGAGCAGTGAGCAGGATAAAATTATATTAGGAGTTGTTGGGGTATTGAGTGAGTTGGATGCACAAACATTGGAAAGCATACTCTGCAACTTGAAAGGAGTTAAACAATTTGGTTTCAGCAGGATATCAAAAGAACTAGACGTTCTTTTTGATACCGAGATTCTTGGTCCTAGATCTTTAGTTGATGCAATTGTTAGAGAAAGTTCTGGAAGGTTTCAGTTGCATGTAAAGAATCCCTTTACAAGAATGGTATCTCAAGATGAGGAAGAATCATCTAACATGTATAGGCTGTTTACCTCCAGTCTTTTTCTCAGTGTAAGTGAATCATCTTCATTCGATTACATCTTTTGTTCTGTTTTCTGTTGGAGACGGTCTAGTTCTTAAATAAAAGGGACATTTCTGGTCCAAATGTACAAAAATGTGTCAGTTGGGGGTTTTTGGTTATCTTTTGGGTTAGTTTAGAGGACACAACATATCCAAATTGGCTAAAACTAAAAAGGTGCTTGTGAATTTATGGGTCAAAACAAGCACAATGAGGTTGGGTGGATAAAGTCTCTGTTTTTTTGTCCTTTTAAATTAATTTGTATAAATAGTTAAAGTTTTTCACAAAACAATTTATAAGTTTTGTAATAAAATGGTTTATGAGAGGTTACGAACTTTTGACCCGTAGCATCAAAACTGTATTCTGTTTAGTATTATTAAGTTTAATACTTTTGATGCTACAAGTTATTATTATTTTAGTAATAAATAAAATATGCTCCAATTTCATTTGGTCATTATAAAATTCCAGAGGAAATGGGGGATTAGCAGGTCAATCTTATCCAACCTGAACATGTTTGACCTGTCTTGACCCACAGCCCAAGTACCCAACTTGACATAACAACCCTTTTCGCAACTTTAGCTGGGAACTTCAAACTTCTGTTATATTACCTCTGCTTATTTTCTTTTATTTTCGTTGTTTTGTTCTCTTTTTATGCATTTTGCTTGTTTTCAACCATTTAAAGGATTTCATGTGTTCTGTTTCTTACAACTCCAGTAAGAAGACGAAAATGCAATCTTATAGACCTTTCAGTCATAAAAACATAGGCTAGCATCCATTTCTTTGCCTAACAGAATGTTCATCTTAATTTGCAGTTTCCAATCTTTCTAATGCGATTCATATGTCCTCACATACCTCTTCTCTACGCCTTATTGCTGAAACGATGTGGACCCTTCCAAATGGGTGATTGGTTGAACTGGATACTGGTTACTATTGTACAGTTCGTTATTGGGAAGCGTTTTTATATTGCAGCTTTCAGAGCATTACGTAACGGGTCAACAAATATGGATGTATTGGTGGCATTGGGGACTACAGCTTCTTATGTGTATTCTGTGTATGCACTTTTATATGGGGCAATTACTGGATTTTGGTCTCCAACTTACTTTGAAACTAGTGCCATGTTAATAACTTTTGTGCTGCTGGGAAAGTATTTGGAAACTCTTGCAAAAGGAAAAACATCAGATGCTATAAAGAAGCTAGTGGAACTTGTGCCAGCAACAGCATTGCTACTTGTTAAAGACAAAGGTATGATGCTTCCTGTATATTCTGTCAAAGATTTAGATTAATATTCAGTGGATGCCCTTTGGTTGTGAGTTGTGACACTTAAGTTACTGAACTTTTTGTTTGATTTAAAAGGTGGAAAGAATGTTGGAGAAAGGGAAATAGATGCATTGCTTATTCAGCCTGGTGATGTATTAAAAGTTCTTCCTGGCACAAAGGTTCCTGTTGATGGTTACGTTGTTTGGGGTTCAAGTTATGTGAATGAAAGTATGGTTACTGGTGAATCTGCACCTGTTTTGAAGGAGGTTGATTCATTGGTAATTGGAGGTACAATAAATTTTCATGGTTTACTCCATGTTCAGGCTACCAAAATTGGTTCTGACACGGTTTTGAGCCAGATAATTTCTCTGGTTGAGACCGCCCAAATGTCAAAAGCACCGATTCAGAAATTCGCTGATTATGTAAGTATCATATTTCATGTTCTCTTGTTTTCGTTATTTTAGAATGCCTAAAAACAATAGACATATGCCTTATTATGCAGCTTTCATGGGATTATTTGACTAATAATATAACCCCCACAAATATTTTCACCAAGAAATGGAGATATATTATGTACTAGATTTGATGGACAATTAGGTAGAAAATGGATAAGAGTTACTTTTTTCTAAGTGGAAATGTTGCATTTTCCTTAGGATGGATGGTGTCCTAATTAATTTTTTTACACCAGGTAATTATATTAAAAAATCTGCTCACATTGTAAATATGTTTTTAAAAGATATGGCATGTAAATAAGAGAATCTGACGATCTACTTACCCATATTGTATTGGGGTGTTTCAGGTTGCTAGCATCTTCGTCCCGACGGTTGTTGCTTTGTCATTCATCACATTTCTTGGGTGGTAGGTTTTCCATTTACTTATAAAATGATTCACCTTGGTTTGCGTCTCATCTCTAATGGGCCAAATAAGTCAATCCGAATTATTTAACTTAAAAGAAATATGTCAAACGGGTTGGATGTGTCAATTGGGTTAAAAGTCATCTGAAGTATCTTAAAGCCTCCTATACCTTTTAAGTAAGTTCAATTTATTTAGGTAATAGTATAGTCTATTGAAGCATATTTTAGCACATTGCCCATGGTAAATATTGTGTTATTGCTTATGATAAATATGGTGTTTGTGAGGTGACCTAAGTACCTAACCCACTCTTTTAATGGCCTGTTTAGATACATTACCTAAGTGTTCTGGAGTTCATGTTGTCGTCACACCAAAGTAGTAATAAATCTTCTTATCTTTTCTATTTCATGTTTATCTAGGTTTATAAGTGGGTCCCTTGGAGCTTACTCAGACGACTGGCTACCCGAAAATGGAAACCACTTTGTTTTTGCTCTTATGTTTTCTATATCAGTGGTTGTAATTGCGTGCCCGTGTGCACTTGGTTTGGCCACCCCGACAGCTGTCATGGTTGCAACAGGGGTTGGAGCCAATAATGGTGTTCTTATCAAAGGTGGAGACGCGTTAGAAAGGGCCCAAAAGGTCCAATATGTAATTTTTGATAAAACAGGAACTTTAACTCAAGGTAAAGCCACAGTGACCACCGTCAAAGTATTTACAGAAATGGACCGTGGAGATTTCCTCAGATTGATAGCTTCTGCTGAGGTTGACTAACAACTTTCATCCTCTTTAAAAAAGTAAGCAAAATTGTCCATTAAATTATTTATTTTGTTTCAGGCAAGTAGTGAACATCCACTAGCAAAAGCGATAGTTGAATACACTCGCCATTTTCAATTCTTTGAGGCTAGCAAAGATTCTCAACATCCTAATGAGGGGTCAGCAATGTCCGAATGGCTTCTTGATGTGTTAGATTTCCAAGCAATTCCTGGAAGAGGTGTTCAATGTCAGATCAACGGCAAACAGATTTTGGTTAGATACTGTATTTTTTTCTGTTTGATTATATTATTATTAGTCATGGACATTGCTTATATGAAATTCTATCAAACAGGTTGGTAACAGAAGTTTGCTGACCGAAAATGGGATTGAAATCCCAACTAATGTTGAAAATTTCGTGGTGGATTTAGAAGAAAATGCAAAAACAGGTATACTCGTGGCATATGATTCTGAATTAATTGGTGTTATGGGGGTGGCCGATCCATTAAAACGAGAAGCAGCTGTGGTGGTTGAAGGCCTTAAGAAAATGGGTGTCCGGCCTATTATGGTCACCGGAGATAATTGGCGGACCGCCAGAGCTGTTGCAAAGGAGGTATGTATAATCCCTTTCTAAATGTGTATATATAACTATATATACAAATTCTGTTTCTGATTATTTAATTATTTAGGTGGATATTCAAGACATACGCGCGGAGGTGATGCCAGCTGGCAAAGCTGAGGTCATTCGTTCATTTCAAAAAGACGGTAGCATTGTTGCAATGGTGGGAGACGGGATCAATGACTCCCCTGCCTTGGCTGCAGCCGATGTGGGTATTGCCATCGGTGCAGGTACTGATATTGCAATAGAGGCTGCTGATTATGTTCTAATGAAAAATAACCTAGAAGATGTGATCACAGCGATTGATCTTTCAAGAAAGACGTTCAGTCGTATCAGACTTAATTACGTTTTTGCCATGGCGTATAATGTGATCTCTATACCGATTGCTGCTGGTGTTTTCTTTCCTTGGTTACACATCAAGTTGCCACCATGGGTTGCTGGTGCATGCATGGCGTTATCTTCGGTTAGTGTTGTATGTTCGTCTTTGCTTCTTCGTAGATATAGAAAACCGCGACTTACTACAATATTGGAAATAACTGTAGAGTAGAAAAATGGTGGGATACAATGTGAAGAAAGAAAGAGGGCTCAGTGAGTCTTTGTGTGTTTGGTCTTGATTTATTCATTGCTTTAGTTAATGTATAATCTCTCTTTGATGTAAATGTCTCTTTTTGCATCTTTTTCTGGTTTACTCTTTCATTTGTATACTATAAACTAACCAAACACAACTGCCCTTATGAGATTGAGAAAACTTTTTTTTTTTTTTTTTTTCATATTGGAGATACAAAATACAATTATGTAAACTGATAAATTGTTTAAATAATAACATTTTTATTAAATTAAAAAAGACCACAATCAACATATATTTATTTATTTTATATAAATGGCATGGTCGTGTCGTAATAAAGACTTTGTTTCTTTCCTTTGCCAGTTATAAAATTAAATCAATTTTCTTGAATTCAAATATTGTGTTATATTTTGTTTAAGAATAAAGTATGAGTAGTTCTAAAAATAGATATGATATATATGACGTTGTTTTTTAACATTTACATAACTTTTGAATTTTGTTTACCATTGGTGAAGTCAAAAGGCTAAAGGTTGGTGGCGAGCAGTAGACATAAAACGTTGAAACGATGATACCCGGCCTTGACCCTAGTGCAATTTTTTGGATATGTATAAATCTTCTATAACATCATTAATTCATTATCTTTATAGAATCATCTTAAATCCTCAAAATATCAGCTTTGTAAAAACTGCCAATTTTATTGTGATGGTGAAGAAGATTTCATATAATTAATTACTACTTCTCCGACTTTTAACTGGTTTTAAACTTTTTAAAATATAATGTTTTACAAAATTTTATGTGCTCATTTATATCTACTTGTCGGTAAAAAACTAATTCAAAACCAAGACTAGTCAAACATAATACATTTTAACTTTCTTTATAGAGTTAATTAACACATACTGTCGTGTGCTTTAATTAAAAAAAATAGATTTTGGTAGTAAGCAAAAAGAGTAATAGGTTTTGGCCTTTTGGTTTGGTGTCATCAATTTTATAATGAGTTTGTGTAATAAGCCTATATTTTGTTAATTTTTTTTGTTAAGTTTAATAAAATAACCAAATTACTCTTTTATAACTAAAATTATCATATGTTATCCCCCATTCCAACTCGGCCACCCATCACCTCCACCACCGCACCACAACCTACCATTGTTTTGTTAACAACTAAAATCATCACATTTGTGATTTGCCTCCTGCACGATTTAAACTCACAACTGTATTATTAAAGAATATATCACTGTACCATTTGGTTATCTCGTTAGACACGTACAGTGACAGACATAAGAAGAGGTAAGCCGTAGCCAGGGCTACGCCTTAACTTTTCGTGCGTAATGTAAAATTTAATTTTTTTTTCGTTTTATGTTTAGGATACACTTGGGCACTTAAAAGGATACAACCTAAACAATCAAAACATATTTTTAATAGCAATTTAAAAAAAAAGTGTCAAGAAAATGATGATATAGGTTAAAATGTCCAAAGTTAATAGTTTTCAATAAATTATTGATAAAACCCCGGATATTGCTAATAATATGCAGGAAAATGATGTTTTGTATGAGTATACGTAAAAAAACTTTTCTACGAGTGTACGCAAAAAAACATTTTCAGAAGATACCTATGATATTTTGGGTTGACTCACACGTATATGGAAAATTTATGTAAAACTAGCGCTAGTTAGTGGATAGAACCCACAAAGAGTGATTGGTGTGAAAGTGATGGGACCATGTTAGACTTTCTTACCCGACTCACTGGTCTAGACTCATAGTTTGACCCGTTATGGATCCTTCTTCTTTTACTCATCAATGCATACAAATCTTAATATAGTTGATGCATGTCATTTTGGTTTCATTTTATCCATCACGTATTCACACCCATACAAACATATCAATTAGTATTATTTTAACTCCAAAATTAGTTAAGTTACCTAAATATATATGTGATCATAATTGAATGGATTTTTTAAACTCAATGATAATTCTTACTTAACTTGGCTAGTAAAGAGGGTTGTGGTGAGTCTCAGTTACGTTCGTAGTAATGGGAAGCCCTCAATGTTGACGGAAACCACATTTAATTTGTGTTAGAGACGGGGTTCAATCTAGATCACTGCACCTCTGAATGCATTGGTGTTGAACGGTTGCACCAAAAGATGTAATTGTTTTAAAAGTAGCGATACTTGTGCCCAACCATGCAAACATCAATGCATTTGGACTAGCTTAGCTCTGGTTGTTTGATACACACGCGCCGGAGGCTGTATAACATATGGATGTAAATTAATAATCAATAAGGTAGTCAAAATGTATACTTCAACATTAACTTTATATATTGTGAGAAAATGCACCAAAGGAGACATTTTGGACCATCATAAGATGTCCTATGTGACTCGCGCGTATGCACTATGCAGAGACGATGGAGCATATTCTTGGGATTGTTATGTGGCTTTGAAGACGTGGAGACTTATTGCACGCTAGCTCGATGTTAATTTCATTGGTGGCGTGCATCCTAATGCCATGATGAATTTACTTGATGCTTCTCATTTGTTGACTAATTAAGTCCAAAAGAGTGATCGAGGCCCTCTCTTTTACAAGCTAGCTACATGGTGGCTCAAAAACCATGCATCTCTTTCTAGATAAATACATTAGATGAATATGAGGTGCAAAATAAAACAACAATCTTGTTTATTTTTTTTATATATAATGTATGTGTGTTTTAATTCATAACGTACAATCTTATCCTCAATTAAAGTTGTTCATTTAAAGCTAGCTACGTACTAAATAAATAAAAGTATATATATTATATATTGATTTGACTATGAAAGTGTAAATACCTACGTCAAGATGCATAAGACCAAAATTCATGTCAACAGCCATGAAATCATATATATATGTAGCTATCATTTTCCAACATAAAGGACCGAAGAGTTATTTCCTAGAAGCATCACAACCCGATGTATTACTTTTACTTTGACTAAAAAGCCACTCATTCCAAATTTGACTTGTTATTATTTCAAACCTATATATATCATGTATTACGCATTGACTATGACTATGACTATTTGCTTAGATCATATACATGAACATCATATATCGATCAAACTAAATATATATTCCATCTATATATATTAAATAATTAACTAACCTTTGTTTCATGGAGAACTAAATATTAACTACCCGAACGCATGAATCGCGTAACAACATATATATATAAACAAGTAATTTAAATACGATATTATGTATAAGATAATATTATACTACACGTTTAATTTTCATGTTGACTTTCTATGCTCGATCATAATGTTTATTCTTTATTATTCGTTCGACTAGAAAACAAAAGTGGACTTTTTTGGTGACGACTGTCCTTTCTAGTTGTACAACTATACTTTTAGTCGTACGATTAGCCTATATAGTCGTACGACTAGCCCATCTTGAAGGCGTGCACGACTGATAAAGAACAAACATTATAAGCATAGAAAGTCAACATGCATAGTATGTATCTTTTTTTGTCAGAAATGAACATTTTAAAAATTTTCTTTATCAAGTATTAGGCTAGCACCACGTATAAATGGTTGCAAACTCAATACAAGATTGACATGGCAACAGATATCGGACGAAACACTATACCACAAAACTACAACCCGTTGCACTAAGTGCATGATCCCCTGTATGAAAAAATACTATGAAGAATGGGAGATTTCAAAAGAGATCGAGATCGATGTAGGATGGACTCATACGACTGGTAGGGTGCAGGAGAGCGGAGCTCCACCCTACGGTTTCAAGACTATAGAACATATGTAAACATAGCGGGACGGTGTGGATACCATCTACGATCAAACAGTACTTGACAAGATTTTCAAGTATTTAAAATTGCATGTGTACATACGCGCGTACGTTAGATATATTCATCACCAAATTATTCAACTTCAATTCAATGCCAATTACCAACTGCTTTAGCTTAAATATGTGTTGACATCACCGGATTTAATACGTCTACATGCAACATATATATACATCATACGCTCATCATCAAGTACACTATCTTATATATATATATATATATATATAATATAATATAATAGTTTAGTTTATACCGAATTGTTAAGTGTTCACATACATGACATTAAATTTATAATTTTCAAATTCTCGTTACACTAGCTATATATTGTGAGGTGGGTCACCACCCTGTGCATATATATAAACCAATCCAAACCACCTTTTTATAAATCTTGTTGGTTAAGCTGCTTTTTGAAGCAGTCCGTCGTCTATTAAGACTAGACTAGCTTTTCACTTTTGATCAACCATAAACCTAGCTAGCTAAATCAAATAACACTCATGGATGGCCGTATGTCCCCATTTTCTAGTGATCAATATTGGATACAACAATATCCCAACACAACCATGCCTCAATCACTTGCACCTGATCAACCATCTGCAGATCATACTAACCATGTTCAGCCGAGTCCGAAACCAATACGCAGGCGCTCAAGAGCCTCACGGAGAACACCGGTCACCGTCCTAAATGCCACTCCAACTGACTTCAGAGCCTTGGTTCAACGCTTCACTGGCTGCGATAGCAAAGATAACGACGCCTTGGCTTCGTCGGCTTCGGCTGTTAATTTACCTAAAGGTCCAGTGAACATAGACTTTACAAGGAATATTGATCATGCAGCTGATCAAAGTTCATCAAGGTACACATACTATGATAATCAGATGATAATTAGGTCAGGTCTACAAACTGAGCAAGTGCAACCTGCAGTGGGTGGCTGGAGTCCGGGTTATGGGACGGAGAACACCTCGTTTATCTACGAATCGGTCGATGAATCGTCGTTAATGGTACCTCAAAGTGATGCTGATAACCATGGGTATAACATTTGAAGGTCGGTCATGTTAATTAATGATCCATCGATCGAGTGTTGGTTAATTAATTAATATGTTAGTTGTTTTATTATTTCGTTTAAGGAAACACTACAACAAAATTGGGTTTTTAGTACGCACAAAAGTGTCCTATAATGGTACTTTATAGGACCTTTCATTTAATAGGACCAATAGTAAAAGCGTTTCATGTAAAGGGGTTGTAATAAATTCCGAAACTTAAAAAGCGTCATAATATCGCAAATAAGATTATGAAACCAATTTTATGGTCGCATAATATGTCTATAAATAACTTAAAAAGCGTCCTAACAAAAACATATAAGAACACTTTTATAATGTTACAATATGTGGTTACTTACTTTTAATCTTATGATACACGTACAAGCGTCCTTAAAAACTAGTTTATAGGACCCTTATAATGTAACAGTATAGGTATCTTAGTACTAAGAAAAGGGTCCTAATATCCCAAATAAGATTATGAAACCAATTTTATGGTCGCATAATATATATATGAACAACTCAAAAAACGTCCTAATAAAAACATATAAGGACACTTTTACAATGTTACAATATATGACTACTTACTTTCACTATAAAAAATCCGACCATTAGTGGCGACAGTTATCGCCGCTAAAAGACCCATAAGTCGCAGCTAAAGGTATTAGCGGTGACATATTGCCGCTAATGAGTCGCCGCTATTGCTTTGTCACTAATGCCTGCCTTGTCGCCGCTAGTGCTAAAGAGTCGCCACTAAAGGTCCATGAACATTTTTCAATTATTTTTGCTGATAATTCCAGCAGTTGCATGTTTTTCCAAAAACAATATACAAACAACATATCAATCAAATACATACATACACAACAAATACGAGAACCATTATATTATATTTAATTATATAAAAGTACATAATCGCTAACATATAGTCATTGTTTATTTAAAGTCACAAACATAAAACTACTAGTTAAAAACACAAAACTAGTTCATAATCATCCAGGTCTCCGATGTCCGTATCATCTTAGTTGCCTTCATGATGTTTGAAAAACTTAATGTTTGAGAACTCTTCACTCTTATGTTCGTTTAATCCTGCAAACACATACATATAAATTGAATAGTTTGAAAAACAAACACTATGATAAGTTTGATCTCACTTTGTATAATTTATGTACTATACCTTTTCCTTTCCGTTTTCAAATCCGCCCACATTCTTTTGCCAGGATCCGGTTTCTTCCACCCATAAAAATATCAACTAAAACCTCCAAGAAACACCCTTATCTCCAACAATCACCGCCATCCATCCTCGGCCCCCATAGACCACTGTTGTAACACCCTAGTACCATCGGCAACCACCACTTATCGCAACCATGAAACACCGAAACCTGCTGCTATAACATAACCATCATTGTAGCACAACCCCAACACCGAAACCTGCTGCTTTAACCGTCACCACTACTGCTGCACTCTTTTACTGACCATAACTTTCAAACCATAGCGTTTAAGAAAATGCCATTACCACCATTAGAATCGTCTCGCCGAGACGAAGAATTTGATATATAATATGTGTCATGGAAACTGCCGGAGAAGCTGGAAATCAACCGGAAACAAAGAACACATACAAGAAGAACCCTAGCCGCCGAATCATTCAAACAAAGATATCTTCTAAAAGATTAAGAACTGGAGGAAACTACCACCACCATTAGATTCCTTGCGTCGAGACGAAGAAAATGATATATAATACTCACTATGAACACGCCGACAAGTTGCCGGAAAAATGAAGAAGGAAGGGGTTAAACCCTAGCAGCCGCAATCTTCAAATGGCCATAACTTTTTCATCGTTACGAGTTAGATGACGCATTTACTATCATTGGAACCGTCTCGTCAAGACGAAGATTTTGATATATAATAGGCCCCATGGGGATGTCGGATCTGGCCGGAAAACGGCCGGAAAGGTGACGGCTGCAAGTTGTGTGGGATGATACTAGGGTTTTTCAAAAGATGAAATTGAGATGATAAAGTGTATTTATAGGTAGGGTTTGGCTACTGGGCTTTTTAATTTAATAACGCGTGTAACGCACTGCGTCTAGTATCGTTTCCCATATCAAATTTCCGTCAAATCTTACATTTTTTTTCACGATGTTCCAAATCGTTTTTAAGTATTATTTCCTTGATTGTAAATTGATGTATCTGAACGTGCTTAATAACTAAACTAACCCTGAACTTTATTAGCTTCTTTATTTCTTTTTTTATCATGATATATTATAATAACACGACAATAAATAAGTGTTTTACAAAGGTTTAAGTTATAAAACCCAAGTGTCAAGTGTCCTATTGAACTTTGTTATATTAAAACTCTAGCAAATAAGCGTCCTATAAAACTGATGTTTTATGACTCAAATATCGCGTGTCCTATTACGATGTGTTATTATAAAACCACAATGATTAAGCGTCCTATAAAGGTTAAAGTTATAATACTCAAATGTCAAGTGTCCTATTAAATCGTGTTCTAATATGACTTCAACTAGAAAAGGGTTCTATAACACTGAACACTTAAGACTCAACTACAAAGTATCCTATTAAGTAATGTTATAATAGGACCTTCTTTCATCCAGTGTCCTATTACATTACCGCATAATGGGACACCAACAACTTAATGTCTTCTAAATTACATTATTAGGATCTACATTCTAAGTGTCTTATTAAGTTATATGATAATAGGACCCTAAAAAGTCATCCATCCTATTAAATAATTTTTTAGGACACCGATTTAGTAGAGTATATTATAAAAGGACCCCAAGATTTCATTCGTCCTATTAAATAGTTTTTTAGGACCATCTTTTACAAGCGTCTCACACAAAAGGTCCTAAAAAGCCATTTTTGTTGTAGTGAAAATTTGTTTAATTATTGTTACTTATAATAATTACATACGTTAAGTTCCTAAGGATTTGATCTAGTTGATTTCATTATGAAGACTTTGGCTTCTCTATGTAAATATGTGGTTTTAAGTTTTTAACACATGAATAAATCAATTAAGTTCATCTCTCGATCTTACAATTGCAAAAGAATTTATCATGATAGTACTAAAATGTTTTAGTATATTGATTGTTTTTTAATATGAGATTAGGTTATTGATGATCGATGATCAGTTACGTTCATGTTTGTTCATGATCCATAATTACGTTCATGTTTGTTCATGATCCATAATTACGTTCATGTTTGTTCATGATCCATCAATTACTATATATATATCTATCGAACAAAGTTACTACTCGCTAAACAATGTACGTACGTTGTTGCTAATCATATATATAGTTTATGATCAGTAGCAATTAACTTACTACTGATTGATCAATTCTTTCAAATTTTCAAACTTTTGTAACGTACTTTTCGGTATTAATTAATTCATGAAGAGCAAATTCGTGTAGCTAGCATCTCACATGTCAGGGACTATGCTCCTTGAACAGTACCAACGGAGCGTTGTCCCTTGAACTCCTTTGACCTAGGCGAATTGTACGTCCATCGTGTTTGACCCGGTTTTGGATTTTATTTCATAGCCTGCTTCCTAATAAAGGTTTTTTATGTTTGGAGAAGGCTATATATATATATGTTGTTTTTTTAGGTTAGATTATGATTAATAATTAGTAGGTAACCTCCAACTTAAGGGGATCGAGTGATGATTTGTATAACACTCTAAGAGGCTGTTTGTTTCACCTTTTAATGGTTCAGTTCAGTACTTAATCATTCAGATTCAGCATTCAGAGCGTTTGTTTCATAAAAAAAGAGCTTTTGAATGGTTCAGTTAAGTGCTGAATGGTTAAGAGATAGAAAGATGCTGAATAGAACTGAATGAATCATATATCAAACTTACAATCACTTAAAGTTCTACTTCAATATCTCTCCCATTACTAGAGGCTCTTAATGGTTCAGACCTCTTAACCAGTCAACACTTAATGATTCAGATGTTACTAAACAGCCTCTAAATCTTAAACCATTTTATACGTTTTAAATAAGACCTTGGGATGCAACATGTGTTTAGCAAACATTGTTCAACTTTAAAAAGCTAGACTAGATGTGTTTGACTTTGTAAATTAGTTTGTAACAACTGCAATTGTAGAAGATTAATTGGTCCCATAAAAAAACACATGCATATGACCAACATACGTCATCGCTTTCCACATTAACAAAGGGAAGTTTCCTTGAAATATCTATATATTTGACCCCAAATTAAAAGCCATTCTTTTCAAATTGGACTTTTGCTCTATTCAAATTTATTATCCTTATTAAATTCACCTAAATATGGTTTTGTTTCATGAGGTTTCATAAAAAAATTTATTTTTCTTTTAAAATCATCTACCTTTAAAAGTTTTTCTGTTTGTTTCATTTGTATTCATTTAAAAGTTTTACTGTTTGTTTCATTTGCATTCATTTAACTAACATCATTCATTATCCGTTAAACTTAAGCAAAAAGATTACATATTTTGCTTACAAACCTAAAAGATTAAACAAATTAAAGAGATTGCACGTACACGCACATAACAATACAATACGTTTAATTAACCCAAATGTTAAATCTTAGTTCATGAAATTACCTCATTATGTGGGTTTAACTGGATAAAAAATAATGTTGGCTTAATGGATAAAAATGAAAGAACTGATGAATGTTTATAGGTACTTAATTAATGGTGGTTTTTAAACACTTGGAGGAAAAAGTAAACTTTTATAAAACAACAAGGAGCAAAATTGTATATTTATATATGTTACTATATTAAATTTGAAATTTCATTTCAGGGATTTTATTAAATATATGTACGTGTGAACTCTATATGAACTGAGTTTTCGTTATATATATTCAATAAGCGAAAAAAATTTGGTTAAGGAAAATGACAGTACTATTATTTTGACTAGCTAGAGATTTTATTTGAATTCTCTAATGAATCAATTTCTTGAAATTAAATATTACAATTTCATACTTCTGTGTATTCAAACATCTATGTATAAAACTCAAATCCAATCCGAAAATAAATACAACTGATCGATCGAACACAAAAGCTGAAATCTCAATGTTTGAAGTAAAAGACCTATATAAATATCTAGTTAAGATCGATGCGACGATTGGCTTGCCATGCGCCCATGCATATCGAGGCACGTAGCATTGAAGTTCTCATGGTCGAGTAGACAACACTACAACCACGCTCTTGGCCGATACAAATTTTGAACACTTGTTCGCATATTTAAAAAAGGTTAAATTATTTCAGGAATAAACTATAGTTTTGAATAAAATGATCCACGTGAGAGGTTAGGTAAAAATGGGTATGAATGATCCACGTGAGAGGTGATTTGGTCGATTTAGGATCCGTGTTAAAAGTTTATTCGGTTGCGGAAAAAAATTTGTGAGGTGAAATTGTTGTGGTGATATATCTTTATATAATATAGCAAAATCCTTTTATCGTATGTAACAGTTTTTTAGTGAATCAAAACCCCTTTTATCCTATGTGGCAGTTTTTCTAGGGCTGGCAAATCGTGTATACATGTACCTGTTAAGACAAGAACCTGTTAAGACACGAACACGAAACCTATTATCTATACACGACACGATAAGCTATCGTGTACCTGTTACCATTACCTGTACCTGTACCTGTACCTGTTTATAACAGGTATACACGATAATACACGATAAGACTTATTTAAAAACAAGTATTCAAGAACTTGTTTAGTAAAATAAAAATTGTCTAAAAGTATAAGGGTAAATAAAGTAAATATGTTATATTAGATTATATTTTTAATTTTTAAAAAATCATAACAGGTATTAACAGGTAAACAGGTAAATACCTGTTAAATACATGAAAATTAACAGGTAGATTCGTGTCTACCTGTTTAGTACATGTTACCTGTTAAGGTCTTACCTGTTACCTGTTAAGACCGTGTAGGTTCGTGTCGTGTATTCGTGTCCGTGTACAAAATTACCAGCCCTAAGTTTTTCAGAGAATGATGGTTTATTTATGTTTCTTGAAGATGTCTATCACAAAAGCCTGTATATCTCGGTTTTTAAATTCACAAAACAAGATACATCTTCAACTCTCAAAACCTAGCAGCCAAACATGGCAACCAAAACCTCCCCTTCTTCCCTCCCGTAAGTTGTTTCTTAAAACGTTATATTTTACTGCTCCAGTGATAAACTAGCTAGGTCAATTTCTTGTGTCTTTTCAATTTATTGATGAACAAGATGACAATTCTTGTGTTTTTTCATACTTCCTTCACATTTATTTACTTTTTAGATCTTTTTTTATAAAACTCTTTTATATTTTTTTTACATTTGTTGAGGTTGACTATAATCATTATTAAAGCTAGATCATGTTTGAAAATTTGTAAATAAAAGTCAATATTTTTTATTACTTATTTCAATATAAATGTATATAAGTTATTTTTACCGTTTAACCCCGTGGGTACCCACGGGTGTTAAGCTAGTTCGATATATATGTATTGTTTTAAAACTCATTTCCAAAAACCATCTCTTGTTTGTTGATTTTTGACTTTTTTATTAATGGAAATTTGCACCCAAAATTTTGTCAAATTCTCCTCTTGAGTAGGAGTCCAAATTCTCGTCATCATCATCATCATCATCATCATCATCATCATCATCATCATCATCATCTTTCACGTTAATGTTTTCAAATTGTTGTGCCTCTGGCACAACATCTTGGATTTCTTCGGTTTCGTAATCGATATCATCGTTATAATCGATATATTTTGCTCGGCTTCCTTGGCTATATATACCGATCCCTTGATTGTGGGTTATCAAACCGAGCCCCAAACGAGTCGAAAGACCAGTCGTCTTGGAGTGAGTAGTTGTATCATCGAGAATTGTTGTTGTCGAGGAATTTGTTGTTGTTGAGGCATTTGTGGATAATAAGGAGGAGAGTCACTTGATCCCGAACCACGACTCAACCAATGCTCCATTCTCGACCAGATCTTTTTTGTGATCCACCTCGTGATGTTGATCTTCTTTGAGCCTCCATTGTAAAAGAATATTGTGATGTGTTTGAGTATTTGAGACAAGATAGCCCAACGGGTACCCACTCAGAAATTTGACAGTAGAGCCCGGGGTCGTTATGCGTATTTTTTTGTGAATTTTATAATGAAACTAGGTTTAATACCCGTGTGTTACACACGGGTTAAATAGTAATATTTATAAAGAAATTATAACCATTATATTTAACAATTTGTAAATATATATAACATTTAAGGAGTTGGCTCCATCAACTTGCATGGTGAAAAATTTAGCTAAATTTTACCTCCCAAACTTCCTAGTTCCTATTATAGAAAAAAAATCCCTCCAAAAATTGCCCCCTAAAAGTTTGATTTATTAGATAGACTAGGTTTAATACCCGTGTGTTACACACGGGTTAAATAGTAATATTTATAAATAAATTATAACCATTATATTTAACAATTTGTAAATATATAACATTTAAGGAGGTGGCTCCATCAACTTGCATGGTGAAAAATTTAGTTAAATTTTACCTCCCAAACTTCCTATTATAGAAAAAAAATCTCTCCAAAATTGCCCCCTAAAAGTTTGATTTATTAGATAGATTTGTTTTACATATATAGTTTATAAAAGCCAAAAATTGGCCTAAAATAATCCCAACTAATTTTTATTGGACGAGAATAATCCCAACTCAGTTTTTCCCTCTAGTGGTCCCAAACCAACCTTTTTTTTATTTTTTCGAATTTCAAAGCAATCTTATGCATATTGATCGGGTGTTTAACCCTTAACGGTGCTTCAATCATATGTTAAAATTAAATCATTTGAAACAACAATTGAAGGTAAGGTTTACATCAACTGACACATATCATTCCCCCGATCAATATCTCTAAAACATCGGTTTGAAATTCAAAAAAAATTGAAAAAAGTTAACGGCCGTTAAGTGCACTTAACGACGAATCACTGTAGGCCAAAAAAATTGGATTTGGAACTATTGGAGGGAAAAAACCGATTTGAAATATTTTCAACCAATAGATGTCAATTTACCTTTAAAAAATGTAAGTTTTTTTTCAAAATCATCATTAAGAGAAAAAAAAAAGAAAAACTCTTAAGTGATTCTCTCTTTCCTAGAGAAATGGCTCAAAAGGGCAGTTGCATTTAAAAGGTGACCCCCCCCCCTCTTTTTTACCATTTAACGGTTAAATCTTCTCTTTTAATAAATTGTTAAGAAATGACACAACATTGTGCCACTTGTCAGCATCACAACCACTCTCAGATAAATCTATGTTATATATCTTTTACATTTGTTAACGTTTTCATTACTTATTTTAATATAAAATTATATAATTTTATTTTACCGTTCAACTTGTGAGTACCCACGGGTGTTAACCTAGTGTAGAATAAAGTTGCAACGGGTTGTGTTACCCGTGATCCACTACCCGCACCCATACCCATGAGATCGATGGTGTTACCGCACGGGTACACCTTATCCGCACACCCTATTCGTGTCCACACCCACCACCCTAAATGGGTTAAACCGTATATCTGATGTGAGGTTGAGCGAAATAAGATGACGTGAGTGATGTGACTCGAGTCCAAGCTTGAAGGGTTGACACTTTAAATTATTGAAGATCAAACCATTTATCCGACTCGACAAGTCAAATGGGTTCACGGGCTCTAAAAGGGTTGATGGGTTATACGTAGGTTGTAGATGTGTGTAATCAAATTTAAACAAATTATTATATTTAAATATTAACGTTTAAAACTTCATAAATAGTATTATTTGCTTTGTATTTTGGCTATTATAGTTTTTGTTTTTGTATGTTTTTATTTTGCTCATCAAAATAAAACGAGTCTTTTGTAAATAAGTTGAGTTTAACGGCAATTAGTTTTGTGGTTACTTTAAAATCTTTGGATTTCTTAAACAAAGCATGCTTATTTTTGTTTTTCTTTGTTGCTGGCTCATTCGACTATTGTCATTTGCCGCTTCCTACGTCTTTTTGGTCACCTCCGTCGTCTTCTTTGTTTCTTCAATCGATGAGGGATGGTGGCAATAGACGGCAGATGGTGGAGAATGGTATATGGTGGTGTCCTTTTGCTTTGAGATTCTACAGAGAGAGACAGTGATCTTTTATTGTCAGCACCAAATTAGATGTGTTTCACTATGGTTGTGTTGTGTACAGTTGTTTCATTATGTTTGTTTGAAGTTTAATGACATTTGTTTTTTTATTTTAACTTGTGTATGGTTTAACGGTTGTAATTACCGAAATTTAAGAATATACAAGCAGCCCATGCAACTTTAGTTCTACTTATAGGTTAAGTGAGTTTAGTATATAGGTCAAGTGAGTTTAGTAGGTTGATCTTATAAAAAGAAAACTTAAATTTTACTTTAAATGGAACAACGGGTCGTGAAGTTTAACTAAATAGTGTGTGTATATATATATATGTATATATATATGCCATTTCAAGCATGACCCGTTTAATTAAACGTGTAAAAAAGGTAACTCGGTAGTCGGTATGACTTTTAAACGAGTTAAATACAACACCTTAAAATTTGATTATTTCCGTATGAAGTTCACATCGTATTTAGGCAGTTTCATGATTTGTCACCTGTAAATGACCGTTCTTTAGTAAGTAACTAAGCATTTCATTGTTTAAAGTTGTTAACGTACATAGGTAAATTATGTTTGTGCTCGTCTTTAAACTTTAACTGAACTAAAGAAAAAACACAAACATATATATATGAAAGAATTTTCTTTTAAATTAATCAAGGGAAAAAGGGTGTCTTAATTTATACGTCATACGTTAGTGTTATAGTGTTTACTAATTCCTTTGATGCACCAAACAAATATATGGTCCCAAACAAAACAGATATAAACACACAAACATAAATAAAAATACTTTAATAATAAAGAATGTAAATAAACAAACAGTTTGTGTTGCCGTTATAAAAAAAATAATGTTAATTTGTGTTTGTGAATTATTATATTTTAAAAAGTAACAACTGTTTCCTTCTTTTTCTCCACTTTCAATCCCTTCAAATTCAAAAACATTAGTTCTTCTCTGCATCTGCAACCGCACCACATCTGTTAGTCGTGCACCATCATCTCTGCTCCTGCAGTTTTCTGAAAAGGTAGGTTCTAATCAATACAAGTATTTTATAATCAGATGTAATTAATTTGTGATGCAAACAGAGTAGGGTTTGCAATCAGCGACATATGATAATTTTAAGCTACAAAATTGATCTTGCATAAGTTATTAGAAGATGTTTTTTGTTTCCGTCATCAGCATTTGAAATATGTGATGCCGTTAATTGTTATGAGCTGAACAACTCGCGTACTGTCTACTTGCTACATACCAATACCATTAGTCTAGTCGGCTCGGCTTTATTTATAATTATTTTGTAGTGAACTAATATTCTATTTAATTGTTCGTTCATCAAATAATTTGATTGATAACATGCATAAGGTTTTCTGCTTTCATTGTTGGATCTTTCTTACTAGACAATGCTATGATAGAGTTATCTTTTTTTTGGTTCTTTACATCAATTGCACATGTGACAAGATTCAGAGGGAAGACACGGTACGAGAACGAATTGTATAAAAGAAAATATTTTTTGCTTTCTTGCACCATTGAATCACCAAGTCTTCTAGTTCTAGGATGCATATGTTAGAAACATTTGAATGGGTCAATGGTTTGTAATTTGTCTCTTGATATCATATATTAGTGTTTTGGCTTCAGTTTTCAATGCTGCAAACACTCTCGATCCAATTAAACCATCTGATGTAAAGGTAACACAATATTTTAACACGTTCAAAACACTTTGTTGAAGTTTAATTGATATGTCAATGAATCATGTTTTTCTTTGTTGACTTAAAGTGCATATATGAGTTATACATGTCATTGCTCTTTATTACTCACTAGGTTGTTAACAACAAGCAGGGTTCCATGGAAAAGCAAACCAAACTAGATCATATCAACAAGTCACATGTGATATCTAAAGTTGTAAGATCAAACTTTATCTTTCTGACTTATGTTTATTTTGTCATGGTTAGATAAATTGAATTTCATGTTATGAAAGATAAAACAAAGTCAACAACTGAAATATCGGTTATGGCAGTTTAAGAAGTTTCTAGAAGCTAGGTAAGCAAAAATTTTAAATTAGAAAAGCATGTAATTGAAATCTCTCGGTCTGTTAATTTTGCTAGAAAAATGATTACTAGCTTTGTTTTAGATTTAAAACCTATGTAAAGAACTTAGGATTTAACCACAGTATCACACTACTATCTAGAACTAATGCTTTTAGGCTATGTTTGCCAATATGAATATTATATTAAAGCACATACAAATGCTCGTTACAGGATGCTCAGATTGATGCTTACGAAGAAATCGAAAATCTTCGAAGACAAGTGCAGGACACTGTTAATGAAAAAAATAAATTTAAGGTCATTTTCTTTCTTTATCACATCGCTGTCTATATCTTTGTCAATCAACATCAACAGCAACTCTTATGGAGTACTGTTGATTTGTAGTTTCTTATATCCATGAGGGTCAAAGTCAGATGTAGTTTAAGAACAAAGTTTTCAACAACCGAAATATCGGTTATGGTAGTTTAAGAAGTTTCTAGAAGTTATGTTGGTTAAAGCCAGTTAGAAAACAGTTATGTTTATTGCCTATAAGTACAAAGTCAAGTGTCTGTAAATGGTTAACACATTCATATTATACAAAGTCAGATTAGTGTGTATGCTTGTTGTTCATAGAGTGTGATTGATTCAAGTGTTTGTGATCCATAGAGGGCCAACATAGTCTTCGTATTCCTCTAGGAGAGGGAAGAGCAAAGACATTATGTTTTGAGTATTATTATTAATATTATTGATAAGAATCCAATTAGGTCACGGCAAACCCAGTTGATGCTGGGCGATCCAATTTTCGGCCGCAAAGTTAAAAGAAGTCTTGGCGCCAAAACCATTTTAATCAGGAGAGAAATCGGTGGGTTAGTGGACTTAATGTTAGGAAGTAACAGTGGATGGCTGAATGCTAGGAGCTGAATGAATGGGCTGAAATTTAGGATTAGTAACTACTCTATTTTACATTTAAATATTGTATTCCTGCTCTAGTGGTGTTGGTCCTGTTTATATTAATTATCAGTGTTCTTGTATTAGTGAATAGCCTGTGAAATCAGGACTTTCTTAGTGTTTTTCAGTATATAGATATTCGATTTTTTTGTTTCTATCATTATTGTTATTATAAAATTTTATTTGGAAAATGTCATAGAATACTAACCAGGTTTCTTCACACTACAGACTCGATATGAAGAAAAAGTGCTGTTGAACAACCGACTCAGGAAAAAGATCAAGGTAACATTTTTTATCTTAATGGATTTTGCCTTCTAATTTTTTTATAGTATTGTAAAGAGTAATTCTTAGTTGTCCATAAGAGGGAGTATGGGACAATAGGTTCTAATTTTGTTAATTGTACTCATGTTAGTATTATTTTATGATTTGGTTTAGAATTATAACATTTATATATAGAAAAGCTTTTAGGTTTGTGATTATCATCTTAAATAAGCCGGTTAGAGAGACATGATTTTCCAAGTTCTCAAAAAATTTTGCGCTTCAAATTGACATTGCGGATTCTCGACTTATGCTCCCTAAACAGTAATCATATAACTGATGCTTACTCACTTTGGATAGCATCATTTAGATTGAAAACATATTTGCCCGGTTGTCTTTTTAAACAAAATAGTTTCCTTAATTGTGTAACTTTTGCAGGAGCTAATCTGTGAAATGGAGAGGAGACAGGATCTAAAAGAAAGAGTTGAAAACTTCATTATTGCTTTCACTTCATACGTGGAGCATATGGATTCGGTCGTAGAGGACATCAAATCTAAACTAGACCACTTGATGTCAAACTGAATAATTTTATCATGTTACTTATTTTAGGTTGTTTGCTAAGCATATTATTAAACATGTTTTCACAAAACCGATTAAACCGGACTCTTATATTTATGAAAGCATTTGCCCATTTATATAATACTCGTTCCAAGCGGCTAACACCGTATCCAAAGTTTTAAACATAAAATAGGCCAAGGGTATTTACCTTTGCTAGCTGTTAATTGTTATATAAGTTTCGATAAGAAAGCCGTATTTTTAGTTTGTTTGTCCTAGGTCCAATTATCTTGTCTGGAATGAAACAGATATAATTATCTGTTAGAATGTTCACGAGTCATTTTGTAATATCTGGTACATGACTCAGTACATAGAATGTTGTTTGGTTTGCTAGATTAAGCGTTGACCGACAAGAATGTGGTTTATACCCTTCCGAGTATGACGACTCGTCTATTACGGCTATATATACCATACATTCTGATTAGAACTTATTTGGAAGGCTTTTGACCCATATCGGCTAAATTATGCATTTAAATTTGCATAAACTAGTTGTGCGCGCATAAGCGGCGCCGGGTGGTCAATTGGGTCAACGACAAGTCCGGCAAGTCAAAATAAGTTTAAAGTTGATGCATAAGTGGTCTTGAGGTCAGATTGTACTTCGGCTGCGTTTTACACCATTTCGCCAAAAAGGGCATTTTTGACCAAAGTATGCATATATATAGCCTTGACTTATCAATTGATCAAATTAAGCAACGACAGTAGGTATGACCTCTATGGGCTATTCCCTATCATATTAAGTTGATCAAACGGGTCAGATGGGCACATTTCCCTACCTTTATCAAGTTCTAATATTGAATTGACCAAACGGGTCAGATTTGAAAGTCAAAACTTGATTTTACACGACCAATTCAGGAAATGACGAGTTGGAAACGTTCTAACATATCCTTATATCTATCTAATATTTATAAGTTTTGGGGGCGGCAGGTTTAAAAGGGAGATCTTATGAGCGGCAAAACTTGATTTTACACAGGAACCCTTTCCTGCCCATATTTCCTTTTACATTCATCCTTTCCATGTTTGCACTTTCAACCTTATTTCCGTTTCATTCTTGATTTGCTCGACTATTAAGGGATTTCTATATTTCATCTTTATGAATTACGCATTCTCTGTTTAAGATCCATTTAAATGGTAGAAACGTCATCTGATCAACTAAATTGAAGCACCATGTCTATGTGGTTTCAATTTTTGATTTATGTGTCCAGTTACCTCTTTATACAAGTGAAGATGATCGATTTGACGACTTCGATTACATTTTTAACTGCAATTCTACCATTCATGCAGTTTGATAATCACACTTGATTTCTGTTGAAGGAGCCAACGATTAGTATGATTTCAGTCTCGATTTTGATTTATGGCTTAGGTGCAATGGTGATGCTATATCTACATTTTGGTTTTTGATTTCTGACTTGAAAGACGTTGAATAGGTTTGTATCAAAAGTCAGATGAGGAAGTTTTTTAATATCCTCCTCGCTCCTCAATTTATTCTTCCTTTACAACAAATATGGATTCAATAAAATGAAGGGTTATTGGATTTTAATAATCCGAACTTTAATGAATCGGCCGATATTAATCTTAACTTTAAAAATTCCCTATGGCAGTCCCAACTTGTAAATTATTTTCCTCTATCGAATATTTTATAAGTGTGACACAAAAATGGTCGTGTAAGGTTTTAATGAGACACAAAAATGGTCTGGTAGGTTTTTTGAGTATCCGTTATAAAAGGCTCGATGGAGGAAAATAAATTACAAGTTGGGACTGTCAGAGGGAATTTTTAAAGTTGGGATTAATATCGGCCAATTCATTAAAGTTCGGATTATTAAAATCCAATAACCCTAAAACGAAAAGTAGTGTTTTGTGAGCTTTTACGTAAGTAATATATATCTTTTTTTGTTTCCAAGGTATTGTTAATGTACACCATATGCAAGTAAATAGAACCATCGTAAGGAAACATTTATTTCTTTTATTTTCAGGCTAAACTAGCATTTGACGTCCTTTAAGTGCATATGGGTTATGCGTTCATCAATGTGACTAAGCCTTTCCTTAATGGTATTTTTTTCTATGCAAGTTTGGTGGTAGTACAAGCTTTGTCAAGTCGAACAACCAACACTCTATGAAAACTGTATTCATCTTCATAGATATGGTTGCATATATCAAAAAGACATTAATTTGTTTCACTAAATCAATTCTGAAGATTTAGACTACTTGATTGAATCAAGTTCTTGATTTGTATTTTCAGTTTTTTTAGTAACTATCAAGTTCAGAAACTCCCTAAATTTATACCGGACTTCTAACTTAACATATATAAAAGAGGTTCCAACCAAATGAAATATACAATGCATGTACATATAAACATAATATATATAACGAAGAAGTTAATCAAAACATACATACACTATAAATTAAAAGGTTAACTTGTACCAAGTTTGATTCGTGAATTGTCATTATTAGATAGACTTTAAACATGGTCTTGTAACGGGGCTATTTAACTGAATTTATTACACTTGCTAAGTGTAAATTTTTTTATGATGGTAAACATGAAAACACAAATTAATATGCTTGACTGGCCCATTGATATGCTTGTTGACTTGTGGTGTTAGGCTGTTAGTTTTTTTATGATGGTTTTTTTGTGCACGGCTACATGAGCTTGACTGGCCCATTGATATGCTTGTTGACTTGTGGTGTCAGGCTGTCAGCCCGTAAGGAAAAAAAGAATTGAACTTTTTACGAGTTATGATCAAAGTATTAATAGTTTCTTGTTTGATTTTGTGTTTTTAAGTCTAAAATTCCTAATCCTAGTTCTTAAATAGTTAACACTACTTATCTTGTAAGTTAGTGTCTCCTTCTATTAACAACACGTTTTACTTAAACAACAAAAGTTACTTTTTTATTACATAAATTGACCAAAATAGCTTTATTAAATTTAAATTTTATTTATAAAAATATTATATGTATAATTTGGTTGCTATGTATATATGCACTCATGTTATTTGTATATACATACACAATGTATGTGCATATATGCATTTTAATAAAAAAACTATATAAATCACATCTTTTATAAATAGATCTTAAATTTAATAAAGTTATAAGCATAATGGTTGATTTATATAAGAGTTGAGTGCAAAATGCATCCCTGTGGTTTACACCCAATAGCACTTTGCAACCCCGTTTAAATATTTAGACCTTTTGCAACCCTAGACTTTCTAAAGTGAGTCATTTGCATCCCCCGGTTAGTTTAATTGTTAGTTGGCCGTTATTTGTAACGGTAAAATAGACCATTGACCTAAAAAATAAACATATTTATAACTTATGAGATCTAAAATATATTTAAGGAAGTGTATACGTCGTCGGTGCTGATGGTTATCCGACAGTGGGTTGTTATGATTATGTTCTTTTTATCGTCTCTGGGTATATTTTTTGTATTTGTAATGCATTTCACTCAAAAGTATATATTTTTTAGATTTTATAATTATCAATTTTTTTCTTTTTTATATAAATAGTCTATTTTACCATTAAAAATAACGATCAACTAAAATCAAACTAACTGGGGGATGCAAATGACTCACTTTAGAAAGCCTAGGGTTGCAAAAGGTCTAAATATTCAATCGGGATTGCAAAGTACTATTAGGTGTAAACTATTAGGAGAAGATATTTAGTATATTAGTTATATTAGGAAGTGATTTATATTATTGTAATATTGATACTTATCTCCTACCATGTTTAGAGGAGTTAGTTAGAGTTTCATTATTATATATAGAGATGAGAGATCAATGTATGAGGGGAAGGAGGATTATCAATTAATAATACCATTGAACACTTTCATGGTATCAGAGCTACGGTTCTGTAAAACAAATTCGAAATCATGGCAGGCGAAAAACCAATCGATGTGGCAGAGTCTTCAAACGCAAACCAAAAAGAAACCATGCACCATGCATACACTGTGAATAATATCCACACAAAAGTAAGAACTTTAGATAGCAAGAAGGTAACGTATTCACAGTGGGTAAAACTATTCAAACTACATCTCAAAGCTTACAAACTCTACCATCACATCGACGGTACATCACCGCCTACAGAAGATGACCCTACTTACAGTCAGTGGTGCCACCTCGATGCACTAATTCTACAATGGATTTATGCCACGGTAAACGATGAGATATTTGCCCGTGTTCTTGCTGATGACACAACCGCTCGTGCCATATGGGTAAAACTTGAAGAAGTGTTCCTCAACAACAAAAACGCCAGAGCCTCGGCTTTAGAAAACGAATTCACAAAACAAACTCTTACAGGCTGTGGAGGCCTAGACGAGTACTGCCAAAAGCTGAAAGAAATAGCAAATCAACTTGAAGATGTCGGACACCCAGTTACAGAAAGCAGGCTTGTTCTACAACTTGTTCGAGGCCTTCCAATGGAGCTCGACACAATCGGAACACTCATAAATCAACGTGTACCGACATGGGATGAAGCACGTAACGACATCTTTCTGGAACAGCAACGACAGGCTGCGAGAGCTCCCACGTCATCAAGCCGTGACTCCGTACTCGCCCACACCTCAAACCCGTCGCACGCGCAGCAACAATCGAACCAGACGAGACCCCCACCAAATTCGAATTACAAGGGAAACAATTATGATCCGAATTACAGAGGCCGTGGAGGTGGAAATTGGCGAGGTAATGGAGGAAGAAATAGAGGGGGAAGAAGTGGCTACAATGGTGGAAGAGGAGACCAGGGGGGCGCTGGGACAATTATCATCAACAAGGGCAACATCAAAACGGATATGTGCCACATATCAATAATCAGCAGTGGGCCAACAACCCACCACCACCCAGCCCGTATCCATCTGCCCCATATATGCCAAACTCGCATGCCCAGGCCCAACAGCAACATTACAGCAGCCCCACTTCTCAACAGGCCCATTATGCATATGATGGATACTCACCCTCAAATCTCAACGGCTTGAACCCGCATGACATCGGTACCGCTTTCAGCAACATGCACCTAAACTCATCCGACCCTCAATGGCATATGGACACGGGCGCCTCATCTCACATCACATCAAATCTCGGTAAAATTACTAAACCCACTTCTTTTATTCCGCATCCTATATTTGTCGGTAATGGCCAATGTTTACCAATTAAAGGGTCCGGTAATGCTTTTTACAAACTCCCTAACAAAACCTATTACCTTAACCGAATAATTTATTCCCCACAAGTCATTAAAGATCTCTTGTCGGTTAGAAAATTTACTATTGATAATCTTGTCTCTGTCGAATTTGACCCTTTTGGTTTTTCTTTGAAGGACCTCAAGGATGGACGCCTCCTTTCTCGTCACAATAGTACCGGGGACCTCTACCCATTCACACCACCAACATACATGCTTCTCTCATCATCATCTACCATTCCATGGCATAATCGTCTCGGGCACCCCGGCACCAACATTTTGGATTATTTAAGTCGTTATTTGAATTTCAATTGTAATAAAACTATTAGTTCTTTTATTTGCAAGTCATGTCAATTATCTAATAGTAAACGGTTACCATTTTCTAATTCTCATTCCATCACTTTTAAACCGTTCGACATAATCCATTGTGACTTGTGGACCTCACCCATACAAAGCAAATCTGGCTACAAATATTACATGGTCTTAATTGACAACTTTACAAATTATGTGTGGGTGTATCCACTCAAATACAAATCCGAAACGTTGCATACATTTACAAAATTCCACTCACTAATTAAAACTCAATTCAACACACTCATCAAAACGTTTCAATGTGACCTTGGCGGGGAATTTGATAACAATAATTTCAAAAACTTTGCTCATGCAAATGGCCTCCAATTCCGTTTTTCTTGCCCGCAAACATCTCAACAAAATGGTAGGGCGGAACGAATGATTCGACGCCTCAACGATATCATATTGAACACTTTCATAAATCACATGAGTGCATTTTGCACTAAACTCTTTATATAACAAAAAGCGTAGTTAACCCGTATATAATAGTTCAAAGTTGTACTTTGTTCCTTAAAAAACGAGTTCTCTAATTGAAAGTTTCTCTTATAACTTATTTTTTTAGTTTAAAAAGTAATGATACAATTTTTTTTACATATATGGGATATAAGACATACAAGTAGAGCACAAGTGAGGTTATATGGTAGATTGATTTGTGTTCAAGGCTTCTTAGGCCAGATTTTGATCATCAATTCAACCATTAGATCCTAAAACAGTCAAAGCTAGATTGACTTAGTTCATTAAGATACAATCAGTTTTGGATCTAATCTATTTTATCAGGATGTCAGAATTTTTTTATTTTTTTTTTTTGCATATGTCGCTAGAATATGTGGCCGTACATCTTTTGTGTGCTTAACGTCTTGGTCTAAAAAACGACGGGGTCGTCTAGATTTTAAGAAACACCGAGAGAGAAATCAAGAAAGAGCGGTGAGAGTATGTACGTGATGCAAAACGTTAGACCTGGCCGGCATGTTAGTGTTGCATGAAGCATAAGAAGAAACATGGTGTCGGGTCTTGGACATAGCTGCAAATTCAGTGAAGACAATTGTAAACCATCACAGTATGAGCATAGTTTGAAACATTTTTTCAAAAGAAAAGTAATTAAACAATTGTATATTTAAATTAAAGCTAGGTAATAAAACGTTGATCTCATGATATATATATATATATATTTTTAGTTATATCTACCTAATAATTCAGACTTTTTAGGGGGGCCACCAAGCCCCTTTTGAGAGGAAAATAAATGGGATCGAGAGTTTGTGAGCGGGAAAAAATATAAGGAAAGAAAATTGGGCGGTCAAATTGAGCTCCAACTTTCAGTTGTTCCGTTGAAAAATTGACCGCCATTCCCTTCATAACTTTGAGCGGCAAAAGTTATCACACAGTTGATTTGGAAACAAAGAGTGATTAATTAGGTGATATTTTGTGATGATATTCACAAATCATCCGTCAATTTGGCAATTCTTTCTCTATCACCCAAATTTGTTAACTCCGTGATTCAAGCATTCCATTTTAGATCAATACTCGACTTTTCAAATTACAATGCATGAGTTGTTCACATTCGGCATTGAATTGTTCAACCCTTCATATAGATTTCAACCAAAGAAAGGTACCCACTCGTCTTCTTATTCCATCGTTTTTCTATCGTTTTACCCTAATCGACAACCACTTCACAATTGGCTGATAGGGTGGAATTTTTCAACTCAATTTGGTCATCTTATCAATTTCTTTATTTGGATTTCTTAGTTTTACGAATTTACAATTTCATGTCTTTTGTATTGCTAAAATTGGTCTAAGATATTCATCTGCTTGAATTAGGGTTATCTTTTGACATGAGTACCTGAAATTGAGTTGTTACTTGGTTTAATTCGAATATGAAAATATTATGTGTTCTTCATATTACTTATGCGTATGAATTTAAATTGAAACATAATGTTCGTTTTGTTTTTTATTTCTACTTTTATTGAGATTTGATTCGGATTTTGCGTTCATTCGGAAGTTAGTATGATGAAATGTTCATGTTATTAGGGTTACTTTTTTTGTTTACTCACTGATTTCTCTGATCTATGGTTTGGACATATGTTGGTGTTTCTATTTTGCAGGGCTTTGTAGTGTTATTAATGTAAACAGGGCTGATATATGGAAAGTTCACATTTTTCTTCAAGTTGTTCAGAATTGAGGTATAGAATTAAATTTCGAAAAATTTTAATAGCCTATTTAGAGGTGAATTGAGAATTTGTGTTGGATTGGTCATGCACATAAACAAAGGCTACACAAGTGAGTTTTTGTATTTATCATGTATGCTCTTGATATTGTCATATTATAACCCTGTATAAGATGTTATTTTTCTACCTTTAACAAATGTTAACATAATAGTGGGGTTTGTTGTGACACCCTGAATATGAACAAGTTTCTCTTTATCTAACATGTAACTCACAAGGACAAATGTTCTTTTCCTGTTTTCAAGAACATACATGGATTCTTATGATAAATCCTCAGAGGTGAGTTGATTCTCATGACAGTTCAAATGTAAAGTTTTATTTGAGCTTAGATTCGTTCATTGCAGTCAAGTGACTATTTAAAGCATTAGGAAAGCTGAAAACTATGTAATATAATGGCCAAACGGATTAACAATTTATGTGGTAAGATTTTTGTGAGTTTTTCGACTCAAGTGAGCTTTATTTTGTTATATGGATGGAACTCATTTACGTATAAGTTGGACTTGGAAGGTTAAATAGGCACATCTACATGGGCAGCCTGGCCTATGCTTTTAATACGAATATAAAGGTATTGGCAGTCAACTGACTATTTTGTTTTGAAGTATGATGCATAACGTGTTGAATGAATATGTGCTTTTGCTTTAAATGAAGACGGTTAGGTTTGCTGACTTCGGTTTTTTCAACTTGAGTATTGGAGTATTGTTGATGACTCATGTGATAAGTTTCTTTTTGGTCATAAGAAATCATCATAATACTAAGTTTTTATTAATTCAATTATTGGACTTGCAGACTGATGTTCCTTAAAATTTTGCAGTAACAGTGTGCATGAATGTTTTTAAGTGTTATATATGACTTGAGAGATTGATTGCTTATTTGGTTATATTATAATGACTAGCAGAAGCTTCATATTTGTCTCTATTTTGTTGTAAACAATTGTGTGTTTGGTCTTAGTTGGTTTTGATCCTTTTTAGTAGCCTCTATATGATTATGACACTATTTAGGTGGTCTTTACAAGTTGTGAACTAGGCATTATTCTCACTGATTTTATTTAAACAGTGGTTTGAATGATTAGGGATGGTTTCAAATTTTCAGTTATAATAAACGATGTATTTGGCTATATTCGGATACTTTAAGCTTTTGCATACTTAAATTTTTTTTTTGTTGTAAACTTGCATTTTTATTCCACTTGTAGAAACATAAGAGTACAGAATGAAGATACGGTATCTTGGCTATATTCGGATCTCATCATCCATTATGACATGATAAATGAAACAGGAAACATGAAGGTTTCACAGGTTACAAACTCACCATCACAAATGAGTTATGTTTAGCTGTGCTACAATGTTTTCAAAGTTATTGGATGGGCTGGTAAATCATGTAAATTTAACTTTTAAATTGTAATCATATTTAAAATTTGATTGCCTTATGTGTGAAATCCTGACTTTGAAACTATAAGCATATTACAAGGTGATTCTTGATTATTTTTTGAGTACTTTAATCTTACACATGGCAATATGGCATGATGCAAAAGTATTTAATGCCACCCAACCCGTTTGATCCATTATCAATTAAATACATTTTGAGTTGGCATGTCTTTAAATAAGTAGGTTGAAATTGTTGCTTTAGGAGACGAAAAGAGTATTATACACACTTAAAACTTTACATTCCTAAAGAACATTACATTCATTTTGCGTCACTATGCTAATTTTAGTTTTCACATTTTGTATCATGGATTGTAATATACTTCATTATGTACAGGTCATATGTTGGTCAATGTGGTTTTCTGAGTATCTTTATATTGAGAGAAGTTGGGCTAAGGATGATGTAGACTGTAAGACTTGAGGAAGAAATCAAGAATGAGGATATTAAATATTTTAGAATTGTCATTGATGTGTTATCTAAAAAACCATTTTAGAAATAATTAAATGTTATGTTATTATAAAAATATTAAATATTTTAATTTAAACCGTGTGTATACACGGGTATTAAACCTAGTTTTATATATTTATATAAAAAGTACGTACTGTTTACATTTTAAATGGTAACAAAACTTGAAAAGAGTAAACGGTTATAAAAAAATGATTTGGTAGGACACATTTATTTCCTTTTAGTTTCAGCCCGGTAACAACTAATGAAATGGTTACTATTTATTTTCTTGGTTGTTCGTAAAAATAAAATAAAACGTACTAGTGGTATTCAATGAAAACTAGTATTGATGAAATGTGAGAAAGTATAAAGTCTATTTATTTTACTCACTGTTTCAATTAAATACCTCAAACTTTTTTTTGTCTCCCTAAAGTCACTGAAGTTTCATAAGTGTTCCATCCTATGTAATATTTTTACAAATCTTTGAATTTTTTAAAATTGAGTAGGGCATATGAAACATACATGAATTATGATTATAAAAACGTGAAAGTTTTTTTTCAATCAATTTGAATCGAGATTTAAAAGTGAAGACTATGAATTTGCAACTTAATAACAAAGTTCTAAATTTATTGAGTTTAAGTCAACTTGATCAAAAATAATCACAAAATAGTATTCTAACGTTTATACATATTTCATTTGCCCAACTCAATTTTTAAAAATTCAAATAATCGTAAAATTAGTACATAGGATTGGAACACTTAATGAAACTTCAGTGACATTAGAGAGACAAATAAAGTTTCATGTATTTAATTAGAACAGTGAGTAAACTTGGTTACATTTATATGACATTTTCTATTTTTTTAATGTTCAACCTTCTTAGTAATTCATATTGATGTAATGTAATACATATATGATATAATTTCTAAACTTTGAACAATATTTGTAAGGTGTGAATTATTCGGCAAATATCATATAAAGTTATAAATTCTTTTTCCCATAAAAGTCATTCTATAATTTTTCACGTAAAAAAACGTACTTAATAATTTTTCTCATGAAAGTCCCTTAGCAAATTTTATAACATCAAAGTCCCTTAACATTATAAATTTGAACATAATTAATTATGTATTTTTTTAAACAACTTAGAAATGTTTTATGAATTGCATTCTAATAAGAACGTTAAAAGAGCACCTTCATTTAAAAAAAGTACATGTAATTAAAACAATCAAATGTACAGTTTCCATGTTGTTTTAAAAAATATATTTCACAATTTTATTAAAAAGGGCGTTAATATTAGAAAAACTGTTGACAGACTTTTATGAAACAAAATAAAAACCATGCTACTTTTTACGTATAAAATATTTTATAAAAACTTTTGTGAGAAAAAAACAAACAACATATTGGTTTTCCTGGCAAGTACGCTAAGTTATTCATATAGTTTGAAATATATTAGATAGTCAAATCACAAAATGAAACATTTTTATATTTATTTTGAGTGTGTATTATTTTTTAAGTGATGTCTTTTTCAAATAATATAATTAGGTTTTGATTAAGCAAACACCCACTTTAATTATGTGGAAACTATTTATTCTAGTTCTAAAAAAAAAGTAATTATGATTGACATCAAGTTTTTAAGGGCGGACCTAGCTAAGTGACAAAAGTATTTTTTAGTGTCTAGTACTTCTCAACTTATATCTCGTAGCTAGTGAAAAAAAGTTACCAAATACCTTTAAATATAAGTATATATGTATGTATATAATTATAAAAGTGAGTATTAAACATCAATTGACCACATAGCGTAGTGTACTAGCACCTTTGACTTTGGATCCAAAAGTTGTGGGTTCAAGTGTTCGACTCTCACTATGATTGATATATTGCAGTTTTTATGAAACATTAATTTACATTTTTTGTCTTTCAACTTGTGTTATCTAAATTCTTTTATGGTGATAAGTTTTAAATGATTAACCAAAAACAAACAAATATATTCACTAAATTAGTGTAATGCATACAAAACTTTTTTTTACGTTTTTAGATATAACGCTGTTTCGTAGTGAAAAACTCTTTTAAACATGATTACATTAAAAAAAGAACCTCTTGGTTGTTTTATTGTTGTCCTCATTTGCGATGTTTGGAACATAGAACCTTTGTCGCCGCTCCATATCTATATATTACGGTCACTCGAGCATTTATAATCTCGCAAATCCTGGTCAACCAACTAGCACAATTAAAATATGTAATTGTTGTATTTTTATTTTTTAGAAAATGGATGAAAATATATCCCGTTGTCCATTAATTAAACCAGTACACATGACAAGTTCTCATTCATTAATGTTATTAGACAAAAACTCTCTATTAGTGGAATCATTAGTGTCTATATGTATGTACGTATATGAAAGAATAAAACAAAAAAAAAATTGTAAAGTAATTAGATGTTAATTATTTGCTTCTTACGATCACCGATGATTGATAAAATAAACCATATAACATACGTATGTGTGCCTTGTCTATATTATATGTTAATACTTTTTTAATGTGAGTGATTTGCATATGTATGTGAGTGATTTGCATATGTGGACAGGAATTTTAAATTTAGTATTGATTGATGGAGCAGGCAAAAACATTGATTTATGCGAAGCTATTAACATATAATACACCATAATTTTTATTTTTATTTTAATAGCTAATACATCGTAATTTAATCAACAAACAAGTTTAAGATTCATGCCGCGCGATGCGGTGGTTAGGTCTTAGTTGATACGTTTTTAATTTCGACACGCAATTTGTGTTACAGCGGCCTGATCTTTTTACTTTGTTACCTACGTTAAGAGCATCTTCAACTACGACACATACATTGTGACAACATAATCGTTTTACCCAAGCTGAATGCGGCTACTAAGTGTTAGTTAACACATTTTTTACTTTAAAATTTGTCGTGTGAGAATGGCAGCACTGTCACACGTTTAGATGCGTTTATGATTTCGTTAAACGCGTACGTGTTATGTTTGCGATAATAACATCGTTAGACATATATAGAAAATAAATGTTTCGCACGTTGCGTTGTTAAGTCGTAATAGCAATTTCACAAATTTAGTAAAAACAAAATAATAACAAAAGTTGGGGAAAAAAAACAAATGTGGTCACCGACCCCACATTTGGAATTTGGTGTATCACGATCCACGAACTCACGGGCTGATGCTAGATTCCATTAATTTAATATTAATAAACTTATAGCATAGAAAAACATTATATTGCTTTAAAAATACTTTACCTAAGCTAAATAAAAATATATCTACTCACAAATCTACGCTACAACTAACTTACTTTAATCCTTCACATTGTTTATAGAGTTGAGACCCACCATTAACACAAGTAGGCCTTCGTCTGTCACGTCAAACTTTCATGCATACATCTTTTACCCCAACACTAAAATACTCATCATTTTTACATGAACCTCTTTTTAATAGTTAATTACGTTTAAAACCCGTGTATACATACAAGATAATTTTTAAAATATGTAAAACAAAAATTTAATGTGATAGTTGTGTGGTAGTCAAAAACCTATTTATGAAAAAAGACATATGTATTAGACACAATAGTATAGATGACTTTATAATTTAAAGATTGTGTAATTATAGTAATTCAACCCAAATGTAATCATGTTTTAAACCAATCGTCTCGAAATATGCATTCGATGCATACCAAATGTAAGTTGTGATGATATATTTATCATATAAAATATTAGAATATATTGTTGTAAAAAAGGCCCGGTTTCTCTGAATGTCCTTCATTAACTGATCACCTAAATTCATATAACAAGGTTTATTATCATTTAAAGGCTTATTAACAATATAATAATGTTCACCTAAATTCCAAACATACCTTACGTCATCTATAGTATTAAATACAAACAATAAATGTATAATTATTAAAAATAGCCCATAATGCATTGTTTGATTGGATACCTATATAATGAAAATGGACACTAGTGTCTCTTTCACAAACACTGGTCTTAAATTCTTGCTGACTTAATATTCCAACTTCCTTCCTCTCTTGTGTATGTTAGCTCTTTTTCTTTAAGTGAATTGGAATACACGGAACGGTCCACTTTTAGTTCTACAAAGGTTATTTTTCACTCAGGTCGGGTTCTTAGATCGGTGTTTAATTTAATTATTATAGGACTGACTATACGACCCTCTTGTTAAGTGTCATACTCTTTCTAAAAATAGTTTTAAAACTTGGCGTATTTCACCTCTAACTAATCTCTTGTTTTAAAAAGTTTTTTTATAAGTGCAAAACATTTTTCATACTATAAATGAAAAAAACGTATTTAGGGAAAAAAAATATTAGAAAATGATTTTGAAAAAAAATCAGTAATTTTTTTGAACGTTTAGGAAGAAAACTTTAAAAGGTTTTTTCTTCAAAATAAAAAACTATTTCTTAACTAAGTAATTTTCTTTTTAATGTTGTAAAATATGTATTTTTAAATATAAATTGAAGTTATGCGTATTCCGTAATGAACTGAAAGCCTCTTTTATTCGATGTTTGAGTGGTTGGTATAAACTTAGTACAAAAATATATAAATTAAACCCTTGTATAGGCCTGCGGGCTAGATCGAGCTCGATATGTGAAATTCGATGTTTGGGTGGTTTGTATAAACTTAGTACAAAAATATATAAACTAAAGCCTCATATAGGCATGCGGGCTAGATCGAGCTCGATATGTGAACTTCGGGCAGGGCTCATTTGTTAAACGAGACATGATACGATCTTGAGCTCAAGAACATAGACTCATCAATTTAAGTCTTTTAAATTCAGCTTTGGTTGCTCACGAGATAAATTCTAGATTATATTAATTGTATAATGTTCAAAGTGATCTAACCTAATAAATACAAATAAAATGTTTAAATCGTATTTTGTAAACACTTATGAGATGAAGTGTAACAAGTAAAAATAAGATGAAATAAAGGTGTGCATAGTAGCACACATTATTATTTTATCATTTATAGAAATAACTAGGTTTAAAACATGTGTATACATACGATCTAGGTTTAAAATATATATATATATATATATATAACAAATAAGGTAACATATAAAGAAATCTACATATTCTAATAATTGAGTAACTCATACACATGTCACTATTTTAACTACTCCACATAGGATTTTGTTTAGGTGTCATGTTTTAAACTAATTTGATGGAGAATTTTTAGACGGGTCATGGTATGCTCCATATTCGAAATAACCCGATATGTTTAAATTAAAAATTCACAAATTATCATCAATTATCTCCTAACCCGATATGTTTAAATACAAAATTTGCGAATTATCTTGATCTATATCTTAACCTGATATGTACCAATTATCATGAATGATCTCCTAACCTGATATGTTCAAATAAAAAACTTATCAATTATTATGATTTATCCTAAACCGATATGTTCAAATTAAAGTTTTACTAATTATCATTAATTACCTCCTAACTCGATATGTTCAAATAAAAAATTAACAATTATCATGAATTATCTCCTAATCCGATATGTTCAAATAAAAATTTACCAACTATTGTAAATCATATCCTTTATTGTAATATATGATTTTTTATATGAATATATATTTGTAAATATCCAAATTGATTTAATAAGAGATATGTTAAAAATAAATTTGATATCTAAATTGAGTTAAAACCTATAAAACTAAAATCCGTGTAATACACGGGTACCAATCTAGTGTATAAAATAAAAGTTTAATATAATGATTGATCAGTTACAAGTCTAAACTTAAAAAATATCGCTTATAACCAATTTTGATTTCCATTCAATTGATTGCCTAACTAAGAGTTTTCAAAACAAGTAATTGTATTATTCTGTAAATTAAAATTATTAAAATTGTCGCTTATAAAGACCAAGAAAGCGACGGACAAAAAAAATATACCTCAAAAAATAACGGCCATACAAGATTGATTTATTATATTAGATTTAATTTAATTATTTTATACAAAATATTTGTTGAACAATTATTCTTTATGGTTAGAATAGCAATATACCAGATTAAACTATTAAAACTCTGATAAAAATAAATCCATTTAAAAACTCTTAATGAAATTATCATTATTAATTTATTTGCTATTATATATTTGTACATATAGTGAGTTGGTGGAAGCAAAATTGGAATCCTCAAGCGAATAATAATATCACTAATTAGTTAATTAATTAAAATCGTATATAAAAAAGAATGAATATTCTTGTGGTTTAGAAAGAAAAAAAAAGAAATGAGGACCCCACATGCATCTCAGTGGGTCCTACCTGATCTTAAGTACGTGTACGACACTCGGGATTCAGCAGCCAAAACCACATGACATGACCCTAGAATATCACTTTTGCCCCTCCTATTATTTGCCCTTTTACATTTTGCCTTTCATCTTTTTTAAATATACCCTATGAAGTATGAACATTAACACACACAAATGTTACAAGTTTTATGGCGTATCTAGCTACTTATTTTAGTATTGAGGTGGATAAATTTAATAGGCATGACTAATGACTATACACACACTATGACAAATATTGTCTTTGAGGTTGATGGACTTGTAAGGTGCTCCACTAACCACAAATATTTTATACTTTAACTATATAAAAAACAAAAAACATTAACTATACCTTAAAATAGTTTTTGGACAAGATTTTTGGACAAAGAAGTTATTTTTAAGTCACTAAGTATGTGTGTAAAATACACTATAAAAATGACGTGTCTTGCGAGTACATTGGCCTTGTGTTACCATGATGAATCGAACGTATTATGAGCGAAAAATCATTATTGTCAATATTGGTATAGGCGAACCAACTTCGGTATTCAAATTTATGATTTTTGACCACCAGAGAAGATTAACAACCAAATTCACGTCATGTAGCGCGGGAAAAAATATACCAACCTCCTACCACGTAACACGAAGGAATAACTTTCGTTCGTTACCTTAAACAAAATAGAATGCGCTTGTCTTTAGTTTTTTCTGAGTTCCAAAATAATATTTTTTAAAACGGAACGAATCTGTATTTAAAGTTGAGTTTTTTTTTTATCATAAATTATAAGAAGTGACGAAACAAACCGATTATGAGTGAACATCATTGTTATCAATATTAATTAATTCTACCATAACAAGTATCATTGTATCAATACTCATTTTATATTTTTTAACGAGTCAAACTGATACCAGCCAAAGTCACTTGCTTAAGATCGGTAAGACAAAAACAAGTAAACTTACAAGAGGGGGGAAAAGTAAAAATATGTAGATGTAAGTGGATTGTATTCAAAATAGAACAACTTGTTATAAAGGTTGATATGGTGGGCAGCTGTAATGAGTTATAATCCACAGACAATAAGCTTCACAGCCATTTGAGAGAGAGAGAGAGAGAGAGAGAGAGAGAGAGATTGAGTTCATTTCGTGGCTTGCTCACGAGTTTGCAGCCATAGCCATGAAAACTCAATCCTCAATTCATTATCTCTGCAAATCATCTTCATTCCTTTTCTCGATCCTTCTCCTTATCATTTCCCCGATATCAACCGCCGCTTCATCCCACGGTCATATTTCATCTCTGTTTCATCTTATAATCTCTTCACTTCGCATTTTTATGTGTTATTTACTGACTTATGATATGCGATTTTGATTTGTGTTTTTGTTTTGAGTTTATTGAAGGTTTGAAGAATGATTTGTTTCCTGAAATATTAAGAGATGAAGCAGTAGCAAGGCTTTATGAGCTTGGAAAGGTATATATAGGTTTAAATATGGCTTTGCATGTTTACTTTTAAATCTAGGTCAATCTAGTATCAAGTACTCAAGTAGTAGTTGAACATTTATGCATCAAATTAAATATTAATAATACACATGTCTGCTGTAATTACATTTCCACTGATTGTAATATTTGTGTTGGTCTATTGTGAAAAGTTTTGAGAGGCTTTAGTTGTTATAAACTGGATTTGATTTTGTTTGTGTAATTGTGTTATGATTTTGTATTGAGTAACAGATAAGTGATGCAGATGGCTATCTTGAGAGGACTTTCTTGAGCCCGGCTTCTATCAGAGCGATGAATCTCATCCGTAAATGGATGGAGGACGCGGGTTTGACTACGTGAGATTATGAATTTGCTGTATATGAACTTATTGTTTTGATGTTAGTGAAATTATTAAGTGAGAATGCTATTCATTTCCAGGTGGGTGGATGGATTGGGGAATGTGCATGGTCGAGTTGAACCGCCAAATGCTAACAAAAAGGCGCTTTTAATCGGCTCTCATATGGTAAATCGCTAGCTTTATACGTGTAAATAGAAAATTTTTGTGTTTTTCGGCTTGCAGTATTCATGTGATCTTTGCTCTTAGCAGAACCTTTTTTTTTTATAGGATACTGTTGTTGATGCTGGTATGTTTGATGGTGCACTTGGTATCATATCTGCTATATCAGCGTTAAAAGTGTTGAACGTCACGGGAAGGTTAAGGCATTTAAAGCATCCAGTTGAAGTAAGTTCAAGTTTTTTGTGTATCTGACTTTGGAGTTGTAAATTCTTGAAGTTGATGATAAGTTGTTGATGTTTGTCATTCTTTCACTTGGCATGCTGCAGGTAATTGCATTTAGTGATGAAGAAGGAGTTAGATTTCAATCTACATTTCTAGGAAGTGCAGCTATCGCAGGTGTATTACCTGTTTCGACGTTGCAGGTACCTGACAAGAGGTACGTTGATTTACTGTCTTATATCCAGTTTATGACAACTGATGAAGCTTACATACACTTTTTTAAACAGTGGTTTGACAGTGCAAAATGTTTTGAAGGAGAACTCGATAGACACTACTGAAGAAAACCTCAGTCTGCTAAAATATGAACCTGAATCTGTTTTGGGCTATGTAGAGGTAAGGAAATTCCGTATAAATCGCTTTAACTAGTCGTAATAGAGTCGGCCATTTATGACTGTCATGGGTTTTGTTAAAGTTGGCAAAATGGATGGGTAATGCTGCTTGACTAATGGGTCAAATGAATCTAGTAAAGTATAGTATTTTTATTGTTGTGTGGGGTTGGGTTAACCCACAAACATTTCTCTGTCATTTTTAATATGTTTATAAATAATTAATTTATTCGATATGACTACAAATCCCTTGCTGAATGTAGAAATTTAATATTTGGAGTATTGAGGATAGTCTTGTTTGAAGCTAATACGTAATTTACTTATGTTTTATGTGCAGGTTCACATTGAACAGGGACCTGTGCTGGAATCGGTTGGTCTTCCTCTTGCTGTGGTGAAAGGCATTGCTGGACAGACACGGCTAAAGGTATTCAAATGCTTACAAGCTCTTAATTTTTTATGTTTATATTATCGTATTAGTTTCTTTCTTTGTATAAATTGTAATAATTTATAGTTTACCAAGCCCAGTTTGACCTATAGCAGTTATTATAGTTTGTCAACTGAACTACAAAGCTATTGCAGGTGACGGTGAGAGGATCACAAGGACATGCCGGCACAGTTCCTATGTCTATGCGCCAAGACCCTTTGGTTGCTGCAGCCGAATTAATTGTATCTTTAGAAACCCTATGTAAAAATCCTCAGGATTTTATATCAAATGACGGTCCAGATGGAAACTGTAATGCAATGTCTGTTAAATCACTTTCCGGGTCTCTTGTTTGTACTGTTGGTGAGATATCAACCTGGCCCAGTGCAAGTAATGTCATTCCCGGCCAGGCAAGTACCCAAATCCCCTCGATTTGTCTATAATATTAATTATTTATGTTATTTTTTATTGTTATATCTGCAGGTAGTATTTACTGTAGATATTCGTACCATTGATGACGTAGGAAGGGAGGCTATCATATATGAATTATCAAATCAAATGCATAGTCTATGTGACCGCCGATCCGTTTCTTGTTTAATGGAGCGTAAGGTACATTTCTCAGTATGTTTTTCTATTTTCTTCTTTTACAACACATAGGTGGATTCATGTAAAAAAAACACATAGGTGTTCTGTTTGACCTGCATGAGCACGACCCGTTTAACACACATATGTTCTTTTTGCTTATTCTGTTGTGGATTTGCTTTGCAGCATGATGCCAATGCTGTAAGCTGTGATGGTGGCTTGAATTCACAGCTTAAAACTGCAGCATATGCTGCTTTGAAAAGGATGACAGGTGAAGATATTGGTGATGTGCCGGTACTCATGAGTGGTGCGGGACATGATGCAATGGCCATGTCTCATTTGACCAAAATTGGTATGCTGTTTGTTCGATGTCGTGGAGGAATTAGTCATTCCCCTGAAGAACATGTATTGGAAGACGATGTTTGGGCTGCTGGTTTGGCAATTCAAGCCTTCCTTGAGACCAATTTGTAGGAAATAAATGGTTCCCTTGTATGTAATCATCAGGCATCTTGATGCCTTGTTGTATATATGGAATATTGTTCATAAGTAATGCCTCAATGATTAGTTTCGTTGCATGCATTCGTGTTAGTACATTGATTTTCATTTTAACTAATTCGTTAGGACATTTTAGTCATTTTTGGTCATGTTGTTCATGGTTCAGCTATACACTTAGTCATATGCTTTATACAATGCTTTCGACGTACAGTTATGAAAATAGATGTTATCGCCCTAGTCTCCCCATAAAGATGATGCATTGATGCTACCAAATATCTTCAAATGTCATTTTGAACTTCTTGTTTAGTTTCTTTGCATGACAATGCACTGAAGTTGATGATAATAGTCAGGATCTTATTTTAAGATTTGCATACAAGCTTAGTATGAATTGATGAAAATGCGAAGAACAAGATGGATGTAAATATAAATCTCAAAGGTTCATTTCATAGTGTTCTTGATCATACAGAGAAATTTTGTAACAAAGGGTTACAATTACAAAATATTCTACACCTATTTATAGTCCAAAAATGAATCTCTAAGACACTAGTTAAGCACCAATTACAACAGATAAGTCAAACTAAGGGTAACAAGTCACAAGATATCCCTAACATAGGGTTTAAATCTATCACTGGCGATTAGATTCCATTAGATTTAGACAACCGATAGTTTATTGTACTCGTCTCCCAAATGAATACCGGCACCACTTATCACCGCCATATCCTGACCAAAAGCTCTAGCTATGGAGGGCTAGCTTTGTTTCTAGTTCTATTTCCAAGATAAGTTATTCCTAGTAAATTTGGTTCAAGTCTTATTATGGATAGAAAAATAAAGGTTCTAGATTGAGATAGAGAGTTTTGTCACATAATGCATGTTTCCTTTTGTGAGCGTTGTGGCTTAGTCTATGAGGGTAATGTGTACGGTCCCGGTTGGAAAACGGATATGTGATCGCAATTAAGACAACATATGTAACCTTCAAAGCATAATCACACAATTAACGTTAAAAAAAAAGTTTCCCAAATTACTAACGGTTGGAACTCAGTTTTTTTAAAACAAATATTGAAGTTAGCAATCTATCAAAGAAGTTCAAAACTTCAAACAAATCCAAGTGTGTGAAGTGTGAACCACAAAATATGTAAAAAAATGGTAGCATGATGATTTTGGTTGATTTGTCCGGGTATCATAGTCATCAAATGTGTGCTCGTTAGTACATGCCCAATTTCTCCACTACACCCTCGGGAGACAATCTGCCTGCCGTGAAATTCAAACAATGGCTTCGTTTATGATCTCAATCTCATCATCATCATCAAGGATCTATTCATCAACTGTCAATCAAATCCCCAGTTCACTTATTCATCCTCTTCTTAACCTCACTTCCAAATCTCAACTACATCATCATGCTTATTCATGTTCAAAATCAACATCATTATCACTATCATTATGCCGCCGCACTACAACAACAACAAACGCAGTGCTATCAGAAAAACCCTACCAAAATCAGAAATATACGAAAGTTGGTGCCGAATCAATCGGTCCTATTTCATCTGCTCAACTCCTCGAAAGCGTTCAATTCGCTGCAAAAACTGGTGCTCAGGTTTATCTCTATATATTATATAGCACTAGCAGCTTCTCTATTGGAAGATACAACTAGTTTTAAGTAGAGTACAATTATTACTTATATTTTCTGCATTGTTATTCTCAGGTTGTGATGGAAGCTGTAAATAAGCCTAGGAATATCAGCTATAAAGGACTCACTGATTTGGTTACTGAGTATGCTACTGCAAACTTTTTTTCTTTCTTTCTGGATTTATAAATTAGTTTCTTTTGTTCTTATGAGTTTTATAGACATTTGTGATTGATCAACCAAATGACTGACACTGTTTTGTGTTAGATTGTTCTCTTTTAGAATAATTATTCGATAACGGTTATTATTCACTCACAGCACAGATAAAATGAGCGAGGCCGCGATTCTTAGTGTTGTGAGAAAGAATTTTCCAGATCACCTTATTTTAGGAGAGGAAGGAGGTGTTATTGGAGATTCGTCGTCTGATTATCTTTGGTGCATTGATCCTTTGGGTATGTGGTTGATTGGTCTTTTAGTTAGATAGATGTCTTATTTATCTATCGTTTCTTTGAGCTTTTGAACTGCACATGCATTTCTGATATTATTATTTTGATGTTGGATAACAAGGTCTTACTTTTTATTTGATGTGTATGTAGATGGGACCACAAATTTTGCACATGGATATCCCAGCTTTGCAGTCTCCGTGGGAGTGCTTTACAGAGGAAAGCCGGCTGCTGCTGCTGTGGTAAAATATAGCATGAGCTATTTCGATTTAAGTTGCTAGGGGGCTTAAATAGTAGAGTTCAGTTTGTTCGTCAAATTTTCAATATGATATTTTGCACGTCTTTATTATGTGGTTTCATTACCAATTTACCATTAGATCATAAGAACCTTTCTTCAGTTATTTGATTTCCTTATGAAACAAATAAGGACGAATGAATGCTGAGTACCATTCTACCAATAAATTTGTACAGAGGAAACTACTTTATGCCTTCAAGAAACAAGGAATTGTTCTTCCAATCTATGAGTTCTTTCTCACTTTATCAACTAGCTTTTGTCAGTTTTTGTGAAAATACAGAGTGATTTTAACTTACACTTATGTATTACACCAGAATATAAGCAATAGAAAATGCAGAATACCAAGAATATTGGCTCCCTTATGACTTGTTGTCTTGTCTTTTCCATATTTGGCTCCAGCTCTGAAAACGCATTCGTGGTCATACATTTATCAACTATTAAGCCGTACATGGGCGTAAGCAAACCAATATGTTTTTCAGAACCACTAATCCACTATATCATAAGCATTTTAAACACCCGCCAATACTTGCTTCACATACATTATAGTTGAGGACTCAGGAGTCAGGACAGGTGGTCAGTAAGAAAACGAACAATTTAAACTGCAACATCCTATAAAATTTTCTTGAATATTACAAGAATTAACACAGACTAGTTACTTATAGAAAATGTTTATTATCTCTTTCATTGTCCTCATATGTTTTGAAGTACAAGCACATGAGGATCTATATGATATTTTGAAGATGTCCTTAACTTTGAAAAATACTTATTTGCATCATCAGAACAAAGAGTTTTTATTCTTGTTGACAGGTAGAGTTTGTTGGGGGTGCCATGTGTTGGAACACACGTACATTTTCTGCAGTTGCTGGTATGGATATATATGTTTAGTGATTATATTATGTGAACTTCGAGACAATTATGGTTCCACAATATTTATTGAACAAGTGTCTTATTATGTACATCAGGTGGAGGTGCCTTCTGTAATGGAGAAAAGATTCATGTTAGTCAGACCGACAATGTGAGGCTTTAGTTCATCACTTCATCTTTAAATTAGATTATACATATGCTGATACGGGGATTGTTCTTTTTTTTTTTCAATGACATTTAACTGTCTTATCGTTTGTTCTATTAATGAACCCTGACTAGTTATGCATAATTTACGCTTCTGTAGAAAAAATTATGTAGTAAAGGAATTCGATCTGCCGGTATTTATTTATTCTTATTCTTTAAACTGCATTATCTTGTAAAAAAAGGCATTATTTGGTTGTGCGTATTACTTTTTAATATAATATTAATATTCTTCACTGTTTATGACTACAACTTCATAGGTTGAGAGAGCTCTACTGGTGACTGGGTTTGGGTATGAACATGATGATCCATGGGCCACCAACATGAACTTGTTCAAAGAATTTACTGACATCAGTCGGGTAACAACCATAGCTATGATTTATATTTGATAGCCTCTATGATGTGGTCTGCAGGAATAAGGCTCGTGCTACTGTTATCCATCTTAGAGGTGGCAAAATGGGTGGGTCAAGTAGGTTGGGGGTAACGGGACAAAAGTTGTAACCCGTCTACGTTTTTGTCCCAAATAATTTTTCGATTGGATTATTATGATTTAATAGTTCTTCTATAGTTCTATGTTACTCGTAGTGACCTTTGTAGTTAAATCTTGCAAGTTTATCAAGCCAATTTATTCTTGAATTTATCAAGAGTACAATTGGTATTTTTATGATTAAAATCAGCATTGTTTGTACATATCTTAAATTGATTTTTTTTTCTTTTTTGATGTTTTGTATAAATAACTATTGTATCAGAGATGAATCACTAAAGCTGTATTATTTCAGTAATAGTCTGACTGTCTAAACAGTATACTTTAGGGGATTTTCAAACCATTTTCTGTTAACTTTTTTAAAGTGATTACTGTCTGACCTGTTAGAAATTTAACATAACCTGAATAGGAACATAACATAACATGAATCGATTGATTCATAAGTAAACGGATAAAAAAATCTCTAATTTGTTCTTATTATTCTTAGGGTGTGCGTAGACTAGGTGCAGCTGCTGTGGACATGTGCCATGTTGCTTTGGGCATTGTAGAAGCATATTGGGAATATCGTCTAAAACCATGGGATATGGCTGCTGGTGTTTTGGTAATGCTATTTATCCTCAAGATACACTCGAAAACTTTAGATTACATATTCTGTAATGTTTTATTAAGTAATGGACAAAAGAAACGAGAAACTGGAAAGTAAAAGAAAAAAAGTACTATTAATCGAAACATCCCCTTTTTAATCAAGCAGATAGTTGAAGAAGCTGGTGGGGCGGTTTCTTGTATGGATGGTGGGAAATTCACTGTATTTGACAGATCACTCTTGGTTTCAAATGGTGTACTGCATTCTAAGGTATGTTTTTTCAGCAATCAACTGCCACACCTTTTCAGTGCTAATCTTGTTGCTTATTAAATGCAGCTTCTAGAGAGAATTGGTCCGGCCACAGAGGAATTAAAAGGCAAGGGAATCGATTTCTCTTTATGGTACAAGCCAGATGATTATACCACAGAATTATAAGCCCGCCTTATTGCTGCTATGTGTTCGTTTCAGTTTTCTTTCTTTTATTTAACCGTTACAGTTTATCGCTCATTAACTATGACCCATATTCTTCTGAGCAGATACTGTTTTTCACTTCTTTCTTGTTCTCTTACCCTGTATATCAATAAGCATACACCATTGTATTTTTCTTTGTAAAAGAAGGTATGCATATACATCTTGGGAAAAGTTGATTATCATGACCATATCATTTGTTCATTATTTTGTTACCACGCATGAAGGATAAGCAATTAGTGGTAGCAATTTCTATTCACTTATGAATGGTTTGACGCGGGTTGTTTTCATCTCTAACAGGTTAAACATTTTAATTTAAGTGAAAATTAGCTCAAAAAGAAACAGGTCAAAAGGCTCAGAAGTCACCTAAATTTTATATTGCTTAAACCTTCCTAAGTCAATTTCCTCCAAAAATATAATCTTTTGTTCATTAATATAAATGTTCCGGCTCAAATGTATTTCTCATAATAAAATTCCCTTCAAGCATGTTGAAAGTCTTACTGTTGAACTTGCAATAATGTGATTTTTGTATAGTTATTTATCAAAAATAAATAAATAAGGTTGGAGGAAAAGATTCCAGGTGAATCGAACCCGCTTGACCTGTGCCAATTCTTTTGATTCATTACCTATCCCATCCGACCCGCCCAATTTGCCACCTCTAGCAACCATCTATAGGTGAGAAAGCCATGGTGGAGGTGTGAGCTATGCCTGAAGATAAAAAGCAGAAAATTACAAAGAAGACATCACAGCGATATCTTATTATGCAGCATCAGTACCACAGGTAAGTCTTTTTATTCATACACAACTCTAGTTTCAAAATCATACATTTTTATAGGTTTTAGTAAACAAACAGTTTTTATTGTTTCGGTCTAATTGCTGCACCTTTGACCAGTAAACCCTTCTTCCAAGCCCCACCTTCATATTCATACAAGGAAAATTCTACAAATCCTTCTTTTCTTGGTTCTACCATAAACTCCCCTGCGGGGATCTCAACCCACTTTGATCTTGGCTTTGCCATCATATTTTCTTTGCGTTCTTGTTTATTTCCATCTGGTAAGGTGAGTCTCACATTGATAGGAACCTCCCACCCGTAAGCAGGATCTTTTAGCATCACCACAAATACAACCTCATACATAATTCCTGGTGTTAATTTGGAAATCTCAAATTTCCCATTAATTTCTAACCAGCAAACATTTAGAATTTCTGCGACATCCACAACTTCTTCACTGCATAAACAATCTTTTTTATTCATACGATCTGAGCAGTACGATTAAATTTAGGAAAGTTTATTCACTGTGATGGAAATTCCTACCGAGAACCACGAGAGGTGCCAACTTCAACTCCATTATATAGGAATGGGTTGGTTTGGGTTTTGTTTTGTCTCAAACGGGTCACATTTTAAACTTTAGCTAAAAGGAACGGGTGAAATGGTGGGATTAGATGCTTGCTGTGCTGATGTTCTATTTAAAAATTTAATCAACATCAATTGTCACATAACAATTTTTTTTACCAAAGTGTTAGTTAGACATCCCAATCTAGGCTGTTGTGACGCATAACATATTTCAACTTGAAACCGCTTTGAAATGTTACCCAAACTGCCTAACTTGCCGCCTCTAATCACCATCATTGCCCCTCCATATTTCACAGTAGACGCACATAATTTTGTTAAAAACATTAATTTCAATCCCATGTCAGCAAAGTAATTCATGTGTAATTACACGTGTTTTTCTGATAAGCAGTTTATGGTCATGATAGTAATGGTATGGTAGTAGTGTAACTAAAGGCACACAGAAACCAAATTGTTGAAGAATATTAATGATGAGATTAATGAAGTTAGAAAACACCAAATTGTTGGTTTTGTTAAAATTTATTTTGTTTATATATCTTTTTTGCTTATGAGTATAATTACCTTGCTTCTTTAATGTAGGGCCAATGCCAGTAACGAGTGTCTTCTCCCCAAGTGATTAAGAGGTCCCTTGCGTACACCAAGAAGCAGTTGCCGTGTGATGCCTTGTCAACCCAATATTTCTGCTACAACCAAAATAAGATTGCATGCAACATAATTTTGGTGAAACTTACTAATCTTGCACCAAATAAGAACAACAAGGAAACCATATTAACATGTAGAGGTGGCAAATTCGATCCGGTTATAGATACATAAACTATACTTTAACTTTTTCAAGTATGTTGAATAAGTCAACAGGGTCGAAAGCTACCCATACAAAGTGAGTATGACCTATAAATCCTTTTATTTTATGAAGTTAGATTATCATTGTGGTAGTATAACTTTTATTTACATCTTTATCACGTTAGTTAACTAAAAATGTTAGAAAACAAAATAAAGAAATATTTTGTGGGTTGTTCTAAGTTCTAACTCGTCCCATTTGAGTCTATCAGAATAATAAAATTTACTCTTTTGACCCATAACCAAGGCTTAGAACCATCTTGCCAACTATTCACATGATTTAACAGTTGATGACACCAATGATAGAGGATTATTACAGAAATTGCAAGGGGTGTTTTACTTTGTTTTCATGCAAAAAATATAACTAAGAGGTGAAAGCAAAGTACAATTGCTTACCTTCCTCTTTTTGTTCAAGAACACACCAGCATAGAGCTGCTCAGTTGATGACGTGTCAATGGCGCTATCTGCATCCTTTAGAATGATTTCAAAGTTATGAGGTAAGTTGTTCGACCGACTGCTTGTAGTTATGCCTGCAGTTTTCGTATTATGATGGTTTTCATGATTTTGTGATAAGTCACTCTGATGTTGTGCATCTGCTTGCTGTGATGATCCAGCTCCCATGTTGATATGCAACTGGTGGTATTTGTTCAGTGATAGATTACTGTTTGGTTACCTCTTTATGTAGAGCAGGAGGTTGGTCTTGGTCACTGTCACGGCAGGTCACTTTAGCAAAACGTTGTGTTCTAGTCCTCAAGGAATCAGATTCTATGACCACTGAAGTGGAATCTTATGGTTGGGGAATTTAATGTTAGGCCATTCTTTAGAGCTTGATTTGTTGGATTCGACGAATGGACAAGTTTTTATGCATGACGTATAAGCCGATAGAGCATGGTTGATTGTTCTTGCTCTAGTAAATGGGATTTAACCAGTTTGAAAGCATCTTTTGCATTGTGGATCTAGCTCTCCCTTCAGATAGAGACGTTCAACATGACGATAACCGTCAATCGAAAGTGGTTTTGGTGTAGCCGGTCTAATTCACAAGGACCGTTGATTTGAACAGGTCCCTCACCTGCTGACTAGATTTTCTAGAAAAATACATCATATTTTGCACCTTGTAGGATTTAAACACTCAATCTTTTGATTGTGAGATATATCACTTAATCATCACAATGCCTTCTTAGAAATCATTATTTTGAGAAAAAAGACATTTGACATTGATTTTTTTTTCCAAAATGATGTAGCAGAGAAATTTATCTACTATTATGGTGTACTTAGAAAATTATCTACCATAATTTTCTAAACCCAAAACAAAATTACTACGACTCATTCTCTCATCCATCCTTCACATGTTTAACGTTTACCTTCCACGCTAATCCAACACTTATTTTTTCGATCAACGTGTTTGACAAGTCACTTGCCACTTAGCCACTAGCACATTTGTTGCTATCAACAGTTTTGCAAGGGTTCCTCGCTCAACAAGGTTGGCAAACCTACGTTTTGTTGACATTTTGTTTGTGTTTGATATTGAAACTATCATGTTCTAATGTTTATTTGTGTTTTTTATTTTTTTACTTAGAAGGGTGGAGTTATCATTCAAGGTGTAAAAATGGTACAAAATGTGATAAATGACAATGGTACAAAAAAAAATAATGAAGGATTAAAAAATTCATAACTCACAAATTAAATTGAATTTCAAAAAATTGATTCAGACATGTCGTCTTCTTTCAAAAAAAATAAATGAAAAATCAGTGTTTTAATTGTGTCTTTTCTTTTTTATATTACTTGTGTTTTTTGTAAATTTTTGACATAATGAAAGTAGAAGAAAAAGACATAATAAAAACGTTGAATTTTTATTATTATTTTTTTTAGTTTTTCGTTTGATTTTTTCATGAATAAGGACAATATAGGGAATAAGCTCTTCAAAATATTTTTACATTTTTATAAAAAAAATAACTTTGTATATGAACATTTCTTTAGTTATAAACATCTATCTAATAAATCAAATTTTTAGGGGGTAATTTTTTGAGGGATTTTTTTTCTATAATAGGAAGTTTGGGAGGTAAAATTTAGTTAAATTTTTCACCATGCAAGTTGATGGAGCAACTCCTTAAATGTTATATATTTACAAATTGTTAAATATAATAGTTATAATTTCTTTATAAATATTACTATTTAACCCGTGTGTAACACACGGGTATTAAATCTAGTTTTTAAATAAAACAAACATGAGAACTAGTATTTTAATATACCCCATATGGTAGTTGGATACATTATCTATATTTTGTTTGTAAAAGTTAAAAGAGCTTTTTTAAAAATGAAATAAAGATGAAAACATTTCTAAATCATATATTGTATTCTAATAAAGATGAAAAAAATATATTAGTCGTGAATAAAAAAACTACATTATAGCGGTAAATACTTTTAAAAATACACCAAAACAATAAATAATCAAGTTTCAAAAATCAATATAAACACAATAATTAGTTTAACACCCAATACCCTTTATTCTTTATTATAACCAATAAAGCTTTCTAGAAAGTTTGATTACAAATCTCAAATCTAACCAGCTACTTGTAATATAACTCAAAACAACTAGGATTGCTAGTAAAACAATTATAAATTAGCCTAATCCTACACAAGTAAAAAAACCTTAATTTAAGTAAACACATGAGACAAGTTTAAGATGTTCACTTTCTCAAAAACCTCGATATAACAACCTTAATTAGCCTAATCCAACACAATTAAGATGTCAAATCCTCTTGACTTTGCACGTCAAATAAGGACCAAATTAAACATCCCAATAAAGTTTCACGCTGCATCATTTTAATAAAAAAAAATAATGTAAAGTTTTTTAAAAAGTATATATTCACACCAACTAGAATTTAAGGGACTATTTGTTTCAGCTCTTACTGATTCAGTTTAATGCTTAATCATTCAGTATTCAGAGTATTTGTTTCATAAAAAAAGACACTGAATGGTTCAAGTAAGAGACATAGAAGTGCTGAATGAAACATATATTAAATTTACCTTCATCTAAAGTTCTGTCTCAATATTCATTCTAATGAAAAAGTCTGTTAATAAATTAAACATATTAACCATTTAACACTTAATGATTCAGATTTTATAAAACAATCCTAACATGTGACAGTGTCTCAGTGAGTGGCACACTATATTGAAAATTGTTAAACCATTTGTTCGAATCATGCCTAATTGTCTAACTCGGTTTATTTATTTATATTTAACAGAAAATAAAATAAAATAAAAATGAAACCGTGTGATGCACGGTAAAACCTTGTGTTGCATCTCTTTTACTCTTTAATATATCTTGTTACTCACCACATAAAAACCCTAATTCTAGTTTGTTCTTCTTCAATTGTGGCGTTAATACGCCGCTGTTTTCTTCTGCAACCAATTCACCTTATCCGCAACCTTCAATCATCCTTCATAACCAGGAGCAGGTACTTTCATTTCTTTCACTCTTGTTATCACTTTTATTACTCGTTTCCATTGCAGATACGTTTTTGTTAGGGTTTTTTTGGTTCTAATCTAGCACCACAGTATGTATAGTTTTGAAGTTTTATGTTAATAATATGATATACTCATTTAGATTATTTCTCCCCCTTTCTAATTGGTGATGAAATTTGCGTGTTTGGCATAGTTTTAAGTTACACTACATAATTTTGGTTTTGGCTATTCAAATGCTATGATTATATCTGCAAAGTGGTTTTAGATGCCTAGTTTTTTTAACTAGGTTATGTTTTAGTTGCTAATATTGTTGGAAATTATAATCACTTTTCACAGCATTATGTTTTTATACTTTTTTTCTAATATCATTTTATGTGCCACAGCTTCTGTCATAATAATAGTGTCGAGATGGCCGATACGGACAGTGGGAGGAGCTTTAAGAGGCGAGACCAGCTTTTAGAAATGGAACATGAAGTAAGAAAATGGTGGGATGAAAGTGATGTTTTCAATGCTGAGGCTCATGAACGACCTCCTAAAGAAGGCGAAAAGTTTTTTGGCACCTTTCCGTTTCCGTATATGAACGGGTATTTGCACTTAGGGCATGCATTTTCACTCTCTAAGCTTGAATTTGCTGCTGCCTTTCACAGGTTGAGGGGCGCTAATGTTCTTTTACCTTTTGGGTTTCACTGTACTGGAATGCCAATTAAAGCATCTGCGGATAAACTTAGAAGGGAGATTGAAAGATTTGGTAATCCGCCTGTTTTTCCTTCCGTGGAAACGGAGGTGGTGAGTAATGAACCCGAACCTAACGCTAACGAAGGAAATAACCCGGAAAAATTTAAGAGCAAAAAATCAAAGGCGGCTTCAAAAGTCGGTAGGGAGACCTACCAGTGGGAGATAATGCGTGGTTATGGTTTGTCTGACGCTGAAATTGCTACATTTCAAGATCCTGTTCAGTGGCTTCGGTTTTTTCCTCCTTTGGCTGTTGAAGATCTTAAAGCATTTGGATTAGGTGCTGACTGGAGGAGATCGTTTATCACAACTGACATCAACCCATATTTTGATAAGTTTGTGAGGTGGCAGATGAGAAAGTTGAAATCATTTGGGAAGATTGTTAAAGATTTGAGATACACAATTTATTCACCTTTAGATGGGCAGCCTTGCGCTGATCATGATCGGGCATCAGGGGAAGGTGTTATACCACAAGAGTATACACTTATTAAGATGGAGGTTGTCCCACCATTTCCTCTCAAATTTGCACATTTAGAAGGCAAGAAAGTCTATCTGGCGGCTGCCACGTTGAGGCCTGAGACCATGTATGGGCAGACAAATGCATGGGTATTACCAGATGGAAAATATGGAGCCTTTGAGATAAATGAATATGAAATTTTTATCTTAACTGAGCGTGCAGCTCGAAATCTTGCTTTTCAGAGACTGTCCAAGGTGCCTGAAAAGGCAACATGCATAGTTGAGTTGACTGGTCAAGATCTGATTGGATTACCACTTCGATCACCGCTTTCTTTCAATGACATTATATACTGTCTTCCAATGCTCTCTGTTCTCACTGATAAGGGTACTGGGATAGTTACTAGCGTTCCCAGTGACTCCCCTGATGATTTCATGGCACTGCAGGTAATGTATTTTGTATATATTCAGCTAATTTGCGTATGTGGAATTTTTTTGCTATGATGTTAATTACACTTTACATTCTTTGCTTTGTGAAATTATTTTGAATTTTAATTTTGGTGTCAAAATCGTGCTAAATGAGAATCAAGTAGCTAGTTTGGGAGCATGTAATAACAATCAGTGCTTTTAAAGTTTTAGAGCCATAACATTGTTCTGGTTTGTAGGTTTGATTTATCTCACTGAATTCACACAGTTGCTGAACCATCTTTGATCAAAGCAAAATACAATTTGTGGCTGCTATTTCTCAAAATGAGGATTTCAATTCGTTTTTTTGTGTGTGTTACTTAGTTGATCTACTCATCTTTTGTCTCTCTTTTTGGTTCTCTAATCATTTCGTACGGTTTAATAATGTAACATATGTTTTTTTAAACAATCAACTGCACATAGTTACCCGGATGAACATGTGGTCAAAAACTCTATTGAAATGATGTAAAGAGAACAAATGTGCAATTGAAATTGAGATTCTTCATTGCTTTCTTAGGGAATGTCATGTCTACAAATCATGATATAAACGGCACACCTATTTTCTTTAAGTTATGATAATTTACATTTTTATATGAAAAATTTTCCCAGTTTTTTATTAACTCATTTTATTGCAGGATTTGAAAGCAAAAGCTCCTTTTAGGGCTAAATTTGGTGTTAAAGATGAGTGGGTTTTACCCTTTGAGGTCATTCCAATCATCAGCCACCCTGAGTTTGGTGACAAATCTGCTGAAAAAATATGCACTGACTTGAAAATTAAGAGCCAAAATGAGAGAGAAAAGCTTGATGCCGCTAAAAAGGTAATTTACAAGGGCGGTTTTTATGAAGGAACCATGATTGCTGGTGAATATGCCGGAATGCGTGTTCAAGATGCTAAAAATTTAATAAGACACAAGCTTCTAGAACTTAACCAAGCTGTTGTGTACAGTGAACCTGAGAAGAAAGTAATGTCAAGATCAGGTGATGAGTGTGTTGTTGCACTAACTGACCAATGGTATCTGACTTATGGTGAATCTAGCTGGCGGAAAGCGGCAGAGGAGTGCCTAGCCAAGATGAAATTATACTCTGATGAGACCCGGCATGGTTTTGAACATACACTGAGCTGGCTGAACCAATGGGCATGTTCTAGAAGTTTTGGTCTTGGAACCCGTATTCCATGGGATGAGGAGTTTTTAGTGGAATCTTTATCTGATTCGACCATCTACATGGCCTACTATACAGTCTGCCATATGTTACAGAAAGGGGATTTATTTGGTGCAGATACATCTACCATAAAACCCGAACAGCTTACTGATGATGTTTGGGATTATTTATTTCTTTCTGGCCCAGAACCTAACTCCTCATCTATTTCATCGACTCTTCTTCAAAAGATGAGGCAGGAGTTTGAGTATTGGTATCCTGTTGACCTTCGTGTTTCTGGTAAGGATTTAATACAGAACCACCTTACGTTTTCTATTTATAACCACACAGCAATATTTCCCGAAAAGCATTGGCCTCGTGGGTTTAGGTGTAACGGTCACATTATGTTGAACTCTGAGAAAATGTCAAAGTCAACTGGGAATTTTAGGACTTTGAAACAAGCTATTGAGGAATTCTCAGCAGATGCCACTCGATTCTCTCTTGCCGATGCTGGTGATGGGATGGATGATGCTAATTTTGTGTTTGAAACAGCCAATGCTGCGATTTTACGTCTCACTAAGGAAAGAGTGTGGATGGAGGAAGTTCTTGCTGCTGAGTCAACTTTAAGAGGGGGGCCACCTTCTGTTTATGCTGACCGTGTATTTGCTAATGAAATGAACTTTGCTATAAAAATGACTGAGAAGAACTACAGTGATTACATGTTTCGTGAAGCTCTTAAAACGGGGTTCTATGATCTGCAAGCTGCTAGAGATGAATATAGATTGTCTTGTGGCTCAAGTGGCATGAATCGTGATCTTCTGTGGCGGTTCATGGATATTCAAACACGGCTTATTGCTCCTATTTGCCCTCATTATTCTGAATATGTATGGAAGAAACTTTTAAAGAAAGAAGGGTTTGTCATCAAAGCTGGATGGCCTGAAGCAGAAAACCCTGATCTTACCCTTCAAAAGGCTAACAGATATTTACAAGATTCTATAACCAATTTCAGGTTCACCCAAGTAGTTTAAAGTATATTTTATTTTCTGTGACACTTATGCTTGCTTGATTATTTAAATTTGACTTTTGGAAATTTATCATTTTCAGGAAGCTTCTTACGAAGCAAGCTTCTGGTGGTTCAAAGAAAGGCAGCAACAACAAAGCTAGCACTCAGAGCAAACCAACAGTAGGATTTATATTTGTGAATGAACAATATGATGGATGGAAAAGAGAGTGTTTGAACATCTTACGAGACAAATTCAACACTCAAAGCCGTAAGTTTGCGCCAGACCAGGAGATACTACAAGCATTGCAGCAGAGTCCAGTAGGACAGGAAGGAAACTTTAAGCAGACACAGAAGCAATGTATGCCTTTTATGAGGTTTAAGAAAGATGAGGTGATGACACTTGGCGTTCAAGCATTGGATCTAAAGCTGCCATTTGGTGAAATTGAGGTTCTTCAAGAGAACTTGGAGTTGATTAAGAGACAAATAGGCCTTGAACATGTTGAAATATTATCGGCTACTGATCCAGATGCTGTTGTCAAGGCTGGCCGCCATGCTTCACTGCTAAAACAAACTCCACCATCACCAGGATCTCCCACCTCTATTTTTTTGACCAAGGATGGTATGTAAATGAGATATTTTTTTCTTTTTTAGAGATCAGGCGACAAGATGGACGGGTTGGTTGTACTGGAAATACTTTTTCGTGCTTTTTATATAATTAATGGGTTAAGTATGATTACAAAAAAGTGCTACAACACTTTTAGCCAGTGGTCTGATACTTGATTTTAGTGTGAGGAGCTGAAAGTCTAAGTATGTGATGAACACATCTTCTTGTAACAATATGCAATTTAAAATACTTGGAAGTTCCATGATGACAATGATATATTGTCTCTTAAGTTTTATTTAAGCGCCAGATTGACCAGTTTGGTAGTATTTGGCTTTTGTTTATTTCTTTATTTGGTGACATTTTATTTTTCATTCTTGTTGATGTTTTTATTTAGATTTAGCTTGAAGATCTGGGATTTAGAGAACAGCTAAGAGTATTAAACCTGCTTGCTGGCTGACTCAGGTATTTGCCATTTGTTGCAAAGTGTATTTCTGCTGTATTTCATCTGCTGTATTTCAGTTCTAAAATTTTATTCATACCGAATGATGTTTTAAATATTTGTTTAGTTATAACATTTTTTCATCAAACATCGAGTTTAGTTTGGGTTGCATGAATTGCATACACTTTTCATGACTACTGTGCTAAAAGAATATTTTGCACGAAGATGACATTATCATAGTTATTTTGCATTTATGTCTTAACCGTTTACCCATAATAGCTTATTCTAAAAAATTCAAGAGAAATTAGTTGGTCTGCAATAGTAAAACCAAGTTTGACTGTCAATAGGTGATCGGCATTCTTTCTACGTGCAGGAGCAAGGGTACAGAAGGGGCATGCCATGTAGCAGCTACTTATTTGGCTTTTTACAAAATTCTCTACGGTCAGTTGGTTGCTTGGAATTCAACATGTTGGTTTCTTTTGAATTGTGATTTCATTTGTTTTGGTCATGCTTTTTTGGTCGAAGTTTCAACTTTTTTCTGCTTTCGTTAACACTGTATGTTGTCGATTGTTCTACTTTTTAGCTCGAGTTATACATGTTTGTTTTTGTTTCATTTTTTTCGTGGTTTTAATCAAGCATAGCATCGTAGAAACAAATTTTATAATATTTCTGGGTTGTAGACCTATCAGTGATAACAAACTCAAAGTTCAATTCAACTTTGTAAATTAGATAAAAAAAATTCAGTTATGATGGTTCATGGTACAGTTATCAAATTTGAGTTGAATTTTGAATTTGTTATCATTGATTAGAAATTTGGTGTGTTGTACAATGTTGTACTCACAAATGATTTCTGTCTAAGGAGTGATAGTTTGGGATTTGGGTATCGGTAAGTTAGTCTCATACCCGGTTTAATACGTGTTAGAGTATTTTTCGGATAATTACCCATTTGGTATCACACATCTTCATAAGTAATTAAGTATCATATATACCTCTTAGTTTGTAAAAAGTATCCATCGGATTTTATAGTATACTAGGTTTAATACCCGTGTGTTACACACGGGTTACATAATAATATTTATAAATAAACAAATTATAATCATTATGTTTAACAATTTATAAATATTAAATACTTAAGAATTTTACACCCTAAAACCTTGATTTATTAGATAGATTTCCCACCAAAACTTAATTTCCCTCTAATATTTTCCCATCAAAACTTCCTATATAAACCAAATATTTTCCCTCTAATATTTGCCCCCTAAAACCTTGATTTATTAGATAGATTTTTACTATTATAAGAACAAAAAAATTTGGGCATATGCATTAGGTAAACAGGGTATGTACTTTCTAGTAATACGACCCATGCTCATGAATTTTTTTAAAAAAATTATTCTCATGCGTTCGCATACTCGTATGGCTTCAGACGTACCCGGTGAGGTCACTTGTAAGGAGTTTTCAAGTTGATTTTACACTGCTTTTTTATATATATATGTGTGAGAGAGAGATTTTGTTAATCCATGGGATGTGATATATCTTGTAGAGTGGGTGTCCGGGCAGCTAAGGCATCACATGTACTTTGTTTTGTGAGCTTGGAATGTTTTTGCTGGTTTTGGACACTTCTCCTTGCCTTTTCAATTTATTCTCACTTGTCACAATCCTCCTACATCATCAATTTTCTAATAATCATTAAAAAAACGCTTCATACATCAACCACTTATTCATTTAAAATAACAACGCACAAAATGTCAAAATGATTAAACATTTTGTTAATGGCTGTTTATGGACAAACATAATTCTTCTTCTTATTATTTGGTGGATATTAAAGTATAGTATTTGATTTGAAAGGGAAGTTTTATCTACGTATGATGTTAGACCTTGAAAATTGAATATTTTCTTGAATTTATATTATAGTACTTACTAAAAAAGGAAGTTTAGGAATAATACTTGTTCAAATTAGCTGACATATGACGGTTTTTAATAGTGTGAGGTGGGGTCATGTAGTTCCAGATATTTATTTCTAAGACTTTAAAATTAACTTGTTTCAACAATCACAATCTCTTAAGAAATTAGTTACACACTTACACTCACCCTAATCAAGAACATATATAACTACAATTAATTTTTTTCCCATTTGTTGAATTATATATTAAAACTCAAATTGCATACTTAAGAGTGTGTCATAATGACATCACTTTTATCATTTTTTACACAAAGCTTCGTTTTTATGGTTTTCAACGAGCAAAGTAATACAATTTTACACGTGAGGAAAATGTCTTTTTATTTAATTTTATTTTGTTTTTTAACAAAGTTTTAGATATTAACGTTCTATTACCCCACCTAATAATCTTATTACCCAAGTCTAAAACTTTTAGCTTTAAACTAACCTATCCTTGAAAATATACTCTTATATCAGTCCGTCTCCGTCAGCCCTGAATCCCAATCCATTTCCATCCTCATAAGAAAACCCAAAATAAAATTTGATAAAGTGGCAATCTATCTAATAAATCAAACTTTTAGGGGACAATTTTTTGAAGGATTTTTTTTTATAATAGGAAGTTTAGGAGGTAAATTTAGCTAAATTTTTCACCATGCAAGTTGATGGAGCCAACTCCTTAAATGTTATATATTTACAAATTGTTAAGTATAATGGTTATAATTTCTTTATAAATATTACTATTTAACCCGTGTGTAACACACGTGTATTAAAGCTAGTAAATAAATAAAGATGAAGTTGAAAGGTTGGCGGGATATAGTGAAGCAGATATTTTGTTAGGATCATTCGAGCAACCACCACCACTCTTTTTCTTCTTCTTCATTTTCAATCTTTCAACAATTCATTCAATTCAATTCAATTCGATTCAATTCAATGTATGTTTCATGGACTCACTAAGTGATCTTCTTGCAAACGAAGGTTTCATACGCAATAACAAACCCAATCACTCAAAACTTAAATTCAATAAAACAGTTACAACATCCGATCATGACTCGATTGCTTTACCTATCTACATCTGCCATAACCGCAAAAGCTTCGATCTTCCAAAGCCTAACAAACGATCATCTTCATCACTTGCTTCATCAAATTCAAAACCACGTCGTTCTTCACTCTCTAGTAGGTTAACATCAAGCGAACCCGCCATTGATGAAGTTGCTACAAAAGCTGTCATTTCGATTTTAAGCGGATATGCTGGGAAGTATTTGAAAGACAAGGCTTTTCGTGATTCGTTAAGGGAGAAATGTTGTTCTTGTTTGGTAACAACAAGCAATGATCGTAGGGTTTTTGGTAACATGGAATTGGGGATTGAGAGTATTGAGAAGTTGATTGCAAATCCTGGAACTGTCAAGGAAATGAAGATCAAATTGTTGACGAATTCGATTGGGTTTTTGACGACGTTGAATTCGAAACAATCAACCATTAATTCACATGTTTCAGCTTGTGCACAGCTTTATTTATCAATTGTTTATAAGATTGAGAAAAATGATAGAGTTTGTGCAACACATGTCCTCCAGGTGTTTGTTGATTCGCCTCAGTTAGCTCGAACGCACTTGTTACCTGATCTTTGGGAGCATTTCTTTCTCCCACATCTCCTGCATCTCAAAATATGGTATAACAAACAAATTGAAAGTTTTTCGGATGGTCTGTTAAAGGATCAAGAAGAACAGATGGCGCGTTTGAGCAAGGCGTACGAAGATCAAATGGATATGGGTACAGTTCAGTTTGCTCTTTACTATAAGGAATGGCTTAAAACTGGTGGTCAGCCTCCTGCTAATCTTCCTTCTGTGCCTTTGCCTTCAATCAGTTTGTCCTCGTCTTCGTCTACAAGGCGACGGAGGAGTTCATCATTCAATAGCTTCTTGTAAGTTTCAGAACACTTTGAAGCTTGATAAGCTATTTGATTGTTCATTTTAAGTATTTGGACTTGACTTTAAGTAGTTATAGATAAATTAGATAATATAACCATAGGTACTTGAAAACTGATTATCAGCTAAACAATTTCAAATTTCACATCTTTCTGAATCTATTTCTATGTTTCTCATGACGTGTTTTCTCAATCAAGAAGACAACGAGCTATTTTCGGTAATGATGTTGAGAAACAACATTCAATGGAGTTAGACTATGGAGCTATGGAACAAAAAGCAGAACAGGAAAAAGAACTTTGTTTAGATGATTATAATATCAACCAACAAATCAATATTGAAGTATGTTAACCAATCTTTCACATTTTTTCATTTAAACTGTCAAAAAATATGTCCTACTAAAACGGTTTTCTTGAACACTGACAGAATAGACTCATTGATCTTCCGTGTGAAAGCTTTCAAAAACAAAACCAGGTGAGGAATTCACATGTGATTACATCCTCATCGGACCTAACCCAAGCCATTTTCACCATCAGCAGTTCTCAAAGTTTACCTGAATGTGAGGTGGCGATTCGGGTCATAGCCAAGGCATGGCTAGATGATCCATTAATTGAAAAAACATTATCTAAACCAATAGTGATAGAAGGTATGCTAGAAGTGTTGTTTTCTTCTGACAATGAAGAAATCTTAGAACTAGTAATCGCATTATTGACTGAATTAGTAACAAGAAACGAGTCAAATGGAAAGATTATAGCAAACTTTGATCCACAACTTGACGGTTTTATGAATCTGATGAGAAACAGCAGCCTGTTCTTGAAAGCAGCCTCTTTACTACATTTAGTGAAGCCAAAAGCCCAACAGATGACATCCACAGAATGGATTCCTTTAGTGTTACGTGTGCTTGAATTTGGAGATCAAACACAAACATTATTCAGTGTTCATTGCAGTCCTCAAGTTGCAGCATATTACTTCCTTGACCAACTTCTCAATGGGTCTGACCAAGACCGAATGGAGAATGGGAAACAAGTGATTTCCCTTGGAGGGTTAAGCTTGTTGTTGAGAAGAATGACGTTTGGGGACATTGTAGAGAAGTTCAAGAGCGTTTCCATCGTTTACTGGTGTATCCTATCAGATGGAAGGTGTCGCCACTACTTAGCCGATAATATGAACCCTGAGTTTCTTCTTGAACTCTTGGTTCATGCTAAAGAGCTAGATTGCAGTGAGATCACAATCTCTGTGCTTTTTGAGTTGATTTGCCTCCATAGGTAAAATTCATAATAACATTTACTAGAGGTGGCAAAATGGATGGGTCGAACACGTTGGGTAACGGGTCAAAACATGTGATTCTTGGGTGTGTGTAGAAAGTACACATAATTGACGAGTGACGCTTTTTTGTCTAGTTCCTTTTATTTATTTATTTATATATGATTAATATGCCAAATATAATTACAAAATTTATATAATTTCAATGATATATAAAACATAACCTGAATTGACTCATTCACAAGTCAATGGGCTGGAATTGCTACCTCAAGGACATTCACTAAATCCATCATAAAAACTTCTGGGTTTGATTATTTTTCCTGGATTTAATCAAGATTCGAGCAAAGAACAAAGCTTTTCGACAAATTATTGAAGGGATGGGATTGCTTGAATACTATGCAAATCTTGTTAGTGTGTTTACAGAGAGCTTCACGAGAAAAACGCCCTTTGGTTGCTGCTATAATGCTGCAGCTTGATCTTACGGTAATGCTTTCTTGATACATCTGTAACTTTTCGTATATTTTTTTTCCAGACAAATTGTCATTTACCAGCAGTTCATTGCAGGGAGATCCTCTAAAGAGTAGTGTTTATCGCGAGGAGGCCATAGATGCTATAATGGAAGCCTTGGATTGTGAAATATTAAATGAACATCTTCAAGAACAAGCAGCCAAATCCTTATTGACATTAGGAAGCAGGTATTCATACACAGGTACACCAGAAGCTGAAAAATGGATCTTGAAAGAAGCCGGTTATGATGAGAGTTTGGAGGGTGGCTTCCATGGAAGATATTATGTCACCCAAGGATCTAAAAACATGGTATTTACAAACCACTATCAATTTTTATTTTTATTTTGTATTTTATTCCCTTTAGTTTTATCTGTTTATATGTTAAATAATGAGAATTTTTAGAACAAAGATGATGATGAGATAGAGCACTGGCAAATAAAAGCTGCAATGTCATTATGGATGAGTGGGGGAAAAAAACTGATAAGGGCACTTGGTGAATCAATAGCTAACGGGATACCCTGTTTGGCACGAGCAAGCCTTGTGACGGTTGCATGGATTAGCAAATATGTACATACAGTTGGGGATGGAGATGTTCTTCAGAGTATTGAATTTTCATCTCTGATACAACATCTTATACAACTTTTGAACCATGACTACACGATTGAAGAAAGAGTACTTGCTTCATTTTCATTACTCTCTCTTTCTAAGAGTTCAGGTACGCATGCTTATTGTCTGTTCACAATGAACAACAATTTGAATGAATGCCATCACTTTAAATTTATTTATTTTGTGTCCCTTTTGGCAGATTTTGTGTTGGAGATATCAGATGATGATAAAAAGGTGATGATGATTCATCTTCGAAGCATGCGGAAAGTGACATGGACCGCCAAGAAACTTGCTTCCGTGATCACAGGAAGCTCCTCAAGAAGATATTCGGATCTATAGAAGTGGCGCGCTTGTCAAACGACTACCACGGCTGCAGCAAGCATATATGAGTGTACAAAAACTTATTTACTCCAATTTTATCTCTTTTGGGCAGTAAATTTTCTTGTTTATATATACTTGTAAAGGAAGTAGATACATTATTTCGTGGAAAAAATACTTGTTTTGTTTGTGTAGCATGATCACTGCAATTATTCAGCATTTTTTACTCATAATCCAAATGAACAAGGTGTTACAACCGATTTGATCCATCGGTATGGTCCTATGATTTATCTCATGAGATAGTGTTATGTATGAGGTTTTGACTATTTTTTTCTAGCCATATTTTTTTAATGTAAAATGTGACTGAGAACTGGTCAAAGTTAACTTGTTGCCTTTGGTATGCCAACAACCACATGTTTGGTAACATACATGACTATCATGAACATCATGTTTTAAGTACTTACCATCTTTCGTCCTTTTGCTATATTATAATTTATGAATTAGTTGCTTTAACTTCACTGGTTATACATGAGTTGTTGGTGTTCATTTAGTCTACTAGCATTTATTGATGGGATGAAAAACTATATGGTCTTAAGGTCGATCACGAGTTCAGATCTTACAGTTATTAACATGGTTGGCGTCATCCTCGAGCGTCAAACTAACGGTTAAAATTCCGTTAGAGATATGAATATATATGAGCTATAAAAAGACATACCGCTGAGCTTGAATTACCTATCTTTTTTAAAAAGAATCATATTGGAAATCACTTTGTATTTGCATTTATTGACTTTAATTCCTACAAAATGTCAAATAATCGCGTTCCAATTATAGTGTTACTTCGTATTGGTGGATAACTTCATATGTTGCATAATATATTACTCCAATCTAACAAGCTTCTTTACAAAAGATCCATATTAAGTTTTTCATTTTTATATAATGTAAAAAGAAAATAACTAATGATAAAGTGATTAATTACCTAATTGAAAAAGAAATGATTAATATTTTATAATAATACTATTTTACGAGACCATGTGAAGGGGCCACATAGGTGAAGCGTGATTATGTACACCACAACACCTTCATGATGAAGGGACATGAAGATTTAGGGTGTGACCACTATCACACTTGTGATCGGGGAGGGTTGTGTTTGTGTTGTTTTTTTAATGTTTATCCAATCATAGCATCTATATTATTATCACTATCTTTTCATCAAAGCACACATAATCACTATATTGTTCTCCCCAAACACATTTTATGTGACGTCTAGTTGTTGTCTACATGGCACCATTTTTTACAGTTTTATACATACTATCACTCTAACATAACACATAATAAATATACTAATAATAATTTTATTTAACTTTTATCTTCAAGAAAAGTAATGCTTATACAAAAGTGTAAAGTAACAAACACGTCCATGACAACAACTTAAGATACCTTGACATTTTGCCGACCAATTTACGCCAATCACAAACTAACTTTTCGAAGATTCAACGACACATACAAAGTCACGTAAATCATCAAAATTCAAAAGGTGGAATAAATTCTTTTCAACGGAAATTTGGATGTATATGACGTACCACTGCGCTTTTATTCTTTGAGCATGGAATCTTGGGGATCTAGACTGGCGCGTTTCTAAAGAGAATGTCATACACCAGATTGTTCACATCAGTCCCAAACCAAAGACCACACTCAAGAGAAAACCCATCTTATATGAGACTTGAACCTAAAACCCATCATTTTAATAAAATCTTGGATACCTCACCTATACCAGTTACTTGGTTAGGCCGAAGATCATTGGCAAAAAAGTTGGAATAAGTAGGTCATAAGGGCAACTCACACACACATTTGGTAGGTTCCAGTGGCTTGATCGTTGCAAGTCATGCGGATAGGATGGGAGGACTGGGTTGTTGCTTCAGGCACCCATGGTTAAAGCCGAGGAAGGTGGCCGTTCAACAACTAGATAACCGCTGAAATTGGACCTTTGAAAGCTTATAAAAATCTAACTCTTTTACATCAGAAAGTTCATAAATTTCTTATACTACTCTATAAAATATTTTTTTCGCCATCGTCTAGTTACGACTCATTTGACGGCCTCGAAGTGAATGCCGTAAGAGTTGAAATACAAGATATGACCCAATCTCAAGAAGTCATGTGTCACGTGTTGTGAAGGCACTTACAAACTTATAACGAATGATTACTTCGTTGAAAGGCTAAAATATGAAGCGAAGTTGCCATATTTATCGGTTTTAGTTTTTTTAACGAGAATTGTAACATTTTAAACCTTAGGGAAATCATACGCAAAAATAAAATCAATGAAAATGACAAATTTGATCAAACCACGAACCACGTGAAGAAAATGATAATTATTTTTTAAATAAAAAACTTTTCATGAAAACCTCTAAATTGTTTTATTTATTAGTGGTTTGAAATAATTTAGAGCATGTACTTTCATTTCTCCATAAGATATCTATATAATTTTATTAAGAACATATTACTCTCTAAAATTTGCCGAGACTCAAAATGATAAAAAGTTTAAACGAGGGTCAAAGTCGTAAACATGCTAAATTTGAATAGAAGACTAAAGTTGTCAAAATGTAAAAATTAAGACACGTGTTAGCAAGTCGGTGAGAGAGTTACCCACCGATCTTACGACATAGTATTATAGGAAATGTATGACACTAAATACAAAAACAACCCTCAATATGATTACTTTGCATTAAGGCTGCGGAAAACCCTTTTTGTAACTATAACTTATACGTATTAATTCTCCGAACAAAAAATATATAGTTTCATCATATGCATGCCAAACAACATATTTCACGGGTATTTACGGGATCTATTCTTGTCGCACGGATGCTCGGCTTTGTCTTTCGAGAACGCTCTTAGAACGTCTTTTCTAAGCTCCACGAAGCGTGTTCGTTTCATTACCTGCTCTTCAGGAGTCCCCTTCTCGAGATAAAACGCGTCAGGCAAATCATCCAGCATGAACTTGTCCAGTACTTCTGAACAATGGGGGAAGAAACGTCGACCCATCTCGACTACATCCATAAATCATAAACGTTCGGTTACATTAACCATAGTTTCATTAAACTGATGCTATAAACATACCAGTTTTGGAGAGAGTTTCTATTCTGGAAACGAGTCGTTTATGCTGTGCCGATGGTGTCTCGTTCAGATCCACCTCCAAGTTCCCATGCAAACCTTTAGTTGCTGACATTGTCTGAGCATTCGCGCTCTCGATAGCTAGTCTTGCTTCAGCAGGAAACAGCAATCGCGCAAACGCCACTACAAAACCGATACAAATCAATAAAACGTAAAACCGTATTTTCGTAATATAACACCGACAAAGATAGTTACCTCGATTTTCTAGATGAAGTAACTTCATATGCAAGTCATCGGCCATAGCAGTACACAACATGGGTACATCTCCTCCCATTGAACTCCTAATAATCTCTCGTTCCAACAGATCAATGCATATTCGATCCTTGTTTGCTTCTTCCCCGCGTTCGGTTTTTGCATTATAATCCTTTGGTCTCGTTAACTGCTTGCATATTCCAACCGCACTTCGCCCATCTTTACTTATCTCTAAAACCGACACTTGTTTGCTCAAAAGAGCAACAATGATCGATGGTTCCTTCCGCATTGCAGCAACATGAAGAACGGTATACCCTCGAGCATTTCTACGATTTACATCCGCCATATTCAAACTCAGCACTTCCTTCACGACTTTCGGGTCACAATATGAAACCGCGTAGTGTAACCCATTAGCTTCATCTAACGTTATGTTTGACTCGCTCAGCAGAAGTTTGACCAGCTCTACATCATCCGAGTCCAATGCTTTATGTATTTGCCTAATTCGTTTCTCTCGCAATACATCGGCATCAGATTTTTCCAATACGGGATACTTATCGCCCTGAGACTTGCCACGAAGCAACTTTACATCATTAGAAACTTCTGCAGGGAGCTCTTTGTCAAGAGACACATCATCCAGATCTGATCGTGCAAGTCGGTGAACACACTGAGTCAAGATCTCAGTTAACTCGCAATGAAATCCCACCAAAAGTATTGGAATCACGTCTTCAACAAGAGCCTTTTCAATAAAGTTGAGAAGGCGTCGCTGCATTTTTACCATATACCCAGGACCGTTAATAACATATTCAATCAGTCACAAGTTGAACTAGCAAACGAAAAATTTAGGCAATTTGCACGAATTCAGAACGTGCTTGAATGTGTGACACGGGCAATGGCATGGCGCCACACGATGCCATGTAGTGTTCCTAATGCAAGAAATAGGAAACTCATTCCTATTTCTTGTTGCTTGTCCTAAAAATTCGTATAAATAACGTAAATTAAATAACTTTTGCCTTTCCAAAGGAAAGATGGATCATAACAATGTCACTAATTCATAATTGATGTAAATAAAACAATAACACTTAGAAGACGCGTATACCTGATACAGGGGAGTCAACTCAGGAACCTGAAAAATGACCGCAGCATACATCAGTTCGACAGAAAAAACAATAGCTGGCCTGCAAGCATCGTGCGGGCATCCACCATAAACACAAGTAGAAACCTCTAGTGGTGATGATTTCAGTTTTCCAGTATATAAATAACTCAAGAACACAATAAAAGCATCATATCCCACATTCCCAAATGGCAAAATATCACTCATAATATACTTAAATTTACCATCTTCTTCAACACAATCTTTACTTTTCTTAAACAAATCGCCGAAAAACGCACTTCTAGCACCTAAAATACACCTATGAATGCACACATGATTCCCTTCAACTACTACTATTGCATCACTGTAATTTGAATCAGTTTCAATCAAAAGCTTTCCTAAGCAGCTACTAAGCTTGTTTAAGCTGATGATATCAAGATTCGGGCGCGTATCAGTGATCAAAGATGATGATGATGATGATATATTGTACCCAATAGAGCCATTGGATGTATTAGAAGGTGAAGTAAAACTTATGGATGATGATGGTTCAGGGTAATTTGCCATTGATCAAACATCAATCTCCAAATTCAATAAACCCTAAAACAAATTGGGGATTTTTTCTCAAGTACAAGGCTTTAAAGTCCAAAGAAGATGATTGCCATTAAAGATACATAATCTTGAAATAGTTACTTGTACTTGAAGCTGTAAGAGGTGTAATATATCAAAATGCAAAAAGGGGTTGATTCAAACCACCAAAAGATGATCAATCCAACATCAATCGGATCAAACAACATGAAAACCCTAAAACAATTGCAACAATCCAACATCAAATTGACCCAAAATTGTTATGAAGAAAGCAAAAGTAATGGAAAAAAACAAGGTAAGGTGTGAAAGGTAGGAAATTTCGAAGATGTTTCGCGTAAACGGTTGTCGGGGATGGGGTGAAGTGGTTGAGGTGACGTCATTGTAGGTTGATGGGTTATGCATACATACGCAGTCAACATCATCACACTTGTCGTGTGTGTGTATGCATCGATGAGGTCAAGTTGTACTTATTTTTTTAAGTTTTCATGTAAGTTTCACGTTGATTCATGCTTGCTACTTGCTACACTTTTGGTCCTTTAAGTTCATCTAGAACTACAAAAAGATCCCACACGAAAAAAAAAATATACATTTCGATGACTTGTTGCGGACAAAGCAAATAGGACCACGGTCAGAAAATTACTAATAGGGGGCCTAAAGTCATGATAACTATATTTTTTTTTTCCTAATGCTATGTTTCGATACATATGTTCGGATTAGCGATTCGGGTCAGCTAACGAATAAAAACTTTAAATATCAAGACTTTCTTCATTCAATCTAAAAAAGTTCTTACACATAAATAATAAGGATAAATAAAATCATAAGTTGGATTAACAAGGGTCCCTAAGACAGCACACCTGGTAGCAAGTTACATTTTTTAAATGTCAACTTACACACTTGTTTAATCTACTTTAATTTCTATTTATGTTTCTACCTCATGACTTAATAGTTAACACATAGGGGCTTTGCTTAATAACCAAATCATCTTTAATATGAACTGATTAGTTATCAACTAAGCTATGTAAGTTAGATTATTAAAAAATTTATTTTTTTGATGATAAAACATGCATGTGGTTGTCATTTTCATGATATTTAAGAAGTTTTTACACATAAAAAACTATAAAAAATAATTTAAAACTAACACATTTATATAATATAAACTCATAACATAAAGTCATAACATAAAGGAATAACAAATTAGTTAGATAATAATATACAACAGCAGATTGCCTATAAAACTAATCCTATAATCTGTCCCTTTAGTAATTAGATTAAACTAATAAGGATAAATAAAATAAAATCATAAAAGTAATATACTCTTGTAAGATGTGAAATAAATTAATATATAAATCTACTATTTGCACATTAGAAAGGGCTACAAGCCTACAGAAATGACTTGTGAATCCATTATAAAATTTAATATTAGATTTACGTACTATTCATCATCATCTCTTTCATTTCACCGGTAAGTTTTCCGGAGAGGGCCTAAACTCAATTTATATAAAAAAAAAATTAACTAAAAAACGACAAATCGTTAGTTCTAACGAAAAAAAATGGGAGAGCCGTGACCCTCCCCCGTCTCTACTAACCTGCGCCCCTGACCACGGTGTTGGTGTTGTCAACTGCCCCATACATGCCATGGTGAGTCTCGGAAAAAAATAGGAACGTTATATTTTTTTATCGGCAACAACTAGTTTAAATCTAGAAATTTTTTGTTTTTAGCAATGTTAGAACCCACAACCTTTTGATGGGGAGACTTAACCCTTATCACCATTCCAACTTGGATTTGATCAATATGACTTGTTATATGCCAGGTGTTATGTTGTTATTTGTGGTTTAGCGTTGGAAAACGAAATATTTACCATTTTACTCAATATTAGTATTCATTGTCAACCAATAAGTTTTCTCCTATCGAATTTACTTATGTGTTCCCTTCAAATTTTCTAATCGTAATTCTTGTACGGGTTGTACCTTACTCCCCAAATTTTTTTATCTTCCCACTACGGCTAGTTGGCTAACACCTCACTCGTTCCTAGGGAGTTGTGGCTTGTGTGTGCTCTTTGGCTTGTTAGTTAGGAGTTGTTGTTCGCTCTTGTCCTAGGCTTACCCAACTTAAGCAGTGGCCAACATCATCGTCCATGATAGTCGAACTGAAACCGAGCATTCGATTGGTTTCCTTCACTACTGCAGCCTTAAATATTTCTCATCTATTCCTTCAAGGGTTGACAGGGGTTTATGGGGTGTCACTCTCATTAACTAGAGTTCGATTTTAGTTTTAGTTTTCAAAACTAGGAGATATTAACTAGTGGCCGACATCATAGTACGAGTGTGAGGTTCGTTCATGCAAAGAAAAGATAGCTTTTTTTATAAACGACATATTAAAACTCATGAAATACTAGTAACTACTAACAGACTAACAGTTTCAAAAAAAGTTATATTAATTTCGTCAAACCTCACGGAGTAAAAACTAAATGTAACTAATAATATTACTTTTGATCGGAAACAAACAAAATCATGTCAAGAAATTTAAGAAATCTAATAATCTATTATCCTTTAACGTTGGTCTACATCATGGATTATGAGATTGGATCTTGTAAGTATATTTTGTAATGGTATGAGTCAAGACATGTTACTAGGTGCTAACATTTCTTGCAGAGCTTTGATAGAATTAAAATAGTTCTAAAAACAACTTGATAAACAAATATCTAGTGATTAAGTAGCATAAACCTAAATAACTTCAAAAGATTCTACCAAGACAGAATATTAATGTCTATGGATCCAAATACTTGAAACGGATGGGGGTTTAATATTTTGTTAGGCAAGTATAAATTTTAGACCCTTTATTTACACACTCTACGTCATTTGCTACATATGATTTCTATAACTCGTTGGTCAGCGGTGCAACAAGTATCCCAGATAAAGGCTCACAAGTCCCACCATAAAAACAAACAGCAGTGGAAATCCTGCCTGAGCCCTGTGTCTCTTACTTCTCACCAAATCCTGCAACTCAAACATTATTATTAACAGATTAATAACAATTGCAGTGTGTTAGATGACCATAACATTTTGGTGCATCCAACCACCAATTACATACTAAAGATTTTGACAAAAGATTCATGCACATGCTTATTATCAGAAGGCCACTATGTGATGAAATCAGTTCAAACATTTTACCAATGGTTGCAAGCCATATAGAATGTTATTTAGAAGACGTGTAGATTTAAGACTTTCTAAGCACATTTGGTCTCAAACTGGACACTAACGTTACTAATCCATAAAGCAAGTAAATCAATAATATACAAGGTAAATGAAAAAAACTCAAACCGGACACTGACATCATTATGACAAGCTTACTCGCCAAGAGTGTAGTTGGAAACAATGTGCATTTATGCCTATTTGGACACCAACCGACAGTGAGTAGAAATATGCACAACACTTCAAAACTTCTGAGTGATTTATCTAATTTACTTTGTATAAAAAAGAAACAACAAATAAATGGATTGAGAGCACATACCAATTCTCCCTGTAAAAAGTGTTTCTCCTGTGTAACTGATCTTTTTTCTTCGGTTAAATGTAGAATAGTTGCTTTAGCCTGAGGAAGTTCATACATTTAGTTATAACCAAAACAAGACAAAAAAAACTACTCATAGCATAACTAAAAGGACATTAAACACTGAAAAAATCACAACACAAGGGAAGCACAAAGATAACTGACCTCGGTAAGCTTTGACTCAAGCTCTTTCAGTTTTGACTTCATTTCATCCACATCTTTAGCTAATATCTGTTCATTTGTATCATTTATCTGAAAAACCTCTTCACTTCTTTTTGTATGTTCTTGGATCGGTCTTACAGGTTCTTGTATCCTTTCTACAGCTTCTTTCCTCTTCAAAGGTTCTTCATTTCTTTTTGTATATTCTTGGATCGGTCTTACAGGTTCTTCTATCCTTTCTACAGCTTCTTTCCTCTTCAAAGATTCTTCATTTCTTTTTGTAGATTCTTGGATCGGCTTTACAGGTTCTTGTATCCTTTCTACAGTTTCTTTCCTCTTCAAAGATTCTTCATTTCTTTTTGTAGATTCTTGGATCGGTTTTACAGGTTCTTCTATCTTTTCTACAGCTTCTTTCCTTTTCAAAGATTCTTCCTTCCTTGTCACCTCTATACTTTCACCATCTCCTTTGGACACTTCCATGCTCTCAATGACCTAAATAAGATTGAAACCAATAAAACACTACCCATTTTAAATAAAAAAAATTAGAATAACTTACAGTTAAGAAACATAATGGAAAAACACTGGAGAAGTTCCTACCAATGCACCCATAAGATGTAAGACATCCAAGTAAGCCCTTGTCAACATAAGTCTAGAAGTGGCAAAATGGGTGAGTCAGGCGGGTAGGGTAACGAGTATTCATTAACCCTAGACACCTGATTGATCTTTAATGTAAAATTTAATTTCATAAATATCTATATCGAATCAATATTAGCAAACTGAATTAATAGGTAGCGAACATTAAGATGGAGCTTCGGACAGACTTCAAGTTTCAACCCATTTGACCCACTTGACTCATTCTGCTTTTAAGTAACTTTCTACATTTGGCACATCCAATCTATTAAAGTAGAGATTACCTCCTCTACATATGTCCTATATCATCATTTAGTATGTGCACAATAATGCCTTACCGTGGGGCGAGAGCTATTCTGCTGAGTTGTGTCAGCTTTCAGTCCTTTGCTTTTATTACTGTCCACCAGCTCTATTGGTCCATCGATTGGTGATGCTTCTGGGGAGTTTGGTGGGGAGACGAAGATCACTTTAAGCTTCTTTTCATCAACAACTTTACCATCTGCTTTAGCAAACTGAAAAATTCAAGAATTAGATAAAAATATTACCACTCAAACCAATATCTTCATGAGACACAACACTAACCATGCTTGATGTGACATCTTCCTCCTTTGTGCCCTCTGAGACGATGGTACTTTGAACTAAGAACTTGTCTCTGCAGATCATATCAGGAGGAGCTACCTTTGGTGCTTGCATAGTAACTGAATCAAATCAATTACAGTTACTAACAATAATATTTTTTATAAGTTAACTCAAAACGCATATGGCCCTCAAATTAAATTTTAGAAGCAATTGCATAGATCACCCTCTAAATTTTCAAAATTGCATATTTCCCCAAATCATGTTTTAAGAGCATTGCACATTGTGCATCAAAAACTTGTATTTTTGGCGAAATATGCGCTTTTTCAGGTTTAGAGGGGAATAGATGCAATTGATCGTAAATTTTATATGCATGTAAAATGACCACATCGATCAGTAAGACCTTAGCAAAAATAAACATTTTTCAAAACTTATGGTAAGTCTGTAAGCAAAGACTATACCTGAAAAATCACACGATCCGTTTGGATCAATAACTCCAGCATTTGGTCTGACACAGTATTTCTTGGGATTGGTAGTTTTGATCTGAAAATGTAAACCAAGTGGTTAGGTCTGCTGCAGTTTCACTTTAGCAAGGAAAATATAAGATCGAAATCTGAAAAATAATAAGCCCTTCAGCACCTTGAAAGCAACATACTGATTGGTCTTATTGATCATTTGAACAGAACTTGAGCTTTGCTTCTTCAGTTCAACTGATGTGAAACATGGAATACCAAAATAAAAGGTTAGCAGATTGTTCAAGAAGACGTGACAGTATATAAAAATGACCAATTACTGTAAATAAAACTGTATTAAAGCATTATTATCTTAGGCGAGGCTCAAGAGGTGATATAAAACTTTTATCACCGCATACAATGTTAACTCTTTCCTAATAACTTTGGTATAATTCCCTTTGTGACACCTCTAACTGTATTTCGTCTACAGTAGTTATAGCAACCAAACATACCCGTAGATCCCACTTATAGCAAAGTTATTTGTCTACTCTATAATATAACTATATATTTATTGACCTCACCAAAAATACTAGACATATGGTGGTGTGTATTGCCTTACTTAATTGCAAATACGTAAGTAACATCTTAACTAATAATGTCAAAATCGAATCACCATAAACACAAGGACAGAAAAACTATATTCAATTGAGGAACATTTGTACATGAAACCAATCAACAACAAACACAGGAGGGTTTACTTTATAGTGGTTCAGTCAGGATGAGCTACCTACGTTTGTTCAGCATCTATTTAATTTAGACAAAAATGTATCCATGGTTGAGTTTCATGCAACTAAACTTAAAGTTTACACACAATTATAATTATGATCCAATCAAATAAGAGTGATTGAGTAACTTACATATGAACTTGAGTTCATGCGGCTGAAGCTCCAAAAGTTCTGGTTTCATCTTAGATTGAAAATGTGACAAGTGAAATATATTTAATTCCCTCTCCTGAAAGAAAAATGAAGAGATAATCAATCGTTAAATAACCCTAGGTAGCTAGCTAATCAATAAAACACACAATATTTTAACGATGATCGTTGTGGGAAAAGAGGAATCACCTGAATGGGATCGATTCGAATTGAATGCAGAGGAGATGAATTGAATTTATTGGGTGAAATTTAAATGATTGCGTAAGGGTTGGGTTGTTGTTGATTAGATTGAATTGGATTATGATTTGGTAGTGTTTTTGTGGGAATTAGTTGAAACCCTAATAATGGAAATTTTATTTTATTTTTAAAAAGGGTGTTGGAGTTTGGTAGATGGGGAAGAATTGAAAGCTACGTTTTTGGGTCGTTTGTTAGTTGTAGCCTATACCTTCTAACTTGTAAATTGGTGTAACATGCTAAAAATATATATTCTAGCAAGTATGTCACTATGTCGGTGTTAATATATGGATTGGAATACAAATTATAGTATAACATATTAATAAGCGTATTATTTTTTTATAAAATGAATTAAAATACATGCTACAAAAAAGATTAAAATGAAATCATGTTTATTTTAAATATTTAGATACTTTTTTAAATAAAACATTTATGTTGTATTTAAAAGACTACGACTACTATCTAGTATTATAGCGTTTAGTATGTTTCCTCTTGTAACTCTGGATAATGTCATACATATAGTTGATCATGTGAAAAAATAGTGTTTTAAAAAACAAATCAACTCTTGATAGTGATTATCCTTGACTTTTATGTACGGTTAAAATTCTATTTTTTTAATCTTATACGTATGTGACTATGTGTAAATACCACTTCTTGTAGATTTATTAATTATTACATCATGAAAGGGTCTCTATGGAGTATCATAACATATAGTTTTAAGTCTTTTTAGTAACATTTTTCTAGTAAACATTAATGTAGTTTAAGAGTTTATATAAAGGAGTGAATTCTTTTTTATATAAATATAAAGAGTGGAGACAATAAAAATTACGTTATTAAACCATTTTTAAGCTACCATAACAAAAATTAACACTGTTGACGACAAAAATAACACTAATGAGTCCTGACAAATATGATATTAATTGTAGTTAGTGGTACTGATGTGAATGTTACCTAGGCCATGAGTAATGGTAGTGAGTGTGATAGGGAAAAATGATGTCATGCAGAATGTCACGTAAGCAAAGTGTGACAGTGAAACATGATGGTAGCGGTTTTGTGTGATATTGTGATAGTGATAAAGTTAGTAATTATATAGTTGATGATGTGTTTTAATGTGACCAACTAAAATCCTTTTAAAACAAATAAACAAAAATTCAAACACGTGCAATGGTGATCACGAAATGCACTATAACGCCCAAAAAAGAGAGAGTGGGCACTGTAGAAAGCGTTATAGCTTGATCCTTGGAGGATCACGCCTCACTACGCTCGGCCTTCTAGGATTTAAATTGTAATTCATTCCTCGATTGAACAAGTTGTTGGTCTTGAGTGTTGTGGGTGTAAATTCTTGTTATTTTTTAATAAATGACCGTTAAAAAAATACATATAAACTCACAAAATGTCATTAAACATCATATATTACAAGTATTACTAATTTTTACAACGAAAATATATGTCGTCCCTTAAAAACATACTTGTTTTATTAGGTTGTCTCTCGATTGCTATCTCTGAAATGATGCTTAGACCATGAGTAGTGGTAGTGAGTGATAGAGATTGTGATATGGACAAATGATTTCATGTACGATACCACGCAAGCGGTGTGTGATAGTAAAACATGATGATAGTGGGTGTGTGGTAATGATAAAATTGTAACTATTATAGTTGACACGGTGTTTTAACGTGATAAGTTAAAATTTTTAATTTTAAAACAAATAAACAAACATGAAGGGGCAACGTAGAAGGCGTTATAGCATAATCACAGGATAATCACGTCCCCACTACGCTAAGCGTTATCGGATTTGAAATGTAATTTCATTTTTCGATTGAATAAATGGTTGGTCTTGAGTGTTTTGAGTGTAAATTCATGCTAGTTTTTAATGAATGGTCGTTAAAAGAATACAAATAAACTCACTAAATGTCATTAATCACCACATATTACAAGTATACGAATTTTTACAAGGAAAATATAGGTTGTTCACTTAAAAATCACATTTATTTTGTCAGGCTGTCTCTTTATTAATATCTCTAAACTGTTATCTAAATAAGATGTATCAGCGACAAGCAACCCTCGATATAAGATCGGGAAACAAAGAATGAGTTGTTTGTTGGAGAAATTAAAAACGATTACTTGGAAAATCTGAGAGCCGTGTGATCACTACCGGATCAAATCTATTTGGCCGGTTCTATCAAATGATATAATAGGATAAAACTCAGATTATAAATTACGAGAACTTGTATGTGAAAAAGATTGATTTCGAACCGGTTACCAAGATGAATGAATAGGAGCGTATTATCAGTTTGGGTTAGTAAAACTGCCAAAGGCAGTTTTCATTTATTATTTCGACAAAACTGGTCCCTGAATTTTCTAACAAAATTCAGAAATAAATTCGTAAATGAATTTTTTAACATAACAAGATTAGTCCCAGCCAGGGGCTCTGCCCCTTGGATCCCGCCAGGGGCTGCCGCCTCTTGGACCCTGCTTCCAGGGGCCCTGCCCCCGGGCCCCCGCCAAGAGGGCGTTGCCCCCTTGGAACTCCCTTAATATCTTAATAAGTTCAAACGAGTGTGCACTCCACACCTACAAGCTCTTTTAATTATTATTAAGATACGACATTCGACCTTTAGTTAATTTTAATTGAGTAAATTACAAATTTAGGCCTTTATAATAAGCCAAATTACGGATCGTGGCCTTTATTTTAAATTATTGCACTAGTTGGCCTTTATATAAATTTTTCTCACGGTTTAAGGCCTTTAAGTTAACGTCCGTTAACTTTTCCCGTTAAGTCCCCTCATGTGCAATGCACATGAGGGCATTTTAGTCATTTAACACTTAAAAGACAAAAACATATTATTATATTATTAAAAAACAACACCCAGCATAAAACCTCTCATCTTCTTCCTATTCCTTCATAGCCACATGTAATCACCACCACCACCATTCACGATAATCACCACCACCTCACGACAATCATTCATCATCATCGAAGCTCTAAACAACCACCTACATCTAAATCTCCGGTGATGGATCCACAATTTCAACAAGCACAAAATCATGCGTCAATACTCATCATCATCTCCACCATCACCTACCACTACCAATTGACAATAGCAGCTCCAATGGTAACTCATGACTATATATACATATTTTGAACAGCAATTGTATATAAGATTATCTTCTAGGACATGTATATATAAAAAGAGAAAAAAAAAAGAGTGAAATTGTGAACCCAATTACCCTGGTATAGTAATATTGAGTCCACGAATCACAGTCCATACATTCATTCATCATTATTGTTTTATTTCTTGTTGAAAGGTTGTTGATTTACAACCAAAATAAGGGACGAAATCATGGGCTCAACATGATCTGACACGATCTGATGATGTTGTGGTAGAGAACTAGAGATGGGCAACAACCCTTTAAAAACTCCTCGTCTCTTCCGTCGGAGCCTCTCCGAACATCTTCAGATCCTCAATTTTGGTTTAACTCTCATGACTATATATTCCTATATAAACTGTAGTAGAGATGTAGAGTTGATCAACACTTGGTTACAAAAACATTGTCAATCAGTAAGAATCAATGGTGGGGGTGGCAATGAAGGAGCTGGATGTGAAGGAGATGATTGTGACTTGGGGGATTTTAATGGTGGTGAGTAATGTGGGAGATGATGATGAATATAATTATTATAATTTAATTTTTGTCTTTTAAAGATAAAAAGACTAAAATGCCCTCATGTGTCTTGCACATGAGTAGCTTTAACAGAGAAAGTTAACGAACGTTAAATTAAAGGCCTTAAACCGTGAGAAAAATTTATATAAAGGCCAATCAGTGCAATAATTTAAAATAAAGGCCACGACCCATAATTTGGCTTGTTATAAAGGCCTAAAATTGTAATTTAGTCATTTTAATTACACTAAAATATCTAACATTATTTACACTTTTACGAAAGTCCACGTTACTTAAACTTAAAAAAAGAAAGAGTAAATTACATTTTTTGGCCTTTATAATAAGCCAAATTACGGATCGTGGCCTTTATTTAAAATTTTTGCACTGGTTGGCCTTTATATAAATTTTTCTCACGGTTTTGGGCCTTTAAGTTAACGAAAGTTAAGTTTTTTCGTTAAATCAAGGTATTTTGGTCATGGGTCATTTCTGTCAATATTAAAACTCTTTTTAAAAGCTTTAAAACAGAAAATGCCAAATATATAAACTTAAGAGGCTGAAAATGTAAATAATGTAAAACCCATATCCCTCCCCTTCCCACCCATGTTTTCCGGCATGTTGATCAGCAACACTGGAAGCTTCTGGATCGAAATCTCAGCCGTTGATTTGTTCATACTCTTCTTCATCAACACCGTCGCTATATCCTCTGTCGCCGGAAGTTTAAATCCCCCGAAAACTGTTGGTGTTGAAACTGTGGTGCTTTCGGTTTGTTGAAACTGTTGATCAGTGAAATCAATGCTGCTGGTGATTTCGGTTTGTTGTTCCATTAATTGGAGTGGTACAGATGAAACGAGATGACGTGAATTGATATTGAAAGTTGAATCGATTTGAAATGAAATTGAGTCGTCGGAGAGCTGTTTCCGGTGAGATGAATGAGAGATAAAGCTTAAGGAAACGTTTGATTGGGAAGCACGTGACATACTATTGGAATTAATATTAACAAAAGTTTGTAAGTTGTAACAAATATGAAGTAATGAGACAGGCAGGTGGTGTGATACGTAAAGTGGTATGTGATTGATCTGTGTAGCTTGCTTTGATGGACGATATGTGGTAATGGGGAAGATGATGCTGCTGCTGCTGCAAATGAGTGATAGGGATGAACCTGGACATAATGTATGTCTTGGTGTTGTTAATCTAGACTAGCTTAGTCGGAAAACACTCCGGGGATTTAAACTTCCGGCGACGGAGGATACGGCGACGGTGTTGATGAAGAAGAGTATGAACAAATCAACGGCTGCGATTTCGATCCAGAAGCTTTCAGTGTTGCTGATCAACATGCCGGAAAACATGAGTGGGAAGGGGAGGGAGATGGATTTTATTTTATTTACATTTTCAGCCCCTTAAGTTTATATTTGGCATTTTCTGTTTAAAGCTTATAAAAAGAGTTTTAATATTGACAGAAATGACCCATGACCAAAATACCCTTGATTTAACGGAAAAACTTAACTTTCGTTAACTTAAAGGCCCAAAACCGTGAGAAAAATTTATATAAAGGCCAACTAGTGCAAAAATTTAAAATAAAGGCCACGATCCGTAATTTGCCTTATTATAAAGGCCAAAAAATTTAATTTACTCAAAAAATGTAAATATCTAAAAAAGAAAGTGGGTTTATAGAAACATGAGTTTGAAGCCCTCAAAAGAAAAGATCTTTGGCAGAAATCTAGGGCTTCATGGGCTTCTTATGGCGATGACAATTCCAGATACTTTCATGGTATAATAAACAACAAAAACTCTAAAAACAGAATTCATGGAGTTGAGGTGGATGGGGAATGGATTCAAAAACCGAGCATAATTAAAAGAGAGGTGAAGAAATTCTTTCAAAAAAGATTTCAGGAAGATTGTCATAATCGACCCTCATTCATTTGCCCTTCCATCAAGCAAATCTCTCAAGTTGATAAGGAGTGTCTGATAGATCTGTTTGAGGAATCTGAGATTAAAAGGGCTGTTTGGGATTGTGCTGATGACAAGGCCCCCGGTCCTGATGGTTTTAATATTCGATTTATCAAGAAGTTCTGGAACATTCTGAAACATGATTTCGTTCTATTCTTTGATCATTTTCACTTCACCGCATCTTGGCCTCAAGGTGTGGGTTCGGCCTTCATTTGCTTAATTCCGAAGACCAACAGCGCTGATTCTTTCAACGATTATCGTCCTATTACGCTTATTGGTATCTTGAATAAAGTGGTATCTAAGACCTTGGCAAACAGATTGAAACCCATTATCGGATCTGTTGTGTCTGATACACAATCTGGCTTCATAGCCAACAGAAACATTATTGACGCCCCCCTCATGGTCAATGAGATCATTTCATGGTTAAAGAAGACAAAGAAGAAAGCAATGATTCTTAAAATTGATTTTGAGAAGGCTTTTGATCGGATTAGTTGGTCTTTTATTGATGAGGTTCTATGCCAAATGAACTTCCCTCCCAAGTGGCGCCAATGGATTGCTTGCATTTTATCTTCAGCCCGCTCATCGGTTCTTGTCAATGGAACATCGACTTTTGATTTCAAGCATGAAAGAGGGGTTCGTCAAGGCGATCCATTGTCTCCGTTTCTTTTCATCTTAGGCATGGAAGTGTTATCCAAAATGATCAGCCATGCTGAAACTTTGGATCTTTTTAAAGGTCTCAAGATGCCTAACAATGGCCCCTCAATTTCCCACCTCTTCTTTGCTGATGATGCCATTATCATTGGGGATCCTTCCTCCACAAGTATTCTTAGCATTAAAAGGTTATTGCGTTGCTTTTACCTAATATCTGGGCTTAAAATCAACTTCTCCAAATCGGTTATTTATGGTGTAAATGTGGATGATTCGGAGATTTTATCGGCCTCAAACATCATCAAATGTGGTTCCAGATCCATCCCTTTCACCTATCTCGGTCTCCTGGTAGGTGCCAATATGAATCGCATTTGTAATTGGTCGTCAGTGATTGATACTTTCGATGCTAGATTGTCAAAATGGAAAAATAATGTTTTATCAATTGGTGGAAGGCTTACTTTACTCAAAGCTGTCATGGAAGCCCTCCCAACTTACTTCTTTTCATTATACAAAGCTCCGCAAAAAGTGATTGACATTTTGGAAGCAAAGCGTCGTAAATTCTTATGGGGTGGTAACGAGGAGTCGAACCACATCAATTGGGTGGCTTGGGAGGTTGTCACATCTCCAAAAGACCATGGGGGTTTAGGTCTCACCCCATTGAAGGACTTGAATGTCGCCCTTCTCTCAAAATGGTGGTGGAGATTTAAAGTTGAGGAAAAAAAATCTATGGAGAAGGTTGATATATGCTATTCATTACTCGCCAAGATGCTGGCCAATTCTCCCTCATAGAAAACAGTTCACAGGTAATTGGAATACCATAGCGAGGCTCGGGAATCTTTTGGCTCAATCGGACCTAAATATGGATCAGTTGATCAAAGGGAATGTGGGTAAGGGATCATCAGTTAGATTTTGGATTGACTCTTGGGCATCGGATAGACCGTTCAAAGTGCTCTTCCCAGACATCTTCGCGCTCGAAACCTGTAAGTCAATTTTTGTGTGTGATTGTTTCTCTCTGCAGGGGTCTTATGCTAGTTGGGCTTGGCGATGGAAAAGAGATCTGTCCACTAATGATGAAATTCAACAATTACAAACATGTCAAAGCATCATCTCCAACATTCATATCACCAATGCGGAGGACAGCTGGACGTGGACCAAAGACTCTGGTGGTAAATTCACAGTTTCCTCTATGCGCAATCTCCTACGTGGTTCAAACCGTGACAACAACCTCGCTTTTCAATGGAATAGTTGGGTTCCTCTCAAGGTTAACATTTTCGCATGGAGGGCTGAAAAAGATAGAATTGCAACAAGACTCGCTCTCTCATATCGGGGTATTCCTTTGGATTCTACAAGATGCCCCCATTGCGGCGACTACGACGAAAGTGCGAATCATTTATTGGTCTCTTGTTATATTGCACATCTAGTTTGGCAACATATTTCTAGTTGGTGCAAAATTCCACCCTTGTTCGCTTTCACAACTAAAGACATATTGGAGGCACATAAACACATCAATGTTTCAAGTAAGAAAAAGAAGATTATTCAAGCCATTATCCTTACTGCCTGCTGGAGTCTCTGGAAAACAAGAAATGAAAGAATCTTCGAAGATAAAGAGGTCATCTTATCAAATCTTTTGCAAGACATTAGGTCTTTAGGATTCATTTGGATAAAAAATAGATCTTCTTTGAAGTCGGTTATGTGGAAAGATTGGTGTTCTTTTGGTTTGTAATTTTGGGGTGTGCTAGCTTCTTGTTAGTCCCCTCTCTTTTTATGAAGTTCATCGTTCAAAAAAAAAAAAAAAAATAGAAACATGAGTTTGCTTACGCAATACGCTGCCTTCCCCGCCCGGCAACTAATAAAACCAAAACCCTCATCCCGCAACTGCAACACACTACAACTACTGCTCTTAAAACCCTACTACTACTACTGCTACTGTTTCAATCAATCTCAATCTCAATCTCAATCTCAATCGGCAGCCATGAAAGCTCCACTCGAAGAATCTGACGTAGGCATCTCTTGTTACATCTCCCCGCTCCCTGGTTTTCGAGGCATCCTTAAGCAAAGGCATCTTCTTTCCATCAACTTTTGTTTTTAATCAATTTCATCAACTGTTGTTGTTGTTTGATCGACATTTATCGTATCTACTTTTAACGCTCGAAGAACGGGATTCAAATAGTTCTATAAACCTGGAAATTATTGCGCGAACTGTGTTAGAGTTTGCAAAAATTGATCTCGTGAAGTTATGCCTTTTGTTCCAGAAATCAAGTTTGTTTTACGCTAACTTATTATGGACAGAGTGCTGCATTATTGGATCCACTAGTGCTGCTGTTAATTTGCTGTGCTAATTTAGTAGTATTTTTATTGCACTACTTTAAATTGCTGTTTATACTCTTTGTGTGTTAGTGATTAAAGAGAACTTTATGCTTTGTTTTTACAGGTATTCTGATTTTGTGGTTAATGAAGTGGATTTGGATGGGAATGTTGTTCACTTGACCTCCCTTGAAGCACCAACTGAGGTTTTTAAGTGTCGGATATAGTTTGATGTTCACTTTGTTTGCTACAACATGTGTTTTGAGTTTAATGTTTTTATTTTAATGACGCAGATAGCAGAGGAACCTGAAACAAAGATGACGGGTCAACTGAATGGTGATCATGGTGCTGAAATTGAGTCATTTAGAGCTTTAGCTGGTGACGTTGACGCCAACTCTCTGAAAGAATTCATAGATAAAATTAGGTCAGATGTTGAAGATGGAGCTACCTCCATTGTTCTTTCTCCAAGTTCTGATAAAGTTCACCGGACTGTAGGAATTTATTTTCTCTATCTTTCCTTCAGTTAACTGTAGATTTGATTAATGCATATTCATCAACAATATGTTTAGTTACTTTTTATTGATAGTCATTCATCCCTACAGGCAGTGCATAATTTCTTTAAAGAAAGACTCAAGTTCTTGGTTACCGATACAATAGATGGACCTGAGCCCTCATCAAAATGCATTCGTGTGAGATTGAATTCAGGCAGTAATAACGATAGAGGCCGTGGTTCTAAGAAGCGGAAAGGCAGAGGTGACGCCCCTTATGATAGTCGGGGTTCAGATCACTGGCCAAGTCATCTTGGAAAATTCCTCAGGTAATGGAAGTTGTTAATTTTTAATTGATTATATATTGTTATTATAACTAATTGCTCCTTGAAGCAAATATGCCCAACCATGTAATTGGCTTTTAAGGATTTGTAAATCTAACTGAGTTTTACAAATCTGTTAGATCATAAACATATCAACAGATGTATATTATTTGGCATTTGCGTAATAGCTTGGTATGTATCACTCCTTACTAGGTCTCCAAAATCCAGGGACATTTGTTCATTACATATTTGGTAATTATATCAAAATACATAGAGGTTCGCTTCATTAGATGGCGTACATACATTTTTATACTAACCAAGTAACCCCTTTTTTTTACTACTGATGGGGTTCCTAACAACTAGAAGGTAAAAATAATATGGGTATTCTATACTTTTGAAGGCTTACAGTTCTTCTTTGAATTAAGCACCTACCAGGTCTCATTTATATACTATGAAAGCTTGTGAATGTTTTCAAATATGCATCCCCAGATTTCATCTATGCAAGGAAAACAAGGATACACAAGAGGCACTAGGGTTGATTGGAAAGATGCTTGGGATTCAGGTTATTGTTTTTATTATGGTGGTTACACATCATTTGTGTAAATTATTATGGTAATTTAATAGAACTGTTGAAAAGAATCATTTTTTTTTATATTTTTTTATCCTTCAGTACTATATATTAGTCCTTCCATCCCATATAAATTGACACTTCCAATTTTTTAATATTCATAAAATAATCGTAATATTTTTCATGTTCCAGTTGCTTATCTTCCAGTCATCACCAGTACATAAAACAATATGGCGTTACTCTGGTCCATTAGATAGGGCTGTTATATTCTTATCGAAGATAATTTTTATAAAATATTTGCCAAAGTAGAAAGTTGCAGTTTTCATGGGGAAGACGGAATGCCCCCTCCGCTCTTCTCTTCCGTGTTATTTAGGTTTTTGTAGGGTCCATATCGTGTATAAACAATTTGCACACTTTCGGTGACTATAACTTAATTTTACAGCCAAGGTCATTTGGATTTTCTGGTACAAAGGATAAGCGTGCTGTAACAACTCAACAGGTACCTATTTTTTTGCTGTACTTTTGGGTAGGATTTGAAATGGTTTAAAGACACAGGGAGTCAGGGATGGAACTGTAACAAAAGAAATGAAACTAACTAGTTTGGAAGTGGACCTAAAACTTTTGGCTAGTGGTTCAAGCCCACTTTCTTTGCCTAAAAGGATTTCTATTAAAGTAGAATTGAGAACCTTTCTTTTAGTTTAACTGACACCAAGAATCGAACCAGGTGTACTAGTTCTAACCTCTGGTTTGGTTTTCTAGGTTTATGGTTTTGACCATAGTTTACTCACCCCTACTTTTTGCGTCATTCATGTTAAAGCATATACGTGCATACATACACATGTATGCTAGCTATTTCTATGTGAGAGATGGATTAGAGCTGCTTGTTTTTCATCTTGACCATAATTTTAATGCTTAGCTTTAAATTACAAAATGCCTTGTGTAGTTTTAAAGTAAACCTGTTATTACTTAATTATAAATTACTCTATATGATGTCTTTCTTTTTTTTTTGTCATACTTCATATCTCAGGTCACTGTATTCAAGCAGCGTGCAAATAAATTGGCGAGTCTAAATAAAAGATTGATTGGAATTAAAGTTGGTAACTTTTGGTAAGGGCAAATATTTTAACGTCTTGGTCTGGTCATCTTTGATCAATCTTTATAGTATCATACTATCATGTGGAATTCGTGATTTTGTCATTATGTTGCATGTAGTTATGTCAATCAAGGGCTTCTTCTCGGTCAACTCCATGGGAATCGATTCACAGTCACATTGAGGTTTGTGCATAACTGCATAAGTTTCATTTATTCAAGTTACATTAGGTTTTCCATTTGGCTGATAATAAACCATAAAAAGCTGCGATTATTTTTCTGATGTTCTATAGGGGAGTGGTTGCAGATTCAGAGGATACAGTTAAAGCAGCAGCAGATGCTTTAGGAAAGCATGGATTCATAAACTATTTTGGCATGCAGGTACGTTCCGACTCAACACTAGAACACACTCTCTTTCTTTTTTTTTTTCTTCCAGTTTTTTATGCTATTTGATTTTTTGTTTATTTGTTACTGAGATATGCTTGATTAGTGAAAATAGTTTCATAACATCACTAAATTCTTTATAGTTGGAACATGGGCTCTCGTTCCCTTCTCCAAAATTGTTGCACAAATTACTTTATTGCTTCTGGTTTTCTAAAATAGAAAAGATGATTGATCGTATGTATTCTGGATTAGCGATTTGGCACTGGTTCTGTACCTACTCACCTTATTGGTGCTAAACTACTTCGTGGAGAATGGAAAGTGGCAGTGGACATGATTCTTGACCCAAGAGATGGTGATATCCTTCTAATTTTTTAGTGTTGCGAGGTTATTTAAACGATCCGAGAAAGATGCATCATGGTTATTTGTTTTCTTTAATATAAAATTTTGGACACAAAAGGATGACATAAGGCGGATTCGGGAATATTACAAAGAAAGTGAGGACATTGATGGGACCTTGAGACAATTGCCTCGCTATATGGTAGCTGAGAAGGCCATAGTAAGTTACATATCTTTTTAATCATATATTTCTCATTGATTTTATTTGTGTGTGTGCTGTTTATCAAGATATATTTTTCTATAAATCAATGAAGTTCACTGTTCATGTATGTTTACTGGAAGTATTGCCCCAAAATTTAAGGTACATATATAAAAGACTCCAAAGTCAACCTAGCCTTTTGATCCATTACCCAATGATGCCCTTCGCTGTTTCTGTTTAAATTTTGTAACTGTCACTTATTTCTTGAGAATTTAAACTTGTAGCATTGCAAATTAATATGATGTAGGGGCATAAACCATAATTCTACCCTGGATACTTTTTGGAAAAAAGGAAAGGAAACCATTTTTTGTCTCCCTTTCTTATGTTTTACACTGGTTTATATAGCTAGGCAAGTACCATTTTTTTACATTTTGTAACTGAATTATGTTTTGATCTTATTATCAGCTGCAGTCTTTGAAGAAGAGTCCTGGGAACTACTTGCAAGCTCTGAAGGCTGTACCTAGGACCCTGAGAATGATGTAAGTATCACGTTTGTTTTCAAAGTTGGAATAGTAACAAATAACATATAAGAATGCTCCTTTGGGTTCTGAATCCTCATCTCCTATGCTGTAGTTACATATTTAATATTTAAGAACTTTATTTATTAGTGCTAAGCTTGAAGCATTTTAATTTATCAATGGATGGTGGTTAACCCATCGCTGATTTGGTTTATGGATCAATGGTCTATAGTTATTGCATGTTAAGTAAGTTAATTACTTGAGTAATAAGTTTTTGTCAACATAAAATGGATTTTTGTTTACTTTTCAGGTATGTACACAGTTACCAAAGCTATCTGTGGAACCATGCTGCTAGCACGAGAGTACAAAAATATGGTCTGAATCGTTTATGATTAAATACATGTTTCAATAGCTTAATTTATTTATCTCTCAAAATGTATTTGTTCGTGAACCATTTTTGTAGCATCAAAGGATGGTTTAAGTAAAATCATGCTTTTTTTTTCAGGGACAAACCAAGTAGTGTTAGGGGATTTGGTCTATTGCAATGAGGAAAGTTGTAACGAGGCTAAGCAAGTTGAAGTTAAGCAAGTTGACGATCTTGATGATGAAGAAACCGGGTGCAATGATTCATCTGAAAATAACCATTTAGATGAGGCTGATGCACTTGCCTCTGAAGGAAGTTGCACCTCAGTTAAGGTCAGATAATACTATATCAGATATCAATATAATCCAACTGTGAACACACTGTTTCAATGAAGTAGACATCATGTCAATAGGGTGATTTGGAGCAGCTTCCATTTCCCTTGTAATTGACCAACTTCTAAATTTACATGGCAGTCCATACTAGTCAAAGACTGAAGCAAGTTGTTTAATTTTAAGTCAATTGCTAGAGTTTTGTTAGTTGATTATGTCATTTATGTCTGAGCAGTTAAATACAAACTGTATTATGGCTTCTTTGGAACAAGCTTATCACTATCTTTGTTTTCTTGTATATAGGTTGTCAACGATGAAGACCTTGCTTCAGGGCGCTACACTTATACTGATGTTGTTCTTCCTTTGCCTGGGTAAACTCTCACTTCTTGCTACTTCAAAGTTTTAGGATGTGGATTTTGGTCATGCTACTTATTTTCTGTATCTTATGTGGCAGTTCAAGGGTAATATATCCACAGAATGACATCGAACAATGTTATCAAGATTTGGCCAAGAAGGTGTGTTGTTTGTTTTGCTATTGTTTACGCGCGCACACACACACACACACACACACACACACACACACACTAGAAGTGTTCATTTTAGAACCAATCAACCCTTTTAATATATATTTTATGGATTGGCGAGAATGCTTGTGGATTTCAGTATGTTTGAGGTTTAATAGTAAATAAAATATGGTATTGACAGCAGATTGTCTACACGTGCACCATGTATATACACTACATGCACAAGTGCACATTGTTATACTTTTTTAAAAGAAAGTTCAGGAGAGGAGATAAAATAACTTAAAAAAAGCGGGGAAGGAGAACTAAGCTATTATTTCCTTCAGTTTTATCCTTTCTATTGGGGCACTATGCACACATGTTTATGCCCTTCTCACAGCTCTCAACTTTATATTGGTTTTGAAATGAACACACCCACCTATACACACACACACAAACACATCCATACATATACACTTGTACAAATACATACCATACATATACACTAGACTTATGGAAATTGGCTACAAAGGATAAAAGCTAAATTGTCAGGATTTATCTTTTTACAAACAGAAATCATCTAGAATATTATCATATGTATTACAGGGTTTCATGAGTTGGCCTGCAGAACCAATATGTACTCTCTATTTTGTCTTCTCTCAATCATAATTTATTCCTTTAGTTCTCTATGTTTACATGCTATTTTAATTAACGATCTCACATCGATCGTGAATGGAATGTTTGTTGCATGACAGGATGGTGTCAGCTTAACAGAGAGTATGCATAATGTCAAGTAAGTTATTCTGCTTTGTTGTATTTTATTCTTCTTGCATACATTATCTATGTAGCATCCAGGTAGTATGCTATCCTTCAACTTGAGAGGCCTAAACAGACTGGATATGGCTTAAATGAATAGTATATTAAGATTTGTGATAGAAAACATTAATACATTATCATAGAGCAATGATACAGATCCACAGTTTGAATATGTATTCTGATGGATCATGGATGTGCATTAGTCTCTATGTGATAGAAAACATTAATACATTATCATAGAGCAATGATACAGATCCACAGTTTGAATATGTATTCTGATGGATCATGGATGTGCATTAGTCTCTATGTCTGAGTAAATGCCACTAAATTTTGCTAGGGAGTTTTCGCTGACCAGCATGACCGGAGCTTATCGACGGGTATTTGGAAAGGCAAAGGATTTTGAATGGTGAGTTATATATTTTCTTTCGTATCATTTATACATGAGATATTGTAATTAGTTTATTGGTAGCACTACTTTTCTAATGCTGATTTCATTTGTACAATAACTCAAAACGAACTGTTTAAAACATGCCAAGTTAGTCTTTTTAAGATGTTTAATGCAATGACTAGTTGCTAATCAAAGTGGGGAGAGATGCTTGAAGTGCAAGGATCAGAGGTTTGGGTTATACTTTCTCTCTGACAAGTCAGATAGGCTTACACGTTGAAAGGATTGAAGGTTGTTTCAAGTGTACTTCTAATGCACACAACCTTCTAAACCCCTTTATGCAAAAAAGTTTGATTATATAGTTTGCTGTAATTAACAGGCTTATTGTGTTTATAAAAGAAACTGGATAAAGTGTTTGAAGCACCCACTTTGCCATCTGTAGATTATTTAGACCAATTTATAAGAAGTTTGTTTGCGGTTGGCTGTTGCAGGGAGTTGATAAAGTATGGAGATGTAAGTATCCCGTTGACCATGACAGATTTAGACATGGTTACTAAAGCCAACAAAACACCAAATGGAGAAACCGTGTTGAAAGAAGAGGAGGAGACCTTAGGGGAGCAGTTAGCCCTGAAGTTGAGTTTCACACTTGCAGCATCTTGCTATGCAACTATGGCAATCAGGGAGCTTCTCAAAACATCAACTTCTGTAAGTATAATCCATCCGAGACCGCCCATTTTATCTCATACTTAAAATGACCAATTACCCCCATCTATGATGGATGAGGGGTATTAACCGGCTCTTTTACATACATTGATGAACGTGTCAACAACCTTTCTTCTGAAGTGCTTTAGTATACAACCAAGTATTTTTGGTTGTTACGTTGCATCTATTTGGTCACATCCTTGATTAACTAGATTAGTATTTGTTGGCTGTCTCCTGGTCTTGTGTCTATGTTTGCATGATTTGAATTGCATACACACTTATTTTTTATTTTGCAGGTTGCTTTTCACAAAACATTGAATTAGTAGACTTTTGACGTTAGATATCAATTATGATGAGGTGAAGTTATGGTATGGAGGAGGGAGGGAAGAAACGCTTCGGTAGGTTGCTGATCTTTCCACCAATAGTTAAAGAAATTTTGTCTCTTTTACAACATATCCTTACCTTAAGTAAGCATTTGGATTTGGCAAAAAGAATTCATTGTTGGACAACAATGATTGATAGAGGTCACGGCAGTATGAACTGTTTTAAATTACTTGCTTGATAACATGGTTGTCTGACATTTCTGAAAATTTAATTAAAAATGTTTATCTCATTAGGATTGATTTCTAAATGGTTAACATTTTCGGGAATAAAACAATGTTTTAAGCTGTGTTTATACTTGTTTCCTATATACAATGCTTTAAAAACAATGTTTTCATTATACAATGTTCTTAAGTTAAGCATGTTATTTGGAAGATGTATAATATTTTCTATGTTTAGAGGGAAATGCATGAAATTGTTACGTAAATATAGTCTACTTCGGGATGTTTAAGTGGGTTGGACCAAAAAAAACTAGTAGACATCCCTACTAAGGGAACCCAAAACCTTTGATGGTAGTTAATCACACAGCGATTCGATTTAGGTTCACGATTAGGTTATTTGTTAATGTTAGTCACACACTTAAAACTCAACATGCAAGTTGTTTATTGATCAAGCAAGAATCTTTCAGCTTCTTAGAGTAATGTTTCAGCTGCTATAAAAAAGGATGACATTCAATCAACTATTTCAGGAAAATATTAAACATCTCATTATCTCCTACAAGGACTCTGAGATTTACTAAATGTCGTGTTCCAGAATTACTACTTACATTCGAAAAGCTCTCCAAAACTGCAACCCGAGGCAGAAAAATTAACAATTACGTTAGAAATTAGTGTACAGTTGCCATTTATGTTCTGAGTCAGGGTCAACCAACTTGCGAGATGCTTGCCACAATTGTGCTTCGATTGCCAATTTTCGAAGTTCAATTAGACCACGCTCAACTACAACAAGGGGCACATCATTAGAATTAGGATGTATTCAACAACAATCAACAGGAGCAATAACAAACTGACATATTAATCTACTTTTCAACTGTATACATAAGAGAGTTCAAATGAGAACTCTTTTCGACCTGAAGGAGAGTTTTAAATATTAACAATACTCTTTGAACGATCTTCGACCCGGTTAACCTTTCCTTTTTTAGCTGTTTTTTTATTTATTTGACACGTTAAGAAGATTCATCAAGTTATCAAGAGAAAGGTTGCATGCAGTACATGATTTGTCACCCCAGTTCTCGTTTCTAAACATAACTGTAAGAGAGATGGGTACCGTTAACTGCATCATGTGAAGTAGGTGGATAACCTTGGTTAATCCAAAACTGCAACCGCTCGTCTACAATATCTGGTTCTAACCCATGAATCTTAACCCTTCTCCAAAAGTATAAGAGCCAAGCCTGCATATATGCATTAATTTCCACCTCAAGTCATCTGCTATACAATTTAGATCACTGGAGAAAGCCTTGCAACAAAACTTAATTATATTAAGCCATTTGATGATAACAATGGGTAAATATGTAGTTTAAGCAATTCTTTGTGGTGACTACAATAAATGCCTATGATATCTTCGGAAGTACAAAATAAAGGCACTTTAAATTAGAGGTGTCAATGATAACAAGACTTGGTATTTGGTAACATGTCAAATGGGTAATGGGTCAAATGGATCCAAAATGTAGTTAAATGGTTATAACAACTTAAAGCACTTTATTAATTATCATTTTATAAGTACTTATAGTTTTTATAATCGTATGAAAGGCATTACAATCACATTGAACTTATAACCCAAAACCACAACACTCATAGACAAAGCACATGCAAAAACAACTTACTAAATTGAGTATTGTAGGGATAGGTAGGAAAATAATGAGTGTTCAACTTACTTGCTTGAACAGCACATCCTCAGACTCCTGTTTACTCAACTCTGAGGAAAAAACATTTATAATTTTTCCATCAGATATATCATTCCTATACAAATTTATGCGCAAAAATAGGTAGCGAAGACTCGACTTATTTAACCAATTCATTTCAATTCTCATTTCCTGTTTGTTAATCTCGTTTGAGACCAACACGCTAGAGAACAGAAAATTAACGACGATAACTATCCTTTGATACCTCAAGAATGATGCTAATGAACAAAAAGTTTGTTATCATTGATACTTTAATGTAAAGGACCATTCCCTAAATGCATGTCATATCAATATATCATCAATCAAACGATAATTACATGAAGGGTCCCTCTGAATTGTCCATATAACAATTAAGGTCCTCAAGAATCTGAAATTACAAACTCGGTTCAAACTTCTAAGTTTTGTTAGCAAGTAAATGTCTATCATTGACAAGTAATGTTTCCTATCATTGACAAACATCCCTAACATGCGATGTATGATTAAAAATACATGTGTATACTATTACCTAAAAATAACATCTATTTCAATCATGCACACACATAGAGGTTTTGTGCTATGAGAGTTGGCTATGCATAGATGTAAGGGGGTCAAATATATTACAAACTTACCATATTGTTCCCATGTATGCTGGCCCTTTATTGGTAGCTTTGTTTCATCTACTGTCATGCCGAAAAAGAGAGATTAAACATGTGCAGTTAATTATTCAATAAACTATATGCTAATATCTTCATGTACACACCCAAAAGAAGTAATTTAGTTCTCATCAAGTATATCAAAAATACAATCAAAATAATAGGTCGCTGAAAGTGTGATCTATGATAATGGAAAAACATAGTTCAGATTTTTTTATCTACAACCATTCCAGTTGGTAGTTTATTTGGTTCCAACAGTTGTTCATTTGTAGAACCCGTTGATGCTAAGAACACTGTGAAGGAGTAGTAGGGTAAGACGTCGTCGTTGATCCAAGGGAGTATGGTTAAGAGTTAAGAAGAAAGGTATATACAAAAATTAACACAACTAGACATTTTGAAACTAACCGCAGTTGCCAGCACACCTATTCGCCCATCGCTGCTTAGCCATTGCTAGTGCTAGTGCATCCTCTATCTATGAAGAAGAAAAAAGACAAAAAAAAATCATATGAAACCTACTTATCTGTAAATACATTGGCTAGCGGGTGGAGGGAAGTAGTCTCAATGGTGGTTGCCCATAATATAAGGCTGCGAGTTACAATCATGAGAAGGGTGTGAGGTGAACCTTGAGAAGGGTCATTTCGCGGAGACCTCTTTCGACTAAAAGCATACTTTCCACGCTCCCCTCTCCTGAGATTTCACTTGCATCCTTAGGAAATTTCTTTCTCTCCTCTTTATCATTGTTTACTGTTCATAGTAAAATATGAAAAGTCTTAGGTTTTGTGAGTAAAAAACCGAATACGTATAAATGTTCATGCAACTAGATTACCCATCATATTTTCATGTTTTGCTTTCTGTCCAGCAGCATTTACAACTTCAACAGGAAGAGGGGCAAATGATGACCAGTACTCGTATCTTGAACCTGCAATTTCTGAATGAATACCTGTGACATATTCCACTTGCCCAGTGAGTTTGAAACAAGCATGCGGCTAAAAACATTGTTTAACAAGGTGTGGCTTGAAGAGGATTAGAGGACACTGCATTTAGTTAAACACCCGGATGTCTCCACTTTCGTTAATAATGATAAACTATTTCTTCAATGTATGTATCAACTTAAATAACTGAATGACATGTTAACAATATGAGTAAATTTACCATGTTGAACACATAAACTCCAATACCGAGCAAGCCAGCATCTCTTAAGAACGACCTCTTCCTGAAATTAACACAATAAATGGTGTATACAAAATTAACATATGCAAGAAATATATGAGTATGTAAATCATACTTCTACCTTTTTAGCATACTAACCATTGTATTTGAAAAAACGAAAAGAAAAAAGATTAACTGCATAAAAAGGTAATCAAAAGTTGCAATTTCTGTTCAGGTAACCAACTTTCTTTATACCACAAATAACCCAAGAGAGCACCAAGGTGCCAATAGAAATGGTTTAGTAAGTTTCGAGTGACTATTATGCAACAAGGCTGAAGTAAGATTAATCAAATCACGCACTTGACATATATCGGTTCATTACTTAATTTAGCAAATAGAATGGTTAGTTTGCAAAAAATACAAATACAATCGGTAGAGAAATAATTTTCTTTATTTTAAGTCAAGGCCATGGTTAGTAGATACCATCTCTTCATGTGTGAGTACCATTCTTTGGGTCATTGTCTTAAGCAATCTAACTTCACACTCGGTTTCATAAAGTTGCTCCATGGCAGACGTTGCATCATCCCTAGCAGTCTTATCAAGGAAGAAAATACAATTACAATCGAGTCAATAGTCAATTACAAAATCATAAATGTTCCATACAAAAACCATGATTTAAAAATAAACGTACAAGATAGATTTCTGTATACCTCAGCTTCTGCCCGAAGAGCATCTATCATTTCCCCTCTAATGGCAGTATTGTGTGCAGCATTTTGTGCTGCTGCAGCTTTCAAAGCAGCCTGCAAGAAATTTATTTACCACATTGTAAACCATTGCATATCAAATAGTGAGAATCATATTTGTTGTTATTAAGATAGAACAGTCAAACCTCCCGTTGTTGCAAAGCGGCTTCCTTTCTGAACCGAATATAATAATTAGAAACAGTTGGAGAGATGATAACTACTAACCAGTATATTGAAATATTAATGCTTGCCTGTTCAAAAGTTTGGCTTCTAAAGAAACACCTTCCCCAAGATGAGCAACCTATTCGTAAGAGATTTTATCGATCTTTACTGAATTTTAAATCATAATAGATAACCAGACAGTAAACACATAAAAAGCAACAGGCTTGTACTTGGGATAACAAACACATTTTGCTTGTGGAGGTGAAATTGTACCTGTTTTTCAAGCTGCCTAGTCCTCACTTCTGCTTCGTTACACCTTTCCTCTGCAATTCGAAGCTGGAGAGAACATAGAGAGAAAATTTATACACAAATCAAATACTATTCTATTGACCAAGCAATATGTGTGTAACCATATGAGACTAGTTACATATTTAAATGTAATTTTAGTCTAGAAGGTATCTATGTATAATATTGAACTCTGTATATGCTACACATACCAACAAGCCTAATACATGATAATCTAAACATAGATATATCATGTCCAACTTGCCCAACAGCACAAGAACCAAATCAGGGAAAAATAAATATCCTTGAAAACATTAGATATCAGAAAACAAAGTTTTAACATGGAGTGTGTTGTTGTGTCAACCAACTGTATATAAATCAGATATAAATAATCAAGCGCACTCATGGCCTGCGTTAATCCTATTAGATAAGGAAATAATGCATGAAGTTCATAGTTAACCAATACTGCAGTCAAGAACTGCATTGATCCTATTAGATCAAGAAATGATGCAACTAATTTATATCCAGCTATTTGTATATTAAGAGGAGACAGATAAACAAGTTTAGTGCCAATACCTTTTCAAGCAAACTCTCATTTTCTTCCTGTAGCATGTCAATCTGCAATCAGAATATATACTTGTTAGTGGGACCCAAAACTTTCTTGATGTTGTTTTGGAGAGAAAAAGTGGTGGTGGTGGGGGGGGGGGTACCTCATCTTGCATAGCAGAAGTAGAAGCCGGAGCAGAAGTTGAAGCCGAATGCTGGTTACTTGATTCCCTAAAACTTAAAGCACTCAAATCTAGAGATAACCTGTTAGAAGTACAAATATAGCTTAAACTTGTTTTTACGTGTGAAGTGTAAAGATTAATTAAGCTGTATAATTTACACTTGCGTAATTGAAAATCAGAAATAAAAAAACACAGAATATTTCTGGATATAAAAATACCTTTTATTCTTTAGATTAATGGGTTGAGTGTCTCTTTCACCGGTTAAAGAAGATGGCCTTAGTGACAAAGCAACACTTGGGGGTACCATAATCACTGGCTTCATTAATGAACTTGGGCGACTCGTTGAGACTGTCCAGGCTGAATATGGCTGTTCCATTTGTCGAACAAATTGTGGTGACCGGTTAGCCCGGGCAGAAGTAGGTTGAACATGTTCCATAATAGTATTCGATGCAGATGACGGAAGGCTATTTGATGTTCGAATTTGGTCAGTTGAAGAACGGCCAATAGATTTTGCATGTGGAACTGACTGTTGTCCTGTAGCTGTATGAACTGTCTAATACAACATAATAACCGAATTGTCATGTTAAGATTGAGTTTAATACATCATGCGTGGTGCGTCTTAGTAGGGTCTGGGGGACCACTATCACGTTAATTTTTGGTCTGAAAGCTTAAAAATTTATGCGCATTGAGATTTTTTTTTTAAATTATTTTTGTTCAAGCTACGCCATTGGTTACATATAAACTTACCATAGGTGAACGAGGCCGGATTTGAGATCGTCCAATGGAGGAGGAGGTGACGGTGGTAGGATTATAATCATACAAAAAATCGTCATCGTCTTCACTATCATTGGTTAATTGATGAGACATCATCCGAGCCAGTCTTTGTGCAGCCTCTTTAGTGTTCTGTGATCTCTTCACAATCGAACCAGAACGTGAATGTCGTCGTGGTATCGATGCCGTCGGTGGCGACAATTGACCGTCGTTACCATCACATGAGGTTACGTTTCTCTCCTTCACGTAAACAGGTTTCATTTCACGATCCATTCCTTCCTGCATGATCCAAGGCTCAAATTTTGACATTATTATAAAAAATGCAATGTGATGGTATCATTATCATATACGACGTTTTCATTTGAATTGAATTTGATGATTAATGAATATCATCAACACTTGTTATGAACACAAATTTTCCTGTAACTAACGCAATAGAATGAAATTGATGATTAGAGTGTGGTTAATGAGGCTGCAAATAGTTAATTAATTAAGTTGTGATTAAAGTAAGTACCTGCGATCGATCAAATAGCTAGCTCTGATTGAAACTCGATCTGATCACAATAAGATTCAGTTGTATTAAAAGGAACTAAATCATCGATGAATAAGTTGGCATGTAATAAGTTTTTTTTATTTGAAAATTATTATTTTTAGAGAAAAAACATACGTGTAAAAACATTTAATTATAGACAGAATGGTGTTGATAGGAGGACGAAACGAACAAACTCACTTGTCCTGATTGGAAGTCGGAGAACAATGTTGGGGACAGGGTGAGCCGCTTTTTGAATATGGTGAGTTATTCAAGTCTGTTGAAGAATTAGTGGAAGTGGACGAAGAAGGGAAGGATTCTTGTCACTCGCCCCTTTTTTACGTTTATGAAAATACCAGGCTTTATACTCTTTTCGAAAACTAAACTAAAGTAGTCCGTCAACCTAAAAACATAGGACTTTTCACATTACGAAAGGGGTCTCGTGGATGTCGTGCTGATTCATCTTTTGTTTGTTTTGGATCCAACTAAAAAGGCCCTTTGCTTTATATTAGCGCTAACGTGTCCTTACAATTGAAAGACATTATAGCACTCCTTTTATAATATAAGAAACTGAATGGCTTCAGTTGGTCACTTGTGGGAAATGAAGTCTTTGATGCGTGAGAAAGAGGGCTGCCCTTGCAAGGCTTGATTCTATGTTTCTAGTGAACGGACAGTTAACAATTAGTAGTTGGCCCCGATCTCAGTGCATGCGCTTGGGATCTCATGCCTTGTTTTGTTGACGTCATGCATCTGAAAAACATTTGTTACTGTCGCAAAATGCATTGGTTTAAGCATGTAGTTATTACTTGTCATACCACTTTAATAACGTTTCTTTATAAATAAGTTTAAATAAATAAATCTTAAAAGTAGTTTGTTTTTTAGTTTTTCTTCCACTTTAATATGTTTATTTTAAATTTAATGGTTAAAATAACTTATTTCTATGCGTCAATCCTCCTGTCTTATTTAATACTAGGTTTAATACCCGTGTGTTACACACGGGTTAAATAATAATATTTATAAAGAAATTATAACCATTATATTTAACAATTTGTAAATATATAACATTTAAGGAGTTGGCTCCATCAACTTGCATGGTGAAAAATTTAGCTAAATTTTACCTCCCAAACTTCCTATTATAGAAAAAAAAATCCCTCAAAAAATTACCCCCTAAAAGTTTGATTTATTAGATAGATCTCATCCAAATAAATTTGGTCTTAAAAGCATGATGCTTTTTTCCAAGTTTGTGTTTGAACTTTACTAGTGTAAAGTACGAAAGTTTATGTGTTTACCAAAACATAACAGGCAAAATAAAGTTATTATATAATAAACAAATAAGTTACTTTTTTGTTAATGGCCAAACAAAAGTTACTTGATATAGTTCTTTATTTTCTTTCATTTCACCTAATAAACATCACACCACCTATGTATATTTTTTTTCTGTAAGTGTAAGCTTTAACCTCTCTTTTTCATCATTTTGATACCAAAATTGATGATTGATTCTGACATTTACTAAATCTTCAATTCATTCATTCATTCATGTCCAAACCTTTTTTCTATTTCTTCAAAAACTCACTCACCACAAAAGACTTTTTCTTTCCTTCACAGGACGGCAATTCCATTTCTTTTGCTTCTGCGATCCAACCATGACTCTCACTTAGCCAGGTTTTATTATTATCATCATCATGTCTTTAGATCTTCCCCCTTTTCATCATCAATCACATCTTCTTCAACAACGTAAGTAGCTCAACAACCCCTTTTAGTTACTCAGCTTCAGTTTTCACTTGGGCTTTTCGTCGAACACCTTACAGGCAGGTGCATTTTTTGTTAACTAATAGATCGATTTAAAAAAAGGTGTGTGATGTTGTTTAGATCATCACCACAAATCCATCACTTTTGATCCACACATTCACCTTCCATCATCTAACTCCGGTATGAGTTTAGATGATGCCCAAATTGTCAATGTTAATATTCCCCAACAACAATCACCCAACAATTCATCTTCCCAAGAACAGATTCAGTCTAAAAGCTGGAGAACTAACTCACTCCAAGAACCTGGGTTTGTAGATTTGGGATCAAAAAGAGTGCCACATGGATCTAGACAAGGAGATGTTGATTCTGAAAGATTTAGCATATCCATGTCTCATAGAGAGATTAATGATGAGGATGCAAGGTTGGTTTATGTTAATGATCCTTTAAAGACAAACGAAAGGTTTGAATTTGCGGGAAATTCGATTAGAACAGCTAAATATTCTGTTTTTAGCTTCTTGCCTAGAAACCTATTTGAACAGTTCCACAGAGTTGCTTACATATATTTCCTTATTATTGCGATTCTCAATCAGCTTCCCCAGCTGGCGGTTTTTGGGCGGGGTGCTTCTATCTTGCCATTATCCTTTGTTTTGTTAGTTACAGCGGTTAAAGATGCTTATGAGGATTGGAGGCGTCATAGATCAGATCGGATTGAAAACAATCGCATGTGTTCTGTTTTAGTAAACGAGAAATTTCAGGAGAAGAAATGGAAAGATATTCAAGTAGGGGAGATCATTAAATTTTCTGTAGATGACACTATTCCTTGTGATGCAGTGCTGCTTTCCACAAGTGACCCGACTGGGGTTGCTTACATCCAGACTATAAATCTTGATGGTGAATCGAATTTAAAAACACGTTATGCAAAACAAGAAACCCTTTCTAAAATTCCTGAAAAAGACATGATTAATGGGTTGATCAGGTGTGAGAAGCCTAACAGGAACATATACGGTTTCACGGGCACAATGGAGATTGATGGAAAGCCTTTATCACTTGGACCATCTAATATAGTGCTTCGTGGTTGTGTGCTTAAGAACACTAATTGGGCGGTAGGAGTGGTTGTTTACTGTGGCAGGGAGACCAAAGCTATGCTCAACAGCTCTGGGGCCCCATCAAAAAGGAGTCGTTTGGAGACACGTATGAACCGTGAGATTATCTTGCTGTCGGTTTTCCTTGTTGCTCTGTGCATGGCTGTTTCTGTTTGTGCTGGTGTTTGGTTGAAACGCCATGAAAGTGAGCTTGAGATATTACAGTTTTATAGAAAAAGGGATTATTCTGAGCCAGAAGTTGAGAACTACAACTATTCTGGTGTTGGAATGGAGATATTCTTCACTTTTCTTATGTCGGTGATCGTATTCCAAATTATGATACCCATTTCTTTGTACATATCCATGGAACTCGTGCGTGTTGGCCAGGCTTACTTCATGATTAGGGATGATAAGATGTATGATGAGACTTCAAACTCTAGATTCCAGTGTCGGGCTTTAAATATAAATGAGGATTTAGGACAAATAAAGTATGTATTCTCTGACAAAACTGGTACACTGACAGAAAACAAGATGGAATTTAAATATGCAAGCATATTCGGTGTAGATTACAGTGGGGAGAGAACAAACTTTGAAGGCGAACAAAGGGGCTACTGCATTGAAGGTGCTAAATAGTTTTCTATTTCTCTTCATCTACAGTTCCTTTATTTTTATTTATGTGTAGTTTGATCATTCATTTTTGTAGTCATAATGTAATAGACTGTTAATGTTGTTATCTTGTGTTAGTGGACGGGCAGGTTTGGAGGCCGAAAATGAAGGTAGAGGTTGACAAGGAGCTGCTTGAACTATCAAAAACTGGAAATAGTACAAAGGCTGGCAAACATATCTTTGATTTCTTTCTTGCATTGGCTGCTTGTAATACAATTGTGCCTATTGTTGTTGACACATCTGATCCTGCTGAAAAGTTGGTGGATTATCAAGGGGAATCTCCAGATGAACAGGCACTTGTTTATGCTGCTGCTGCTTATGGTTTCATGCTTATGGAACGTACTTCTGGTCACATTGTTATTAATATTCAAGGAGAGAGACAAAGGTATATTAGTAACCGTTTCAACTTTGGCTTACATTTCCCTTTTTTTACTTTTAAAGCTATTTTCTTGAAGCATACCTACTTATGATTATCTGTAAGTTATTAATGTACACCAAGTAGCTCCTTTTATTGTGCAAATTTTATGCAAGTATTAGAAGGAAGGATAAACCACCTAAGTCATATTATAATTTGATCAACTATCTATCATGACAGCACAGGTTTAACGTTCTTGGAATGCATGAGTTTGATAGTGACAGGAAGAGGATGTCAGTTATATTAGGATTCCCTGATGGCTCCGTAAAAGTCATTGTCAAGGGTGCAGATAATTCCATGTTTGGCATTATTGATAATTCTATAAATTTGGATATAATTAAAGCCACTGAAGGCCATCTCCATTCATATTCTTCCATTGGTTTAAGAACCCTTGTTGTTGGAATGCGGGAATTGGGTGTTCCTGAATTTGAGCAATGGCAGTCTTCTTACGAGACAGCTAGCACTGCTGTAATGGGTCGAGTCGCCTTGCTTCGGAAGGTTGCAATTAATTTAGAAAATAATCTTGAAATAGTTGGTGCATCTGCAATTGAAGACAGGTTGCAAAAGGGTGTGCCAGAAGCAATAGAGTCTTTAAGAAAAGCGGATATAAAAGTTTGGGTTTTGACCGGTGACAAGCAAGAAACCGCAATTTCAATTGGTTATTCTTCTAAGCTTCTAACAAGCAACATGAGACGGCTTGTCATTAATAGCAACTCCAAAATGTCATCTAAGAAGAGTCTAGAAGATGCTTTGGTTACTTCTAAAAATTTCTTAGCGTCTGAAGATGAAGACACTGGTGGTTCTGATGGTAATACAAATTCTGTTGCTTTGATTATTGATGGAACAAGCCTTGTATATATCCTTGACACTGAGCTTGAAGAGAAGGTGATTAATGAATATTCTTCAACAGACAAAGTTCCATTTGTTTAAGTTTAATCTTTATATATGCTAAATGATCTGTTAGTTTTCATCTTTCAGCTATTCCAACTAGCCAGTAACTGTGCTGTGGTACTTTGTTGTCGGGTTGCTCCATTGCAAAAGGCTGGGATTGTGGCACTGATAAAGAAAAGGACAGATGACATGACTCTTGCCATTGGAGATGGTAAGCATCGATTCTTATTCTATTCACCTGTGATATTTCATGAGACCATAAGTATTATATTTCTGTTTATAGAGTTGTAATACACCATTCGTTAGAGGTGGCAATATGGGTGGGTTCAGGGTTGGGCGGGTTTGGTGAATGTTCAATGCGGGCCTGGTTGTAGCTGTCCGTTCTATAGTGTGAGTTGAAACTGCCAGGTTTGAAGCCAGAATACTGCTGGATTTCTTACAAGCTCAACATCTTCTGACGATACAAGTCATATAACTGTAATTTTTGGGAACTTAAAAAAGATAGTGCAACTGACCTATATGGTCAAGTTGTATCTCATTTTCTATAAAAAGTGTTGTCATAGACTCATATCATTGTATGTCTGTGTTAAATTTTCCAGGTGCCAATGATGTTTCAATGATCCAAATGGCTGATGTTGGGATTGGAATTAGTGGGCAAGAGGGTCGTCAAGCTGTGATGGCATCTGACTTTGCAATGGGTCAGTTTAGGTTTTTGGTTCCACTTTTGTTGGTCCATGGACATTGGAATTACCAGCGCATGGGCTACATGATACTCTATAATTTTTATAGAAATGCAGTGTTTGTCCTTGTTTTGTTCTGGTAAGTCTGTGCATCTCCAATAAAAAACATAAATATTCACCTTCTGATTTTCTTTCAAAATTTTGATCGTAAATTTTGGGCTTGGTATTTTATGTTTAGCTAATTGCAATTGGTGTATTCCCTAAAATATTTCCGTAGGCCCCTCAGAATGACCCAATGCATGAGGTGTGAAAAGTCCATGTATTTTGTATTTTTACCAATTCAAAGTAAAATTGAGGTTGCTCTAGAGGTTGCCAATGGGAGTGTGGGCAAAATGACCTGAAACACGTTTTGTATAATCCTTTCTATTAATGGTAAATGTGTTAAATATGATTACAAAAATTATATTATTTTGATAGTGTTATGTAGGAAGTTGTATGCATAAGAATCTCTACAATGTGCACCGTGTCGACCCATTTGACCTATTTTTTTACTGTTATTTTAACTTCCACATTCAATGTAAGAGATGAAACATAACCCAAGTTATCTAATTCATAAGCAATGTGGCGAAATTGTCACCTCTAGTTACATAATGAATACATGAGTATGTCAAAGGAAAAAGATCTCGAGCCCTTTAGGCTTTATCAACCCATTTCCTTTATAGCTCTCTTTTTATTCCCTTTTACTTTGTTACCCAAACTGACCCATTTTCATATGACCGGGTTGAAATTACCACATCTAGTGTTCATTTTTTAATATGTACACGGTTTTTTCAGGTATGTGCTCTTTACAGGTTTCACTTTGACCACAGCTATCACCGAGTGGAGCAGCGTGTTATATTCTGTACTTTACACTTCAGTACCCACAATTGTTATTGCAATTCTTGATAAGGATTTAAGCAGAAGATCTCTAATGACATATCCTCAGCTATACGGAGCTGGTCAAAGACAAGAAAGCTACAATTCAACATTATTTTGGCTTACAATAGCTGATACATTATGGCAAAGTATAGTTGTGTTCTACGTCCCCCTTTTTGCATACTGGAAAAGTGACATTGATGGTTCCAGTTTAGGAGATCTTTGGACCCTGGCAGTTGTGTTTCTGGTCAATATTCACTTAGCCATGGATGTTATTAGGTGGACTTGGATCAGCCATGCATCCATTTGGGGGTCTATTATTGCAACATGCATTTGTGTTATCATCATTGATGTGATTCCCGTGTTACCAGGTTACTGGTATGTATAACATCTTAGCCAATTTTCATTCATTAGTGGTGCCAAATTGGGTGGATCGGGCTGGTTGGGTCACAAGTTGTGATTCATAAATGGTTGGGTCAGATTGACCTATTCATTTTTTTTTACTTTTATAAATAGTTAGGGTGTTAAACATGATTACGTAACGTATACTATTGCAGTAGTAGTTTAATTTTTTAACCAATTGATTTAGAATTTTGGGTGTCTTGTGACATGTTTAACCCATTTGACCCATATCCTTTTGAGCGAGGTATTTCTATTTAAGTATTAAGCTCACATTAGGAAAACTTTTTAAATAAATATCTTGTTTATTCACTAAATTGTACCAAAAAGTTTGAAGAAATCATAACAATCATAGAGTTGAATTTTAATTTGTCTGACCTCAAAAAGTCAATTTTGTAACTTTTCCCGTTGTTATGGTAGCATGACTACACATTTTGTATCTACAACAGACCTATATATCTCTTCTATTATTATTTATACAAAGTTTGTGGTCTATTTTTGTAGGGCAATATTTGAGCTTGCAAGCCAGGGATCATTTTGGGTTTGCTTGCTTGGCATTCAGATAGCAGCGCTTGTTCCTCGATTTGGTATAAAAATGGTCAAACAACACTGTAAACCTTCTGATATTCAAATAGCAAGCGAAGCTGATAAGTTTGGAAATTCAATGGAGTTGGGTGGTCAAGAAATAGAAATGAATCCCGCTCGCCGATGACCTGTTTTAATCTGGTTCATTGCAATTTCTTCCTTTTTGTGATTTTTTTTACATTCTTTAGGTTGGTAGAGAAACAAGTTTTTCTCTTGCTTGCCACTGGCATTAGATGTGTAGTCTTTTCTAGGTTTGTATTAATGTAGATTATCATCATTTATGACCCGAATCGGATGTATGTCGCATCAATGTTTCTTTTGAAATTAGCCGAAATACGAATACGGAACACTGTATGCTTCTCCCTTTTATCAATAGAACCTTTTTCACTGTATGCTTCTCCCTTTTATCAATGGAGCTTTTGACCTTAACTTTACAAGCTTGTTGGATACATATTTATGATGTAAATCTTGATATTCTACACAATGGATGTTATATATTGTATAAGTACTGGTGATGGGTTTGACCAATTTTTTCTTATGAATAGGTTTTGAGTTGTTCATTTTTCCAATTTGGGTTAGCTTTATTTTTCTCACAAAAAAAAATCTAGGTCGAGTTGTTAACTTTGGTTCATCCTGGCTGGTTAGGTCACATATACTTAACGGAACAAACCCTTTGGATCTAACCTAGGTGAGCATGGGGCTTATGGCACATGCTTGTACCATTGAAACAACCACACTTGGTTTAAATCTCTTTTAACTCATTTTTACATATAAACAATATAAACGTTAAAAATAGCTAAAAACATATAAAATTTAGTGGTGGTTCACTAATATCGCCTTAAACCTTTACTATTCATATCAATGTTTATGAATTATATAGTTATATTAATAGTTAATTAATAATTTATGAAATACATAGTTAATAATAATATTTTCATAAATGTCATCATAATGCCTCTTGTTTGATGGTCAGAAGTGGTCTTTAGTTTAAGTCAACGAAACATTTAAATTAATAATGTAGAGTTAGAAATTCTGTCTCAAATCACGTTATCAATGATTGATAGCTCTAACGACTTACCGCACAGCAGAATAAAAACGTATAACAGCGTTAAACTTACTAAACTCATGAGTGCTAATAATCTGGTGGTTGTATCCCTCCCGCCACCGGCGGATGTAAAAAGTAAAAACACAGAGATCGAGCCATGCCCCAATCTTGTTTTACAATATGCTAGGGTTTCTGTTATCATCCAATTTCAGATCAAAATCGCCACTTCTTTTCACTTTCTTCACTCATAACATCCTAAAACGATGCTCAACCACTGACATACTTGCCTCTTCAAAAATCAATCCCTTTTCCCCTTTCATTTCATCCATTTTTCCTCCCGGAACAACAAAACACTTCAGCAGCTTCGCCGTTGATCAATTCTCCGATGACGAATACGAATGCGATTACGAAAATCACCCCGTACTTTTCTACTCTTTTGTATTGTTAATGAGTTTGGTGTTAGTTTTATTTAAATGTTTGCATTCAATTCAATACTAGTTTGACATATGAAGTTGATTTGAGGAGGCAATTTGTAATTTATAAACTTTGCTATTGTGTTAATGATGCTACTACTGTTTTAAGACCACTAATCATGCAGGTGACGAGCGGTTCCTTCTTTGATGTTTAGTAACACTGGTAGAATTTGATATTGCAGGTGTCGTCATCGGTGGCTAATATTGATGAGTGGAAGTGGAAACTTAGCATGTTGTTACATAACAAGACAGACCAAGAGATTGTGTCTAGAGATAAAAGAGACAAGAGAGATTTTGAGCAGATATCGAATCTTGCTAAGAGAATGGGACTTCACTGGTACCTGATTGTCAAATCATGTTCTTGACTATGTATGTTTTTGGTGTTTTTGTTTCTCTTACGCTACTAATCGTTTGGCGTTTAGTGAAATGTATGGAAAAGTGGTGGTTGCAAGCAAGGTGCCTCTTCCTAATTACAGGCCAGATCTTGATGATAAGCGTCCCCAAAGGGAGGTAAAGATGATCTGCTATTTTTTATGACAGTGCTCATATGGATGTGTATAGTGAAAGTGATTATGTGATATTGATTAGTTAGAAGTTAGAACATCAAGTTGATAATAGAAAGGATCTTAAAAAACATTGTCTGGACATGCTTATGATATTTGAAAGCTAGTAACTTTTGAGTGTTGGGGCAAATTACAATTATCTGAATCTATCAATAGAATCTTATATCGAGCAAGGATGTGAAAATAGTGATGGATATTTTGTAATCCATTGGTGTAGGTAGTTATCCCATTAAGCCTGCAAAGAAGAGTAGAAGGTTTACTGCAGGAGCATCTTGATCGAATGCAATTGAATTCTGGAGATGTTTCTTCCGATAAGAGTGAAATTAGTCATCAGGCTGAGTCGGTGAACAAGGGCGGTAATCCAGATCCTTTGCTAGATGGGACTCTTATGGAAAAGGTTCTACAGAGACGGAGTTTGCAAATGCGAAATATGCAACGAGCTTGGGAGGTACATCTGATATCATTGTATAAAAAGTTCTTGGGTAATTTATGGTGCATGCTAATACGTGTCAGGATGGTTTGGGTTGACCCCTAATCACTTTTTGTTCTAAAATCTAAGCATTTTTGTAAATAACTAGTTTTATATATGACTATAAATTTATATTATTTCACTGATATGTTTTGCTGTATCAGTTTTTAGGAGGTTTATGCATTAAAAATACAATTTTAAGCTAAATATATATTTATTTTACTTGTTGACCTATTTGAGATTTGACACAACCTGAATGGGTCAAAATCGCTACTTTATTTTTTATGCTTTTCCACTGAACTTGATAAAAATAATAACACTCACAGAAGCATCCCAATTGTACTTGCAATATCTAAAAATGGTTGTGAAAGTTCAATTTCTGGTCAGTTAGGAGATATGCATTTTGCTATTTAAAAAAAATCCTCCAATTTACATTTTATGCACAGGAATCACCAGAGGGCAAGAAGATGCTGCAGGCACGCATGTCCCTTCCTTCTTTTAAGGAGAAGGAAAGGCTGCTCCAAGCAATTGCTCAGAATCAGGTTTGTCTTCTGGTCCATACTTTCTTCTTAGGGTATAATCTACCCATAGAGTTTATTTATCACTCAAAAGCCATATGCATATTGAAAAGGTTCATCTTGATATATGCCTAAACATACAATATTATCTTACATGACCAGTTTAAAATGATAGGTTGTTATTATATCTGGAGAGACTGGATGTGGAAAGACCACTCAACTACCACAATACATATTGGAGTCTGAGATAGAATCTGGCCGTGGTGCATTTTGTAACATACTTTGTACGCAGCCTCGAAGAATCTCTGCCATGGCTGTTGCAGAAAGAGTTTCTACTGAAAGGGGAGAGCCTCTTGGTGAATCAGTGAGGCTTCTTTACTCTTCTTTTACCTTAATTTTAAATAAAAGTTTATCTACGTCTTTTACTGGTTATTATTATTATTGAAAAACATTATTTTTTTTATAGTTATATGTGAAAATTTTATACAAAAAAATATTAGCTGATAGAAAAGTAATTTCCTGTATTATATCTTAATGATATATAATACTGCCCTTTTTTGGTTATGTTTTTCTCTTGTTACTTTAATAGTCAGGATTTCCTGAACATTAAACTTATAATCACAACAAACAACAAAGCATATCCAAATACTCATTTCTACCACCCAGTTTCTTACAGAGTTACATCTGCTTACTTGATTTTAGTTTCTCAATAGCATATGATCAGTTTCAGAACGCATGTCCACACATCTTAGTTCAGTGAAAACATTATGCATCAATTTCCCAGTTAATGCTTGATGTCAAACTTCTATTTTCTCTAAGAATGCTTTTCTGTCCTAGATCTTCCAACTTTGTGCATGTAATGTTAATGATCCTTTACAGGTTGGATACAAAGTTCGACTGGAGGGGATGAAAGGCAAAAACACACATTTGCTTTTCTGTACAAGTGGTATTTTGCTTCGTAGGCTGTTGAGTGACCACAATTTGGATGGTGTAACCCATGTCTTTGTTGATGAAATTCATGAGCGTGGCATGAATGAAGGTGCAGTTTGTACTTTGTTTCCCTTACTTTTTGCGCTTCCATGATCAATCATTGGTTTTTAAATTTTCAGACTTCCTATTGATTGTATTGAAGGATCTTCTTCCACGTCGTCGGGACCTGAGGTTGATACTGATGAGTGCTACACTGAATGCTGAGCTATTTTCCAATTACTTTGAAGGAGCACCAATGATTCATATTCCTGTAAGACCTTATTTTATCATGTTAACTTACCATGTTTCTGCATTTTTGGGTTCTATTTCAAGCGATTTGTGCTATGCTGGTCTTGATGCCTAATCTAGTTTGGTCTGAGTAGAACTTGTTTTTAGGGGGGCCCTGACCATGCTATTACTACTTAGAGAAGTCACTTGTTTCTAGTGTATTTAAGAACATAATATTATGATGCAGACATTCATTTTGGCTATTTTCATTCCGATTTTATGTGGTGCTTTCTAAATATAGGGCTTCACCCACCCAGTGAGGGCGCATTTTTTAGAAGACATACTGGAGATCACTGGGTATAAGTTGACTCCTTTCAACCAAATTGATGATTATGGCCAAGAAAAGTTGTGGAAAACACAAAGGCAACTAGTTCCACGCAAAAGGAAAAACAATCTCACTCTTCTTGTTGAGGTATGCATTAGCTCTTCTTGTGTAATCCAGCCCTATCCATATATAAGTTATAACATTGAGACAATAATTCAATGTGAAAAAGTTATTCTGTTATCAGTTTTCAAACAATTGATAATATTATTTTACAGGATGCCTTGAGTCAATCAAGCTTTGAAAATTATAGCTCTAAGGCACGTGATTCTTTGGCATGCTGGACACCCGATGGTATTGGATTTAATCTTATCGAAGCAGTTTTATGTCATATATGCCGTAAGGAAAGACCAGGTGCGGTCCTAGTATTTATGACTGGGTGGGACGATATTAGCTGTCTGAAAAATCAACTTAAAGCCCATCCTTTACTTGGAGATCCTAACAGGGTTCAACTGCTAACATGTCATGGTTCCATGGCAACATCTGAACAGGTACTACTTCAATTCTTTTACTATCATTATTATCAATTAACACTATTATAATAGTGCTATATTTTACTGGCTATCATCAGTTTTTATATCCTATATAATATTAATGCAGAAACTCATATTTGAGAAACCCCCTCCAAATGTGCGTAAGATTGTACTTGCCACAAATATGGCAGAAGCAAGTATTACAATCAATGATGTAGTTTTTGTGGTTGACTGTGGAAAAGCAAAAGAAACCACTTATGATGCTCTTAATAACACTCCTTGTTTGCTCCCTTCATGGATATCTCAAGCATCTGCTCGACAAGTAAGTTAAAAAGTGGAAAGCAGTGATGAAAACCTAATTAACTTAAAAGTAGTAGTAATAATAATAATAATAATAATAAAAATAACAATCATAATAGTAGTAGTAATAATAATAACAATAACGTTTTATTCGTGGTTTTTCGTTCTAGAGAAGAGGCAGGGCTGGGCGTGTGCAACCAGGGGAATGCTACCACCTTTATCCTAGTTGTGTTTATCAAGCTTTTTCTGAATATCAGCTACCTGAGCTTTTAAGAACTCCCTTGAATTCTCTTTGCTTGCAAATAAAAAGTTTGCAAGTTGGTAGCATTGGGGAGTTTTTGTCGGCAGCCTTACAGCCACCAGAGCCATTGGCTGTAAGTATTTACTACATTTATAGTATCTCATTCATTAGTTTATATCTGTACGTTGAATCATATAACAGTGGGATAATATTTGTTGAATTTTTAGGTCCAAAACGCTGTGGATTTTTTGAAGATGATTGGAGCGTTAGACGAGAATGAGAATCTTACATATCTTGGTTTGTTAATATATACTCCCTATGATGTGAAAGTAGATGTATTATTTCACATACAAATTTTTAAACGTGTCATTAATTATTTCTTTAATAAAGGTAAATATCTGGCAATGCTTCCACTGGATCCAAAGTTAGGGAAGATGCTGATAATGGGTGCTTTTTTTCGCTGCTTTGATCCCATCCTTACAATTGTTGCTGGACTTAGTGTCAGAGATCCTTTTCTTTTGCCTCATGAGAAGAAAGACGTGAGTAATACAACTACAAATGATATAGAATGGAAAGTCAATTATCTTATCCATCGTGCTTTAGTTTCTAGTTCAGTATTATTAAGCAACCGCGGTTTTTAAAAGGCAAAGTTATTTTTGTACATATGTTTCAGCAAGCGAGTACAGCAAAATCTAGATTTTCTGCAAAGGATTACAGTGATCATATGGCACTGGTGCGTGCATATGAAGGATGGAAAGAAGCTGAAAGAGAAGGATCTGCTTATGAATATTGCTGGAGAAATTTTCTTTCTGCCCAAACACTTCAAGCAATTCATTCTCTTCGGAGTCAGTTTCACTACATCTTGAAGGATGCTCAATTGCTTGAGGCTGAAGCGAGCCTCAACAATAGATTGAGTCATAATCAATCCTTGGTTAGGGCCATTATATGTGCAGGCCTCTTTCCTGGCATTGCATCTGTAGTGGTATGTCTATTCAATTTGAGTAATCTGAAATGGATTGATATTAGAGGTGACACAATGGGCGGGTGAATTCATTTATGTTTCACATTTGATAATCTGATGGTCAAAGTTGCCACCCTTATGTTTCACATTTGATAATGTTTGAAAAGCAAATATTAAATTTTTAGCTTTTTGTTTTCTGCAGCACAGGGAGGCATCGATGTCCTTCAAAACTATGGATGATGGCCAGGTCTTGCTCTATGCAGTAAGTATAAACAGAGTCTTGACGATTCTGCGCATAATTCATTTAGTTATTGCTGATTGGACCCTAGTAGGGAATATGATAACCTGATACATACTTAGGATTCATTATACTCAAAAGTTTTTTGCATGGAAAATATAATTTTATTTATGCTTGTTAACAATCAATGAAGGCCTGAAGGGTGACTCTTATTAAAAATTTAAGTCATTCCAAAATGTCCTTTTTAGTACCAAAATATGCAGTTCTTATTTTCTATAGTGCTAATTTGACACTTTTGTTCAGAATTCTGTTAACACTCGATATCAGACGATTCCATACCCATGGCTGGTTTTTGGGGAAAAAGTGAAGGTCAACACTGTATTTATACGCGATTCTACTGGCGTGTCTGATTCAATATTAATCCTTTTTGGTGGTGATCTAGTCAATGGTGTTTCGGTAATTTCATCTTTTGCAATAAGCTGTCTTTTGTTGTTGTGGGTTCTAATATTTTACTTTCCTTTTCTATAGCCTGGACACTTGAAAATGCTAGGAGGGTATATTGATTTCTTTATGAATCCTACATTGGCGGAGTCATATGTCAACCTAAAACAAGAACTTGATCAGCTCTTGCAAAAGAAGGTTAGACCTCAACCTTTACTTTTAATAAAACAAATGCCTTAATGTTCTCTAGAAGTGATGATTTCGACCTGTTTACCTGTAAACGGATCATGTTGGGTTATGTTTCCGTGACTGGGTTGAAATTGCAGCTTAAAGATCCCAAGGTTGATATGCACAAGGAGGGCAAGTATCTCATGCTTGCTGTTCAAGAGCTTGTGTCAGGGGATCAGTGTGAAGGGAGATTTGTATTTGGTCGCGAGAGCAAAAAGTCAATGGAGTCAAATGACAAAGATGCATTCACAAGAGATGGAGCAAACCCGAAAAGCTTGCTGCAAACTCTACTGATGAGGGCGGGCCACACTCCCCCAAAATACAAAACAAAGCATCTAAAAACAAATGAATTCAGAGCATTAGTTGAATTCAAAGGAATGCAGTTTGTAGGAAAACCAAAAAGAAACAAACAACTTTCTGAGAGGGATGCTGCTGTAGAGGCGTTAGCTTGGTTGACTCATACTTCTGGTCCAAACAAACAAGAAGATGATGATAATTCCCCACCTGATGTAACTGACAACATGCTTAAGCTTTTAAATAAGCGCAGAAAATCAAAATCGCGTTCAGGCCGAGGATAAATTAGGCTTTTGGTAGTATACAAAATGCACAAAGTTAAGTGAACAAGCAGCAGATTTTGCGGGCTGTTTGTGAGGAGGCATATAAACCCAACGGTCATGCCCTGGGGCCAGAATGCCTGATCCTATGAAGGGGCGTTTGGAACTGTTGAGACTTTTTTGAACCAAAGTTGATGAATTTGGGTAAATTTACAACCATGGAAGAGAGACTGGTAAGTTGATTCTTCAAGTTTTGGTTGGTTGTAGAAGCAAACTTTTGTAAATGTAAAAAGAATTTTGTAATAAGTAGTAGCTGCTGCCGAACTACTAATATTATTATGAGTTACTTATTATTATATTATTGTTAATTTATGAGTTAGCTACACGAATAGTTTGAGGTTCTGAATTTTTGACTTTTGAAATGATTGTAGCAAAAGGGCGCATCGGGTATACATGGTGAATTAATTGTCTTAAAATTCTGATGGATATTATTAATAAGTTAGTTTCCACAAATAGAAATACCTTTACATTTAAAAGAAAACTAGGTTAATAGTATTAAGGAATGAATATCAAATCACCAATCAACTCAATTACCTATTCCATTCCAGTTAATATAAGCCTAGTCTATTCAAACACCATAATTGTCTAACCAGCCATCATAATAACGCCCATTAGCAATCTAACAGGCGTTAGTTATTAAATACGAAAATAACGGCCGTTATTAACCTAACACTCGTTAACATACACCGCATAACGACCGTTACAGTTATAACGGGGCGTTAATAAGTTCGTAAGAAAGTTAATATAATTTTAACGAACGTTATATGTATAACAATCGTTAGAAAATAAGAAAGACGTTTCATTTTAAAACTAACGGCCAGTTATAATCCTAACGGCCGTTAGCAACCTAACGATCGTTATATATATGTAACGGGTTTATAAAACGCCCGTGTATTCTTCACAACACCCACACAACAACACACACTCCCAAACATACTAACGGGCGATTTCGATCTAACGACGCACGGATAATCAACCTAACGGTGTTTTCCGACCACTCAAACTTACGGGTACGTTTTCTAACCATCTTATAAATTTGTTTTAGATTAAGATTCGGTGAATAGTAGTTGTATACTTGTTTTGTAGATTTAAAATTTGATTCGGATTCGTTAAATAGTTATTTGAGAGATGTGTTAAATAGTTAAGCGGGATAGACTGCAGAAATTGTTGAAGATGAGTTGCAGGATAACGGCCATTATATGTCTAACGGCCGTTATATACTTTATGTATTTTTTTATAGTGTTTGTTGTAATTGTTTTTAATGAATTGTGTTTGATTGTGTTTGTTGTGTATGTGTTGGATGATATGTATATAATTTAGAAATTTTGTTTAGACAATTTAAAAATTTTGTTTATTTTTTAAAAAAATTGTTTATTTTTTAAAAAAATAGTTTATTTTTTAAAGTAGTTAAAAAATTGAATTGTATATTATTAAAGGTTATGGGCTCACGCAAGCGTTCACGTCCTGATACTGAGCCGGAGGGTTCAGCTGAGTTTCTAGACGGCCATCCTTATTTGCAGTTTGGTAGAGGTACCGAGGCGCGAAGTCGTCTTTGGAGGTTGGTTGGTAGGGAGATTAGACCAACACACACTATCGATTGGAAACTTTTGAGAGATCTTCATGACGAAGATCGAGCAGTGGGTCTTGTTGGTTTAGCTGGTTCTAGTCCGTGGCGACGGATGTTTGATTCTGGGCACAGGAGGTCATATAGGGAGATGTGTCTAGAGTTTTTGTCCACATTTTCATTTACTCCCCCACCTCGTGATCCCACTTCATCCATTGATCACACCACCCACATTGCTGTTTCATTTTATCTTGGTGGGGAACTTCGACAGTTTACTTTAGCTGGGTGGGCTACGGCTCTTGGATTTTACACAGTGGATGAGATGTTAGACCCTCGGTTCTATACTGATGAGATTGAGTCGGAGCCAACGCCATTGGAAGCATGGTGGCCGTCGATCAGCGACAAGCCACCCGTGAGAGGTATCTTTAGATCGACTGGCATTAGGGATCCACTTATTCGTTACCTGCAGAGGGCAATTGCAGGTTTGTGTTTAACCGTTAATATATTTTGTTTTTATCTTTTTATTAAACATTTTTTAATAAATATAAGTTTGTAGGTACGATTAATGGGCGTGAGCTAAGTACCGAGCAGGTTAGGTACGGCGACATGTTTTATTTGAGAGCGTTGATTGAGCATAGGAGGGTGAATCTGGCTCATTGTATGGCCAGCTACTTCTCGAATATTTGGTCGGGAAAGGTAATATATATTTATTTACTTTCTTTATAGTTTGTTTTATTATATGTTTCTAACAAAACATTGTGTTTTAGATGGAGAGCCCTATTGTTTGTGGGGCATATGTGACGGTTATTGCCTCTTATCTTGGGTTACACACTGACGACTACCTTGTCCAGCAGACGGCTGAGGCGTTTCCCAGTATTCTTGGGGAGTCTACTGTGATAGCTATGTCGATCGTCGCTAGATTTGACGATGGTATTCATTGGGTTACATCTGACGGTGCCATTTGGACACCCCAAGTAGAGGGAGAGGACGAGGACCAGCACCAACAGGAGGATCAGCCGGGGACTTTAGGAGGTGCACCGTCGTCATCTCAGAGAGTTATTATTAGACGTGTCCCTATGACGGCTGATTTTATGGCTGAGACCCTTCATTTGACCCGACAGATTGCTGATTTTACCGTCTGGCAGGCAAAGGCAGCGGAGAGATGATATATATCTCATGGTGTCACTGACTTGCCTCCGTTACCTGTCATAGTACCATGGGTGCCTACAGATCATGGTGCAGGAGATGGACAGGATTGTGCAGGAGATGGGCAGGATGGTGCAGGTGATGAGCAACATGACGATTGATTACCGTATCTGTTGAAATTTATATTGTTTATATTTTGATGTTGAAACTTATTGTAACTTATATTTTGTGATGTTGAAACTTATATTTTGTGTTGTTGAAACTTCGTGTTTTCGGTTCGTTTGATTTGGGTGTATAATAGGACTGTATATACGCCTGGCATATATAATTAGAATAGTACTTGTATACAATTAGAATAACCACCTGGCATATATGATTGGGTGAAACAAATTAAATACATAAAATAAAATAATATATTTGAAATTTACATAAACAATTAGAATAAAGAAACATATTCGGGATCTACATTTGGTTTCAAGTTAACATATCTTTGGAAACTTTTTGCCCTGTAAAAAAAGTCCAAAATAAGGCCACAAAATAATCAAATTTATATAATATATATGTATATATATATAATTATATAATATATAGATATATATATATATATATATATATATAAAATCACCTGTTTCCAAATAACCGCTCAATTGACAAGCACATGGCAACCCGCAAGTTGTGCTAAGATGGTGTCCACATACTGAACGGTGATTAAATAGATTATCAATCTTCTTCTCATAAAAAATCAGATCCATAGCAGCAATATAAACTTTACCCCGTAACAATTCGAAGAGTGGATGATCATGTTGATTCATCAACTTAATCTTGCTTAAGGTAAAAGATTCTTTTATAGCTATATCCTGCGTGTTTAATATGGAATTGATGAAGGGGATAAACCGATCCAGTGTGCTATTAGTGGCGTTAAGGTAGCTCTTCAACAGGGCGTGTTGGCTCTCCACACGGTTTGTTGTGTGTTGACCAAAGTTATACGTTGTATTAATCCACGCCGAGAGAAACTTGTCTTTATATGGCATAAGCCAATTGTCATTTAAGTATCCTAATACCCCTGGAAATTTTTTAAAACAAATTATAAATTTATACAAAAAAATATAAAGATAACAAAAATAAAACGATAATATTCGAGTAATTACTTGAATGGTTTTGGATCAGTTGCCTATACAAGCGGTCGTAGTAGTACTCGTAAAGTTGTATAGTTCCCGAGTTGATCAACCTAGACCACCTGTGAATAAAAGTTTCCCACTCCTTCGTAGTAGCAAAACTAGCCTTGCAATGTTTGCTAATATTTTCTTGAATATGCCATCTACAAAGTAAGTGTACGGCGTCTGGAAATTCTTGCTTCACAGCATTCACAAGAGCAAGGTCCCTGTCTGTTACTATAACACGTGGCCTAAAAGACTTGTCTTCTAGTGTGCTATTTAACTGCTGTAACACCCATCTGAAGTTCTCCTCACGCTCTAAATTAATAAACGCGTAGGCAACCGTGAAGGACTTAAGGGTAGAAGTCACACCGACCATCTGAACAAACGGCAGCCTATATAGGTTTGTTTTATACGTAGAGTCCATCATCAACACATGCGGGAAAGCACGCCACAATATTTTTGTTTTTTTGTGAATAAAAAAATAGCATTAACAGTATTCGATTCATTATCTACAGAATCAACATATTCATAATCGTTTTGAGCTAGTTTTGAGTAAAAAACCTGCATCGGAGTTTTACCAATTTGGGCGGACCTTTTAATCTTATCTTGTACGTTGTATATTGTTTTCAGTCCGGACCTGTTGTCGGGGTTCTGTTTCCTAACTGCCCCCAGTATCGTACGCGGAGGAATGTTTTGCTGTGAAAGTTGTTTCACCAAACCCACTTCTTTTTTAGACAGCCTCATTGCGTACGCATGCCCCTCGAGATGTTCATCAGCGTCATGGTTGTGGGTATCGTTAATAATAAGTAATCGCCATCCACCGTCGTTTAAGACGTATTTACCTTGTAACTCAAACGGGCAATTTGTTTTCTTTGTGCCGGTCTTTCTAACGGTGGATGTGTTCTTGTATACACCACTACGATCACATACAAGCCATGTCTTAATAATAACTTTAAGAGCGTTTTTCTTAGACCGTTTCGTGACAATAACATATCCATTGTCACGTCCTATCTTTTGAACTCACTCAACCAACTCTTTGAGACTTAAAAAGAATTGACTGGTTTCGTATAAACTTTTCAAAGGGCTATTACTGGAGATATCCCGGCCTTCATTACCTCCGTTATCACCGTCGTCACCGCCACCGTTGACTGAGTCGTCATCACCAACTTTGTAATTTTCTTCACCACCAAAGTATTGATAACTATCACCCGAGTAATAGCCTTCACCGCTGTAACCCTGATAATTGTCAGGATTGTAATCCTCGCCAACATAAGAGGCATAACTATCACCGCTAAAAATATAATTAGTGTCCCAGAAAGACATTTTTTGACTGTTTGTGAAAGAAGCTAAAGTAAAAAAGCAAAAAAGAATGAACTTTTTCGTGTGTTGTTGCTGTTTATATAGTAAAATTTGCCTAAATAACGAAAACAAACGGCGGCTGGAAAGCTGCGCAACTTTTTTTCGTACATTTAACGGGCCGTTATAACCTTAACGGGCGTTATAAGTTAAAAAAACAATTGATTTGATTGGTTGCAGTTTTGCAGGCTTTTGGTCATTCATATATCAAGCAACGGCCGTTATAACCTTAACGGTCGTTATGCATGCGGGTATAACGCCCGTTATGTCTATAACGCTCGTTACTCTTTAAATAAGATCTAACGCCTGTTACGTAACTAACGGGCCGTTATATAGGTGTCTGGTCAGCCAAGAAAGTGTGGGAATAGGGGGTCCCTTAATATATTGTAACTCCTTCTATCCTTAGTATACACAATTGAATACACAACAACTCTGATTATCTTTATAAATAGGCCCGGCCTTGCTCGATCAGTCCTTAATTTCTCTAAAGTCAACGGGTTGTGCGTCCAGATCTCGTGTCTTTGTTTCCAAGGTGGCCGGCCGGCCGGTTGCATTGCATTTTGTTGGCTAGCTGGCCGGGTTATTGTAATAACAACGTCGTACTACTTACTATTATTATTATTATTATAGTTGCTTTCATTGATTTGATGCTAGCTTCTTAAACTACCTACTTACGTCTCTTCTACCCTGATCGATTTGTATGATATATTTCTAGTCATAATTAAGTATGTAGCACCTAACCCGGCCACAAGACTCAAGAGGTTTACATATGTGATATGTATATATGTGTAGTTTGATTTAAGTGGAGACAGGCATGGAGATAGAGAAAATGTCGAAAGTGGGTCGGACAGAAATGAGAGGTGAGATCTGGGACGAAAAAGGCAATTCGATCCGAAGTTTATTCCATCAAGGGGTACAGATGGATTGTGTAATATAAGAAAATGTGATTTCGGGTGAACTCAACTTTGATCCTATTATATGTTTTGACAGGTTACCCAACTCGTCTGACGTGCATGCCCATTAATTTGTCACCTCTAATGTTTTTTTAAAACTATTTGGATCATTCACGTGTCACTGACCACACGATCATCTTTATTTCACCTTATGTGAGAAAACTCTCTTGTCCAACCTGAAAATCATATTTTTTTTGTCATAGGGGGTACTTGAGTCCACACACATTTGGTTGAAAGCTATACACCTTTATCACTAGACCAAACTAGTAGTTGTTGCCACCTCTAATGTAAACAGTAAACCTCAAACTAAACATTCGATTTTTATCCTAACACTAGGTTTAATGTCCGTGTGTACACATGGGTTAAATAATAATATTCATAAAGAATTTATAACCATTATATTTAAGTATTTGTAAATTTGTAATATTTAAGTATTTTGTTCCATCAACTTTTGCATGATGAGAAATTTTCCCTTCTAAAATTACTATTATAGATTAAATATTCCCCCCCCCCAAAATTGCCCCCCTAAAACCTTGATTTATTAGATAGATTCATGCACTTACATGTGGGTGAAGTTCTTCTAGAAGGTGTATTCTACATATAAAATCGTGATAAGATGATCAAACAAACTATGATTGATCTTATTCTGGCATTGCTGAAACCGGTTTGTCAAATCGTTCCCCCAACCTACAAACCTAAAATCCCCACCCCACCCCCCAAAAGCTTGAAACCATGATCCATTGGTGGCAAAACTAATAAAAGTTGGGACCGCTAGCACATATTTCGGTAGTTAGGACCGGTAACAGCCAAAAACAAATAGTTATGTACGTTAATATCCATTACTCCTAAATGAAATGAATCATTACTTTGTATTGTTTAGTAGGCAGGACAAACAAAATAATGAAATACAATTTCACTAAAAATGAAAAACATACATTGTCACGGTTACGAGTCGGGTATTGGTTCAAGTCATGGTTCGATACATGGGTTAGGACATTCGTGTAATGAGTCAGTTCATGGATCAAGTCATGAATTGGGTCCTAGATCGGTCCATGGGTTGGATGATGGTTCGAGACCCGGATAAGGACATGAGTCGGGTAATGAGTCAGATCATGGTTCAAAGAATGGGTTGGGTCATGATCGAGTCGAATCATGGTTTAGGTCACAGTCGGTTCATGGCTCCAGTCATGAGTCAGTTCATGGGTTGAGTGCTGGTATGATTCATGGTTCGAGGTATGAGTTAGAACATGTGTCGGGTCAAGGTTTGAGGCATGGCCATCGGTCATGGTTCTAGTCGATCATCAATTAAATGTAAATGTGATATTTTTCATTCATAATGATTTGTTACACTCTTTTTCATTTCTTTATAATGATCCAATTCATTTCGACCTTATTCGTGCATACCAAATACCACCTAAATAATTTATGTATATGTAATTACATAATTTAGGAGTTAATTAATTAGCAATTTGGAAGATAACTTGCGGATAATTAATAAAGTTAAATGTAAGAAAAAGTGGGATCAATTTCTATAATAACAAATAGTTTTTCTTTTGAAGAGCTGAGAAGTTGAATAGACCAGATGAGGTTGCATTGCAGAAGCAAAAAAGTCCCTGGAAAAAGAAGAGCCGCTGGTAACGTCTTCCCTTTCTTATCATTTCATTTAACAGTTAATCTAGCGCTTTAATTTCTCTTTATTTTGCGGATATGTTGTGTTTGTGTTTGTGTTTGTTTATATATATAGAGTTTGATTTGATTTGATTGTATATTGTACCAAGTTACTTGACGCATGCATTCGTTGTCAAATGGACAACATGTTTAAACTGGAGCCACCTAACATGAAAGGCCAGATCTGGGACGAAAAGAGCAGTTCCGAACTTGTCGAAATTTTAATTTCACATGATGAAGACTTCATAAGGTCGATGAGGTTCACTTATCGTACAGGCCAGCAGGTTTTTCACTCACAAACTCATGGATCGCCCATTGGTTCCAACTTTAATTTGGTATGCATGCATGCGCACATATATTATATTTATTCGATCGGTTTATAAACTTAGTTTTGCATATATATTGATTTACTTAAAAGCGCATGCATGTATGCAGGTGGAGTTTGATTATCCTGGTGAGGTTTTAACTTCGGTAAGTGGTGACCGCGTTTATGACAATGGTAGATTGACTTCAATTGTGTTTGGCACCAACAAGAGAAACTACGGACCCTTTGGAAGGACCGGTAGCAGGTCTAATTGTTTTAGTTATAAAGACTTCAAGTACGAGTTTAAACCAGGGCGTTTTGGAGGTTTTCATGGAAGCGTTGAATATGGATATGTGTATGCTGTTGGAGTTTATGTCAAGACGTATGTGGCTAATTCCAGCATTTAGCGGCCATGTTTTTGTGATTAATGATCTTGCGAACCCAAACTGATTGTTCTTGTTGAGGGTTATGATCGAGTTAGGGGCTGTTTTAAATGTTGCATTTCTATGGTAATGGTTTATATCATCAGTAATTTGTTTGTCTGTTTAAACTAGTATCTAATTTATTCATTACCTGATAAATAACTACTATTACACTTATGCATGATGAAGAGGAATGACCCGTAAGGCCCAAACCCAGGCTCAAAGAAGCCAATGATAAATAAAAAACATCAAAGCCCAAGGATGAAACCCATCTAAAAAAATATCTAACACTAAGGAGTGGATGACAACTCATCCACACTTAGCAATTAAGTAATCTAAGACACGATGGATATAAGAAAAATCCAGCGGTCCGTTCCGGAACTGTCAGTCGCATTTATAGCAAACGGATCTTTGCCATAAATGAGATGTTCATGAATACATAGCAGGGGTCTTTGCCCCGAGGGGACAATGGACATATTCATGGACAACGACAGGGACCGGTCCAAATCTCATTTAACAAAAGGTCGGAAAGTACAAGACAAAATGCAAAATGGAGTATATAAGTGAGGATTCAGATCTGATTCAAGGACAAAAAAAAACAAAAAAAAAAACAATCCTTCACAAAGCCACTTTCATTCTCACTCATTTACTCCTCAAACATTCTCATCCATATTTACACTTAATCATATACATTTACTATCACATTTCTTACATCCAAAGTTATTTCTGTCATCATCAAACAATGAATGTTTACTGATTGTCACGCCCGACTCCCCGAGCTTGGTCATAATGACACCCTTCGCGGTCCATTGTGGCGAGTAGCGGTTGTTGTTGTGTAAGCGGAACATTCCAGAAAGGGATACTCCAGAGAAGACCAGCCGGGTTCATAATCCTATCTAGACATGTAAAGATTCTGAACTCGACACATGCAGTACAGTATTATTTTTTTATAAAGGTGTAATAGTTACACGGTGTAATGTACTAACGTTTGCACTTGCACCCATTTCAAATAAATGGCCGGGCTGATCTGTGATCAAGTAGTGTATAGTAAATTAGTAAGAGTTTTTAGAAAAGTTAATATATGTATTTAAAAGATAAAACTGTTATAAAAATCGTAAAATGCTATGATTTATTAATATACGTTTCTGAACTCTTTATAAATTAACTCTTCGATCACTTCCAACAAAATTTTAGTTAATATATAGTTCTAAAAACTCAATTCTACATTTGTTTTTCTAATGTCGAGCTAAATATGTATACGGACCCAAGTTTGTTAATTGTGGCTAGATCGATAAAGAACAAAAACAAACAAAGGCATATATGCGAGTTACAAAAAAGTTTAATTTTAGTCGATGTAATTGAATATTTTTAGTTGTTACTAAGTCATTAGGTAAATAAAACAGGTCAACTGAAAACACGACACAACTTTGTGGAATTGTTTACTTTTCTGTTTGATTTATTAATTAGTAACAACAACGTACAGAAAATATGTTGACGAAATTATACTAAACAATTTCTTGTAATTTCAACCGTTGTTTTTCCGAATAAGGAGCCATACAAAGAGTATGTAAATACACCAATATTTTCGTGTGACCACTCATTGTGACATAAAAAATGGCCTTTTTACCGAGTCAACCAATCTAACTCTAGATGCCTCATGGTGTATATATGTAGCATTTTTTATAAAACTTGTTACGGTTCTACGAGCACTGGTCCAAATTTACGTTTTCCCGCTCACTGATAGAGAGGCAGTAAATATACATAGATACATACTTATAACAAATTATACGTATTAGATCATTAAGTGTCTCTTTGAGATCATTCATTCGAAGCGAGAGATATGACTACTGAAACTGCCATCGCTCCTGTTGTCACCATCCCCGAACATCCAAAGAAGAACCGGATTCAAGTCTCCAACACCAAAAAACCTCTTTTCTTTTATGTCAACCTTGCAAAGGTACGTACGTACATTCTTTATTTTCTCATTGCAACATGCACTACAAAATGCCTCTTCATAACACTACACTTAATTATTAGTGAACGCTTTGTCGCTATCCCTTTGCCAACATAATATATAGTTTTTAGCGTCAGATTTTCGTCTATATTGGTTGTTTTGTAATCATAAATTCTTTCACAATACAAGAAACATGAAATGTTGGTTCATTTGATAGAACAAAACATATTTTGTTAGAATGATTTTTTTTAAAAAAAGAAGACAGACAGTTGATTAGTTTTAAGATGAAAACGCATATATAGCTTCGAAATGATTTGTTAATAAGTTTTTTTTTTTTGGAGTTGTAGAGGTACATTCAAGAACATGATGAAGTTGAGCTCTCTGCTTTGGGCATGGGTACAATCTCTCTGCTTTGGGCATGTTATTAAATTTGTTTTAATTTACATGAAACGTGACGTATTAGCTTAAATTTGTTTTGTTTCACTTTGTTATAGCAATTACTACAGTTGTTACAGTAGCTGAGATACTCAAGAACAATGGACTTGCTGTTGAGAAAAGTGAGCATGCCATGCACACATCATTCATGCATATTGGTATTTCAAAATATTAAAATTTTGCTAATACGAATATGTTTTCGATCAATAGAGGTTGTGACATCCACCATTGGCATGAAGGATGAAACAAGGGGCCGACTAATTCAAAAAGCCAGGGTTAGTTTTAACTCATGAAATGCACTTGTTAAGATTATTGATGTGTTATCATTTAAGATAACAAACAAACGTACGTACCTGGTAAAAATAGATAATACTAACAGTTTTTTTGTTCTCTTTCACTTGTAACATGAGATGTAGATTGAGATAGTGCTGGGGAAGACGGAGAAGTATGCGTCAATGGCAACCCCGCCCAGTGCTAGAGCACGTGAGAAGGAAGCAGCGGCTAACAAGCTGGACGAGAAAAAACAGTAGGAGGGACGGCAATACTTTCCTAAAGTCTGTTTTGTGTGTTCCTGCATGCATGCACTAGATCGATCGAGTTCCAAAGATTTTAGGATGTAATTTTCTTGTTAAAACTTTGTGTTAATATGTTTGTGTTTTTTGTCCACATCAACCCATTGTTCTTGCTCAGAATTAATGAGCAGTACAAGAAGCGGTACACTTTACCTGTGTAAAAATTAAGCTAAACTATATATACATATATATATCTAATTATTATTTATATGGCCTGGGGTTCAATTGTAATTGACTCATTCAGTAATATTATTCTAGTAGTTAACATACATGGTAGCTAAGAAATCTAGGCATCTACAAACTCTAGTCGTCATCACTTCCATGTGCTCGCACTTAGTACAAAGCCTAGCTAGCGACTCGCCGCTCTCTCCTCGTTTCTTCCATGCTTTATGTTCAGTTCTCGTGTCTGTTATAAACCAAATGCAAGTTCGAGTTCCAGTATTCAACACTAGTTCTCATTAAAAAAAATCTTTTACACACAAAGTTTTGATTATAGGGATGAGCAATGGTTGCCCGAGGTACCGAACTAGTACCGTACCGATATCTTCCCAACTTTTCTATAAATTCGGTTACGCTATTTTCAGTATCAGTACTGGTTCGGTACAGATACCTTATATTTGGTAATAAGTATACTCGTTCTGTACCGATAGATTCGGTACCGGTATCCACTTTTCCAAGAATTTGGTTCCTGTATTTTCGGTACCACTCTAATCCCTAGTTTTGAACCTTACCACCACCACCTCCACTCTCTTGCCAGACCACATTCCTCTGAGACAGCACATGCTCCTTCTTGCCACCAGTTGCGTTGCCGATTCCAAACCCCTAGGAGGATCAAGGTCCTCGAACACGTGTACCACTCATCGCGAACCCCTAGGAGGATCAAGGTCCTTGAACACGTGTACCACTCATCGCTATCACACCGTTCCCTTCCAGATTGGTTGTATTTATTTTATTATGGCAAGCAAAGAACTTCCAAATCGCATTTGCCTCAAATAGCCCAAAAAACTAATTAAACTGAATTTTACTAGGGATGGGTTACGGTAAGACTTTAAAACCTCAAAAACCTAAATAGCCCGAAACCAGATTTAACACCCCTAAATCTGCCCCAAGTGCACGAACTTGCCTTTTGTTTTAACATTGCAATCACTACTGTAGGTTGTTGCTTCTTGATTACGAAGGGATTAGCATTTCATGTTGCCACTTTTCTCATTGAATGATTGCTTTGATAAATATAAACGCTCACAAAACTTTCATTTGAATTTTAAAAGCCTTTTAACTTTATAAATGTTTTTTGATAATAGATATATTAATGCAATCAAAACTAGCAAGATACTAGAAGATACATAAATAATAGCCAACAATAGACCCGAAACAAAAAGGATGCGAATCGAGTCCCTAAACATAATTTACAGCAAGAGCCCTTATCTTTACTCTTTGGTTTTATCCACACATTAACTAGCTTTTCTAAAACTTCTCAAATGGTCTTTTACCATATAACACTAGATGTTTATTGATACTTTGTGTTTTCTTACCCTTGGCTTCTGTAGACTGTTTTCTAAAACTTTGCTTTTTTTGTTTCTTGATACATGTTTATTGATCTTGCTTTTCTTTGATTCTGGTAAGTGCGCCAATTTTTACAACCATGAGGACTATTTTTTACACAAGACTTGAATTAAGAAAAATAATCATGAATAATATTCAAGAAAACTGCTCCGAAAATCTAAATTGAAATACAAATAAATGAGGCATGCAAAAATACGACCTTGGCAAGACGTTGACAGCGGTAATGAGCAGTTTGAATGAAGAAAAATCAATGTCTGTTACTCTGAGAAAAGTACCTTTACAACTAACCCATAACCGATTCTTTCGGTATTTTCCAAGTGAAGCATAGCTGGTCTTCTTCATCTTGTCATGTACATACTGAAAATACAACTTTTATATGGTTAACAAGTCGAAATTAGTGTAAAAAGGGTGGTCAGAACAGGTTTAAACCAGGTTAGATTCAGCTAGTACTCTTAAGTCGAAAAAGTCGACTCGTTTCATTTTAAGCTACTTTTTTCTCTTTACCCATTTGATATTGAGACAAACCTAAATTGCATCAATCATAAAAAAACGTCCCTCTCTCGAATTAGCAAAATGAATGATTTGGAACAAAAAAACGTTCCTTAAAAACTAAAAGAAAAATAACAAAAACTCCTTTTAGAAATTTACGCTAGAACAGCAGTTAGTTTAGCCACTTAATTTAGTAAACAAACAGATGTTGATAATTACCATCAAGAACGGTCCCACAAGGGTTCTAGAGAAGCCGGCTTTTCGGTTCTACTATGAGGCACGGATGTCGTGAACGGAGGTGCATGCACAGTTATTGGAAGTGCCCATTCACATTTGTCTCTTCCCTCTATTAGAAGAGGATGCTCATATCTGCCATCAAATAATATAAGTGTTTAGAAAGACATGAATGAAGATCAATTATATCATCTTTTTCCACGGTTCTAAAACTTCCAGTACTGTCCTTTTCTAAAAATTACAAAAAAAAGTGGATAGTCATAACTCATAACAGTGTTGTGATTTGTGAATTGCCTAAAGATGCTAACTAATGAAATACATTTTTGGATTCAATTTCCAGATATTAGATGAAAAAGCCTGGTTCCACAGCCTCTATGAAAGTGCCTCTCAATTCTATATCTAGAATGTCATATGGGCCAAAAGTTGCCAAAGTGTGATTATAATACATACAACCTCCATAATCTGTATCATCCAAAAACTAGATTAATATTTTGACCTTGGTTTTAAAATGTGTGTGGCATTGCAATGCATTTTGATCCAAAAAGCCAAAACATGATGCATAAGCATCACGTACGTGTGCGCTCGTCATTGAAAAAAACACTTCAAAACTATTTATAGATGATAACTTAAAATTGTTTTAGCTTTTAACCACTAAATATAAGACATCTTCATCATCTCTGGTCAGATTCGTGCAATCAGCAATCTAATTTGTTCAAATACTTAAACCCATTGCTCAATTGATGCAAAGTTCACACGTCAGAAGCATCAGCGTGCATTAGGTGCACCAGACCACATCACACATCAGATTGCATCAGAGTCATTAGGTGCATCATAAGCTCACCATGGAATCGCATTGCATCAACTGCAGCAATGCAATTTCATCACCGCATCAACGCATTACGCGCTCTAAATGCGCACATTTTAAAACCAAGATTGTGATCATATATTACTCTACACAAATCAAATGATCAGGTAATCCACCCCAGCCCACCCACTTTGCCAACTCTACTCATAATTATGACAATATGCCCATACGTATGTGATTATGTTCTAACATACCTGTTCCAATCGACATTCTTTGGAGTGGTAAAAAATTCAAACCGAAGCACCCATTGTACTGAAACATGTCTAGTGGAAAAAGACATAGGCCCATCCATTGGAACTGAAAATAGAAAACTAGTTTGCACCAAATCTGCAACAACTTCATGGTGATCGCTCTGGATCTGCATATAACCCAAAAAAATTAGTTTAATTATTCAACATGATTTAGTGTAATTAGTATATTTCTTTAATAGAAAAATAACAGCATCTGTCAATGCATTATTTGTCCCACTTTCATGGAAAACAATATCAAGCACTTCCCTCTTGCCTTTTTTTTCCAAATTGCACCGACAGTGCATAAAACTCATGTAGCTAACTACTAATGTAGATATCCCTGAAACTTCTCATTTACAAAAACATTTTCATTGATATATCCACTTCCTATATCAAAAAATGTTCAAGCATTTAAGCAATAAGGATACGTGGCACAAAAATCATAAGAGAACATGTTGAAAGTCACTCGACCAAGCAATCATCTATTATTATTTAAACACCAGATTAAAACTATATTTATTTATATGATAAAGTGTATCAGAGTTCAGAATTAGAAGATAAACCTTCGTGATTGTTGGGGACTGTCTTCGGGATGGATGTGCAGATCGACGACTTATAGTCTCTGACAACTCCAAGGTTACAGATAACTGAAACAGATAAATCAAAGAAGTAAAAACTCAAAACACTTTCCATACATCTTTTACGAATGGATCAATTCAGAATTTTAGATAATGACTTTTCCAGAATGAGTAGAGCATGTGAAACCAATAGACCTAACGTGACAGAAAATTGACCAAAAAGGTTGAAAGTCAATCAAAGACTAAAAGTGTATTTCTAATGTTTAAAACCTCCCAAATCATATTACTTAAAGAGTAGACAATACCGGCAATAATAAAAATTTTGCAATAACTAAAAAAATTGGACAGAAAGTGTTTCAGGTCAACCGAACCCAACCCATCTTCACTTGTTACCCAACCCACACACTTTTTCACCTCTACAAAATTCCACATGAAAACTTCTTAAATATGAAAATACCTCAAGGCATCTCCTGCTACCTTCCTCATGGAAAAAAGTAAGGGTTCCTCCTATCTGTACACATGTGCATTACTACATTAATCAACGAAAGTATATACCAACAGACATAGTTTGAGATTTTACCGTATCACCAAAGTAATAAGTTGATTCAGGTTTTGTGGGTGAGAATCTTAATAGAACTTGATCGTCTAACCTAATGTTGTATGATCTTCCTCGAATAAAACCTTCTGCTGCAGAAAACATCAGTAACAACTTAATGTTTGAGGTATAAACTTTAAACCCCATTATTCAGTGCATAATGTGATGAAAAACTATAAATCAGACGTTTTTAAAATTACAATAGTTTAAAGAATAAGAAACAGTATTACTTACATGCAACAGGTTCAACTTTTCTCGGGGCAGTTGAGGCTCTCAAATCATCATCTGCTGAGAGAGGTGGTGCACTTGGTAGATTATCTGTTTGGGAAGTTAAGTGTCATTAGAATAAAGGTCTTATTTGTCACAAGTCTTAATAGAAAAAAATGGAAGTAGTCACTCAACCAAAGTAATAAGTTGATTCAGGTTTCAAGGGTGAGAATCTTAATAGAACTTGATCGTCTAACGTTAATGAGCATGACCTTAAAAACTCATCAAATTGGTTAATAAAATACTGACAAGGGTATAATGTCAGACTTGGCAACCAAAACTTACATAATCATTTTAACTTTAAACATAAACTTGTCAATTTTAACTTTAACCAAAACTTACAAGTTGAACCAAATAAGATAAAATACTTGCCAAATTCATTTTTTGTCCCGCTAAACTTTTTGATTCCTGACATCATATATGAATTTCAGGCATTTTCGAGCAGGTGTTCTGCCTCATATGATTTCAGTCCTCTATGTATGCAATTGATAAAGCTCATTGTTTGGAAAACTAACAAGACCACAAAAGTTCAATCACTGCTTTATTTGTTTTCCTAACCTTTAACATACCACATGACATTTTAAGTGTGTGTCAAAACATATCCACCAAGTAACACTAATCAAAATTAACAAATTAGCAATCACAAAAAAACTAAGCTTTGGTATTTTTTTTTAATTTGTTTTGTCCTGGGAATAGCTTACCCTCACTATAACCATACAGTACTTCAGCTGCCGAAACCCGAGGGAGTGCCATATATGAAGATATGGTTGACTTTTGATCGTTGTAAGGTACATCCTTACTAGATCTTGCTGCCGAAGACTGCAAAGACAATGAACTGCCAAATTCTTTCTGTAAACTTCCCCTTGCTGGATTGTAGGAAGACACAGATGACACATCATCCCTTTGACTTTCATAATCTTCCTCTACCCCATCATAAGTTTCATTAGCTCTAGCCTACACAAAATTACAAGTGTGAGGAATAATAAATAAATTAACAATGAGAACAAGTTATTAGCCAATTTACTAGTGGCAAATGAAGTGTACTGTTAGTCTGCCTGCAACAAAACCAACGTAAGAAAGATTCTTTTGTAGTAGATAGTAGAAGTGGAAATTTCGGCACATTTACTTACAAATGGGTCGATTATAGTTATATTATGTCAAAGGAAACAAGTCAAGGGGGTCATATAAATTAAAAGTTTCCCAGAGTGTATTTTATATGCATAAAACCTCCTTATTCAACTTATTTAAATAAGTAGACTATTGACCAAGAGAGAAATGCCAACTAAAAAAATTTCAAAAATGTCAGTAAATTGTGTCAAGTTAACCCCTACCAAACCCATTTCTACCAAATGAACACGATTACTATTTTCTATAGAAATCCATTCCAAACCATTGCATGAACCATCAATTTTGCCACCCCAAGCAAATAGCATGATAAAGAGCATGAAAATGGAAAGAAATTCACACCAACAGGTGCTTTCTGAAGCTTACCCATTCTGATTCAGCATCCATATCTTTCCAATAAACATCCAAAACAATAGGTGTAGCAGGAACAATCCCTGAAATGTTGGAAACAATCCCAGATTAAGCTACTGCTATATTAGCCGTATAATAGGGTGTCAAATATGTAGGTTTCTGATTAAGCTACAGTCCCTTTGGCCTTTTCATAACTGCTATTGGAATGCACCGTTTTATTGTTTCCGTCGGATTGAAAAGGGGTGCTTGTTGAAGTGTTGATTGTTGAACAAGTAAATCTCTATTAGAACTAGGGCCAATCAAGATTAAATTTATCCAAGAGATAAACTTTGTTACCGACAAAAATGTCTAGCATTCTAATCCATATTTATCGAACAATAGCCACCCATGGCACAAGGCTATTGTACTTGAATATCCTTCATTAACAATTTATTATCAAAGAAGTTCATTAGTCGACCTACTAACATCCGCCACACCAAATGTGCATCCAATAAAGAGCTAAGAGGACCCTTAATTCAAACTCCACTCAAAATCCATTTACGAGCCAGATTAAAATTCATAGAATTTAAATAAAGAAAAACAAAAACAGCAGCTCGTGGATATTGCTGACTTGCTGTAATCGTATAGATTCTTTTGTAGAAGAAAATGATCTACTATGTATGCCGGCCTTGGACAGTCAAAACAAACTACAAAGATAAAGCTCAAGCAACGACTGTGGAGACAGAATTAAAGAAGTTACATACAAGTATGATGCTAAAGATTAAATAATTACCATTTATTCCAGTTTCTTCATTTGACAGGCCATTTGTCTTTTCAGTGACCCATATTTGCAATGGCAAGCGAGCTTCCTGCAAAATTAAATAGTTATTAAAAAAATGAAAAAAAGATAACATATGTAACAAACAAACAGAAGCACCTACAAACACAAATATGCATGATAAGGGAAAAGATGCATGATAGATATCTAACAAAAATAAACGATAATTCCAATTATTTTTGCATCCTCGGTGTACATATATGCAATTGCAATGGGCTATTGCATTTTCATTGCCAATAAGTTCATATAGAATACTTAAGAGCATGATAGTTATCCTGCCCCCAACAAGGATTTTCAGAAACACATCATCCAAATAGATCCAAAACTAAGTTCATATTACATGTTGAGCAATTTTAAAAAAATAAATAAGATCCAAATAAAAAATAGAAGTAAGCTGAAAAGACAAACTGTGTCAGAGAGCAGGGTTGATCCTCCACGAGGATGTCCGTCATCCATATTCATGTATTTTCCAGACAAAACACTTTTAACATGATAGAGATACCGAACAGTAGACCCTTTGTATGATGGAGGTATGACTGTCGGCAGATTCATCCTCAATATATCTGGACATAACATAAGCATGTATAGTGAGGATCTATTAAAGCAAACTTACAAACCAAAGATATAATAACGTCACAATACCAACTCCATTATACTTATCATAAACTCGTAAACCAATAGAAAAACCAACATGGGATGACATGGTACACAGAACGATACAGCAGATAATATAAGACGTCTTACATGTTCTCGTAGTTCCAGACGACAGAACTTGATTTGAAACTAGAGATGGCACGGAAGAGTCCATAAACACATACTCACCTGTAAAAATTTGTTTAAACAGTTACTTTATATTCATCTTGGTGACTTGATCCGTGACTTAACAATACCTACCACCTCTATCTTTGGAACAAAAAGATCCATCAGAGTATTCGCACCTTAAATCACTAAATTTGCATCTTCTTACAAACTTCTATGCAGCATTTTTCTATCATTACTACTTACTTATAACCAAGTTTAATGTGGCTATTCATTTTTTAGCAATATCTAAACATGCATTTATTATTAAGGAGTGAACATAAAGCCTTTATTCGAAGTGGAAAATGCAAACCTCTCCGCTTGTGATTAGAGTCAGGCAGTGGTTTGTGTGTGTTAAACCACTGAGTATCCAATTTCTCAATGCCGGTGGCTTCAAAGCTTAATCGATCAAGCAACAACGAACACTCGCCAGGAGGATTTCGGATCTCAATTGTAATGGTAACAGGATCACCTGGCCTGTATACTTTCTTATCAGCCTCTAACTTCAACACAGGAGGTTGAACATGTGAAGGCACAGGTACGAGTTCGTCGTTAGTTTCTCGTTTTCCAATTCCGAACAAGGAGGATAGGGTTCTCGGAGCTTTTTGGGGCGGCATTGATTGAGCAACTTATAGATCGATCGATCTGCCCTAAAATGGAAAGTTTTGAGAAATTGACTGATTGATTGGAGGTAATGAGGAGAAGAGTTGTGGTGATTGAATCAATCGCAGTGAGACGATCTGATCTGAACATGCAGATGAATCGACTTGTGAAATCCGTCAGTGGTGTCGGTGATTGGTCAACATCGTCACGTTTGAGTGAGGGATATGCAAGGAAACAAGCCTTTAATTATCTGTTGGACGGCAAGCAAATGAGTCATAGACCCTTCGCTCATGTTGATTAGATTACATACTAGCAATTCGAAAACCTATGTGCAAAGAGCCGTAAGACGAGATGAGTGACGGAACAAGGTTATACAATAAGAAGCAATTCATTTTACTATAAATGAAGTATGAGACATAATAGGAGCTAAATGAGTCATTAAAATTAAAGCAAAAAAAAATGAAAATGTAACGAGAAATATGATTTTATATATGTTAAACCAATGGATATTTTGGCAACACGGAAACAAGCCAAACCACCATAAGGAGGTGTTAAGAATGAGTCAACACATCAACAATTATAGAAATAAAATAAACTAAACCTTCATATAACACATTTTTCCAATAGAATGATTATTTGTCATGTCTTTCCAATGTCAGGACAACATCAAGCTCATTTTTTATTCACAAATGATTATGATTGTGGAGATAAGGGTATTAGATAGCACCAAATATCAATGTATGATCAAGGGCTTATTTTTTACTATAGAAATGTCATCCCGATATCATGTTTTGTAATTTTAATCATGCAATATTCCAACAAAATCCTAAGAAATTTTAGTATGAAGTTGTGAAGAAATTTTCCACACATAAAAGAGACTATAAAGGTAATGTTTCGTCAAAACATATATGTTTTTTCGTTAGGGGACAAGGCATTATAAGCAGGTGAATGATACACTCTATATATACTTATTCATACACTCGATGTAAAGACTATGCATCCATGCACACATTACATATGGAAGTGATATGGAGGCTTAACATGTCCAAAAATCATATTTCTTGTTAGATTTCCATTTTCTCCCGTTTTATTTCTAATACTTCATTTATTGTAAATAGATTTGCTTCTTACTGTATGACCTGGTCCCGATCATCAACTTCTAAGGCTACTTCAATGTTCTTAAGTTCAATTTCAAACATAAAAGCGAAAAAGGAACATATGTTTGGAACTTGTGTGCTGCTTATTATTTTTTTTTGAACGGCGACTTTCAATTTTTGCAACCATTTGGTCGCATCCCCCGCAATGAGGAACCCACCACCCCACTCCGGTCAATATGTTGTCTTAACCGGGCCCACTTGACATCGGAATTTGGCTAGGCGTTCAACCGGGAAAACCAATGGGGTTTTTCCTGGAAAATCTCACAGGCAGGGAGGTTAGAACCCTGGACCACCACTGTAAAACCGGGTATCCTCAACCAGCTAAGCTGGAATCATTATTTGATTAAGATTTCTTACTGTTTGATCAATCAGGTGATATTGTTATGATTCGGTGCAATAATTTTAAGCGTGCAAACATAAAGAAACCAGAACTAGGTAAGATTTTTCAAGCAGGTGCTCGTTCCATTCGTTACTATGTTTTATGAGTAAAAAGGTTTTTCAGATAAAGCTTTCACTCTTTGCCAGGTAAAAACCGATAAAATATAAGTATTTGGAATAAACAATTTCACTCATCTTATTACATGTCGCTCAATAGTCATACTTGTTTGCAAGTCGATGTCAAATATAATAACTATTACATATGTGACAAAATGATATGTGCCATTAAGGAGAAGAAGTTCCATAGTTTATCATTGAACTCGTACTTTAAATTCCTAAAACAAAACAGAACTAAACAACAGCGTTTTTAAAAAAATTACCATTGTATATGAATTAAAAGAAAATGAAACAACCCCACAAGGAGAGATACTTAACATAATAATCATTATATAGTTTTTCAGCCCCCTAAACAACACCTTACCAGAATAGAAACATCATGCAGCACCTTTGAACTTGGCATCATACTCGTATGGTTGCTGCCACAGAAAACACTCTTAGTTATGCAACATAAGCAAAACATCATATGAAGCAAGCAAAATAAGAAAACAGAAAAAACCCAAATCACATTTCGGATTGACCTGTTGTAGATAACTAAAACCCAATTTTAAGCTAAAGGAGTAATGAACGAAGACACCTATATGTGGCAGCACCTTGCCGAATTTTGTCAATATCCTAAACTGTTATAGCTCAATTGAAGTTAAGGCCTTAACAATTTTAAATTAACCAGTTGAATATATTACACAAGAGCTACAGATGAAACTTCCCTTTTTCATTGATCGAGTTCTTAGATATGTTTGTATACGCACACAAGCAAAACACTCTAAAAAACACATCCCATGCATCCTTAAGTTACTAGAATATTTGATCATATAAACCATATATCACACCCTAATATAGATTCATATTATAAATTTTGGAGTTGGGAATAACTACTGAAGCGGTATCAAGTATGGCTGACTAACTTACCAAAAAAATGGCTGAAATCATTCTGCGGGCAAACCATCGCTTATGCATTGCCTGTTGAGCTCGTGCAGCTCCATCCACACTATCAAATCGTAGATACACGTAACCAGCACTATTCCTGTTATCAAAATAGTTAATTAATCAAAGTTACATTTTTTTGGCAGCCAACTAAATTATCATCTAAATCAAACAGAAGTTCATCCTAGCAAACTAAAAAGACATCTTAAACACACATACTTGTCAACATGAATATGCTTCACCCGTCCATAGTTGGAACACTCGTCTCCCACATCATCTTTAATATCCAAATCAAATTCTGGGTCAGTCTGCAGGATATACTTGAGTAAGTTTCTTCCCCGATTACAAATAATAACACATCAACAGTGGACCAAGAAAAAAACAAACCTCTGTAGCTGGATCAAACATATTCTTCAGCAGCAAACACTCACTTGGGTTTCCAATGGGTTCTGAGACGATAGGAGAAATAACTTGGGTTGATAGAGCAGGAACAGGAAGCGTTGCTGGGACGTTGAAAGGCAAAGCACCAGGTAGGGTCGGTGTAGAACCATTGACTAAAGGTGCTCCAGGGAGACTGCATCAATAAAACATATTGGTAGGGATTTAGCTCCACTTAGAGGGAAAATATTTAATGAAAATGAAGGTCCACAAACATACCCTGAAGTAATACCACTACGATCGAGCTTCGCCATTAGCATCGCTCTTGATTGAGCATTTAGCGCCTGCAGTGAAAAAAAACTTAGCAATTAAGAGTGTATTTTCTTGTGATAGAAAAGATTAATGGTTTAAGTTTAGTAATTTTCGACTTTGATGCAATACCAATCCCCATAAGAAGAACAGTTGCCAATTCTTCACGTGAGGGGGAACAAGAGAAAAACAGAACCACCATGCGGATCTGTATTGATCCGATAGTGCTTGTTTGATATTTGTTCCTGTTTTATACTTTCTAGTACTATTCATTTCAAAGAATCCTAATGGTTCAATCTTCGAACTGGAATAATCAATAACTACTCAAATGCAATCAAACACAAACACTATACCATATAATCAGGCTCTTTAAAAAAAACTATACGGCCTTTTGAACTTAGAAAAGCTATAGGAATCAAATAAAGCAGATTAGTTTTATGATGTAAGAATGCAGGACACGCAAGCATGTGAACTCACCAAGCCTCCACCATCATCATCATCAAAATCTGCTGCTTTTGCCCCCGCGTCTTGCGCACTAACATGCTCTGTAACTGAAGATACCTACAAGTTAGGAACAAACTGTGAGAAACCCTTTAGATTAAAATTTACAATACAAAATAGATACAAATTCAATACATAAATTTTACCTTAATTGTCCTACCAGCAATCTCAAGCTTCCCATTTAAACTTTGTGCTGCCTTTGCATGCTCAAGTTGAGCAAACTATTGAGAAATGAGAGTGAAGGTTATATAAATTACCATTAACAAATGTTTAACAACCAAGAGATACATAATGAAAACTTATTTTAATACCCACTTGAATAAAGCCAAAACCTTTGCAATGCCCAGTCTCAGGATCAGTGGGAAGTTGCACAAGCTCCACCGGTCCAAAGGCTTCAAATATCTGAAATCACAGCAAGGAGAAAAATAAATTACAAAGATAACAATAATCAAGAATAGCCAGAGAGCATTAACTAAGCATTTTTCAGCTCCAATTCCCACACATGAGACATATATTCAAACTACAACTTTTTGCATGGCCCATAAACATAGCCTATGGTAACCACAAAAGCATGAGTAAAATTTAGCATGCACTTATGAACTGGAAAGTTAAGATCAATAACTACAAAAACTATCTTACCTGCTTGAGCTGGAGCTCAGTCATGTTGAAATGTAAATTTCCAACGTAAAGTTTGCGATCAACAGCACCGTAGGGTCCAATACCACCTGCTGTTCCAGTTGTAGCAGTTGATTGGACAAGATTCTTCTCAGCCTCCGAAGGCTTAACCATCACAGGCTGCCCAAGAAGTAGATGACCAGAGAGAGCAATTGCCATTGGCACAGACATCGCATCATAGAACTCAATGTACCTGTATCAAAACACAATTCAGATTGTTTCGACCCAAAGGCATGATCGTTACCAGCAACTTAGTTCATAATTATAGAACAAGATGAAAACTATGCAAGGCTATATATTAGCATTCAGAATATCCGTACGTGTGTGTTTCTCTTTCTCTGGCCTCGTACTAAAAATACCATGGCTGTGTTTATTTGATGGGTTTTTTATTGGTGGGAATGAGACTGATAGTGATATAATGCCTTTGTTAGAAAGTCATAGGTTTTATAAAACCCATGAGACAAGGGTTGGGTTTTGTTAAAAAACAGCGGTCTTTTTTTGTTGTTTTAAACAACTTACATGACAAATAATCACTAAATATGTCATATTGGTTTTTGCTAAATAACAGATGTCACTGGAGTTAGGATATTAAGTTAAATTTGTAAACTGTATTTAAATCAACGAATATTAAGAAATGATTGGTTGCATAGAACTAAACCAGGATAATCATGTATGTATAATTTTCTACTCCTAGGATCATCATTACTGGTAATAACTCCAAATACAGGTCATAAATCTGATACTACATGGATTCATATATAAGACTAGGAAAAACACCAAAACAAAATGCATACCCAACTCCTTTTGATCTTCGTGAATTCCGATCCATGATCAACCGCACATCTCTCACCTGCAAACACATTACAACAATATAAAAAATTAGAAAACATAAAATTAATCCCGAAACAGAGTAGTTAACATGATGCCTTGATGGCTGTCAATAACACATACTACAAAGCAGCTAAATATGCTCACATGACCATTAGTTTAAAAAATACTGAGAAACAAGAAAGTCGATATACTGGTTGAATTGAAACCAAAGATTACATTAACTGCAACAAAAGTATTATCCAACAGTGAAAATCAATAACATTTATATGTTGATTTAAATCTACAAGCACTGTTTGCTTTTTGCAAGATAAATCAATATGCATACATACCATTAAAGCTATCTAAGCCCATCATGAGAAACCTAATACAAAAACTCAATTTAAATACAAGATGCCAATTAGTAAATGTCTATAGCCAACTATATAGCAGGGCTGGCAACATAGCAAAAAAACGGTAAAAATCAAGTTCTTCTTACCTTCCCTGCTTTGGAAAAGAACTCGTAAACATCCCATTCAGTTGCCTTCAAGGGCATCTACAGAACCATAATGCACGCCAACATTAGTGATAAATATTGGAAGTGACAAAAGTAACTGACAAGCATAAAAACCTACAACTAAGACTAAGCTTAACATGATAACGAAATGCAAGATTCCTTCAAAAACTCAAGATAAGAAATAAAGCATTTACCTGATAAGCGAAAACAGTTCTTTGGTCCCTTTCTGGGTCTGCTTCAGGCTCTAAAGTTTCTTTCTTGTCCTTCAGCCTCCTGTCATGTACACAACTTACAGCACAATAAGTAAAAAATCAAGAGAAGCACGGTTTAATAATCTGTCATTACCTTTTGTGGAAACATCAAGTGCACAAGGTAATCTGTGAACACATAACATTTCCATGGTCATTTAAACAAATGATAATTACAGATTTATTCACTACAACAAATTAAAATGCATAAAAAAACTCATTTATGTTACTCCCACAAACCTTTAGTGTAAGAATTTTTATGACATTGTGGCATCATTCATATTAAGTGTAATCTACAAGCAACATTACAAGGTCCACTAGCAACGACAAGGTTATAATGGCTCAAAAGGCTTTTAAACAAAGAATCTGTGCATTCATAAATACTATTCTTGGTAAACAATCAACTAAAGTAAAATTTAGGTGTGCTTTTGGACAGGTATTACAATATGCATACACATAACAAAACCTAACTAAAATCAAGACGAAATGAACATAAATATGCTAATTCTATCTTTTCCAAAGGAAAATCAAGGTAACCAGAACTTTTAAAAAGTAAATTTTCTATCTTTCCAAAGCGTTATTAGATGCTAATTCTAAACACTGCACAATAAATTTAAACTGATATTGGATAACTCCAAGAGGTTGATATTCCACATTTCTATCCATGGTTCACAGCAAGGAACATAAATATGGGGTTAAAGCAATAATCTCTCCACAGTGAACAAAAACTTCAAAAGACTGAGAGAGCACCATATGCGTTGCCAACCTAAAAATTGAATACACCATAAGTTAACATCTCCACACAAAAAAAAACCTTAAAACCACTTATTTACAAAAACTAGAATATTTGAGGTGAACCAGACTTTAGGGGCCAAACAAAAAAACAAACAGACCTTATGAAGGTATTGTGGAAAACCCACATCTTGATTGAAGCCGCGAAAAAGAACCCGCAAGTTAGTATGTGCAAACAATCCATCTACGATTTCAACCCAGGTTAGAAACTAATACTTGGTTTGTTAAACAGCTACACCTACAACTACAACTTTTTTTTATATAACCCTCTTGCCTTTTCCATTGGGCATACACACACAAAGTATAAATTCACAAAAAGATCATATCCTAGAAAGATACTATATCAGTCACTGGCTCTAACTAATAACAAACCTTATTCTGAAGGTCTAAAAATCAATAATTTTTAAAGTAAATGCAATGCAATGTTCCTAAAAGAGTTGTAACTAATATGAACAAGAAATTAAACAGAAAAAAGTTGTTCACCTGGTCTCTCTTGATTCAAGATCCCTTTCTCTTTCTCTTAATGTTTCCTTTTCTCTTTCACGTTCATGTCTAGAATGACTCGTGCTTCTTCTTTCTCTTTCTCTTTCTCTTTCTCGATCTTTATCTCTATCTCTTCTATCCCTTTCTTTATCTCTCGAACCCCGATCCCGATCCCGAGCTCTTTCATCATCCCTGCCGCTGCTTCTGTGACGGGAAGAACGGGTACGGTCTTTATCTTTGTTATCTCTGTTGTCTTCGTCCTCTTTGGTTTTCTTGCTTCTTCTTCCGTCTTCGATGCGGCCATCGTCGTCGTGTTCTTTTCTCCGGTAACCTTTGTCGGCGCTTCCGTCTTTGGTTTTGGATGAACCGTTTCTAGTGTCGGGTTCGTCGACGGTTTTTTCGAGGTAGTCGTACTCGTCAAACTCCATGGTTTCAGTTGTTGTGAAATTAGGGGTTTGGAAACGATAGATAGAATAGGTGTGATTGTGATATGATTATGGTGACTGAACCCTAGCTTCTTTCTGCGGTCGACTACAAAAACACAGACAATTATTATTAATTTATTTTAAAACATGTTTCTTTAGTAGCGTTAATTCTACGGATGGGCTTTCTTGTTTTATCAGATTTTTGGTTTGGCCTTAATTTGATTTCTACAAATTACACCTATGAGCTAAATAGGTTAAAATAACATAACATTGTACACCTAATTTTAACTTTCGTTAATTTTTAAGTTAAATGTGTGTGAAACGACAAAAAACCGATCTTACCCTAATGTAAAAGGTGGAAAAGTCGGGGTTAATGGATCTGACTTTTGGTGATTTCAGAATCTGATTGATAGTGGTGTTGGCGTCTGGTTAGTGGTTGTAGATAATGCGGTGGAGATTGGTGGACGGCTGTAGTGTTTTTCCTGATCTTGTGGTTTGAAGAGATGGAGTAAAACTAAGAAAATGTTGGTTGGTTGTTTGTTTGTTGAAGAAGATATAATCATGTCAACGACGTTATAATCATGTCATCAAACCCTCTCTTACAGTCCCAAAAAACCCAAACCCCCACCTCACACCATAAACTAAAACCACCACTCCCACCAAAAACAAAACCTAAACCCTAAGGGGACAACTTAAAAGTTGAATCTTAAAATCTATGATGGTAAAGTTTGAAAAGACGATTTCAAATTCGTTGGAATGAGCTCAATAAAAGTTCATTTAACCCAATTTTAAAATGATTTAAGATAATTCTTAGCCAAAGTATACTTATTATTTGATCATTTATTATGTTCACACACATGTATTTATGTTTATGTTTATAAAATGATTTAAGATAATTCTTAGCACATCTGAACTTGTCATCATTTTATTTGCCATACAGGCATGATGACCATGTGTTTATGCGTCAGCTCATTTTATGTTCGATTCACACTAAGGGGGTGTTTGGTAGTCTTTTAATGATCATTCAGAAGCTTATCTCTTAATGTTTCAAACCCTCTGAACAATTAAGTGATAAAAAATGCTAAATGGTTAAGAGGTAGTCTGTGAATGGTAAAACATCACTCAATTCATCATATTTTTAAAATTTATCTTATAACGAATTTTTAAATCATTAAAAAATAAATTCTTACTGATTATTCAGAGGTTATTCAACTACCAAATAGCCCCGAAGTGCTTCATATTATGATTGTGAACCCATTCTTTTATGGTTTCGGTTCTCCTAGCTAGGAAGCCCACTTGGTTTTTTTATAATCAGTTAATAGATATTGACCCATTAGACATGGGGGCTTATCACCAGATGAATTATTGGGTCATTTTATATGATATTAGTCCATTTAATCTAGTCAGATCATTTTATACTCTTTACTTCTTTAGCAATTGCATAAATTCAGGATCTTCTAAATCTAAAACTTATATTTATATTCAATAGTGCGCATAACTAACGTTAACGTCAACGAGTTTAGTGATCCATTAGTAACATAAATGTGTTTAGAGCACTAAATTTAGGTTCAGACCTCACAAGTGAAATGTGATGTAACTTTTACATATATACAATTGTTAAAAAAAACTAACGTTTATCATTAGTTGAAAATAATCTTATTAGTATATTTTACTAAAAATACATTTTTGTGTTCGTAACATACCGTTTTAAACATCCAATTGTGTTAATTATGGTTAATGTCGCATTTTTCTCTCAAATATTTAATATTAAAATATATTGTTTAAATCATAAAGTACTTTGAAAACAAAGACATGCGATTGATGAAGGTTTTGACGTTAAGAATATCAGTAATGATTTTCAAAACAGAGTTCATAAAACCCTATCATAATATGAAAACATTTTTGGGATGTTTGAAAAGAATTTGTATTAAGACGATATATTACATAGTGTCAACTAGGTATTAAGTGAACATTACCCTGATGAATACTTCTTTTATAATACTTATAGTAGATTTTTATAATACGTGAAAAAAACACAATGCAAACATTTAGGTAAGGTTGATAATATTTTTAAACCTTTTAAAAAGTGGATTATTTAGCATAAACAAACATTAACATATAGATTATCATCTTATGCAACTTCACCGATGGGAAAAAAATATAGTGTAGGACACTTGTAAAAAACATTTTTGATATATTATTTAAAAAATGATTTAGTAAAAGGACTATATTCTCTAACTTTTGAAACGCAAAAGCATGTGAGTGGATTCCTTGAATAATTTCATGCTTTTTCTTTAGGGATATACATACATTCAAAACCCACTACGTACAAATATATACACATAATTAAACACTTCTTCATCTTTAAGGATTTGCGTATATATATAAAACTTTATAATATCAAAACAAAGTTAAAAATTTACATCTTTCTTTTTTATATAGAATACATTGTAACAAAACTAAAAATAGCATGAAAAATGAAGACAGATGAAAGATGACGATGATCGATAATATAAAGTGAAAGATAAACGTGAGTTATTTATTATGTGACGCTAATTGAAATATAATAAATAGAGAAATATAATCGTAACACATGGTGTAATATATATATAACCCATGTTTTGATTGTCAACACATATAAAATACCGGTACACATAGACATACATATAGATACAATGGACATATATGTTAGCTATTTGTCCCTTTGTGTTGATCATATATATACCATGAACATTGTATAGTGTCCACGGATATGCTCCAAAAGAATTATTCCGTAGTCTTAATTCTTGACCTTGAAGATATGATACCCATGCATTGACCAAAGAGCTTATTTAGTAAATCAAGGATAACACAAAAAGACAACCAAAGAAACAAACATACCTATGGTGACAACCTTTTACTTTTCCCAAATGCTTCAAACTTTGAAACTTATTCCTACAATTTCTCACTAATAGACAAACATATATATATAGACATTAATACCTAGATTTCATCTTTTTATATTTCATGAATAACTACCTACATTTCATGTTTTTTTCTTCATCAATAATTAATGGACCACATTTCATGTTTATTTAACTTTTCTTGAACAACAAGAATCAAAATTGTATTAAAAAAGACATATATAACGTACAAGATATACTAGATACTGTCCACTCGTTAGAGTGCATGCGTCAAATGACACCCGATGAATCAAATACAAGTTCAAGCTAGTAAGAAAAATGAATCTACACCAATCCTTCCGTTGTATTGACTTCAAAGAAGATACACTTTTCAACTGTAAGAAAGCCAACGATACAATCTACTCCTTTATATATTCGGTTAACTCACTCTGTTCCAAGCCTTCCATATACATCATAAGACTATTAGAAGAATTAATGACATGAACATCTCTTTCTTTTATGCATGTACTCAATCTGATTTGAAGATGTTAATTATAATTTCAAGCCGATTATAAACATATATATAAAACTAAAAAATAATTATTACAATTTTCATATATATTTTTTTGTATTGTGCAAAATTTTGTTTGAAATGATTAATATTACATTACATTAGTTTTAATAAGCAAAATAAATAAAATAAGAAAAGGAATCAAACAGATCTTGAAAGTTGAAGGCTTTGGAGAAGGGAAGAATATTCTATGAACATGAAAGATCAAAGGCTAAACTCCAAAGATTTAATGATAAACAAAGTTAAAAGGCAAATATATGATTAGATTATGATTAACGACTTGCCACCAAAAGTCAGCCAACTAGTAGACGGCCCACACTTCCAAAAATTCACTGCTTTTGTCAGTTTTCTGTCTTTTAACCTAGCTAGCTAATCTTATTATTTCCACTTCAAAAACTAAAACTTAATTTGCATTCGTTCAAATTAAGACACCACATTCTTATTTATGTGTACTTATGAAGCTAGCCTTCTTAACAACCATTATTATTACGGAGTATTATTTTTACGAAACTCGTACCCAACATCGTTTAAATTACACTAAGATATCACACTATAATATTAGAATATCATACTTCGTATTTTAAACACAAACGTATTATCAATAGATTTGTCTAATTAACCCTATTTGGCTCTTGAGATCGATGCATCCTGTAACAAGGAACATTAACTTCACCAGGGGCTCCGCGTCTAAAATTGTGGTATAACCATAAAGCTCATGACATAAAGCCCCACCATTGTTTACATAATTAATGCTTTTTAGTTAAATTAAAAACATAAAAATGACGATTGCTTCGAGTGATGGACAAAAGGTGTTTTAAGTATAGCGTATGTCGCCTCGAACCAAATTAAGAACGCATGGTGCTTAAGGGGGGGTGGTGTTAAGGGCTTCAAAGAGGGAATATAATGCCCACTGCATATGGTCTTAGGTTATGTGTGGTGGAGACAAAAAATAGCTAGAGAGTTGTACATATGATATTGTGAAGTTCACATGAGCTTAGATATGTTGCAGAAGGGGTAAAATTAATTTAACTTAGATCTTCATTCTCTCAACGGTCGCATTTAACTTGGAACACCGGCCTCCAAAGGTCACATTTTTCTCTCGGAAAATAACATGATCTCCATTGCGTTGGCCTCCTTCGCACCCCATCACTGTACTGTTGTAGTGTTTTTGTGCCTTGCTGACATGGCACTCCTTTGTGCGCCATCAAAATGCCACAACACACAATTCCTTACAAATAAGTTGTTCACATGTCAATTCTCTCTACTTTACTTACTAAATGATGGTGACGAACCTAGTTTTTTTCACCAAGATATTTTTTGGATGCTTGGATGTTACTTAGTGATTGATGTCGAAGGGTCAATAAAAAATAGATGGTGATTTTTGTGTTCCCAAATACCTTAACTAGTAGGGTCAATAGGATATCGATTGAGTGATCGAATAATCATTGTCATTCTGTGTTACGAGTAAGTTGATTGACTAAGAAATTTTAATTAGCTATTGACACTTTTACTGAAATTGATTTGAGAATTTGTTTAACAAAATTATTAAAATTGAAAGTAAATTGAGGTTTTGAACATATAAGAGGATGCAGTAACACTTAGGGGTTGTTTGTTTCATCTCTTAATGGTTCAGTTCAGTGCTTAATCATTCAGCATTCAGAGCGTTTGTTTCATTAAAAAAGACCCTCTGAATGGTTCAGTTAAGTGTTGAATGGTTAAGAGATTGGGAGATGCTGAATAGAACTGAATGAGGCATATACTAACTTTACCTTCATCTGAAGTTCTATCCAAATATCCCTCTCATTGATAAAACCTCTTAATGGTTCAGACCTCTTAACCATTCAACACTTCATGATTCAGCACTTGTCAAACAATCTCTTAAATTCATGCTAGCTAGTTCACCTGATGCGTATGTATAACATAGTAACTACCATTTTGAATCCACATAGACACGAACAAATTATAAACAATCATTTGTAACGCAATTAAAAGACTTTACTTCTAGGCATATTGAGATGTTAATTCTCTGGTTAGTAATTTAACATAGAATAAATCAATCACAAAAACCATACATGAGTCATAACTCATAAATGCTAGAAAACTGACAAATAAAAAGTTTTGCAACATTTTGACAACATTTTAAATGTTTACAACCAAATGATTACAAAATCAATGTCAAATAATAGAACGAACACTAGAATACATAATAATCTTACTTTCTACGCTTTTCACAAAATTTTCAACTTTGTATCGAATATTTATTTAACTTTATAGACTGAAATTGATAAATAAGAATTGTAAATATATATATTAATCCCCGACAAAAAGTGGTTAAAAGACACACACATAACACATATGGTATTAAAAAAATACCACGACAGAGAAAGAAAAGATCCATTTTTGTTTTTCGTTTTGCAATATATATTAAGAACATGAAACATATTATGCTCAACCCCTAATTGCATTTTGAACTTCATTTTTTTCCCAACACAAACCAACCCTGAAGTTTTTCGAGCTACTTTGAGTATTTAAAAAACACAAACAAGAAGAAGAAGAAGATCCCAAATACCAAATTAATGATCATGAAAATGATAGAGAAGCTTGTAACAGTAGAAGAAGATAGATCAAATATCCCAAATGGTTGTTTTACTGATCACATCAACAACATTAATCTTCCACCACCTCCTCCCACCATCAAGAAAAAAAGAAACCTTCCAGGAACCCCAGGCATGCAAATTATATATAACTTTGAATATATATATTACTTATGAGAACATCTTTTTGATATATACATAGTTTTTTTTATTTATTTTGGGTCTTAATTTGTAGATCCTGAAGCAGAGGTTATTGCGTTATCACCGAAGACACTAATGGCTACAAACAGATTCTTGTGTGAGATATGCGGGAAAGGGTTTCAAAGAGATCAAAACCTACAGCTTCATAGACGAGGTCACAATCTTCCATGGAAGCTAAAGCAAAGAACAAGCAAAGAAGTGCGAAAACGGGTGTATGTGTGCCCTGAGAAGTCTTGTGTTCATAATCATCCATCAAGGGCACTTGGAGACTTGACTGGTATTAAGAAGCATTTTTGCAGGAAACATGGCGAGAAGAAATGGAAGTGTGCAAAGTGCTCTAAGTGTTATGCTGTTCAGTCGGACTGGAAAGCTCATTCCAAAACCTGTGGGACGAGAGAATACAAGTGCGATTGCGGGACAATATTTTCTAGGTACGTACGTAACTTTTTAATTTGTTACACACAAGCTAGCTAGATAAATTCATGATATAAACATAGAAATTATTACAAGCATGCATATATATACCTTTTCATTTACTTGTAAATTTTTTTCACAACTAAGTATCAATAATATGTCAATATAGATCCATTATTACTACATTAATATATATATATATATATATGCATGTACGTACATTCTTTATATTAATTATTGAAAACTGAAATATATATACAGGAGAGACAGCTTCATCACTCATAGAGCCTTCTGTGACGCCTTGGCGGAGGAAACAGCAAGGGTTACCGCATCATCTCATTTTAACAATCTAACACCAGCAGGAAATGTGAACTACCATTTTGTAGGACCACCGGTTCTTGCTGCTCCTACCATGGCTCATCACCTGTCTTCCCTCTTCAAGACCAACCAATTTAACCCACTCCCACAAGACCTAATCCCACAAGACGCACTTTCACTCTCCACTAATAATAACAGTAATAGTAATAGTAACAGTCAACCGCATCAATCAAACTGGGAATTGTTTGGCCTATCAGATCCTGAGGTTGATGGAAGTGCACCATCCATGTTCAACACTATAAACACCTTGCACCTAGCACACCCCACATCTAGCATGTCTGCCACAGCTTTGTTGCAGAAAGCTGCACAAATGGGCTCGACATCCTCGGTTTCAACCAAAGATTCTTCATTCTTAGGAAGCTTCTCCAGCAACAACTGCAATAGCAACAACTATAATATTACTGCTACTACGACCACTACTCAACTCGACAGGGAAAACAAGTTTTGTGGGTTGTACTCCACAAGTGCCGGTGGTTTTGGAAGTGATTTGGAGAATGATCTTTCGGGTTTTAATGGAATGTACCCTCCCTCTAAAAGAAGGCACATACATGTTGAAGAAAACCATGGAGGACAAACTAGGGATTTCCTTGGTGTGGGTATGCAACCTATTTGCCACCCTAAGATAACATTTGATCATGTGTAAATGAGAGCTAGCTAGCTAGAGAAAGAGAGGATCCATGCATAGAAGAAAATGGTGGTGACTTTTTCTATCGAGAAAAAAGAAAGGGTGTTGTTTACTTTGTGGTGAGTTTAAAATAAGAAAAATGGACCTTTTAAACTTTATTATTGTGTATCATTATTGGTTAATTAGTTATATCTTACCTTTTATTTTAATGAAAGTGATAAATATGTGTAGTAAATTACATTAGTATTTTTCCCTACGCGAACGGGAAACATGTATCTTATAAAGGTTTATTTAACGACATTAAATGTATCTTATGAATGTTTATTTTTTTAATGGTGATGATAATTTGAAGTCAAGGATATGCTTCTTTTAAGCTCAGGTATGTTCATATATATCTTATAAATCACGTTAAAAGTGACTAGTGTAGTTGTGATAACCAAAACATAAAAGTAAACATGCAAAGACACATGTTTAACGTCGATGATAAGTATGCATTTAATTTGAAGATATGTGTCAAATTTGTTATTTTATTTACTCACAAAAATACGGTAATAAACGTCGTTGATAGAAGGGAACAATCAGTGGATAGGTAGAGAAATGTGAAGTTGATATCGACATGGCAGTAAAAGGAGGCCATGAACCCTCCATGTCGTGGTTATGAATTGAACATGATTGTTGCAAATCTAGCCTCACAGACCGTCACAAAAAGAAAAAAAATCATCTTAAAAGAAAATTTCTCTTCAAGTGATCCTCTAACTGTTTTAAAAGTAACATCTTTTGAGTCAGTTTTTTTTTTTGAAACTTTTTAGGTGGTTTTCTTTAAAGTCAGTTCTAAAAAGATTTATGGGAACCACTAGAAACTCAATATATATAGGTATATTGGTTTTTACTGGTCCCAACTATTACCTTTTGTCTTCTACTGGTCCCAACTATTAAATTAGTTGTCAACGGTCCCAACTTTTATCACTTTGGTAACCACTGGTCCCGTCGTTAACTTTTTTTAACGCCGTTAAGTTTTTTCTAAATTCAAGACCGATGTTTTAGGCCTTTTGATCGGAAAGATAATACTTGTCGATTGATGTAAAAGTTTTGTGACACCCCGCCCGGTGGCGGAAAACACCGGGCTGTCATAGAATTGGATATCCATAGTAAACAAAGCACATGGTATTTATTTATTACGTTTAATAATGATATAGTAAGTTTAGAACATCAGTCTTAAATGGATACGACAAAAGTAATAAAACCGAAACAGTAAATGCAATCGTCTTTATTAATTAAACTAGGTCCAAGGCAATCCTATGTCTTGGCAAAAACAGCAAAATAATCATAAGCATCACCTGAAATATGTGAAAATAAAGTTAGCTACACAAGCTAGTGAGTAAAACCCAAATTGAATAGTAATAGTATTGAAATCCGAGATCAACAAGATATGCTGCGCAATCCCACATGTATAGTAATTTCGTAATATCACCCTACCAGGACCCCTAGAATAGAATAGCACACCAACCACAATAGAAACCATAGTATCTCGTTTAGCCATTTGTCATGAGAACCACTCATGTAATAAATAATGATAACTTTTAATAACCGTCGTTTACCGTCTCGATATATAAGTCATCATTTAGCAATTTAGGGACATGGCATAGTATAGCATCATAGCATAGCAACATAGTATAGCAACATAGCATCTCGACATAGTAAACATGGAATTAGAAAGGCCGGGTTTAAATCACCTATCGATGTTGTACAAGCAGGTGGGTTTGTCAAACCATTAGCGCTAACATTGTACCGGTGGGATTACAAAGCAATAAAACTACTTTTAACTAACACATAAGATTGCATCAAGCCGCGAACTAGATTAACATATTTGTATGATCTCTTTTGGAAAACGAATAGAAAACGCAATATAGTAAAAGACATATTTCAGCCCCAAAATAGTAAAATGGAAAAAGGGGAGTGAGTTTACTCACCTTAAAATCCAAAGATATTAGTAACACTAGAATCGCAACTAGAAAGAACCGAGGATCGCCCAGATATTAGAATCACCTAATTAACCGGGAAAACCTTATTTAGAAACGAAGCAAGTAACACAATAACTAGAATCAAGAAACTAAAACTTCTAGGGTTTCGGATTTAAGATTTGGGATTTAGGGTTTTTAAAATACAATTTGGGATTTAGGGTTTTGAATACAATTTAGGATTTAGGGTTTTGAAATACAATTTGGGGATTTAGGGTTTTGAAATACAATTTGGGGATTTAGGGTTTTGAAATACAATTTGGGGATTTAGGGTTTTGAAATACAATTTGGGGATTTAGGGTTTTGAAATACAATTTGGGGATTTAGGGTTTTGAAATACAATTTGGGGATTTAGGGTTTTATACGAAACGTTGCAGTATTTTGTATTAAATATATTTTATATGAAACCATTTTTAGTTTTCTTGAAATATTAAACTTATGTTTTTAAGCTAATAAAATAGTTTCATCTTAAATATATTATTAGGTTATTAGAAAAGTATAATTAAATGATTTAAAAAGTGAAAAATATGAAAATTATAGAAATGAGGCCAGTGGGGTTCGAACCGGTAACCTACACGTTAACAGTAAGCATACAAACCACCAGGCCAGATGCACCTTTTGTTTTTAAGTTTGATTTTTAAATCTTTTATCGTTTATAAATAAACAAAACCCATAACTAAGACAAGCCCTAGATTCAAAGATCCGTTCAATTCGTCCTCAATCTGTTAAATCAATCCATACGATCATAGGGCTTTTAATCCCTATTGAATGAGGATCATTTTTATATAAAATACTTACTTGTTTGTCTACGAATTTGATCGATGAGACGATGAACAAAAGGCGACGGCTTTGAGGATCAACCTTGAGTTTGTGATGTTTTTGTTAGAAATTGAATGAACAGAGAGTGATAGCAGGTAACGAGGAGCGTGTAAGCAAATGGAATTGTGTTCTGGTGATTGGAAAGTAACCGATTGAGTTATGGGTTGGTTACGGATTTGTTTTGGTTAATTAGATGGTCAATTCGTTGAGATAATGTAAATTGATTGTCCCCATTGATTTCGAGACGCACGGTTGGTAAAATTTGTTGATTTAATTCACCGTTTTGATGTGTTATGGAACGATTGAGTTCGTGGGTATTGAAACCGATTTTTGATTTGAAAATACACATGGATTTGGACGATTAGGTGATGAATTGGACGCGGTGTTGAGTTCGAAACATGTATACGAATGTTTTGTATAGTTTTAATTTGGTTTTTGGTGTTAAAATCGCGTTTAAACCACCTCGCCGGAGTCGGCATTTTCCGGCCAAAGTGCCGGAGCTTGACTCGCCGGATATGCGGCTAGGGGGGGAGGATTGGGTAACTTACGTTTTTACATAAATGGTCCCTGAACATTCAGGTTGTTTTAATTAGTTATTATAAGTTTCATAATAGTTTGTAAATTGGCAGTTTTGGCACAAAGTTAATTATATATATATATGTTAACTAACTAAATTGAAACGTAACAATTATGTAAGTGACGTTTTTATGGTTTTAGCTCGTTTAAGCCGTTACGAGATTATTTCGAGACTTGGAGGCGTTTTGGTTTAACGTTTTTACAAATTTTCTTTTACGAACAATATATATATTTATTTATATGTATATATTTTGAGATTTATAGTTCTACCATTATTTATTCGATATACGTGAACGTTTTGAAATGTGAAATTAATTGAGACGGGAACAACGTAGAGTCAATGCGTTTATTTATAATAATAATAATAATAATAATAATAATAAACGTTACTCTTGAAGATAAATAAATACAATTACAATTTAAAGGATAACAATTTCGGGTTCGAGTCGGGCATTCGGGTTCGGGTTTGGGGCAGATGTCACAAGTTTTCTCGAAAAGGCTCTCTGAACGATAAAATTTTTACATTTGATTGATGCACCGTTAGGTTTAAACACCCGATCGAAGTACTATTTTGTTGTTTGGAGCGCCGTTTCGAGGTAACTTTTCCATCAATCGACTTATATTATCGTTTCGATCAAAATGCTTATAACATCGGTATTGAATTTGGAAAAAAACTTAACGGCGTTAAAAAAATTTAACGACGGGACCAGTGGTTACCAAAGTGATAAAAGTTGGGACCGTTGACAACCAATTCAATAGTTGGGACCGGTAGAAGACAACATGTGATAGTTGGAACCAGTGAAAACCAATATATCATATATATATATAATCAACTACCGACCAACAAACCAACACTTTGGATGAAAAGTTTAAGGGGAGGTCGTGACCCTCCCTCGTACCTTAAAAGCTTCGCCAATGCTTGTGGATGTGCGGTGAATTGCGACGAAGATGATGCTTCTTTTGGAATCAAAATGGGAAGTTAATTGACTCGTAAATTGTCACACCCCGGTGGCGGAAACACCGGGGCGCGGCGATCGTATCTCACAACCCTTGGTATTTAAGAGAATACTAAAAATGAATTTCATTAAAAAGAGTCGTGACATACGTTCGACACGGATATGTCTCGTGAGTCCGATCTATAGTGTCAAAGATTCAAACTTAAAACAAATAAAAATCCAAACCAAAAGGACAAACAAAACGACGAGCAAGTCTACCGAATAAAAATATAAGTCTAATGCAAATAAAGTCCACGTTCTTCACTAATGCATCCCAGCCAAAGGTTCCAAGCTTACTTAGTTATTGTCACCTGAGAAACATGCTAAAAACGGTCAACTATAAAGTTGGTGAGATTCACAGGTTTAGACTCAGTAATAAATTATATATGTGTAAAGCAAAATATATAAAGAGCAAGTATAGCAAATATGATGTAATTAACATGAGTCCACAACCAAACCTACTGACAAGAATCATTTGCCCCAACGAATACCCCGTCTCAAGGGCATTCTAAGTTTATCATTGACTTTGAATATTTTCACCCAGTTAGTCGCATCGTGACTGTGGTTGGCGCGACCAACCCTGAATGGGGGTGTCAACCCGAATAGTACTATCCAAACATATCCACCGGCTTAAAACTAAAGTTAACTAGTTGTGTAGTTTAAAAGGGGACTTAAAAGTATGAGACAAGTATAGTTTAAAACTCATGAGAATAACAACAAATCGACTACAAGCATCACAAACATAAGTGCGTATAAATTTCAAGAATAAATAACGTATAAGTTTACGACGTATAAGCATGTTTCTCACCCCAAAGATTAAAAAGTAAAAATAGGGGCTGTGAACTCACCTGCTAGTGTTATTGAGTATCCTGCAAGGTCTCAAACGATGGTGTCTTCCTACTTGAAAGCTACAACATATGCGTCATGTATAAGGACTGGCTCGACTGAAAGTATAATAGTGTTCGGTAATGTTCTCGTTGTTATTTAAGTGTCCAAATGTGTGTGTAGGTTCTTTTATGACTTAAAGATGGCGTGACCTCGGTTTGGATTTTACCCATCTAAGTGTCTTACTCGCCATCCTCAACGATCTTGCTTATGTAGTTGTTGATTTTATTATTATTAATATTTCAAATTTTAATGTATACAAACGTTTTAATCGTGTGTTAAAAGTTGTTGGTTGTTTACGTGGTGTTCTAACTACGTAATAGTTTGAAGGAGCAAAACAAGTTTATTTATTTATTATTTTTTTTATAGCTCAGTCATTACTTTATTCATCCATACATATATCTATTCCAAACACCACTGTTGCGTTTGTTATTATTTGTTTTAATGATTCAATCAATACTCTATTCATCTCTCTCTATATATATATTTATGTTTCAACCACCATCCTATCTGAACTATACTCTCATACTTAAGTATACATATATTATGTTTGGGTGTGCATACAAAGCTAAACACCGACCACCCTTATATCTTTCAATTTCCGTTCAACCCAGATATTCTATTTGCTCACCATGAATAATACTTACTACTTACCAAGTCATGTAAAAAGTAAACCAGAGGAAACAGACTACTGTTTACGATTTGGATTAAATTTAACTCTATATATTCATGCAAAGTTGTTGATATTTAATTTAGACTACCCGGAAAGATTCATGAATCATTAACGTATTTGTAGGATGAACCGTATTACCTTTCGTGAGGAGAGTAGTAGCAGATCGGGCGATGCAAATGCGACAACGGGGTCTGCAGTCGCTGAGTCCACGAGTCGTCTATCGTCCAAATATCACGTTAGCTCCTTACAGTGATGGCCGGGTGCTTCACGTTCCGCTATCCACTGGTGGTTTACAATAATCAACTGTCGCCGGAATGTTTTGGTACTAGGGTTTTGGGGTATGCTAATTATGAGGGTTTCAATGGTTATTTTATAGCCTTCATTGGTTTGTTTTGTTGGATCCGCCGCAAAGATAACGGAAGAACCAAATAGATTTTGAATTTAAAATTTGAGATGGATGCGATGACACATCTTTCGTGATAAACTCCTTTCATATTTTTTTTTACTTACTTTTATATGTGTCATTATTCATTATTATGTTTAAACCCAAGTATGATTAATTAAAAGGGATGTGGCTTACGTGGGCAATCACCATGGTCCCATTATTTACATTTATGCTTATGACCATTATTATTTTTGGTATTCTGACTTTTATATTTCTTGTTCTTTTTGGGTTATTATTATTATTATTTTTTTTACTTAGGTGATTTAATAATATACTTTGTTTGATAAATTTTTGATAGACTATGACTAGCCTAACGTTCAAGAATTAAGTCGAGCCCAATGATCTAAGCCGACATGTATCCTCGTATCCTAGTGGGCCTTAATTCACATGTGACTCAAAAATAGGGGTTGTCACATTCTCCCCTCCTTATAAAAATTTCGTCCTCGAAATTTTAGTATTACTAGCATCTAAGACTAAATTTTCAGTGTAACGTCATGCATCACGTCAAAGCTTCCTAGTTCGAATGGTACAAGGTCTATACTAAATAGGTGGTCATTCAAGTGTAGCGTACAACCCTTAATTATGCTATGAGCCTCAAGAACTTTACTATTTGCTAGTTCAATAGTGTATTTATCTTCTAAACTAGTAGGGGATATATCAAGTAATGGTGCAAATCTAGTTGAAACAAAATAAGTATCGGCTCCTGAGTCAAATAATACCGTCACGAAGTGATGATTTAAAAGAAACGTACCCATAACGACCGTTGGGTCTTGACGAGCATCATTCGTCCCCAAAACAAATGCCCTCCCACGAGCATTGTTTCCATGGTCTTGATTCCCTTGAGCTTGGTTTCCTCTCCCATTGTTTCCCTCGTTCGCCCTTCCCGGGTTTGCATTGTCACCCCGAGCGTTGTTCAGGCGCGGGCATGTGTTACGAAGGTGCGCGGTACTACCACATTCATAGCAGGCTCTCTGATTAGGTTGTTGATTCGGTGCATTCCTTGGTTCTTGATTGTTGTTCTGACGACAGTACTTAGCAATATGACCAACTCGGTTGCAATTTGTACAAGTAGCACATGCACCTCGGTGGTGGTAGTTACACCTATTGCACTTTGGGTGTGGTCCACTGTATTGAGTTCTCTCCTGAGTTGTAGCAGCATAATTACTCATAAACTTTGCCTTCTTACCCGACCTGTCATCGTCCTTCGTTTCTAAGCTCTCAGCATTCTTCCTCTTCTCATCTGAACCAGCTTTTACTAACTTCCCAGTCCTAACTTTCTCATCAGTCATCGTTCCAGCTGCCAGTATAGCTGCCTGCATGGTTGTAGGATTACTAGAACGAACGTTTCCCCTAATCTCTGGAGCCAAACCCCAGATGTAGCGGTCAATCTTTTTCGACTCTGGAGTAACAAGATGTGGCACTAGCTTTGACAGGTCATGGAACCGATCGGTATAAGCAGCGTGATCGGCTCCAACCATGGAGTGGTTCCAGAATTCATTCTCCAACTTTTGCATTTCGTTCTTTGGGCAATACTCCGTTGTCATTAGTGTCTTGAAGGCATCCCAAGTCATTCGTGTAGCCGCCTCTCGTCCTCTTGCTCGAACCTCACCATTCCACCATGTTAGCGCTTTATCCTTAAACGTACCAGCGGCAAACTTCACCCTTGAGTTGTTGGGACAGTCACTAAGGTCGAATATCGACTCCATTTTCTCAATCCACCTCATGGCTCCAACTGCCCCTTCAGTCCCCAGAAATTCTGGTGGCTTACATGACAAGAAGTCTTTGTGGGCGCGCCTATTCCCACCAGTAGTTCCTCCTGAACCACCTGGGTTGTTACGGATGGTTTCACTAACTTGGGTCACGATTTGTGGAATAACGGCTGCAAGTTGTTGGGCAATTAAAGCAGCAATATCGGGATCGGTGGGGTCTCTTCGAGGAGGCATATTCTAGACATAGAATAGGTGCTATGAGTACTATAGAATTGTTTGAAAGCAAATAATGTTTAGTACAGGAATCAGATTACTATAAAATAGTATGCACACCATAAAGAATCAAAACCGCAATCTCATTCAACCACTTAAACCAAATATCCAAAATAGCAAAACAAAAGAAAATAGAAATCGAAACCCAACAATAATAAACAGTCTACGCAAAAATTCACCTTGTGTCGTATGAATAAAAATAATAAAACGGAATAAAACAGTACGAAAATAAGACTTCAATATGGAGGATAACGACGCATTTGTGGTGCAACTCCTCTGATCGACGCCATAAAGCTCTCACATATCATCCTTAAATCTTGAAGTTGAGCTCGAGCTTCATCTCTCTCTCAGCCACCACCTTATTATAGTTTTCGTAGAGAAGCCATTCTCTGTTTATATACGGATCATGTAGATGAAGACTTGTTGGTTTACTTGATGACTGAGGGTCACGTATACGAGAAGGTCCTGAAACATGTTGTCGCCCTCCAGGTAGGTTATAATGCGTAACACGATTCGGTTGGCTATATGGATGATAAGGCGTATAATATCCTTGAGGCACACGATAATGTACTCTTGGACATTTTTCTCTAACTCTTGATGTTGTTCCTTGAGTCGGTGATGACATCGGCCTTGAAGGGCCTGCTTCATCTCGAGGAGTAAAAGTTTTCCATCCTTCGGGAAACAAGGCGGTCGGTCGCACTGACATGAGAGTAGCTTGTCTTTTTGGAGTAGTTTCGGCCTCCATAATCCCTTTCCCGTGAGGCTTGACACGCCTCGGTTCGGATGAAGTTTTATTAGTCGAGCATGAGTCACTTTCATTCATGGTCGGTTCCGTCTCTTCGGAACTCCCTTTTTCAGGTAAAGGTACAAATCGGCTCGCGCCAAACACCGAGGCATTAGAGGAAGAAACCGGAGTAGAGGGCGGTAGCTCTCCCCTCGTAGGTGATTCGTCGATCGGAATAGCATCTTGTTTGCTTTGTCCTCTAGCCATGTCTATATAGCAAGCCGGCAATAAGACGAAAAATGGATATAAAACGCTGAAATTAACACTTAATCCTATCATGCCTATATGAGGGGTACTAGGTTATAGTCTAGGTCGGTGATCTCCTAGTTCTCTATAACCGTTGGGCTCTGATACCAATCTGTCACACCCCGGTGGCGGAAACACCGGGGCGCGGCGATCGTATCTCACAACCCTTGGTATTTAAGAGAATACTAAAAATGAATTTCATTAAAAAGAGTCGTGACATACGTTCGACACGGATATGTCTCGTGAGTCCGATCTATAGTGTCAAAGATTCAAACTTAAAACAAATAAAAATCCAAACCAAAAGGACAAACAAAACGACGAGCAAGTCTACCGAATAAAAATATAAGTCTAATGCAAATAAAGTCCACGTTCTTCACTAATGCATCCCAGCCAAAGGTTCCAAGCTTACTTAGTTATTGTCACCTGAGAAACATGCTAAAAACGGTCAACTATAAAGTTGGTGAGATTCACAGGTTTAGACTCAGTAATAAATTATATATGTGTAAAGCAAAATATATAAAGAGCAAGTATAGCAAATATGATGTAATTAACATGAGTCCACAACCAAACCTACTGACAAGAATCATTTGCCCCAACGAATACCCCGTCTCAAGGGCATTCTAAGTTTATCATTGACTTTGAATATTTTCACCCAGTTAGTCGCATCGTGACTGTGGTTGGCGCGACCAACCCTGAATGGGGGTGTCAACCCGAATAGTACTATCCAAACATATCCACCGGCTTAAAACTAAAGTTAACTAGTTGTGTAGTTTAAAAGGGGACTTAAAAGTATGAGACAAGTATAGTTTAAAACTCATGAGAATAACAACAAATCGACTACAAGCATCACAAACATAAGTGCGTATAAATTTCAAGAATAAATAACGTATAAGTTTACGACGTATAAGCATGTTTCTCACCCCAAAGATTAAAAAGTAAAAATAGGGGCTGTGAACTCACCTGCTAGTGTTATTGAGTATCCTGCAAGGTCTCAAACGATGGTGTCTTCCTACTTGAAAGCTACAACATATGCGTCATGTATAAGGACTGGCTCGACTGAAAGTATAATAGTGTTCGGTAATGTTCTCGTTGTTATTTAAGTGTCCAAATGTGTGTGTAGGTTCTTTTATGACTTAAAGATGGCGTGACCTCGGTTTGGATTTTACCCATCTAAGTGTCTTACTCGCCATCCTCAACGATCTTGCTTATGTAGTTGTTGATTTTATTATTATTAATATTTCAAATTTTAATGTATACAAACGTTTTAATCGTGTGTTAAAAGTTGTTGGTTGTTTACGTGGTGTTCTAACTACGTAATAGTTTGAAGGAGCAAAACAAGTTTATTTATTTATTATTTTTTTTATAGCTCAGTCATTACTTTATTCATCCATACATATATCTATTCCAAACACCACTGTTGCGTTTGTTATTATTTGTTTTAATGATTCAATCAATACTCTATTCATCTCTCTCTATATATATATTTATGTTTCAACCACCATCCTATCTGAACTATACTCTCATACTTAAGTATACATATATTATGTTTGGGTGTGCATACAAAGCTAAACACCGACCACCCTTATATCTTTCAATTTCCGTTCAACCCAGATATTCTATTTGCTCACCATGAATAATACTTACTACTTACCAAGTCATGTAAAAAGTAAACCAGAGGAAACAGACTACTGTTTACGATTTGGATTAAATTTAACTCTATATATTCATGCAAAGTTGTTGATATTTAATTTAGACTACCCGGAAAGATTCATGAATCATTAACGTATTTGTAGGATGAACCGTATTACCTTTCGTGAGGAGAGTAGTAGCAGATCGGGCGATGCAAATGCGACAACGGGGTCTGCAGTCGCTGAGTCCACGAGTCGTCTATCGTCCAAATATCACGTTAGCTCCTTACAGTGATGGCCGGGTGCTTCACGTTCCGCTATCCACTGGTGGTTTACAATAATCAACTGTCGCCGGAATGTTTTGGTACTAGGGTTTTGGGGTATGCTAATTATGAGGGTTTCAATGGTTATTTTATAGCCTTCATTGGTTTGTTTTGTTGGATCCGCCGCAAAGATAACGGAAGAACCAAATAGATTTTGAATTTAAAATTTGAGATGGATGCGATGACACATCTTTCGTGATAAACTCCTTTCATATTTTTTTTTACTTACTTTTATATGTGTCATTATTCATTATTATGTTTAAACCCAAGTATGATTAATTAAAAGGGATGTGGCTTACGTGGGCAATCACCATGGTCCCATTATTTACATTTATGCTTATGACCATTATTATTTTTGGTATTCTGACTTTTATATTTCTTGTTCTTTTTGGGTTATTATTATTATTATTTTTTTTACTTAGGTGATTTAATAATATACTTTGTTTGATAAATTTTTGATAGACTATGACTAGCCTAACGTTCAAGAATTAAGTCGAGCCCAATGATCTAAGCCGACATGTATCCTCGTATCCTAGTGGGCCTTAATTCACATGTGACTCAAAAATAGGGGTTGTCACATAAATGTTTCCTTGCATCATATCCTTCCTCAATAATTTTGCCAATTAATTAAGTTATCGTCCTTTATATACATTATATTTGATCTCCATGCATGTGTCACAAATTAGCTTTATTATTATTACTAGTTTAGTGCCCGTGCTACGCTCGGGAACACAACATTCAAGTGATCTTTTTAAGGATATTCATGAACGTTCCAGTAAGTTTTGAAACAAAACCGTGGTAAACCGAAACACGAAATATATTTTTAAAAATTAATTTTTTAGTATAGCAATACTATACTCAAATTAAAGAGAATAAAATGCTCAGTTTTATGGTGTAGTTTATTTTTTTTAATAAATCCATATAAAAAAGTTATGTATATTTATAAAACTATGAGATCTTTAATTGTATATTATTATTAATTTTATCAATAAGTTTTATTTTCACACCCTAACAAATATAAACCGACTCATGTACACCCATTGTAGTAGAGGGTTAAAAGTATAAATACTTTTAAATTTTTCAGAATTCTCCAAAATATTAGGGGACAAAAAATGTAATTAGTTTTATTATAATATATTTTATATACATATTTTAAATAAAAAAAATCATTATTATGAGATAAACTCTCAAATGATTGTATATTATTATTAATTTTATCAATAAGTTTCATTTTCACACCCTAACAAATATAAACCGACTCATGTACACCCCTTGTAGTAGAGGGTTAAAAGTATAAATACTTTTAAATTTTTCAGAATTCTCCAAAATATTAGGGGACCAAAAATGTAATTAGTTTTATTATAATATATTTTATATACATATTTTAAATAAAAAATCATTATATGAGATAAACTCTCAAATGATGCCACATAAGCCAGAAGCTTTAAAATGGTGCCACATAAGCTTTTATGATTTTGCTATATTATATAAAGATTATTGCATGTGGGGTCATAACATGTGCTAAGCATTAAATATGGTATTTGACTATTTGGTAGTTTGTTGTTAAATTAATATCTTCATTCATAAAAAACAACTTCATGTTGATTATTAGTTTGCAAAGTCTTCTTAATCAATTCCAATTCATCCTAGCTTTCAGATTATTCATAAGGTTAATTGTTCTTTCAAAACCAGTAACTAATAGACCAATACCATCATGTCCGGAATGAAAAAATGGGAACACCTCAAGATCTCATTCGCAGCGATAAAGGACGCAACCAACGACTTCGAAAAGACCATCGGAAAAGGAGGATATGGTTGGGTGTACGAAGGAAAACTCTTCATCAATGGAAAACACATCAAAGTTGCTGTAAAGAGGTTAAATGAGTATTTTGGACAAGGCTTAAAAGAGTTCTTGACCGAAATTCAACTGCTTTCGGGTCAACAACATGACAATGTTATCACTCTTGTAGGGTATTGTGATGAGGGAAAAGAGAAGATTATTGTGTATGAATATGCAGAACATGGAAGTTTGGATTTGTATATTAGGCGTAGTCACACGAGTTACACTCTTACGTGGCTGGAACGACTCAAAATTGTTGTTGATGCGGCTTGTGGACTAGACCACCTTCACAATCATCTACAAAACAACCAAGTCATAATCCATAGGGACATAAAAAGCTCTAATATTTTGCTACATCACAATTGGGTAGCAAAAATATCAGATCTTGGATTGTCTAAGTTAACTTTTTCTGGTTTTGGTAAAACTACAGTTATTTCCCATGCCTGTGGCACACCAAACTATTTGGAACCGGAATATATTCGGTCCGGGTTCGTGACAAAAAAATCGGACGTTTATTCTTTTGGTATGGTGCTATTTGAAGTTCTTTGTGGGAGGTTGTGCTACCATAGAGACAAAGATGGAATATTGTTACTAGCAGAAGTAGCTAGAGAATATTACGCTAATGATAAACTTGACACGATTATTGATCCTGTTTTAAGAGAACAAATGAGCCTAGAGTCGTTGAGAAAGTTTTCAGCTATCGCGTATAAATGTCTGCAGGATCGAGAACAACGCCCATTGATGGATGTTGTCAAGAAAGAACTTGAAGAAACACTAACAATTCAAGTAAGTTTATGATACATGGTTTATTTCTATGTTAATTAGGGGTTAATAACTTTTTTTGTATCTGTTAGAGGATAATTTTTTGCTATTAATTTACATTCAAGATTAATTACAAATAGATGAAATCTTTACATTTGTTAAAAACTAAACAAGATTAAATTGTTTTAAATTAAAGATACAACACCAAGGGATGATAGAAAGATCAAAGAGTCTCTTGATATCTAGTGAAGAAGATACTATCGACGATGAATTTTGGAAGAAAAAGTTACCAAAACGCTATCAACGCTACATTCAAAGATCGGACAAGTCTTTGCATTACACCAGTAAAAAGGAGCTATATCTCCGTCTTTGTGAAGGTTTCCTTTGTGATGATGGACAATTGGTATTATGCAGTTACATTACAGTTTTAAGTATCAGGCTCATATATATCTTACATATGATCTAAAGTTTAAATGTTAACAGTGGTTTTCGATATGCAAGTCAAACGACGGAATATGTACAATGCTGCCAGCTACACAAATCTTACGCGATGACATTGAATACCAGAATTTAGATACTCTATCTCTATATGAATCCAGGTTAATTCTCAATGCTAGCTTGAGTGATACATATACATATATATATATTTGTTGTAAAAATTATATATAGTAATTAATATTTATGCATGTATAGGTTTCATGAGGTGAAAATTCTAGGATATGCATCTTCCTACAGTTTCACATGTACACTTCAGTTACAAATGTTCTCACCTCGGAGTATGTATTCATGCCATCTTGTGTTCAAATTTGAACACAACAAATGGCCGGAGGATAATCGTTTGTTTACAGCGGAGTATGGGTTGGGTCATCGTCTTCTAGGTAAAGTTCTTGTGCATATGAATAGTAAAAAACCAACGATTGAAGGAACGAAAGAAGTTGAGATGAAAAACGATGATGGGTTGGAGTATGACTTAGAAAGTTGGATGGAAGAAAGGAAGGATGGTTGGATGGAGGTGATGTTGAGCAAACCATTAGAAAGGTTAGAAGATCATTCAACACTCAAGATACGATTATCCGTATTGGTCGGGAGTATCAGAGGAATTATAGTTGAAGGCATTGAGTTTAGACCATGTATCTGACATTTATTCTTGTCAATGGGTTGATGGCCCATTGGTAACATTTTTGTGTTTCTAGCACTAGTATGCAATAATTTTTAAATATTTGTATAAGATAATGAATATAGGTTTTGATGCAATAATATATAATTATACAATTCTATTCTATAAATAAATGAAGTGCGCTTAAACGAGTCATCCCGACCCGGCCACCACATCAACCAAACACAACCTGTGCAGCTAAACATGTTTATAAGTTGGATCCGAAACTGACATGAACCTGTTAAGACTAAATCCGAACCCCCAAATCTCGTTTGGGTGGGTTCTTGTTGTGTCAAAAGTGTAAAACCCTTACATAACACCAATATAGACACTAAAACCAGCAAGTGTTCATAATCTTCAACTACAAGCATGCATCCCCAGCAGAAATGGAGGAAACATCAAATATTAATATCCTGCCACGTCTGTTTGTCCTATTTCACATGAAAGATGGATAAAGAACTTAGGACAGAAAACACAATAAAAAAATCAAACCAACAAAATACCTTCAATTCTTAGAAGCATTTCTTGTGAACTATAGCTGGACCGGATTCGTCATATTCATTTTTGGAAATCCAGTACTGATTAGTACAAATGCAAAAGAAAATGTTAGTCTTGATTGATATCAGTGTTTTGACCCATTACTCGAACGAGTCGAAAATTAAAAGGGAAAAAAAGTTAGTGGGTTAAACCAAATCAGCCAAATCTATAGCATTAACTACCTTTTGGAAGATGCTGAGAGATGCGAGGACTGATCCTCCGATCCAAGAACTGTATTGTCTCTCAGGGGCTGCAACCACCTTGATGTCCATTCCAGCAGGCGCGAGAGCAGTGATTTCCTTGTCCATTCGGGCAGCAAAGCCAGGGAACAAGGTTGAACCACCACTCAGCACAATCTGGCCATAAAAATCCTTCCACAAATCAGCATCACATTTCATGATCGAGTTGTAGGTCATCTCATGAATACCAGCAACTTCCATTTCAATCAGGTCCGGCTTGAACAGAACCTCTGCACAACGAAATCTCTCTGCCCCAACTGTCATCACATTTCCATCAGGCAATTTATATTCCTTATTACCCGAAGAACTACTTTTCGCAGTCTCAAGCTCTTGCTCATAGTCAAGAGCCACATACGCAACCTTTTCTTTCATGTCACGCACAATTTCTCTGTCCGAACTTGTGGTTAACTCATAACCTCTTTCTTTTTCTGTTATCATCTTCATTAAGAAATCTGTAACCTCTGCCCCGGCAATATCAAGACGGAGGATGGATTGACGAAGCCCATAACCTTCATAAATCGGGACAACATGTGAAACACCATCTCCAGATTCCAACACAATACCTGTAAACTAATAATCAATATAAGTCAAGATCTAACAAATGTAAGTTTAATGAGCTAGCACGCGACTAACCAGTTGTACACCCACTCGCATACAACGAAAGTACAGCAGTGTTTGCAACATACATGGCAGGAACATTGAAGGTCTCAAACATGATTTGAGCCATCTTCTCCGCGTTTCCCTTGGGATTTAACGATGCCTCCGTAAGAAGCACAGGGTGCTCGTCAGGCGCCACATGAAGCCTGTCATAAAACGTGTGGTGCCAGATCTTTTCCATGTCATCCCAGTTTTGGACAACACCATGGTGAATTGGATATGTCAAATTCAGCATACCTCTTTTCGACTGAGCTTCGTCTCCTATATAAGCATCTTTCCGACCCATCCCAATCATAAGACCAGCAGTGTGACGCGGTTTACCTACAATACTAGAAAAGACCGCCGTAGGAGCATCATCACCCGCATACCCAGCCTGTATTTAGATTGAATCCATAATAGACTACATACATACAGTTTAACAATGCAAAAATGAAACAAAAGAAATGTACCAACCTTCATGATGCAACTTCCATTGTCAAAAACAAGTGGCTGAATAAGGTCCTCAGAATCATCCATTTTTTCGATAAAACAATCGGAAATACAAATAACATTAGTTTAGTTTGGGATGATCTAAACGAAACAAGATGATTTGTTGGGGTAAACAAGTCAACGCTGATTGTGGATCTGGTGTGGTTGGTTGACATTAAATACCTTTTTAATTGTGTCATCATTTTCCTCTCACATCATGGTCAACAGGTTGTGGTTTATGATCCAGTAAGTCACTTGCTATTATCATCTCATCTCATATGTTTGAATTGCATCACAATGATTTGTTTGCTTCTTAATCTGTTTGATGTTTACATGACAGTTGAGTAAATATGTCATTGGATTTGGATATTCAGCCTCTGGTTTTTGACTATGGATCTGGAACAGTTAAGGTTAGTTAGTTAGTTAGTTAGTTATTATACTTGCTACTTATCCTATATTCTATTCCACTAGATTTAAAGTAACAGTATGCCAAATTTAGGCTGGGTTTGCTGGTGACGATGAACCTAAGGCGGTCTTTCCTACGATTGTAGGCAGACCGCGGCATGCGTCTGTTATGGTAGGTCTTGGACATGATGCCTATGTAGGAGATGAAGCTCGGTCCAAAAGAGGGATCCTGAATTTGCGATATCCTATTCAGCGTGGCGCTGTCACGAACTGGGACGACATGGAAACCATTTGGCGTTACACTTTCTATAACCAGCTTCGTGTTGCCCCTGAAGAACATTATGTGCTTCTTACGGAGACAGCATTAAGTTCGAAAGCAAACAGAGAGAAGACAACTCAAATCATGTTCGAGACCTTTAATGTTCCTGCTATGTATCTTGCTATGCAGCCTGTTCTTACTCTCTATGCTAGTGGTCGTGTAACCGGTTTGTTACTCTCTCATTGATCCTCATTTTGATTCTAACTATCTATTATTACCACTACTATGATCATTATGTATTATAGGTATGGTGTTGGATTGTGGAGATGGTGTGTCACATGCTGTCCCACTTTATGAAGGTTCCCCAGTTCCTCGTGCCATCCATCGCATTGATCTTGGTGGGCGTGATCTTACAGATAACCTAATGAAGATCTTAACCGGAAGAGGTTACTTGTTCACAACCATTCCAGAACGAGAAATTATCCGGGACATGAAAGAAAAGCTTGCATATGTGGCTTTTGACTATGAGCAAGAGCTTGAAACTGCAAGAAGTAACTCATCTATTGAACGGAATTACCAACTACCTGACGGAGAAGTTATTACAATCGGAGCGGAGAGGTTTCGTTGCGCAGAGGTTCTGTTTCGGCCATCTTTGAATGGAATGGGAACAGATGGTATTCATGAGATGACCTACAAGTCCATCATGAAAAGTGATGTTGATATAAGGAAGGATCTTTATGAAAACATTGTGTTGAGTGGTGGTTCAACCTTGTTCCCCGGGATTGCTGACCGTTTAAGAAAGGAGATCACGACTCTTGCCCCTAGCGGCATGGGTATCAAGGTGATCGCGCACCCTGAGAGAAAATATAGTCCCTGGGTCGGAGGATCTATCCTTGCATCTATCAACAACTTCCAAAAGGAATGGATTTCTAAAGGTGATTATGAGGAGTCAGGTGCATCTATTGTACACAGGAATTTATTTTAACTAGATATTTTTTGGTTTTGATTTTATGTAATATATGTGAAGGACGAGCATATGTGATGTTTTATATCCTATAATTATCATTTTTACACTGATAATATCTGTGGCTTGTTTCATCATTTACAATTCCATTTGGTTTAGTGTCTCCAGTTAAGAATTATGTTATTAGCCTGTTGTGAGTCGACCAAAATACTCTTGGTCGCATCTTTCTTGCTTATCAGGTAAAGATATAGAGCCTTACGCCATAAGGTTGTTTGTTGGTTGTGAACCAACGCCGGCATAGTGGCACCTGTCAGGGCACTGTGCTACTTCACAACCTCCCTAATCATCTCAAGCAACAAGAAACTAATTGGTTGAGTAGGTTCATTCTTGCATAAAAGTTGATTATTTTTCTATATAAGTACATATGCCAAACAGACAATTGTCTACTTATGGACAGATCATACCGGCTATAATGCATTGGTTACATATCAAGAATAATCATATGGCCTAAAAGTACACGATCTTTCACATCTACGCAGCAAATGACTTGCCACAACCACATGTCTGTGTAGCATTTGGGTTTTTAAACGAAAAACCGCCACCGATGAGTGCATCACTAAAGTCGAGCTGCATCCCAAAAATGAAAAGAAGGCTCTTTGGATCACAAACTGCAGATAACAAGTTGACAAAATCAGCATCAAGAATCCAAAAAAGGGGCATACATTTAACAAACAGGCCATGGACTCATGGTTCAAAATAACAATACACTACGTCAACTCTGAAAAACTGTTCGTCGATTTTAAAAATCAGGCCAACTTTGAAAACAGCTTATTATAAAATCTCAGATGATTCATTGTTTTCAAAATACCCGATCCAATCACATAGTTTGGAATCTGTTTCATTATTTACCAAATACCCTTCAACAAAGACAAAGTAGTGGAACCAAATCATTAAAACGGGTATAGTAAGGAAAGCATTAAATATGATAACAATAACTATATTCTTACAATAATAATCAGATATTAGAATAAAATAGAATCAGGGGGTTTTATGCATTAAACACAAACTCTGGCCAGCTTTTGCTAGTTTGACCAGTTCGATTTGTTTGACACATTTCCTTTTTAGTTATACTTTTATTAACTACTTGATCCATCGGAGATAAAACATAACCCAAATCCACCCATTATTGTTAAATAGACAGAAATGGCCACCTCTATATGTATCCATTTTAGTGTTAAATAATGGTGATTTTCTCAGATATAGTAAATGAAAACAAAGTAGAAGAATACCAATGACAAAACCATCATATTCCATAACCGTGTCATCTGCTCTTGTGTTTTCCTTGCTCTCAAATTCCATACTGTAAGACATGCCTGAGCACCCACCTTGTTTAACACCAATTCTCAAACATAAATCTTGATTCTTTTCAGACCTCATTTTGTTTAAATGCTTCAAAGCATCATCAGTCAATGCAATGGCAGGTGCAATTCCTCCAGATGCAGGTGCCGCTACAATATGCAACATCCCCATTAGTTAGACATACAGGTTTAAGGTTTTGTTGTAAATGCAAAGTTAGTTATTTCAGAAAACCAAAATAGCAGTCAAGATATGCACACAAATGCATTTAGGAAGAAATAGATGTCAAAGAATTGTAAAAAAACAGCATCCATCATATTTATTTGATAGGGCCAGAAGGAAACTTTATTATCAACATAAAATAAAAAAGATACAAAAAATCAGTAACTTTTCAAATGATGTTTAACTTTTTCTCTAGATCAATAATCAAATCAAGCTTGATCCCCTGTAAAATCTCCAATATTAGAGCTACATAATCATGTACAAGCTGATATGCTATTGTTGGCTATATATAGGGCATAAATCATTTGACTATTACACAAAGAATTAACCATTTTCTTATAACAAAATCCTAATATTTCGACACACGCGATGCTAATATCATTTGCATGTGGCAAGGACCACATTAAAAAAAAGCCACATGCGAGGCATGTAGCATCATCAACCTTAAAAGGCAAAAAGGCATATAAATACAGAAATTAGAACAATTCACAATCATTATGAGTTGCGAAGTTGCTATGTCATCCAGTTCAAATTAACAGCAAAAATAGTAAACATCAGCACCCCTTACCATGTTGTATAAAAAGTTTATCACTAACTAGTATTATGCTAAAAGTACATTCACTAACAACAAGTGAAATGGGTATAGAAAAGTAGACATGAAGACAAGTTAAATGAAGTTTCTAGAGGTCATGAAAACTATTATAAAGTATCTTTGAAAGAAATCAAAAATAAGAGCACGTAGATTTTAAATATCATTCCAACTGTTTGGGACACTTGAAGTATAAGCAATTGACTTCTATTCAACCCTAAACATAAATTATCTGCTGCCAACAAGTGTTAAAGAGAGATGAAGTCGCCTTCTTTTTCTAATATTTCCATTGGTTTTGTTTGCAGCTTGCCCCACAATTAGTTCATATATTATAAGGACTTCAAAATTATAATACATGATATAAGAAGGTACGGTTGAAATGGGGAAAGCAGTGAAGAACCCACTTATACATTTTCATTCTTAGCATGTACAAAGCTCCTGTAATCGTATATCGACATCTCACACCTTGTATAAATGAAACCCATAATTATATCTTAATGTTTTCAACTAAAAACCCTTGTTTTCTATACCCTCAGGTTGCTTGTTTTTGTTTACTTCAGATTGGAGAATACAAACACCTCTTGATTCTTAGTTATGTCACACAGCAGTTTTTATGAGCTTAACAAAAACATTCCAATTAATCGGCGCAACGCGCATAGGGTTTTGAACCTTTTGTTCTGCAAAGATTAGCCACTCTCATACTGCAAAATGGACTTTAAACATTTCAAAAGGCCAATTCCATCTTTAGCAATCAAAAATTACATTTTTCTAAAGGCATCAAAGCTTAGTATAATCCCTTTCACCTAACCTACCCAAACCAATTGATCCTTCAACCTTTAAATCCCAACAAAAATGAATAACTATAAATTTCTAAAAACATAACCTAACCATATAGACGAAAATCAGGCCAATACGATTACAATCAAGGCCGTCAATAAACATGATATAACGAAACATGAGAGAATGAATGAATGAATAGCATACCTGGCGATGAAACTGCACGGATTGATAAATTATTTCTGCGAAGATTTAGTAGATTAACGCGAGAAGGGGAAGATCTAGAGGAGGATTGATTAAATGATGAAGAAGAGATTGAAACTTTGGGTAGACGGCAAAGAGAAGGGGAAGAAAACGCCATTGAAACTGAAGAAATGAAAGTGAAAGAAAGGGCGTGAATTGTTGAATATACACGCCACAATTACATTACAATCTTCTAAATATGTCTGCTGTTTCTTGTCATCATCTGTCAAAAATGTGGCAAAAATGACATATACCGGCCACAAATTTATACAATGGAGTGATAGGTTCATGGTTTTCGTTTAAATTATGTCATGGTTACGGTTGGTTGACGAGTTTTCACCTCTGACAAATTTGGCCCGAAAGGAGGGTTGATGTGAGCGTCCGCTACGATTGCAGCTTTCAGGAGTCCCACTAGGCCATTTATAAGCACCCATTACGAGGCAGATCGGGGCTTCGAACTCGGTAGTCACATTGCACCAACGACTGTTTAAAAAATTAAACCGTTTAAAATAAAAAAAAACCCTAGCCAAACTGAACTATGGCTACCAACTTGATTTCATGGTTTAAACTCATTTAGTCGAAGTTCATGAACAGTAGAAAAAAACCAAAAATAGTCGACAGTTGTTTGATCTTCAATCGAGGCGTCATTGAAGGAGGTTTGTTGTCGAACACCTTCCCATTCCTTAGCTTTCGCAGGCACTAAAATCAAGGGAGGATGATGGCCTTCATATCCTCTTTCTTTCTTGAAGATTGCACGGGTATATGAAGTTGTAGAAATTTTTTATTGGAGAACGTGATTATCAGTTAAAGATTACACTAAGAGCTAACAAAGCACAACAACATTGCAACATACAAACACGAAATGAACAGATGATCAAATGTTTCTAGAAGTTGTGAACATAGTGGGCAAAGCTCGAGATCTCCAAACAAAAATGTTAACCTTAAGAGAAACTCACTTGCTCCATTCCAAGACAAAAGAACGCGTTGGAGGGGTAAATGACCTGCTTAAAAATTACGATCGCTACTAATAGAAACTACACGAGTACGATAGTATACAAAATCGATCGAAAAGTCTTGGTATAAAAAATCTTATGCTTTGTTTCCTTTTTGCTCAGAACAAATCCAATCACATCAATGAATTCCATGATCAAAGTTAAAAAAAAAAAAAAAAAAAAAACATCTTTCTTCACAAAGATTCAAATTTCTAATTATTGCTTAATCATATTAGCAACTACAACTAAGTATCATCACATGTTTACAGCTCAAAACCTTTTCATGAATCTATTTTGTCAGTAGCATTGTCACCATCGTCAGAATCGGTATCTACATGGTCAAAAAAACCATCCAAATACCATTGACATTTCCCAATCTGCACACCTTTGGCTCTACATTTTTGGTCATTTATCATCTGCTGTGAAAGTCCCCACTCCAGCATTTCTTCATCAGAATGATGAACTGCCAGGCTGTACTCACCACCTTCTCCTAACTGCATGACTCGGAACTCACAGTTGTTCAAATTGTTTAGGCGCTCAAACTGTTCAACTGTCCACTTGAACCACTTCATTAGAAAGACCCGTGAAGAAAGCCCATGTGAAACTATAATAATATTTAAATCATCTGAGGGGTCACAATGAAGCCTGGTGTCGATATCCCTCCATAAAGATTCAAGAAAGCCTATACATTCAAACAAATATTTAGAAATTTTAACAGAGACAATGATTGGCACTTTTATTGTAGATATGGGGATGATTTGTTAAATGCCATGATTGTCTTAATTCTTGAAACGTTTAAACTTTCAAAAGGCTACGCTTAGTTACTACTTAAGGAATTAGCAACACCCCCATTAATTTATTAGTTAGACTAACAACCACTTAATCTAGGGCCCTAGGGGTAGCAATTTTGACCCATTCACTTATGAATAGGAAGATCTGGCTTATGTTACCAAAATAGCAATTTTTATGCATGAAAGCCCAAAACCAAGTTATTAAAGGAATTAGACTATTATTAGAATAATACATTTTTTCTAGTCATATTTGACACACTGAATTTTAATAAAAAGAGTCAAAGTTTTTACAACCCCGACCCATACAAAAAGAAGAGCCATTTTGAGCGTTACCCAACTTGCCCACTTTACCACCTCTAGCTTAATTGGTCAGCTACCACTTCAGATAGCGAATACTCACTGAATTTAACTTTCAAATTCTCAAATTGGAGAGTATCTTCCGAATAATGTATATCCATCAATGAATAAAGTCATGTATAGACTAGTCTATAGAAGTAATAGCGTCAAAGTAATATAACCTTAAAAATGATTCTGATGATCATTTAGGATTCCCCATGAGTAATTAAAATGATATTATTTAAGTGGATAATAGTTCACAAGCTCCTGATAGGAAAGATGATTACAGACATATACGCCAACTCATGACAATCATATTCAAATGTAAAACAGGAAAGATTCTAAAAGTAAAGTGATTATGTGTGTTCTTGAAAGCATGTCTATTTTCCCTTTCCAACTATATAAGTAACATGACTAACATAAAAAATAATGCTAAAAGTATAATGGCCAAGTGCTTTTTTATAAGCTCATTCAAAGCTAAAAATCACGCGATCATGAAATTGACATCGGTTTAATATAGTTTGCTAACTTGAAATCATGCATATCTTTAAGAACATTCACATACACTATACAATCTTCTTACAAGTTCATCACCTCATTTTCTTGATATCATGTACCTTATCTAGAATCCTAGATCACCAAACACAATTTGTAAATGGCTAAATGTTTTCTTTTGTCACCTATATCTTAGTGACTACTCTAATAAAGTAAATGAGCTATATTATTGATACCCTTGACATAAGCCATAAAGTTTACTTTCCTGGTAACATACTCACATTCAATAATTGTTCCAATGATTTTATTCAGCAGTAATGAGCAGGTCAATCTGAGTTATGCTTCATCCCAACAGGTTAAGCAAATAAATTTAGCAAGAAACATGAGTTGAAAATTGAAAGTTTCCTAACATATTTTTTAGCATAAACAAAATCTACCACATTTTATTCAAAAACATATATTACTATGTATAAACACATTTCTCTTGTCATCTTATTTAACTCGTCAACTATTTATAATCTTTTTTTAAAGTTGGACAAAAGAATGTTTGCATGTTAACCTAACTTCAAGTGACTGAAAGGGACTAGTCATTTCAGGATCAACCTATGCTCCTCACAAAAAACAGCCTGCTCAGTTACCATTTGTCTTGCTCAAATGTATCAGTCTATTTTTCATTTTATCTTTTTACATAAAACAGACATACAAGATAAGATTTCCTAAAAGTTCCAAGACCCGTTTCAGTTTCGAATTTGGAGTTGAGTTCATCATGATTTTCCACATTCTCTATTTCTATAACTGATCTAGAAAACTGCAAACCAATGCACCAAGGCATTTCGGCCTTTATGATCGTGGTTCAGTTATCCTCTTTTCTCTATTAGCTTCTTTAACAATCAGAACTCGACGAACACTCCTATGATTCAGAATGTATAATCATTCAAGTTGACACAATCACTTTCAAAATCCAAATCTAAACACCCCTATGATTATAATAACCAAAATGATCCCATTTTTAGGTTAAACCTAAACCTAAACCTAAACCTACCTAACTATGGGACCAATTTGAACAAACACTTGCTTCACAAAAAGCAAAACAAAGAACATGATGAACAGAAGACTTACTGGAAACACGATCAAACACATCTGCAGCAGATTCACCTTCAGGAAACCGATAAAAAAACCTACCAAATTTCTCTCTAGTCTCCTTTATAACCTTCATCCTCTCTGTAATTTGAAAATTACCAAAATCCTGTTCTCTAATTCGACATTCCTCCTTAACTCCAATCACTCTCTTTCTGGGAAACGATCTTCCGATCCCCCGTAAAGTTGACCTAGTTCGTTCATACGGCGATACGTAGAAACACGTCTTCCAGTTACTAAGGTTGCCGGAATCGGATATTACATCACGGATGAGTTTTCCGGCGAGTTGCGCCTGTTGTATACCGGTTTCGGTGAGTGGGATCTTGTAATCGGGTGTGGTGGTGTAGGCTGCACCGTCTAGGTTGCCTGCACTTTCGCCGTGACGAACCAGTATGATTCGTTTGGGAAGATTGTTGTTGTTGTTGTTCATGTTGGTTTGGATCAGAGTATTGAGATTGGATTGTATATATAGATTGATCCGTGTGAATTATTGACAAAAATAACAGGTGATGTTGTTAAATGGAACATTGTTCTTGACCTTTTGAAATGCCATCGTGGTTGTGAGCTGGCAAACTGGCAATTACGTAAGGCTGGTTTGAAAGAGGGAGATTGTTTACATGATGCTAACAGACATGTGAATAGCTTAACCACAAGGCAAGAACTAGACGGTGATGCGGTTCGTGTCATATGCTGGTTGGCCTGGTGTTTACCTTGACATTAGGGTTTTGAACCCGAGTTTCTTGTGAGACCTAGGGGTGTCAATTCTTGACACGACACAAAACATGACCCGAACACGACATGAAAATAATTAGGTTTTGGGTTAGCAAATATAACTCGTTTAAAAATATGGGTCGGGTTAGGGTTGACCCGTATAAAAACGGGTCATTTTCGGGTTGAAACATTTAAAAAATGGGTTGACCCGCCAACCCGTTTAGGTTTCAAAATTAGTTCGTCTATTTTTTTTTTTCTAAAAATGAGTGTTAAGTTACTTTAGTACTCATAATAAAAAAAATTATTACAACTTAAGTTTTTACCTTTACATTTTCAAAGCTAAGTATTTATTATTATTTTTGTTTATGATAAATAAATTAGATTTGAATAATGTGTTTTATGATTTTAAGTAAATATATGGTTACTTATAGTATTTTTAATTAAAACCCAATATACCTTGTTGTTATACGCAAAATCACATATTAAATATGTTACTCTTAACTGACTTACACAACAACTCACTTATAACTCATAAAGTTATTATGTTTATTTTGATAAATGGGTTAAACGGGTCATATCTGGGTTGACCCGAATTTATGTTATCCGGGTTAGGGTCGTCAATTTTGACACGAATAGGAATATGAGTCGGGTTAGGGTTGGATAATTCAACCCGTCAACCCACCAACACGCGGTCTTTCAACCCGCCAACCCGACACGATTGACACCCCTAGTCAGACCACAAGGAAACTAAGGTTGCACCTATAAGTGTCGTTAAAATAAAACTACACATGTAGATTTGATTAAGGTAAGATATTTTGATATTAAGGTTTTAACTTTTAAGTTAACAAAATTTTGATATTTTGATTGTTTTACATAAACATAGCTCCAATAAATCAAGCATATTAGTAAGTTTTCTAATTGGAAATGAAAAATGTACGAAAATATAGTGCATTTGTGCATGCGGGTTTAAGTTTTTCGCTCACTTTCACACATTTTTCCCACAAATACTTTTTATCTCAACATTATCTTTCTCACAATTACCGGTTAAAAAAAATAAATTATACACACATTTAATCAAGTGGGTCCCACACCACCACTCTTCTTCTCAGGTGCCCTTGGTGAAGGGTGGACCATTAGAGAGTGAGGCTCCTCAACGACACCTGTGGAGATGACGGGTGAAGGATCATGCGTTGTGGATGGTCTTAGTCTAGAATTGCTAAATGCATTCAAAGGCTACGTAGAGAATCCAAAGAAAACACTACTCTAAAGATCGTTTCTTTTTTCATTGATTTTTTTTCTTTTGCTATCATCAACTTTTTTTCCTTTTATTTGACATGTAGTTGAGGATGAGGAGAAGTGTATAGAAGCCTAAGCGATTTAAGTCGTAGATTATGTGTGTGTTTTACATACCGGTCCACCCACATTCAAGATTAAATGCATTTTAGTTTACATTTTCCTTAGAACTAGTATAACATACTCCACTTATCAAAAGATCAGCACTTACATATTCCTTCCATTTAAAAGGATGGTTTGAGATAGAAATGCATAATAGACGTACTAATCGAAGCAACATGAGTGATTTTATAATTACATTCAGCTACCCATTAACAAGGACGGATGCAAATAGCTAACAGTCATGGCTAGCATGAGCCTTATAACACTAGTTTGCATAATCAAATGAGCAAAATAACAGTCATAGTGTAGTATAGCACACAACACTTCTAAGAAGTTCAGTTTGATGTTATCGGGTTCATGGATGCTTGTATTTCTTCTAGTGTCCGACCCTTTGTCTCTGGTACCAATTTTGCAGTGAACAAAACAGTTAAGCCGCATATGCTTGCAAACATGAAAAAGGTCCCTGGGAAAGAAATAGATAAGTAATAAGTCTGTAAGCAACTCAACATGTGTGTTCACGAGGGTCTGTCATGTTTCAAGTTTCAGCAAAGGTAATTTTTTGTTCTATTCTATTGGCAAGATGACATTCATATAGACCATTGTAAGTTTGTAACCCACACAAGTGTGTGTAATATATATGTATATGCATCTGTATATGTATATGTATATGTATATGTAAAGAGAGATAACCTTCAGTGCTGAACTTCATAAGGAAGTTAAAAGCATACGAAACGACCCACGAACCAAACCAGTTAACGACTGTCACGAGGCTTCCAGCTGAACCCTTAATATTTATAGGAAAGATCTGAAGTGAAACACCTTTGGTGAGAAATTATATACACCATTTGCATTATTTTATGCTCATATCAATCAAAAATATGTATGACGCTCAATGAAAGACATACCTCAGACATAATGACCCAAGGAATTCCTCCCATGCCCAACGCATAGGATCCGCTAAATACCTGTGAACACCGGATCTTGTAATTAAAAGTTAAGTTTATAAAATACAATATGCATTGACCAGTGTCAAAATGCATTACCAATACCCCAACAAGTGCCAAAATGGGGCTGAACTGATTATTCACTTGAAGGTCCTGCAGCCACAATTTATATACAGATTTCGGTCAGAAAAAAAAAGTGAAGTAAAATTATATTTTATGTATACATAAACAAACCTGTAGCAAGAATGATATTCCTGTGAGGAGACAACCTAAGCATGTTCCAGAAGCAGAAACCTTAATAAAAGTTATTTATATGTTTGAGTTATCAGCACATTTAACTCTGATGCTTAATGATAAATACTAAATGCATATGTTAAAGCATGCGGCTTGTTTTGAATTAATCTATGTGAATTTAGTCAATTTACATAACATGGTTTGTGAAAAAACGACGCAGTTTGTACCATCAAAAGTGGCCTTCTTCCGGAAATATCCATCAATAGGACACCTAATAAGGTAAGTGGAACCTGCAGAACATATATAATTCAATAATGAAAAAGAAGTTGCAAAATATTAAGATACCAACTAGTTAAAAGCAAGAATAACCTGAACAATAACCAATGCTATTGATCCAACGCTACTTGATAAGCCTGTAAACAAAACATGACACCCTCCATTTTGTGGGTCACATCACTTATGAAACAAAAATGTATCACAGAAAAGAAGCTTTCCATACCAGCAGAAATAAAGATAGAATCCATGTAAAATGCAATGGCGTTCGCACCTCCAAATTGTTGCAATGCCATAAGCCCAACTCCAACCTAAAACACAATTATCATTATATAAATCAAGCAAACGCCATAATAAGTTTTATGAGAGTGAATGAGAAAATCAGTAGGAAGACTGACAATAAGAGATTTGGTATATTCCCGTTGGAACAAATCAAAGATTCTACTTTCTGACTGCTGACAAAGTGCTTCTGTATAATCCTGTACCATAGGATGAGCATGAGCACGCCATTTTCATCATTATTCGTTAATTCATAGACTGGTAGTGTATTAAAAAAAATTGGAATGTTTAACTCAAGCGAAATGATTTAGGGGAAGCGGTTACTCTGATTTCAGCTGCTTCTTCAATGATTTCCGCATTCTTTCCCCTAAGTTTGCGAAGTGCAGACTCGCAGTCTTTCCACCGACCAATTTTTGCCTGAAACATTATAGTATCATCCCTCACATGCTAAAACATTGTGCCAGAGATTTCTTTCACTATGCCATGCAAGTGATGCAAGAGGACAAAAGGTTTTTAAACAATCAGTATGAATGACAAGAATGTAGCAAGTTTATTTTGAAATGCCATAGTACACGCACACGGTACATTGCAGTGTGAAAGAGGGGAAAAAAGAAAAGTAATAGTTATACTGCTACAATTAAACATTAAAAAGTTGGCGCCTAACTCACCAGCCATCTAGGAGATTCAGGAATGAAGAACAGGCCTATAACCTGTAGTATACATGGAATGATTCCTGAAAGCACATACAAATAATTAGAGGTGCCAACTTCGACCTGTCTGGGTCGATTCGAGTTACGTGTTATCTCTAACGGGTCAAATGAGTAAAATACAAAAAAAATGGCTGATAAGCGAATTGGTCAAAATTGCTCAAAGTGCAAGTTGAATGCATACAACCTCCTAAAGCATTTTACTTTTGTAATAATAAGTTGACATAATAATATGACTTTTACCAATTATAGCTAACGTGCGCCAAGGAACGAATGTTCCAATAAGCCACATTGCAGATACTCCGATACATATCATCAGCTGTGGATGGTGCTCAAATCAGTCCGTTATTATTACTCAACACTTGATCTGAACTATAAGGATGAACCACACAGAGGCTATCTCAAGCATAGAAATATATTTTCAAAATGCTATTTACCTGATTAACAGTGGTAAACGTTCCACGAAGGTTTTGAGGTGTTATTTCTGCTATGTAAACTGGTACCTGTTTCATTTTCCAAAGCTGAGGATCTTGGATGTCAAAGAATCATAAAGTTAGCGTAAAAGAGCATGCTGCAACTACCACATAAGAAAGAACCCCAATTCCGTATCCTATCGACAGTCTTCCAGCATCAAGCAACCAAGAAACCTGTTATCAATAATTACAAAAGCAATAAGATTAACCAACCGTTCGAAAAACCATCAGATACGTTTTGAAAAATATGAGAAGGAGAAAAATTGCCTCTGAATATATAATTGCTAACCACCCTAATAAACAGAACATTTCAGAAAGTCCCATAGTCTGCATATTAGATTAGATCAAACAGTGAGACAACCGAAAAATGAAAGGGATATACACTTGGAGTGAGTAGCATTATAATCTACCATTCTTCGTCCAAGTCGATCGGCTATTTTACCACTCATAACGGCCCCTACCATTGCGCCAATTGTCAAAACTGAACCAAAAACTGAGTACTGCAAGTAATAGTGAAAAAATAACATGGCAAAAGTGAAAGACAATCCAAAACAGTATTTATACTTTACAAGCTACAACCAACAGTTTTGATAACTATTCTGAGTATGTACAATTTGCATGCATAAGGGTAGGGGAATTATAACATTAAGAAGTTGACATAAGTATCAAATGTGCTACAACTTTTGTGCACTAAATGACATTACCTCTTCCACAGACAAGCCAAGATCATCCATGATTCCGGTCTGAGCCGGAGACGAAAAGCCAACCTGAGTATTTACCACCCACAACTAACATGAGAAAGTCTAATAATGTATAATTGAATAAACATACAGTTACCAGACATTTTTAAGCATGAGTGCACAACTCAATTAATATAAAAATACTTTGATAGTTTGATTAGTATTTGAACATGAAAAAACGATCTTTTAAACACTATATGTTTGATTTAAATCTTTGCAACTTGTATAGGATGAAAAGTACCATTTAGTTAATATAAAAAAGGATTGGAAAGATTAAATAAAATAATAACCTATAAATTAAATAAAATAATACATCTTGTAGCAATGTAAATCCTAAAAATAATAAAGTAATTACATATGATATACACTTCAACAAAATAATCTTTAAACAAATAAGAAATAAACTGACCAAATAAAGCAGACAAATGGTTATTTTTAATTAGAACAAAGTAAAAATATTTATTTTTTTATCGGCAATAACATAAAACGAATAACCAATAATTTTTCCTGCTGAATTATCAATGATTGAAATTCTTAAACCACTTATGTCCAGTTTAATAGCCTTCCAATCAATCCACTTAATTAATGACTGATGTTTTTCTGATCTTAAAAAATCGTTTAAATTTTCTAAAATTTAGTTATCATGTGTGATACAGAGTTGTCTAAGTTGAATTATACTAATGTTTTCATAATCAGACCGGATGTCAAGCTGACCCTTTTACTAGTTCACAGGTAAGACCGGAATGAAAAACTCTGACGCCTTCATAATATTAAAAAACAATTATGTTAAACAAAACAATTGGTTCAACAAGTAAAACGATTCACCGGTTCAATCGGTTTGTTTAATAGCCAACCGGTAAAGTTTCAACCGTAGTCGGTCCGGACCATTTTCAAAACATTGAATTATATATAGACTCTTTAAAACCTGTGATGTTGACCATGCCCTGATAATAATTAATCACATGGGAAAAATATATATATGAAATAATAAAATATTAGTAGTTTGTTTTTTTTAGCAATAATTTAGGAGGGTAGCCCACGTACATAAAGAAAGTAATAATATCTTGTACCTACTTTTCTATCTTCAATCTACTTAATTGGTTCTCGATCTTCTAATGAACAAAATTTCCCAATCAAATTTCCTTCTCAACAACCATATATATATTCTAACTACAGACAATCACCAAGAAACAGCATTCGGCACATTAAATAACTTAACCAAAACATCAAATACAAAAGCTACAAGTCATGTAAATAACTAAATATAGTTATAATGTGTGATTATAGTAAGTGATGCATATATAAATTAATTAAGGTTGAAATTTTGGCACGTATCACTTCAATTCCAATTGAAATTAATACATGTGAAAATGAAGGAGTAGAGATGGAGTTACAGCAGAACCGAAAACGTAAGATCCAGAAACTGCAACGAGAGTGGCGAAGACAAGTACGAGTGTCGCCGGAGAAGTTGACTCGGTGGACGAGACCAATAATGCTGCTGAAGCATCTTCTTCATCTCTTCTGCTTCCCATATCACTCTCTAGCTCTGTGTCTGTGTTTGTGGTTGTGTTTGTGTGTGTGAGACAGATTATTAATTGGTTGTCATTACGCATTTGAATTTAATGGCTACGTCCCGGGGAAAGAAAGGACAACGAGTAGTTACAAAATTTATTTTTATTTTCGATCCGTCCTTTAACTTATATGTCATATACGAATTTTGTCCCTTAACTTTAATAAAAACAAAAATTACTTTTTAAAAAAAAATTTACTTCGCCACCAACTTCTTCGGCGATCATTACTATCAACCATCGTGTAACACAAGCTCTCCAACATCTACCCAACCTTGTCTATTTATTTCTCTCCATCTCCAATTCCATATTAAGCTCTGCATTCTTCATAGTAAGCCAATCGAAAACGACCTCACTAGTTGTTATCTTTTCCGTTGGGTTCTTAACGGTGACCAACATACAAGCACCGAACACATCATCATCCTTCACTTGAAACTTCAAGTCAATAACCAGAATCATTTTAGGACTGGAAAATCGTCATTTTCACTACCAGGGCTGACTTAAGGTTTTAAGAGGCTTAAGATGAAAATGAAAGTAGAAGCCCTTTTACTCTATTGTCATTTGATTATTCATTGTGTTTTGTCATCATAATAATTTGTTTTACAATTTATGTATTTTAACACACATTTTTTAATTTAATTAACTCTTTTTTTTCTCCTTTGTCCAGCCCACTTCATGTTTTTTAAATCCGTTTCATACTTTGTTTTAATCCAAGTAAATCCTAATTCATAAATTATTTATTAAAATCAAAATTCTCAATTAATATAACTTTATTTTATGGGTATTGGCTTTAAGATTTGATGGTCTATTAGGATTGGTGGCCTAAAGGCATGAGCCTATTTTCATGACGCACGGGTTCACCACCAGATCAGTTTAAAAAAACGACACCTCCATCACCCGTATCAGTTCAAAACTGGCCACCACACTTGAAAAACGATCCATCTCCATCCCACCGTCTCTCCATAAGAAGAGGATATATACCATAAAACGGTTAACTCGGGATCGAAGAACCCTAAAACCCGTTATGTTTTAAGGTCTTGCCGCCAATGATATTGGTGGAGACATATATGATAAGAAAATCAGACTAATTCTGTGAGAATTTTGGAACAAAATGTAACATCCGATAACGGTCCAGTAACATTAATTCACTTAACATTTCCTAAAGATATCTACTCTTTTAATAAATTGCTAAGCCTTTGTATCACACAGCGCCACTTGTCGCTACCATATTGAGTCTCAGAGAAAATGTGGATCTTTCAAAATTTACCAATTTGATAAGTGGATCATTTATTAAAGTTAGATCATGTTTGAAAATTTGTAAATAAAAGTCTAAAATTTTTATTTTGCATTTCAATGTAGAATTATATAAATATTTTTTACCGTTCAACCTGCGTGAACACGCGGGTATTAACCTAGTGTATAATATATAGACTAATCGAAGCAGAGTGTTTCTATAATTACATTCAGCTACCCATACCGCCATACCGGGATGCCATGGATGCAAATAGCCAACAGTCACGCCAGCATTTGCCTTATAACACTAGTTTGCAACTTTGCATATATAAATGAGCAAAAGAGTAGTGGTGAAACTATTTGAACATAGTGTAAAAGATGTACTTTATAGTACACAACACTTATAAGAAGTTCAGTTCGGTGTAATAGGGTTCATGGTTGCTTGTATTTCTTCTAGTGTCCGACCCTTTGTCTCTGGTACCAATTTTGCAACGAACAAAACAGTCATGCAACATATGCTTGCAAACATGAAAAAGGTCCCTGGGATGGAAATAGATAAGTAACAAGTCTGTAAGCACTGGGTCAAAAGTCGCTTGAGAAAATATGTAAGGAGAAAAAATTGGCTAAAATTAAACGTGACAATTTTGACATGTTTAATTATAGATGGATGGGTTGATAAGAGATATCTTATCTCAAATCGGCTAAAATCAATAAAAACAGCTAGAAAATAAATGCAAGTCGACTGAACCGTATATGCATCTGTATATGTATATGTATACGTATAGAGAGAGAACCTTCAGTGCTGCACTTCATAAGGAAGTTAAAAGCATATGAAACAACCCACGAACCAAACCAGTTAACTACTGTCACAAGGCTTCCAGCTGAACCCTTAATATTTATAGGAAATATCTGAAGTGAAACACCTTTGGTGAGAAATTATACATAACTAACAATTACCATTTGCATTAATTTATACTCATATCAATCGAAAAATGTATGAAAGACATACCTCAGACATAATGACCCATGGAATTCCTCCCATGCCCAATGAAAAAGATCCACTAAATACCTGAGTATAGCGGATGTTGTAATTTACATTTGAGTTAAGTTGATAAAATACAATAGGAGTTGACTAGTGTCAAAATGCATTACCAATACCCCAACAAGTGCCAAAATGGGGCTGAACTGATTATGCACTTGAAGGTCCTGCAGCCACAATTTACATACAGTTTTCGGTCAGAAAAAAAAAACTGAAGTGAAATTTTGTTTTATATACATAAACAAACCTGTAGCAAGAATGATATTCCTGTGAGGAGACAACCTAAGCATGTCCCAGCAGCAGAAACCTTGATGAAAATTACTTACATAAACAAACCTGTTTTGTAAAAAGAGAAAGAATTGCAGAAAAAACTAAAAGCAAAATAAAATTAACCTATTTGAATTTAGTCAATGTACATAACATGATTTGTGAAAAAAGGATGCGGTTTGTACCATCAGAAGTGGCCTTCTTCCTGAAATATCCATCAAAAGGACACCTAATAAAGTAAATGGAACCTGCAGAACATATATAATTCAATAATGAAAAAGAACTTGCAATATAATAAGATACCACTAGTTAAAAGCATGAATAACCTGGACAATAACCATTGCTATTGATCCAATGCTACTTGAAAAACCTGTAACAAAACATGATTTTATCAAAATCCTTTGCTCTTTTATCAATAATCACCAGATCTTCAGTAGTTCAAAAGTAAAATGTGAAAAATAATTTTGTGGGTCATGTCTTTATGTTCTTTACAACACTTTCTTTAATTTTGTGGGTCAATCTTTATTTTCAGACACAAAATGTATGATGCAAAAAGATTTTATCCAAAAGCGGAATCCTTACCAGCAGAAATAAAGATAGAATCCACGTAAAATGCAATGGCATTCACACCTCCGAATTGTTGCAATGCCATAAGTCCAACTCCAACCTAAAACACAATTATCATTATATAAATCAGCCGAACGCCATAATAAATCTTATTATAGGGAGAGATAAAATCAGTAGGAAGACTCACAATAAGAGATTTGGTATATTCCGGTTGGAACAAATCTAAGACTCTACTTTCTGACTGCTGATTAAGTGTTTCTGTATAATCCTGTACCACAGGATGAGCACGAGCATGCCCTTTTTATCATAATTCATTAATTCATATAGTAGTGTATTAAAAAAACTCAAGTGAAATGATTTAAGGGATGAGGTTACTCTGATTTCAGCTGCTTCTTCAATGATGTCTGCATTCTTTCCCCTAAGTTTCTGAAGAGCAGACTCGCAGTCTTTCCACTGACCAGTTTTTGCCTGTAACATTACAATATCATCCTTCACAAGCTAAAACATTGTGCCAGAGATTTCTTTCATTATGCCATGCAAAAGGGGAAAAGGTTTTTAAAACAACTAGAAAATGAGTGCTTCCATTCATCATACACACTGAAATCATATCAACAAAATAAAGTCAAACATTTATTTCAGAAAACAAGCTGATATGCAAAAGTGAATGACAAGAATATAGCTACTGGATTTTGAAATGTCTTAGTACACGCACATCAATCTTCCACATGGCACTTTGTAGTGCGAAAGAGGGGGAAAAAGAAAATTAATAGTTATACGGCTAAAAACATTAACAACTTGCCGACAAACTCACCAGCCATCTAGGAGATTCAGGAATGAAAAACAGGCCTATAACCTGTAGTAGACATGGAATGATTCCTGAAAGCACATACAAATTATTAGAGGTGTCAACTTCAGCCTGTCTGGCTCATATTTGATCTCTAACAGATCAAATGAGTAAAATACAAAAAATGCCTAAAAAGTGAACGAGTCGAAAATTGCCCTAAGGCTTATACAGGCAATTTGAATGCATATAACATTATACCTCCTAAACCAGTTTACTTTTGAAATAATATGACTTTTGTAATAATATGTTGACAAAATAATTACTTTTAGCCCATCCGTTTTGCCACCTCTACGAATTATTTAATTAATATATCTTCAACATGGGGAGAAATCTACAGAAATTTACCAATTAGAGCTAACGTGCGCCAAGGAATGACTGTTCCAATAAGCCACATTGCAGATACTCCGATACATATCATCAGCTGTGGATACATGGTGCTGAACGCAGTCCGTCATTATTACTCAACACTTGATCTGAACTATAAGGATGAACCACACAGAGGCTATCTCAAGCATAGAAATATATTTAAAATATGCTATTTACCTGATTAACAGTGGTAAACGCTCCACGAAGGTTTTGAGGTGTTATTTCTGCTATGTAAACTGGTACCTGTTTCATTTTCCAAAGCTGAGGATCTTGAATGTCAAAGAATCAGAAAATTAGCGTAACAGAAAGAAGAGCATGCTGCAACTACCACATAGGAAAGAACCCCAATTCCGTATCCTATCGACAGTCTTCCAGCATCAAGCAACCAAGAAACCTGTTAGTAATGTTACAAAATCAATAAGGTTACCTATACTTGGAAAAAAAAAAGCATCAAACTAGTTTTTATAAATATGAGAGGGAGAAGAATTGCCTCTGAATATATAATTGCTGACCACCCTAATAAGCAGAACATTTCAGAAAGTCCCATAGTCTGCATATTGGATTAAATCAAACAGTGAAACAACTGAAAAACAAGAAAGGGATATAAACTTGGAGCGAGTAGCATTATAATCTACCATTCTTCGTCCAAGTCGATCGGCTATTTTACCACTCATAACGGCCCCTACCATTGCGCCAATTGTCAAAATTGAACCAAAAACTGAGTACTGCAAGTAATAGTGAAAAAAGAACATGGAAAAAGTGAAAGACAATCCAAAACATTAATTATACTTTACAAGTTGCAACCAACAGTTTTGATAGATATTCTATTTCAACAGTTAAAACCTGTTAAAATGAAACGCATCAGTGGCAAACTTCATCCGAGAGCAGCTACTTAACATGGGTATTTACAGTTTGCATGTACAAAAGAAGGGGAATTATAACATTAAAAAGTTGACATAAGTATCAAATGTGCTACAAATTTTGTGCAGAAAATGGCATTACCTCTTCCACAGACAAGCCAAGGTCATCCATAATTCCGATCTGAGCCGGAGATGAAAAGCCAACCTGAGTATCCACCACCCAACATATACAGATTAGTACATGAGAAACTCAGCCTATTTTGTGCATTATATCAACAACAAAGGAGGGTAACAATGTATATAATTGAATGTATATGTTTGACACTTTGACCCATAGGTCATCTTATTATCAATATATTGATACGCTTAGCCTGTAGCTTATCATGTTATTGTTGGTCCTAGCTAATTAAGCAATCACAATATCAAGAACAATGAAACTGTAATTAACTAACCATTCAATCATATTCATCATTCATCATAATTTTTCACAGATACATCGATATATATATAAGTTCATGGTTGAACTGGTCCTTCATCTATTCTATTGACACACTACTAACTAAAACTATACTTTAATAGATGACACTTTGCACCATTGAAGTCTGTAAACATTATTATCTACTACATTAACAGAAAGTAGAAATGTGAGCTCTGTAAACATGGTAATGTTTCTTTACTAGCTACTACCCTTTTATCACATGTACTACAGTCTACAACAGTAAAACAATTCCTTTTGGCTTGGATACATACATACAGTCAACAAAATTTATAAATTGTGCTTTCACTGCTTGCTTTCATATATATGGGTTAGTTAAACACGTACACATACTAGCAAACTTATCTACTTTCAAATCATCCTGTCATCGTTAATGAAAACAAAATTAATTTTAGGTGTTAAACTTTTGTGAAAATTTGATTGATTGAGTGCAAAAACATTACAAGTAAGTAACCTCGATCAATTAATAACTATATACTGTATATAATTATAATTAACAGATCAAATACAAAAGCTAAAGCCAAAAAGTCATAGTTATGTGTGATTATAGTATACTACTATACTATAGTGACATGTATAAAGGTTGAAACTAGCTATATATCAGTTTCAATTGAAATTAGCAAATGTGCAAATGAAGGAGTAGAGATCGAGGAAGTTACAGCAGAACCGAAAACGTAGGATCCAGAAACCGCGACCAGAGTGGTGAAGACAAGTACAAGTGTCGCCGGAGAAGGTAACTTAGTGGAGGTGAGCAATAATAATGCATCTTCTTCGTCATCCCTTCTGCTTCCCATATCACTCTATATATATGTCCCCTGTGTGTGAGAAAAAGAATGGTTGTCATTGCATATGCATTTAATAGCACGCTAAGAAAGGATAAAAATGAGTTGTTACAATCATTGAAACTTAAAGGGTGATACTATCTATACATCCCCAAATAATTCACACATCTTCAATAGGAACCGTATTGTCCTATACGGTTCCTATATGGTTAAAATCATTAAATGCAAACTTCAATAGAAACCATATAGGGCAATACACCCAAGGAAAAGTCCCAATAGGAACCGTATTGGGCAATACGATTCCTATTGGGGTTTGGTTGGTGAACCATTAACCAAATACGATTCTTATTGGGCAATACGGTTCCCGTTCACCCAGATGTCTCCTATACACCCAACACATTTTGACGGGTTTTTTCAAACAAAACCACAAAACGGTTTTTCTTAAAAAATCAAATCAAGATGTCGTTTTTTGATGTAAGCGATTATTCAAACCGGTCAAACCCGAATGAATCATACGTCTCGGAAAGTAAAATCGAAGTCGGTGTTGAACAAGGGGAGGACGAGGTTGCGTCTGGTGTTCATTGTAGTAGGATGGTAACGAAGAGGAGGATTTCGATGAAGCGGCTGAAGCGGAGATGTCTCTTTTGAAGCAAAACAGGTTTGACATTCCGGTTACTTTACGTGTTGTTTAATATATTTTTTGTTTTTTTTACATTCCGGTTATTTTGTTTTTATTATACTCTAAAACAATTTAATGTTTTTTTTAAAAAATTTTTTTAACATCCATTACTAGACGTCGTCCAAAATTTTCAAATAGTGAGATAGGGTTATCTGATGAGGATTGATGATGGACAACGAATATTTGTTTAAACTTTCAGTATCTGTATATTCGAAATATTTTTATTTGATTAGTTATATTATATGTGTAGGTTTAATTTATTTTAGGGATGAGATTGGTACTGTACCGGTACCGAACCGGTACCGATACCGAAAATACCGATACCGAAAACATGGAAAAGTGGGTACCGGTACCGATACCGAATCTATCGGTACGGTACCGGTTCGGTACGGTACCGGTACGGTATAGGTACGGAACAAGTACTTTTAGGTAAATTTAAGGTATTGGTACCGAACCAGTACCGATACCGAAAATACCGATACCGAAAACGTGTAAAAGTGGGTACCGATACCGGTAGTCCGGTACCGAATCTATCGGTACGGTACCGGGTCGGTACGGTACCGGTACGGTACGGGTATCGGTTCGGTATTTCGGTACCAAACGCTCATCCCTAATTTATTTCGATTTCACTATAAGTTTAAAAAACCAACTTAATTTATAAAAAAAAAAGCAAAATCATTTTATAACAAAAAAAAACCAACTTATTTAAAAAAAACTAAGATTATTTTATATAAAACAAGTTTTTTTGATAAAAATGTAAAATTTATTACATAAAACAAAAACTTGAAAAAAACTTATAAACCATATATGGTGTGTAATATGACCGTATTGACCAATACACCCCAAATGCTTCAATAGGAACCGTATTGGACAATACGGTTCCTATAAGGGATGTGTGTATAGTTAATTTGGGATGTGTGAATAAATCTACCCAACTTAAATTATTGTAAATTATAAATTTCGTCCTTTAACTTATATCTTTTTTATGCTTTTTGCCCTTCAACTTTAGTAGTTACAAGAAGTTTTTTTTTTCAAAAATTGTTAATTATTACAAACCTTAAAAAGTATAACCCATAGCATAAATGAACAAAGTAGTCCTATAATTAATAAAAGCCCAAACCGAAAACAAATCCCACTGAAAACACAATTCAAATTATCCATTTAACACTAGATAACAAAATTTTTGAATGGTGCATGATAAATTATAACATACGCACCTAAAACATGAATAATTGAATACACACGCAATGTCATATTTCAATATTTAACTCGTCTAGATAACCGATTACTTCCACAAATTCCTTACAAAAAGTATTCACTCTATGAAACATTAATAACTTTGATATATATAGATCTATACATAGTTTAAGTAATATTATATCAAAACCAACGTACTTAAAGAAAACCCGCGTTGGAAACACAGTTACCTAACACTATCTGACACCCAATTAGCGTAAGTAAATTAGAGGTTCACTTGCATGGTTTTGAATTGGTTTTTTCAATTTTGATAAAAAAGCATAACCAAAACCAAAACCAAAACAAAAAAAATCGGTTTTTATTGAGTTTGATTATTTCAGCCTCGTGCACGCCTTCCTTTGACATGTTTCAAGTCAAAATTGTGCTCATCAAATAATATATAGTAATATAGTCAAAATTACCCTTTGACATGTTTTAAGTCAAAATTATGTGTGTTTCTAACTTGAAAGATAGAACAGGATAAGGGGGAGAGTGAGTCAATGAATTTGTCCGTTGGGCGGTTACTTAACCGGCGAGGTACCGACGGATCAATAGCAGTTGCTAGCACCACGAGAGTCGTGAACAACGACGATGTTGTAGAACGGCGTCGTGCTGCGCTGAGATTGGTGGATCGGCATCTATCCAAAAGCAATTTCAAATTAGCTCTTTCTTTACTCAAAAACTTACACCGTCAATCATCTCCATTTCGTCTCCGTGGCTTCGCTGCTGCCAAGCAGGTACCTCTTTATTCAAATAAATAACCATGCGTGGTTGAGAACTATGTATGTTTGAGGGAAATAATTGTGATTTAGATAGTGTATTAGTATTATTGATGGTGTTGCATAATCATGCAATGCAATTACATTCATGAGTTAATGTGAGTGATGCAGGATATATGTTTTTCTGATACTTTTCTATCTTTTACAACTAGTTGTTAATGATATGATGAGGCTAGTCATATTAATAAAAAAAATGTTGATTTTACGTTGCTGAAGGGATGCCCTTTAATATATAGGTGCCTCGACGAGTCTCTTCAGTAGAGCAATTACATCTCAGTGTGACAGAAACATCTGATCTTCAATCGTTACTAGATGCCATTCTTGATAGTATCGAAAGTGGTTTGCAGAGTTGTGTAACTGGTGAAGTTGATGATTTATACCTTGAAGATGATATAGTCGAACACAAGTAAGATAGCCTTCAACTACCACACTTAATTGTGACACCATAATCCATCCTGGTTAATTATACTACAATTTCAGGTCGTTGCACTAGTTTTTAAGTTCTGGATGTCTTTATACAATTTATCCATGTACACCCCAGTTATACAAGTTAACTATAGATATTGATGAAGTTGTAGCACCATAGGGACAATGTTGGGTCTGATGAGCAATAGATATATGAACGGTTTTCTATCGTTCAGTAAGAAAATATTAGAAAAGAAATTACTGGCAAGTACCATGCCATTACTTTGCTTCCAGCCCAACTTTTTAAGCATTTACTACAGTCAGGTTATATTTTATTTTTGTTTGCAAATGCATTAACCTTATGTGAGTTTACTTATGGTTTTAAAAATGCATCAATACCAATTGACACTTTTGAAAGTTGAAGACAGGTAGTGCAGCATGAAGCAGGGCATTTTTTAGTTGGTTACTTGCTTGGTGTATTACCAAAAAAGTACCGGTTTTCCAGCATGGAAGATGAAAATGTTGATGCAAGTGTAAAGTTTGTCGGCTTTGAATTTTTGACAGAGGTAATTGAAACCGTTGGCACCACACTGCAGCCACCAAAACTGCCTCCACCTACACTGCCTTTTTACCTGCTCTCTGTTTTTTAAAGTTGTGCCTGTTTTTATCCAAACTTGTTCCATCCCATTACTAAATCTGACCTGACCCGCCTGCTTTGCCACTCATAATAATAAATGTGGTGACCCAATGTGGTGACCCAAAGAGAAAAGATTTAAAATTTTGTGGAACTTGAGCATCCTTCTATATTCTAATCTAGTCTAGTCCTGAAATCAGTTTTGTAATGCAGTTAGACGATGTAGTGTTATCAAATAATACCTTGCATGAAGTAAAGGCAGGTCATGCTCATCAGGTTAGCCTATTGTTTAAGCAAGTCATTTATATTTCTTTTTAAGATCGGACAGACCTCTAACCTGACCGGTTGTAATATAAATGCAGGCCAGTAAACGCCAGTTGTCTTCTACGGTCAGTTATCTTATTCTCTTGAAATTTGTTTTTCAACGCCAGGTTCACCACCAAGTTACCTAACTCGTGACCAAGCCTCTAAAGTCCTAAACCTAACCCATGATCAACATTTGTTTTTCAACCCTAGGTATGTTGAAAGTATATCAAGCGATATATTCACCTAAAACAAATTTGGTGGTGAACCTGGCGTTGAAAGTATATCAAGCAATAAGATAATAAAATATATCTTCATCAAGTCTCAGTATGAACTGTAAAATTACAAGGGTTTAAATTTTCTTTAGGTTTTAGGCAAGTTCGCATGTGTTATTGTTGGTGGCTTAGTAGCAGAGCATTTGGCATTCGGATACTCAAAAGGGCATCTCGGAGATGTGGAGAAAGTAAGTAAACCTACCCTACCCTTTTCACTTCTGCTCCCAAATTGTTTTCACCAACATTCAAAATCAAGAATGCTTATTTAAATCATAATGGACAAGTTGGACAGGGTGCTTAAATGGTTGCAGTTCACTGAAGAAGAAGCAAACACTCTAACAAGATGGGCTGCACTAAACACACTCACAATATTATACCGTCATAGCAAAGCTAGATCTGTTTTAGCAGAGGCCATGTTACATGGAAGATCAATTGGATACTGCATTGATACAATAGAAAGTAACCTAAATCATCAAAACATCTGAACATGTTATTTTGATATATAATTAAAATTATGTTACAGGTAACATTCTACACTGCGTGTGTGCTAAAACACTGTATATATAATAAAAATTATGTTTTTTTAATATTAAGAGCCAAGCAAAGGACTGAAGCTTAGACTTTATCAAACTATACAAAAGCTAAATTAGTTTGAATCTCTATAAACTTACAACCATAAAAAACAGTTGAAAGTTACAATAGTCTACAACCAACAACATAAATAGCGATTACATACCTAACATAATGTGTTTATAGATTCAAAGCAAGGCAATAGACAATAAAAACTTTCAAAAACTAGACACAAAATGTGATAAAATGAATCCCTCTTTCAACTTACAACCAGTTAAAACACCAAACTCCAAAACCAGCATTAACAAAGATAACTACCAAATCTAAACATTTCTTGGTTTTAGACACTAAACAAATCTCCTAAAACTCTTGAGAAGCAGATCCAATTTCACCCTTTTCTTTCCCACCTTTCTTGGGAAGCAAAACAGAGTTAATATTAGGCAACACACCACCGTTTGCAATAGTAACAGACCCCAACAATTTACTCAACTCTTCATCATTTCTTACAGCCAACTGTATATGTCTTGGAACTATTCTTGACTTTTTGTTATCTCTTGCTGCATTACCAGCCAACTCCAACACCTATAACATAATCGATATCATCATCAGACAAAAAACACTTATCACTAAAGCTTAAAAACAGATGAACATTGAAACAAAAAATTACCTCAGCGGCCAAGTACTCAAGAACAGCGGAAAGGTAAACCGGAGCTCCGGCACCGACACGTTGGGCGTAACGTCCGGCTTTGAGAAACCTTGCAATTCTACCGACGGGGAACTGAAGACCGGCTTTAGATGATCTTGAGACGGATTTTGTGGCCTTTGTTTTTCCTCTGCCTCCTTTCTTTGCTTCAGAATCAGCTTTTGGTGCCATTTTTGGATTGATGGTTGATAAACCCTAATAAAACTGATTTCAGCAGACTGTGTTTTGAGAAATGTGGTGTTATGATGTGTTGAAATTGAGGTTTTGTATTTATAGCCGAAAGTATTTGATTCTGATTGGTGGGGATTGTTTCACTCGGATTGCCAGCGTGGCGCTAAGATTTTGTAAAAACGAATTCGCGGGATAATTTCAAGCGTTTTGAGTTTCAAAGTTTTAGTTAAACGCGCGCCCACGGTCAACATGCTTTTCAAATCGTGCACAAAAAATCGGAATTAGCTAATTAGGTAGGAGATGTTTAATTATAGAAACGTATTATTATATTTAATTAAGATTTAAGATTAAAAACGTTTAAGGAGAAATGAGTTAACTGCAAATTGTACCCTTATAATTTACATCCAATAGCATTTTTAGCATCGTTAAAGTTGTGGTTTCTAAAAATGAGTCAATTGCACTTTGGTTGAACAATGTGTCGCTCTTTGGCCTAAGAGTGACACATTGGGCTTTCTAAGTGTGACAATTTGGCCAAAAAGTGACACTTTGTCTGGTCACCTAAGTCGTGTAATCGTCATGACATGCGTTTATAAATACCTAAGCAAAAAACGACGTACATAAATACCAACATACCACACTATAAACGCATTGATAACAAAACACATTCATATTCGTACCTACATAAACACGGTATAACAACTTGTTTTCATATGCCGTTATACATAGTTACGAATGTATTTACACAACCTTGCATCATCAATATAATCACTAATAGTAATAAAATTAAATAAGTAAAGACAATAAATAACAAATAACGATATATAATATACAATAATAATATTAAAACATCAAATAAATAGTAAAAACATAAAAAATAGGAACAATGTGTCATTCTTTGGTCTAAGAGTGACACTTTGGTTGAGGAATGTGTCACTCTTTGACATAAGAGTGACACACTGGGCTTTCTAAATGTTATATTTTAGGCAAAGAGTGACACTTTATTTTGTCACCTAAGTCGTTTAATCGTCGTGACGTGCGTGTACAAATACCTAAACAAAAAACCACGTAACATAAATACCAACATACCACACTATAAACGCATTGATAACAAAACACATTCATATCCGTACCTATAAAAGTAAACACGGTATAACAACTTGTTTTCGTATACCTCTATACATAGTTACGAACATATTTTCCCAAACCAAACATCATCAATATAATCACTAATAGTAATAAAAATAAATAAGTAAAAATAATAAATAACAAATAACAATATTAATATATAATTATAATACTAAAACATAAAAATAAGACCAATGTCACTTTTTTTGCTAAGAGTGACACTTTGGTTGAGCAATGTGTCACTCTTTGGGCTAAGAGTAATACATTTGTTATAAAAATTTAAATAAATTTTACATATAAAAATAATTATACACATTACTGTTCCTGATATTTCCGACATTTTTTTGTTAGTCTGGGACCAAAGCGTCACACATAGGCCAAAACATGACACTTTGATCCCCAAATTTTATTACATCTGACCAAAGTGTCACACTTTGACCTATGTGTGATACTTTGATCATGTAATTTAGAAAAAAGGCACAGTGCATATAGAATTTCCAATTGTTATATGTACTAGTAGCTTTTATCATTATTAATAGGATAAAAATGGTTAGTCTTAACAAGGAGTCTTTGCACAATAATAGTTTCGTGAAGTTGAATTTTAAATTATTGCCAATCATGAAGTTGATTTATTTAGAAAGATTAAAATTTTATTGGACATTTATAATCAAGAAATACGTAATGGATCACTTTTTAAGTGGCTCGTATTCAATAACGTGTTATTTGATTTAAGGGTTCAATTTTAATTGTTAGTTAAGTATCTAAATAATAGTTAAAATACCTTTTTTTTCCTCTTTAAATCATGAAAAGAGACGTATGTGTAGACAAACTATCTAATAAATCAAACTTTTAGGGGCAATTTTTAGAGGGATTTTTTTTATATAATAGGAAGTTTGGGAGGTAAAATTTAACTAAATTTTTCACCATGCAAGTTGATGGAGCCAACTCCTTAAATGTTATATATTTACAAATTGTTAAATATAATGGTTATAATTTCTTTATAAATACTACTATTTAACCCGTGTATAACACACGAGTATTAAACCTAGTCTATCTAATAAATCAAACTTTTAGGGGGCAATTTTTGGAGGGATTTTTATTTCTATAATAGGAAGTTTGAGAGGTAAAATTTAGCTATATTTTTCACCATGCAAGTTGATGGAGCCAACTCCTTAAATATTATATATTTACAAATTGTTAAATATAATGGTTATAATTTCTTTATAAATAATACTATTTAACCCGTGTGTAACACACGGGTATTAAACCTAGTAATAGAATATTTAGGAGCAAGCTAGGAGAATATTTGATTAGTGCGGTGCCATGAAACGAGACGTATGAAAGGACGTGGGATTAGGGTGCTAACAAACAAACGTTGTTAAAAGAAAAGAAGAAAGAAAAAGTAACAATATATACATACATATATAAATGTTGGTGAAGACGCATTATCTAGTTGTACCATCCTCTTCAAATGTTGTAATTCAATCCAATCCAATCAGCGACAATTACGCTTTCAACATTCATTCTATCCCAACAACCCCTCCTCCTCTCTCTCTTTTTCTTTCTTACAGATCCCAACCTTTTTTTCATTCTTTTGGAGGTTATTCTTGTTCTTCATTTCTGGTTTTTAACTACATTTTCCTTTTCTTTTTTAGGCTTTCAATGTCTTCTGCTTGCTACTTTAAGTGTTTTGACTGACTGCTTCTTATACTTTTTATCTGTTCCTTTTCATTGATGTATGTATGTATGTATGTATGTATGTTGTCCCTGAAGGCTTAGTTACTAGGGTTTGATTCATGCTTAACAAATTTGCACATTGTCAAGAAAATATATGAGGTCTGGATTTTGTCTGCAGTAATAAAGTTTAGTTTTGTGTGTCCTGCTAATTTCAAGCTGTAGGTTTTCAGTTTCTCTTCAAATTGTGATCCCATTTTTGATGTAAAGTAACAATGTCACTTGCTCTAAGCCCCTTTAGGATTTAAGCACCCACTATTGCTGCTTCCTTATGATGACATCCTCTTACTTTGATAGTAGTTATGTTAAATGAGTGGATAGGAGCTTGTGTAGCTTTTTGTTACTGAGATTGTTGATAGTCCCTCAGGGTAGATTTTATCACTTGATTTTAACGCCAATTGTTACCCTTTTTTGTTATCACTGAGTTAAACATGACAATGTTTTGGCAGTGCATACCGGGAAGCTTGTTTGAGAGTCGAAAAGCCACCTTCTTTCTGAAACCTGGAACCAGCAATATCATTCTAGGTAAACATAATAGTGACCTTGAACTGGTTCTTGTATTTGAACCCTTGTTTTATATTTTCTGGTATCTTCTAGAAGGATGTTATGCTTCCAAAATTTGTTATTTGTCAGTTAGGTCTATATCCTTGTCAGTTGTATAAGGAGCTTGTTGTATTTTAATACGTAACTATGTAACTAAGTACTTTCTGGTTTTCCCATTTATGCCTTATTATTATATCCTTTGTTATCATATTTCTGTAGTGTCATGTTTTCCAAGGCTAGTGTAAAGTCAAGAAATATATGTTCCAAGAAACGGTTCATTGAAAATTGTATGTATCAATGAGATCAGCCTGCAGGCTGCAACTATATAAGATGTTTTCTTTTCTTGCTTCTCTGAATTTATTTTTCTATAAAGCACAACTTTATCATCATTTGTTTCAGGGTAATGGGCAGGGATTTTGATAGGATTCGTGCTGATAAGAAACTAAACACTGTTACCATGAAGTCTAATGGTGTCGCTCATGGTTCAAATCATCATTCTCCAAAACCATCAGGGGGAAGTGTTAACATACGAAAAAGTAAGGGTGGTGAAGGGTCACAAGTTGAAACAAGTCTCGAGAAGAAAGAAACAGTAGGCCTTAAAATCACCAATCAAGAAACAGTTTCTTCCATGGGAAAAACTCCAAAACCCGAACCTTCAAAATCAAGTGAGAAACTAATAAGATCTCCTGTTAGCCCAGCATCAGGACCAGCTTCTCGTGAAGCGAATGACAATGCTGGCCTTCATATATCATCAAACACCAGTAGCTTCCGTTCCCCTATCAGTACAAAGCAATCACAGGTTAATATCTACTCTAATCATGCTATTCACTGTATTTTATGTACATAGTAACAAAAGGTATTTTCTTTATATATATATATATATATATATATATATATATATATTGCTACGGGTTTTTGGGAGCTAAAGTGTATTGTTTCACATAAAGTTTTTCATCTGAAAAGAATATACTAACATGAAGAACTTTGTGTATTGAACAGCAGGGCTATCCTTTCTCTGGACTAAGGGCACCCCAATCCTACTCAAATAAATATCATGATGACGATGATAATTGGTCTCTGGCTTCGTCGTATCCTTTTCTTGTATGTTTTTAATATTTATAATCAAGATAAATTCTTCTTATGACTGACATATGTCATATGTAAGTCTTATCCTTAGCCATGCACAGCGCTGTAACCTCATGTACAGTCAGATCAAGAGTAACAGTTGGAGTAGCTCCTTCTTTTAGAAGTGCCCAGCGTGCTGCACAACGTAAAGAGGTTATTTCCTACTGAAGTTACTACGGTTATGATTTCCTGACGACCACCCAACCATTGGTTATTGAAATCTTTGACTTGCATTAAATGCGTAGCCATTAATGGATTTGAATCTCCATTCATTTTCTGAACTAAAAAGCATCATCGTGTTGTTTTCCAATTTATACATCTATCTGTCCGTCTGTCTCTATATATCTGTAGCTATGTGTATGTATGTGTCTAATCTTATTGCATATTATTTTTACCTCTTTCAGTTTTATACAAAGCTAGAGCAAAAGCACCAGGCTCTTAAGGCAGAGAAGATGGAGTATGAAGCCAGGACCAAGGTACCTTACATTTTGCTGACCTATTCTATTATTGGCTCTTTTTAACGGTGTCACATTTTCCTCAGTTATCAACTAATGTGTCGATATGGGTTATGTTTCGTATCTAAGTCAGCCAAGTTCAAAATCATTTTATTCAAAGATCTAGATTATTATTGTAATAACATTTTTTTGTAAGCATTCTTAAACCTTAACAACTTTTTGAAGGAAAACTGTTATGTGGGTCAACCCGACCCGAACCAATTTGACCCATATAAAAAATGACCCACATCCAATTGGCTCTATTCATGTTTTTCATAATTATCGGTATTTTTAATGAATAATGTTGATCTCTCTTATTGTAAAACTGTTTCCAAATGATACTGTCAGGAGGAGCAAGAAGAAGCTATAAAGCAGCTGAGAAAGAGCATGGTTATAAAAGCAAATCCGGTCCCTAGTTTTTATCGTCAAGGACCTCCACCAAAGGTTGAACTCAAAAAGGTATGTTCTTCTCGACACATGCTAGTTTTATCTTGAGATCAATAGAAAGGCATTTCGACCGCTTTGCTTATTAAGAGTAAACTGCAGTTTTGGTCCATGTGTTTTGATACTATTAACAGTTTTAGTCCCACCTTAACAGTTTCGGTCCCTGTGTTTTTATTTTCTAACAGAAATGGTCCCGAACACTAACTCCATCCAGTTTTCCGTTAAGTCTTTCACACGCGTCCCGCATTTGAGGGGTAAAAATGTCATTTCTCTCCCTCTTTTATCTAGGTCATTATGTAGATTAACATTTTTATTTAGTCACATGTCAAAAAGAGTGGTAGAAATGACATTTTTACTCCGTATGTGAGGGAGACTTAACGGAAAACTGGATGAAGTTAGTGTCCGGGACCATTTCTGTTAGAATATAAAAACACAGGGACCAAAACTGTTAAGGTGGGACTGAAACTGTTAAAAATATCAAAACACAGGGACCAAAACTGCAGTTTACTCGCTTATTAAATATGTATTTATATATCGCCTGTTTCATCTGGTTGGTTTGTAGCTACCTGTGACCCGTGCCAAATCACCCAACATAACTCGGAGAAAGAGCTGTGGTGATACCACACATTCCACCATTGATGAGAAAGCTCTGTGCTCACGCGTCCGTCACAGTTTAGGCAGTTACAAACCCGGGAGTGCTACATCAAGTCCAGTCAAGCAAAGTCAGGGCCGCAACATCATGAAACCAAAGGACCGCACCACCAAACAGGCTAATGAAGGACCTAAAGGTTCACCTCTTAAATTGTCCAAGGAGACCAACCCGAACATCATCGTTTAGTCGTCATATATAGGTTCGAATTCAAGTGCATTTCCATCAAGTGAAGTTGTCTGGTGGTTTCAGTAACCCCCTCTACTCCTATATTATATTTCTGCTTGTAATAGTAAATATTGTTATATTAGGATATATTTATATGTATTTATATAGCTCTACAGAAGAGATGTGGACGAATTTCTTGTAATATGATCTGTTACACTTACCACTTGTTTCTTTAATTTCATTTGAAATTCGAATTTGTGGTGAGGAGCCAATTTGAAACCGTTTAGTCACCTTAAAAACACTCACAATTTAGTTTGAACGGAATTTGTTAACGAACAAAAGTTATTGAAGAAAAATCAAATGAAAGTATATTATATTTAGACGGGATAATTTTGTAGAAACATAACTAACTTTCAATTTTGTTCCAATTAAGTCACTCAAAGTTTATTTTGTTTCAATTTGATAACTTAACTTTAAAAAGTGTTCTAATCCTAGGTAATTAACTTGATTAATAGGTTAATATTGATTTTTATATTTTTTTAATTCATTTTAAAATACAAAATTAGTTACGGAAATGTTTATAACTTGAAAAAAGCTGTGGAATTTTTTATTAATAGGTTAAACTTGATTTTTATTTTATAATATTCATTTTAAAATATAAATTGTTCACGAAGTATTTTAAAAGATAAAAAAAAGTTGTGAAATTCTTATACACTTGTAAAAATATAAAAAAAATGTCGTGATGCTTAAGAAATTGCAAAAAAAAAAATTCTAATTTTTGTAAATTTTTACAATATTGAGTTGATATCAAAAGAATTACAAAACGCCCAAATGTGTCTGAAATTCACATAAACGTCCAAATGGGTAAATATGCCCAAAGGGATTTAAAGTTCACCTAAAACACCAAAAATTTATCATATTACGTCAAAAAGGTCAAAGATCCACCTAAAACGCTCAAACAAGTAAAAACACCAAAATAAACCTAACGAGTCCAACATCCACCAATATACGCCCAACGGGTCATATTAAACCAAAATACGCCCAAACAAGTCTAAATCACACACTTAATGTTCTCGCGGGTCACATATTTGAGTCAACTTTTTTTTTTCCTACCTTTTTGTTTCACCTCCTTTGGCTGCGGGTCTCTTTTCTCGTTGTTGCAAGACCTTTTATTATGCCCACTTTCTTGACAATTTTGACAAGTCATTTTTCTTCCACTTTTAACCTTCTTGTTCTTCTTCTCTTTCTCTGAAGGGTCTCTATTTCTCTTCACTTTTGGTCTTCCGGGCATTCGCTTTTCTTTTGGAGGGAGGGGTTTGATATCATCTGTTTTAGGCCAATGTATACTTCCCTTCAACGGTGTGATACCATGTTTATATGCGTCCTTAAACTTGTCTTTTTTAAACCAGTTACTAACATATGCATCTGGTTCTTTGTTGATGAACACTAAAGCTGCAACTGTATGCCTACAAGGTATGCCTGACAATTGCCATGATCCACAAGTGCAACTTTGTTCTTGAATGTTCACTGCATATGCGTTTTTTTCGCTCCTTACTTCAAATATGTTGCTTCCACCACCAATGACATCATAATGCCTATACAATGAACCCAAAAGTCTATCAAATTCATAACAAAATAAAAAAGTTTTAAAGATATAACCATTACCTTTGTAACTTCTTAATAACTTCTATTTTTTTTCTGATTCTAGGACATACTTCGTTTTGATAGCTTTTTGATTTTTTCGACATTGAGAACATTCTGCGCATCACAAATGTTCGAATTTCTTCAAACATACTTATGATAGGCTTCCTTCTTGCGACTCGAATGCTTGAATTAAAACTTTCACTCATTCCATTCTCGAATACATCACATGCCCTACCAACTTCAAAAAAAGCTCTTGACCAAGTTGTTGGATTTCTTTCCATAAGATGATCATACGCACTTTTGCTAATGGTTTTTAGCTCTTCCATTTTCTCTTCAAAGAATTGCTTAGTTGTTGAATTTGCAGCAGCCCAAAACAAACTTTTAAATTGAAGCCCACGATATTTCTTCTTAAAGTTAGCATAGATATGTCTTGTGCATTGTCTATGCTCAGCATTTGGAAATATATCTTTCACGGCCTCTATAATTCCCTAATGAATAACAAACACATAACATTTATATTAATAAATAGCTAGTAAATAAGTGTGTAATAAGTACAAAATACCTTATGTTGATCGGAAATAAAGGTTAGTCCAACTCCATCCTCCATATCAATATCACCCCTCAATAGATTAAGAAACCAACTCCAGTTTTCCTTATTCTCAACAGACACAACTGCCCATGCTAAAGGAAATATATTATTGTTTGCATCTCTTCCAACAGCTGAGAGTAATTGACCACTAATTTTCAGAAAACATCCATCCAAACAAATGACTTTCCTACAACCATCAATCCACCCATCTTTCACAGCTTTAAAACAAATATAAAAACTACTAAAATAAATATCTCCATTTGGCATCGTATCAACGGCCATCTTCACAGTACTCCCGGGGTTTGTTTCCAATATCTCTGCTTTATAATCTGAAAGCCTAGCATAATGTTCTTTCAACCCACCATCAAAGTCATACAGTACCTTCTTTTTAGCTCTCGAACATTGACCGATACTCACCCTACATTGATATTTTCTCATCACATCTTGTTGTAACTGCCTTAATGGAATTTCTGGATTTCGAATTATTTCCTTGAAAAATCTCTTTGCAATCCAAGAATATGTTAGAAGAGAGCCCAAATAAAATTGTCGTGAGCATGCATGCTGATCATTGAGCGTCTTTATTTGAAAAGAATCATCATTTGGGACCCTAGAGGCCCAAAGCCTGAATGGACACTTCCACACTTTAGTTTTTTTGCCAGTCTCATCAACATTAGTTTCTTCTATGCCACACCTTACTAGTAGCCTATTGTTATCATTTACCGTGAACACTAATTGGTAACCATTTGCAACACCATAGTCAATCAACATATCTTTTAGTTGAGCAGGACTCTCAAATTTCATTGTTACTATGGGCTTCACTGATTTCCAATCTATACTAGGGTTGTAACAAGGATACACAACACCTTCATCCTCATAATCTTCATCATCCTCAACATCCTTCTCATAATCTTTTTCACTTTCACTCCAATCTTCCACAGAATTTCGCTCAATTTCATCCTCATCATCGTTGTCAAAACATAGTAAATTCAAGAAAGCATCTTTCATAGTAACATCTTCATCTTCTAAGTTCACGGTAACATCTTCTTCTTCTAAGTTCACGGTAACATCTTCATCTTCTAAATTCATAATAACGTCATCATCTTCTAAGTTCATCTAACAAATAACAAACAAAATAGCATTGTCATTATATTTGTTTATCAAAAAAATATATATTGTTTATCATAATCGTTAATTACTGAGTTTGAAACATATATAAAATATATATTGTTTATCATAATCATTACTAATGTTTTAAATCTTCATATTCCAAGACTTATATTTATGCGACAGAGAAAAAAAACTTAGCATTATCATAATCATCATCATCAACAAAATATTGTTTATAAAAAAATAGTAATAACATCATTATCATTATCTATGAGTTTGAAACATACAATGAAATACAATTATCATCATCATCATCAAATTAATGTTTTTAATCATGCAAATCGATTAGTATTATCATAAACTATCATCATCACACTAATAAGTATATCATCAAGTATCATTAATTAGAATTATCATCATCGTAATATATTATCAAGTATCATTAGTTAGTATTATCATCATAATAATAAGTAGGAGAAGAAACACACCTGCTGCTCGATCGGTACCGAAAAAAGATTGTCTTCTTGTGCATCATTCGCCATAGTTGTAATCGAACGTGGATAAATTGGAATTGAAATCGTGAATTGTAAAGAGTATGGGATTCGTATTGTTGAACATGGATAAGTAGGGTTTATGAATACGTAAACTGAATTTGTAAAAATAAAAAATAATCTTTACCTATTATACAAGTCAAATACCTAGGATTAGAACATATTTTAAAGTTAAGTTATGTAATTGATACAAAATAAACTTTAAATGACTTGATTGGAACGAAACTGAAACTATATTATGTTTTCATGACATTTTCCCTATTTAGACATAGGTTAAAGTTGAAACATTTAATTTCAAAATTAGTGAGGATTTGCTGGTATTAACAACCGACATTTGTAAATGAGTATATATAAAATGCGGAAAGTGAGTACGTGGCTGTCACACGTGCAGCTTACACGCGAAACTCATCAAAACGAAATAGTTTTGATTAAATAAACATACAAACTACATGGTTTTAATCAATGAATTCAATTCACATCTCTAGGATAACTACATCATAGTTAACTCTTGTTCTTTTAATTTTTTAACCTTTAGATCGATCGATTAAATCTTCACTTCCCTTTTCAAATAACTCAAAGTTTATTTTAGTCAATAGCAATTCGCAATGCATTTAGATCGGTGAATTTAATATCCACTTCCCTTTTCACATAAATCATGGTTTAAATTAATCAATTTATGATGAAACAATACAATTACAATGATCAATCTCTATACGAATCAAAGTATGTAGACAACGATTCCAAGGTTTTTGATGATACAAAAGTTTTAATTGAGAAAATTGATTTGATTACAACTTTGACTAAAATCGATTTGGATGAATAATATTAAAATTAGCTTTTGAAGACGACTAGCCTTAATTGATTGTTGCTTGGATGAAGATCCGATCACGTATTATCTGATTTGCTTGGAAAAAGATTAATTGGACGACAATTCAGTATTTTAATATTTCAATCACTCGAACATGATTGGGTAAAAATATAAGTTGGTTTTAAATCAAAACGAAGTAGTTTTGATAGGTTTTACGTGTAAGTTATACGCGTAACAGCCACGTGTTCACTTTCCCCATATAAAATTATAAGTTAAAGCTTACTTTATACAAGCCAAATGAGTTAGCTAACTCAACGAGTTAAGCTTACTTTAAAAACAAGCTCGTTTAAAAACAAATTCGTTTTAAACAAGTTATTTTAAGTCCTTTTTCATGTGAGTCACGAGTTTTTTTAACAACCGACAAATATTACAATCAAGATCTTCATTAACTACTAGTATAACGTAGTTGGATGTAAATGAGTATGTATAAAAATTATAACTTAGGCTTGTTTTAACAAGCCAAATGAGTAAGCCAACGACTCAACGAACAAAGCTCGTTTAAAAATGAGCCAATTTTGAGAGAACAATTTTCAGGCTTTTTTTCAAGTGAACCATTGATTTTTTTAACAAACTACATACAATAAAGAAATACAATAAAAGTCTTCTTTAATTACCGGTATAATGTAAAAAGTATCAACCGACGTTGGAATCAAATGGCTTATGAATGTTTGAATATTTTGTTGATTGTGTAATGTAAATGCAACGATTTTCAATGATGGTGGCTACGTGCTTATATACAAAAAAAATTCATACAAATAAATACAACTTCATGTAAATTATTAGTTTTAAAAGTCTGGTTGTTTTGTAATCATATAAAGATTAAATTCATCTTCCCATTTATCCTTTCATATCATCCTTGTCAATCTACCAATTGTTGGTTCAAGATCATCATACATTAAATATTATGGAGAAATGGAAACACCTCAAAATACCACTTGAAGATATAAAGGAAGCAACCAATAACTTCCAAGACAAAATTGGAAGAGGTGGATATGGTTGTGTGTATAAAGGACAACTCTCCTTAAAAGGGAAGCATACGATGGTCGCGGTGAAGAGGTTAGACGCGCAGTTTGGACAAGGGTTAAAGGAGTTTTTGACCGAGATCGACTTGCTCTCGGGTCAACACCATCAAAACATCATCACTCTTGTTGGGTATTGTGACGAGGTGAATGAGAAGATTATTGTTTACGAGTACGCAGAGCGTGGAAGTTTGGATCGGTATATAACACGTAGCAATAGTCTTGGATGGTTGCAAAGACTCAGAATTGTTGTTGATGCAGCTAGAGCATTAGATCACCTTCACAATCATCTACGAAACAAACAAGTCATAATCCATAGGGATATAAAAAGCTCTAATATTTTGCTAGATCACAACTGGGTTGCTAAAATTTCTGACCTTGGCTTGTCTAAGTCAACCTTTTCGGGTTTGGGTGCAAGTCTTGTTATTTCCCATGCGTGTGGCACGCCGGGTTTTGTGGAACCCGAATACTGGATGACGGGGTTGGTGACAAAGCAATCAGATGTTTATTCATTTGGTATGGTACTATTTGAAGTTCTTTGTTCCAAGTTGTGCACCGTTACAGACAAGGATGGAGGTTTCATGTTTGACGCGCAGACGGTTAAGGACTTGTATACTAACAATAAACTAGACGAGATTATTGATCGTGATTTAAGGAAACAAATGAACATGACAGCGTTGAGAAAGTTTTCAGCAATTGCGTATAGATGCTTGTTGGATCGAAAAGATCGACCTCTTATGGATGTTGTGAAGAATGAGCTTGAAGAAACGTTAAAAATTGAGGTATGTTTAAAGGTTTTGTTGTGTGAACATAGCTTAGAAATGGGCCGTATGGCGTATTTAAACGATTAAAGTGAAACCTTTGTATGAAATGTTATTTAAGTTTGTAGCATATGTAATTGTGTATTTTAAATTAAACATGCAGGGTGAGGTTTCAAAGAAAAAGTTAGATGCTGAAACGTCGAAAAGTTTACCTGGTGCTCATAGGTGAGATAAGCCTAGACACTGTAACAAAAACTAAATTATATAAACCAAATCATTATTATGGTTTAAATGATGGTCAATTGGTCATCTAATTGATGTATCTCACAAGCACAATCATATTTACATTTTTATGCATCTTAATAAAACTAGGAACTGTTGCTTTAATAGCCTGAAATGAAGCATTTTGTGCAGATTTTCACTTGCTGAGATAAATCATGCAACCGATGAATTTGCACCTAAAAACAAATTAACACAAGGGGGATTCGGGGGAGCCTTTCGTGGCAACATCTCGGGAAAAGAAGTGGTCGTGTGGCGTATGACCAAAGAAAAGGGACCAAGAATTCAGACCTTCTACGATTTGTTGTCTGTTTGCAATCATGTGAACTTCATAAGTCTTGGATATTGTGACGAAGAGGAAGAGAAGATTCTTGTGTATGAACAAATGACACATGGTGCCTCGCTTTATGATTGTCTTTTCAGACACACAAACTTCATTCCACGGTTGAGTGTGGAACAACGCCTGGAGATATGCATCGGAGTCGCAAAAGGCTTGAGCCACCTTCATTCCCTCACCAATACTATAATCCTAAAACCTCACGTGAAGACTGCCAATGTTTACTTGGATCGTAATTTAGTTCCAAAAATCACAAGTTTTAACAGTTTTAACTTTGATGTTCGACCATCCGAGTCATCATGGAGTTTGGAAAGTAAGTATACATACAGCAAATATCTGTTAATAATACTTGTTTGTTTCAATTCCTTACTAACCCAAATCATTTGTAATTGATGTTAAACAAGTGCAGGAGTGTATTTAGCTCCAGAACGTTTTATACCAAATTACCCATACAGCCCGAAAGTGGACGTGTACGCTTTTGGTGTTGTGTTGTTAGAAGTGTTATTGGAGAAGTCGTTGATGATACTTCCAGCATTCATCATGCCAGGACAACTTCACATGTTTGTGAAGCTAAATATTTATGGAGAATGTATAAGGGAGTGTGAAAGTGTAATTAGGCTTTGCTTAGAGCACGATCCTGCAAGACGTCCTTTTATGAATGAAGTCGTGGATCGGCTCGAACATGCATTACAACTACAAAAGCAGTGGATAGGAGGAACTTGATCTCCATCCAAAAAACAAAGTATCCTTTGATCTTCATTGATATTTACAAGGTTTGTATCTTCACTAATATTTGTAATCTTTTATTGAACCATTGCCTATAATTTAAAATGACTTTTGAAACTGTTGGTTGATAACTAACTAAATACCAGTAGTAGACTGTCTGTAATCATATATCTCTTGCAAAAGGGTTGAAAAGAAAAAAAAAATAGAAAATATTCATGTAACTTGACATTGAAAGTGAGAAAATGACCAACTCCAAAAGCAGCAAACTTAAAACTGATATTAAAAAAATTAAAATGCTATCAAAATCCATTTATATAAGTTTAAAATTATCACAAAAACAATTCCAAAAAAAGAAAAAAAAATCATACCACAAAAACGTAGCAGACATGATATGATAAAGCCCTTTTCCAAAACTAAGATTGCCAAGCTTCAGAGCAATGTATAACTTTTAAAACTTGAATTACAAGCCAACATTGCATGATTGCTCTATGTATGGCAATTTTAGCTTTGGAGAAAGAACTTACCAACCAATATAAGTTGAAAGTAGTTTTGTTTTGTTGTACAAAGCATGAAGAGAAATGTCACAATCTTCCATCATCTATGATGTCTTCCCTGAAAATTGCCTTTGTTTTTGGCAATGAAACCATTCTTTGGCTTTGGTATCTCATGAATGTCCATTACTTGTATTGTTCTTTGCTTTTTGGCTTCAATAAACACAGCAAACAAATGGTGCAATCAGTTATAAGAGGAACAAACCGAAATGTAAATTCAAAATCATACAAACAAACAAACCATTTTGAGCTTCTTGGTAGTTCTCTTGAAGCCTCTTTCTAGCCGATGCTAGCCTCTCAGGATCAATGTTTTGCTCCTTGTGTGGTTGCTGTCAAGTAGCATGTAGGAATTTCAACACAAAAGTAAAAAACTATAAGAGAGATTAGGAAGTCGAAAGCACATTTCGTGGAGCAGAAGCAGTCATGACTGGATGGGGTTGTGATACTGGTCTTGAAGGTGTTTCTCTTTTAAGAACAACACCTTTCGATCTTTGCTCTTGGTCAGGATTAATCCTTTCATGGGCAATATTCCAATCTACAGTTTTTCAATTAATCAAATGTCACATTCCAAACTTCCCATTTCCTATAAGGATTATAAGAATTAGATTTGATACTTAACTGTGTGGATTTGGAGAGTAGCCAAAATCAGGAGCCTGCAGACAAACTTTTAATTAACAAAATAGCTAGAGAATTTTTAAAATCATAATCTTGGTTAAGTCCTATCTTTCACCTCTTGATTATTGCTTTGAGCTTTCGATTGCAACAAAGGCGAGTCTCCATCTGCAAGCACCAAACAATAGGATTATTTTCACCTCTTGATTAGTGTGCAGGTGGAATTCAATCACTCATGAAACAAATGTTACCTGTTGGAGAAGAATGCTGATGATCATTGCGGTTTGAACCAACCCAATCATCCACCAATTCTTTCCATTTCCTATAATAGTGAAAAACAACAAAAGATTATGGACAACAAACAACTGTACGAAGTAACGAATCAACAATAGGCTTTCCATTGTATTGTCTATTGGTTCCTAAATGCATAAATAATAAAACTGATCATGGATAATTACAAACAATGCTACAATAACCTAGTCTAATACTAACCTCACAAGGTGCTTGACGAGTGATCTTACTTCATTTGACGAATGCTTACGTAGTCGATTCACATTCCTTCCTATATCACTTTCCTGAATCAAATTTAAAAACTAGTTATATCAATTTCATAGAGACTAAATTCGAATTGAAAACGAAACTAGAAACGTTTAGTTTACCTTAAGGCTTTTGAAAGTTAGATCCATGTCTGCTAGGGTTTGAAGCAACTCAACAACAGCATCTTCAGTCTAGCACATGATATCAATACAATAAAATCAACAACTACAAGTATCGTAAAACAGTTTAATCGATGACTCAATAACTATGAACTAAACCTGGTGTGGATCTTCAAGCTGTTCTTTGATCCTGTTAACTTTAGTCTGTTCATCATCATACAACCATTCTGCTTCATCATCGTTATCTAGTGGAGTCGACTGAACGGCGTCGTTTGGATGTTCCTGAGGAACTACATTCAGGTCACAATTGCGACACTGCTGCATCGCATAAAGCCGCTCCACAATTCCGTCACGACGATGCTTAAGCTCACCGGAATAATCGATTGAAGCTACGGTTATCGCCGCATCGATTATTCCCCAAACATCGAGACGTGAGTTCGATAAAATAAGCCTAAATTCATCCAAATCCATTTTTGTAACACGTATACACACTCTTACAAGGAAACAAACCACGAGATCTGTAAATCACGCGTGAACGTCATTATGGAAAACAGCTCAACTGAACAGCTGGCGACGATCAAGCAGCAAGTGATCAAGTGTATGAATATTCAGCTGATAGTGATGAAACACAGATCTGAATGTAGAAATCGTAACTGTATGTCAGAAGAATATATTAGGTATTGTATTGTTGATTGTTGATGATGAAGAAAGAAGAAGCTGATTTTGGATATTTTTGAGGATTAAATTGTAATTAAACAAGACATATTAAGTGGGGTCATCTCACGAAAAATGTTTAATATTAAAACACACATTGGAAAAATTAAATGACAAATGATTCGTAAGCATAAAAATATTATTAAAATTTTACAAATGGATGATAATTTGTACTATTACAAATCTTAGGTTTTGGTATGAAGCTAAGAGACTGACAACCTAATTACCCATACAAAAAACTACAAATTGTCGTTAAAACATTTTTTATGGCGTTAAGTTTTTTCTTTTGAATTCCAGACCAGCATTTTAGATCTTTTGATCAGAAAGAGAATACGAGTCGATTTATGTAATAGTTACCTCGAAACAGCGGTCCAAACGAAGAAACGATGTTTTACTCGAGTGTTTAAACCTAACGATGCTTTAATCGGATGTAAAAAATTTGATGTTCGTGGTATCGTCTTACTTATATATATATGTTGTACATGTATTGTAAACTTATTAGGTTTTATTTGTTTTTATCTTTTCTCATAAGAAATAGATTAAGAAACTGATGGAGATAACATCAAAACTATCGTGCGTAGGTATCAAAATATTAAATTAATTTTTTTTACTTAAAAAATGGGTGGATTTAATCCACAACTTCATATTTGATGCTATTAGTAAAACATATTCGGTCACAAAAAAATAGATAAATTTGTATTATCATTTGATGAAATAAAAATGTATTTTGTTTTTCAAAATGAATATTAAAAAAAAGAACGTTAAAATAAATAAATATGTGATGTGCTATAAAATAATGTCACGTATGAAATGTGTTAAAATCTTGTCACATAAGAAAAACATATTTTCCTATTTAATGTTTTAGATTGAGTTGGTGGATGAGTATTTTAGCCAAAGTTAATTTTTTATTCTCTCTATAAATGTAAGACACGTGTTACCTTCCTAATTTTTTGAACGTTCAAAGATTTTATACATGACATTATTTTTTAAAAGAATTTACCTCATAAAAACAAGTGTTTTAATATCTTTAAAATGAATAAAATTGTTATACAAAAAATAAAAAAGTTTTACAACTCGTCATAAGTGTCTTTTGTTCACCATTGTGTATTTTTGCTCGTCATTTAAGATTTTTGAGTTTAAAAAATAATGAAATCTGAAAGTTATGAGTGAAATAACATTGTTATATGCTTATAATATGTAAATATAACGATAAAATATCAACAAGTTTATCTAACACATAAAACACAATGTTTAATATACATCTTACTAATGAGTTGAAACTTAAAACACAATGGCAGATGTATATTACACAATGACTTGAGACGTGAAACACAATGGTGAATACATATTACACAATGACCTGAACGTAATACACAATGAACATAATCCTTTTTTTCTCCAAGTGAATGTCATATGTCATTAACCGAACAAAACAAAATGAACTTAATAAACAATGACAATGAAAGTAATCCCGATGATTAAATCACAATGATGTATCTAAAGATATAATAGCGAGCATAAGAACACAATAACAAACAAAAGTAATAATGACTAGCAAAAAGACACGATGAAGAAAAACACATTGGCGAACAAGACACACAATGACAAGTAAAAAGTAATAATGACTAGCAGAAAAACAGAATGATGAAAAAAACACATTGCCATTGGCGAACAAAACAAAAATGACAAGTTTAAAAGACATAAAAATATATTATCTATATACGACAATGCTACACATTTTAAACGCTCGTTTTTATGGTATATATTTTTTTAAATAATTTCATATGTAATTGATACTTGTCTTGCATGTGAGGAGTTAAAAGTAGCTAATACTATAATTCCCTTGTTTTATCGTTTAAAATTATAACTATTTAAAATTATGTCATTGAATTTTAATAGCACTTAAATCTAAATCTAATAAACCTACTTCTTAGACTTTATAAAAAAAGACTTTCTAGGGTAACCTCACGCGATCATATTAAACGTCACTTAATACTGTAAGCACAGTCACCTGAGTGAGTCTATTGGCAAAAGGTTATTCACGCTTTGAGAACAAAGACAACCATTAGTCAACTGCTTATTATGATTAAACTCATGACCCGCTTGAAGCATATTGTCCCAAAGAAGTCTTAAACCTTAGCCCACACATAAAGTTATTACGAAAAATAGCTCCATTGATTAAATATGCTCTAGAAAAGGTTATACAAGCGAGTGGATGACTCTGGCCACGTTGTATATGAAAAGTTATACAATTAAGATTTTAATTGTTTAAATATATGCTCTACAAAGTTATACAAGTGGCTGGATGACACCTAGCATATCTATAAGATGATGTTTTGATCGATAATGATTAAATGAAATGTTATCTAAGTTAGCTATACTTTGCTTTACATATATAGGGTTTTGATATGTAACTGAATTTTTCATTTTAGCTCGAAGACCATCAAAATGTATGTTTTTCAATGGAACTGGTTTAGGAACCAAACTGCACCGGTTCCGTTTAGCAACCCAAACTGAATTGTATACCTACCGCTACACTAACATATTAACTCATTTACCATTTGATCACAACCCCGTTGATTCATTTTATTACATGGATCATGTCCAAGTTACATGGTTATAAGTGTGTACCCAGATTTATACTTTTAACATGATTGACATACCTGGTTTAACGCTACACTTTAAAATCAACAGGCATGCTATAACAGTTATAAACCAAACAGAATGCACTGAGATGGGGCTCTAAAAGCGTTAATCTATTAACTAGACAAGGTTAGATGATCGATCGAATGAAAACTCATCATACCCACTGTGACTCATTGTCCCACTCGAAACCGCTTTAACTTAGCTATAAATGGATCCAGATAGATCATAGCAAGAAAAACACCATCTAGATAGATCTCAACGTCTTCATTTTTCTTTCAAGACCCCAGAAACCAACTGCACAGCCATGCTTAACTTGGGACCAATGCTGGACATGAAACATGTTTCTTTGTCAGTTCACAATAATTATAAACATCTAATATGCTTGGGATAATACCGAAAAACTTCAGTAAAAATACAGAAATTAAAGGTGGTAAAACAAGGGGTTGAGTAATGGGTCGAGTGATCAAGTCTAAAAAGGTCATCGTTAGGTTGGGATCAAATCAGGTTGGGACGTGTTGGGTTAACCACAAACACTTCTTTATATCTTTTTTTAATCAGGATATGATTAGTGTTAAATATAAGAATCTACCTTTTAAAAATTTTAAAAAAAAATCAGGAGGAGTCTTGTTCAAGTGCGTTTTAAACAAATTCCAACTCATTTACCAGTTTGACACGCCTATTTAATATTTGACCCGCTTCCTTTATAGCTAACCTTATTACATTTGACCTGTTTATGACTAGTGATCAATACAATACAATATAAACCGTAAATGACCTGATTTTAAATTGTTAGCTCTTAATAAGGTAGTCCCTGATGGTTCCTAAATTCAGTGACAAACTTTGGCGAAGCTTAAGAAGAGGGAACCAAACTGATGACTGCAACAAGAATTTTCATGATATAACTAACAACTGGGTCAGTGGCCCGCCCGTGAGTGATCCAAATTGCCGTTAAAAAAACTAACAACCGAGTGGGGGTTGGGTCCTAGTGGTAAGAGGTGAGTGCTGTGTCCATAGAAAAAAAATCTTGGAAATATTCTAGGTGTTTTTCAAAAAAAAATTACCAACAAGGAACCACATCTTTTTATGTGTGTTTACAAATATTATCAGGTGCATGTCAAAACGCAGCAAACACAGATGTTAGAGCAGTTGGTTGGTAATGAATTACTCGGGCATAGATTTGGATCCTATGCATGAATGTAACATGAATATGTCAACATCATTACGTATGGGTGTATATGCATTTTTATATGTTAAAATAGTCTATTACCTGAAAATTCTGCAAGATCAAGCTCCCAAAACCCTCTCAACTGGCCATCTTGTTCATCTGTTAAAAGAACAGCCCGGACCTGATAAAAGAACCTGTGTGCCTCATCAATTGGTATCTCCACAACCCTATCAAGAGCTTTAAAAACTGATTTGTAACCATCCACAAGTGTGAGGAATGAGACCTTTATAATATCTCCAGTGTTTTCAATGACTTCAACAATGTCACAATAACCAGTGTCCACATCAGCGAAATTACACTTGCCATTCTGCTTCTCATCTAAAATCCAGATCTCTTTTTCTCTTGGAAATATATTGAATCTGTTCCTACCGTTGACTTCTGCTTTCACAAGATATAAAAACGAATCTTCCTGAAATATTTGTCTTCCACCAGTAGAGGCTTTATATATCCCACATGCATTTGGCTTATCTCCATCACTGCATGGTTCAAGTAAGTCAACATGCAATCTAAGTGGGCATGATTCAATCTTTTTAATCTGTGCATAGCATCTAAGATTTATATCATTGCTTCTACGAAGTGCCCATATTTGACCCTCTTCAAACATCAAAATCTGTTTATCCAAATCAAATTTATGAATACTTATATTTGATTCTTTGCCATCAGAAGGTGAAGAATGCTGATGACTTTCTGTGAATTTGGCAGCGCTTATGTTCTCATCATCATCATGACAAGGCGGACTGTTACCTTCTGATGAAATGGCAATATTACTCTTGTTTTCGATAACAGTTGACTGATTCAAATTACCATTTGACCTCGATTTTTCTTCAGGTGATTGAGGGAAAGAAGCGCCCATTTGAGCAGAGACGTTTTCAGGTTTCACCTTCACATTATTAGAAAAATAAAACTGGTCCAGGTTATCTGGTAGAGAAGCAGTATCAAGCTCATAGGATCCAACAGGTACACCTGGTCTTTCATTGCCAGTCAATTTTACTGATGGGATACGGTGAGAAAATCTAAAAAGATTGCTGGATGGGACCTGACATTTAGCAAGTTGGGCCCGGCTTGTTTTCTGAAACAAACTCACAAATCCTTCCACTTTCACCATATACGCAACAAGAACACCGTCGTCCTTATCAAAATCAGACAGAATCTCCACAATCTCATATTTATATTTCAAATGGGTTTCCGGGTCGGAGCTCCATTTAGTAATATCCCAGTCCTTGTAAAGAGCCCAAATTTCACCCCTTTTAGGATAAATGACAAAAGAAAATCTTTTGCTACCTTTCTCAAACACCATCTGATGAGAGAACATAAGACGGTCTTTAGTTTCCTCTGAATCCCCACGTTTAAATTTACCACAAGCTACGGGTAAACCTTTTTTTGCCCAGTTTCTTTCTAGATGGTCATCGGGATCAGCTTCTAACCAGGTGATACGTAGTCTGAAAAAAGGTGAATAAACTTTTCGGATCTGAGCATAGAATTTAGGCATGGTGTCAATTGTATCATAAACAGCCCATATTTGATCAACTGCAAAACAATGTTCTTCCTTATCTTTATCAAAGTTGCTAAATTCTAGATCTGGAACATCAAAATACACTGGTTCTGAGTCATCTTCTAATTCTGAATCAGATTTATCATCCTCCTTCAATTCTGCATCAGCAGGAATTTCCTTTTGTTCTTTTTCTTTATCTTTGACATCAGTAGATGATTTCTTCAGTCTAGATCTTTTTTCTGGGCTGGAATTCACTGCCTCCTCTTCGGTATTAGAAACACATGACCTTTTGCGAGATCTTTTAGAACATTCATAGTTTTTACCATTAGCATTAGACGTGTCACGAGGATTGCCACCGGCTGCTTTACTTGCAACGCCTTCTTTTCCACCCTTTGGTTTTATATTACCATTTTCTACAGTTTTACTCCTAGAACTCCCACCAACTTTAGCATCTCCAGTTTTTGAAAAAGACGGTTCAGCCCTTTGTGAATCAACTTTAACCTTTTCCCGCTTTCCAACCTCCTCCCACTTTGTACATTGAGGGGGTGGACACGTATTGGTCCATGGGTTCGCGTTTTGCATACCAGCATGCCCAGACTGAGGTGCTTGGGTTGGCTTGTAGACATCTATATCAATAGCAATAAAGAATTTTGCACAGGTTGTACACTTTATTCTTTTGTCTACAACATCTCTGTAATATTCATAATTTATCCTACAGAAAGGACAAAACGTCTTGAATGATGGCCGAACCTTCGAATTTGATTGTGACTGTTGGTGACCGTTAGAGTGTTTGTTTTGAGCCCCACATTGATTTTCTTGAGGATTTTGTGGCTTCAGGATGGTAGGGTTTGCAGACGCTCTACAGTTGTAATCATGTAAACTCCTTTTCCCTGCATCTGAAAGTACCATATTCGCTTCACCAATAAGTTTAAAAGCAGCTTCTGCACCAGGACATTTATTTTTGTCTGGGTGAAGAACAAGTGCAAGTTTTCTGTACTGTTTCTTGATTGTGGCCGCATCAGCTGAACTTTCAACTTGAAGGATACCATATAGGTCATTTGCAGCACCGTTTATCTTTCTTTTAGCTGAACAATGAACATCACAAACAGCTAGCATTTGCAAAATGCTTTCTAGTTCAGGAAATAGTTTTTGAGCCTTGAGAGCAAATTTCCTACCACCTTCAAAATCATTGTTCATCATCTTACTTTCTGCAATATTCTTGGCCCTGATGGCCTCGTCTTTGTTACACTCCATTGCCGGAATGATTCAAGTTCAAAACGCTGTGTCTCCCCTCTACAGCATTTCACTTTTTTTAAAACTTCAATCTAAATCACATTAAAAGAAGATAACAACACTCAATGGTTAACAACCATTCCAACTTTGACAGTTCTAACTTCTAAGTTGAAATTTTCCTTAACAAAGCTATTAAACTAGAACATTGAAAATTATAAGAGATTGATTCATAAACACCGAGTGTTGTCATCCATGTAAAAACTAAATACACAAAAATACACAGATAAATGCTGATCAGAAAGTAAAGATTTAATAAAATTTCAAACATCAAACCTATTAGCTAATCAGATTAATCGAAACAGCAAATGTCATATCCGTGAGTACAAATAAAATAAACCTAAACGATGATTAATGCATTAACAGATAATAAGTTTCAAATGAACAAAATTTATTCAATTAGGTTTACAAAATATCGATCCATCATGAACAATAGATGAATCTGCTACTCGCAGAAATCTTACAACACATAAATCAACTGCACTGCATCAAACGCCCACCGAAATAAACTCACCGTAATCAAACCTAATCTATTTAAGGAAACAATTCGAGTCAACTAAAATCAAACGCCTGAAAACCTAAGTGATTTTGAACAATTAGCCAGAAAATTCGCACATGCAAACACAAACGAATGATAACTATTAACACACAACATCGAAGTTTCCATTTTTCAAACCCTAGACGAAATCGGATTAAAAAAAGCAGGCATTTCAAATAACGAAGCTGCAGGATCATTACACGAAGGGGAAAGGGGAAACTGAAGTGAGATATATAGCGTGAAAGTATCAATTGAACGAGTTGCTATTGACGATGAAGAAATTTTGAAAATGGTGAAGAACTTACAGTGAGGAAGAGAGCGCGCGAGGTAGCGGGAAGATGAATAATGAAGACAAAACAGAGGGATTTGGACTGTGAGTAATAATAATGTTTTCGTTTCTTTGCCCCAATTTCTTTGATTTTATGACATGTGTAGACTTAGCTTGTAACATGAGCATCTATGGTTGTACATCTTTCTGATTATGGTAAAAAAACCTTCTTCTGGTTTTATAAGTAACTTCTAGAATAATGTAATGAGGGTGCACCTACTCTCAACCATTCTTAAGAGGATGACAATAGTTGGTTTTTGAGTAGCTTTTATTATAGATTGCACCAAACCTGTTTAGTATGTATGGCTAAAAAGTATAAAAGATGAAGGGTAGTAGAGAAAGAGGAGATAGAATGTTAACGAAAGTGACGAGTATATTTGAGGACGCACTATTTGAAAGCCTTGTGTTTTAGTAGATAGTCAAGGGAACACTACCACAAAGATGGTAGGTAGCGGGTATGGGGTTGAATCCGGCGTAGAACATGTTTGGACTTTTTTTTTCGGAATAAGGGAACAGCAACGACGGCGACAGATAAGACATGCGGAGTCTATGGTTTGCGATGGTAATTAGCATGTTAGTGATCATTGGTGATGGCGATTGTTTGGTGGTAATCACCGAGCAAGAGGGTTTTAGCGATATTAAGATCGAGCACGAGCAATAGTGTAAAGGTACTAATTGAGACTCAGGTTTTAATGTTGTTAGGTCACGATGTATGATTTACGTCTATAGGCTATACACCATGCTTCTTTCAGATTTTGAGTGGAAAATTTTACATATAGAATATAACAATGATTTAAATTGGAGAATACATTTATGGTTAACATCCTTTGTTAACCTTAAATAACAAGTCAACAAACTATGTCATAAAAGGGATTAGGATCTGTCGGCCCTAACCTATCTTTTAATTTGCCTTCACTTGAACTTCGCCACAACTTAACACGGATCTGCAAAATAGGCAAGCTCAAACGCATCATGTTGAATTCAAAAAGCAAATGTTTGCGGTGCCTCCTAGACCTTGCTGACTAAGTTCTGAAAATTTTTTTATTAAAGGGTTAAATGCATAGTTCCCCGTCTACAACACTTTAAATGCATATTTCCTCATCTAAAAAAAACAAATTGCATGTTTCTCCCTATAAATTACTTATTTTACAAATATACCCATTATATTAAAAGTAACTTATATAATGACTATTTTATCCCTAATTGTATTAAAACTTTTTAAAATTGTAGCTTACCCGTTCAACGCATTTATATAATTAGTTTTTTTAGTAACATCAAACAATTGAAGTTAATAACTAGTTTTCCATTGCATCTATATTATCATCTCCCATCTTCAATTAATCAAACATCAACATAATCCAACAAGAACAAACTACCAAAGCGAGTACATAATAATTGTGTATACAAAATCAATAAAAACTTTGATTAAAGAAAATATTATTGTAGAAATCGAACACTTTAAAATGCATAAGCATTAAAAAAAAAGGAAACACTTTAAACATGAAAATTGTTCTTAGTGTCTATTAACAAAATAAAATATCAAACACGTAATCGATTTTGTGTAGAGAATCATTACAAAATTGGATCCAAAGAGGTAACTTATTTCTTTCAATTGAGGAATCACTTTAAACTTATTAGTTTTTTTTAATCATTAAAGGGTAAATGGGTAATATGGTTATATTATATAATTTTAGTAACATTAGGGAAATATGTAATTAATTTTTTAAATAAATAAATAAATATGTAATTAATATGTGTTTTTAAGGATAAATTTACAATTGATCATTTATTAAATTGTATGTTTGAAATTATGTTCGGCTCTTTTGGGATTCTATGGTTTAATGGGTTAGTATACACCTTGAACAAGTCAAGCTTAATCTCTATTACTCGTATTATTTTACATGAATACACTAGTGTATGTTGTTATTTATCTTGACTGTGCATCTAATTATTTAACTAACTAAATATAACTTTATATCAGCAATACAACAATTATTAACTAGTGAGCATGGTGACTAATCTTGATTGGTTCACATCTTAGTAGTTTTATATATATGTATTGTACATGTGTTTTATGAAAAAAAAAAATCTGCATACTTCCATGAATTAGTTATGCATTCATCCACGTAGATTAAAACCGACTTTAGGAACAAAATTGTACATAAATTATTTATTATTTATTCCAAACGATCAAACAAATATTCATTTGACAAGAACTATTCATTTCTTAATATAAAAATCATTACTTATATTTTATTCATACGATAAGATCTATGCTTATTCTTTTCTCATTTCAAATAGGGATAACACATTAAAATACCCAGTTATCATATGAATATCAGCCATCCAATTAAGACCTTAATCAAACAAAAGTCAAAATAACCCTGTATATTGTTATCTTCATCATCTTCTAAAAATCGCCAAACACACAGAGATGAACTCAAATGGCAGTTCATCTTTCAATCGATTAATCAACTCAATTCCGCCATTTCTTCTTATATTTCTCCTTCAATCAACACCCTATGTCAAATCTCAACCTTCACCTCCACCAGCATACCCTTACGCTAACTTCAATCCTTCAATCATCGCCATAATCGTCATATTAGTAGCTGCTCTGTTTCTTATGGGCTTCTTCTCAATCTACATCCGTCGCCGCTCAAACGACGGTGTTTCCACCATCCGTAGAGTTTTCTCCATCCGCCAAGCTACTGTCCCCTCACGAGGCCTCGATTCATCGGTGATTGAAACATTTCCGACGTTCGTTTACTCCACCGTCAAAGGACTTAAGATCGGAAAAGGAGCTTTGGAGTGTGCAGTTTGTCTCAACGAATATGAAGATGAAGAAACGTTGAGATTAATCCCGAAGTGTGATCATGTTTTTCATCCTGAATGTATTGATGCTTGGTTTGAAAATCACGTCACTTGCCCCGTTTGCCGTGCAAATCTCGTTCCAGATCCATCGGAGCTAGAAGCTTCTAACTCCGTTACTGATTCTGATTCTGTTTCAGTTTCAATCGTTGATGATGATCATGTAGTCAACGATGCAGTTAACGATGAGGTCAACGAAGTAGCAGTGAAAGAAAATGGTTCAATAAAAAGAAACGAGAGTGTTAAGGCTAAACCGAAAGTGTTTGATAAGTTCAGGTCTCATTCAACAGGACATTCGCTGGTGGTTCAACCGGGGGAAAATTTGGATCGGTTTACGTTACGGTTGCCGGAGGATGTGAGGAAGCAGGTGGTGAAGCGTGGGTTGTTGAATCGGACGGGGAGTACGGTGAGGATGGTCGGAGAAGGAAGTGGGAAGAAGGGGTACAGACACGCCGGAACGATTAGTGGCCGGAGAAAATCTTACAGACGGTTGGAGAGTGTGGCGGTGAGGTCGGAACGGTGGGTGTTGCCGAGGGCGACGTCGTTTTTGTCACGGGCGTTTTCGGTTAGGTCGCAGAGGGTTGTCGCCGGAAACGGTGAGGCGTCGGCGTCGACGTCGGTGGCGATGGGTGATACGATTCCGTTAAATGATGTCGGACAGAAAAGTTGTTGACTTGGTCAGTTTCAGTTCCCACTTTGGGTTTTTTTTTCTCTAGAAAATTGACTTTTTTTTCTTTAAAGGTTGATTATGATTTGTACTTTAATAATCCTCCAAATGAAATAAGAAAACACAAGCATATTAAAAAATTATAGAAAGTTAGAAACTGTGTGTAATAAAACTTTGTAAATGGAAAAATAGTAAAACGTGGATAATAGTCCCTGTCCCTCAAATTAATTCATCATGTCTTTTACTCTATGAACAACTTGACTTGATACAGCAATTGTTAGCCGTTCAAAAACAATATATACCAATTGTTAGATTTTCCTGTTTCTTCTTGTTTTGTTTTATGTTATAAGGAAAGAGTGTTATTTTTCTACGTGTTTGTGTTTTTTTATGTCACGTTTAATGAATCTTTCTCTATTACAAGTTATGTAGTTTTTTATTTTTATTTTTATGAATAATTGTATGCTACTTCTTGATTTATTAATTTTAAACAACCATGAAGTTGATTCTTAATTGTCATCATATAATGCTATAAGTTCCAGATTATTTTCTTGTGGTGTTGCCATGGTTTGCCTTTTTGGCCAAAAAATGGCATGTTTGTCGTAAGTGAGCACGTAAACAAATTGAGACCGTGATTTTATGGTTGCAGGTTATGTATTATTTACCATAAACGTAGCCAACTGACTGGGACTTTTTTTCGTGATTAAAGAGATCTAATCATATTGAAATTTGTGTGTGTTGGGAATGTATATATTGCGCTATAAATGTATCAAGAACACAATATCATGTATCATGATGTTTACAAAATACATCGGTGTTATGCTTAGGAATGATACCTGTAGACAAAATACTTATCCATCCTCTTTAATAGGGATGATGTGGATCCGTCTACATGTCTAATGATTAGAGACCCATGAGTACGCTTGTCATATAAGCTTTGTTGACATTATAACGTGTTAAACACATACACAATGTAGTTTGGTTGATGGACATTATAACGTGTTAGACAATATGAATTTCTCAACAAACTTCCATCCCCAAACAGATGGACAAACCGAAAGGGTTAACATGTTGCTATATGCCTATATTTATACCTTTAACGTTATATGAAAAACCCAATTTAAAAACTGCGTTTATAATGTGTGAAACAAACCGTAATGTTTGGTGAGTTAAAAGGTCTTAGTATCTTACGACATATATTACCAATGAGGCGGTGAACTTTTTGACCAGGGTTTAACGGGTCATTCAAATCAATGTTTCGACACCTAAGGGTCAAGGTTTTGTTTTCAGCAGGCTAGGTTTTTCTATTCAAAGGAGGGGCACAACTTATTACCCGTTTACCTGCCACCTTGTTGTAAATTCTTTTATGTTTTATATGAAAATGAACTGAGAAAATTACAGAATTAAATTATTAATTATACTAAGTCAATATTAACTAGATATTATATTCTTTTTAGTGCTTATTTCTTATCTAATATAAATAAATATAAATAAATATAGAGGCTTCACATCAACTAGTAGTTAAATACTTAGATTGCATTGTTTACATATTCAAAGCACCAAGATGGAAATTTTAGGAGTTGAGGTTTCTGATTCATTCCTAACCCAACATGTGAGCTTATCATCAAAATACACTCTTTTCACTTATCATACACCTAAAATCACAACACAAAGAATGTCGTGAACAAAGAAATTTTTAAAAATTTGTAGTTAAAATTTGTACATGTTAGCATTTTTTATTGTTTGGTTACTATTTTTAATATGAGAACATATCATTAGATTTTACCGTTCCACCCCGTGTGAACACACAGATATTAAGCTAGTTCATCAATATATCAAGATATTATTTAGGGAGTAACACGTGTGCATTGTTTTAGCCGTACGGCAATATCTAACTATTGGGTATCATGAAGCCACGTTTATTGATGAACGTTATCTATCTTTCCAATCATCCAATTATCTCATCATATCTCATCCCCAATTTCCATTTTCAATTTCTATTATCAAACCAAACACATTTCATCTTCCCATACACATAATACACTCTTACCTGCTTTTATTTGTTTCTTTGGTACACTACACCTTCTACTCATTCATCTTTATATTCATACTCAGATCAATTTACAACTTTTATTACATAAAGCACAAGTCATTACAGGTATATAGTTCTGAACTTAAATATTACTGGCCTGGAATTTATAACTTTCTTTATTTTTGTTACTTTATGCCTCATGGCTATTTTTATATTAGTTATCATTGGAAATATAAAATTCGTACTTTTTTAACAGGTGGATTTTTTATTATTAAAAATGTTTGTTTATTAATAAACAATTAAGTAATGGTTTGTTAAAACGCATGTAAATATGTAATCACGTTCTGATTTGTGTGGTTGTGTTTGTGCTTATTTGGTTTGGTTTTATTCTTGTTATTTATAGTTTTTTTTCATTATCCTTTTATTATTATTATATTAGTATATTACTAATATTTAGTGTTTCATTTCATAATGAATTTGTTATTTTAGTTTAGCGATTGATTCCGAATATTTCTGTCAACATTGTTTCCTCATGTGACAAGATTAAATTGATTGTTTTAAATTTTTAATCATTAGTAAACTCTTTTATTTATTAGAGAAAATAAATATATTCACGGTTTGAATATTTAGGTGGAGAGCAATTCGTGAAATAATGGAAGTATTCGGTGGTGAATCAAGCACAAAGAATATTAATATGAAGCACGCTGAAAAATGGATGGCGTTCGATAGAGATTCTAAAACTGGTTCCTCTAAGGATGATAAATTCGACATGGGAAGAATAATTGAAAGGACATCCGAATGGCCAGGAGGTGCTACGATTGCAAGTGTAATTGGAGACGACGAGAGAAACACGAGGAGCTCATCAACATCGTGGAGGACATCACGTGATGATTCTTTATCATATAATCAACCACGAGTTTCACAAGAGCTAAAAGATGCTCTCGCGACGCTTCAACAAACTTTTGTAGTTTCAGATGCTACAAAACCAGATTGTCCAATTATGTATGCTAGTAGTGGTTTTTTTACAATGACCGGCTACTCTTCTAAGGAAGTAATTGGTAGAAACTGGTAAGTACAATGTTTACATAATAATCAATGGTGCCATCACTAGAAATGTCTAGCTAAACAAGTAAACAATGTCACTTGAAAATGAAATACGTGTGTGATACATAAAAATCTAATATTAGTTGAAAACCATATAAACTTTGTTTTTTTTCTACAACCGCTACAAAACAATAATAATAACTCCTTTGTAGGCCACACTAACTTCTTTATCATATAAAAAAGCATTTGATGAAATACATAAATTTAGTGGTCCAAATTAAAGTTCAATTTAAGTCGAAAATATATTTTAATGAGCAACTTGAACTTATTTTTAAAACCTATTTATGATGTGAAATGATGACGAGGATTCAAATGACTAATCACCTAATTTAAAAATATTTAATATAAATAGTTTTCCAATATCGACTTTCACTAAATCTATCCTTGAAATTGTCACGATATAATCTGAACCATCACAATTATTTATTTGTTTTTAGACTCTGTGTGATGGTTAATGCCCCGAAGGGGCATTTTCCGCTATGTGGATGGTGACTAGGCAAGGGGCGTTATATTAAAAAGTGGCGTATGGAATAATGCCCTTTAATCATTATCAAGAGAGAGAAGTGGGAGAGATTGTGTGAGAGAAGTGGGGAAGAGAGAGTGGGGCGCAAACGTTATTGAGGAAACGTCCACGCCCATAACGCCCCTGCGTAGTGGTGTGCGAGGCATTATGGGGCGTTATCATTGAGGCATAACACCCACTACGTACAGTCTTAAGAAGCCTTACCTATATTTTTTAGTATAAAACATCACCATCTCTATTATTTCTAGTTAAGAACAACAAGGCGGTATTACTAATGAATTTTTTATACTATTGAAGTCTTGTTGATTTGGTCACATAAAGAGTCATAAATATTAAACAGTGTGCACGGTAGATTTTTTAAATATAAAAGATAGAACAGTATATTTTAATACTATATATATCCTTATATAATATAAAAAAATAGATTTTGCTTAGTTGGCATCATTAAATGTGATATTTGTTTATTTGACATCATAAAAGCGTTTTCTCACAATAATGTTTTTATATTTGAAATATGTATATATATATAACAATAATAATACTCCGTATATTATAATAATTTTAATTACATTTTGATCTCTAATATTTTGGAGATTCTTTAGAAACTTATAAGTATTTACGTGTTAAACCCTCTTCTACTAGAGGTGTAAATGAGTCATCTTATATTTGATATGGTATAATAATAAAACTTAAGGATAAATTTGTTAATAATCTATAATTAAATAATGCAATATTTTTTAAACACACATACATTTTTTATACGACATTATTTTTTAAATCTACATCATAAAACCGAGTATTTAAATCTCTTTAAATTGAGTATAATATTGTATATAAAAAATAACTGAGCTTAGCGCGGGCTCTAAACTAGTAATATATATATATATATATTTCACATATAATTATTCTTTAAAAAATATATAACTATTTACATTAATAAATATAAGACTAACCCGTTTGGTCATTGTTTCTTAAATTGAAAATTTTGAGTTCAAATCTAAAACCATATTTACGACTTTAACTTTTGATTTTAACTTATAATCTACTACGATGAACAGATACTCTATTTTGAAATATTTACGACTTAATTCCTCCATTTTAACTTAATTAACAATTTTAACCATTAAATTTGGATATATCTCGGTCATCGGTTTAAGGGTGGGGGTTGGTTTGTTTTGGTGTTCAAGAGTGTAATAGGTGTTTGTAATTGTAATTGTTGTTGTTGCAGTCGGTTTCTGCAGGGGAAAGATACAGATCAGAAGGAGGTTGATAAAATACGTGAAGCTGTGAAAAGCGGAAGCAGTTACTGCGGCAGGCTCTACAACTACAAAAAAGATGGCACACCGTTCTGGAACTTACTCACCGTCACCCCGATCAAAGATGAAAACGGAACAACAATCAAATTCATCGGGTAAGTTATTCATATTCCAATTCAATTAGGTTTTTATCATGTCTAGTTAATAGTTAGGTTTATGTTGTGTAATTGTTGTTACAGGATGCAAGTTGAAGTCAGCAAATACACTGAAGGTCTCAATGAAAAGGATTTGAGACCAAATGGTTTGCCAACATCACTAATTCGATACGATGGTAAGTAGATGACATTAGGTTTATTTTTGTTTATGGAAATGTAAGGTTAAGGTTAAGGTTAAGTTTGGTTTATGATAGCTCGTCAGAAGGAAACAGCACTTGGTTCTATTGTGGAGGTTGTGCAGACTGTTGAGGGGCCCCGGCCCCGAGCTCATAAAATAGAGATTCAGGACACCATTGTTGAATCACCGAGCCTCAACACGCCTGGAAGAGAAACACCTCTCTTTGAGCCTACAGGCGAGTTGGCTCGTACGAGCTCTTCCAATGCGTATAATACAAAATCCAGGAAATCGATTCGCACCTCCCTAATGGGGTGAGTGCTTAGTTAACTAAAATGCTTTTAGGAAGTTTTTGCATTGAACATGCACTATGGAAAGTTTATTGTGAAATCATGCTTCAGGTTCAAGGGAAGGTCTTCGATCAATGAGTCTCAACTAACTATTGAACCAGAGGAATTAATGACAAAAGATATAGCTCGCACTGATAGCTGGGATCGTGAAAGAGCGAGGGACGTGCGTCAGGGAATAGATCTAGCAACTACACTTGAACGTATTGAAAAGAATTTTGTTATTACAGATCCTAGGCTCCCTGATAACCCCATTGTAAGATCATTTTTTTTGTTCTCTTATTATATACTTGATACCATTGTTACTTTACTATTGCGACACCTATACGTCATACGATATTATTTGAAAGTATGAGATGCAAGCATAAAGATGGACTTCTTATTTTGACTTGATATGTAGATATTTGCATCGGACAGCTTCCTTGAATTGACAGAGTTTACACGCGAGGAGATTTTGGGAAGAAACTGTCGGTATGAACTATGAAGCTTCAATTTTTATGATACTTTTTGATCTGATAATGTGCTTGTTTTTATTTATTATTTGTTTCTGTAGCATACACATATATGGTCTTAATAAGTTGCTTAATTTGTACAGATTTCTGCAAGGACCTGAAACAGATCAAGGAACTGTTGATAAAATAAGAGAAGCTATAAGAGAACAAAGGGAAATTACTGTGCAGTTAATTAACTATACAAAGAGTGGTGAGCTATGCCTTCAGTTAGAGATGGAAACATGGGTGGGTTGGGTAGCACATCACAAGATGCTTATTTCAGAATGATTAACTATTGTCAAACGAGTCTAGGTTGGCTTCATACAGAACACTCTATGTTTATAATTTTTACTTCTATAAACAATTACTGTGTGAAATACTGAAATGTTATTACAAATATTATTTTGTTAACAATATAATTTTTGTTCTTTAATAAAACAACTTTGGATGTTTTATGCGTTGAAAGTAGACTTTGGGTGGCTTTCGACTCATTTCACCCACGTTCTTTTTCCCAATTTGTATTTTATTAGATACTAGGTTAATACCCGCGTGTTCACGCAGGTTGAACCGTAAAAAAATTATTTATATAATGTTATATTGAAATGAGAAATAAAAATTTTAGACTTTTACAAATTTTCAAACATGATCCAACTTTAATAAATGATCCACATCTCAAATGGGTAAACCGGGAAGGATCCACATTTTTGCTAAGACTCATTATGGTTGCGACAAGTGGCGATTTGTGGTGCAATGGCTTAGCAATTTATTAGAAGAGTAGATACAATATAATCTGACTCTACTAATCATAAGTAATTGGGTTGATATCACCACCGCTACCCTTTTTTTCATATTTCTGTAACTGTGGTGTTACATATTTGGGTTCATGTGATTGATTTATGTTTTCTTTTGGATCTAAATGTTTAAAAGGGAAGAAATTCTGGAATTTATTCCACTTGCAACCTATGCGCGACCAAAAGGTAAAGTAGAAGAATTTATATATGGTTGCATTTCCTTTATGAGTTTTTTTGCCAATCTAATGCTTTTAAAATTTAGGGAGAACTTCAATACTTTATTGGTGTCCAACTAGATGGAAGTGGTCACGTGGAACCACTTAGGAATCGCCTTTCAGACACTACTGAGAAACAAAGCGCTAAGTTGGTATGTATGTTTTTTTTCCTTTAGATATGGCTTATTGGAAATTTGGCTTTCCCATTGCAGTTTTTTTTGGAAGTATACTCTTTGTCTCCAAAAGAAAGAAAAAACGACCTTGAATGATGTGTTTTGATGAAGAAATATAAACCCTTACGTAAAGTTTTCTTCTCTTTCATTAGGTAAAAGCTACTGCAGAAAATGTTGATGAAGCTGTTAGAGAACTTCCTGATGCCAACTTGGTAAGGTACTTGTCTTTCCTTAGTGTCCTACTCGATAAGTCTTATTACTTATTTATAACAGTGTGGCTCAAACTCCTTTAATAAACATAGTTTTAATGCGATCAAAAAAGTTTTTTTTTTTTCTATTGTATTTGAGCATGTTTAACATTCATCAGATGAATAGCTCCTTAAATTACTTGCTCTGTCCCACATTGACTAATTGAACTATCCTGCCCAAGTATTTATGTACTTCTGGTTTTGTTATACTATTTTCATTAATTGATTAAGTGATTGATCATGAGATCTTTCATGGCCATAAGATTTTTAAATCCTATAAACATTATATCAACAGTGACATATGGTGATTTAATCTCAAAATGGCAATTTAAGTTTGAACAGAAAGCTCTAGTGTTTCATTTAGAAGTATATGCTACAAGTTTTTTACTTTTTGTGAGTAATGTAACATTACCATGTCATCTTAGATTTACTTGTTTTCACCGATAAACATTTTGCTTTTGTTCCACTTCAGAGGCCAGAAGACTTGTGGGCTATCCACTCACAACCTGTCTTTCCCAGGCCTCACAAGAAGTACAATTCTTCTTGGAAAGCAATACAAAAGGTAAGCATTCTTCAAGTATTTCTCATGAAATATGTTCATATATTTTCAGTATTCATATATTTTATATGCCACCATATTATTCACAGCCTTACGCCCTTTACTTGTGCTACCATTTGTCCTTGTAGATCACTACAGGTGGTGAAATAATTGGACTTCATCATTTTAAGCCAATCAGGCCTTTGGGAAGTGGAGATACCGGCAGGTGCATATTCTGATTTGGCACATTATTTTTTCATCATGCAGTTTATGATCCTGATTTGCCTTTTTATATTTGCTGGTTGCAGTGTCCATTTGGTTGAACTGAAAGGAACCGGTGAACTTTTCGCCATGAAGGCAATGGATAAATCAGTAATGTTGAACAGAAACAAGGTGTGTTAATAAAAAAACCATACCATTTTAATATGTCACTTAGAAGCTATAAGTTTTGTTATCTGAGTGTAGTTATCTATAATAATAAGTTTGTGCATGAATTTCAGGTTCATCGAGCTTGCATTGAAAGGGAGATAATTGCACTCTTGGATCACCCTTTCCTCCCAACTCTATACACATCTTTTCAGGTTTCAAATTTACTTCTTTTGAAACTATAAATGCTTCTAGCCCTTTATGTAACATACAAGTATATCATACATGTTAATTACTTTTTTTTTCCAGTTGGATTAGATTGTTACAACTATACTAACATATTGTTGTCTCCTCAGACTCCCACACATGTTTGCTTGATAACAGACTTCTGTGCTGGAGGGGAGCTGTTTGCTCTGCTTGACAAGCAACCTCTGAAATTTCTCAGGGAAGAATCTGCAAGGTATCTCTTTAACATACAATGAAACCTACCTTTTGGAAACTTTTTAGTAACAACCACTTAAGAGTTGTGTGAGTCTATGTTGAAAATTCAACTCTCTACTCTACTTGAAGTCAATTTGAAGTTTCTTAATTTAATTTCCATCTGCAGGTTTTATGCAGCAGAGGTTGTAATCGGCTTAGAGTATCTCCACTGTTTAGGTATCTCTTGATTATACATGTGTGTCTATAAGGGCGTATTTGATACAAAACTCTTTTTAGTAAAGAATCGTGAGAAGCACTTATATATTTGTGCGTAGGTGTCGTGTTAACCAAATTTAGTAGTAGAAAGAAAGGCAGTTATGCAGTAACATAACCACCTTATGTAGCACAACTGAAGCAATAAATACATGTGTTTATGAGGTTCTGGGAGTTGAACGACCCTGTGTGTGTGTATACACAACCCGTGGCAACAAATCAGGATTTAAGTTGCATCATAAGTTCTTTCTGCATTGAATTATCTATGACTAGCTTTTTAAGGTCAAATATGAGGTCATGTATTGTTCTTCACATAAGATCTTGTCCTTTACAGGTGTCATCTATAGGGACTTGAAACCGGAGAACATACTACTTCAAACTGATGGGCATGTTGTATTGAGCGACTTTGATCTATCATTTAAGACGCAGTGTAAACCTCAAGTATGTCTTGATTTCATTTACCTCTAAAATTGTTATTATTTCTATGTGAATTAGGCATGTTATAACAGATTCTGGATTGTTGTCTTGTATAAATTTTCCCAGGTCATAAAGTATCCTAAGCCTAAAAGAAAATCTAAGATTCAACCCCCGCCCACGTTTGTTTCACTACCATCCACACAATCAAATTCATTTGTCGGGACTGAAGAATATATTGCTCCGGTATGTCAAGATTTCTCATTGATATTCGATAATCGATATCTACCATATGCTGTTTTAAAACGTGAAAAGTAACAAACTTTATTGAGCTAAAAAGACCTTCTGCGTGTTAGCTATGAGGGTAGCCACATGCTGCCTTGTTCATGTTCTTCATCTTAATCTTTTTCTTTGTTTAAAAGGTTTTACTCTATAATGGGCCAGATTTTGTTATAAGGTATTTGGCTTCTTACGATTCTTAAATTTTGCAGGAAATCATAACAGGAGCAGGCCATACAAGTGCTATTGATTGGTGGGCTGTCGGTAAGATAGTCGACCTCAATGCTTTTGAATGCATGCACATGGAATATAACTAATTGTAATGATCTTGATAATTTTATCCAGGTATTCTTTTATATGAGATGCTTTATGGTCGTACGCCATTTCGAGGAAAGAATAGGCAGAAGACATTTGCAAACATTTTGCAGAAAGATCTAACATTTCCTAGTAGCATTCCAGTAAGAATATGTCCTTACATATATGAATTTTTTATCATTAAGTAAAACAACTAATGATCCTTAACTTCTTATTTGGCTTGCATGGTTCATTATTTACTTGAGGTTAATTTATGCTATTAAATTTTCAGGTAAGTCTTGCTGCAAGACAGCTGATTCATGCATTGTTAAACAGAGATCCTGCTACCCGGTTAGGATCAATCGGTGGTGCCAGTGCAATAAAACAGCATGCATTTTTTCGTGGAATAAATTGGTCTTTGATCCGTTGCATGGTATGTACCCTGAGTTCCATTTAAGGAAAAAAACTTGGGGGTTGAAATTTCAACCCGTGTCAGTTCAGATTATGTTTTTTTCAAACGAGTCAAACTAAATCATGAAAGTTAGCTAAAGATGTGTCAAAAGTCCGGTGTATTTCAATGCATAAACCTTTCTTGTTCGAATTTTTTATTGGAACAATATTGTTTTCTCAATTATATTTCAGCTATAAACTATTTTAAAGAAACATAACTTTATAAAAAGTGTTTCGGGTCAACACAACCTATTTAGCCCGTACCAAAGGAAATACGCATTTTCCTACTTGTAGAGAAAAAAGCAATGAATAGTAATAAAAACAGTTTGGACTAAGCTGTAATAATAACCACTGACGCAGAGCCCGCCGGAGTTAGACGTGCCTCTTGAGTTAATTGAGAAAGATCAAAATTCAAAAGATGTAGAGTGGGATGATGGTGATAATTCTATGGATATATTTTAGAGGTCTTATTTCTTTTCATATTTGGCTTTGTTTTTCGTTTTCTTAATTACATCCACCCTCGAACATTAAAATTCGAACAGTTGACGTGCAGGAAGGCTAAACGGATGAGAAGGCATCCTCGTTCCTGCTTGTTCATTCGGTTATGTATATGAGAAGAGTCAACCTGTATAAGGAACATGTTATGTTATGTCATGTCATAAGTTTAATGTTTTCTTACTAGTCTTTAACAATTAAGAGTTATAATTTTTTTTGTCATAAAACAACTGCTTATGCATATAGTAAATGATGAATAAATGCGTTGTGATTACTGCCACAATTTTCATCTTCTAAGAATTATGCTTAACTTATATACGCTTCATTAATATAAGTTTAATCAAAACGTATGTGATGTTATCATTACATGTAAGTGATGTAAAAATTGATAACCGAATAAGTGACATAGATGCAATTGAAAAGTTGAGGATCGGATAAGTGATGTTAAGATGTTATTATCCACCATATTCATGAAGCATTATTTAGAAATAGAGAATAAAAAAAGTGATAGTCTGGGAAAGAATCTTCTATATAATATAGTAAAATCATATTTACTTACTTGTCATCATTTAAGCTCTATTTGCTTACTTGGCATTATTTGAGAGATTCTCTCAAAATTAATAATATTGTTATATTTAAAAAATATATATCTATCTATAATAATTTATTATAATAATATTAATTTTCATTTGATCCCCTAATATTTAGCAAAATATTTAAAAAATTAAGACTTTTACATTTTCAACCCTCTCCTACTAAGGATGTGTTTGGGCCAGGTTATATTTACTAAGGTATAAAAATAAAATTTAGAGATAAAATTATTAATAACATACAATTAAATACATAATTATTTTTTAAATATACACAACTTTTTATACGACATTGTTTTAAGAAAAACCTACACCATAAAACCGAATCTCTTTAATTTGATTATAATATTGTTATACCAAACAATAAGATTTTAAATAAATTTTGTGTTTTAGTTTTACCACAATTTTATTTCAAAACTGATTGGAACCGTTCATATCCATAAATATCCTTAAAATCAACACATGAGTGTTATGTCCCCGAGCGTAGCGCGGGCACTAACCTAGTAAAGAACATATTAACGTGACTTGTGATTTCTCCTATAAATGACACGTACATTTTAAATGATCTAACGGGTTTAATCACTTCCCTTTCATCTTAAACTAGCTATAATATACTTTGAGTCACAACTCTTAATCTAATTTTCTCTCCAACTTCTTCCGATTCAACGGCAAATCGAGAATGGCTAGTTTCGAGCGTCAAGTTAAAGCAAGAGCTAAGGACGTAAAGCGGTTTTTTAAGAAAGGTGCAAGGATCATTGGAAACTCTTGCAAAAAAGGTTGGTACAAGATCAAACGCCTGCGTTAATTCGATCATCATGGTGGTGTATCATTAGCTTTGGATTGCATCTCTGATTTTTTTTGGTGTTTTTGCTTTGGATTGTATCATTAGCTTCTCATCATATATATTATACTTGTGGTTTGTTGGATCTTATGTTCATGTTTAATCATAGTTTCATCTTGTATATTGATTTTTTATTCGCTAGTTTTATTTGATTGGTGCTTCAGTTGAATCTTTAATTTTTTTTTTGTTTTAATATTCTTAATTTATCGCAGCTGAAATTGAAGTTATCAATTGTTTTACCAAACAATTATTTCTGTATGCTTTTTGGGACAACACGTATCAACTTTTATGTTTATAATTAATTATGTGTCAAAAACTAGAAATTAACCCGGTTTCGTGATGTGGTTAAGTGAATAACAGAAACAAATACCCTTCTTTGAATACAACTCGTGTTTTAACAAAATTTATATCGAGTCGCTAAGAAACAAATTTGAACATGACAACAAGTTATTATTTTTATTATGTTTAAGAAACGAAACTATTAAGGAAAATAGATTTTAAGAATCCAAATTATTGACTAATATTAATCTCAACTAATAATTTAATTGATACAGATCCCAACTTTCGATTTTGTGACCAATGGCAGTCTAAGTCAAACTTTTCGTTAACTATGTTAGTTTGGCTGCAAACTGATTTTATAAGGTGAATCGGAGCGGGTTATAAACCACTTTTTTGTCCATCTCTGGATAACAGAGGTAATGATGGCGGCGGTGGCCGGTGGGGGACGATGGTGTTGGACTGGTGGGGGATGGCTGATGATGAAGGATGGTGATGAAACTGAAATAAAAAAATAAAAAGCCATTGAACCACCGATGTAATATACACAAACTATTGAACTAAAATTGTTATTATTTGTGAAACCACGTAAACTAAATCAAACGCAAAAAGTCTCTATTACCACAATGTAATAATATGGTTTACACAAAAATGAAATAAAAAATAAAAGATTGGTTCAAAGTAGCATATTACAGAGTCTCAGTGGTTATCTCCACTCATTAACAAAACTGGAATTTATCAGACGACTCAAGTGTACGAACACAAAACGATCGCTCGACAACAAACCAACATGACCTCTTCAAAATCAGCCCGAAACAATGAAAGAAGAAGAAAAACTAACAAAAAAACACACTCCAATTTGGTTGTTAGCTGGAAAATTAGGAAATTGGATGTCGAATAAACCATAAAAATGAAATGTACAATATTCATTTCCAAGTACATTGCATTCAAATGGGTCCAACTTTTTTGGTTTAAGAAGCTAAAAACTTGATCTTGTGATTAAACTGTGTTTTGCAAATGTTTGAACTCTTGACAATTAGCTCCAACTTCATTAAGTGATAATATAAGCTTCGGCACAATCTTTGCTAACATAAGCTTGAAACCAACAGAATTTGCATTTGCAATGCTTGTTTCACATATCGAAGCATCTTCTGCAAGAGAGCCGATTAAGTAGCCTTTCATGTAAGCATCACAAGCCTTGAGGATGTAATAACCACGCTCTCGGAAATGTTCTTTCACAAGATCTTCAAAGTCCTATGGAAAACAAGAAATGATCCAAGGTCAAAAGTGATTACAAATATCGAATAATCAGAATAACATAGTTGATGTAAACTACAATTTTCAGATGTGATTCTGCTACTGAAGCTGGAACTAAAGAAATGGTTAAGGGGATTCAGAAAAGATTGGATAATACTTATATTACATTATCATGTTCTGAATATCTATATATTCTTTGTTTTGCACTCAAGTTTTATTATTTTAGTGGGTAACATGGTAGCAAGTCACTAGGCTTTATAGTTTACCTTAAGCGTGTGATATGTGTCGTTTGACTAGACATAGAAAGATAAAATGAAATGAGACGAAACTAGATGACGAATAGGATGCAAGGGTTTTCTAACCAAATATTCCATTAATATCTAAAGATTTCTATGAACCAAACATGCCTTTAAGGATTAATCCATCTCATGTTCTAGGGTTCAAACGATCCATCTAATAATAAAGATTTTACGTTTAGAAGGGGGAGGTGTTTCTGGACATGAATTTGAAGTGATTCTGAATAAGCATAATCAGATAACAAATGTGGTAGGGTTTTTACATGATGTTCAGAAGCACTTCTTCTGTTAGAAGTTGTAATAACCAAATAGTTGAAGTATTTAACATTTTAAAATGTAAAATGAGCAAAAAGAACAATCTTGTGAGAAAAGAAAACGTGTCTTGTTATCAGAGTAAAAGTCTCCTAAATTAGGTGAAACAAAAAGAGGTTACATAACTTTATTGTAACATTCGATATTAGTTGAATGAGGACATCACGATATAACAGTTGCAAGTAGATTTGAATGAGTTGTTAATAAAAAAATTTGCAAGTAATAGCTGGCATACCTTGGGGGGCCTTCTGATGAGATACATGATTGTTTTGCAATTGAGTAAGAAAGTGTTTTCGTTATAAGAGAATGAGTTCTTCTCGCCTTCTGGTGTACCAACTTGTTTGTCATAACCAGCTTCATTAAAGTAAGGTTTGGAATTAAGTACAAGACCTTGAAGTGAAACCAGGACCTGAAGAATGCTTGATGATGATGGATCCCATACTTCATTACCCCTTCCTGTCCATGTATTCAACAGACTAAGGCATACTTTTCCCTCCTCGTACAAATTTGGATTTATTCTCCACCCTCCAGAATGATAATATGCTGACTGCATCATTATCACAAACAGTTATATTAACCAATCATGGACCATCGTTCTATTTAAATAGCATGGTTTGCAAGTTATATAAAAAGTTTCTAAATAAATCTGTAATCACAAGAGCCAAAATAGATATTAGCTTTTGAAACCAGAAAAGCAACCTTGGGTAGTTCATGTTATGTTTTGTCTCTAACAGGTAATATGTCACATATGGTGTGTTTATAAGGCATAAAACCTCATAAATCACTTTATTCGGAAAATAAAAGTTTCATTGAAACTGTAACATGTGTTTATAAGGTATAACACCTCCTAAATCACTTTGGAGTCATATTAGGTGCACTAACTATTTACAAAAATACTTATACATTTTGTGCAAAAAGTGTTCCAGGCCAACATCAGCTGGCCTGTTTTGACCCGTTATGCAACTGGGATAATCGCTTAGATATTATACAAAAAAGAGGAAGTTGGTTCCTTACTGGTGGAACATCAGGGTATTCTGGAGGAAGATGAAAGTCAAAGAAGAAAAGACCATCTTGATAAGGTGTTCCATATGCTCCGACTATTACAGCCCTCAGTAGATCCATTCTATTCTCATAAACTCTAACATAAATTCCAGCTGTGTGATTTTTTTTTTCAAAAGAGGACAATTTAGATAGATGGAATCTCTTGTATATATCTGTAATGAAAATGTAATGAACTAAGAGCATACCAGGCAAGTTCTTTTTGAGGATATTCCAATCTTGTTGGACTTTCTTAAGCCATCTCCTACCAGCATTATTCTGCAATTAAACAATTTTCTCATATGTGTTACTTAATACGAAGAGAATCTCTCATATGTTTTTAAAGTAATTGTAACAACTGAACGATGAAACTGGTATTCTAGATAAGTAATCACATGTAAATAACATAGTACCAAAACTGCATATATTTAAATAATGTATAAGAGTTACAGTTTATGCTTCCACGTGACTGAGAAAGACTTGCAACATTTTCTCCAACCTTTTGTCCATCACTGATAGAGAAAATTGTAGCATGACCCTTTTAATTACATTATTTATCTGAGAGAACAAGCGTGTTTATTCATAATTTGTTATTAATTTGATTTGGTACTTGAAAAGATAAAGAAGAAACCAACAAAAACTATGGTTTAAGTTATATATCACATAAAGACCCAAATATATGGTGCACTATACCTAACATCCAAAGAAAGCATTTAGCTGAAAGATTTAAAAGTATATATTAAAAACTTAAACTCACCTGTGCATTTGCGCCAAGATAATAATGATCAAGCGGATCTTTAACAATATCAAACCCTTTAAACCTGGAACTTTCAACCTCAGATCTTGAAGATTCACTTAATTGCTCAGCAGGTGAGTCTAATGAATTTGATTCCCCACCATGATCTTCTTTAATACCATAAACCGGTGTATCAAGTGCACTAGAAATGATAGAACTGTTTCTCTCAGACAAATTATCTGGAGATACTTCATTATCACCACCTGAATTTATACTTGAATCATCTGTATTTCTTTGACCCCTAGAAAAAATTCCACTGGCCAATCTTGTCATGAACCCAATGGCAGCCAAGGGTATAGAAAGTGCACCATTTGTTTGGACATTTTCAGTGGTATGCTCCTCCTCATCAAGAGTGATGTCAGACTCTGAGGCATTTTGTATCCCAAGATCCTGAAGAAAAATGTTCTTATTCTTAAGTAGTAAAAAAAATATGAAGTAAAAAGCTGTCTAAATAAAAGCTAGAGAAAAAAGCAAAGAGCAAAACCGAAGATACGCTAACATAGCTGATACATATAGATATATACTCCTTGTGAGATGAATATAATAGATAAATGAAACCAAGCACATTATAAATATAAACATTTGAATAGAAATGGACCTCTAGTGCCCTGTGAAGGTTATCCATTTCGGTATCCTCAACTGTTTCCCAACTTGCTGCGTCATCACTTACTTCACTTCCACCACCAACGGAATCATCATCATCGTCATCACGACCAACAACATATATTGCTTGTGGACCAACCTGATGGCACACAAAAAATTATATGAACTAAGAAAAGAAATGATGTGATAAGGCTAACAGGAATTTACTTAGAAAAATTACATATGATGTTACTAGAATAACTTAGCTTTGTTAGCTGGAATAGGTGCTAAACTCTATTTTATTGTTTCCTATTTTTATTAGATTTACACTCTAGAACATTGTGATGCCGGTTCACATCATAGTGGCATGGATTAATAGATGACTTGGTTGTGTTTGAAACCATAGAGCTCATGGCCACTCCCTCCTTGGCATGTGCTATCTCACTTAAATCACTTTTCAACCATTCTCCTTATTGTCACATCCTAGATCACTTAACATACTACTTAGTCAAATTGTTCCTTAATGTCGATTTAGTTTACCATTGATGTGATCAATTACACTTAACCGTGTCAGATCTCTATTATTTGATTCTTGAAAGATGTGTACATGTTTGATTGTAAATTGCATGTCATCTGAGAAAAAAAAAATTCTCACAATGACGGTGGAATTCTGAGCCATTAAAGTTAGCTAAAAAGGGAAATTGAATGGGTAGAGAATTGCCGAAGCCCCAAAGTGCAGGGATAATGTATGCAATGTCCTAAATAATTTTTAAGATTTACATTCATATGAATCAGACGGAATGCATTAAATATCCATATAAGAAAAGTTAATAAATGAGCAAAAAAGGTTTGCGGGTCAACCCAACCTAATCCATTTATGGGAGAGCAAAGCATACCATTGATACCATGCCGTCAGCCCAGGTCACTTCAATATCACCATTTCTGAGTCCTGTAATATTTCCAACCCAAGAGAGATCTGAAAAGTTGGTACAAACTTCATTCTTTGCAGCATCTCCTTTGACCTCGTTCCCATCAGTTAACTCTGACACATCAGCAGCTGCTTGTGGGCCTGCAGAAACTGATGGCAACCGAACAACTACATCCCCATAACAATAGTCATAGTCTTGGTGGCCTTCAAGCTCATAAACACTCACGACTTCCTCCTTATCAAATTCCTTAGGATCTTCTGCTCTAGTAACTGACTTTAACCACCTCACACAAGCTGTCCGTTCTTTTGCATTAACACTTTTCACAACTCCCACACGGCTGATGTGACCACTATCATCGTCATCCTCATTTCCATCACTAGGTTTTTCCACAACATATTGTTCCGACACAAATTCATGATCTCCAGGGTTTTCAACGGGTATCAAAGAAACTGAATCCAGCCCACGTTGTATATTTCCATCCTGCCATGCTACATCAACTCTTGTTTTAGTATTTATAATCTGAAGGGCCTTTTCAAAATGTTCCTCTTTTCTCCGTGACCTTTTATCCCTCTTAACAACAACTTTCCTGAACTTTTTCCTATGTAGAGGCCAATTTTCATGGGCTGGACCTTTCGAACCAGCCAATGAGCCACTGCATGAACTAGGTTCTACAGAAGGGTCAGATTTCTTGGAGGATTCTTCCTCTAGACCCACTTCTGAATCACTCTCAGACTTCTCTAACTGGTTCTTGCCATGAGAAACAATAGGCAATGGTTTGGGTGACGGAAGAAGACACCAATCACCAAGTTGCCAATTTGCATGTGAGAAACATGCCAGTAACCTTAAGTTTTTTGGGTTTTGCTCTTCAGAGGGTGTTATTGAAGAATCGGGCCCATAACCTGCAGAAGCTATCCAATAAACAAAAGCTGAACCCGCTGTAACATTTGTTACAGTTCCTTCCAGTCTTGAAGCTTTCCATAGGCCTGATAGCCACCTAGAATTCTTGAAAACAGATGAAGAGCTAGCTTTTACCCTTTGACCCGGATAATAAGGATAGTGTGCATCTTCTAGAAAATTCTTCCCAACTGGCTTGAGACGCAATGGGTCAGCTTTCATAACTTTACAAACAGAACCATCATCGAACATAACTGTCACATTATCTAACACATCATCGATTCTACCAAGCCATGGGCCAAAAACTACATAATCACCCACTTGAAAATCCCTCACACGCTTTAAATCTTTAGAAGATATATTATCTATTAATTTCCCGTCAATAGTAGCTAAATCAACAGTTATACTGACATCAACCACAACACCCACTTGCCCGGTTGCATTACAAGCAGCAGCAACATAATCTCCATGCAAAAAAGCTCGGTCAACCACATTGACATCATCAATACTTTGAGTTGTCTCAGATTCATCCATCCAAAGCACTCTAACATGTTCAGCTGGAAGAGGAGTACTTTCATCGTCATCATTATCGTTGTCCATATTTTCAGTAACATTTTCATGTAAATCTTTGCTATCTTCTTCATTCCAACCCGACGCTTCAATCTCTTCATCTTCATCATCACTGCTGCTATCCGAGTCAGAATCACCTGCAACTTCAGTTACTATCCCCGTCTTCCCCTCGGCTTTGCTCTTTACAACATCTTGTCTGTAAATATACCCTGGACGTCTGCCATTCTTCTCTATCTTGACCATGGAGCCTTCATTCAGGTCATGAGTACGTTTGGTATTTTCATTTGAATTACAATCCAGCTTGGGTTCCATCTGAAAAGAGAAGAAAAAATACTAGAAAAAAAAATCGGAATTTATGTTGCTATATTCATCATTAACAATTAACTTCGAAAAACAGTTCACAAGTAAGGGTTGATTGGTGATAGTCTATTCATCAATAACAAACAATATCTTCTTGTGTCGTTTTCAATCAACCTATGCTGTGTCAGGGTTAATGATTTTTCATGAAGCTTTTAGTTGTTAACCTAACTTAAGATTTTGGAGAGTTTGCATGTACACACTAATCAACTTTAACATCATATTTGAGGAAACAGCCACCCAGCCAAATCCCTACTACATAAAACCTAAAACCATTGAGATAGTTTCCCATTCCCATTGCAATTTCAACAAGCATCAGTAAACCAAAGCTGAATTAAAACATCAATTGCAAACTAAATCATTAGACTAACAGACTAACAGTATATCTGAAAAATAGTCAAATAAATGAAATCAAAATGCAGTAATTTACCTCCAATTCAATCAATCAGATTTAACGCCCTAACAAATATTCAGATTATGAATCCTGCAACGGAAACACAGAGTGAGTAATAAACACACAACGAAAAGCAGCTCAAGATATAAAATCGATCGTTTGAGTAAAACAATGAATCAGCTACACAGAAACACAAATTCATGTCAAAAAGTGGCTAAAAGATTAAGAATCGGTGGATGAACGAATCGCGTACGCTAATGAAAATGAATAAGCAATCTATTTGGTTGAAAGCAACGAATCTTAATTGAAAATAATGAAATTGAATTGAAAACATGATGATGTACCTGCGCTGTTGATTCCACGTTGATTGTGTTTGTGATTGTGAAGAACAAACAAGTAATAAAAAAAATTTAATTTTTGTATAAAGACCAGACGTAGAAGAAGCTGAACAAATGCGGTGAGGGTATACAAGAGTCTTGCCTAGCCTTGCTTTTTTTTCTTCATTTTTTTAAAATTATTAAATGTAGGTCATGGCCATATAACAATGGTTGTCAAAATTGCATTTCGTGTTGATTACTCGATGACTACTATTAACTTTTTAATTGATCGAGTTATCGAGTAGCCCTTTCTAGGAGACGAGTCATCTCCGTGTTTTCACCTAGAAACCTAAAGAAAGCTTACAAGAGTTGTGTGGATAAAGATTGAAAAAGCCTTGTCTTATAAATTAAACTGGATAAAATACGGGGTTGTATGATGTGACAATCAGGTCTTATATATATGACTTTATTACACGTGTTGATAAAAAAGTTTAATGTTTCGTATGTTACGATGTAAAGTCGTAATACTTCACATACTAAAAGACGGAGATATGTCCAAACTTAAAGGTAAAAAAATAACCAAGTCAAATTCGAGGTGTCAAAGTCATATGTTAAAAATAGAGTAGAAGGAGTCAACCCAGTAAATTAACTAAGACATCATGGGTCAAAATGATAATAAGTTAAAATCAGGAGACAAAAAACGTAAATATGTTAAAGTTGAATGCGAATTTAAAACATTTAAATTTCAAAAGTTAGAAGGACAAACTTGTCATCTGGAAGGGAGATGATGCCGACCTTCCAAACTAGGATTGTATACGATGTGTCAACTCTCAATCTAAAACTAATTGTTTTATTTGCTTGTGACTACTTTTTTTTTTTACTAAATTCATTGTCTTGTTGTCGGTTGACACATTTAATAAAATGGCTTGATTAGACTGGTTGCCTGGTTGGATCCATGTGATGCACGACTGACATTTTGTGACCAGACTAGTAGACTACTTTATATGCATGTACTTTAACGTGTTCTCATCTAATTGTATGTGGTTGTGAGACCGACCTTACATTTTAAAAAACTAAAGTACTAGGTTCGTCTTCACTATTCACTCTTTAACCGTAACCACTAACTTAACAGCATATTACTAGGCATGTATATTTTATATAAAGGCTCAAAGCGGGCAACAACTTTAACAATTTATAGTCTTTCTTAATATTGATACACAATTATACCTTAATACTATTTGAAAGGTTGGTCCATACTTGGAGGACACGTGACGGCTTCCTATTGGAGCAAAAGTTTTTATTAAAGTATAGAGTTAAGTGCAATTGGCACCCCTGTGGTTTACACCCAAAATCACATTGCATCCACGTCTGAAAAATTAGACCGTTTGCACCCCTATGGTTTTTAAAGCGGGTCATTTGCATCCCTCCATAACTTTTTCCGTTAGTTGAATGTTAATTGAAGGGGTAAAAATGACTTTTAAGCATTTAAAAACTTATTATTTCAATTTAGATCCCTAGGAGTCCTAAATTTGTGTACACAACATTACAAAAAAACGAAAAAAAAAGTTTTAAATTGTGTTGAAGGTTTTGCCATAAAAGTGATTAGGGAGTCTAAAATATGTTGAAAAAAAAGTTTTAAATGGTTTAAAGAGGGGTAAAATGGTATTTTAAACATTATTTGGATGGTCAACTAATGGTCAAAGTTAGAGAGGGGTGCAAATGACCCGCTTTAAAAACCATAGGGTGCAAACAATCTAATTTTTTAGATAGGGGTGCAAACAGTCTAATTTTTTAGACAGGGATGCAAAGTGACTTTGAATGTAAACCACAAAGGTACAAATTGCACTTAACTCTAAAGTATATATAGGTTTCATTTCTAAAACTAACAATTAAGCGTTAAGTAGTGAAGTTAGAAGATACGCTTTTTCTTAACATAGCAATCCAGGTTTGAATTCTTGAGTGTCATGTTTCTTTTGAGCTTTATTTTTTATTTAGTCTCATACTCTACCTTGAAATATTTATAAGTTTAATTTCTCCGACTTTAATTCTATATTTGACTCAATATTTTGATACGTAAATTGTTACGACTTTACAATTCTTTTTTTTTCCTTCTATGAACGCGTTATGTAACTTTCCTTTCCGCTATATATGATAGGAGTATTTGTTATTGTAAAATTGGCACCAATTATTATTCAATCAATTGCTGACAAACGAATAGCGTCTGAAAGTCAATTAAGTGTGTTGAATTTTGAAAAAAGTGAAATATATAATTGTAGGGTTCTTGGTCAATCAATCAAGCGTTGCGAAGATGAATGAATTTCCTGCGGGGATGCGAGTGTTAGCTGTAGATGATGATCCAGTTTGCTTAAAGCTCTTAGAATCACTCCTTCGTAAATGCGAATATCATGGTCAGTCAATTGTTTCTCTTCACATTTAGTTTCAAACCCTAATATGTGTTTAATACTTATCATAATCAATACCTAAATAGTTTTACTTGATTTCACTGGTAATAATGATTATTAACGAAATGAAAAAAATAGACAAACCATATCAAGCAGAAAATAAATGAAATCAACCATTGGTAACAGCTAGCCTACACGTACACAACGTTAAAAAGAACGCTAAAACTTAGCCTTGAAACCTATAGATAGACATTATCCCATGTTTTGGTTTAGCTATACTACAGATGTATGTGGAATTGACAAAATGAATGCGTTTGCAGTTACTACTACAAATCAAGCCATTTTGGCCTTACAGATGTTGAGAGAAAACAAAGACAAGTTTGATTTGGTTATTAGTGATGTTTGCATGCCTGATTTAGACGGTTTTAAGCTACTTGAGCTCGTGGGGCTTGAGATGGATCTCCCTGTCATTAGTAAGTACTTTTGGATTTGGTTATTAGTGATGTTTGCATGCCTGCATTTAAGTTTTTTAGGCAGTTGGTTATTTGAAATTGCAAAAGAACATTGGTACTTAACCCACCTGTTCTGATACCTCCTGTGTGTGTTGTAGTGTTGTCTGCATACGGGGATACCGAGCATGTGAAGAAAGGAGTTTTTCATGGTGCTTGTGATTATCTGGTCAAGCCCGTTCACATTAAGGAGCTAAAGCTTATATGGAAACATGTTTTTAAAAGAAAGATCGAAAAGCCTCACTGTGATGAAGTAGGAAATAAATTCCCAGAAAAAAAGCAGAAACTAAACAAAAAAGGAAAAGATCTATCAGCATACAACAAGCCACGGCTTCATTGGACAAAGCCACTGCACGCCAAATTTCTTGCTGCTGTTAATCATTTGGGTGTTGAAAGTAAGTATTTTTTAAAACATCTGTAAGTTCATGCTTCACTGTTGTTCCCTTATCCTATCTTTCTTTGTTTCCAATTTTTATTCGTCAACAGATGCTTTCCCTACGCGTATTTTAAAGATAATGAAAGAGGATAATCTTACTAAAGCAAATGTGGCTAGCCACCTCCAGGTACCAACTCATCTTTAGCATACTAAATTTAAAGATTGAACTTACTACTAATAACTCTCTTTGCAGAAATATCGAGCTTGCTTGAAAAGGATTAGCCAAGAGTCAGGTCAGAAGGGTGGCGTTGTTATTTCTCCAAACTCTGCTTGTATGCAAACAAGTTGTGTACCTCCTACCTTTGTTGGTTTTGAGAAAGGGTCATTTCAACTAAATAACTTACTTAGTGAACCAAATAGTGCTAGTGCTGGTGATGGTGGTGATATGAATGTTTCTGGCATTTGTTCTTTACCTATTGTTCAAGAAAGCGATTATCAAAGGTCAACTGACCCTGTGAATAATCAAGGAGCGCCAAATATTGATGATGAATTCACGTCACGCCCCATTTCGCACTACTCTTATTTTAATCCTCAAGATGCCCCTGCAAATTTGATGCTTCCTTTACAGTTAAGTAACGTTTCAAATGGCTGTTTTAGCCCTGTGAGCAATAATGCTGAAGGTATGATCTTTAGGCCGGAAAAGGTTACAGTTGACCATCATGTTTCTTGGTCAATGGACATGCTTCTTGGTCCTCATATTGTGGGTATACAAAACGAAGATGATATATCACAGATGCGTGCTGGCTCCCTAGAAGATATAGCAAATGCTATGATGAAAGCGGTATGGTCCTAGATTTATTTTATAGGTGAAAATTTGGTGGATCAGGCCGGTCGGGTAACTAGCAAAAACATGTAACACACGTCATGTTTGGGTTGACTTAAATCCTTTTTGTCCAAATTTTTACTACTTAATTAGTGTGTAAAATGTCAAACAAGAGTTCAAAAATTATTATATTGCAAGAATAATCTAGTATTTTTTTTAATAAACTGATTTAGGAGGTTTTATGCATTGAAAATACATTTTGGGGACTTTTCACTTGGTCAACCCATTTAACCTCCTTTCCTTTTAGATTGTTTTTTATTATTGTTTTTTATTTTACTCATTATAGTCTGAATCAACCCATTCATAAGTGTCAAGTAAATGGGTCAAAATTGTCACTACTAATTTACATGTTTCTATATGATGAGGATTGAGGCGGTGGTGCTTGATAATGACATCTTGAGCATATGTGTGTGTGTTTTACTGTGGTCTCTGACACCACTAGTCCACATCTTCTATGCATATATGCAATACGCCCCTTCTAAACGAACCAGTCAAAACTTTTGGTCTTGAAGCGAACTCAAATTTAAAGCATATGATACAAAACCTTAGACAATAGTCAACTCTTTAAGATTTGTGATGCATAAATCATTTAAGTTTTATATATCATTGCAGGAAAAAGGTAAGGGTAAGATGATTTCAGAAGAAGGCCAGTGTGGTTATGATGCTTCTTGCTTTTTTACCTAAAGCGGCACCTATACATAGCTTTTTCTTCAATGTGTTGCTACTCCATGGAACAAAGAAAATGGAGCATGAATTGGTTCAACTTAATTGGTTCACTCTTCCATGTTGATGTGTTACTGTCTATATCTATAGTTCTATACTATTCCATTGTCAAATATATTAGTTGGTCAAGCAGTAAAAAACTTCCACCAGGTTTTATCCAGTGATGTATATGCTTTCTATTATTGTTTGTAAATTTGTAAATACATCGCTTTCCTAGATCAAGATTTATAAGCTGTTTTGTAGGATTCTGTATGTATAATATCTCTTAACATTTTTGGTACTTGAATTAGATATAAACCATCAATATCTACATTATCATCATGTTTCAATTGATCAAATCATCCATGGCTATGTGCTAATCTAGTCATCTAGTAAACAAATCAGTACTCAATCTCAAATTAGCAAATAATCAGCAAACAAAAGTGACTCACATACTTGAATCAGAAACACTAAATGAGTCCTAAACAGCAGGATTGAAGAAGCAATTACATATTATGGTGAAGGTACACCTAAACATGCATAAATATCCGAGTGCATCAACTTCTTAATATGCAGATTGCTGAATCGCAATTGAAATCAAAACACAGTAGTGTAACTTGAATATGTATAAAATGCAGGGCCCTGTTGTGATTTTTGAGCAATACCAAATGAGGATTTGAGATTTAAATTTAGATGTTTGAACGTAAGTTTCGAGTTCCAACTGCTATAATGAACAAAAAGAGTGGTGATACCCTATTGACCTCATAATTGTCACATCGGCCATGATGGTGATCTTCCGACTCTTTGTATTTCGTAAGGGTGGCTTGTCATGTATAGGATCCGCTCAATCATACTTGAGATAGTGTCGCAAGCTAGGAAACAATGTTTATCCATGATATCAACATTTAAACAAACTTTTGCCTTCACCAAAAAGTTGGAAGATTTTTACGCCTGAACTTTAAAGTTTCATTTACTTACTGGTATTAGTTTGGTTTCAATTACGTAACCTAAACCGAAAACCATAAATCAAATTTGAATATTTTTTTTAATATCATCTAAGAATCTAAAGCCTTTACTACAATCTGAGTATAACATAAATGTCTGCATCCGCTTCAACATCAGTTAGTAATATGCTTATTCAAGATATATACATTCTTTAAAGTAAAACCAAACGACATTCTGAATTGAAAATCCTCAACAACTGAATTAATAACGAACAAAATAATAACTTATCTCTCGACATAGGATCTGAGAAGCTTTAACCGTTGAATATGCTCAGCTTTTTCCTTGTTCCAAACATAACGATTTAAGAATGAACAAAGTTCGTTGTTTACACCCCTTGCATTCAAGAACTCGTACATTGCACTCTGAATCTTTTTGTCCAAAACCCTGAAACATCAAACAAAGTTCAACTGCTGGTTCATTAAGCTGTTTGAAACAAACCCTGTATTGTGGAATTTGATGCCAAATGCCAAAATAAGAGATGATTGTACATGATTGTGTTATGCTTGGAGACTGTATTGTGGAATTTGATGCCAAATGCCAAATACCATGGTTACTATTTAAATTTAGATTTTCAAAATTTATCTGAATTTGTTCATTCAAACTAGAATTTGGTCATGATTGCCACACACATGACCTAAAGAAGTTAAATTCAACGACCTGCATTGCACATATCATTCTCAACATGTAAGCATGAAACTTATAATGGTCACATATTAAGACAAAACAACCCTTATTAAAAGCATGAAACTAAAAGCTTGAACAAACCGTATGAAATATCAACCTGAAATTAGGACCGGTATAGGGCCGGGTCAAAGTTCCACCAAAGTCAATTACATAAAGGTTTTGAATCTCCAAACGTTTAGGCCATGCAGAGCACACAACCTGCAGTGTGTCACCTCCTTCAGCCTTCATTATATCAACTATCATACTAATGTGAAGTTGGCAATCGGGCTCATCGTCATCCATGTTACGATATAAACCATCAAACATTGTTGCTTCAATTTTAATATCTTCATCAACTGTAGACCTCCCCCTTAAGGTAACATACTGCTCTCCAGGTCTATCTTCCACCACAAAAGCATTGATTTTTTTCTCAGGCTGCAGTTGATCATCATAATAGACATCAATTTTCCAAAACCAGCAGCAACTTTAGTAAGATTAGCATTTTAAACCATTGTAATATGTCTAACTGATGCCTAGCAGAAGAAAGTATGATCCAAACGCATAAATTTTTCAATGTGTTGTATGTTTCAGCTAAAGATTCAATTTTTACATCACATTTTGTTGATTTTACCCTACAAAAGTCTCAGGAATCAAAAGGGGGATGAATGAATGTAAGTTACCTGATGAAGCGGGGCGTAATCGGAGACGAAATCGATCTGATTGGTGATCAGGCGAAGAAGATTTGATTCAAATGGTGACTTGTGTTTGAGAGTTGAAGTGGAGAATGTGTTGGTAGCAAGAATTGGGGGGAATTTGGAAACGATTTTGTTGGTTAGATGAAAACGTTGATGAAAGTGAGGAACTAGGGTTTTAGACAGTCTTCTGGAGATGTGAATGAGTCCAGCCATGGTTGATGCAAATTGGGATTGATTGGTTATTAAACAGATCACAGTTAAGGGTTTATCAAAAGGCTAATCGGCGATGACGATTATTGTCCGATTAAAATTTTTTTTTAGTTATAAGTGGGTTATTTTTAAACATTTTGTTGATAAGAGAGGTAATTTTTGATGGCCGACTATACTATCTATTCATGTGATGGATGAGTTCTCTTACATAGTGAAACGTATCCGGTACAAAATTCACTTTTTTTTGTTTTTTCTTATAATTCGCCCCTGTCATGTGTGACTTTTGAAGAATTTTCTATTTTTTTGACAAAAGATATAAACATAGTGATATGATGAGACTATTTGTACTACTCGTCTGGTCACCCCTGTCATGAGCAAGTTCTATAAAAAGTCTAAAAAAGCTTGTTTTGACTCATCAATGACCCGTCAACTTTTTTAAAAGCTTGACCATTTATCACGGGTGGTTGGAGGGAGCTGGTTGCTTTTAATAATAAAAAATGTTTTTTTTTAACTTAAACCTCTATGTATCATTAATAACTTAACACCTATTATGGTGTGGTAAGAGGTCTAGTTTCTCTAAAAGAGGCTTAGGTACAAATTCCACTAGTAACACTTTACAGGCAAATTAGGGACTATGAAGGGAGACTTATAACAATACAACACAAGTTCGGTCCTTGAGCTGAACAAGTTTTACCATTAGCTCATGTCTTGTTTACGAACAGGCATGCTAGTAAATTTCCCTCTAATTAGAGTCGGGTTTTCCTCAAAATAAATGGACTTGATCTACCTAACGTTGTTTGTGTTCACAAAGCGTATAGATTATTTTTTTACCATCAAATTACCAAGATAACCGGATTTTATTAGTTTTAGTAGGAGGAAAAACTTAACAACTTAATTTTTTTAATTAAGATTAAAAAATTCAAGGCTGAAAGGAGGGAAAAACTATTTTGAATGCAAATTAAACGAACAAAAGTGAGACGATTAAGAAACACAAATTTTGGCAATGGAAATTGCTGGTAACAACAAGTTTACTCCGATGAGAAAAAGATGCAGGGTACCAGAGGTGCTATGGAGATTGTTCAAACACCGTCCTCAAACCCTTGCCCAAACCCTACTTACTTTAATCTCTCCGCCCACGCTTCAATGCCGCTCCGACGATGACCGTATCTCGTTTCTCCTCACACGAGATGATCCCTCCGACTACCGTTACCTTCTCAATCACTGCTTCGTCGTCGTCTCCGACACTGCGCCTCCTCTTCCTCCTCCCTTCGATCACCGTTCTCGCTTCTCCCAAACCGAGGTGCATTTTTTACAACACATATGTGCAATGCAAATTCATTGTTGAATTTTTAAATAAGTTAAATGACATGATTTTAAATATTGTTGTTTATGGTGACTTTGCTCGTTGATAATGACATGCTGTGTGCCTTCAGTCCTGATTAAATACTTTTTTTATATGTCGTTAGTTCACTTAGCTTAGTTGCCATAACCTTAGGAGTTTCTTTGTTGATGTGTTTTGGTGACTAGAAATTTGAGTATTATTCGTCTTTATTATGTGTTGCCTGCGTTTGTGTTTTCTAGAGAATGTTATTCTGAGTTAGGGGTTTAATCGAGCGTAACCTTTCTTCTTCTTGGGGTAGAGGTAAATTCAATTTTATAAATGTTATAAGCTGCTTTTTCTTCTGATTTATACAGATTGTTAGAAGGACCATTGAAATGATGTTATATGAGAACAGATCCACACAGAATGTAATATGTGCAGGCTACAATAAGGTGATATTTTTACTTTCAAACTGTACCATTTGTAAAGTTGATAATTCTGATCTGGGAAAAAGTTATCTGCTATTGCTAAATAGATTTATATATATTTGACAGCACAAGCGTTCGGGCGTTGTTTTAGAAGCTCTAACATCATCATCATGGAGTCTGCTTTTAGAGAGGGTAGTTAAAATATTGTTCCTTGGGTTGAATTTTTGAAAATTTGAACCCTCTATCACAGGATGTTTTTCATCTCTGTTCAAATCAAGATTAAATACTCTTTGTGATTTGCATAATTATGAATTCAGTTAATAGTATAAATTGAAAAGATGAAATTGAAGTATTCATCAGGGTTAAATCTTTATACCATATGCAGATTGGAGATGATCTCATGGTTTATTTATTGAAGCATACTTCAATATTTGTGCCTTTAAATAAAAGGAAACATCAGCAGGTAGCAGGAATTGCCATTGATGACTTATGCTGGAAGCACTTGAAACTTATATCTGAGTCCAAGAAACAACAGCCTTCATCAGGTTAGATGCTTCATATTATTGTTACAAATAATCAGTTGATAAATAAGTTAGATTTTATTTTACTCCTATGCATCTTTATTTATGTATGTTTGATTTATAATCTCTAGAGCTGGTACACGGTCTTATCTTCATGGTTAACAAATTATTTGATATAAATGTTTCTGTTAGGTGTCCCTGAAAGCTACCACAAAGCTGTGTCTGTCGCTATGGATATCGACATTCCAGAAAGTTTTGTGAGTTCTCATAGAGATTCCACAAAGGATGCTAACTTAAGTCGACATACCCAAGAAAATGAAGTTTTGCCTGTGTCACAATCTAGGAAGCGACTGAGATCACATGCTTGCAGACGCAAGCGTAAACGTAGGAATCTTTCATTTCTGTACATGTGCGAGACAAAAAGTTCTTTACTTGAGAGGACGGTAACAAGTTCTCCTGATAAAGAGGTGTGTTTAAATGAGAATCACTAAATAGCTAGATACTAAATGAGCCAGGTGTTAGCATTTGAAACGAAGCTCTCTCTCTTTACACACACACACACACACTTATTTAATATCTGTTTCTTTCATTATAAAGCTGCATTGTGTGTTATCTAATTCACAGATGAAATCCCTGTGCTCATGTTGTTCCGTTTGGCAAACGCTTCAGAAAGTTCCCCCAGAAAATCAGATCAAAAAGCGACCCATGTTATATAAATCGGCACGTACCACATCAGTTCTTCCTGAAAAACGTATCCTTTTCTCTTCAACATATTATATCATTTGAATACAAATTTATACTCAGTATTCAAAACCAACTTTGATGACCTTATTGTGTTAAGACAAAATAAATTCTCTGAGGCCAAATGTTTCTGGTGCAAATGCTCTGTTTAAAGATATTTTTGGGTCAAGTGATCTCTGCTTAGCTGTTCAGTCAACCCAATGCTCTCACAGCAAAGACACATGCACAAATAGAACAACCAAATGCCTGTGAGTCAATGATACACACATGTACATCCACATATTGACAGTTATATGTTTTAATCATTTCATTCTGATGCACTCCTATAGATATCACTCTCTACATAAGCTGCTTAGGATTCTTATAAGGAAAGCGATTTGTTGTCCACGTGCGAGGATACTCAATAAGCACATCTTGGGTCAAAACTCCACTGAAGGTGTAAGCTCAACATCTGAGGTCAGTAGTTCATGAAATACTAATATGCTGCTAATCTTCTGAAATAACATACATATCTCCTTCAACTGTATTTGTGATACAGCAGTCTTCTCTGTTAGATCTATCTTGCTCAAAACACCAGGTGGTGTCGTTTATATGGGCGGTTTGTATGAACATTATTCCACGGGAACTGTTAGGGAATTGCAGGATCCTCAGGAAGAATATATCTAAGCTTATCAGGCTACGGATATATGAGAAGATTTCATTACATCAATGTATGTATAGATTGAAGTTGTCAAGCTTTAAATTCCTATCAGATAACAATTCTCCCTGCAACCCGAGTACAAAGCGGAAACTTCTAGAAAGATGGATATATTGGATGGTTGCATCTTTTGTTGTGCCACTGCTGCAAGCTAACTTCTACGTAACTGAAAGTGAGCATGCGAAGTTACAAGTATTATTTTACGAGAAATCAATCTGGGAAAAACTGACGAAAACCTCGATTGCACACTTAAAGGATGAGTGCTATAGTCTGGTAGATGTGGCTTCTGTTAAAGAGATTATAAATTCCAGAAGATTTGGTTTCTCTAAGGTTAGATTCAGGCCAAAAGCAAACGGAATACGACCGTTAGCTAATCTTAAATCGTCATCAAGGATGAAGTTTTCCGTTGCTGTTAAGGAGTTCAAGTCTGTAAATGTCGTTCTTCAGGATTTACATGCCACCCTAAAAGATGTGAAAATAAAAAATCCTGAGAAATTAGGGTCATCGGTGTTCAGTTATAACGAGGTGCATAAAAACTTGAGGAAATTCTTGTCTCGAGTAAAAAATGGATGTAACACATTGCCTCATGTGTACATGGTCGTGGCTGATGTTCAAAAAGCTTATGATTCCATCAACCAGGATAAACTTCTTAAGGTGATGAAAGATGTTATAGTCAATGATCAACTCCTACATGAAACTCACCAAGCTATCGCCTCAAATCAACATTTTCATGTATGTCAATACAACAATCTATCTAGGCAATTCCGATCTCTTGTTCAAAATGACTCATCGCATCACATCATTGTTGATCAGGTATCACTTTTGCCCATATTCTATTTTTTTAGTTAGTAATAACCATACTAACACGTAAATACCTACTCAGGGAAGAAGCAGAATAGCATTGAAAGATGATCTTCATTTTAATCTTGAACAGCATGTGAAGTACAACCTGCTATTAACACATAAATTGTTTTATAAGCAAAATGTTGGTATATCACAAGGAAGCATTTTGTCTTCATTACTCTGCTCATTTTACCTTGGACACATGGAAAATACCAAACTTGTTCCATTTTTAGAAAAAGTTACCAACAAATCAGATAAATCTGATTTTATGCTACTTAGGTTTGTTGACGATTTTCTGTTCATATCAACCTCAAAGGATGTAGCCCATGGTTTCATTTCCAGGCTAGAAAGAGGATTCGGTGAGTACAACTGCTACATGAACCAAGAAAAATTTGGTTTAAGTTTTAATTCTGAAAAAATTAGGTTACAATCAAACCGGTCTTGTTTTGGTAACAAGTTTCTTCGGTGGAGTGGTTTGTTTATCAACTGTGAGACTCTTGAAGTTCAGGCAGACTACACAAGGTACCTACATGACCATTTAAGATCAACTCTTACAGTTTCTTGGCAACGGAATCCTATCAACCGTTTCAAGACAAAATTGTGCGATTATTTGCGACCCAAATGTCACGCCATTTTCTATGATTCAAACATCAACTCACCAGCTGTTGTTAGATTGAATATCTATCAAGTGTTTCTGCTATGCGCGATGAAATTCCATTGCTACGTGTGTGATTTATCTGACATTTATCGCTTTGACTCGGGGTCTTATTTGGACATCATTCACAACTCTTTGAGGTAGTAAACTCATTTTGAAGAAAACAAATAAATACCTGAGGTTTGAAAAAATAACTACTTTTCTCCATTTGATTAAAAGTCAATGTACCTAAGTTGTTTCAATTTTAATCCAAAAATATTAACTTTTGGTGGGTTATGTTTATGTTTGTCAAACAACTTCAGGGAGCAAAATCAAATTCAACTCTGAAAGAAATTTGTCTCTAATAACTAGTTTGGTTCTTGTTTTTCAGGTATATGTATAGGCTCATGAAGCGACGACTGTATTACCTGCATGCTGATCCTGTTACACGGCCAATTCTAAAAGTGAAAAGGAGGGAAGTTGAATGGCTTGGATTAACAGCTTACATTCAAGTCTTGAAGCGAAAGCAATCGCGATATAGTGATCTGCTACGTTTGTTGGACTTGAAATTGAATTTGAAGTTCGGTGATATTGAATCACATGACCTGAAGTTTGCTGTTGATAAATCAAACTCCTTAATACTATGGAAAATCAAGTATTGAAATCACATTTTCTTGGTTGTTTTGATTGACCAATTTGTGCGCGGATTGTCAAACTATCCATCTTTTGTATGTGACATGAAAATTGGTCTTTGATTTACAGAATGAAGAAAAGAAAATTCACTCATGCAAACATGCAAATTGTTTTCGTGTTATATGGGTTAAATGATAAAAAAAATTCATAAGTTTATGATAAAAAAAATTATATACTATTATTATTTGTATTATTGTAATATAAAGATTTAGACGCGTTAGATTTAACCAACTTTGACTTTTTATTATTTTGACTCTTACTAATTTAGTTATCTTATAACTTTGATCCCTTACGGTCCACTACTTCATTTTGACATATTTACAAATTTACACACCCGGCTTTGAATTGGTTATCATTTTGATCTTTATGTTTGAATATTTCTTCGTCTTTTAATGTCACATTATGACTTTTCATTGTAACATGCGAGACATAAAACTTTTTTCATTGATGTGTGACAAACTCACATATTCGAGACACGGTTATATAACTAGTTCTCTTACTATAAAAGACATACTTGTTCCCTCTTTATATCACCTTCCATTTGCCATTTCCTCCATACTTCCAGATCTCATTTCATTCCTCTATTCATATCACCTCATTAATTACACACACTCATTTTCCAATTATACTCATGGCTTCATTCCATATATTCATGATCATAATAGTTTTGATTTGCTGTTTAATTCTTGAAATTGGCCATGGGTATTATCTTCCTGGTAATTTCCCACATAAATATAATGTAGGTGATCAGTTATCTGTAAAAGTAAACTCTTTAACCTCCATTGATACTGAAATGCCATATGGCTATTACACTTTACCCTTTTGTAAGCCCCCTGAAGGTATCAAAGACAGTACTGAAAATCTTGGTGAGCTTCTAATGGGAGATCGAATCGAAAACTCACCTTATCGGTTTAAGATGTACACGAATGAAACAGACGTCTTTTTGTGTAAATCGAATCCTTTATCCCATGATGAGTTCAAAACTTTGAAAGAACGAATCGATGAAATGTATCAGGTTAATCTAAATCTTGATAATCTGCCAGTGATTAGGTATATGCAGAGAGATGGATTTTATGTTAGATGGACTGGTTATCCTGTTGGAATCAAGGTTCAAGATGTTTATTATGTTTTCAATCATTTGAAGTTTACTGTTTTGGTTCATAAGTATGAGCATGATAATGTGGTTGGGACCGGTGATGGAGCGGAGCTGATCACACCAACCAACAAAACTGCTGGTCATGGTTACATGGTGGTTGGTTTTGAGGTTGTGCCTTGTAGTGTTCATCATGATCATGGGTTATTAAAGAATGTTACATCGTATGGTAAGTATCCGTCTAAGATTAAATGTGATCCTGTTTCTGTAGGGATGGCTGTGAAAGAAAACGAACCTGTGAGTTTTACATATGAAGTTTCATTTGTTATGAGTGATATAAAGTGGCCATCGCGATGGGACGCATATTTGAAAATGGAAGGTGCGAAAGTTCATTGGTTTTCGATCTTGAATTCGTTGATGGTGGTGACATTTCTTGCTGGGATTGTGCTTGTGATATTTTTGAGGACGATTCGTAGGGATTTGGCGCGTTATGAGGAGCTAGATAGAGAAGCTCAGGCTCAAATGAATGAGTTATCTGGGTGGAAGCTAGTGGCGGCTGATGTTTTCCGGCCACCGGAGATGTGTGAGTTGTTGTGTGTCATGGTGGCTGATGGTTGCCGGATTCTTGCAATGGCGGTTTCGACCATCTTCTTTGCTGCTCTTGGGTTCATGTCTCCTGCTGCTCGTGGCACACTACTCACAGGTTTGTATCACTTTACAGGGTCATGGTATGTTACTCTGTAAATTAAGTCAAATGATCTTCATGTGCAGGAATGCTTATGTTCTATGTATTTTTGGGTGTCATGGCTGGTTACATTGCGGTGTGGCTATGGAGAACATTAGCAGGCGGTGATCCTAGAGGATGGTGTTCAGTCTCGTGGCGTGTTGCTTATGTCTTCCCGGGTATCTCTTTCTTAATTTTAACAGTGTTAAACTCGCTCTTGTGGGGAAGTGGTAGCACCGGGGCAATTCCATTTACTACCTTTTTGGTTTTGATCTTGTTGTGGTTCGGCATCTCGGTTCCATTAACACTAATGGGTGGATTTGCCGCAACAAAAGGGCGATTTCTCAAATACCCAGTCCGTACAAATCAGATACCTAGGGAGGTCCCGACTCAAAAGTTCCCTTCATGGATATTGGTCCTAGGAGCCGGGACTCTCCCTTTTGGGACTCTTTTCATTGAACTATTTTTCATCATGTCAAGCATATGGCTCGGTCGAGTATACTATGTTTTCGGGTTTCTGTTCATTGTTTTGATCTTGCTTGTGAGCGTTTGTGCGGAGGTATCGTTAGTACTCACTTACATGCACCTTTGTGTGGAGGATTGGAGGTGGTGGTGGAAATCATTCTTTGCATCAGGGTCGGTGTCTCTGTATGTTTTCTTGTATTCCATTAACTATCTGGTTTTCGATCTCAAGACGTTGAGCGGACCAGTATCCGCGATGCTCTACTTGGGTTATTCGTTGTTCATAGTTACAGCAATGTTGCTTGCTACAGGTGCACTCGGGTTCTTGACGTCTTTCTTGTTTGTTCATCGTCTTTTTTCATCTGTTAAGATAGATTAAATGATACATAATTGCACGTACTTTACATACTTTTTTCAGTTTTCGATATATACACTAGACAAAAAAACAAGTTTGATGTTATCCTCTACTAGTGTTGTAGCCTTCATTCCACTCAGATTTTTTCTTTCCTGAGGCAGCATTTAAAGGTCTCGGGAGGATGTTTCTTTGATTTTGACCATATGGTTTTCTGTTTAAGAAGTATGAACAACTTAACTTACAAAACTGTTCCATCGTTGTTTAAGGATGGTGTAGGCCTCCGAACAAGGAATTGGTAGCAATCCAATCGTTCCACCATCTTCTTTTTCGATAACAAGATCCAACCTCATCAATGTATTTACAGCTTTATCAATTGGCATTTCAACCTGTAAAAAGTACACATTTCATGACTGCATCTCAGATACAACTTCTCCCCTATTTACAAGGAATTAGATAAATTTTGCCTTTTATATTAGTGATAACAAATCAACCAAACAAAAATTATAGAAAATAGTAACTACAGAGGAAACGGGTTGAGCAGAGCGGATAGCACAATCAACTGTTACATATCCTTGTAATATGATTCACAAAAAAGAGTAACGCACAATTTTCTAAACATATTTATTAAAAGTTAAATAAAAAAAGACTTAGCAAACCACCCAGCCCCATTTTGAAAGCCCATAGAGGTGTGTGTGTTTTGAATTATTATTATGTAGCAAATAAATAAATAAATTTGGTTGCATTTCTGCTATGGGCTTTTCAAATGCATAAATTTAGATAGGATGGCAGGCACAAAGGTAACTTATTTGACATCTTAATAGGGAGTGTGATTATTATAACGACGACTCTGCTCATTACCTTCTTTTTGAACACATCATACATAAATCTTTCGCACTGGTCTCGGGCACTATCTACAAAAGTGGCCTGCAAAATTATATTATCAATTAATATGCCATAATTTTCTTGTTTAAAGTTCAAGATCCCACACAAATAAAAGAGGGGGGGGGGCTATAATAAAGGTATTTCAAAATACATAGTAATATGGACCCAAACTGGGTTGGTTTGAGTCTACAATAAAACTTTGTTGGGGTAAATAAAGTTTTTGGGTCAATTTGGATTGTATGCTAGGACAAAGTAAAACAAAGTATAATCTGTAATGAAAATACTAACCTTGGTAGTCCCTGATTTGAGTAAAATCGCATACGCTAAAACAGCTTCCTTGTACTGCATATATGGTTCAAAGGAAAAGGGGATTAGACAAGGAAGAAGAAAATGATTATTTGACCCTCATAATGTTGAGTAAAAAATGTTTTGGGTCTTAATAAAACTCATATTTAACCAGAATATCTCATACAATCTTTTGTTCACCAGTTCTACTTTTCATTAACATGGATTAATCTGAGAAAATTACTTACCTGCTGCTGTTCAGAAGCATCCAGAAGAAAGTGAACAGATCCAAAACCACTGGCTAGAGTCTTTTCATAAAGCGTCCGGTTGACCAAAAGCTAGAAAAAAAAAAACTCTAAAAATGAGTTCCAAAAATTTAAGATCCCTCATAATTAAGCAAAAGCAGTTTCATAACTCACTTGATACCGATCCCATGTTTGTTTATACCCCAAGATTATACGAGACACGTATATAACAAGAGCACTTGCTGCAATCACATCTAAAACTATTGCTGATCTGCAGTAATTGAGTTATGCGATTAATCTCATGTTGCAACAAATTGTTATGGCCCACATTTCATCAGTAAAAAGAAACCACATAATGGTAGCAACAGATGCAGTTGCGTAAAACTCAATTAATAGAAAACTATAAACATATAGCTTCAACTGTATATTTATCCAAAACATGGTGCAATTACAGTCTCTTGCAACATCATTATGTTATAACCGCTTAAAGAAAAGGACGTCTTGGAAGGTAAAAAAGTTCATATAATTTTAACCAGATAACTACATAAAAAGCAACATCATACTTACGGTGAGGACAAAATGTTCTCAAATTTGTAGTTTATGAAGTAAGCCAACAGCCCCAAGATTGAGGCCACATCCAAGCGTACCTTCACAAAAATTTAAGCATTTGAATATACTTTATAAAACTGCATAAATTTGAATATATTAATATAAAAGAAACAAAAACACCAAACCTGACCAAACTAACCTAAAATTTGGCGGGAAACCATATGTTCTAATTTAATTCAATGGAAAGAACAAACAAAATATGGTATATATGATTGCGAGTGACAAACTAATTTATTTTTTATATTCTGAGCACGCTAATATCTGCAAGCGGCAAAATGATAAGAGGTAGTGTTGCCACTGCTGAATTATGGATGATAAAATGACTTATATTCACCAATCTTGTTAATTGAAACTTGATTACATACCAAAATTCAAACCACCAAAAAGATAAAAGCAAAAAATCAAGGAAAAACATACACACATAGATAAACACACACATAAACAAATATAATAATCTTCAACTTATATTTACCGTGTCCAAGATGCGAAAAGACAGCTTCTTGTGAGGGAAAATAACCTACAAAACAGAAAATATATGGATTTTAAATTACTTGCGGAAACTCGCAACATAACAAGGAGTGTGGTAACATGTGTTTACCGGCAAATCAGGAATAGGGATATTCTCATAGATTTTCAACTGCAATACAGGAACTTGGTCGGCGCTCTCTTTTTCCTCAATTTCTTTTGTATAAAGCAAAATCAATTCTTGGAATGCAGGCTCCTATCACATCAAAAGCCTCTCTTCTCAAGTTGGTTGTAATATATGATGTTTAAGCATAATAAACTAAGGTTCTCAGATATCATGAATTGTATCACTATTCAGAATGGAAACAAATTTCAAGTTGCTAAATATATAAGACACTATGCAAAGTCTAGAAGATAGTAAAAGATACCAAATGCATACATAACACATCTCAAATTTTTGGTATGATACCATCAAAAATCAATTTAGAATTATAATTTTCATGTAATATTATGGTGAAACATACAACAAAAAGTAAATGTTGAAATATACGAACTAAAACGTTGATTTTAATCCATGTTGACTTCTAATCCGACGAATGATATACACTCCTCAGCAACAAGAAAATAACAAAATTTGGGGGTGGTCAAAATTCAAAACGCCATATACAACAATTAAATATATAGACTATAGTACTCAATATTATGAGCAATATAGAGTTTGTAGATCACCAAGCACTGAAAAACCTAATAACGAAACAACAAAACTATAGTTTGTGTCATACCTGAAGGACCGATCGTGACAAACATATTGAAAAGGCTTTCTTCAACATTTTCCAAGGATTATTTTCACACAATCTTCTCGAAGCAGGTTTCCATATGTCAGCAAGTGATATCCTTGACAAGAAAATAGGCCTGCATAAACAGTTATTGTATTAATGTCTTTTCTCAACCTAAAAAACTTAATCTAAGTATGGATACAAGGATGTTGTATAATTCATTAGTAAACCCAAAATGAGAATGAGTACCTTAAATATGCTTCAGATGCAATAATATCAGAATGGAGATTGGATATCTGTTGTGGCATAGAGGGTATAAGACCTGTCCATGTCAGCAATTTCCTTATTAGCCTGCCACGAGGTCCAGCTGATGATAAAAGTCCTTCATAGCGGGCCACTGCCCTTTGTGCAGCAAGCCATATGGGAAGATCTTCATCTGATAGTTGATCAACCCTTAACCTATCATCAGTCATAGGTTGATCAAACATATCTGATTTTCTCAAAACAGGGATTTCCTCGAACCAAAGTTTCATCCTTTTTATCCATACCTCTGCATCTTGTCCCTTAATGCTCCTTTCAAACGCCTGTCGCAAGAAAACATGTGAAATGCCTAATAATCAATCTGCTGCACTATGTTTACACTTCAGAAATAAACAAGAGTATTTCTCAATCAAAACACGGATTTAATACATCTATGTGGCAATTACATTACATCAACATTGATATTTAACCTCCCTACTTCGATATCATATTTTAGGATAAAAATGATTGGTTTTGGTGGAAATGTTGACACTTGACTGGAAATTTGATAAAGATGTCATAGTTTTGAAGAAACTAGACTTTATTAAGACAATTACCTCAGCAAGCCACATGCTGATTTTCCCTAATGGCTCAGAAATACTGAAGAAAAGTGCTTGCAGAAGCTTGGACTGCAAGTAATCCAGTTTTTCGCCTATTAATAGACCCTTCTGTCTCTCAGTTGCGTATCCCCTCCTGTACGATGAAAGGTCAGTATACATGACTCAACAGAGACCTGCAATAAATTATCCAGAATGTAAAGCTGAAATCAAATTAGATGTAACCACATTGAACTAACTATAACGTAGAAAAACGCACAAGCATACAATTACATCAGAAGCTTTACCTGAATATGATTGCTTTAGACTCTGATGCTTTCTTCCAATCAACATAAACTGGCAGAGTGAGTAAATAATCAGTATTCAATGCTGATGTCAACATCAAATCAGCAGCAGATAATTCTTCAAACTGAGCATTGTAAAGCAGCTGAATAAAAGCGCGCTGAAAACGCGTGTCAACTGGAATCCTATAAGGCAAAAAGTTTAAACAGCTCAATCAATCTAATTAAACAATAACATGCTACATGTATACTCTAATCTACCAGTTAACAACTAACTACATTAAGAAACCTGGAAACATTAGAGGCATTTTCCATATTTTTGGTTGAATATCCAAAAAATTCCGACAAATCAATGGCTGAATCATTCACATTATTGATTAAGCTTCCTTCAGAAGCATCACTCTCGTGAAACGTTTCCTTGTGATTAGCAGAATGAGTAACATCATAATCTACTCTCATTTCCTCTAAAATGCTTTTATGTTCAGCATGTAAAATAGAATCTAAACACCTGAAACATATCAAATTTCAAATCAAAATCGACAATCACAGCAAACAAATCAGAAAAAAAAACCTAAACTTACGATGACATTAGGAGAAAATCATCCTTCTGTTTTGGTGAATCAAACATTAAGACGATGGCGTCTAATAGCTCCGATTTGGAAATCGAGATGTACTTTTGTCTAGGAACACGAACGCCACCACTGTAACTACCGTCGTAACTGTTACTTGTGGAATTAGCCTTTTGTCCTCCATTGTTAGAGTAACAACAGACGGAGAAAAGTGAGTTGTAAGGTTTTGTTGATGATGAGAGGTGGTTAAAGGTGTAAGTAGGCAGTTGCCATGAGAGATGCATTATCTTCTCACGGCGACTGCAAAACTAAACTGTGGACACAGAGAAGAAGATAAGAAGATGAAGGCTTTCATTTTTCTTGCGGACGGGTTACAAGATAGGTCCCTTTACTATTACATAACTTGTCAATTACGAATTGTGTGCTTTAGATGTTTAGTGGGTCATAATAAATGATGAGAATCAGAAATTATTCAATTAAAGCAATGACATGCTTAAATGAAGTTATTTTAGTTTTAATAAATTCAGAAGAATTTAATGACATGACATAAATTTAAATCCTCGATTTTTAGAATGGAAAGAGATTATAAAATATAATAATTTTTACTATTTCTTATATTCTTAGACCCAATTCAATTTAGTTGGGTCTTCATTCACGTTTTTTCTTTAAAATCTATCATGAGTTATGCAGAAAGTGTAAAGGTTTAAAATTAAATATTGAATATTCAAATTGTAGGAGTTAGGTAGTTTGACATACCGGCTATGACTCAGTTTTTAAGTGTGAAATACCACACCGTCACGTCAAGCCATAGCCCGCAATCATTGCTCTTTGGTGTGGTTGTGGGCTCAAGCTCCACCTCCATCTTTATCTTTCTTTCTTTTTAGAAAATATATATAATAATTAATAAAATATTGGTGGATTGAATAATGATGGGTGTAGAAATTATTTTAAGAATGAAGTGGGTTGAATGAAAAGAATGAAATGACGCTGATTTGACAACGTATGAAATTACTATATGAAACTTGAAAAACATTACCATAACTAGCTTGATAAGTGATCTTAAAGTTCGTGCATGACGTGGATGACTTGCTTGATTAAGTGTTTGTCTTGAATGTATTTTAGTACTTAGAAACTCATCTAGAAGTTCTTAGATCATAAGGTGGTGGTGGATGACTTAAAAAAGTGTCAAGATGCATTAAATAACTTGAAACGTGAAAGCTAACCATTGGTCCATTGCCTTTAAATGAAAGGTTATAGATAAATGTTTGTATGGATGACTTAAAAGTCTTATTTCATTGGAGACTATGAATGTTGTTCGTATGTTATACAAATATACATTGAACTTTATGCAAGTATGAGATTATTGGATGTATATCTATAATAATCTATATGCCAATGTTCTAACATCTAACAATATTACCATTAAGAGTCATATACCGAACAATGTAATTAACATTTATGAATATGACCGATAAAAATAAAAAAGAAAAAACATACACATTTTTGTTAGCTTCTACTCTCACAAGGAATGGTCTTATCTGATACATTTCAATTCAACTATTTCATTTGAAACATTATTCATATCAAATATCGAATTCAGTAGCAGAGTCATGAACTTTTTTTCTATGAGATCAAATTTTTTTCCTATGAGATCATAAGGTAGTGGTGGATGACTTAAAAAAGTGTCAAGATGCGCTGAATGACTTGAAAAGTGATAGCTAACCATTGGTCCATTACTGATTTTTTTGTCATAGATTCTAACAACATAGATAGTTAGCTGATTTTTTTGTTATCAAATATCAGGTCGGGTCGAAACACGAAATAAAAGATTTTTTCATTAAAAAAAACATACGATAAATATAACAAATCAGTAAAGAATAACAAAAAACTTATTTCAGGTCGATGCAAATTGATGACTGAGATTAATTTTTGAGTAGTATTTGGGGATTGAGTTAGAGTCAATGAATTCATGGGTTAGTATTCTAACGTGTCAAGCCCAACTACATCATTTTTATTAATAACTCAACTCACAATTACCAAGTAAACTATTTTATTTAACTTTTTATAAAACTTTGTGAATGTAATTTCAAACACTTTCATATTTTTTTAAAAACTAAATGAGCAATGGTTTCATAAAATAAAAATGAGGTCAGTAATAAAAAAATATTGAGGTCGCTTGGTTTTTGTTATATAAATTACTATACGCGTCATGAAAAGATTGAGGTCGACCAACCCCGGTCGACCCTATCTAGGCCATGTGGCTCCCCATGATTGAATTTGATTTCTTTTATTTAGCTAACAAGTTATATATGACGATTACCATTAACTGGTTTTAGGAATGATAAATATAAATCACTGAAACTGAACACATACATACATGTACATGAAACCACTATTTATAAATATTGCATATTCACCAACGTACATTATTTTGGGAATACATATTTATATCCAAATAAATAAAAGCAAAGCAAAGCAAAGCAGAGTTGTTGGTACAAAAGATGGTAAAGAAAAAAACATAACATGTTGAGGAAAATAATAAAGCAAAACATGTTGTTGTTGATACATGACTTCACTTGTATTCCAAGATCATGTTGTTTTCTGGTGCCAATCCAACACAAGCCCTTAATATGTTCTCCAGCATCGCCCTCTGTTTCGCTAGCGCATTCACCACTGGTGTCCCCGGTGGAACCTGTTTTTCGATCACAAATATACCACTTTACATCAGTTTCGGGGTCCCCATTCACATGTGATGCATGTTCAATAATATTATTGTACGAATAAAAGCTTACAAGAGGGGCCTTTGTGAGGTAACTCAGAATTGTTGCCACAGGATGGAACGAATGAAACTTACCCTGTGTAATTAATTAGTTGTTAATTTAGGGCCAAGTCGAGTTTTGATGATCAAGTTAGAAACACAAAGGAAATAGTTTAACCTCGGTTTCTGCTTTGAGTTGTATGCGAGTGCTTAGCTCGGCTAGTAGGACCAAATCGAGGATGATGGGAGCAGCCAAAAGTGAGTCTTCACATGTGTTGTGTAGTACGATCGTGCTTTTACCACCCATGAATATCTCGGATGTGTACTCGTCCATCGCTCTTTTGCTATCTCCCACGTATGGAACATACTAAACAACCAATTTCACAACATTAATCGTATGTTAATTTAAATCATGATATTAACAATACTATATACATACATACCTTGATGACAACCACATGGTCAGGATGCTCCCCGGGCTCGTATAAGATTGCATTACTGGAAACCATATCATCCACAACGTTGCTTTTCGAGATCTCCTTGGATCTAAATGTTTGTGGTGCTGATAGATTCATTCCATCATTGTTTCCCAAGTGATTGTAGCTCACAATGGAAGTTGGCTGTTACAAATTAGTTGTGTTTTTTTAACTCAGATTAAACAAACCATTCAACTCAACGTATCCAATAAAATCTCACTCATAAAAAAAGCTACGTTATAAAATTTAATCTTTTTTAACTTTTTCTTTTGTGGGTACCATCATATTTGTCTTATAAAATAATGACCACTAACTAACTAACCCACACATTTATATATGTTCATGTCAGTTGTGACATAAATAAATGGACTATTAACTAATATGTACCTTGATCCCAGCTCCAACAAGAAAATCAACAAGAACTGATTTCATTTTGGTTTGACCACTCTTAAAGTCATCTCCACCAATCAAAGTGTTTCTCTTGATAGCCAAATCAATAACCCCTAAACCCAAAAACCATATCAGCAAAATATATCACAAGAACTTGTAAATAAACTCAAACAACGACGATTGCGCACATTACCTGGTACGAAAGTGTTTTGTGGGCTACCATTGATGAAAGGAACATTTTCAAGAATACAAGCTATAGCATATAAGGTAGATGGAGATATTTCAGCTTCATTTCTGTCTAATGATGCAAACAAACTTTCCATCGTGTCATTAAGCCCGACCATAACGTTGCTGTATCTTTCGGTGTTCGCAGTCCATAGAACCACCACCCTGTCCACCTTGTTTGCCTCTTTAAACTCCCTAATGTCCTTAATGATCTTTTGGATTTGTTCGTTTTTGGTTCCCTTGATGACGTTGTCCGCACGCTCGCCTTGGTTGGCAGCAATGAAGTCCGGGTCAAAGATACCAGGGAGTGGGACCATCGATTCCATGTAAGGCCTTAATTGTTTTTGTAAGTCAATGTCTAAAACCTTGGCTCTTGCCATGGAATCAGCAAGGTTCATCTTGCTTATGTCCCATCCCCCGAATACTATCTGGTCCGGGTCCACCATGGGGAGGAGGCTCTTAAAAGGAGCGTAAATCTCCTCCCCGTTATAGGACCCGACTCTGATAGTTGACGCTTGTGTCAAGGAACCAAAGTAGTTCGCTTGTTGAACTTTTTCTTTAGTAGCCCATGATATTCCCCTGTTTCAATAAGTCTCTTGTTAAACAAGAATTAAAAAAAGCCCTACAATTTGCTTAATATATTATTATTAAATTTATTTATCAATAAGAGCACCTCCAACAGAGCTAAAACTCATGTTGTACGACAAGTGACACTGAGTTGCATGTTTTTGGACGTTTAAATACTCAAACCGTGACGGTATCATGGTGTGTAGTAAAGTTATAACTTTTCTTAAATTGTTAGAGGATTAATATATTAGTTAGCCCATCTAAAAAATTACTTTATTACAAGTTGTTAAACTCTTAAAGAAAAAAAATAGAAATCTAACTTGTTTCTAAGATAGGTGTCAGAGTGGAATCTTTTTTCGACTCGTTTTTATTATTTTATCTGATCTTATTAGTTAACGGGGTATTGACAAACTCGGGTTAGTATGTATGGTTAAAAAAACAAAAGAAAATAGTTACTCTCGATTTGCAATAACTCCAGCAGTGAGGGTGGAGCCATTGTTACCTCCCCATCCAACAAGCATAACCCTGCCACAAACATAAACAAATTAACAAATGATAATAACTAAAAAAGAAAAGAAAAAAAAGAAGATTAAATTACAAAGTTACCCTAGTTTAGGAAGATGAGTTTGAGTCTTGAACTCATATTTAACAGTTTTAGGCTTAACAACCCATTGATAAGCACCATTTTTCTCTTCATGAATAAGCTCTGTTGTGTCATAGTTATAAACAGAGTGTATTTCATTTTCAGTGTACTTAACATTAGGGCTTTCAACCTTAAAGCTTTCAATAAACATGTTGTTTATGAAAGAAGAAATAGTAAAACTGAAATGAAATGAAATGTGTTTTGAAGAGAGAGATGTGTTTGTGTGATGGTGAATTTTGTAGTGGGAGTGAGTGGTGTTTTATAGAGAAAATAGTCATGGTGGGTGTAGACACGTGTCAAGAGGCAAGTGGCAGTGGGTCCTAGTTAGCTATATATATAGGAAAGAAAGAAAGAACCGTAAATGGGATCATTAAAAGTGACCGATTGTATTTGCTCACCGCTACCTACTTACTACATTTCTTTATTTGTTTTGTTTTTAACAACTTGTATTAAACTAAAATATATCCTGTTTTAAGAAACGTGATATTAGTTATCACTTGCTGGATCTGGTGTTTGGTGTAGTGCTAAGTAGGTAGGTGTATCACAATATGTTTGAAATCCAAAAAGAGGTTGGGTCTAGATAGAGAGCGATATACTGTTCTCATCAGATCATGTTTATAGTTATATTAAGAGCGAGATTTGCTATGTATATTTGTTTGTTTGTTAGTAAATTTTTTACTAGTATATAAATATAAAGTTATTTTTATACTATTATTTGTCATAAAAATAATCAAGTCACAAAAAATTTAATAGCAGAGTTAAGTGAACTTAATGAAGAGAAAAAGAAATTAAATACTTAGAACGAATGAAAACACTTTTAAAATTAAGATAATTATCAGCCAATACCATTTAATCATATTTTCATTTTGTATATTATTCACGTGGAAGATTATAAAATTTAACAAATAATTTAGAGGTTAAAAATGAAACCTTTTTATATAGAATAATGTCACGTTCGGTTCTTATTTTCACATTAAAATAAGATAATAGTTTAAAAAAATATATATTATTACACTAAAAGTCTTTACCATTCATAATTTATAAATGTAACATTATTTATTTGTATGTTTGTTTGTTTGTTGATGAATGCCATAGAAGGGGATTGTAAAAAGCAGACAATAACATATGTAGAAGTGGACGGGAGATGTGAAGGATGGTGAGGTGTGCGAGAAGAAGAGAGGACACGTGTGTTGTACATTGTATTGATGTTGATACCGACTCATTCTCTTTTTCTTTCTTGTAAACTAGTGATTAGCTAGGGAATATATATATTGTGTAGAAATATATATTGCATCCATGTATACATATAAGGATAAGGATCCAAGTGCTTCACCTAGTTTTAACGTCTCTTTAGCCAAATAGGCGTAACGATGTGAAGTTTGGATCGAAGAGTGTGGATCGAAGACAACCTTTTTTAAGAATATATGTCAGTTGAGTAGAGGTAAATACATAACAGATATATAAAAATATTATGCTTAAACTATCATATATGAGGTTTCATGCACTGATGAAAAACAAGATATATTGGACGCTCAATAAGTGGCTCTAAGGTTGTTGTGTTATAACGAAGGTGGACACGAATGAGTAACATGAAGCATATATATATAAGACAGTGAAAAACTACAACCAAGAATTAAAAAAAAAGCATAAGGATGAGGTAGTTGTTTTAAGGCTAAATTAAGGCATTTGGTAGTAAAAAAGACATGATGTGGTGGTCGGATGGAGCCAAAGCTTGGGGGTTGTAACATTTCCGCGTCCTCTAACGAATAATCATTGTATGTCATAACTATCATATTGGTTTTTCAAAGATTAGATGGATTTGCTAGCCTTGACGTGAGTTTCTTTTTAATATAATCTTGTCACTTGGTTTTAATTGCCTGAATTTAGGAGGTTAATAATTTAATTGTTAGCACTGTTTTAGTTAATTTCGTTGTTGGGGTTTATTACAAAAGCTAGGGCAACATGTACAATTGGCTAGTCCTAAAACATCGGCATGTCTACATAGTGCGTAGGTACAAGTCCTTTTCTGGTCTGGTTAGTTTTATGTTTTTTTTTTATATTTTGTTTTCAGTTTTTATTTTGAGTTTGTAGTGAATATAGACAATTCCTATTAACGAAAAATGTGAACACTTGAATTTTTAATTTTTTTGAGTTTTCTTCTGTTTGGTTGATGTTATTTGTTTCGATTAATTTCCTTGACGTCTTGAGGTTATAAATGAGAGTGATATCTGTTATGATATATTTTTGTATTTGCATTTTAATATTCAAGTGCACGAACGTACAATAAGTGCTTGAAAATTTTCTAGTTATCGTATCAATGAAAAGAATAGAGATGCACATGGAAGATTTCAAAATGGGAGACACAAAGGTCCCAAGAACAAAGATTCAACTACGTACTGAAGCATGCATCTTCTTTATCTGGTTTATAGAAAAAAAGAAAATTTTAAATTTGTTTAATTTATCTTTTAGTTTATGTTGGTTCTTGTTTATAAAGGGTTATTCGATTATAATAAACCGAATTTTATTGTAGCGACTGATGTTATATAATCTTAATTTAAGATATTACATGTGACAATCTCAAGTTATAAACTATTTTTTTTCATCGAACATTTTCTAACTGGTATTTTTGTTTCTCATAAAAACATACCTAGCCATTTTTTAAAAAACTTAATAACAAAGGGTTGTGGTGGACCTATTATAAAGTTCAATAATTTTTGCAAGAAGTTAGTTTTAAAAGATATACTGTTATGGTAAATAATTCTCTAACTAATTAAATGGTAGATTGGTTTTATAACTACATCATTTGGGGAGAAAAAAGTCTATTACCAGCCACTAAAATAAATAAAAAGTTTTTATTTTATTTTCTGTCCAAACCCTTAATAATTTTTATATAACTAAAATTATTTAATAAATAAATAAATGTTAGTTTTTATTTTCAAAATTGCCATTTTATCAAATTTGTTACTTGCATCTTTCATTTTTATAACTAAAATGATTTTGTTGTTATATTCAATTCAACATAAACAAAACTATAATGAAAAAAAAAGCTTTGGGTGTTTTTGTTATTGGTAAGAAAAGGAGAACAAAAAATAAGGTGAATTATATATATATATATCCATGTATGTACCACAAATATTTATCTCTTAATTTGTCCCGTATCCTTATCTAACACATTGTACAAAGCATGAAATAGACAATGCATAAAATCTCGAACTACACACAATAAGCATGGGAGGCCGGTCATCATTCTATTTGGTTAATTAATTATTCTTAGATGACCGACCACGTGTATTGTATTTAAGCTCCTATAGTTGAATCAAATGTAATTGTACGTAAATGAAACCTAATGTACAAGATTGGCGTAATGTATACATCAGTTGTGATACGTACATTACATACCATGCTCATCATCTTCTTATTTGTTTTATTTTAATAAGTATACTTAACTACTAGGTAATATTTTTTCATGTGGAAATAATAAGCACTAATTTGTAACAAGTAATTAACAATATACATAAACTAAAAAAATGTTGCGTTTACATGAGTTTACAAATTTTAACGTCCCTTTTTGTATCCATGTTTCAAGATATAATTAACACTGAGATTTACCATATATGCAAGTTATCACTTCAAAAGTTTATTCCTTTCCATTGAAAAATTTAACATGTCTATTAGCTTGAAAAATTTTAACGTCCCTTTTTGTATCCATGTTTCAATCATAAGGCGAGTATACGCTCCCAAGTAGCTTGAGAGCTAGATCTTTTGAGACACCTCGCATCGTATTTTTTAAAAGTTTGAAAACGTGTATTTTTTATGTTAAAGTCATCATGTGACCCTGCTACCTTCAGCCGCCAATCATTATGCCTTTTTTCATGTTGTTATATCTGTAATACATTTGTAGTGAGCACTAAGCAATACATGTCATTTTTATCCATTATGTCCAAGTGTCCATCCATCAAATCTTATCTCTCAAGCTAGTAATGACCTTGTGGATGTGTTTTCTTGATTTCCCTCATGATGAATTTGAACTTTTTGATTTGATTGACTCTTAACATGGTAAGATACACATTTAACATTTTTAACATCAGTAGAAATTTAGGCTTAGCGTCATGTCCTTTTGTAGCCCCGGTATGTCTATGACTTAAACATGATTTCAATAATTAATCGTTAGTTGCTTGAAGAGCTCTCAAACACACCAACAACGTTGTTTACGATATATATACATTAAACAACAATTATGGAAAGACGTAAAGTATGAGTTACAAAATCAAATTTGAATGTTATTACAATACAAACATTAAAAATAAATGCATGTGAAAAGCACCTAGCTAGCTCTAACCAATAATGTTCTTGCTCATTAACTTTCTAGCTAGCTACTTTGAGGATCGAATAATAGACATATATCGCTTTGGAATATCAATTTATGATCGATATATCTAGTTATCTACAAGTCATTTTGATACGGTGTTGTTGCCTATCAATAGATGTGGCCCAAGAGATTTGGCTTATCAATCATCAATCCACAAACGAACCTTGATTACTTGGAATATTATTTAAACCACACATATGTAAGAGATGGGTTCATTTTTTTAAAATAATCAATAAATTATATATAACGATATATATGCTCGTTATATAAGGTAAACATATGTTTCACACAGCGTCTCAGAGGAACACGTTTGTCTCCCAAGGTACGACAACCAGAACAATATGTACTGCCGAAGATGACTCTCACACCCGAGGTCATAAAGTTTAACGATACGGTTCCAACTTCCAATGAAGCCGTAATAATGTCGATCGGAGTTTGTTTGACCGCTTTTCACAACTTTATACCGCAAAATGGTATTTTAATCTAGCGAATGCATGTATGTTTATTTATTTATTTTTTAACCAAGTAAAATACACTACTCTCGTATCTTTATTAGTATCGAACCAGAGTTTTTCTTTGTTCTTCTGGCGGGCTCATATATCTTCAATAATTAACATAAAGCTCATGTATAATGTATATACAACATTCTAGCTAGGCCCAAACCATATTCAATTCAACAACTATGGATGTGAAATTATCAATATATATTTATCAATTATTGTTAACAGTGTATCTGATTATTACCTTACTGCCCACTTACTTTTATTATATTAACTTCTATCCCAGATTATTCCACTTCATTTCAAACTGGTTATTATTGCAATATGAATTTAAGAGTTCGTCATTTAAAATTATCCGTTTAACTGTTTAAGTCTCACATAAGATTAAAATAAAGTTTTCAGGTTGAATCATAATATTTTCTCCCTTAAACCTTTTTTGTGATCGATGAACAAATTAAAATGATCAAGTGCGTCGGTGATTGTCATTAAAAATAATCGTGATTTAATAACATATAAAGAATCCCAATTCTACATATACAAGTCTATTGCTATTTGAAGATGCATGGCCGAACTATACAATCTAAGGTAGTTGAAATTTACTTTAAATAACCTCTTGCCAAAAGAAAGAAATATACCAGATTTCAGTTGAACACAACAATTTTTATTTATTCTTTCTTTGCTTCTATTAATTAATTGGCAAAATTATACATTATACGTACATACAATATATATAATTAACCGGTCAAGGCCGGGTGGGATCATGCAAACACTTTGGTCGATCAAACTGCATATATATGGGTGCATGAAAGCCACTCAAGCGCACCACACGAACTAGACCACAAATCAATTTTGTGGACATCATTGTTTGACAAGTTAGTTTTGTCACTTTCTCTTTTGGACAAAATATGATTTTGACAAATTAACTAACAACTGCCTTTTTTAAATATTTTACAAATTACACCCACTTAACTTAAATTGTGATCTTTGATTATTGAATATGATTTTTACACGATATGTAAAAGCAAAAGTAGAGGTTACTTGGGTTTAGTAACCAGCCAAACATTTGATTTTGAACACGTGTTGGGTCTTTATTTGTAGTTGTTTTTTAAACGCTATTAATCTATTTTAAAAACTTAATATATATGTCTAAGATCACTAAGGCCCTGTTTATTTTTTTAAGCTAGAGATTTAATTCTGAATCTGAATACCACATCTGAATGTTAAAAGGTGGTTCAAATGTCTGAAATCTGAATCATTAAGAGGTAGAGGCTAGAGACGAACCTCTAGTCGTCGGAGATGGATCCTTGTCTCCGGGTTAGAAGTTAATGGAGGCCGGAGACAAACGTATGTTTTTTTTGGGTTAAGAGGTTTTCAGACCCACTAAAAGCTCTTACTAGTTCAGATGTTATTAAGACGCTGAACCTCTTAATGCCAGAAAAAAACAAACAGCCCCACGTCTGATTACATCTGATCGAATCAGACGTTTTCCTCTATTCAGAGAAAAAAGGCAAAAACAAACAGGGCCTAACATTTTAGTTCAAATATTTTGCTTTATTTTTTAAATATAAGGGTAACATTAAAAAAAACTCACTTCATCTCATTTTTATTTAACTATTCATCCCCTATAAAACAATTTTTTTGAGTGAAAGGGAGATTTATAGTTAAATTACTTAATTAAATAAGTTATAAATATAAGGGGCGATTAGTCTAGCTTAAAAGTTAATTTGAACGGTAATTTTATTATTTAAGATAATATTTTACCTTTTAAAAAAAAATCAACTTAATACCACATTATTACCACCCAACCTTGCATTTTCAAGGATTTGCACTCATAGCTTCTTTGTGAGGGTGATCACCGGATGTTACTAGTTAGGTTATAAAGCCATGTTTAATATATATATATATATATATATATATATATATATATATATATATATATATATATATATATATATGTGTACTAATATGATGGCGAAAGATACATACAAATTGGATTTGAAAAATTCAAACCATCAAGTAGGGTGGAGTTATAAAGAGCCAGGGGTATCCTGTGATATCTCTCAGGCCCTCAATTTTTGTTGTGAAATGCAACTTTCATTGATTTAAGTATCGGAATACCTTTTTTTACCATTTTAAGTATCGGGATACGAATAAAACTACAAAACCTTTGAATAAGAATTTTCTTTTGGTATACCCCTGAAATTTTATTTAGATCCGTCACTGCAAACTACAAGCTACTAATTATCGATCATTAATAATTCGTAGTATCTAACTGACAAATAATCTTAAATTTTACTTTTGTTGTCATCACAATTTCAATAGTAAAATAATCATACAATTTATGTATTCTATCTTTAATTGTGCTAGTGGTTTGTCCTTTGACAACAAAACAAAAGTGAAATAGCTTATTGAGAAAAGGAAGTAGAAGATAGAGTAGAGATCAAATACAAATTGGACTTTGCCTAAAGAGCGTAAAAGGTTTTTAAGTTATCTTAAAATTGGGTCATACAAACTTCAATTGAGCTTATTACAGCAGTGTTGACACCGTCTTGTTAAAGTTTACCATCTTAGATTCTAAGGTTTAGTTTTAGTCTTAGGTTTTAGTTTTAGATTTAAGGCTTTAATTTTTTTTGGGGTGGGGATAAGATTTATGGAGGTGGGTGAGAGGGTTTAGGGTTTTTCTTTGAGGGTGGGGGGTAGGTTTTTGGGGTGAGATGTGAGGAGAGTTTGACGATAAGGTTCTAACGTTGTTGAAATGAGTTTAATTGAAGTTTGGTTAACTTGATTTTTGTATGATTAGATACTAGGTTTAATACCCGTGTGTTACACACGGGTTAAATAATAATATTTGTAAAAAAATTATAATCATTATGTTTATAAATATTTTATATTTAAGAAATTTTACTCTATCAACTTATGCATGCATGGTTAAAATTCCATTTAATTTCCCACCCAAATTTCCTAATATAAAAAAAAATCCCTCTAAAAGTAGCCCCTAAAAATTAGAATTATTAGATAGATTACCTTTAATCCCTTTTAGGCAAAATCACATATGTAAGAACATCGTATTGGCGTAAAAGATAATATATATTTGTCAAAAAGATTTCGACATGGAAAAAGTAGGAAGTGACGTTCAAATGGGTTGTCGGTGTATGATGTTACGTTTTAACTAGTGAAATTGGGGGCACTATGTAATAAATAATTTTGAATTAAAAGAGAAGTCACATGAATCATGTTTTGAACTTGTTCTGTAGATGAGGTGGTTTTTTTACTTTCGTTTGTTAAACAACCTAATCATAAATATAAATAGTGACAATGTCTTATGTTTAATCTATTTGATTATAAAGTTGCAGCATGCATATTGATCACGGTTATGGTTTCCAATTAATGCATTGTGAAAACATAATATATTTTTAACGTTTGAATGGTAATTGCATGACCCTACTTTAGATGATATGTAGTATTTCAATCAGGTCTATCTATCATATTTTAGTTAAGACCGGACCCTTAATCTCACAGGAGAAACATACTTTAGGTGAGAAACTCCTAGACACAACATGAAACCCTATTTTTTTTTTCTTTTGTCATAGGTGGCCTTAAACCCGATCTATCTCTACATTTTTATGATGTCTTGGTAACTCGCACCAACCGCTAAAGACGGTGATCATTAGTAATAATCGTTCCATCTTCTAGTTTAATATTTGGTAAACTCTAGTTTCCGGTAGCCGTGCACAAAAAAAACCGGTTCCGGAACCGACCAGGTCTACCCAAACCAGAACCGGATCCGGTCGTACCCGAACCGTAGGGTAGGGCTGGCAATTTCTGACACGGACACGATAACACGACACGAAACGACACGGAATTAACAGGTTTCGTGTTTGACCTTAACAGGTGCCGTGTCATTAACAGGTTAACACGATAAAGACACGTTAATTATCGTGTCTTAACAGGTTAAAGATCTGTTAACACGATAGGTCACCTGTTAATATTTATTTATATGAAATGTTAGTGGAGAATGGAGATGAAGATGGACTTTAATAGACTTTTAATCTTTTTTTCATATTCGTTTATCAAGTATTATTATGGATAAATACTATTTTTATGTAATTTTGTTGTTTTGTGTCTTAAGAATTATCATATTAAGTCATATTTATTATTTAAGACTTATAAATTTTTTTGAAAATTTTAATTTTTTTAAAATTGAGTTTTTATCGTGTCTTATCGTGTCTTATCGTGTAACCTGTTTTTTATCGTGTTCGTGTTCGTGTTTGGAAAAAATGACACGATAAGTTATCGTGTCGTGTTCGTGTTTGACCTTATCGTGTTCGTGTCTTATCGTGTTCGTGTCTTATCGTGTCGTGTCTGACACGATATGCCAGCCCTACCGTAGGGTACACATGGGTTCCGGCTTCTCCAAGAAAGTGGAACCGTACCCGGAACCGAACCGGAACCGCTGGAACCGGTTCCACCTCAACCCGGTCAAAACCGGACCCAAACCTACCCGGAACCGAAAAAAACCCGGCTAAACCGGTCAAAACCCGATCATACCCGGAACCGAACCCGACCCTACCCGGTTCTTGACTTTGTTGACCAAAACCGGAACCGGTTCCTACCTGGAACCGGTTCCTAAAACCCGGTTTGTGCACGGCTAGTTTCCGGTATGAGTGTATGAGTGATTGAAGGCCATGAATTTCAACCCATTAGCCCAGTAGTCAAGGTCCAATGCCATATTGCCATTGGGATGTTTTTGGGATTAAGCTCATTAACCCAGCAGGCCCAACAAGCCATAGGCCCAACAACCCAACTTAGATCCAGGATCGATTAAAGTAGACCGCAATGGCGCAATTTGGTTAATGGTAAAAGTCAGGGTACCAAGTAAAAATCAGCACTTCTGTCAAAAAAATATGTACGGGGCCAGTATATTGAAAGAGTTTATGCAAAAACAAAGTCTGATGTTTTGATACCAGTTGCTAGGTGTATATCGACAATCACGGTCACACAAACATGAATAACAATCACAAATGTAAAAATATGATAGCGTCAAAAGAAAATGAAGATGCAGATTGTTAGTTGTTTGATCTGTGTGATTTTCGTCACCGTTGAGCATATTTGTATTAGGTTTTCAAAGAAATTACCGTACATAATACATCTATACATAGCAAAAATCTATCTATGGTTCTAGCATGAATATCAAGTTATTCTTGAAATGGACCCTTAGATATGGGCCTAAAACACCCATTAGCAAAAGGTTATACTAACAATTTCTTACTTTTTAACTTGGGCTAAACTAGACGTTAGAAAAAAAACATCCACACGCTTACATTAATCAATCCTTATTTTTTAGCCAATAGCCCAATACTCCGCACCAGCGTAACTCCAAATATTATACGTGAAAACATTCAAGTTACTACACGTGGGAATTTTCTTTGATTAGACGTGGTCATTACGTTAACATGCTTAATGTGCAGATTTTAATGAATCTCTTATCGTTATATTAAAAAAATAATAATAATAATATGTTAATTCAAGTCTGTGATTCATACAATGAATGAACATAATAATAATTATCGTTACATATGTATAAGAGCTATCGCAATTACTGAGAAAACGAAACATTTCGTTGTTGTCTTTAAGAGGATGACTGGAAGCTTCAAAACTATTTTTAAATTTCAGAATGATTGGATAGGACAAATGCATAAGTATTATTTATTTAATAATTTAATATTTAAGGGAAAAATATTTGTTTTATAATAAAAATTTTAAAGGTCAAATTAAATGTAATATTTCACCATTGTATGAGTTTATAGAGCTAAATCTTTAACTATTAAATATTTGTAAATTCTTAAACATAATGGTTACAACATAATTAATGGCTATAATTTTTTTTATAAATATTATTATTTAATCTGCACATAACACTTAAATATTAAACCTAACAATATATTTTTTGTTAGGTTTAATGTCTTAATATGTTACAAAATGAATCATATATGGAATAATTTAGGATGTTTATTTTGATATTCGTGTTGTTTGACTATTATTCCAGAAGGGTCTAATGTCTTAATATGTATTGATAATAAGCTATGTACACCATACACGTATCACTATATGATATAAACGTACGTATTATATAGGATTGTTCAAATTAAATCGTTTATCTAATATTATACCACGTTACAGGCTTACATGAAAAAAATTATTTTTGAAAGTTGAGTGTTGTAATACGGGTTTTCATACATGCATGTGTTCAAGTACTACATACACCATCGATCCCTACTCGCATGGGGTGTCGGAGGTGCAGCTGTACATGCAGCCTGTACGGGTAGAGGTTTACCATCATGTAATCGTGTTTATATAGCCCTATAATTTATGACCTAACGATCAATAATTCTTGTTATATTTTTTGAAAATTGGAGACTTCAAAATAACCTTATGTCCTTATTCTTGCAAGTTAATATTAAACTCATTGAAAACATATGACTCACTTTATTTTAAACTAATATATTTCATCTCTTTCAACCCGTTATCCATAAAAAGTACAAATTGACTTGTTTTGTACGTGTAAGCATGTGGTAATTAATTACTTTAATTATATATATAATAATACATGTACTGCTAAAAATCTAAATAATAAATGCATAATTACGTACGTGGCTACATCCTAACAGCCAAGATGCATCTCCACCGTTGATTCGCTTGTGTAACCTCACCCACCAAAATGTGACAACAACTACTCTCATCAAGCATCTATATTATTGGTCTATATTTGGGCCATGACTATGTCTTGCACACATCTTAAATTGGCCGTAGTTGTTAGGGAGCTACAAAATTAGACAAGTGTATGACTTTCAAAAGTCTAAAATGTTGTTTTTGAACTCAAAATTGTGGCCACAATTATTTTGATTTTCAAACCAAATTTGTATCATATTAAATTCGGATGTAATCCGGGCCGGGTGAGAATAAGGATTGTTATAGCGACTGAGTATTTTGCGAATAATTACGGTATGAGACGATGATGTTTGACCATATATGAAAATTGGAAAGTAAGGTGGTTGGTTTGTGATATAAACATAGATACAAAGCACATGCATGATGATACGCCAAATAGCTAGGCAGTTTCCGGGAGCCCAACATAACAAATTTTATTTATTTCATGATGAATAATTTTATATATTATGCTAGAAACTTGTGCATTATTACCTGGAGGACTGGAGGTATATTAAGTAGTTAAGTCGTCGGTATTAATTATTGACTTTTACAAAGACAATTTGGTCTCTTAAAACTAAAACGTAATGCAAAAAGACAATCTCGTCATACTCAAATGTATTATAATATAATATAAATACAAATTACGTACAACTACTTTTAAATAATGATAGATAGATATTACAGGCAATTAATCAAATATATACTCATTGTTCCTAGCTACGTACAGAAATTAATAATTTAATACACGGCCGACCAAAGCTTTAAAAAACTAATTAAATTGTTTGACACTTGATCATGCATATGGTTGTTCAAAATTCCGGCCCCACCTACATATCTGGTATAAAATGTGGCTTGTATATAATGTACACGTACTAGCTATATATATAGCATGCATATTAATTTCATAATAACAAGCTAGAACAAATTAAATGGGGGTTTCAGGAACATTGGAGTACATATCAGAGTTGATGAACAACGGCCATAAACACAAGAAAAAGAAGAAGCAATTGCAGACAGTTGATTTAAAGGTCCGAATGGACTGCGATGGTTGCGAGCGTAAGGTCAAGAACACACTCATGTCTCTCTCTGGTAACTATTTAATTAATTAAATACAACATTTGATGTTATATATATATATTTTCAAATATTGATGGTTGTATGTATGTTTTGGAATGGAAATTGCATGCAGGAGTGAAGAAGGTTGAAATAGACAGGAAACAACAAAAGGTAACAGTTAGTGGTTATGTGGAAGCAAAGAAGGTGTTGAAGAAGGCTAAGTCAACAGGTAAAAAAGTAGAAATATGGCCATATGTTCCATACACACTTGTGGCACAGCCTTACGCGGCGCAAGTATATGACAAGAAGGCTCCTCCTGGTTATGTTAGAAAGTTAGAAACCATCCCAGCTTCTTCTGATGTAACTGTAATTGAAGACCCTTCTACCACTTACACAACCTTATTTAGTGATGATAATCCTAATGCATGTCTTGTTATGTGATTAAGAATAATAAGTATATATAAAAGTTGGTTGTTAAATGTTAAATTAATTAATATATATGGTCGATCTTGTTATTTTGAAGCATTTTGCTACTACTGTATATAGGTATCTAGCTTGGAGCATGTTTCTGGGTGTACAAATGCATGACAATGTAATCGTTTTTAAGTATTTTTAATATAAAGTAAAGTTTACAATTGTTTGATATGATGTAACACACTGCAAATCTAAAATACAGGATGTGGACATGAGTGATCTAAATTGATGATATAATATCATGTCTTAAATATGTTTTATTTGTCATGGACGCATTGATTGTGGATGAGAGGAAAACTTCACTTGTTAAACGTGTTTAGGTGGTAATAATTTCAAGATGGATGATCTGTTGGGAGTTTTCACTCGGGCACCTCCTAGGTAGCAAATCGAATAATGTTAATTGGTGGTGTGAGAGTCGGGATGTTACATTTGGCCATTATATATATGTTAATGTTCTTTTTTTGAACAACACAAGCACGCGAACTTTGTTTTGTTAAATTTTGTCCGGACAAAGTTGGAACACACAACTTTTTGTTGTGAGATTTTACTCTACCACTAAATCTTAACACGACCCACCCAGATGTTAATTAGTTAATGTTATGGTCATTTTTCGTTTAACGGAGATCTATTGTGGAATAAAGTGTGGAACTTGAGAACGAGTGGGTAAGATATTTAGTTATTTACTCGGATATAATATAAAATTCAGAAATAAAAAAAAATTGAGTTTTATGTTTGACTTTAAAGTAAAACTAGTTACAAAATCAGTCCGGACGATGCGACGGATAGATCTCACATATTTGACTTCGTCTCACTAGCTACTTGATAAAAAAGATGTATTAGTGTGTAAATTTATAATGTGTCACATATACATTAAACGATCGAGATATATCTAAATTCGCTTTGTAAAGTTGAACGTTAGCCAACACTTTTTTTTTCTAATTCACTTTTACATTTTATATTTTTTTCTTTATTGACTTTATTTTGTTTTTATTAAATATTTAAAATATCTTTATGACCTCGTAACGTATAAGACATAATACTATATTTTATCCATGTCTAACGATGTTATAGTCATGAACGTAACATGTTTAACGAAGTCACAAATATGTCACGTCAAAACGTGTGGGCACCACATGTTAATGTCACCATCATAACGTGTCGTACGATACATTTCAAAGTTAAAAACGTGTCATCAAAGACTTTTCGCCGCATCGCGCATATCGGGTAAAACGACTACGCCAGTGCAACAAACAACACACATCAAAGTCGGAGACGCTCTTAATGCGTGTAACAAAGTCATAAAAACGACTGCCGCCAAAACATACAACACGTGACTAAGTAAAAAACATTTCAATTTAGATTCGGCCGTTGCGGCGGTTAGTTGTTAAAGCTAGTTCATATTATTAGAGAAGGATTATGGTTATTTAATTATTTGTGATATTTGTGTAGCCTTGTGTGGTGACATGGACTAGAGAGTTAAATGGGAAAAAGGGCTTGTAGTTCACGTGAACGGTTATGTGAACTTTATTACAATTTCAAATTTTATTGTTAAAAGCCTACTTTGTATTTGCATTGGCGGCCCAAAGTTGGAATTGTATTGTCAAAAGAGTTTTTAGTGGGCTAAAAGCCCAATAACATGTGAAAATAAAAAGAGGGTTACGTTAGTCGTTACTCGTTACGTTACTTACGTACACAATTAACGGGGATGTTCACGTTGACGGCAACTATATATCATTCACACCAGCCATAAATTGTTCGTTTTCGACAACCTACTTATCATTTAATCTTCTTATTTGGTCGGTACCTCGACGCCGATCAAAATTGCACACAGTAAAAGGATTTATTAGTACCTCAAAATGGTATTGTTCTGAAAGAAGATGTTTCTGAACGATTGACAACTGGATTTTAAAATACCGTTATATTATGATAGTTTCCGGAATAAATATACCATGTAAACCATAAGGCACCCGTTGCGGCAGCTTAGTTAACAACAGCAACGACTTCAAGAGTCGGTGACCGAGCATCCATGCATCACCAAGAATCTTGACTCCCCCAAGCTTTCATCATGCACATACGACACCACGTATCCATCATCCTCTTCTGAGTTCGCATTCTCCGGGTCTCTTGCAATAAAATATGGTTCCCCACCAAAGCAATATATTGTTTTCATACATCCGGCATGCATGCCATTGTGCACTCATTCTGGTCTTCGTTTCCTTCCGAGGCTTCAATGTCTAGCTTTACCACCCCTGACACCCTCATCAACCTCGATTCCAATGGCCTCTCTTCGGATACGGCTGCATAAACATACCTGCATAATCGCAATTTATTATATGTTAGGCTATATATGATTTTTTCTTATTCTGGGAGATTTAAAAGATTAAACATGGTTCTTTTCGAATCACTTTTGTTTCTAGGTGATGGCTCCTTCGACTAGTGGATGTGCTATACCTCTTATGCAGTTGGACACATCTGGTCAAACAGGTGAATGTTAACATATAAGCATCCATCTTTATAAGTAAAATTTGTATGGTGTAAAAAAAATGAACGTACTACAACCTTTTTATAACTTTTTTACAACTTTTTTTTTCAAACAGCTGCATTAGAAAAAGTTGTATTAGACCTAATGCAATTTTTTTGTTACCTATTGCAACTCTTTTTCAAAGAGTTGCATTTAACAAAAGGTTGCATTTTAAAAATAGTTGCATTATGTAAAAAGATGGCTGCATTATGTAACAAAAAGGTTGCATTGGGTCTAATGCAACTTCACTTAATGCAACTAATTTTTTTACCTAAAAAGATTGCAATAGGCTCATTTTCTTGTATGTGCATTGTTCAAAGAGTTGCATTTTACCTATTGCAACTCTTTTTCAAAGAGTTGCATTTAACAAAAGGTTGCATTTTAAAAATAGTTGCATTATGTAAAAAGATGGTTGCATTATGTAACAAAAAGGTTGCATTGGGTCTAATGCAACTTCACTTAATGCAATTAATTTTTTTACCTAAAAAGATTGCAATAGGCTCATTTTCTTGTATGTGCATTGTTCACATCTGATAGTTCAAGGAGCGGATCAACTAGAAGCAATGGTGGTTTCAAAACCACCAAGCTAGAAATATTTTTACACGGACTTGTTCTTTTTTCCAATGTATGTAGGATTAATCACAGAGAACTCCGTATTTTTAGATGACAAAATGTGCCTGGAAACAACTCCAGTTTCCAAATGAATCTTCACTTTCTCCATGGATCTGATCCACTCGCTCAAAGAAATGTTGGATCGACAATATATTTGGTGCGACAAGCACCTCCACTTCGCCACCCTCCTCATCTGTTTCATCCCATGCATTCACCGTATGAAATATATTAAACCCTGGTACCTCAAACCACCTAATATTTGATTCACCAGTTGCATATCTTGGAAGAACACCGATTCGTGGAACTTTTTGTGTGTCCACATGTACTAACCGTTTTCCACGGATTAGGTTTATGGGACAAAATTGAATTTGAATGTCACATATGATCGCATACTTTTGGGTGATAGCAAGGTCATGTGTTAGAGATGTGTGTTTCATAGAGAAAATAGGTACATCAGGTTGTTTATTTTCTTTTGCATCGATGCGAAAGTAAGTTAGGTATGGACGTGTTGCCCACTAACGAAACGCGAAAGCCTCTTTAGTATTGGGATCGATCTTCAGATGAGCGGTCATGTTCATGGAAAGATTGCCATTAAAATCAATTTGACCCATGGTTATTACATCCCCATTATCTTTGATTTTAAGTGCATATGGAATGTCGGATTCACATAAAGCACAAAGGTTACCTCCTAACAATGCTAAACTAGTGTTAGCCACACCAATGCCTTTTTTAATATCGTAACCACTAAAAACCACTCGTGCACTGAACAATACTGCACGAGCTATAAATGAACCAAGTCCTTGCATGCCTCCAACAATATTTGGAATGGCATGTGATCTGACTTGGTTCTCAAAAAGATACTTGTTTGTCTTCACATATCTACTACAGAAAGTAGCTCGACCGTGAGAGATCCTAATGCAGTGCACCATCCCATCACCGTCGAAGTAATGATATGGGCCATTAGGGGGGAAGTGTGGACTCGGCCCGTTACGTAAGTACACACCACTGAGACATTGTGGGATGGTGCCATGCATGACGTTACACTCGGTTGGGCTAATCTCATCAACCGGGGCCCAATTGTCAGATAGAATGTATGCTGGGTCGACAGAAATGTGAATAGTAGCATCGAGGAACTTGGTAATTGCTCTATCAAGTACATTAAATGTCTTTTCGAGTAACACGAGCTCTGATGGACGTTTTGTCGAATCGACACATGTGGGGTTTGCTTCTCGTTGATGCGTTTTTTGGATTGTTCTCTCGTGTAATTGTTCGTTGATTCTTGAAATGGAAACAACGACGATTGGTCTGCGTTTCGTACGAGAATGGAAGTTGGTGTAGGCATGAGACAATAAAGGTGTATGTGTATGAGACAATTAACGATTCCATTTGTTTCATGTGTTGGTGGTGTTTGTTTCTAAACAAGAAAAATAGATAGATTAAAACGAGAGGTGAAGAAATTAGGACTTAATGTTACGGAACATATATTTGCAGCTCAAATGTACGTTATATCTCCTCGATCTAAGGTTATAAACTTATAAGCAACGATTGAGTACGTAATGCATGTGTACATAGATGCTATAGTTTTTTGTGAAGAGATTTTATTCGCCGTACAACCAGCAAGGTGTCAAGTTGAAACATGAATGCAATAATTGAAGAAGGATTGTAAAATATCTGACAACAAAAAAATCAAATTAATTAGTGCGAGTTGGTAATAACGAGGATTTGTTTTTTATCTCCAAATCAACCAACGCTAGCTATTCGTATACTTAAATTACTCCAAACTATTTTATCTAAATTACTTAAAACTAATTACTTATATCTTGATTTAAACCAATTATATATTATATTATAGACACTACTATTTGGTAAAGTTGGTGAAGAAATCCGACCTTACCTTAGTTATGTATAATTTTGTTTGGTTTCAAACTAAAAAGCTTGGCTGATTTGGTGGTTTTGCTGAAGTTTAATTATACTATAGCTCTCGGGTTCTACTCTTGATTCTGACAACATCATTTTTTTAAGCCTTAAAGACTTGGATAAGGGCCCCTCTAGTGTCGCATGGCGCATGCTGCTACAAAGAGTCAAAGACTCGTTCATCAATCTACTTTTTTTTTAACTTTTAACATCGAATTTAAATTATTGTTATTTTAACCACTGATAACTTCACGAATTTACAACTTTTATTCCTTACTCTACTTTGATATATTTACGGATTTGATCATTCGGCTTGACTTGGTTATCGTTTTTACCTTTAACTTTCAATATTTCTTCGTGTTTAATATGTAACACATTATGATTTTACACTGTAACATACGAGACCCACTATTTTAATTTGACATATTTACGACTTGGATCCTCCGGTTTTGACTTGGTTATCGTTTTCACCTCTAATTTTTTTTATATTTCTTCGTCTTTTAATACGTGACACACATTACAGCTTTGTACCGTGACGTACGAGAACATATTTGACGAAGTCACATACGTGAGACCCGACCACGTGACCCTACTTTACTTTGACATATTTACGACTTGAGTTTTTCGTGTTTGACTTGGTTATCGTTTTAACATAAAACTTTTGATATTTCTCCATCTTTTAATACGTGACACATTACGGGTTTGTACCGTGACGTACGAGCCATCACACTTTTTCTTATCAACGTATTTGACGAAGTCCATATATGAGACCAGAACACTTGACCCGACCGCTACATCGCACGACTTGATCTTAAATCTAGTTACATCTTATATAAGAAGTAAGTGCTAGTCTTTATGAATAAGTTAATCACAAATCACATGTTGACATGACGTGATTAGGGATGAGCTTTTGGTACCGAGTACCGGTATCGATACCATCCCGGAACCGTCCCGATACCGTACTGACTTAACAATATCGGTACCGGTACCGGTACCCACTTTTCCTGAAATTCGGTACCGGTACTAGGCGGTACCGGTACCGGTACTAGGCGGTACCGGTACCGGTACTTTACCGGTTAGTACCACGTTCGTACCGGTTAAGTAAAAATTAGTTTTTTAGTATATTTTAAATAATTTAAGATGTTATGAATATTGTGTATTACATGCTTAATGTTATAAAGTGTTTTCTTTACAACTTTAAGTCATTTTGTAATATTTTTTAGATTATCAACTTTAAATTTAATGAAGTAAATATGATTTTTAATTAATTTATATCATATTTCATTTCTTTTTCTTATATTCAAGTATATTATCGTATAGCTATATTAAAAAGTATAAAACTAAACCGAAATAAGCAAATAAATTTTATTAAAAAAATATAAAAATGAAACCGGTACCAACGTGGTACCGGTACAGTCCCGCTAAATTGGGTACCGGTACCCACTTTTCTTAAAACTCGGTACCGATACTAGGCGGTACCGGTACCCGTCCCGATCTCATCCCTATACGTGATGGCTCTAATTTGAGATCCATATAAAAATATCTCGATTTTAGTATATTCAACTTATGGTTATTATTATTATTATTATTATTTAAAAAAGTTAAAGAAAGTTGAATAACCCAAATAAGGTTACATTTAACACGCCATTAATATATATGAACTTTGCAACTTTGAATGTTATATAATGGTAAAAGACTTAGTTTTTTTAAAAAAGAATTTCAGTTTAATTTTCAGAGGGATATTGAGAACAAAGAAGAGACTTATGACAATACAAATTTGATCCCTGAGCCAAACGTGATACGTAAGTTTGTTGTCATGCCTATGAACGGGCGAGCTAGTGAGTTTACAAGAATTAGAGTCGAATCTTTTTTAAAATAGATTTGGTTGGACTACCCAACGGTATCCTTGTTCACAAAACAAGACCATCCATATATGTAGAATTTCCCTAAATTAATTGCATATAGTCGTGCTAGATCTATCCATCTATCGTCTCATCAGAGAAACCGTCCAAAGAATACACAAGTTCCTATTATTTTAATAATAAATTGATCAACTTGAAATGAGTCCTCAAAATCATATATCCGAAGTTTTCAGATAGTTGTTGTCACAGCCGATTCAATGTCCGAATCTGTATTTTAAATTTCGGTTACCCGAAATCTTATATACATATAATAAAAAGTAGCAAATAAACAAATAAGTTCAACCTTCCAATATACTAGTTTCAACATATCATGATGACATAGTTTTAGGTTAAGTTTGAACTTAACTTCATATCACAAGAAATTTAATTTGACAAAAACAATAGCTTGAATCTGTAAGATTATATATTAAACATGTGTTTAATTTATTGGTAGGTACCCAAAGTATACCTGACAATTGTGACTAAATAATCTCGAAAATAGACTTTTTGATGTATTTGATATCGTTGGTGAAGAACAAAAACATCATCAAATTAACTTGTTTTTTGAAAATTGGCTTTGAACTTGAAACAACTCATTGTTTACACGTTTCTTGAATTATGAAAACTTGTGTTCTTGGACCCTAGCCAACGAATCATCCAATTAATCCATCTCTATCCAACTCCCATAAACCTCAAAAGTCAAAACTTGCTTCAGTTTTTTCAAAGTCAACTTTATAATGCATTATACATTTGACTTTTGTTTATATCATTCAACGATATTATTTATAGTAAGAGGGTCATCAAGAATGTGATGCCCCTAGTTACAAGCCAATTGCTCGATACTAACCAAGGGTGAGCATGAAACCGAAAAACCGATCCGAAACCAAAAAAACCGAAAAATCAAACCCAAAAAACCGAACCCAAATAGAAACCGTGGGTTCTGGGTTTAATTTATAAAAAAACCGAACTTTTGGGTTGGGTTTGGGTTTTGTTAAAAAACCGATCCGTAAAAACCGAACCGACCCAATAATGTTTATGTGTCTGCTAAATTTCATATATGTAAGACCCATCAACTATGTTATGTAAAACCCTATATTGTAATACATTATTATATGATCATATTACATTTTATTGGTGGTTTTTTGTCGAAGCAAGAGGACATTCAAAATTTTGTTTATGGTTATTGTTTTCTGAGTAAACATTCTTTTGAAATGTGGTTGATTTTTAACGTTTAAACTTATGAAAACATAAATTTAAACTTTAGTATTATAACATGTTTTATTGAATCATTAAAAGTTGTATTTATAACTTGTATTTAGTACTAAAAAACAATAAATTTAAAGCCAAGTTAAAAAAACCGAACCCAAACCCAAACCCAGTCCGTAAACCCAAAACCCAAAACCGAAAAACCCAAAACCCATGGGTTTTTGAAAACACAAAAACCGAATTTTTGGGTCTGGGTTCGGATTGAGTCAAAAACCGACCCAAACCGACCTATGCACACCCCTAATACTAACCGCATGGCCGATAACCTTTGCCAACCGATTAACTAATAATTTTCCAATGATCTTATTATGCAAATTAATTAAGATAATAATTATATTTAAACTTAGGACACGCGATGCAACGTCAGATTACGTTATTGGCCGGATTCGTATGTAGTTACACATGTTATTTATTCCGATTTATGGCCTTATGTGAAAGAAAATCACCAATATCACCTAGGTTTCCTTTTTATTTTTAACACTAGGTTTAATACCCGTGTGTTACACACGGGTTAAATAGTAATATTTATAAAGAAATTATAACCATTATATTTAACAATTTGTAAATATATAACATTTAAGGAGTTGGCTCCATCAACTTGCATGGTGAAAAATTTAGCTAAATTTTACCTCCCAAACTTCCTATTATAGAAAAAAAAAATCCCTCTAAAAATTGCCCCCTAAAAGTTTGATTTATTAGATAGATAACTAGATATAGACCGGGCCGCGCGATGCGGCGGCCGGGTCTCGCGGATATAACATTGTCACATGCATTAATAACAAAAGTTTCTCTTGCACGTTACGGTGCAAAGTAAAAATGACGGACATATTAAAAGACGGAGATATACCAAACATAAATGTTAAAATGAAAATTAAGAAAAACACGAGAAGGTCAATGTCGGAACTATGCCAAAATAGAGTAGGAGCAAAATTGGTAAACATATTAAAGTTTAGTTGAGAACCAAAAACGAAAAGATGTGAAAAACAAAGGAAAATAATAATTAAAAAAAGTTGGAAAAAACAATTAAAAAAAGTTGAAAAAAACAGTTAAAAAAAGTTGAAATAAATGTTGCTAGTGGGTTTCAAACCCAAGGCATGAAATAGTAAACAATGCGCTGAAACCAGCTGATCCACCAACACATTTGTTGCAGAGAGTCAAAAGATTTCGTATATAGCTAGAAAAAAAGTCAGGATTTTGAAAAAAAAATAAAAAACAAAAACTAAAAGCAACCAATTGTAAAATGACACGTGGCAAGAGGTTAATGGTCGGCCAACAACCGACCTTATATCTTAGGAAGTTTATAAATAATTTAAAAAATCACAAATAACACTTTAAATAGTTTTTCTGTAAAATTTCCTCTCTAGCCGTGAGGCCATTTTGTGTTAGGTATTAGAATAGGAATAATTAATCTACTATTGTTTTTTTCAAGTTCTTTCATGTTTTAAAAGTCCTTAAATATTTTTGTGTTTTTTAGGCAATTTTTTTTAGAAATTGATCCATCAAACATTTAATTTCATCACAAGTTTTTTTTTCTTTTGACAAATAATTTATTTTCTTAAACGGGAATTTGGGCTACAACTGATCGACAGGATCCCTGTTAGAAAAAAATTTATCTTATGTAAGAAAACCTTATTACTCAATCTGAAATCTCTATTTTTATCACATGTTAGATTTGAACTCATGACCTTTTTATTTGTGTTTGATTTCGTTCCTTAACTACTTAAATTGAAAATCATAAATAGTTAGTAATATACATTGGGTGATTTTTAATAGCTACTAGAATTATTAAACTAGAAGAAATGTCATTAGCTTGATTAAAATCAACAAGTTTTTATGATGTGCCCGTTTGCGTCGATGGTGTGAGAGAGAGTGGCTCAATGGTGTGGGGTGTCCATTTTTTGTCATAATGGCCTAAGAGAAGTTAAGGAAATCACTGAAGAAGAGGTTGGGAACAATAAATTGAAAATGGCAGTTTGTGCAATCGTTATGGCGACCTGCTGGAACATCTGGCTTGCCCGAAATGATAGAACTTTTAACGGTATCCCAGTGGTGGTCCAGAATGTCGTAGACAAAATCAAAGTTCATGTCTTTGCGTGGTTGAAGTCTAGGGCAAAATTAGTAGATTTAATGTGGCATAAGTGGTGTAATTTTTCGTTTGTAAATTTCCCTCTGTAACGTTGTCATGTTGTACGTGGTTGTCGTTATTTGGCCCTAGCTTCTTGCTAGTGGTTCGTTTTAATAAATTCTAGCCGTTCAAAAAAAAATCAACAACTTTTTGGTTACGAAACTTCCAACTTTTTATTTGATTACATACATAGGATTTGGATAATGTCCGATGGGGAGAAGCAGACACTCACAAAGCAAACAAATTCGACATCCATTATTAGCATATAGATGCGGTCAAAGTTATGGACAAATATCAGCTCCTTTTTGCTGTTCACCAAATTAAAACATACATAGCCAGGTCTTTTTCAGCAAAGTGGCTTAGCTTTGTCGCCTCGGTGTTTAAATTTTACAACAAATATATATTACATGTTTTGCTAATCCTAATCCATTTTCATAATAGTGATTAGAACTAGGGTTTTGAAAATATAATATTCATGATTAAATTTGTGTGTTTAGATATGACAAAATACAAAACAAAACAATACAATGTAGATGTTAGAGTGGCCACACCCAAAAGGGCAACGTCACATATCCGTTATGATGGTAACATGAAGAGTCGGTGACATTTGTGACATGAAGAGACATATTTTTTTTGAACGACAGTGTGGTAGTGTCCTCTTCACTAACACGCAGTAGGTTGCGTATATTAAAATATTTTTATTTGAAAGGTAATATTATTAAAGAAGCAAGAAATCTTGATCACTAGCAAGACGATAGGACCAACAAAACAAAACCGAAAGAGGTACATTGAAATATTGAATAGCAAAGCGGATTTGTTTGCTCACTGCTGCTACGTGTCCGTGTCTCTGATGCTCAAAACTTAAACCAAGAAGGGACAATTTGTTTTCTCATTGCCACGTATCGGTGTCCCTGTCTTTTTTTTTTAATTTGTTCGATCCAATTGTAAGAAGAGGCTATAATTTTTTTTAATATATATTACTTTTATAAATCAAATAGAAAATTATTTGCCGCAACATACGGGTAAAAAATCGAACTCGTGTTTTGTAACAATCGGTGTTACAACTGTCTACGGAACTTTTATTTAACTTAATTTCCATGCAAGTGTTTTGCTCATGACATGTTTTGATTATGTATATGATGAAACATTGCTTGAAATTTGAAAAGGTTTAAAAATCTTAAGAAAAATTCTATAAAACAACATTTCTATTAAATCAAGTCTTACAAATTTAAAATGAGCCGTTCATTTTTTTTAAATGAAGTATTATAAGAAAATGTTCACGATGCACATTTGAGAGTTTAATATATTTACACAAAAAAACTAATTGGTGTTTTGTAACGATGGATGTTACAAACATTATTTTTTTTTACTTTTTATGTGTTTTTCTATCATATATTTCGACCAAGCGTTAGATTTCACCACCGCTTTGCTTTGGGTTAGTCGGTTCATGCTTTCGATCCAACCTAATATACTTGATGCTTGATTTTTTTTTTACTTTTTATGTGTTTTTAATTGATTATTTTAATAAAAATGAACATATTTGATACGGTTATGTTTCCGTATCAATTTCACAGTTAAAACTAAGTTCGTTGCGTATAAAATGTGCCTGTGAGATTTTGCGGACATGTTTGCTTTTTTACTTCGGTCATAAAATATAAATTCTTTGACTTTAATAATTCAAATTATAAATTGTATACTTATAGTTTTCTACTTTTCTTAAACCAAAATCTATTTTTCAAATCTTTGCAACAATGAAATGGTTTTTAAACTTTATTGTCATGTAACATTAAAATAAATATTCTTTTCGTAACACTTTATCAGTTAGTGGGTCCATTGTAAGCCATCATCGGTCAATATCTCTGTTTCTTAAAAATATAAACTTGAACAACCAACCAATTCAACACGTTTCATTTAAAGCCTATTCAACTTGCTCGATCATTTGTTTTCTCTTCAAAACCTTATTCATTTCCCTTCTCATTGTCACAAAAAATGGCTACAATTCCCGTTTTGATGCACATTTCCTACGCCAAAACCTTCAAATCTCAACCAAGTTCCATCGTCTCGGTTTTCAAAGTCAGCGAACGGATACGCGTTACGCCAACCACAACAAAGACACCAAGCCCGCAGTTTAGTCTAGTGGAAAAAATGTTTAACACACTTGATAGAGCCATCGTCAAGTTTCTTGATCCTCCTCTCCACCTCTCCGTCGACCCGTGTTACACTTTGACCGATAACTTCTCACCCGTTGATGAGTTGAACCCAACCGAATGTGAAGTCGTGTTTGGGTCCATCCCTCATTGTCTAAATGGTGTGTACTTACGTAACGGACCAAATCCACAGTTTATCCCTAGTGGTCCACAACATTACCTAGATGGAGACGGGATGGTTCATTCGATTAGGTTGTTTAACGGTCGAGTCACTTTTTGTAGCCGATACGTTAAGACCAACAAGTACTTGTTTGAGAATAGAGTTGGATCTTGCATTGTTCCGAATGTGATTGGTGGTATGCAAGGACTTGGTCCTTTTGTTGCTCGTGCAGCGTTGTTCTTTGCGAGGATTGTAACAGGGCATTACGATATTGGTAAAGGCATTGGTGTTGCAAACACGAATTTAGCCTTTTTTGGTGGTAGGGTGTATGCGTTATGCGAATCAGATGTGCCATACGCGATTAAAGTCGAGGAAAATGGTGACGTTATAACATTAGGTCCCGATGATTTTAAAGGAAAGCTTTGTATGAACATGACGGCTCACCCGAAGGTAGATCCCAAGACTAACGAAGCGTTTGCGTTTCGTTATTGGGCGACGTATCCGTATGTAACTTACTTTTGGTTTGATGCAAATGGAAATAAGCAAAGGGATGTCCCTATTTACTCCATGAAGGGACCTTCTTTAACTCATGACTTGGCAATCACTAGTAAGTATGCAATTGTTTGTGATATTCAACTAGGCGCGCATCCGATGAACTTGATCAATAAAGGAAGGTTCGTAAGCGTAGACGAGACTAAAGTTCCAAGATTAGGGGTTCTACCGCGGTATGCAAAGGATGAGTCTGATATCAAATGGTTTGAGGTGCCGGGTTTCAATATATTTCATGCGGTCAATGCATGGGACGAGACGGATGAATATGGCAACGATGTCGTGGTGTTGGTGGCACCGAACATATTGTCGTTGGAACATTTCTTTGAACGGGTGGATCTGATCAAAGCGTCCATGGAGAAAGTGACAATTCAGTTTAGTACAGGGGTTGTGTTGAGACAAACTTTGTCCACAGATAACTTGGAGTTTCCTGTGATCAATCCTGCATATGTTGCTAAAAAGAACAGGTAAGAAAAACAGTATTATTGTTAGGAGTGTTATTAGATTTTAATAATCCTAACTATGGTGTTTTGCCGCTGCCACTTCCAACTAACACTTAATGTGTCACTCCGTTTTTATGCCACATAAGTATGTCATGTAGGATAATAACGCCACGTGGACAAAAGCGGAGTGACACGACAAGTGAAATGTTAAGTTGAGAATGGTGATAGTGAAGATGCTAGTTGGGAGTGGTAACGGCATATACCCAATAACACATGTTATCACAACCTGCACCTTACAGAATTACACGATACACCGTGGGGTGCTCCTAAAGCACTAAAATACAACCTTTTGGCTACGAGTATACGAATTTATTCCACGCGGCCTGAGAACACTAAACATTAGTAATACACGTAAGTCGAATCAATAGGACGTCTTATGAGAAGAAATTTCGGTTATGCAGGTACGTTTATGCAGCGATTTCTGAGAAAACGCCGATAAAATCAAGGATGATGAGGACAATAGGGGTGGCAAAGCTTGACATTGCGACATCAAAAGAAAACAATAACAAAAACAAAGAACCACATGACTACACGGTGGCAAGTCGGATTTACGGAGAAAATTGTTTTGGAGGTGAACCATTTTTTGTTTCGAGAGACCCCGAGGATTCAAATCTAGAGGAAGATGATGGATATTTGGTGTGTTACGGGCATGACGAAAACACGGGTGAGTCAAGGTTTTTGGTGATGGATGCACGGTCACCTGATCTAGATGTCGTTGCGGCTGTCAAGCTGCCGCAACGAGTGCCTTATGGTTTACATGGGCTGTTCATTAAAGAAAAAGATCTTACTGCACTATGATGATAATCCAACATTTTATGCATGTTATGTTACCATTGGTGGTTGTAATTAACATGTTCAAGAGTATTACGTAGAACAAATTAGATATTAATTTTTGTATTTTCAACTGTAGCTTCACCTTTTGTTCTTATTCTTTATTAATAATGATATTGATTGTCTTTTTCTTTCGAAACTGTTACAGATTTAATTATTTCTAAGGACCGGTGTTGTGAAAAATTGTGTTAACTTTTACAGAATAACTGTTTTGTCCTTACTATCAGAGGACACATGTGATGTGAAGAAGCTAAAATAAAAGGCTAAAATACGATTAATGTGATTAGTATGTAACACAATTAAAAACGAAATATCACAAGCATTGATATAGGTTAGAGAGACACCCAATCATTCAATCTATATGATTGTACTGATTTATATGAGTCGTAAGGTACATGAAGTACTTGTTTTGTACGACTCGTATTATTATATAAAATATTTCTTTACGAGTCGTAATAATGTATTTGAGTCGCATTGATCTTTAAAATATATTTTCATAATTATTTGACATGACTTTCAATACAAAATAAATGAGCTTTGTTTAATATTATTAAAATACGGTTGGTGAATTTTTAATCTTTTTAACGGTAAATATTTTAGTGGAATTTAAATCTATGACTTTGGGTATTTTAAAGGTTTTGTCTTTATCAATGGACTATATCAACTTATTGATAAAATACGATTGGTGAGGTGATGACGGTGAATTTTGAAAAGAGTTTATTAAAGCTTAAGAGCGACGCAACGCAACTTAGTTTATATGATACTGTAAAAATTGTAAAAATGTGGTTGGTGATGAGATAGAAATTTTATCAAAGTTTACTACCAACACAAATTAGTTTATTTAGTATTGTTGATGTGCATGTAGTTGATAATGAAACTTAGAGTTCTGGAAAGAGTTTTATCAAAATTAAAGACCAGCACAAATAAGTTTATCTTATATTGTTAAGCATGTAGTTAGTGTCTTAGTGATGACATTGAGTTTTGTCAAAGTTTTAGACCAACAAAACTTAGTTTAATACCAAGTTACCAACACCAAAGAGTTATTTACTATCATGATCTGGCCTGGTCGACCCAATCATGATATTGAAGGATGGGACCTTTTCTCGAAAAAGAAAAATCCTGCCAACATACGGGCATTATTTTTTGTACCTTAGTACACTGAACATCTATATATATGTTTAAAATATAGTTTGTGATTACATTGTGTTTTGAAAAAGTTTTAAAAATTACAAATTCTATTGTATTCGTATAGGTTTATACGAGCAGTATAAGTTATAACACCATAAATGTCTCGTATGTCTTATTTAGATGTACGTGAGTAGCATAGCTATACAAAACTTATTTATATTTAACATGTTTCAGTTTTGTCGGTTTGAATGAATCTATAGAACATGTATATATAGACTTATACGAGCTGTATAGAAGGTGTTGCAATAACATATATATCAAAGTGTACCATTAACTCCTTAAGGAACCCCCTTAAACACAAACCTGCAAAGGTTGTGACCAGGTGTGTTGAGGCCCTTCAAAACTGTTATGTTTTTCTAATGTTACTTCCACTTTAAAGATGGTCACATTGGTAGAGTTTTTTCACAAAAGATTGTAAATACAAAACTTATTTATCAAAATAGCTTATTTGAAAAATATTTATAAAAGTTTTATTTTAACAAAACGCTATTTAAGAAAATCATGAATAAGTTTCTAACAAAAGTTTACTTTTATACACATCGTAAAATACTTTTTTTGTAAACGTTATTTATTTTAGACTTTTAGTTATTCCAAAAGTTTACTTTTAACAAAACGCTATTTAAGAAAATCATGAATAAGTTTCTAAATGTCATTTTTCTTGTAGTGCAATGTGTGATCATTTTCATTCTTTTTAATATTTTCTAATCCACTTTGCTCCATCATAAAAAAAATCTCTTGAAACGTTTTTTGTTTGATTTTATTTAAGAATTATGTTATTTTTAATCGATTAGTTACTAACAACATACGAACCAAACATGAATTAAGTTCGTATGTTCGGGTTTTTCATAAACAAATTTAAGTCAGTTGGTGGTCGAATATTTGAATTGGTTTAGCTAACGGGTCATGTTCGTTTTGTTTTTTTCTTGCATTTAGGGTTTGGGTTGTGTATAGTTTCATGACAAATTTGTGTATTCACATCGCTACTCCAATAACCTTCTTCTTTTGCATACATTCGGTATACCATAAAATATTAAGATTGATTAATAAGGAATCGATTAGAAGTATTTTGAAAAATAATTCAGAAACAAAAACGTTTATTAAAAATACTTTTAACTTGAATAAAAAAATATTTATGAGAAAAGTAAAAAACAAAAAGCTTATACTAGCCAAAAAAAAGATTTATAAAAGAATCATAAGACATTTAAAAAACTTACTAATAAATTTACGATGCAAACGTTTTTTTTATTAATTTTGTGATAAACATAGAAAAATATCATTTATTTAATTAAGTTGTCTAATCCAATAACAAAGAATTCGCCCATTTTGATAAATATTTATCAAATTACCATTTAATAAATAAGTTTTCTATCTGCATTTTTTTCGAATAAAACATCAAGTTGATCATGTGAGTTTTGTACGTATAATTTGATGTATGCATAGTAGTATATATTATATATAGTACATGAAAGAGGGTTAAGTTGATCATGTGAGTTTTGTATTATACTTGATATGATGATGATGAGATAGGTACGAATGAAATAATGGACTAATACATTGTGTTAGATAATTGCGTACGCATGGTTGCATGTGTGTGAGGGACTATATACGAATGAAGCTGAGATAAGAATGAAGCTAATAATGATTTGTTATTCATATAGTACATTGGCATGATATTGGGCCTCAGGTTGAAAGCTCACATGGGCTATGTAATTTCACATAGGCATATGGATCAAATGAACCTAAGAAGTAGAGGTGCATAAAATAACCGGTTCAATAATCAAAACCAGTTATTAACCGTAACTGATTATTAATCGATTGAGAAATAACTGGTTAGAGTATTTTTTTAACCACGGGTTCGTAACCGATTAGAGATTTTTTATGAATAACTGTTTATTAACAATTTTAACCGATCCACAGGTTAATCGGGGAAAAACCCGAAAAAATAATAAAATACTAGAAACGGTTAATCAACCGAACCGGTTAAAGTAAAATAACTGAAAATTTTGAAAAAAAACCCGCTTATTAATCGAACTGGTTTAAACGAATAACCGATTTTCTCAATAATAATCGAAAATAACCGGTTAACCGAAATTAACCGATTTGTGCACCTCTACTAAGAACAACACATCTATCTAATAAATTAGAGTTTTTAGGGGGCAATTTTTTGGGGGGAAAACATAATTTATTTTATAAATGGAAGGTTGAGAGCGAAAATTGAGTAGGAAGTTAATAAAGACAAAATTTTATAATTAATAATAATTTATAAAATTATTTATAAATTTTTAAATATAATAGTTATAATTTTTTAAAAATATTTTTATTCAACCCGTGTGTAATACACGGGTGTTAAACCTAGTTGATACATATATAGCTACCATTGATAAAAATATTACATGTCAAAACCGTTATAAAATTGTTTAAAAGTATTTAAGATAAAACAAATTCATAATAAAATATGAATTACAAAATATACATGTCATACATGATATAAAAAAATATCACCAAACACATATAAAAACACACTAAAATAGAAACATTATTTGTCACGTAATAAATGTTTTAGAATGAAGTATTACTTGACGAGTGTCAAAGAAAAGTAGGAAATAACATGCATATACATTTTTGGTATTGATATGTGGTAATTAGTTCGGGCCAGTATCACCTAATATCATACTCATCTAACTTTCATGAATTTTTTTTAAAACTAATCTCGTACATGTCTCAATATTCGTCTCACGTGTTTTGGGTTTTAGGTAATCATGTCATTTTAAATAGATACGAGACAAACAAAATTGTTAACATGGTTAAGTCTATAATGTGAAGTTAATCTACGAGGTCATGCTAGCTTTTGACGTTGAATCATGATTTTTTTTAAATAATTTATTAACCAATTCGGCTATATCTACTCTCGAGTCTCATCTATGCTTATACACCAAACGGCGTCTAGCTTGTGTAAGAATGATGACCTTATAACACCGATATTTGGGTTTGACAAGTCGTACAAATTTCTAAGATATTATCGCTTGAGAGTGCTAAAAATAAGTCTATGACAACGTTATGTTGATTTGGTAGTATCCATGGGAATTAAAGGTTCAATCTCTCCTATCTAGTAGAGTTTTTTTCTTTCTAAACCACTTATGTATATATGTGCTTATGCAAATACATAACTTCATTGATTTCCATGAGCTACATAGAGGTGCACAAAAAAACTGGAACCGAAACCGATCAAATAATCGAAAACCGATTCTTAGAAGAATCGGTTCTTGTAGAACCGACCGTAGGTTCTGAATAGGTTCTACTATTTTTTCTAAATTATAGGTTCCAAAAGAACCGGAACCGGTTCCTAAAAAAACCGGTTCTTGGAAAACCCGGTTCCTGGAAAAACTGGTTCCTGAAAAAACCGGTATGTTTTAGTGTTGTTACTTATTTAATGTTTTAAAAGCTATATATCTTGTAATATTTAAATTTTTTAATGTTACTACTTATTTAGTTAAAAATAATATAACAAATTTATGACCATAGACTATAAATAAAAGCCCAATGAATGATGAATATTTGCAGCAGCCTAACGTTCCGGCCCATGTCATTGAAAATACCGTTTTTTTTAAGAACCTGAACCGGTTTTATTAGGAATCGGTTCTTTGGGAACCGGAACCGGTTTTTTAGGAACCAGAACCGGTTATTAGGTTATAGTTTTTTCACCAAAAATCGGTTCTAAAATCGAATACCTTCAACAAAAACCGGAACCGATTCTTAAAAAAACCAATTTTGCACCTCTAGAGATACAAAAGCTGAGGGCAATTAATGAAAGTGGTAGATGGATATGCAAAGTGACTCTATTTTGGACTTAGACTTTAGCCCTTTTGACAAATCGGTCGTGGGCTATTCGGTTATGGTGAGATGGGCCAAATCCATTAGGGTGTTTAATACAAATGAAGTTTCCTAACTAGACGAACGTTTACAATTATTGTTATTTGGATTAATTGTTAATGTTTTTTTTATTGTGTCATGTACTAGACTATGGTATCATTTCTTTATTCTACATCTTTTCCTGGGTTTACAATCAATTATTATTATTTTATTCTACATCTCTTCGCCCGTAACCTAAGGAATGTGAATGTCACTAGAAGCAGTGGTGGATCCTAAACATTTTCAGCACATAGACGAGCCACGAGCTCAATATATATATATATACATATATAACACATGTAATTTTTTTCACGGGGGTGAGATCAAAAAATATATATAAATTTTAAGGTATTGGAGTAAAAAACGGTACTAAACAAACGCGCAGGGGCCGACACCCCGGTTCGTCCCTATAAGGGTGCGCCCCTGACTAGAAGGTCCAAATTGCTCTAGATGGAAGAAAGTTTGAAGTCGCTGGTGAGTTTCTAGAAGTGATGCCGTCCAATTTCAAATCTATAATTTTCAAACTTCAAATCACCGGTGAGTTTTTTAAAGCGAGTAAGGCTGAATTCATCGGGTATTTTTAAGGAGGAGCGATTGAAATGAAGAAAAGGGTGCTATGCAGTTGAAGAAAATAGTGGAATTTTTGTTATACAGCTTTTATTTGAAAGAAATGATGATTTTTGCCATAAAAGAAACGAGATTAGTCATAAGTTAACGTTAACAGAAAACTTATACTAAAAATAAGTTAAATTTTGAGACATCTACCAATAATTTCTTAAGCTAAGACCTTATATTTCATAATATCAATTGTCACATATATGCCTTTGGTAGGTTGCATTTTTATTAAACAAATAAATTTTATTATAGATGTTAGTCATCATTACTCTATTTAATAATTAACATAAGATGATTTTCAGTCCTTATAAAATAGAAAGACAATAGCAGAAAACAAATACTGTATTTCAATAACGACAAAATCTATCTTACTCATCAAATAAAGCCGATGTATATCTGTTATAGTAAACAAATTATTTAGACATTTAAATACGCTTCATCTCTGCCCGCACATACATAAGTTGACAAACCGACTTTAAATCCGCTTCTCACGTGATCTAACGAGCATTAAAGTCTGACCTCATGCAAGTCACAACATAAACCGACACTAAATAGATTCCACTCCTAAATCTTCACAATTTACATCTTGATTACGAAATGATGACGTTTAACATCCTCTTTCCTCCCCTTCATCTATTATTTCAATACTATCGTTTATAATTTCTAATTACAGACACCATATTTTTAGAAATCAGGTTTTTTAAATCTAAAAGTTTTGTGAAACTTAACAATTTTTTCCTCTTAAGATAACAATAATACGCATTTTATGTTTTTCATATCCGACTATTTATGTGAGATATTTCTAGTTATGAAGTATGTTTGCTGTTGAAACCAAAATGAAATGAAATGAAATGTTTAAAATGAAAAAGGTAAAGGCTGTAGTGTTGTTTGTTGACCCAAAATTGGACTCAAGAGGTTACATATAATAAGTAAGAGCTATAAATCGCGATTTCATCTTCCAATTTCTATTTTCTAGAGAGATAAACAAATCTTCATGCATTTCTATTTCAATTTCTAGAGAGAGACAGAAATTGTTGTTGATACAAATCGTTTTCATCGATTGAATTTGATGCTTCGTTAGGTTTAATCAACTTATGGAATTTGTGGGGAGAAAAGTGAAGAAACAGTTTGAAGGATTTGGGGTTTTTTCAGGTGTAGTGAAATCATACGATTCATCAACGGGATTTTTCGAGATCGGTTACGAAGACGGTGATTCTGAAGAAATTGATTTGTCGGAGTTGACTGCTCTTGTGGATTTAGATGTAGATGTAGATGTAGATGGACTGAATGTTCATGCTCATGTTCATCCCGATCAATCGATGTCTAATAAGAAACGTAAGGTGGTTCTCGCCTTGAATTCAGGTAATCAAAGTCATTTTTCTTCTTCGATTGGTAATGTAGCTGTTAATTTGAGTGAGATTGGTAGTAAGCATGAGAACAATGTTAGTGATTGTGGTGATAATTTGAAGTTTAATCATGGGGTACATGGTTTGAATTTGGGGTTGGTTGAGGAAAATGATTCGGAATTGGGGGGAAAGGGTTTAGTGAATTGTCATGTTAAGAAAGAGCAGTGTGTGGAGTTGAATAAGAATCAAGACGTTGATCTCGGCGGGTTGGTGAAGGGAGAGAATAGTGTTGACATTGTAACTGAAAATCAGATAGGTGTTAGCTCTGTTGCTGAGGTTTCGCCAGTTGTTGATCATGATGAAAGTTTGGGGAAAACAAACACAGGAGGAAGAAGAGGTAAAAAGAGAAGGAAAGTTGACGATTCTCCAAAAACTGGTGCGGGAAGTGTGTTAAGAAGGAGTGCTAGGAGACAAGCTAAGTTGTCTGCTAACTATCGTGATGGTGATGCTGCTATAAAAGTTGGTGATGATTATGATGACGGTGCATGTGCATCACTGTCTGGTTCTTCTCCGGTTACTAGCGCTGTTTCAGAAGACCAGCAGCCTACGACTTCCGGATGTAAAGAATTTGAAGAACCTAGTGTTGTTCTTCCAAAGCTGGAGTTACCACCATCAACGGGAAATTTGAATCTAGATGGCTTTCCAATACTTGATCTTTTCTCCGTTTATGCTTTTCTAAGGTCGTTTAGTACAATATTATTTTTAAGCCCATTTGAGCTGGGGGATTTTGTAGAATCACTTAGAAGCAAGTCTCCTAATTTATTGATTGATTCTATTCATGTTTCTCTTTTACGAACATTGAGGAAGGTTTTAGAGTTCCAGTCAAGTGAGAATTCAAAATCAGCTACTAATTGTCTAAGGTATGCATCTTTTGTTTTACGCAACTTTTAGAGGTGGCACTTTCAACCCATCTAATTACGATTTGTATTGGGTTGCATTTTATCCGAACACTTCAAATAAACTAATCAGCTAAAAGGGGAATCTGTTGATAGGATTGATAGCTCCCCAAAGTCTAGTTTAATGCCTACAATCTCGTAAATCTTTTTTAAACAAAAATTGACTATTGCTATAATAATGTTGCTTTTGTAGCTCTAATTAATACATTACTTTTTAAAGACTTAAAGAAGTTGATTAAAAAGGTCTATAATCCAACCTGACCCCTACCATTCTCTCCCTTTTAAGTTCTAAGGTTTACTAGTTTCAGCCCAAACCCTTTCTACCCCGCCCATCTTGCCACCCTTAAGTTTTTTTTGTTCTTTGCTATTTTAGTTTCTCTATTTATTCATCCACGTTGCCTATAAAATGTAGGGATCTTAACTGGGATCTGCTGGACTTGATTACATGGCCCATTTATATGGCTGGGTACCTACTTATGAAACCAGGTTTTGATCTTGCTCAACTGAAGTTGTTCAAGACTGACTACCACAAACAGCCAGAATTTGTTAAGCTCAAAATGTTGCAGTATATTTGTGATGACGTGATAGAAGTTGAAGCTATAAGTTTAGAACTCAATAGGAGGATACTGGTTGGAGATCCTACTAATCTTATGGATCCTGATTTAAATACAAAACTATTGGCTTCTAAGAAACGGAAGGCCACAATGGCTATTTCTGGTAGTTCATGCATGAGTGAAGAGGTTATTGATGAAACTGCAGATTGGAACAGTGATGAATGTTGCCTTTGTAAAATGGATGGTAACTTAATATGTTGTGATGGCTGCCCTGCAGCATATCATTCAAAGTGTGTAGGTATTGCCGCTAGTCTCTTGCCAGAGGGCAATTGGTATTGCCCAGAGTGTGTAGTGGACAAGAAAAATCTTGATATTAATGTGGCGAAGTCAATTAGAGGAGCAGATTTATTGGGAGTTGACGCACATGGGCGATATTATTATAGCAGCTGTGGTTACCTCTTGGTGTAAGTTCTTTTTTTTTCAGTTTCAGTATCAAAGTAATTTATTTTCTTGTTTTAGTTGTTATCTGAAATTCGTTATTGATTGACCCCTTTTCTGGATTTCCTTTCCATTATGACTGAAAAAATGGACGGGATGGGAAATTTGGGTAACTGTTCAAAATAGAGTCTGGTCAAAAGAGGTAGTTTGTTTGGTACTTAGGTATGGTTTGGGTTGGTCACTTGGTTGACCTGAAAGACTTCGATTTTTGAGTGAAATGATTTAGGAGGTCCTTTGCATTAAGTTACAACACGGATATCTATTGATATCTTTCCTTTTAAGTTGATGTTTTGATCTTACCTATTTGAACCATTGGGGATAAAATATTACCTGAACTGACCCATTCATAGGCAAGTGTGTCCCAATAGCCACCTCATGTTTGTCTTATTGATTACATGGATGAATTTGCAGGTCAGATCTTTGCGATGCCGAAACCTCATATCATTACTATCACATGAGTGACTTAGCTGCTGTCATCGACACACTGAATTCACTGAATGGTCCTTATAGAAACATATCAAATGCCATCACCAAGCACTGGCATTTGTACAATAAACATTATGGAGAAAAAAGTAAAGTGGATTCTAAAAAACCAGAAGTAGAGAGATCCTTGGCAAGATCTTTTGAGGATGTCATAGGCATTGAGAACACCTCAAAAACTGAGCGACATTCTTCGAACAACGGCTATGATATATCTAATAGAACTGCCACAAGGAAAGGCATGCCACAGCAGTTAGACAACGGTTATCTGAATTTTTATAGCTTTGCTAGAGTGGCCTCATCAGTGGCTGGAGAATGGGCTCGTAAACTACCAGACAACAAGAATTCTTCTCAAACACCTACAAAATCACTTGAGGAATTGATTTCGATACAAATGAAAGCCATAACAAAGATACCTGTAGACTTTTGTTGGTCAAATATCCAGAATCTAAGCATGGATGCTCGGAAAGAAAAATGTGGGTGGTGTCTGGCCTGCAAATTTCCTACTGATGACGGGATTTGCTTATTCTACATGAATATCGCTAGTGTTTTGGAAAATTATACAAGCCAAGTATTGGGTTTTGATTCAACAATAAACAGGAAAGACCGCCTTATTGATGTCATGTGTCATATTCTATACATTGAAGATCGGTTGCATGGTCTTTTGTTGGGTCCTTGGCTCAATTCTCACTTCCCAAAGCTTTATCGTAAAAGTTTTCACGAGGCATCTGATATTGCTCCAGTTAAAGAGCTCTTGCTCATGGTAAGATTTTCAAGTTAGTTATTTGGTTCATTTTTATCTAAAGTTTCAAATGATCATTACTTAAAAAGTCAACGGCGAATCTTTTATTACCTTTAAGTCTACATGGGGCCTCGGCCGATACGAATTTCCATCTAGGTATATTTATTAAGTTAGGTAAATATATATTTTTTTCTAATAATGTAACTCTATGAATAGATATTAGGAGATGTTAATTATTATGCTTGATCAGTTAATCTGACCTAAGATAGGGTTTGAGCATCATATAGTGAATAGGTTTACCTCTTGAAAGTAGACAACAATGTAGAAGTTCTTGAACGCATGCATGATTCTGTTTTTCACTTATTTGATATATAAGTTTGTTCGATTTTCTTGATTCATTTGATATATAAGTTTGTTCGATTTTCTTGATTCATTATCAATATATTCCTGTCCTGGTCTTACCCAGCTTATAAGTTAGTTTGAAGGACTCCTACTAGTTTGTTACAATTGTTTAAGTTATAGTTTAGCATATGAACATACGTTATGCATGTGCTTCGTAATGCAAATACTTCTGAACAGGTTGCATGAGGTGCAAGTTCCTCTTTGGTTCTTAATCTAGTATTTTGCTGAAGGAGGATGGAGATGGCAATTTGGCATATGATCCATGCTTCCATATGATATTTGTTTCAATAGTCCATTTAAATTTATATATACCATAAATGTGGTTCGTCTTCTCGTTTATATTTTTTGTAATATGGCTAATATCTGTAATAAATGACGTGGAAAATTTCCAAAATGAAACTTAACAATCCAAGGATAGGATTAAGGTTTGAATTTCAGATAAGATCAAGTGGAGGCCAGTTTTATAAAATACACTGGTAGGTTTATGTGGCATGTTTTTTCTCCTTTTATAGCAAATTAATTGGCGTAGGTTGTAAATAAACACATAGACATAATCAAAATAATAAAGATGTGACAAATCCTAAGGCTTTGAGTGGTTCTGTTCCAAGACTCCGAGAATGGCTTAATTGTCACCGGAGTATCGTGGAGCTCCATATCTGGTTTCATTTATATCCTATAAGTGTTTGCTACTAACCTCACAGAAGGAAAAAAAGACAGGATTTAGTTTTCCATACTTAACCAATTTCCAGATTATCCTGTTATAGGAAAATGTATATATTGAGCCTAGTTTCTAAAATATAAGAGTTACCAGCGTTTTGAAGCGCTAAAAGCAAGTACTAAACTTATAATCTCTTTGACTTTTTTAGTTTAATCATTGATACAAATTAATATTGCATTTGTTGTGCAATAACAGGCATTTTTGGCTTATATTAGTAACTGCTTAAACGAAAATATGATTTATGTTACTATTATAGATACCAAAAGTTCATGGTTTTGCGTTACTTTTGGTTAGAAGTTTGGTTTTTTGTCAGACACTTACGATTTTTGCCACTTTTGCTCAGTTGGAATCCAATATCTGGCTACGTGCATTTTCGGAGGAGTGGCTAAAACATGTGGATTCGGTGGTCACCGTGGGTTCTGCTTCTCATGTTGTGACATCTAAGTTCCGTATGCCCTCAACAAGAAATGTGGCTGGAAAGAAAAGATCCAAGGGTTTGGATGAAGAACCTCATTCATCCAAAAGTGTATCAAGTGGTCTGGGCCTATTTTGGTGGAGGGGTGGTAGGCTCACAAGACAGCTTTTTAATTGGAAGGTTTTGCCTTCATCCTTGGCTTGCAAAGCTGCTCGACAAGGTGTGTATTAGTAACTAACACAACTCTGGACTTTCCATTTTTAAGGCACAGTTGCAAATTTGGGTCAATCGATCCTTATTAATTGGACTTATTATTTATTAGGTGGGGGCAAGAAGATTGATGGTATATTATATCCTGAAAATTCTGATTTTCCGAAGAGAAGCAAAGCTCTTGTGTGGCGAGCGGCTGTCGAGTCGGCAGTCACAGTGGAACAGCTTGCTCTTCAGGTACAATTGTTGCTTCTTCAGTTTCTTATATTTGACAATTTACTTTTAGCTATTCCAAACCATATTGAATCAAATTAGTTATTACTTTTAGTTGAATATGTGTAACATTGATTTGTATTTTAATGCTCAGTCTCCCTGATTTGCATTATAAAAAACTAACACAACGATATTGTATTACATTCAATATCCAAAAACTTCGGAAAAAAATGTTTGGAGGGTCAGGTAGACGTCTTAACATTTTCTGGTTTTAACCCTTTACAGAACCTACCCGAGGGTTAGGGGCGAGGAGTAACTGCATTCATTTTCGTAAGCAGTTGTTTGACAACTATATACGTAAGCTTGACACACTATTATACTTGGTTAGATGCACAATTGTAACGGGGTTGAGTAGTTGCGTAGTCGAAGCTCATTACTACAATGAAGTTTGACGAAGATATGGTAGACACACCATTGTAACATGTTTGGATGCACTATTGTAATCAACACTTAATAAAATGTTGTAAAGAACGGCGTTCATTTTTTTGCCCCTTTTAGCGATACTTAACTTCCAAGCACTACGAAATTACCACCACGTCAATAGTAACCGTTAAATTGATTCAATCAAGCTTCCTTCACATTTTATGGATTTTGATCCTCCTATATACATGTACATGTCTGTGACGTATATGCGTCTCTGTGTGTTTTAACTTTTAAGATATTGAGTTGATTCGTGAATCTACTTGTCAGATTAGGGAACTTGATGCACACATTAAATGGGAAGAAATTCAGAACAGCAGTCATCTGGCGAAGATGGATAAGGAATCTATAAAGTCGATGAGGTCATTTAAGAAGGCTATAATCAGACGCAAGTCTTCAGAAGGTGGTGGTCGTGTGAAATATCTTTTAGATTTTGGTAAAAGAAGATTTATACCTGATATGGTCGTAAAACATGGTTCTAAGATTGATGAGTCATCATCAAGTGAAAGGAAGAAGTACTGGGTGGAGGAGCCTTATATTCCATTGTTTCTTCTGAAACCTTTCGAAGATAAAAGAATTGCACTCAAGTCCAATAAGACTAGCACCAGTTTTCCAGTCAGCACTAGAGTTGTGAAGAACCCCTCAAAGAAAGATGTCTTTTCCTACCTTTTCTCGAAAGCGGAAAAACCTGTGAATCATCTGTGTGGCCACTGCAATAAGGATGTTCTTATCAGGTATTTTACTGTTAGTACTACAGACCCTTTACTTTATGAATGGTTGAACTATTTTGTTATGAACATGATAATCGGGGTTGTGTTTTATTTGAAATGGGCCATAAAAAAATGGCTTCAAGGGGAACTGGTTAAAGTAATTACAGTGAAACACCCCAGAGGTGAACTTAAAGACTTAGGGGGGCGTGTGGGTGTCTGTTTAAACTGGTTATTGAGTTGAGTTTTTGAAAAAAGTGAATATGATCTGATAATTTTGGGGTCAAAATAGTCCAAGTTTGGAGAGGTAGGTAGTACGTAAGTAAGTACTACAAGAAAACTGATTCTCGCGATAAATTTAAATTTATCTACCTATCCTTAGTTCTCTAATCAGATTATTATCTTACTCTGTGATTCCCTTTTTCAAGTCGCGGTAATTACTTGTAAAAAGCACACTTGAACACTCTTGTAAAATGGTGTAAGAAAAATATTTCAACATCCTATTGTTTGGCTTGAATTTTATTCTTTCAATACCTATTTTGAAATGTGATTCGATAGTTACAGATCCATCAGTTAACATTTTCATTTCATTGGATCAGCCATATTTGGACAGAAAATATACCACGGCCATCATTAGCATGACAAGCATACCTTGGCTATGCATCTTCATTTTTCCTTTTTTTTACTTCTTTTGCTTCTTTGTTTACAAATTTAGATGGAAAGTTTAGTTTTCTTATAATATTCTCCTTGCTTCCTAAATAGAAAAAGCAGGATGCATTTGGATTTCAGAACATTTTTTTGGGTCATGCATGATGTATGTTTATGTTTCTCTACAGTCTGCACGCTTATGTGGAATATATACAATTTTACTTTTTTGTTTCTTGTATAACTTTGTTTTCGTAACTGAACTAGAAAGAGCGTTTGGCAGGTGGTGCAATGATGCGTATTTTATTCTTTCCTTTGTAACTGGACTTATTTTATTCTTTTTGCTATTAATGCAGGGATGCTGTTAGCTGCCAATATTGTGAAGGTAATTATATTCTCCACTACTCTTTCTGTTCTTTGTGAGGGTTATACACTATAAAAACCTTTTACCTTCATATTATCTTCATACACTATCGTACCCCAGACCCTATAGTGTACTAACGCTCAGCAAATTGGAGATGTTCAGTGACTTGAATGGAAGAATATACTCGCCATACACACGCACACATACATATAGAATAAAGATCGTATAAAAATTGAAACTTATCTACAAAGTATTTGAAGTGATCTAGAACATTGATCTCCCTAGTTCAATGGTTAAGATTTGGGCGGTGGTAAAATTGTAAATAACAGGAATAACAAATGGTGAAAAGATAAAAAAATGAATATTTTTGCATAATTACATGCATAACATCCGCCTGATGGATTTTTTTTCACATCAGCATATCATGTCCAAACTACCCAGACCCTTTATTTAGTTTTAAAAAATATGACACATAGGTTTAGTTTCTGTATCAATCGCTGGGTTAATTGTATTCGTTTTGGTTTGCGTGTCCTAGTTAAATCTTTTGTTATTCGTTAACACTAGTAGGCAATACGTGATAGGTGAATCTTTTAAGTATTTAATAAAGGTTGATACCTCTATTTAATTAAAAAAGCCATTTCCACTCTTGTAACTGTTATACGATGCAGGATTTTTCCATAAAAGACATGCGAAGAAGGGAAGTGGAGGCATGTATACGTGCCAGAAATGCCATGTTGGTGACACCGTGAAGGCTGCGGGCCCTAAGAAAGGAAAATTACATTCTTCAAAGACCAAAAAAGCCACAAAGTTAACAAAAAAAGGTGGTAAAGGAAAGCAACCGCAGGCCAAGAGTGAAGGTTTTGTTGTACCTCTAAGACGATCTGCTCGCACTGCTAAAATTGTTAAACTGCAAAGTAAAAAGAAGTCAATTAAGAAGAAAAAGAAAAAATCCAAGTCTGGCAGTGGTATAAAGAAGCAATTGACATCTATGATTGAAATGGAAAAACCGAAAGGTAAACGTGGAAGACCAAGAAAGATCAACAAGCAAACTTTTCAAAAGAAGAGATCACCTTTGGTGAACCCTACTTATTGGCTAAATGGTCTCCTATTGTCCAGAAAGCCTGATGATGAACGAGTTACAGATTTTAGGTCCAAGAATCATATCCAACCATTGGATTCCATCCCTGATGAACCTCCTAAATGTTCACTTTGTCATGAGCAAGAGTTCAAATCATCGTTGAATTATATTAGTTGCGACATCTGCAGAGGTATTATTTAAGCATTTATTATCTAGAGGTAGCAAATGGGTTGGGTAAGTGGTATGGTTCGGGCTGGGATGAACTGAAGCTCATTTTGCCCAAACCACCTACTATACATAATTGATATAATTCCAAAACCTTTTATGCAGGCAGCTTTTGACCTGATTTTTTTTACAAAACTGGTCTAAAACCTGTGTCACAGTTGGAGATAAAACATGACCTGGATTAAATGGGTAGTAGTTGCCACATCTGAATGGGGCATTTTTGTTATTCAAAAGATTTCTGATTATTGATTGTATTTCTTCCAGTTTGGTTCCATGGAGATGCTTTTGGGCTAAAAGATGAATACATAGGGATTGTTATCGGATTTAAGTGCCATAAGTGTCGTGAGAGGCTTCCTCCCGTATGCCCCCAGTTAAATTCCATAATCGATGAACCAAAATCAGGTAAACAGGAAAACGACGAGGGAACTCATTGTGCTGCTGCTGATGATGTATCAAGTGCAACTGTAGTTTTGGAACAGAAACCTGTTGACACTCTTGAAGTACAACAAAAAAACTTGTTAAATGACGAGGCTTCTCCAAATGCAGAACCTGTGTCTGCTTCTGAACAAGACCCTGCACCAAACGGGCCTGATTTAGAGCCAACAGATGCATTGCCGTTGATTGAATTGGAAAAGGAAAGCTCTTTAACACCAAACGAATCTCATGTGGTTGTTGCAGAAAATGATGTATCAAGTTCAACTGTACTTTTGGAGCAGAAACCTGTTGACACTCTTGAAGAACAACAGAAATGCTTGTCGAATGATGAGGCTTCTCCAAATGCAGAACCCGTGTCTGCTTCTGAAGAAGAGCCTGCACAAAATGGGCCTGATTTAGAGCCAACAGATGCATTGCCGTTGATTGAATTGGAAAAGGAAAGTTCTTTAACACCAAACGAATCTCATGTGGTTGTTGCAGAAAATGATGTATCAAGTGCAACTGTACTTTTGGAGCAGAAACCTGTTGACACTCTTGAAGTACAACAGCAAGGCTTGTTGAATGACGAGGCTTCTCCAAATGCAGAACCCGTGTCTGCACAAAAGTGGCATGATTTAGGGCCAACAGATGCATTGCCGGTGATTGAAGTGGAGAAGGAAACTTGTTTAACACCGGATGAATTTCATGTAGCGGTTGCAGAAAATGGGTCGAATACAAGTGTTGTTGATTAAGGGAAATTGCAGAGATATTGTGTTGAGTTAGTTGATTAACTGAGTTTAGGTTTTGGATTAGATTGGGTAGCATTTAACATCCAGCCCATAATGAAACGATCGATGTTGACTGCGATGGGTTGATTTAATTATCTTTCATTGAGTTTGTAGAAAGCACCAAATGATTTTCAGAAGGGTATTGTAATCATCAACATTTTACTCCGATCCGTTATAGATTATAGTTTTTTACTTTGTGTCCCTATCATCATTTGGTTATCTCATCGAATGACCTTGGACACTTTTATAATGATTAGTGTCCAAAATCATCTTGCCTTTAATAACCTTTTTTTTTTTTTTTTAATAAAATGATGTATATGGTTTTTCGAATTTGAGTAAATCACATTTCTATGAACTCTCACTTGGGTGTCGTGTCTGGTTGACGTTCAACACTTTTGTAATGATTAGAGTCCAACATCATGTCGTCTTTAATAATTTTTTTAAAAATGGTTTATATGGTTTTATGGATTTGTCAAATATATACCAATCATATCCGGTATATTCCACCCATAATGAAGCTATTAGTAAGGCTATATGTAATGGTTAAAACTCTTTGGAGGCATTTTGTGACATGTGGATGCCAACTCACCAAGGGGCATTATAACAAAATATATATTTTTTTTGGACGGGAAATAGATACTAAATAGAAAAAAAGGCATTATAACAAAATATGGTGTAATGGGATAATGCCCATAATACCCCCTAATCATTACTATGAAAAAGAAATGATATGTGAGAGAAGTGAGGGAAGTGACATAGGAGTGTGTGGGGCAAAGACGTTATATTAAAAACGCCTTGACATGATTTTCCCATAACTCCCATGCGTAATGGTGTAGGGGGCGTTATGGGGCATTATGGGGCGTTATGTGTGTTGTATAATGCCCACTACGTAGAGTCTAAGGATTAAGTCGCTATTATGTATTTCAAATGAGTAAATTATATTTTTGACCTTTTAGTTGACCGAATTACATGTTTCGACCTTTTAGTTTACCCTAATTTTTTTCTTAAGCTAAGGTAATAACATAATAAGTCTTTTATGTTTGTATTTTGCCACAGTTTAAGTTCTTTTTATGTTCATTCTCTTAGAGGCTGGAGTTATATCTTGTTTCATTTAACTTACTGCAAGCTCATGATAAAAGGAAAAGTTCATGTCGACCTAACATGCACAAGGTATAACTCATTTACTCTAAGCTAGCTTATGAGCTAAAGGAGCTTTGTACATGTGTACATGTTTAAAGATAAAGATTAAGTAAAAAGAAACACTAAAGGGAAGATAAATCATAAAAAATAACATTTATTATAAACAAACAGTTAAAAAATATGGATAAAATATTGGTAAAAAATTAATGACAGTTAAAGGTCAAGTGAGGCGTGTCTATATATGTGTATAGTTACTGCTTAGTATATTATATTAAGGAATTTTATTAAAGTAAAACTACAATTCACTTAGCAACTGATGTTTTGTTAAAGACAAATCATGTTATGTTTTAAATCAGATGGTTAAGTAATGATGGTATGTTTAAAGTTTCTGTTGCAGGTTTTTAATTAAACTTTAGTTCAAGAGTTGTATTATGATGTGTAATTAAATTATCCAACGTTGAGTTGTATTGTGATGTGTAAATATTGCCTTGCAATCTTCAATGTGCTTGTTATGTGATAGTTTAAGGAGTCAGTTGAGCATTTATTGATCACATCTTGCATTTTTTTGGCTCAAATATGGCTCAAGATATATATATTAGTTCATGGTGCAGAATAAGACCTATTTATGCTATCTAGTTTAGAGATCGATATCATGGAGGTTCCTAACACGACTCAGGGAGATTTTGACTTCAAGAAAGTTTTGCATGCTTAATTTCTCATGGCCACTACTTAGAGCATTTGGAAACACATGAATAAAGTCCTTTTTGAGACGATATATAACGCCTTCGATAAACTTGGTTTGTGCGAGGTCGTGGCTTTGGCTGAAGACTCGAAGAAAAACAAAGGCATCCCCTTTTTATATATGAAATCTACCTTTTGATCCAGGTTAATTGACGTGTTGTTCCGCGTTAGTTGTCTGTCTTCTTGTTTGTTTTTGTTCTGTTCTTGTACATTTTATTTTGGGTTTTAGCTAGTTGTTAGCCCCCTTATCTATCTAGTGTTATTTGTCGTTCAAAAAAACTTGTATTAAAGTTGAATTAATCTTATAGCACAACCGAGATTAGGTTTGGTATGATCGTTTATTGTAATTAAATTTTATTATAGGGTTATTGGATTTAAACACCCCCAACTATTGGTCATTGGCCGTTGTCACCTCCAAGTATCACTTTGGCCAATAACACTCCCAACTAAATACTTTGGTGTCCGTATCACCAAAAGTTAACCAAATCACTAACACCGTTAAGTTTTGCTGACGTGGCACGGTGACGTGTCCTATCTTTGCTTACGTGGCACGGTGATGGCGGCCAATGATCAATAGTTAAGGGTGTTTAAATCCAATAAGGCAATAACCCATTATTTATCTATATTTAACTAAGAATTGACCTATGTCACGTGATGCGACGACCGGGTTTTAGTTAGTGCATATGTCGTGTCATATTTGTGACTTCGTTACATGCGTTACGTTATTGATTATCTCATGCATGTTCTGGTGTAGCATAATGCCTCGTACCTTGCAATGTAACATGTCAAAGTAATTAAATGCTTTCATCACCAGCAAGAACAAAAAGCGAGAAAGGGGGTCGCCATGTCTCAATTCTCTTTTCAAGTGAACTTCCGAGTAAGCGACCTATTTAATAAAATTGATGACTGGGCAGAATTAAGACAACATTTAATCCATAAACACCATAAAAGCAGAAATTTATTTATACCATTATATTGTACAAAAAAATCGTAGTTAACAGTGTCATATTGGATCAAGTGGTCATGATGTGCATTGAACATCTACACGAGGGCTGAATATTTTTGTTTTTTTTTCTTCTTTTTAAACTTTTTTTTCTTTGTATATTCTTTTGTTTTAGTTAGTTTTTTTTAATTACTTTGACGGCATTACGTTGCAAGGTACAAAACATAATATTACACCATAACGTGCAAGAGATAATCAATAACATAACGCATGCAACGAAGTCACAAATATTACACGATATATGCACCAACTAAAACCCGGTCGTCGCATCACGTGACACAGGTCAATTCCTAGTTAAATATAGATATATACTGGGTTATTGCCTTATTGGATTTAAACACCCTTAACTATTGATTATTGGCCGATATCACCGTGCCACGTAAGCAGAGATAGGACACGTCACCGTGCCACGTCAGCAAAACTTAACGGCGTTAGTGATTTGGTTAACTTTTGGTGATACGGACCCCAAAGTATTTAGTTGGGAGTGTTATTGGGCAAAGTGATACTTGGAGGTGACAACGGCCAATGACCAATAGTTTGGGGTGTTTAAATCCAATAACCCTTTATTATATATATAAGCTAGTTTCTTAATTAGTTATAATAGAAGTGTGAGATCCGATCCCTACGTAGCATATTAATTGTGTGCTGTTTTATGTTGTCTTTTTCAATATGACAGACAAAGCAGGCGTCATCGTTTAATGTTTATACTAGATTAGTACCCGTGTACTATACGAATTTTAGTTTTATAGGTTTTAACTCAATTTACATATCAAAATTATTTTTAACATATCTCTTATTAAATCGATTTGGATATTTACAAATATATTCATATAAAAAATCATGTTACAATAAAGGATATGATTTATAATAGTTGGTAAATTTTTATTGGAACATATCGGGTTAGGAGATAATTCATGATAATTGTAAATTTTTTATTTGAACATATCGAGTTATGAGATAATTAATGATAATTGGTAAAACTTTAATTTGCGGGTTAAGATAAATCATAATAATTGATAAGTTTTTTATTTGAACATATCAGGTTAGGAGATAATTCATGATACTTGGTATATATCGGGTTAATATATAGATCATGATAATTGGTAAATTTTGTATTTAAACATATCGGGTTAGGAGATAATTGATGATAATTTGTGAATTTTTAATTTAAACATATCGGGTTATTTCGAATATGGAGCATACCATGACCCGTCTAAAAATTCTCCATCAAATTAATTAGAACATGACACCTAAGCAAAATCCTATGTGGAGTAGTTAAAATGGTGACATGTGAATGTGTTACTCAATTATTAGAATAGATAGATATGCGTGAGATTTAAGTTTGGTTTTTGGCAATTTCAATTCAAGCACAAAACTGGATTTAAGATTTGATCTATATATATATTAACAATACTTAGCTAGCTTGTAGTACAGTCAATAAACAAATGTTGAGTGTTTGAGTGGATTAACTCATATTTTAAGTGCTAGCTTTAATTAGGTTTATAATTTAGGGTTTAATTTGTCTCGAATATGTTTTATATATGTTGGCATTATCAAACATATATGATCAATTAAAAAATTAAGAATTTTACATTGATTTGGCATTATCAAACATACATACACACATTAGCTAGATATGATCAATTATCTTTTGGTTTAGTGGTTCAAGGAAAATGTTGGAAGCTTTACTTCATCTATTGGAAGTTCTGAGTTCTAATTAAAAGACTGACATTTATTTACTAACTTGATATAACTAACTTTTAACATATAAAATGTTATTAAAAATAGTAATTAAAGCACCCGAACATATTTCAATAGACTCAGCGTTCAAACATTGCCTAGGTAAATATTCTGATTGGTCACTAGTTTATCTAATAAATTAGAGTTTTGAGGGGCAAATTTGAGTGGGAAAAATGAGCGGGAAGATTTTGGGGAGCAAACACTTTAAAAACAAAGTAATTTCATAAACAAAGCAAAATTAATTTCTCTGCATTGTAAAAGAAAGAATATTTTTGTTGCAAAATCAACGTAATATTGAATAACTGAATGTCGATCACTGATTTTGAATCCAATAATTTCTAATATTGATTTTTATTATAATAATTTATATTGTTGCATCTCATTTTTCATCGTGATTTCTCCATTCAATTGATTATTTGTTTAATTCAACCCGTGTGTTTACACGGGTATTAAACCTAGTATTTTAGAAAATAAAAATGAAAGCAATAAAAATGTTTGTTGTAGGAAAAAGTGTTAGCCAGAGGGAAAAAAAGGTGAAGAAAAGATTCAATACATCCCGTTTAATTCTCCCAAAATAACGTACTCTGAATATTCATCATGTCGGTTCATTTTATGGTAAACTAATTAATTAACCTTTATTCTTAATTAATTCTTTTCAATCTAATGATCCGAAAACTAATTAAACGTTTTTTTTGTATAACTAGATTGCTATTTTAAAAAGTTAAAAAAGAACGTACACATGAGGTTGACTAATTAGTTAGCCTTTATTCAATTCATTAGTATGTCTGTCGGCATATATATATAAATGTTAATACCATAACAATAACAACATTATTAATTATTATTATGTATACATACATGATATATGTACGTGATGATATATATAGTACATGGAGTATTTTGTATTGCTACTAGCTAGCTCATATATATATACTAGTAGCTAGTAGGTAGTGTAAGGAAAAGAGTGGTAGTATATACATAAATTTAGAGCTTTTTCATGTGAAGACACGATCCGGATCTGCCGCTCATCCTTCATTCTCTCACACATTCTCTCTCTAAACATCACTCTCTCTCTCTCTTTCTCTTTCTCTCCCATTTCTTCAAGTAGTGGGATCGAGAGCCTTATCAACACAAAATGGATGACCAGTACGGTATCACGGATCTGACTCACTTCATGACTACTGCCAGACCCATCTTTACCGCACCACCCCAGCCTCCTCATGATCTCCACTACGACATGGCGTTGTTGGGTGGTACCGGTGGTGGGATGCTGTTTCGTTCAGATTCCACCACCGGTACACCAACCGCCAGTCTTAGTGCTGGAGGAGGCTGTGGTGGTGGTACCAGTACCGGGTTGGAAATAGAAAATATTGGTGGTGGTGGTGGTTTTGAAAATGAAACTGGTGGTGGTGGTAGTGGGAATTGTAGGTGGCCAAGGCAAGAAACTTTAACTCTTTTGGAAGTTAGATCAAGTCTTGATCCTAAGTTCAAAGAAGCTAATCACAAAGGCCCCTTATGGGATGAAGTGTCTAGGTTTCTTTCTCTCTCTCTCTCTCTCTTATTATTTCTCTATCAGTGCTTAATTAGTTTTTCAGTTCTTGATCAAAATTAATTATTTAACTGATGAGTCATGAACTTAATTATTTCATCATCACTGACCGGCCTGCCTGTTTTTATGATGTTAATTAATATATAATAATTTGAAAGACTTGTGTTTTGACAGATATGTTTCAGTTTACTCACCATTCATTAATTAATATATACTCCAATTTAGGGTAACAGTGTGCTCAGACCAAAAAAACAACATGAAACTTGTACTCCTTAGCAAAGATCACTATCACTTCAGCCTTTTTGTCATTGAGTCTTCTCATCAACTAACTAACTAATTCAATTAAATTAAATTAAATTAATCATCTTGTATGTATGTACATATATATATGTGTATTTTCTTTTCAGGATCATGTCTGAAGAACATGGGTATCAAAGAAGTGGGAAGAAATGTAGAGAAAAGTTTGAGAATTTGTACAAGTATTACAAGAAGACTAAAGAGGGGAAAGCCGGACGACAAGACGGGAAGCATTATCGGTTTTTTCGACAGCTTGAAGCGCTATATGGTGAAACCAGTACTAGTCATGTTAATCCTACAACAATTACTCCAAACACATTTTCAGATGTTGAGACAGCTTGTGGTTTTCAAGCTCATAAACACTCATCACATACTAACAACTACCAAGAGCTTTTTAAGCCTGCTGCTGCAGCTGCTGCTCCTAATTCTAGGATATGTGATAGTCCATCCCTCTCCAACAATTCTTCGGCTTTCGACACGTGTTCGTCTGGCTACAGCAATCCAAATGCAGCAGCATTTATGGACAAGAGTAGTGATTGTTTTGATAGGATAGCGAGCAAGAGGCGGTTGGGGAAACGCGATTGGAAGACGAAGATCAAGGAGTTTGTTGATACACAAATGAGGAAAGTTATGGAGAAACAAGAAGAGTGGATGGAGAAGATGATGAGGTCTATTGAGCAAAAGGAACAAGAGAGAGTGTTGAGAGAAGAACAATGGAGGAAAGAAGAAGCTGCAAGGTTTGAGAAAGAGCATAAGTTTTGGGCCAACGAACGCGCGTGGATGGAGTCTCGTGATTCGGCATTGATGGAAGCTTTGCACAAGTTAAACGGGAAAGAGTCGACACATAGTGAGAAAACTGAGAGCACAATACCTTGGGGTGAGAACGAGCTCACACGACTAATCCAGCTACGAACGAGCATGGAAACAAGATTTGAACATGCTAACGGGCACATGGAAGAGCTTCTATGGGAGGAAATTGGTTCAAAAATGGCGTGTTTGGGGTACAACAGGCACGGTGCAACATGCAAGACAAAATGGGATAGCATAAATGAGTTCTTGTTGAGAACCAAGAAGCGAAAAGAGAACACAAGAACCTCAAATTCGTATACTCAGACGAGCAACAACGAATCACTTCCTCATATCTTTCAACATCATCATCAGGCAGCTGGAAGTTATCGAGTCGGTGCAACAAATGATGAGGAGAATCATAGGTTTGTTGTAGTTGATCATCAAAATACATGGGACGGGTATGGCATGAAGCTAAGGATGGGAGAGGATCATTAGCATATATTAAGTTGATAATAATTAAACGTGTATGCATATATAATGCATAGCTAGATCATGTACGTGTAGAATTAATCAAGTGCATTAGATTAGGAGAAAATTAAGATGGTTAATTATTTGCTTTTTAATTAGGACAAGGTTTGGTGTGAATAAGTTGAAATTTGACCACGTTTCAATCTTTGTTATCATATATATATATGACTATGTATGCAATTATTATTATAACTTAACATGTATATATGTCAGGAACATTATTGCATGAATTTATGTATGCATGATTTTAATCACAATTTAAATCAGATATATTTTTCAAACCACACGAATATTTTTTAGTAGATGGATCGAATTAACATGCATTAATTTTGACAATGTTGAGTGGAAGCAAGACAAAAGATAACTCCAACAAGCTAGTTCTTTATATATGCAAACATCACAAAGTGATCATGACTAGAAATGTACTAACACCTTGGGCATCTACAAAAATGTAATGTTCCATTATGTAGACTTACCCTTTTGGTCATTTACATTTCATTTTGTAAGATTTAATTATTAACAACTAAATTATCCATTTCCAGCCTTATACCTCATTCTTACACAAATCATGTCTCGTGTGGTCTTACGTCTTCTCAGTCAGACTTAAACCCAGAAGAAGAACGTGAGTACAAGCTAAGACTAGTTAGATAAAGGATTAAAACTTAATTTTAAGAAGAAGCTAGGGATAGTAATTAAGAATATCATATACGATAAAAGATGAGAGATTAAGATTGTTCTGATATATATTCTTTTAAGGGTTTCTATATATTAGATGATATCAAGATCATGCACTATATATATATTTTGTGTAATCTCAAAATTGCAAGAAACATTAATTAATTAATTATTCTCGTATTCAAATATTAGATTGTTTGAGGTAAGTGTTGGGAGTAGTTACGTACCGCATCCCTTGACTCACAAGCAACATATATATATGGCGAGTTAGAGAGGAGGCTTCCTAACAAGTCTAGATAATTAGGTTGCAATTTTAAAACATGTTAATTTCACATATTTACTTTTATCTTAGTCAACTAGGATTAAGATCTTTATTTTTACTCTTTTATTTAACTCATTAGTATCAGATCGGGTCTAACGTGTTAGATTAGTATAGTGTATTTAAACTCGAGTTGGTGAATTGTAATCAAGTATTAGATTAGTATATTACACACAATTGTGTGTACCAGGGAGAAATAATATGTATTTTTTAATATTCTTGACAATATTGCATTGAACAACCAGTTACATCGTCATTTGCTTCTCCCAATTCTCTGATCAAGTTTTAAGAGTAGGTTGCAAGTTTTTGTTATTGGTTTTTATTATTACATTAACAGTTGTAATAAAAAAACATTAATTAAAATGAACGAAGTGGGGAATCTGAAAGATATGAAAACCAATTCAAAGATGCTATGTGTGGAATGTGAAGAATGATGTGACGCTAGCTGATCGATGGTATTGGGTGGAACATGGATTATGTGATGCACTTCCCACATTCTTAAAATATTTTAATTCCTTTTTTATTAGGCTGGTGGCCGAGTTACATGCATGTACGTAGTGACAAATGGAGTTTTCACCACAATCAAAGGTTGAAGGTCGAAGTCTCAAGATAACAATTATCATATGTTTATTTATATAAGAGTTATTGGATTTTAATAATCTGAACTTTAATGTGTTAATTGGTCGATATTAATCACAACTTAAGAAATTCCATATGGCAATTCAACCCCAACTTGTATATTATTTTCCTCCACTGAGTCTTTTCTAACGGATCATTTTTGTGTCTAAAAAAACCTACCAAACCATTTTGTGTCTCATAAAAACTTTACCCGACCATTTTTGTGTCACATTTAAAAACGGCTCGATGTAAGAAAATAATTTACAAGTTGAGACTATCACATGAAATTTCTTAAATTAGGATTAAAAGCGGTCAATATACTAAAATTCGAATTATTAAAATTCAATAACCCTTTGTATAATATTGTTTATTGATGTTATTTAGAAAAAAACATCTGAAACCAAATAGACGGGGGTGCAAATCACCCCTCTTAAAATTTCATATTTTATTTTCCCTACTATAATTAAAGCCATAGAATTAAACATTTATGAGTTTATAACATTCTCTTTACATTTATGTTTTTATAGGACCAGTCGGTACGTAGTACGTTTGTTATTAAAAAACTTTACCATTTTTTATAAATATATATATATATATATATAGCCGGGGATATATGTTCATAAACAATAGTTGATTTCTAATTAAGTTTGAGTATTATGCTTAAAAGCGAATGATGTTTATTTAATTAATTTGACCAACAGGCCACCATTTTATTTATTTTTAAATTTATGGTCAGAGTTGGCCGGGTTTATTGACAAAGTCAGCGGTGAAGCTTTTTTTTTAAAATTGTAGATCTGAGCTTGTCTACGACGACTGATTGTACGTGATATTAAGTAAGTGAAGTGAGATATATAGGTAACATTTAGCCGTTTAAAATTATTTCAAGTTGTCACACAATCATTATACTTTAATAGTGTAAATGATTTCATATGCTTTTATTTTCGACACATTTGCTTTTACCACACAATCATATGATTGGCGGATAGATATATTATTGGAAAATAATTATTTCACTTAATTGTTACGGTACATTAAACGGTGTTATAAATTGATAAATTTACGTCTTCATACGTATCGTACGGTCTATGAAGTGTTATATCAATAACTATGTTAGACACCCATGTAGTATACGATTTGAAGGAAAATTACTAAATCAAATGTTTGATGATTAAAATTAAAAAAAAGTTAAAATTATTTTTAATAAAAGATATGATTGAATTTATGGAAACTAATTTATAAATTATAATTTGATTAATAAAAGGAGAGTAAGATTGATTGTGAAGATGACAAGTGTAATCATGTGGACGCTCTAATAATTTTTTTTTATATGAGTAGGTAGATTACAATGGATAAGAAGAAAAATTAGGGGGATATCAGAGATATATACAACTCGTATAGCTCTATACGAGGGTTGCTAGAGGAACCTATACGACCTTTATAGGCGTATACGAGAAATATAAACTTTCAGGGATGTTGAATTGTCCAACTGATATGCCTAAATAAAATAAACATACAGTTAAAGTTTTATGGTGACGATTAGTTGAGAGCTCTTTGTTAAGCGAGAGCTATATAACTCTTATAAAAGGAAGATGTTGAACTTTAAAGAAGAAGGGTAAAAATTAAAACTTCATATATTTAAACTTTTAAAAAATTATATTTTTTGCTTATGTTATTATTTAAAAAATACACCATTAAATAAAAATTTTCTTCACATATATATATTTCATTTGAGTATAAATAACATTATAAAAAACAATAATTAACTTATTTTTTTATTGTGTAGTATTATGATATGTTAATAATATATTATGTTACTTCTTACGCAATATACTAAATATATGTATTATCAAACTATGGCATATATGCGTTATCATGTATTACATATATGCACTATGAAAAATATTAGAAGGTTATAGTTTTAATATAGCAATAATGTATTTTTATTAAAATTCTTAAAATTAGTGCAATTTAAAAGTTTAAAAATAATAAAAATATGAATATTAAAAAAATCTCAGACTTGAATTTATTTTTCTAATTAGCATACTCTTCTTTATATTCTGAAACTCCAATTAAGTTGATATATATATATATATATATATATATATATATATATATATATATATATATATATATATATATATATATATATATATATATATATATATATATATATATATATATATATATATATACAAGCTTGAAGCCTTGAATTGCTTAAGTTTGACCCCTTTCCATGCCCAATTATTGATGTTTGACTAAAGGTGCCCCACAAATTAATTTTCATGTTTTTGAAACACATTACATGTACACTTAAGGAAGGAGGAGGATGTGGTGGATGATTCATGAAGCTTGCTATCAAGTAATAATAAATTCTTATCTTGTAAGTATCTAGTCTTACTCAAACGTCACATAATCTAAGTGCTGGTAAAAGTGGAGGTTTAATTTCTTTACACTTGCTACTTACCTTCATCCAATTGACAAACTACAAATTTAAAACATTAAATGTTTCAAAGTAAATATGCACCGACTTTTACTATAGTCGTGACAGATCAAAAGCTTAACATGAAAGCCTAAGAGGTAAGAGCGGTGAGTGTAAGCATAGGTGCCCCTCCCTCCCAAATATGCTATCACCGCTCTATATGTAAATAACTACGCTACTGCCTTAACCTTAGACAAAGCTCTACGTATATAGCATAAGGTTGGTAATTGCTAACATGAGATCTAACATATACAAAAAATAGTTGTGGGTTGAACGTTACAACCCGTTTAAGAAACTAGTCAAGTTAGGGTTGACCCGTTTAAATAATATGTTAGGTTCGAGTAATTGGCCTCTATATATAAGAATGGCCGGGTTGAATCCCTGTTTTTTTTAATAATTAATATTTTTAAAATAATTTTATTTTTTTTGTTTTTTAAATTGTGCATTAATAAATTAATTTTAGTATACATTTTTTCAGTTTGAAAGTTTAGTATTGATTAATTTAACTCTGCTCGTTTTGTTTCAATTTTTCAAGCAAGAGCATATATTACCGAAAATAAATATTTTAAACTTAAAAACTATGGTATTTGACGGCTCGTTGTATATACAGTACGTTTGAAAACCAAGTCAAACATCGATCAAACCATGCACAATTTGAAACTACTATTGAGTTGATACTTTAACTTGTAATTATGAGTTAAACATGTTACATTTAGGTTACATGATCCAATATAGTTAATGTTTATGGTCAAATTTATTAACATGAATCAACATATATATAAATCGTGTTCGAATTAATATTCCAACCCATCAACAAGACATGATGACGCCTCTAGCTAATTTATCTATAGCAATAGGGATTGAGGTTTATTTCAGGTGGTGGGGCAATTTTAAAATTTCCTTTGACGACTTATGGCAATTTTGACAAAGCATTTAATTTGTCTTTTTTTGTGTAATAGCTAGGCTCACAGAATAATGCTGCTAGTTTTGTCTGACTTCACACACCTACTTTGAATAATTCGAATACAAATAGTTAAGTTACTTGTGTGAGGAATAAAATAATAATTAACGTTTATCCATCATAGAAAAATCGTCTTTATTCACCAACCTGTATAGATGTAGAACAAAAATCATATCCATTTTAGCACTAGCATTGTAGACTTGTAGCTAACGAATTAATTAATGGTTTTCGATCAAGGCTTGTAACCTTCACTTCCAGTCACATAATTGGAAAAAAAAAGCACATCAAATAAGACATCAATGATAACAATCCAAAAACAATAGCGATATTCTTGATCCAAAAACATTAACCAAGGATCACTGTAGAAATATTAGTAAATAGTAACTAAACAAAATAATAAAGGGTTTAATAAACAACGCATAATACTAATAGAAAAATAGTATAGAGTTTTAAAATATCGTGATAAAATAAACCATAAACTAAATGAAAATGTCAAATTTAGTAGTTTTGAAACGACAACCGGCCACAAGCAGGTAATAATAGTGATGATATTACACGATGATTGAGTTGAGTTTTGAAAGAATTAATAAAGTATGATGAGATTGATAAAATGAAAAGAAATTGGAAAAAGAAAAGCATATATGTATGTAGGTACGGAGATGATGGATATGATAGATAGAGGGGAAAGACACCATAATAATGTAAAATGATGTGTCATGCATAAATAAATCCTAGACAAAGACTGTCACACTGAACAAGTTCCTTAAGAAGCTTCCCTTTCTTGAAACACTAAATAAATAAATAAATTTTATTTATAAAAAAAAGTGCATGTTGATGAGTGTCAATATCAATGCCAAAAACTGATACTTACACCAGATGCTCCCTCTTTCTTCCAATCTCACTCTTTCTTCTCTTATGAATTCTATCTCTCTTCACACACACACAATAGCTTCTTCCCAATGCATGCATCCCCTCACTCACTCACATTTTACTTATTTTAACACGACTTACCAAAAACAAAAACATCATCAAAATATCACTTATTTCAAAATAATCTACTCTCTAAACTAACATAATTCATTAAAGTAGAGTATATATATAATTATATAAAGAATACTAGTACGATACCCGCGCGATGCGGCGACGAAAGCGAGAAACAACGTGACACTTGTTCGGTATTACATTGCCTCATATATGCAAACACCTTGTTAGAGCCAAAATGTGCGTGCCCTTGATACACTAATCATTTGCATATTACAAACGACTAAGGCAAAGTTTGATTCACAACGACCCATTTATGTCTAACTGCACTAAATCTAAACTTGTACTCAGACTCAAACAATAGCACATGGTGTAAAAAGTCAGTATCAAATTTCCTTGTAACAATTTACTATCAAAGAAGAATAAGCAACTTAAGTAAACAATGGGTTATTTCAACACAACCGAAACTGACATGTTTGAAAGACTTCTATGTTTGCAAATTCCATACCTGTAATTAAGGAAAAAAACAACCATTAAACATGAGGAACATAACCAAAGAATAATCTTAAAATACCTGGAAAAATAGGAATTTAACCAAAGAATAAGTATGATGCAAACTTAATTAGCTTTGTTAATGACATGCAATAAAAAATTCTAAGCCAATTTTTGGTAATGTGAATAGTGTAATTTCACTAACAGACCATGTTATTGTGTAATATCGGTCTTTATGGCTTTATACAAATTTCTTAGTCCACATTATTGTGCTAACCAATAAAACAAGGTTATATATTTGCAATGTTGTATTATTACATGTTATTATATAATGAAAGTAATTTATACGATTTGACATATTATATTATTGTAATTTTTCTAGTTTTTATTTGGAAACAAATTATAATATAATACAGTAACCTAATATTATATAACTTATTAATTTACAATGTCAGATATGACCTTTCAAGTTAGTGCTCAACTTGGTGTTTAGTTACAAGTTTACCACCAGTCATTTTCAACATTTTTTTAAACTTTATTAATTTGGCCCCTGATGACTCGGTCAGTTTCTACCTTTAAACTCTTAGTCTACTTTGACATTTGTATGACTTCAACATTCTGGATTTAACTTAGTTATCATATTAACCTCTAAGTTTTGATGTTTCTTTGTCTTTTAATATGTGACACTTTACGGCTTAGCACCGTGACGCACAAGTCATCAATTTTTTTTATGACATGACAGTTGCATTGTGAGGTCTGGTCTGAAATCTAGTTGTACAGTGATTTGACAACTATTACACAGCAAGCTGAAAAATATAAAAAGAGAGCTTTGTTTTTTATACATCACCAATATACAAGTTTAAAAAAATAAAAATAAATACACTTGTTTTTATAGTGTAGTTTTTTTAAAATAGTATATATATGTAAAAGTTATGAGCGTTTAAAGAAGATGACAAAACTTAAAAAGAAGATAAGATCAAAATAACCATGGTCTATCATTCAAAGTTTCAATTATTTATCATTACGTCACCATGTTTTATAACCATTGATCTAAAGTCTAATGGTCAATGATCATTCTTACACTTTTTAGATTAATTAGACTTTTTAACCCAACTTAATTTATTATTAACATTATTATTACTATCGTTACCAATATTATTAGGATTTTAAAATTATGGTCTATCATTCAAAGTTTCAACTATTTATTATTGCGCCACCATGTTTTCATAAACATTTATCTAAAGTCTAATGGTCAATAATCATTCTTACACTTTTTAGATTAATTAGATTTTTAGAATAATCCAACTTAACATTATTATTACTATTGTGACCAATATTATTAGGATTTTAAAATTATGGGGTGTTACAATATTACCATTAAACTAAAAATTAGTAACTATTATATAACAAACAAACTAACCAACTAACTAACTTAGTAAAATCTCACAAAATAGTAATATTGGAGGTAATATGAAGGCATACCTTCCTCTACTTCAAGGAGTAGAAAGACGTGCTACTTCACACGAGACCCGATTAATTAGATTTATAAATACTAAAAGACAAAAACCCTTTTAATGTAAAAAACATGCATCCCTTTAAAAGAGCAAATAATTGCTTAAGAAAATGTACAAAGAGTACAATTTTTTAAAAAAGTTGTCTTTTACAATCCAATACAACTCGTGGATGCTTGCTTTATAACCAAATGACAAAGTATGTTGCTTGGAATTGAAACCATACAAATTTACTTTTACAAAGTAATGTTTTATAATTTTATGATAAAAGAAACTTTAAAATATTGGCAAAACTGGTGTTAATTTCTAATGTAATATATTCTGAAAATAATTTAAATTGTGTTTTTTTGTCTACAGTGATCCAAACTTTTAATTATTTTTCCTATAATGGTCACCTACTAGAAACACTTAACATTGTTAAGTTTTTTCGAATTTCAAACTCATATTTAAATCTTTTGATCGGGAAAAAGAGACGAATTGATTGATGAAAAACTTACCTCGAAATGGTGATCCACAGATTGAAGCATTGTTTCGTCATTTGAAGCGTTGGTTCGAGGTAAGATTACTATCAATTGACTCTTATCATCTTTCCAATCAAAAGCCCTAAAACGTCAATTTGAAATAAAAAAAACTTAACGACATTAAATCTATTTTAAATGCGGACTATTATAGGAAAAATAGTGACCATTGTAAAGAAAAAACTCAATTGAAATTATTTACGGCTAGTATAACGTAGTATGAATTATTTAAGGCAAAATTGTCTTTAAATATACGTATCGGTTTATTTTAGAAACACCTATAAATGTTTATCTAATCAAGCATGTGTTCAAAAGAATAAGCACAAGTTAATACACGTGACATGTGTGTTATATATATCATATTTTCGATTATTTAAAACATTTATTTCCTCTAATGTGCATTCTTTTATGATCATACTTTTCTTTTGACAACATCATCTGTTTTAACATTTATTTTACTTAAGTGATTGACATGAGCCTTTAAAAGTATTAATAGAAAATATGTATTTAACAAAATTTATATTAATAATATTGATATATATGATATTTTTTATAACAAAATATTTTTAAACTTGTATTAACACATCCACAAATATATAGTGTCACGTGCCACCCTATTATCCTTTGTTCAAGTATATTTGAAAACTCAAAAATCTTTACTAATTGACAAGTAAGATGTTTATAATTAACGGTTGTTAAAAAACACGCGTAACAACAAACATTTATATTGTGTCACCCCTATCATCCATCATTCAAATAAGCTTTTAAAAATCTATAGTTTCTTGTATATACATAAAAGCCTATCAAAATATTTTTTTTATGTTATTTACCTTTAAAAGTGTTATTATATTTAATATAATATACACATGACGTGTAAATGCGCAGGTTTAATAAATAAATAATCGTTCATATTTTTATTTGATCTTCAAGATTATTGAATAAAAGTTGTCTTTATATTCTTAAATTTTATAAAATGTTTAGATTGGGAAAAGTGGAAAAGCGATATATTTATCCTGTTCTCTTAAAAAATTGTATGTTCTACATAGCAGCCTCCCTTATTTACTAAGTACTATTATATAAAACTTCTATTTATACCAAAATATCATAAATAAGCTTATCGACAAGTAAAGTAGGAGTACGTAGGAGTAATAAAAAAATTATGATGGAAGATGTATATATAATGTTTAGTTTTTCTAAGAGCAACAGACAAGTTATCATACTTTTAAATTAAACTTAACTAGATATATTGTCGGGTCGCACGAAGCAGCGGTTAGGTCTCGTTGATTTCGTGACATGTTACACTGGTGACATTAAGATTTTGACTTACGACATGAGAGTTTCTTGACATGATTGTGTATATATCCAAAGTTGGAGTAAAAAATATAAATATATCAAAGAAAGAGGGTTATGATATAACAAATAAAAAAGGATAATTAGGTCAAAGTCGAAAATGAAAATTGTAAATATTTCAAAATTAAGTATGCGGTCAAAGTTGAAAAATAAGAAAAATCAAGGGGTTAAAATTAAAAAATGAGAAAAATCAAAAGGTTAAACTCGTAAATATATCAAAGTTCAAGGTAAAAAATGTAAATAACTAACAATTTCAATGAATAGCATTATTGTTGTAATGTCAATGGTCTAAAAGACAAGATCTAAACGATCTTATCTTTTAAGATTATATACAATACATTTATATTTGCTCAGATTTAAATCTAAAACGTCTTTCAGTTGTCAACAACCGGGAGGGATGGTAGCTATAATGTTTAGTTATGAATAATTTATTTAAAAATGGTGCAGCTTTTATAGTGTTGTAGATGATGCAAATTGATTTGACAAGTAAATGAAGATGAAACTGTCATGATATTGCCACTCACTCTTCCCACAATCCCAAAACTGGAAACTCTTTATTTGTCTCTTTGTTAAAAAACCATCTTTCTCTCTAAATAGAAACTATCACCATTTATATATACATTTATATATATATAACAAGGGCAAATTGGCATAAAATAATCCCAACTAACACCTATTGATCGAAAATAATCCCAACTCGGTTTATTCCCTTCAGTGGTCCCAAATCCAACTTTTTTGGCCTACAGTGGTCCGCCGTTAAGTGCAATTAACGGCCGTTAACTTTTTTTCTATTTTTTTTAATTTCAAACCAATATTTTAGGGATTTTGATCGGGAGGAGAATACGAGTCAGTTGATGTAAACCTTACTTCCAATTGTTGCTCCAAATGGTTTAATTTTGATATCCGGTTAGAGCACCGTTAGGTTTTAAACACCCGATTGAAGACCGTTTTGTCGTTTGGAACATCAGTTCGAAGTAAGGTTTACATCAATTGAATCGTATACTTCTCCCGATCAATATCCATAAAACCTTGTTTTGAAATTCGAAAAAAAATCAAAAAAGAGTTAACGGCCGTTAAGTGCACTTAACAGCGGACCACTGGAGGCCAAAAAAATTGGATTTGGGACCACTGGAGGGAATAAACTGAGTTGGGATTATTCTTGGCCAATAGGTGTTAGTTGGGATTATTTTTAGCCAATTTACCATATAACAATTCTAACTCATCTTCCACTTTGTTCAATGCCTTCATTCACCTACCACACAAACCTAGCTACCAAAATTCATTAAACATTTATATGCATCTACACATCACATGTGTAAACAATATCATACAATCATCATATGTAATGTACACCACAAACAACCACCGTAAGTCTATAACAATTAATACACTACTAATTAATATTATAGGGGCATCTTATCTATGAGTTGTTGTTATAAAAACCATACAAAAATGGTGTTTATTTAAATATAACTCAATATATTATATAAGTTATAAATCATATTCTGTTTCACTTATACGAAAAATGTGCCACACCAAAAGTATCATTGGTTGGTAAGAGGATGACCTAGACCAAGTGTCAACTTAAATTCGGATTTGACACAACAAAGTGTCACAGTTTGTGTCTGTATATGTAATGGCATTTAGATGAATACATGTACGTATTTTATTTTACCAAAGTGTTAAAGATAATTAAACTTTTAAGATAATAGATATCTCATGGTCATATAGTCTAAATAAAGGCTACATTTACTTTTAACATCTTAATTTTTTTTTTGAACGACAGAAATTTTAACATCTTAAATAACTAGTTTAGTGTCTGCGCTACGCTCGGGAACACAAAATTCAAGCGATTAAGGATATTCATGAATGTTACAATCAGTTTTGAGACAAAACCGTGGTAAACCCGAACACAGGATATACTTTTAAAAATTAGACTTTTAGTATAACAATATTATACTTAAATTTACTACACCATAAAGTGCTCAGTTTTATGGTGTAGTTTATTTTTTTAAAAAAGTCGTATAAAAATGTTATGTATATTTTTAAAGCACTGAGGCCTTTAATTGTATGTTATTATTAACTTTATTCATAAGTTTTATTTTTAAACCTTATCAAATATAAATTGACTCATGTACACCTCTTGTAGTAGAGGGTTAAAAATATAAAAACTCTTAAATTGTTCAGAATTCTTCAAAATATTAGGGGATCAAAAATGTAATTAGTTTTATTACCCGCGCTATGCTCGGGAACCTAATATCATGGGGGCATGGAAGGTTCCAATCAATTTTTAGACAAAACGTTATAAAACCGGAGCATAAGAATTATTTAAGAACTTTTTTTTTAATATAGCAATATTATACTCAAATCAAAGAGAATTAAATGCTCGGTTTTATGGTGTAAACCAACCCCAATAACCGGTGCGTTTTTATACCTAACCCGATATATGTGTATTAATTATCATCCCTTGAGTATAGTGGGGGATCGAGGGATCGATATGCTAGAAATGAGATTTAGTTTGTCTTAAAACTGTAATAAATGATTAAACTTTTAGTGCCCTTTTAGCTAGGCGTGGGCTCCTTAAAATTTTAGGTCGGATATCATGCATATAATGGTTAAAAGATATTAAGGTGTTTATTTATAACATATTACTAATTTATTCTTAAGTTTCATTTATATACCTTATTAAATATAAACCGAACCATGCGCACCCTAGTAAAAAAGGATTGAAAATATAATTATTCTTAAGTTTTTATAGGATCTCTTATTTATTTTCCTATATTATATACTATATTATATAGAAGATGAGGAAAAAGGAAAAGAAAAAAAAGGTATTATTACGGACAAAGATAAATTGTGTCACTTGGCATGAGTTTTATTTTATTGATGGATGATTTAGTTTTTTTTTTTTATGAAGTTGGGTATTTGGGCTAAAATTTTTACATTACAGATATGGGCTATGATTAGTGATGTTAGGGACTTGGGCTGCATCATTATTGGTTACCCACCCCACTAAAATAATTAAAATCAGCGGAAAGCCGGAAATAAGTAGTGCGTTGTGACAACATTTTCTTTTTATTAGCGGAAAGACGGTTTGTTAATCAACCAGTAAGAAGTTAGAGAAGAAACAATGTAACATTTTCTTTTTATTAGCGGAAAGACGGTTTGTTAATCAACTAGTAAGAAGCTAGAGAAGAAACAGTGGGTGAAAAATGAAGAGAACAAAGTTACAGGAATTTTGACCGTGACAATAATTTCATATGTGAGAAAAAATAAAGAATAATATAAAAAATATTAATTATTTCAAAATCCGGCGAGAACAATTTCATCTTTTGCAAAAAAGTTATCGGCGTTAAATGTGACGGACAAGATCAAATTCACGGGTTTGCTTCAATGAAGACAAAGCGTGAATTTCCTTTCCATATGTTCTTATTGTAGTTTTTTCGCTTTGTTGGTTGGTTGTAAAGTCATGGCCCCAATGTCTTGCTGGTGGTTACATTTATTTAAATAAAAGTTGCAATTAAAAAAAGTTTGTTATATATTTATTAAAGTAATTCATTTTAAAATTTTGAACATGTTTTCTAGATCACTGTACCATTCCATACCTAAAAAGAATATTCAACCATCATATACAAGATGTAAAAGCCATAAACCTTGTGAACATATATCTGTGGTCATTTGGTCTACTGTCATCTGTTGGTCATGGTTAAAATCTTACCAGCAACAAAATCTTGTAGTCGTTAACAAGGGTTGCCATTGTGCTCTCTAGGCAAGTGTAAGTTATAGGGTTTACAAGCTAATCGGCTGAAATCTTGTATTAGGTACAAAATACCTGGGATATGAAGAAGCATGTCGCTAAGCCCAAATGATATTACTGTTAAAAAAAAAAGTTAACCTCATGAACATTAGACCGGAAAAAAAATAGTTTGCATGTTACAAGGTAGAGAGTAGAGAACCTTCTTCTATTTCCTTGTAAACTTCAACTATAAAGTGTTGAAGTTCAACTTTACGTTACGCAACATCAATGGCAATGGCCCATACCATACACTTATGCTTTACATCTTCTACCATTTTTTTATATTTACAATTTACTGGTGTACCACTTTATCATTATTCTTCTTTACTGTGGGTTGTATATGTTCATAGACTTGAAAAGGTACCACAAACTGTTTACCTTCTTAACACATCAATCACATGATGACTTTAACCAACATTAAATCATGAAACAAAACAAAAAAACCACACACATGTTATTTTCCCATTCACAGTGTAAAAGACAACCACTAATTTACTTTGATACAAGAAAGAAAGAATAATAATAATTAGGATAAAAAAAAACCAAAACAAACCTGTTTTTACCATATTAAACCTACTTACCATATTAAACACCCACACAAATCCCAACCAAAACCAACAAACACACAAACCTAATTACCAGATTAAACCCACCCCATCATCACACACCATCAGTGTTTTCATTTGTTATTACTATTAACTTATTGTATGGTTTCAATGCTCTTGCTCAGCTCCTCCAGCTTCTTCATCCTCTCCTTCTCGCTTTCGCTCACCAGCTGCTTAACCAACATAAATCATCAACAGTCAGTTTTTATTAACAAAAACACAGCACCAATTTTTAATGAGTTATAACACCAACCTCCATTAATCTTGTAATTAGCTGTACTTTTTCCTTGTTCTTTTCGTTAAAAGCATCCAGCGCTTCCTTATACTCCCGCTCCTGCAACCAAATGAAGCGGTTAAGAAGAAAACTGGAGAACTATATTACAGAAGACGGTTTTGTCCATTGCATACCTTCTTCTGGCAGTTGTGTCCGAGTGGCTTCAACTCTTTGTTGACCGAATCAATCTTCTTACGAACAAGTGTGACCTCTTTCTTCATTGGATCTGTAAGCGCTTCCAGTTCCTGACATAGGATTGTCATGACTTAGTTTCATAAACAAGAAGTTGATGATGCTAATGAATGAGCGGTCACTATGTACTTTTTAACACCACCAACTTCACACCATACACACACTACCTAACACACTGGAGCTCTTTTTCATGTCTAAGGAAACTCATCATCATCATGAAAACTAACCAACATTTAAAAAGATGTTTAAAGTGGGGTGGTTAATTTCTTTTGTATTCATGTATTTGCCATCTTTAGACCAATTCGTCTACAAAATGAAACCTTTATGAAGTTGGCAAACCTAAAATTTGTGCTTCATAAACCACTAGTGTCTGGATGAGTGTTTTAAAAGAAAATTAGTATCATAATAGCTTGAGCTAAATTCAATTTTGCTCATGGAGGTTTGACAAAAATAACCATTTTCCTCCGTGAGTTTAAAAACATCAATTTATGTCCAAAAGTTTTCATCATTTGTTTCAAATTCAATTCAAAAGTTTCACAATTTTGGACTGAAGTTTAAACAACCATTGAAACTTTTGGATTGAAATTGAAACACCAATGAAACTTTTATGGGTAAACTCATGTTTTAAGTCTTTTGGAGTAAATGGTTTTTTTTGCAAAAATTCGGTGAACAAAATGGAATAGAACCAACCTTGTTCATTCAAAAACTTAAAACTAATTATTGTTGACATTAAACTAGAAGTCCTTCTTGATTGTTGAAAAGATCAAACTCATCTTTATTGTCATAGTTTAAAACATGATAAACACTTCCATAATTTCAGAGCAGAAAGTGGATTAACTACTCCCTCCATCATTAAAGAAGACCACCAATTTTGACTTTTTATGGACTATTGTCAAAAGGACTTCATTTTAAATTTCAAAGTTCAAACACAAAGCATCAAAATACAAACCTTTTGTAATTAAAAACAGAAAACATCAATATCAAGAATAAAAAATGATTCTTTTGGGGGGCAGCAGAGATTTTAAAGTTAAATCACATAGATAAGCAATATTCAAATTTCTGAACCCATATAATCTTTACTACAACAAAATTAGCATAGCAGATCTATTACCAATTTTAAATCTCAATATGAACAACTTTAAAATTATGAAGAAATTAACCCTGACAGCATTTTAATTCAATTTCTTGAAAAGTAGATCTAACAATGAAAGATAGTAAAGAAACAAAATTTCAATTTCAAAATCAAACATTTAGATATTAAAAAACTCACTGATCATATCAGATCTGAGTAAGATAATAACAAAAAATCATAAAAAATCCAAGATCTATAAAACCCTAATCACATATTTGTTTGTTTGTTTTAAAAAGAACCAACTTTCGATCTGTGAGAGTTTTACCCTAATATAAAAGACGAAACCCTAATTTAGTTTGAGCAAAAATTGAACCCTAAAACATGCATAATCAACGAAATCAAGAACAACCCACAAACAGAAACAAAAAACCCAGAAAAACCCACAAAACAATTGTTTGAAAAAAGAAAGTCAAAGAAAAAGTCAAACCTCTTGAATGGTAGCTAAACGTTTAGTTTCTTGTTCAATACGACCCATCTGAGCTTGAACCCTTTCTTTAACTTCTAATTTCTTCTTCTCAATCTCCTCTTCTTTAGCTTTGAAAGTAGAAAGAGCAGATTTAGCCATGTCTTCATCTTCTTTGGACATTAAACCACTGAAACTCAAACTCCCTGAAACTTGACCAGCTTGCATAAGTGTTTGAAGCTGTTCATGGTTTTGAGTAGACATTTCTTTTTCTGGTTCTTTATCACTCTTTCTTTTCAACCAGAAAAAACAAAAAACCCTCCTCCTTCCTCTAATCCCTCTCTTAATTTCTCTAATTTTTTCTTACTTTTGTTTCCCCCAAAACCAAATTTGTGTTTCTTGATGGTTTGATGTGTGTAACAACGCAGGCAGGCAGGCGTTGATGCTTAAAGTTACAAGCTTGGTTGCCCCACAAACGAAAAAGAAAGGGGAAAATCTTGCTGGATTGTATATATTGTGTGTGGGTGTGTGAATGTATAGGTTTGTGTGAAAGGACGAAAATGCCCATGGATCTGTAACGGAAACATTTTTTTGATATATGAAAGAATGAATATTCAAGAAAAGAAAATGTTTGGGATGTGGTGGGCCCCCTAAAATTATGGTTGAGAACAAGTTTGAAATTGTCCGTTTCTTAAGGGCGTTATGTTTGGGTTGTTAGTTGTTACTAACGATTCAATCTCTTTTGTTTTTGTGTTAGTGTTTGAATTTTACTTTTTAAGATTTTTTTTTTTTTTTTTTTTTTTTTTTGAATGGCGACTTTCAATTTTTGCAACCATACGGTCGCATCCCCCGCAATGAGGAACCCCCCACCCCACTCCGGTCAATATGTTGTCTTAACCGGGCCCACTTGACATCGGAATTTGGCTAGGCGTTCAACCGGGAAAACCAATGGGGTTTTTCCTGGAAAATCTCACAGGCAGGGAGATTAGAACCCTGGACCACCACTGTAAAACCGGGTGTCCTCAACCAGCTAGGCTGGAATCATTAGACTACTTTTTAAGATTTGTTTGGGATATTTTAGTGAGTTTGAAACACTTAATTTTTGGACGTAGTTTTGATTAAATTTAACCAACAATTCATTTTAATTCTTATTTTAGTCTCCTTCTGGTTATTGCTTCTTCGATCTTCCTAGTATCTCATCTGGTTGATACCAATTTTGCGTCTTCTATTGATACATAAATTTAGTGCGACAACTAGAACTTTATTTAACATAAAATGGATTAGCATGTAGCGTTTATGTGTCCTCACAATTTAATTGAGTTAAAGATAGCCTTTGGAATTGAAGTTAGTTTCCTAAACATTGATTATTGACCGCTTGAATTTCTAGGAGATCATCACAACTGTTAAATCCTACTTGTTTTCTTTCGATTAAGAAAAATAAACTTTTTCTTACTAACTATTTCATCGACCATCTGATCCATTAGATAGCAGTAGATGGTGGTTCCCCTTCAAAGTGGATAAACACATCAAAACTGAATCAAACACCGTTTGATTGTTTGAGCTTATTACAGCGGTATTAGAACTGTGACATCAAACCCCCCGCTCACCCAAAAACCCCCATAGGTGTGTACTTAAAAGTTTTAGAGTCAAGATTAAAATGTTGTGTGTAAAATCTATAAAGAGATTGAGTGTATTTATAGGTTTTATACTTTTATGTTTTTGTTTAAAAAGTTAAAAAGATCACATTTATTAAAAAACGGTAATGTTAGTATTTAAGGGAGGGAGGACAAATTTTTGTTTCAAACTTGGAGAATCTTATGCGGGTACAGTAACCCATGATCGTAAATTTATAGCTCTACTTATAGACCTGACGGTGATGTAGGTGTGTGGACAGGGACTACCCGCTATCCTTACTCGTGTCTACACTCCACTCCCTAACAATTATATCCATGTTTACATTCAACTTGTAAAATACTAATGCATTTGTGATACGCAAATATATAGATAAGATTTAAAAGCACTATCATCACACAAAACATATGACATATATTAGTTTTAGTGGAGGTAACCTAATCCACCTAACATCCACTACTTGAGCTTTCTACGACGGTTATAGTTTTGACTTTACTTTAAACTAGGTTAGTGCCCGCGTTACGCTTGGGGCATAACACTCATGTGATGATTTTAAGGATATTTATGGACATGAACGGTTCTAATCAGTTTTGAGATAAAACTGTAGTAAAACTGAAACACAAAATTTATTTAAAATCTTGTTGTTTGGTATAACAATATTATAATAAAATTAAAGAGAATTAGACGTTCGGTTTTATGGTATAGTTTTTGTTAAAACAGTGTCGTATAAAAATGTAACATCTGACCCCTCATACCACCAATATTGTCCGCTTTGCTACATCAGAGCTCACGGATTTGCTTTTGGTTGACCGGGTGAAACCTTCCCAGGATGGTCACCCATCCTGAGATTGCTGTCATCCGGGCACGCTTAACTGTGGAGTTTTCCACTCATCCACTAATATTAAGCCCCAAAACGCGTTGTTGGTATTTGAGGTCGGACATTCCTTATAAATCCCAGATCTCTCCTGCCCACGGCTGATGTGGGATTTGCCTAGGGTGTTACAAAAAAGTTTTTATATTTAAAAAATAATTATGTATTTGACTATATGTTATTAATAATTTTATCTTTAATTTTATTTTTATACCCTAATAAATATAACATTGCCCAAACACACCCTTAGTAGGAGAGGGTTGAAAATGTAAATAGTCTTAATTTTTTAAATATTTTGCTAAATATCAGGGGATCAAATGAAAATTAATATTACTATAATAAATTATTATAGATATATATAATTTTTAAATATAACAATATTATTAATTTTGAGAGAATCTCTCAAATAATGCCAACTAAGCAAATGGATCTCAAATGATGCCAAATAAGCAAATATGATTTTGCTATATTATATACTCCGTAGAAGATTATAGAAATTAGCAATGTAGAAAAATATTTAATATATATATATATATATATATTCATCTATTCTAAAACTAAAAAATAAATATGACCGAATTTCACTTCTATCATTTTTGTATATTGTTAGAAATTTAGTGAAAATATGTATTTTCATAAACTTTGGACACTAGTAATTATAGGTAGTTGTTACTAATATAATAACATTTGTTATTATGTGGGTTTGTAGGGTACTATCTGAGAGGATCATAACACGTCAAATTGTGTCCAAAACGAAGCAAAAATGAATGAGAAACTTAATCAAGTGTTTTGCTTTAAATCATAAAAAGTTTCAATCTTTATCGTAAAAGTCAAAACATTTTAAACAAAAAACTTGTTTTTAATTTTGCCAATATTCATAAGCATGTTTATTGGTAAAAAAATTGCAAAATCCAAAAATTTTATATTTATAAAACAAACAAAAGATGTTACGAGGAAATGATACCGACGATACTTACGTTAACTATCTAGATTAATTTTTTTTTTGAACAACAACACCTTGATTTTCAAGGAGAAATACACCACCACATGTGGTCAGCAGGACTAGAACCCCTGACCTAGTGCTCCTAACACAATTGTGTTACCAATAGGCCACTAACCCCATTGGCATCTAGATTAATTAGAATTTTAAATGTCTTTACAATTCTTATCAATCACATAACATTAGCCCATTAGGGATATAAGAATATATAAACTAGTTAGCATACAATGTCACAATGATACAAAGTCACTCATCATAAATGATAACTAATTTTGGCCCGTTAAAACTTGGACATTTGGTATTGGGCTAAATGATAACTAATTTTGACTACGTCTTTTGACCTTTTATGTGAAAACAAATTGATAACATATTACATACATACATCCATAGATAAAAATTGAGCTACCAAATGTTATCTATGCTGGAAATTAAGGAACTTGATGGCATATACAAAAGTAAAGAAAAATAAAAGGATCCAACCAAGATGTGCTATTGCCACCACAGGAAGAAACTCATACTCATACCCATAAAATTCTTTGATGAACCCCTTAACCGTCATGTTAACGGCTCCCGGCACCTCTAACATGTAACTTCCGTCGCCTATTTGGGTTGTTATGAGCCCGTAAACTGTCCAACTGAATGGGTTTGCCCAATAATACCACCTGCACCATATTGGTGTTTGCTGCAATATTCAAAACAAGTTTGTTAACTACTTTCAATAGTTTGTAACCATTTTCATGAACCTTGTTAATTGAAGAATGGTGTAACGAATGGCATAATACCGGTCTTGGGATGACGAAGCCGGAGAACAAGTTCCAAAGGCACGTGAAAAAGTATATCAAAATAGCTGAGATTTGGGGGTTTGGGGTCAAAGCCATAGTCATCATGCCAAATAAAGTGAAGTAGATGAAACTCATAAATAAGTAGTAGAAGAACCACCAAAACTTAACCGCGGTCCACTCCAACCCCATCATCGGGTACAAAAACGAGGCGTAAATACTAGTCTGGATTGCAATATATATAGCCTCAATGGTCACCTGCACAATGACAGCATTTAAGTTATAATAATTTCTCTTTTTTTCAACTAATTAGTAGAGTAAACACTCAAGTTAATTCATCACCTGCGCAAGCGCATAAGGTGACGATGAGTACATCCCTGCAGCCCTTTCACGATAGAAAACTGTTCTCTCTACGGCAACAATAGGCTGCACAGAGTTTTCATTTATGGCTCCAAGGAAGAGAACAACGGCGTATAACGCTCCTGTTAAATCTAGAAAATCTTGTAGTTGTTCTCTGTATGTATACATAAACTCATAGTTAAGTAACTAATGTTAAGTACAAGATGTGAAAATATTATCATTGATGGACCATGGTATGTAGTGTCATACATCTTTTCACCCTTTTTGTAGAAAATGGCAGAAAATAGACCGGCAATGACGATGGTGGTGAGAAAGCGGATGACATTGTATTGGGGGTTCCTCCAATACGACCAATGTTGTTTCCACAAACACGCTTTGCATTGTACGATAAATGGTTGCGCGTACTTGGTTCTATAAAAGAGATCCTTGGAACCACTTGGAGGGACACTAAGTTCCATAATTAGTTTTTGATTGTCCCTAAAAGTGTCATAGAATATGCCAAAAAAAAAACATGTTAGAAATGTAGAGGGAAAAAATCACATGCTAAAATCAAGGTTTAAAATTACTGATAGAGGGTGGAGTTGGCATAAATCTGAGCATAGTCAACGTTAAGTTGAATTTCAGCCGACGACGAAGTCACTTCCAAAACCCATGTAGCAGGATTATAACCATGCTTGATCTTTGGAACTCCTGGAATAGCCTATAGCAAAATAAAACTTAAGTCGGGTTCATATAGAATCACTAACGGTCTTTCTGTTGTGTCAACCGTTGTTCTAATTAAAAAAATATATGGTACAAAATTTGGATTTATGCAACATATATACTCACTTCGAAATGCTCCACAAGCTTGTGAGATTGGTTACCCAATGGCCCTGCATAAATAATTTGTCCTCCAATCTTCATCAAAAGTAACTGAAAGATTAAGCATCAAACTTAGGTTAGTAATAGTATGACGAAACAGTATTTTTATACATTTCCTAGTCAATCTCACGCGACCTTTTCCACCCAATCGATCTGTTTTGACCCATTACCAAGATTATAAGTTTGTATGCTACAAACCTCATCAAAAGATTCGAAAATATCTATGCTTGGTTGATGAATTGTGCAAACAACAGTCCTTCCAGTGTCAACTGTGTTTCTTACAGTACGCATGACAATGGCCGCAGATCTAGCATCAAGACCAGACGTTGGTTCATCCATGAAAATGATGGATGGGTTTGCCACCAACTCTACGGCTATTGTCAACCTCTTCCGTTGTTCTATTGTAAGACCATTTACTCCTGGAAGCCCAACCATTGCATCCCTCAAAGGAAGAAGCTCAACTAGTTCCATCAACTCATCAACAAATATCTACAATCCTCAATAATCATCAATACATGTAGGATAAACAAAACATACAAGATCATGTACTTAATTATTATTATTGATACATAAATGCCAAAAAGACATGACATGTAGAAGTAAATACCTCGCGTGTATTTGTATTAACATCTGAAGATAGACGGAGCCACGCTGAGTACAAAAGAGACTCATAAACAGTGACGTTTGGTGAATGAGTATCATTTTGTTCGCAATACCCACAAACACGAGCAAATGTTGACTGATTCTTTGGGTATCCTGCCACGTAGATATTTCCTTCAGAGTATCCACCGGTTTTTCGGCCTGCTAACACATCCATCAAGGTAGTCTTTCCAGCACCACTAACTCCTATAAGTGCGGTCAATATCCCAGGTCTAAAAGCACCACTAACATCCTTGAGCAACTGTATTCGTTTATCTTTAACCCCTCTGGTCTTCATTTCCTGGTTATATAATAAGGACGGTGAAATGGACAGGGAAACAGACGCCCAAACACTCTTTTGAAATAAAAACATGGAAAGTAACTAACATAAGGTGTATCAATGTAGTAGTTGACATGGTTGAAAGCAAGTGATAAAGGTTTAAACGGCAAAACCATGCCTTTTCTTCCCACGGTTGAAATGTTTCCTCCTGAGGTGTTTCTAACCGCCATATCAGTACCTTCACAGCCATGTACAGCAAGCATGTCAAGAAAGTTTATTACTTTTTAATCAATGACACTTAAGGCAAGTGCTCACCTTCGTCGACCATTGAGTTCTTCATATCATCTTCCTCTCTGATCACAGGTTTAGCATCATGAAGGGCTGAAAAAGAGACCCACAGAGTCAAAATTCTAAAGTAGCTAGGATACTGAGAAAGAAAAGTTGATGCAACGTTATGACGTACGATTCAGGAAAGTTAGAGCTACTATAAATAATATGTTGAAGATAATCGAAAACCCAATGAGGGCTCCAAGAGATATCCAGAACCAATACTCTTCTGTAAAAAAGCTTCTTGATTTCAGAAGGGCTTTCCCAACAGTTGATGCATTGATTCGCGGATCTATATTTGGCTGCATAAAGGAAACTTATCAAACAAACAACTATGCAGTTCTACTGTAAGAAAAATCATGACTTTCGTCAAGAGCTAACTTACAGCACTCCATCTTTCGTCAAGAAACTCGTTTATAACCAAAGCATTTTGTCCATACATCATAGGAGACGCATAAAATCCCCATGACATCCACGGCTGACTGTCATCTGAAGTTACATCATTAAGTTTACTAGTTTGGTTTAATATGATACTTTTATGGGTCACAAAACATATTAGATATGTAAAAGAAAGTTTTCAACATATATGTAAAAACGGGTAACGTTGGTTTTGTTTTAAAAATATGAAGTAAAACTAAACAATCAAGCTAAAAACAAAAATGAAATGGGTTGAGTTTAAAAGTGGGCAAAAGTATAACCAAGGTTTACAAGCTCCTATAATGCATGACTAAAAATTAACCGGCTCATTATGAAATGGGTTAACGGGGTTGATTCGGTCAACTCATGTCTACTACATCAGTAAAACATCTGAAATACAAAAACATGTTAATTTAATGAAAATTTAACCATTTTAGTCCGTTACCCAAGCTCGCCTACCAGCCCATTTGTCCGGTATATATCAACAGATCGAATTAAAATCGTACCCTTGGCTACTATGAATCCTCCTAGAGTGACTATGAGCAAAAGGATGAAGGCACCCAGAGTGTTTGCAATTACTTCGGTTCTTGCAACAGCAGCCATCAATCGAAAAAGGGCGAGAGCCATTTGATGTATGCAAAAGTAAGTCAAGAACTGTTGAGCAAATCTAAACCACAAAATCTGTTAGAAACTGAAAAAAAGAACAAATGATGAAAATTAACAAAGTTTAGCACAAGTCATTGTTAGTTTACCTGGTGAAACCTGGAGCAAAGCCTATAGTGTAATATGTAAGAACCACCCAAATACACGCTTCCATAAAAGATAACGGGATCCTAAGTAACCAAATGGGAAGAGCAAAAGCCCAGGCGGGATACAACAACGAATCTCTTTGTTTATAAAAAACTGGAAGCCGCATAACTGTCAATGCAAGCTCAGCCATCCCGTTAAACATCACAATAAGTAGACCGAAAAAAAGTGCACCGAAAAACTTCCCTCCATCTTCCAAACTTCCCACATGCATTTCTGTTCTGAAAAACATAGCCATGCCTACCAGTGACATAAACGTCAACTGGAACGTCTTGAATATGTAAAGAAACGAGTTACGCTTTGATAACAACCATTCCCTATCAAAGCACGCCTTCAGTAATTCAAGATTTGAAATACCATATTTTTCTTTCATCAAAGCATCAGGATGTGCTTTCGATTTATCGTAGGGTATACTAATATCTGCTTCAAGTTTTTGTCCAACGTGAAAAGACTTGAACGCACGTGCAAATTCAGGGATCGTGATGTATTGGTAAGTTTGATTCTTCTTGAACCAGTATTGTTCTTGGTCTTTTCTTGAAGTCACTTCTTGAAGAAAATCAGCTACCCCTTTCCTTTCCGGGCACTTAAATCCCATCCACTCAAAAAATTCAAGAACGTGTTCGCAAGGACCTTGATACACAATCTGACCTTCTGACAGCAATATGACATCATCGAAAAGTTTATATGTCTCGGGGTCAGGTTGCAAAAGAGAGATCACCATTGTTAAGTCCATTACATGAACCATCTGTCTTAAGAACTGAGTGATACGAAACGTGGTTGAGCTGTCCAGTCCAGTCGATATTTCATCCATGAAAAACACATTTGCTGGTCCAACTAACATCTCTCCTATACAAAATTTAAACAATGACTTTTATGATCATGATATAAAGTTGTAGTTAAAATCTACTAGAGGTTAATGTGCACACATTATATATAACTGAGACAAATCACTTGAGCTACAAATTGACAGTTTGTTTTAAATAAACTATAGACTGTAGACATAGGGTCGGGGCAGGCCAGCATACCAGTTGTGACGCGTTTCTTTTCTCCGCCAGAGACGCCTCTTCTCATTTGATCACCAATCATAGTATCTGCACAAGCTTCCAGCCCCAGTATCTAATAGCAAAATATATAAACATCAAGTGAAACTATTTATTATTTGTTGCCATATATTGGGTCAACCAAAAACATCAAAAATCAAGTGTAATAAACCTTGAGAACATAATCAGTTATCAAATTGGTTTCGCTGCCAACGTTCATAAATGTGTCAATATACGGGTCAGCTTTCTCCATCTTCAAGATTTCTGTAAGTAGTTTGTATCTTGGGCCAACGCCTAAGCATCGTCCTGAAAAATCAAGCGTCTCTCTAACCGTCATCTCCCCAGTATGAAGGTTATTGGGACTTATATAAGCACATGTACGTTGAGGAACGAATTCGTGCAGTTGGTGACCACAATATGTGACATTTCCAGACACCTGCTTCAGGAAACAATCATCCAACACTACAACAACACACTACACAAAAAGATCTGATGATCAGAACTAATTAATTAATTATATTACTCTAAGATCATGATCAAGTTTCCCAGCAAGTGCTAGCAGCAATGTCGTTTTTCCTGCCCCGGGTGGACCTAAAAGTAGTGTCATCCTGTATTTAATAATAAGCAAATATTTGGTACAACATGATAATGATAATGATAATGATGATGATGATCCTATTTAACTGATATAACACTGAATATATTAGTTAGAGTTTGTTATATATAATACGTAAGATTAATGCTAATGTGCGTACGTACGTACCTTGAAGGACTTATAATTCCATTAATGGATTGAAGGATCTTCACATTTCTCTTCTTGGATGGAGTGAGCCCAATCAGTTGCAGTATGCTCTGCAGTTTTGTTCCAGATATAAGAAACAAAGCCATAGCAAAAAAAGTGGAGAAATTGGTTAAGTAATGTATGTATAATGTACCTCTAGTGAGTTGAAGGTGACATTATACAAAGATGGAAGAGCTCTATCACCAACATAAGCATCTCCTTCAACTGATAAGTTCTCATATCTCACTTCAATCTTTGGTGTCTCAGTCCCATCTCTACCATACATTAATGTTTAAACATTAGACCATATGTTGTGGGAGCAGTACATGTCGTCACCAGGGCATGCATGATGCCCAACATCACAATTCACAACACACCGGGGTACTGTGAAGGGGCGCGACGCTTGGGTCGCGGCTTCAAGGGCTTTGGATGATATTTTTTAAGTTTTTATTTTTCAAATTTTTTGCTACTGCAAATAATATTTGTCCACATCATCACCTAATTTACTCTCACTATATATTACCCCACTACAATACATATATGAAAGGAGATCAACATTCATCATATATGACGTCTATCATCCCACCTACAACATATATAATCTTAGCAATAAAAACAACCACAAAGTTGCTACTTATGACCTATATAGCTAGAGGGAAAACATTAATCTTGATTATAAAGATACATTTTTTATGTCATCGATAAATATAACATAAAAATAGATTCTTTTACAACGAAACGAATAAAGTTCAGTTATCCGGGGTAACCTGATGGCGAAATGTGTCTCCATATACTCTGCGAACACAAACAACGCTAGGAGCCCAACCCACCTATTTCAGAGAAAACCCGACTCCAATTCGAGGAAAACACACTAACTATCCGTCCGTAGGCACGACAGTAAGTTAGCAGAAAAACTTGTTCGGCTCAGATATCAGACTTGTACGTATTGCCATAAGTCTCTCTTTTGAATAATCAACGCCTATTAACTACCCCTACGTCACGTTGAAAGTTACATAAAAAAATAGATAATAACATTTTCATGGAGTAATAAAAGTAAATTCATATATTATTTAATAAAAAATAATATATTCATTAGTGATATACATATATTCTTCTATACATAACATAGTAACAAAGTCACTTTAGTCTTGAAGGCTTCACTTGTCTGTTTTTTTGGGATAATGTGGAATGTTAAGTTTGATGTCAATTTTTTTTTTGTTTGTGTTACACATCTTGGGTTACAAACCGGTAGGCAACTTTTAACTCACGTGAATTAACACGTTCATGCCTTACTAAACTCTACCCATATGTTCATCGTGATGTTGTTTTTCCGTGAGCTTTACGTTTATTATTATTATTATTATTATTATTTATTTATTTATTTATTTTTTCTTTTGTAAATTGTATAACAGGTGTATATATTGCTCAGGTCGGGTATTGTTTTGCTGCGTTAACATGGGTCGAAAGACGGAATTTCAGCCTGTTCCAGCTTCATATGGTGAAAGATGTATTAAGCTCAACACGTTAAAAGTGTGTGTGAAATTTATGCACCTTTTGCAATTTTAAGTTTTTATATAATACATTTTTATAAAAATTTATTTGTTTTTATAATGGCAGGCAGTTATGAAAACTTTACAAAAGTTTTTAACGTTAGAGAGTAGTGACTGAAATATGAAAATATTCTAACAAATAATCGGCTTTTGAAAACATATATTTTATAGTTCTTTAAATATTTAGTTAAATTACATAACGTACTAGTATACACATATTAAATATGGGATGTATATATGTGTACTTCAATCGTTATTTTCAGAAAATAAATATGATGGTCGGATTCATGCTTAGATATTAATATATTATGATGAGAAGTCGTAATGACTTAAAGTAAGAAGCTTTCTTAAATTGTTTTTTTTCGCATGATACTTTTGCAAACATTAAAATTAGTACCTTTCGCAATAAATTTTAAAAAAAAGTTGTAGGTTTCAGCTTAAACTAATTATTTAATCAGGCCACACGATACGACAGACGAGTTCTAATTGTTATGTTTCGACTTTAACTAATTAATGTTGTGCATTTTGGTGAGGTTTCATGTTTGCGACCTAGTCACACACACTGATAAAAAAAATTTATTTAAAACGTAGACATCCAAAATTTAAAACTCAAAATGATATTTCGGTCAAAGTTGGAGATGAAATTTGAAATAACTCAAAGTAGTAGGATTAAAGTTCGTAAAATTAAAAATCACGAAAAGACAAAAGAAGAGGGTCACTGACCCTTCTATTAGTTTTTTATAAATAAATAAATGTTTACTAATAGTATTGTAATTATAACTAATGATTTTCATTTCTTGTTATTATGCCTCCATGCTATTAGTAGTTGGTGCAACCTGCCTCCTATATTTGCTTTCTTCATATATGGCTGTTCTTTTAGATTCTTCGCTTCCCAGTAGTAATTCTCGTTTTAACCAAGGTTGGTAAAGTTATTATTCTAAGTGGTATTTGGTGCATTTGAAAAGATGAGAAATGCAATAGTTTTCAGCGACAATAGACCTTCTCTAAAGATCCTTATTGAAGATCTTAAAACCACTAGTTTCTTGTGGGTCAACAGTAGGTCGAGCTCGATTTCGGTTAATTGGCAAACATTTTTAATTTCCTAGCTAATTAAGTCTTAGTCTCCTATTGTATATATATTTTTCTCATGTTTCTCATGTGCTATTTTTTGGTTTATAAAATCTCCTCTGCCTTTAAAAAACATATACATGTTTAATTTAATACGAACATGTTCTAATCTACATCAATGTCCTTAGTACATGATATTAATGACTGTTTCATAAAATTACTTTTACAAATAAAAAATTATTTTAGCTTAATAAGCAAAGGCCGGACTCTACCTTTTTCCTTCTAGGTTATAAAGATCCTTCGAAGGCTGCACCGAGACAAAAAAAAAAATAAAATAAAATACGACACCTACGACTAACGGTTTCCTGTTTCATGTTTCAAACACCCTCACGACCACCAACTCTGTCGGCATATGGCTTCGGTTACAGGGCATCATCACCACCATCCACATAACCTAGAATGACACGGCGTAATACTTTTGTTTTTTTTACATTCTCAAATTACTAAAATACGTGTACTATGTTACCCGGCCTTATAGTAAGTTTTTTTTAGGGTTGGCTAACCATACACCTAAATGGGTAATCACACACGCATTTTCTCTGTCTCTCTCTCTATATATATATAGATAAAAAAATGATGTATGGTTAGCATCACCTTTTTTTCTAACAGCTTTTCTATATAGCAAGTTAAATTACTAAAATGTCTTATTTATTGTTTAGTTCATCGCCTTTTAATACAGAGAATAACTATTTAATAAGCTTATGAAGTTTTATTTTATTTCAAATATCCAGCTTTTATATGGTATGTTCCGGTTTTGCGGCTCTTGGTTTTTTAGGATAATTTTGTACATCACTGATTAATATATTTATTATTGGGGTTTTCTAATATGTGCCCTAAGGACACATATAACATGCATTTATTATGGTAAGTATTTTTACTAATTAGTTAAATATTCTAATATGTGCCCTGCAGGGCCGTCTCAAGCTTTTTGGGGGCCTCAATCGGACACAAAAATTAGGGCCTTAATCGCGAGTTATTTACTTTTTACTTCGATTTTATTTTATGCCTAAAAATCACTAAAACCCAAAAACTAAGTCTCAAATAGTGTACTAGATGGCTATGAGAACTTGATCTCCAAATAAAATAGCTTGATGAGTTTATTTCTTCTAAAATCGTGACCTTTCTTTGCAAACGGTGACCAACAAAGTATGATTATTGGTTGAGATTTGAGACCGCTAATTGTTATAGAAGGGGGCAAGCTTTAGTGTTTTGAGTTCTATCAACTACCACCATTTTTCACATTGTTCCTAAGGGACAAACCGGATCATCTAATAAGATAGTTAGTACAGCTGCTCACCAAGACTCAAATAACATTACAGTGCAAGTAAATTTTTGGGGCCTTAATCAGGTGGGGGCCTAAAACCCTAACATTACTTCACATAACTGTTGAGACGGCCCTGGTGCCCTGTAACTAAAGATAACTTAAGACGTTTAAAAGCTCTATGCACAGTAATATCAGGCCAACTGACGGTGATCTTTTTTTCATTGGATCACCCATTCAGGATACCTGACAATTCTATGTGTGTTGACCGTTAAAATAAATAAATCTAAATTAACAAACTAGTCAAACACGTTAGTGGTAGGATTGGAAGAATAAGATTGTTGAGCCTGCATATCCTCATAAATGCTCAAATATGTATTGTCAAATAACGGTTGAGGAGGTGAAGAATTTAATGAGCTATCATGATCTTCGACTTTATTGTTTTCATCCTATATATATCTATATGATTAACTAATTAAATAACCCATTCGATCGATCTGTTTTTCTTTTTTACTTCGTATATATATATATATATATGGTTAATTTCTTTTATAAGATAGTAAACGTACACATATATATTATCTTCAATCTCAATATATATTCTTAGATTAATATATATAGCTGCATACATTCGCTACCCAGGTCACTGTCCTAGCTAGCTAGTTTGATATAAATAAATAAATAAATAAATAAATAAGAGATGGAAGCTAGCATACAAAATTGAAGGAATATATAAATATTTCACTCTAATATTACAATTAAAATTAAAATTAAAATTTCGTAGTCGTATTGCTAAATTATATGACATCAATAATACATATTCGACTGTCTTTTCTACACTTTTCGTTCCCTTGAACTATATCCTAAATTGTGAGGTTCAAATTCCACCTTAATTTTTTTTCTTAATTCCCTATTACATGAAAATAATCACTAAACCATTCTCGTATATATAACGTACAATATAATAAACACCTTAAATTTTATTTATTTACTTTTTTAATCATGCAAATTGATGAAGACAAACAATAGGTGTACGTCCTCTTCCTGCACAACTCTTTGAGCTAGATAAATGTTCTATATATAGCTTTAAATTGAAACTCATGATCATCCACTTAATTAATTAGCTTCATGATTTTGCTCCCCTAAATGCTTAATGCCTCAAAATGTATTTGGGCATGCACCCATAGCTATCTTTTTATAAAACGGAAAAAATTGCCAGACAAATTACTTTCGTCTTGAAAAAATCTAGGTGTTGCTGTATATATAAAAGAAAACAAATAAATCGACCAGTACATTTCAATTAATTATTACCTGTGAAATCTTTGTTTTATTCTCCTCAAGAACCTGACATGAAGTTGATTATCAGCCTCAAGAACAGTACTATCTGTCAACTTATAACTATCATTGCGATAATCACCGTCATCATCTTCCATATGCCAATTGCAAGCATGGTCACCGGAATAAGAACAACCACCTCCTTCGACATTCATAGCTGCTGCCACAGTACTAATATGATGATCAAGAGTTGAAGGATATGATCATTACGTAAAGCAGGGATATGAAGCACCAAAAGGTCATACTAGCTATATATATTAATGCATCATGGAAATTAAAAAAAAGGTCATTGTTAATGTAGGCGATTGGTAACAAGTTAACATGTCTTGTTAGATACAACTTGGACTTAGAAAGAGTAAGTTTCGGTATGACATTGATTGATAATTTGTTTTAAGTTTATGATTGGAAGAAATTAAAGCTTGTAGTAATTAATGTGTGTATATATATATATATATATGTATATATTATGGGATGTGTATATATATATTATGGGTCTTATGATTGTAGGAGGTAGGGGAGCGGTGCATGCATTTAATTATCTTGTATACTTAGTTTACTTTTATTTTTTATTGTTTGGATCTAAATTCTCACACGTCTGTGTAAGAAAATGAGACACGTTATCACATATTCATTCGCATTAATTAATAATGTGTAATACTCTAAATTAACCGAACTTTTAACAAACACTTCGTAAACTGTGAAGTGGGAAATTCGTTCATGTATGTTTATTTAATAAACAAAATGAATACAAACAAGAATTTTGTATGTTAAGTTAAACGAATGAACATAAACACTGATTGTATTAATTAGTTTGTTTATTTCCGTGAACATTCTGTATAATGTTTAGTTATGTTTATCAGTGCTCTTTCATTTAAATGTTTTTATATATTTTATTTGTTTTAGTTTTTAAAATTTTGGAAACCTTAGTTATAATATTATGTGACTACATCAACATCCCTAACTGATCCATGTGTTAATTATGTTTATGATAATTATATTAACTACTTTTAAATTAATTATATATGTATATTTTCACGAACGTTCATTTATGTTCACGAGCAATTGTTTATGTTCGTTTACTTTTGGTAAGCGTTCATGAACGATTCATGAGCACGCTCATTTTCTTAATGAATGAACACAGACAAGATCTCGTTTATGAACAGTCTATGATCGAACAACTTCATTCCATAACAAACGAATATAGACAAGGCTTGTTCATATTCGTTTGATTCGTTTACAGCCCTAATAATATGGGTGGTTTAGAGTAGTAAATGGCGGTGTTTTTACTTTGAATGAAAGTTGTGAGATTGAATCCTGAGAATGTCATTTTGTTTTGAACTAATTATGTAGATGTTGCTTATTATATATTATGATCATTTGTATTGAGTAATTAAATAGATGTGTGAGTCGTTATTATAACAAAATAAAAAGTAAAATGACATTAATAAACATGATGAAATTACATTATTTTCTACTTTATACATCTTATCACATCTCTTATATATATATTATATATATCTTCATGACCCCTAGACCTAGCTATCAAAATGGACTTATTATGCATATATGTTTCGTCGCATGCATGTGGTCATTTCAACTGAACACATGTGTTTTGCTATCAACCAAATTTATAAAAACAAACAAACAAACAAATCACAATCGGATTTCAGATCAGGACTTAATTGTGTATTGGGATTTTTAATAAATACATGTTTTAACCAAGAAAATATAAAAGTTCCAATCCATGTAACTTCTTCTAAAATGACTCGTAACTTCTGTAAAATGACTCGTAACGTCTTCATAAACAACTTACTTCATTGGTAGTAACTTCGTGCATGGTTACGAGCAAATAACCCATAATGGTAACCTGGTAAACAGTAATAAGTTGCTCTTGATAGCAACTGATCTTTAGTAGAAATTAATTCAACCTCTATACATATATTTATTGAAGCAACTTGTCTCAAATAGAAAGTTATATATATCCCATTATCCCGTGTGACAAGTACTATCATTCATACCTATCAACATATGCTAGCAACCATAGCAACAAATGCTAATAAACAATATCATATATATATATATATATACCAATTCTTTACTTATCATAAACACATACATAAGAGTCATATATACTAGTAACCATATATCGCATACCAATTCATTACTTGTCATAAACACATACATGATCAAGATAAAGTTTAAAATACAAATTATTGTTTTCGTGAAAAGTAACTGACATGAAATTCTCACGCAAGCTTCAAAAGTGAGATAAAATTATCACGCAAACTTTAATGGCTTGATTTCGTAATTTTCAATATCAATCTCACGTAACTACATACCTAGTATTAAACCATTCAAAGTGTGATTTTAGAAGTATCACCTTGTGTGATTTCAATAATAATATGCATGTTCCAAAGCTTGCGTGATAAATTATTCAACTTGCATGATATTGGAATTTATCACCCAAGCATGTTTCATTTTCACGATGAAATTCTCACACAAATATTTTTGACAAAGTATGAAAATCTCACGCAACCAGATAAACGACTCGGATGACTTCACACACTTTATATGCAAAGCACAATTGTGTTTTAACTGACCTCTACATACTGTCATACTGTCATACTGTCATTCTTTCTTCATATCATTACACAGTACCTCTTTTCTTACTATTTTAAGACCTAGTAGCTCCTTTATACGTTCACTACTTTTCTTGCACTCATACAACACTCGGTTAATTTCTTGTCTTTATTTTATCATGTTTTGTCCTCATTGAGTCATATCTTACTTTCAAAACTGAAGTGTCTATACACACCGCCTTACATACTTGTCACACCCCTCTTTCTAAAAAACATTTTGAAAGTTGTCAAAATTTTTCTCTAAATTTTTATTGGTCTTATTCATTAAAAAAGCATTCCTAAATGAAATTAATAACATGTGTACTTAAAAAAATGTTTGATATGAGTATTCAACGATTCGATTAATGGTTTGTTCTATTCGTTGGTTGTTAAATCATTTCTGGCTTCATCTAACCGAATTCAACCGCTTTAGTATGTTTATTCAGTCGTGGAATCTTTTTCTATTTTTCCTAACCGAATAGAATTCAACCACTTAGTAAGTTTAATTATCTTATTAAACGATTATTATATAGTTTATTATATAGTTTATTCAGATAACCGAACTGAATAAGCCATATTTTTGTAATCAAAAACCGAATTCACAATTGATACAGTTAGTAACCGAACCGAAACCAAATTTTCAATTCGGCTCGTTTTTTAGGTTACAAATACGATTTATTCTATTAATTTCAGTTTCGGTTTGTTTGAATGCTCTTAGTTAATACCCACCAACTAAATGCAATAGTTTAATACAATATTGTATTAAATAAAATCTTAATTTAAGAAAAAATGTAGTTCGTAAAAAATGTTGAAAATGTATTTTGCAAAAACCTAAGGGAAGAGGTTTAACAAGTAAAAATTTAAAAAGAAAGGTGTATATAGCAAAACCCTTCAAATCTCATATACCTAGATTATCTAAGTTATTACTCCTTCCGTCCCATTAGAAGTATCTTGATTTAAAAAGCAAAAAGTTTTAGGCATATTAATTGATTGATTTTTTTTGTTGTCATTTGATAACAATACCCTTAGACAATAAATATTATGTGGGTCCATCATATTATTTTATTATGTAAGTTTCGTGTTTTTAATAGTAAATTTAAAAATTGACCAATAAATTTTAAAATGGGCACATGAAATGGGACAAACAAAAAAGAAAAACTAACACTTCTAATGAGACGAAGAGAATAACGTTCTTTGTCCTAACGACCGGGCCACATTAGTTTAGAGAAGGTTTGGATGATGGAACACTATCACATAAAATGGATAAGACTTTATGTAATGGTTAATGTCCTTAAGAGCATTTTTCGCCATGTAAATGGTAACTAGATATACGGCATTTACCAAAGAATGACGTAATAGATAATGTCACAATCATTTTAGGACAGAGGTGTTATACAAAAAACGCCCAAACCCATTTTTTACGCCTTGTAGACCACTACGCGGAATGGGTGGGCATAACGCCCATTAAACCCGGCCGCATAAGGGAGAATGCGCATTATATTTCATTCACTTTTATTATTAATCCAGTTAATTTAATTGTTAAGTGCCATATAAATCACGAAGGAATCATGTCTTTATAAATGTTTTAACTTACTAATTTCATTGCAATTCTTTTTAGTTATTTAACATCCAACTGAGTCTACGACGCCAAATTTAGTTTTCGTTAGAGATTAATTATCTTGTAATTTAACAACGAATTTGGTGTGGCGTCATTTTCATCAGACCAAAATTTATAGTGTTACTTCAACCATTTTAATTTATAAAAGTTAGTTTATCACCTATAAGTTATACCCTTCTAGTGATTAATCTATACAATGGTAATCATTATTAAACATAAAGGACAAAACTGATTTGGATGAAAATGACAAATCTGACCAAAACTCGAGCTAAAATGACAAACCAAACCAAACCAAACCAAACCAAACCTGGTTAGATATGTCGATTTGGTTTGTTATCTTTCAAAACCACAGCTAGCAGTTCGGTCAAGATTTTTCGTCTCGAACAAGAGTTTACCTCCTCCATGCTCCAAACAAGCAGCATACTTCTTGCAAAGACCTACTTCATATATCAAAGGTTTAATTGCACGAAATTACAACATAATATAGGTTACTTATAATCGTTTTACCTCTGATTTTTAAGCGCTAGACTCTCTCGTTGACTAGGGTGCTGATCATCTGTTTGCGATCCCACATGAGAACTAATGTTTCCCTGTGTACCAATGATCTGGAAACCCCAACATGTTGCAGGTTCAAAGTGCATCTCTGAGATTTACATCTTGCTATTTTCACAAGCTTTAAAAAGTGCCTATCGTCCGGCTGTCACATATTCATGAAAACAAATGATACATCAAATTTTCAATATGCTTGTATATATGTATACATGCTTATACTCAAATACACATTTATACATACATCAACCATGGGACCCCAACAGCTAAAGGTATCAAGACCAACAACCAAAAGGTTAAGAGAAAAGTTGTGATGTGTTGTTGGATATCTTTTACCTTGCATGAAAAGAAATTGAGTTGTAAAAATCGGGATTAGACACCGATTAATCGGTAATCCATAGTCTACTGGTTAAATTTCACCTAGTCGAACCTAAGGTGATCAGTCAAAGGCAGTCAAACACAGTCAATTTTCAGTCAAAGTATTTAAAAAGTGAAACATAAAAGAGAAATTGTAAAATTAACTTTGAAATTTTTATGTATGTATATAAAAGTTCAAAAAATTACATTTAAAATTCCAATCGGATTATTCGTCAGTTGACCCCCCCCCCCCACTGCCCGGCTAGCGCATAGTGATTTTTACAAGCTTGAAAAAATGTACACGTTCATGAGACTTTCCTAAAGGGAAAATGTCACAGTTTTTATTGGATAGGAAATGGCATTGTTTCATTATGATTTACCTTAGGAATATCAAAGTCTCCATCTTTTGCATCACATATATCAAGGGACAATTTCCGAAGCATCGGCAGCTGTTTTCAGCAAAATTCACTGTAAAAGCATATCCTACTGTATAGAAAAAGTTGGCGTTGTATAGCAATACATATATACATATATACCTTGGTGACTGCAGTGCCAATAAAGCTTTTTTGAATCCCAGAACCCTGAATTTAAGGTTAAACTTAGTTAAGTCTGCTTGCAAGTTGAAACTGAAGTCATGCGATGATGAATGATGATGGTTATATTCATACTAAACACGAGACTATCTCTCATGATGGTTTCTATACTAGTTGAAAACTAAAGATACGAGCATATTGTCATGATGTTATCATTACTCTGTTCAATTAACATCTTCAAGAATAGAGGGGATGATGAATAGGAGGTTAAGTTTAAGAGAACCTCACATTGTGGCGCAACAATACATCTTCAAGGGCATGGCAGTCAAAAAGAGCCTCAACACCATTACTTGTCACGTGTCCACATTCCTAGAAAAGTATCAACAATTTTTATACGCAAAAGATGATTTAAAGGTGAAATGTTGACATGTATGATAAAGGTATGTCATTACATGAACAAAAAGTTAAATTAACTAAGCTAAAGCTATATATGTTTTTTTCCCTCTTGGAGAGTATTCTCAACAAAAAGGTCATAAACCTTTGAAGAATGATTCACCGAAAGAAAAAAAATTCCACTGTATTTATATGGGATGCAAATTTTGTGTAGCAAGCTTACAGGTTACAGACAAAGTTGTAACAAAGTTGACAAGCATACAGAGATTGTTGATATTATAACCCATTTTATGAATGACTTGATTGGGTAGTGTTTTATTTCATATGGTCACAGCGAAAAGGGTTGAAAGTTAGTCCAAGTCTATTTATACCACACACGAATTCTTGAATCAAATTATTCAAAGATTTATATCCCACCGAACCTGGCCTGGCTTTTTTCAACATACACTAAAAATGAACCCGATCCGCTCAATAATGAATCCATCATTTACAATTGAGCTATAATGAATAAGACAAACAGAAGACATGGCTCCTGACAATGATAAATCAAAGCATCAAATTTCTTTAACATGTACATAAGAGGTGTTAGTTGCAAACCTCTAGATGAATAGAGATCAAGCCTGGCCAGCCACTTGAAATGATCTTTTGCGATTCTGCATAGGCAGAAACAAAGATACAACAGAGATCTTATTATACACTTGAAGATAACATACATTTAGTTATACCTGGTGGGCGAAAGTAATACATAAATCCAACCAAACAAAAAGTAAGTGTAACCCATTGAATGAAATGCAAAGATAAAATTAAGCAGAAGATACAATCGACCACCAAATGTATGTGTTGCTAATAATGGATTGCATGTACAAGGCAGATAGAGTATAATGTTCACATGAAGACCTTCTAGTCTAGTCTAATAACTTTAGTACGTCTAATCAAATACTCCCCTACAAGTGAAAGGCAGGAACGAATGGGGTTAATATTAGTTACTTTATGTTTAATAGTTTTGGGATTATTTTTTGGGATAATACTAAGGGATAAGGTGGGTAATTTTATTGAGCAATGCGGTGCTTTAATATTAGAATGGTGGAAAATAGATTTAGCCTAAGGGTGTTTTTTAGTTATATATATATACTCGTAATTCTTCTTTGCAATGGTGCAATACTATTGAATAATAGCAAATTTTGGTCAAAAGCATTCTTCCATCTCTGTAATCTAATTCTCTTCTTCGTCTTTTGTTTTCTTTCCCAGACACTGTCAATAGCTCTGCTATGAGCGGGATTTACTAGATTTGGTTGTTGTCTTTGTTTTCTTTAAGACTAATCCAATTCAATTGGTTATTATTGGGTTCATATTTTATGAAGGCTTCATGCAACTATGCAAGTAAACAAAGCAATGAGATGATGGCTGGAAACCTGAATTCAGAAGTCTGCATCCGAGCAATGAAAGCTCCATCAAGTTTGCACAATTGTGGCTCAGACTTATCAAATCAGCATTGCTCATCCATGGCGAAACTCTTTCGAGTCTCAACTTTCTCAAATTTGGCATGCTGGCATTAAGACTCCATGAAGATGTCTTACCAAGACAATGGCATAGTGCGAATGACTTTAGGTGGTGCAGGGATTCCAACATATTTACTATGAGATCATCAGAAATCACCTACCAAAGTTGAGCAAAGAAAGTGACCATAACTTCCCTCAATACAAGATTATTAGATATTTTTTGTGCATGTTTGAATACCTGAAAATAGAGAACTACCGACTCCAGTAAAGGACAAGTTACAGGCAGCCATTTCAGCCCATCATGGCCCAACGATCCACCTAAGCCGACTTCTATTGCTTTAAGCAATGAAATAGCAGGCTTCATATCCTCAAGAGACAGGTATGAAAATCCCCACCCAGCACTAATTTCATCTAACTTACGCAACTTCCCAAGCATCAAGTAAAGATTTTTGCTTTCATGATAACTTTCTTGCAGAAGCAAATTCTTACATCCTCTTGTTTTTAAACATTTCAAACCTGGATTTTGGCCTATAACATGAGCCACAGCAGCAACAGAAACCTGAAATTCAAAGCCATCAATTCTTAAAATCTGCACAAAGATCCATTAGCAGTTATCCCTAACATAACAAACCTTGGTATTCGAAACATCAAGCCTCTCTAACGAAGAACCAAAGAAATTAAAAAGGCAATCATCAACAACTTCAGTGTCCCTCAAACAAAGATCCTTTAGCATGTACGCTTGAGACATAAGCTTGAAAAAAGAAGTCATGTTGACGCCTGCTTAGAACGTACAGTTTTGTCTTAACTCATAATAGCTTGAAAACAAAAACATTCAAAACAAGAACAACATATATTCACGTGAATGTGTGTGACCATCACAAAAGACCTCGTTGTGCTCTCAAAACTTGCTTGCTAATCTGCTATCTCAAAATCGCATTTGCAAATCTGATAGGAGGGCAATGGCCAAGAAAACAAACAAAACCTAATATTGTAACACTATAAGCGGCTGATTTTCTTTTCTATATATGGGCTGATTTGCAACGCAGGCCCATCGTCCTTTTTGAGGGTGGTGCTTCATGAGCTAGTACTATGAGTTGAATGAGGATTTTCGTGAGTCGTAGCATAGACTACTTGTACCTCATGTTTCAAAGTGTGTAAGAAATAGGAATGCCACCTATATTGTCAGTGTTCTATTTTCTTTCAATATAGGTTTCAGACACAAATACGTAGATATAAGAAATTTTTTTGATCAAGTGGAATGAAGTACCTTGTACATAGAGCTATGCTTGTTTTGGCTTCGTGCGAGAAAGACTTGGTAGTCAACTGAATTGACTCCGATTTGGTCCTCTTTTTGAGGGTGGTGCTTCGAGAAAGACTTGGTGATTTATAAGGCCCATCATCCTTCGGAGTCAATTCAGTGGGCGAGGACGGTGATTTATGGGATTGATTGGGAGCAGTAGTTGGATTTGGAGGTAAGGGTGGGTCGGGAATAGGGTAGGTCGAGACATATGGGTCAATGGGAGGTTGGTTGTGTGTATGAGTTGAGAGGTTAGGCTCTTGGAAGGGAAAATGATGTTCGTTGAAACGGACATGACGAGCGACATAAACACGATCGGTGTCGGTATCCAAACATCGGTACCCGTGATGAGTGGTACTGTAGCCAAGGAAGACACACGGGATGGACCTGAAGTCCATTTTATGTCTGTTGTACGGACGAAGATGCGGGTAGCAACGACACCCAAAAACACGAAGGAAGGAGAAATCAGGTGGACGTTGAAACACTTGTTCAAATGGTGAAACGCTGGAATTTGTTCGTGATGGCATACGATTGATAAGATAAACAGCTGTATCGAAGGCAAAGTGCCAAAACTGTTGTGGGACATGCGAGTGTGCAAGCAAGGTAAGACCGGTTTCAACCACATGTCGGTGACGTCTTTCAACAAATCCATTTTGTTCACTAGTGTGAGGACAAGAAAGACGATGAGTAATACCGAGAGACCTAAAGAACTTGGAGAGATTTCTAAATTCGCCGCCCCAGTCAGTTTGAACAGTTTTTAGTTTAGTTGAGAATTGACGTTCAACGACACTAACAAATTGTTTAAACGTATCAAACACATCGGATTTCTGTTTGAGGGGAAATATCCACATGAAGCGTGAGAAATGATCTACACATAGTAGAAGTAGTTATGACCATCGGCTGATGGAACAGAAGCCGGCCCCCAAACATCACAAAACATTAAGTCTAAAAAATGAAAACTTTTGTAATTTGATTGTGAGAGATGAAGTTTTGAAGATTTTCCAATGGCACATGAGTCACAAAAAGTGTCAGCAGATTTATTTTTATTCAACAAAGGTAAAGCATATTTAGATAACATAGAATTCAAAAGCTGCGAATGTGGGTGCCCAAGCCGTTGATGCCATGTGACAGGTGAGGCACGAGAGGTGGAAAAGGAGACTTTTGGGAGCGACTGAATCCGAGGAAGCTCGAACGAGTAGAGGCCACCGTTACTTGGACCCGTGAGGAGGGTATTGCGAGTGGCTTCGTCCTTGACACAAAAGAAAGCAGAGTGAAATTCAAAAAACACATTATTATCATGGCAGAATTTTTGAACAGACATCAGGTTTTGTTTAATTTCAGGGACATGTAGGACATTTTGTAAAGAAAAGGTCTTATCAGGTGAGTATAGGTGTGATGAGCCAATATGTAATATGGATAAACCCTTACCATTGCCAACATAAAGATTGTCCTCACCATAGTAGGCGTCAGAATTGTCAAAACTTGAGAGATCCGGTGAAACATGGTGGCTGGAACCTGTATCCGGCATCCAGGAGGTTGAAGCCTGAGATCGAACATCAGAGAAGTTTGCAGATGGATTTTGCCTAGTGCGGATAGTGGAGGGGTCTCGGTTAGGGCACTGGGATGGAACATGTCCTATCCCGCACCTGTTACATGTGCCATACACCATATTCTGATTCGAAGCCCAACTGAATTGACTCCGATTTGGTCCTTCTCTTCGGTTATTGCTGTAGCTACCTCTGCCTCGTCGATTCTGATAGCTACGACCACGGGAGTATGAGGAACGATTGGTGTAAAACGCATGTGGTTGTTGAGAGTTACTTGATTGAAAACCAAGTTGAGTTACCAACTGTTGGAGAGCCTGAACTGTTTCAGATTGTGTAGGGGCTGTCCCAGTTGTAGCAGACAGATTATGGCCACCGGTAACAGCAGAGAATGCTTGAACAGGGGAAACGTCAGTAACCGGCTTGCTGATCATGTACTCGTGATCACATAAGAGTCCATGGAGCTCTGAGAAGGCAGTGGGAAATTGTCTCGCGAGCAAAGTGGATTTCATCCCATTATACTCATCACGTAAGCCTGATATAACAAGCATGACGAGATCTTTTTCTTTCACAGGCTCACCAATACTGGCTAAAGCATCGGAGTATTCTTGGGCTCGGTTAAGGTAAGCTGAAGAGGTTTCATCACTCTTCATCTGGATCTTCAAGAGCTGTGTTTTTAGTGTATATTCTCTGGAAGATGTGTGCGGGGAATACACACGTTCAAGAGTCAACCATAGATCGCGAGAAGTGGTGCTTGACAGCACATGTTGAAAGCAGGCTTCAGAGATTGTGGACACAAGTAACATCCTGACATGGGCATCGTTTGAGACCCATGTTGAAAAATTAGGATTAGGTTGGGTTTGTGTGACAGGTTCACTGGTGGTTTCTTTCCCAGACGGGGTAACTGTTGTTGTGATGGTTGGTTCAGGGCATGGAATTGTTCCATCTATGTATCCAAACAGGTTGTTCGTGACAAGAAAGGGAGTGATCAATGCTTTCCAATAGCTGTGGTTTGATGGTGAAAGTGTGAATCCGAATTTGTGTGAGTTGTGGACAGTTTTGTCAGCTTGTGAGAAAGGGGGAAGAAAGGCCATTGTTGCCGGAGGTCAGATTGTTAATGACCGGAATTCAGATCGGGAAATCAGAAAGGCTCTGATACCAAGAAAGACTTGGTAGTCAAACAGTTTGTATTATTGTGTAATGATGTGATTAACAAATGAAGAGTTCAGGGATATTAATAGATTACACATTTACATTCTAACCCCTAAGCTATACATGATTGATACTGTCTAATAGTGCGTGTGTCCAGTTTCATGCGTTCTACACCTAACAGGACTTAGAGCTACGCTTGTTTTGGTTGTACATAAAACTTACTTGTATATAAAACCACACATGTATATACGCTTATTAGTTAGGCCTACTACAAGGTCCACGGATCATCATAAAGCAGGACTACTAACACGTCTTCTTCAAACACACTATATTCACTCCTCTATATACCTCTAAAGGTTGACAAACTATTTGTGTTGCTACATAAAAAGTCATTTAACCCATCTACTGCCTAAATTATTTAAGATAAGAATCCTACTTTACATTAAAAAAAACTATTGTGTCAATAGCTGACAACCAACATGTACATGTATATTCATGTCAATTTTGTCTTCACATGAATGAAAGTGGATTAGAAATAAAATTCACTAAGAATAACTTGCGCACCTTTGCAGCCACCCATATGCAGCAATTGAAGACTAGAAGCCGGTGGAATGTTCTGCCTGCAATGTTCTGCAGTGACATGGTCAACACAAGCAAGTGAAGAGCAAAGAGCCAGAACTGATTGCTGTCCAAAATAAGTGTCACAAGCAACAATGGAATCTAGTTTCAAACATCTGTATATAAGTGAAGATATGCCATCATCACTCACTGAGATACAGCCTTTAAGGCTTATGTAAGTTAAGGAAACACAGATATCAGATATGCTTCGGAGGTCAAAATCTGTCACAAAGGTTAAGATGAGAAGTAAGCAAACTGGCCAAAACCAAATACACAGACGTATTTGCAGAGTAAATGTAGATTTTGAAATAACATGTTTTAAGTTTCTTATATCAGAGATCCAAATGAAAGAAAAATAACACATGAAGAAATCTATACTCAGATACATAGAAAGGGTCCAACTGGATTATACTTAACCTAAAAAGGGCCACACGAGCCGAATAAAAAGCTTAGCTAAAAAGGGAACAACAGAGGTCCTAATTATATTACACAGGCTTTGGGTTTTTTTATGAAGTTATATAGCAGGCTTCGGTTTTCTTGTTACAGTAACCCACCTATTCCAACCAGGGAGACGAACAGATGTGAAAGAACTAATTTCAATAAGGCTTACTTGATGTGTGATTCAACATAGGAGAGATTTTGAACCATAAATCTTTTCGGTAAAACAGGTCAAACTTATTATTATCAAAACAATTTGAACTGGTCCATCTAAACATAAAGAAATAAAGAACTAAATAAGTCATTGGAATTGCTAGCGAATGGGTCCAATTTGGCCCAAGAACAGATACAGGCTTTCCTAGATGTCTTTTCTACTAAAATAATCATAATACAACGTACATGTATTAACTATTTTAATTGCATACAATCTCCTAAATTGCTTTATAAAGAGGACAAAAAAAAGTGTTTCAGGTTCAGTCTATCCCAAACTAGCCCCGGTTACGTTTATAAATGGCCTGTTTTGACCCATCACCCAACATGCCATAGCAACCTCTAATAAAAATAACCAATATGAGAGATGCATGAACACCCCCTAACACTCTAGTCCTATCTGCTAGGCTATTCCAACATAAGCACAAAATATATTATCATGCCACCCTACATAAGAAAACAGATTATCATGCCACCCTACATAAGAAAATTTTCAAGGTGCTTCTTAGCAAGGCAAATCCAACAAACTGGCATTAGTGAAATAGAGATAAAGATGGTGTTTATACCAGTGACATCAATTAGTCCCTCCAGTGTAAGCTTTGTTATACTGGATGGCAGTGGTTTAGACCATAAAATAGGCAAAGGAGAACTAACAGAGTCAAATGATGATGCAATTGAAGACATCTGTGTGATTATTACTGGACTGAGATCCACAGATAAGTCAATATCACAAAGCGATGGACATTTGTCCACCAAAAGCTGCAATAATTTTCTTGTCCTGAATCTTATTAAATGATTAGCAGCCTTCAACTTTCTTAAGGATGGAAATGACTTGCTAAAGCACTCAACAACAGCATCAAGATGTAACAATGGACAGTTGGAGATATCTATCTCATGCACTGCTTCAAAAGTCAACTTTGACCACATCTCACATGAAATTTTAAAAGCATTTCCACTAAGAGATTCGCGATTGGTAAGTAACTGCACAATTTTCTTCCTCATAAGGGGATCCATGCTTAAAGATGACGGAAGCATGGACAAGAGAAGAATCGCTGGTGTTATCTGCGGACAACCTGCAAGATCCACTCGCTGCAAGTAAGACAATACAAATAAATATAACAACTCGTACAAACAAAACCCTAAAACCTATATAATTACTAATCTAACACTTAACCATAAATTTCAAAGTTCAAACTAATGATTTTCTAGAAATTAAATATTCTTACTGATAATTATTTAGAATTCTAGATGATCACATACCTCTTCATTATGGCCTATGAGGGGAAATAATATCACATTTTTTCTAAATTAAGAGATTTTGGTGACTTTGATGTTAAATTTTGGTGGTTGCTCGGTTGCTCCCCAAATCGAGCCCCCCATATTTTTATGTATTTTATGGCATGCGCTCATATAATATTAAAAATCAAGAAAACCAAGGAACAAAATTCAAGAGCTTGAGATACAAATTTTGAATATAAAATGGGTAAAGCCCAATAAGCTTGAGTGTAATCCATACAATATTCAAACTAATGTATTTAAAAGCAGAAAACAGTTACCCCGCTACATCAACCTTTCAGCCAAATAGTATAGATTAACAGTGTTTAACTTACGTTTTTATGGGTTCTTTTAGTCATTTGGAAGATCGCAGGTTGGATATGGCATGTATGGTTGTTGATCTCTTAATCACTCAGTTATAGTAATCAGTTAAAACTAGCATACTCAAACACTCCCTGACTTCCTATTTACAGACTGTCTAACTAAGATGCAAAACTTCATTCAGTATTTATTTTAGGCCTAATAGATAACCTAACTCAGAAAGCAGAGTAAAACATCATTGAAACGAGTGGCTGCACTACATACAGACCTGAGTGAACTCAGTCAAACGGATTTTAAGATTAAGCAAGTCTACGTTCTCTTGTGTGTCCATTAGACATGTAAGAGGTTGTTTCGGCAGGGTAAAAGCCCCACAGGAGGTTTCATTAGAACACAGGGTTAGCGACTGATTGTTGTTTTTCCCTGCAAAACGGATCGAAAATTAATAAATCTTGCAAAGATATTTACGAATCAGAAACCACGTATAGAATTTACCAAAAAGGTGCTATGTGAGCAACTTGGTAAATTTTGAACATACCAGCAGCAAACCACAGTGGCAGAAGACTAGTACGGATCTGTAAACGCACAAAAGGTGTGTGAATTAAGTAAGAAACATTATTAAAATAATACCCCCAATATTCTGAAACTGGTTGTACACATCTGAAGGATAAATTCAATAAAATTAGCCATGTCAAACAAGACTTTATTTCATTCTTAAAATGTAACTATAAAAGACAATAATCAGAGTTCCCAATATTCATGTTGTAAACAAGCAATTTAAATGTAAAGAGCCCAAATTGATAGAGAGGCTGACCATAAAATGCCGTTTATGAAACCCAAGACTATCAAAAGTTCCCAAAGAGAACCAAGAACTAAATGGAAAACCGGGCTGAAAGAGAGAAAATAAAGACATAGCACAAACTGCAATGCACAAGCAAATGCAAAGCAAACACTTTAAGAAGATGGAAGATCAGGATGGATCCTCAAAGAACTTTCAACTCACTACAGATTATTTTTGCTTTTGAAGATATACAGTCTACAAAAAATCAGTAACGTAAAGACCAAAAACCAACTAACTAAAGGTGTTTTTAAGATTTTGAATATACTAAATAATTTTTTGATTTTAAGATTTTGATTATATTAAATAAATATTTGTGTACCTGCTTCAAAAGGATGATACAATCACCTTCAGTACAACGTTCTTTGTTAGCAGCAATCCAAGCCAGAAGGAAATCACAAAGCTGTTTTTCACTGAGGGCATCCAGAACATTATTATGTGATGTTTTAGACTTTGAAACAGCTTGGCTGTAGCAAATTCAAACCAACCTATCAACTGTCAAATGTGGATGCTTTATAGCAGAAAGCAGCAAATCATGTGGAACATCACCAAAGGAGCTACATGATAAGGCCCAAATCTGCCCAAACAACTTTATTCATTAAATAGTATAAGTAGTTCTATATGATTAACAATGATATGTAATAAAATCTATAATGCAGAATTGAAAGTTTAGAATCATTCAAAGCCGAAGTTCAATCATATAAGAATAATCACATCAGCCATTCACCTATGGTCTAGAAGCACACATGTCAAACTTCCTAGTTCGCATATGCTTTAATATCTCCTTTTAACTAGCAATAATTTAAAGATAACTTCCTTAACGATGTAGACTTAAAATAAGATCAAGCATATATGAAGAAAATCTCTTCCATCCTATGTACTTCCTTAACGATGTAGACTTAAAATAAGATCAAGCATATATGAAGAAAATCTCTTCCATCCTATGTGGGCTATCGTCTTCTAGCTTTTATTGATTAAAAAGTGTGTCATGTATTCTGAATTCCCATACTAATTGAACCAATCCAAAGAATACAAACTTGTAAAAATTTAGCAGAAATAAGTGAAGTAACACACGTACAAAGTTCTTTGCAAGATAACTTGAACATAGTTCACTGAGATAGTCCACTGCAAAACACTTCAAAGTTCAGATTATCAGGCATATGACAAGTAAGATCTCACAAATCAACCATTTCAGCTAAACAATGTTGGGTGGAAGGATGTCTTTTTATATACAAGTCGAAAACCAAACTGATTAAACTAATCCTGCTTTAAAATAAATACAAAAATAGTAAATCTTAAGAACGATTATGTTGTTAGTAAGTGAATCTGTATTAGTGCACAGCACTGCACTCTGCTAGGAAAGCCTGTCAAGTCAACTTATGCCGTTCCTCCTTTATAATTAAAAAAACATAAGTGTTTTTGTTATTTTAGCCTTTGTTTCTAATTTGACAAAATGTGGATGTCATCTCCTTGTATAAAAAGAGACCACAACTATGTTTCTACCTTATTATTTTCTGTTAGCCTTTGTATCATCATTTTCATATCCAGATGATTTTGTAGTCAATCCTGAGATACATGATTTTTATATCTAAAGAAAATCTGGTCAATAAAAAAACAAAACTGAAAATTCTAGCTTAATAGCAATTGAACTCACAGAGATCTGAACCGAATTCCCAGATACTGACAAGATCACTAAGCTGCACCAAAGGAACCCCGGTTGCTGATAATGCCTTAGTCAACCACATCTTACATTGTGAGAGAATAATCTCCATACCAAAATAAAGGGAACCCTGTAAAACAAAAATATAATCATATGTGTATACATACATACATACATATATCTATGTATATGTTCTGTATAACCTATTTGATGGACTTTGAGGATCCAAGAAAATGTAATTGTTAAACAGAGTACCAATTACATGTAAGACAAATAAACATAAATGAAACTCCACATAGCCAAGTTTGAATATTTTGACATGCAAATAACAAATGTAGGCACGATGAGATTCTAAACACGGCCAATATTCGTGACTCGCGTTGCAGCATTAACATTGATGATCTAAAAGAGTAAAAAACTAAAGAATTCAGTCATGTAAATATTAAAAAGATAAGAAATCCTAGGTCACCCGTCAGAAAAAAAAAAAAGGAGATACATAAAGAAAAATTTATCATAACTTACGAAAATTGGATTAAAGAACGAAAATCATTCCAGTACAACCAGTGAGGTTAAAATGGTAATTTTTCCAGGGATGATAGATCAAAGAAATTACTCTTTAATAACTAGATTCTTATTTAACATATAAAAAAATGTTTTAGTGACACAGTATAATCAAAATAGATAAAATGATTCTAAAATATAAATGAACGAAAATATGTGTAACAAGATTCCAAGCTATTCATATAGTAAGAAACAAAGATAAAAAGAAACTGGAAGCTATTGATAACTGTTAAACCTATTTTACATCTTAGGGATTGGAAGTTAGTACTTTTGACACTTAAACTTGACTTTCATTTTCAGCTTTCATCTGTCCAAAACAAAATATATCTTTTATACTCTTTAAATGGTCAATATCATGACTTTGCACCAAAAGGACCGCTAAGTAAACATAAGCCATTTGACACTAGAAACTTCGACTTCCAAAATCTGAGATGGAAATGGTAAGTGAACACCTCTAGAGGTGACATGTGCTTCGCTTTGGTAGACTAATCTATAAATAGTGTCTTTAATCCAAGGAGAAAAAAACGAATGAAAGATCGGGAAAAAGTCATGAGGAGCATAGAATGGTAACTAATAGGACAATAAACAAAAGAAGAAACCATTTATACCTCAAATATAGAGAGAAAATTATGTGATGTGACATCCAGCGTAGAACCAAACAATGAAGCCAGGAGACTCAAAAATGTGTGCTGGTTCCACTGAACTAAGACTTCAGCGTCTGGATCACTGGAAACGAAAAAAAATCAAATAGCAAAAGAGGAAACTACATCTTAGTAATAAAAGGAAACTGATTGCATCTATATATATAACGTGTCGTTAACTGAGGCTTAGAACTCGGTCGGTCATTGCATTGCACCGCACCTCTTGAGTGCGATGGACTTACAGTTGTGCCGGGTTAACTTAGCCAGTGCCCTCATAGAGTCATAGGGTTTAATCTTGGTTTTAAAAAGCGCGCATTAAGCGCGCTTAAGCGCAAAGCGCAGCTAAGCGCAATCCTCTGCGCTTCGCTTACCCAAAGCGCGCTTTTTCCTGAAAAGCGTACGCTTTTCACGCTTTTTTCACGCTTTTCCGCTTTACCGCTTTCTCGCTTTTGGAAAATAAGCAGTTTTTCAACTATTATCTGGGCTTGTTAAAATTTTAACATGTTAATGGGCATACAAAGCCCATAAAAGATCCCGATATAGCTGTTGGTGGCAAAAGTTAGCAAGATTTTACCCTAAATTGTCAAATTGAAGGTAGTTTACACTTTACAAAGCCAAGAAGGAAGACTTAAACTTTGGGATTTTACCTTAAACCTTAGTTGTTATATATATTATTGATTTATTTGTAATATAATTAGATTATATATAATATATATAATTTATATATTATTTTTAAACATGTGCGCTTCGCGTATGAAAAGCGCACCGCTTTTTCGCTTTACGCTTTGCGCTTTGATTTTGGACCTTGTCGCTTTTGTGCGCTTAACGCTTTTTAAAACCAAGGGTTTAATAAATTTCCTCTGGATATTAACAGAAATATGCATCTTAACTGTCACTTTGAAATCAACCAACATTCACACGGACAAATTGATTTAACAATAACAAATTAACGATAATGACAATCGATTAAGCAATGGCAGATTGCATTACCTGAAGTTTCCACCAAGGAGACCATTGAAATAGGATGAATTTTCAATTAGTCTGTCAAAACAAATGCATACATTAACTATTAATTAATTAAGACAACAATTAATGAAATCATGATACCTTTTTCTGTGAGCCTTGACTTTAATGATTTTGTATTGGAGGATTGATGAAATATTCCAAGTGTAAACATCCGTTGTTGATATCATCATAACTTCTTCTTCTTCTTCATGATCTTCAATAGGAAGATGTATGCATTTCAGAACTACAAATACATCATCGTCGTCGTCTCCAGCCATCTACTGCTACCACTACATGTCCATCTGATATGAAATTCAACTATTTAGATAAACATATTGAAGGAAGAAGAATGAAAACCCTAGCGATGAACGGTGGTTGAAAACGGTGGTGATGGTGCTGCTGTCGCCGTCGTTGATCGCCGTTGAATTGATGATACAGTCAACGTTAATTAAGTTGCTATTTATTTTAACAGAGTAGTAAGGTCGGTGAATTATCATTTTACTTTTTACGCAACCGCGTCTCGTTTTTTTTACGCTACTAAATGACAATTATCAAATAGAGGGTTTTCAAGTTTTCATTTTTACTCTCTTGTGGGTTTGACATTCATTGACCTTTTTTTTTATTTTTTTACTTTTGTTTATTAGTTTTTCTATTTTTAGTTATGTGGTTTACCTAAGCTTTAATCTTTAAAACGTTTCTTTTGAGTGTAACAAGGCTCACAAAAATTTGTGTTGACGACCTGAATGTAAAGCGTGGTAAAATAACTATGTTAACGTATTTGCGATAATGTTTTGACGTTGATTTAAAAGTTTGGAAACAAGTCCTTAACCACGTTAAGGTCATTGTGTGGGTTCCCGCCTATCGTCACGGAGTGCAAAACAAATTTATGTATAACCTCAAAATGTAGCATTCATGGGTGTACCACCCCTTTTGTTTATTAGTTTTTCTATTTTTAGTTATGTGGTTTACCTAAGCTTTAATCTTTAAAACGTTTCTTTTGAGTGTAACAAGGCTCACAAAAATGTGTGTTGACGACCTGAATGTAAAGCGCGGGTAAAATAACTATGTTAATGTATTTGTGATAACATTTTGACGTTGATTTAAAAGTTTGAAAACAAGTCATTTACCAAGTTAAGGTCATTGTGTGGGTTCCCCGCCTATCGTCACGGAGTGCAAAACAAATTTATGTATAACCTCAAAATGTAGCATTCATGGGTGTACCACCCCTGTCACGTGACAGACTCCCGTTAAGCAATTGTATTGACTTTTTTTTCCTTTTTGAACGATGTAGACTCTATATATATATACATATATATATATACTATTATGTCAAAGTTAAGGCGACGAACTTGGCCAGCTTGGTTGGTTGGAGGCACGCGTAAGTTTTGATTTATGACTGAGATTGAGGGTTGGAATCCCACAATAATTTTTTTAGGTGGGGGAGGGGTGTGGGGTTTGGTTTTTCATTTTCTTTTCTGATTTAATTACTGTACTTATTATTTTACTAGCATGGTTATTAAAGAGGCTTTGATTTTGGATTGTGGATTCATAAGTTCAGCCTTTGTGACCTACAAGAGTTTTCATCATGGGTTAACAAGAGTGATGAAAATGACAAGGTTTTAAAATGTGAAGTACTAGAAAGGAAAATGGTTATTTTTGGTGGAAATGGTAAAAAGACAAAAATCACCGAGTAAAATAATCATTTTCTCATATTAGTATGGTAATGACTTACTCGCGAAGTTAGGTTTAGTCTTTATCATAAATGGATGTATGACTAGGTTTCAATACAAAATTGTAATGAGATGGTCAAACAAGCTCCGATTAACCTCATTTCGGTGGCGTTGGAACTATATCATCGAACATTGCGGTTTTATCTCAAAGGGTTTTAGGCTTTTAGGGGGTAGGGTGGTGTGTAGGTCAATTTGAAAGAGTTTTTGAAAGGTTTGACAAAATGGTTTCAACGTTGCCGGAGCGAGGTTAACCGGAGTCTGTTTGACCCTCTTCTCACAACTTTGTAGATTCAAAAGACTTTTTAATATAACCACACCGATGCATCTATACACCGTGATACGGTAATGCATTTTATAGTATTATATTCGGTTTTGAGTTATTTTCTGAATATAATAGTTAATAAACATAAGAGCTATTCATAAATAATGTGTGTGTTCTTATATCAGTAATAGGCTTGAAAAAATATGTTTTTATGAATGTTAAATATAAAAGTACTTATAAATATAAAAAATTGATTTAAGAAAACCAAAAAGAAACTTGTTCCGCTAGAATTGTCAGTCTTACAATACAAATGGTAATCAAGAACAAATATCGATAAAAAAAACGAAGAACAACATTAGAGATAAGAGAGAAGAAGATTGAAAACCCCAATTCAATACTCAAATCATCAAATAAACCTAGTTATCATATTACAAATTAACCCCTATCTATATTACAATTACAAATAACCCCTTCTATTATTTTGATATGTAACAGTCACCAACTTTGCAAGATCTCAACTCTCAAGTCTTTATAGTATTTCATCGTGAAAGGAGACTGTACTTTGACTCCTGATTTTATATGTTGACAATTTTAAATAGCTAGTTAAAGATAAAAGTAACTTAAGTAAGCAATTTCATTCAATGACAAATTTATTTACCATTCATCACCCAGGCCACTAACTGTTGTCTTTGATCACTAATTATTCAAGATATTTTACTACTATTTGATGTACGTGATAACTTACATAAACAATATATGATCACATATAATTAAGTTAATATTATCTCTGCTGAAAATTAAGAAACTTGATGGCATAAAGGAAAGCAAAGAAAAAAAGCAGGATCCAAGCAACATGTGCTATTGCCACGACCGGAAGAAAATCATACTCGTAGCCCAGCCCCTCTTTGATGAATCCTTTAACCGTCATGTTACCAGCACCAAGCACCGCCACCATGTGACTGTCCTCACCAACCTGACCCGTTAAGAGCCCGTAGATTGTCCAGCTTAAAGGGTTCGCCCAATAATACCACCTGCACCACATTGGTATTTGCTGCAATAATATCCATTCAAAGTTTATTAGTTACAGCATGAAATTTTTCAGTGGTTTATTTTTGTAACTTAATTGAACTATGGTTGTGACGCTTGAAGAGAGAAGGGTGTAAACAATGACATACCGGTCTTGGTACTAAGAAGCCAGAGAACAAATTCCAAATGCAGGTGAAAAACAAGATCAAAACAGATGAAATTTCAGGTGTTGGTGTCAATGCCGTAGTCATCATGCCAAATAGAGTGAAGTAGACGATACTCGTGAACAGATAGAAGTAGAAAGACAAAAATTTGGCCGCCGTCCACTTGAATCCAAACATCGGGTACAAAATGAAGGCATAAATAGTAGTTTGAATCGCAATATATACAGACTCTATCGTCACCTGCACAACATCAAAATTCGAGTTATCATAGAAATAAGTATTAAAAGTTTTGTGTTTTATATTGATTCGATACCTGTGCAAGCGCATAAGGTAATGATGAATACATCCCTGCAGCCCTTTCACGATAGAAAACTGTTCTCTCTACGGCAACAATAGGCTGCACATTATTTTCATTCATAGCTCCAAGAAATAGAACAATGGCATATAGAGCTCCAGCCAAATCTACAAGGTCTTGTACTTGTTGTCTGTGTGCACAAACTCACAGAACTTAAGTTGTTGCATAACGCAATATTAGAAAGAACACAATGCACCAGCACTCGGCTAAAAGGTGCAAGTAACAATATACGAGAAGCAAAAAGAGAGTTTAGTTAGTTTTTTTGCTTCATGAAATATATTCACATGCAATTATCGCTAGCGTAACGATCCATACATCTTTTCACCCTTTTTGAAGAAAATAGCGGCAAATATAGCAGCCATAGCGATGGTGGTGACGAAGCGAACCACATTATATTGTGGGTTCCTCCAATACGACCAATGTTGTTTCCACAAACAAGCTTTGCATTGTATGATAAACGATTGAGCATACTTGGTTGGAAAAAATAAATCGTTTGAACCGCTTCGAGGGTCACTAAGCTCCTTAATTAGTTTTTCATTGACCCTAAAAATGTCATATAACATCCATACCATGAACATATACTAGTTATATAGCAATTAAGAAAACAATCACATTAAAGATTCAAAAATTACTGATAAAGAGTGGAGTTGGCATAAATCTCAGCATAGTCAACATTAAGTTGAATTTCAGCTGACGACGAAGTCACTTCCAACACCCATGTAGCGGGATTATAACCATGCTTGATCTTTGGAACTCCTGGAATAGCCTATAGCAAATAAAATGATAAGAAAATTTCACTTGAAGCCTCGATGATTACGGCTAATATTGTCCAACCATAACAACTATGGCACTAAAAATGAACTGATATAATAAACTCACTTCAAAATGCTCCACAAGCTTGTGAGATTGATGGCCTAATGGTCCTGAATAGATAATTTGCCCACCCATCTTCATCAAAAGTAACTGCAAACTTAAGCATCACACTCAGATTGTTGTCAACAAAATAATAGTGTTGTAGTTTGCCTTAAAGGTGTTAATTTCGAACAAGTCACTCATATATATATGGCTAGTTATGGGCTTTGTATAACATCACGCGGGTCAAAAATATATATATACTAGCTAAATGGGGAACGTGTTAAATGAATTTCAAGCCAGCCGGTATCTATTTTTAATGCATACAACTTTATAGATTATTTTAAAGGGAAAAGGTAAACAATTATGGGTCAACCCATCCTGACCCGTTTTCACCCTAAGAAAAATACGACTTGCTTCAATTCAAACCTGTTTTGACCCATTACTCAATGTGCTCGTATGCTACAAACCTCATCAAAAGACTCAAAAATGTCTATGCTTGGTTGGTGAATCGTGCAAACAACAGTCCTCCCTGTGTCAACTGTGTTTCTTACAGTACGCATGACAATGGCTGCAGATCTAGCATCAAGACCAGATGTTGGTTCATCCATGAATATAATGGATGGATTCGCCACCAACTCTACTGCTATTGTTAGCCGCTTCCGCTGTTCTATTGTAAGGCCATTTACTCCTGGAAGCCCAACTATTGCATTCTTTAAAGGATGAAGCTCAACTAGTTCCATCAATTCATCCACAAATATCTACAATTCACATTAATCATATATACACGTACGAAAATAAAATAAAAAAATATTTAGTAAATACCTTGCGTGTTCTTGCATTAACATCTGAAGATAGACGAAGCCATGCAGAGTAAAAAAGAGATTCATAAACAGTGACATTTGGTGAATGAATATCATTTTGTTCACAATAACCACTAACACGAGCAAATGTTGATTGATTCTTTGGGTATCCAGAAACGAAGATATCTCCTTCAGTGTATCCACCTGTCTTCCGGCTTGCTAACACATCCATCAAGGTTGTCTTTCCAGCGCCACTTACACCTACAAGCGCAGTCAATATCCCCGGTCTAAAAGCACCACTAACATCCTTGAGCAATTGCAGTCGATTGTCTTTAAACCCTCTAGCCTTCATTTCCTGATCATATAACAGCGAATGATAAGATTTTATGCATTTGTACACACAACATTGATAATATCTGAGATCAGCTTTGACAAAAATATGGTACAAAGAAATTATAAAGAGTCAAGGGCTTCTAGAAAGCAACTAACATAAGGTGTATTAATGTAATAGTTGACGTGGCTGAAAGCAAGCGAAAGAGGTTGAAATGGCAAAACCAATCGTTGACTTTGCACGCGATAGTCGTTTCTTCCAGAAGTGCTTCTCACTGCCATATCAATACCTTCAAAAGCATTTATAATGCATCAAAAAGATTCATTACATTTTTATCTACTCATTACTGTCACCATGATAGCAAAGAAAATGCCCACCTTCATAGACATCTCTTTTTCTGTCATTAATTGATTTCAAATCATCATTTTCCTCTCTGATCACTGGTTTAGCATCATCAAAAGCTGAAAAAAATAACTTAATAGGGTCAAACACTAGAAAGACAACTGTATGTAACCAAACAACGTTTTAGTGTAAGGTACCTACGATTCAAGAAAGTTAGAGCTGCAATGAATAATATGTTAAAGACAACTGAAAACCCAAGGAGGACTGCAAGAGATATCCAGAACCATATTTCCTTTGTATAAAAGCTTCGCGATTTAAGAAGGGCTTCCCCCACAGTAGACACATTAATTCGCGGATCTATATTAGGCTGCATGTACAAGACTCAAATTAAACCGCAATGTGAACCAATATTTCTTTTTTTAAGATGATAAATAATCAAGAAACCTTACAGTACTCCATCTTTTGTCAAGAAACTCGTTTATAACCAAGGCATTTTGTGCATACATCATAGGAGAGGTATAAAATCCCCATGATATCCATCGCTCGCTATCATCTAAATCACATCGTTAGATTTGTCAGTTTGTTAAAACTCAAAAGTTAAAACCATAAACCCAAGCACAGATGATAATATGATGGAAATTGTACCCTTTGCCACTACGAATCCTCCGAGGGTGACTATCATCATCAAAATGAAAGGACCCAAAGTGTTTGAAAGTACTTCTGTTCTGGAAACAACGGCAATTAATCGGAAAAGAGAGGAACTCATTTGATGTATAGCAAAGAAGGTCAGAAACTGTCGACCGAATCTGAATAAAACAAATCTTCATTACGCTGTCGAAGAAATTAAACTGGCTGACTTTAATGATGGAAAAAAGAAGCTCTTATTCTACCTGGTGGCATCTGGAGCATACCCTATAGTGTAGTATGTAAGAATCACCCATATTCCCGATTCCATAAATGATAACGGGACTCTAATTATCCAAATGGGAAGTGCGAAAGCCCAGGCGGGATACATCAACGAATCTCTTTGTTTATAAAAAACTGGAAGCCGCATAACTGTCAGTGCAAGCTCGGTCATCCCATTAAACATTACAACAATGAGACCAAAGAAAAGTGATCCAAAAAACTTCATTCCATCTTCCAAACCTCCTGCATGCATTTTAGTTCGGAAAAACATAGCCATGCCCACCAACGACATGAATGTTAACTGGACCGTTTTAAAAATGTAAAGAAACATGTTACGTTTTGACAACAACCACTCCCTATCGAAGCATGCTTTCATCAGTTCCGCATTAGATATTCCATATTTTTGTTTTGCCAAAGCATCAGGATGTGTTTTGGATTTATCATAAGGGATACTAATATCTGCTACAAGTTTTTGTCCAACGTGAAAAGACTTGAATACGCGTGAAAATTCAGTGACCGTGATGTACTGGTAAGTTTGATTCTTCTTGAACCAGTATTGTTCTTGGTCCTTCTTTGAAGTTACCTCTTGAAGAAAGTCAGCTACCCCCTTCCTTTCTGGGCACTTAAATCCCGTCAACTCGAAAAACTCAAGAACGTGTTCGCAGGGACCTTGGTACACAATCCGTCCTTCTGACATCAGAATGACATCGTCAAAAAGCTTGTATGTCTCGGGGTCAGGTTGCAAAAGAGAGATGAGCATTGTTAAGTCCATTCCATGCACCATTTGCTGTAAAAACTCGGTGATACGATAAGTGGTCGAGCTGTCAAGTCCAGTCGATATTTCGTCCATGAAAAACACATTAGCAGGCCCTACTAACATCTCCCCTGTATCAACTTATTGTCAAAACAAAGAAACCAAATAATGTGGATCAACAAGACATTAGTTCATATAACATACCAATCGTAACACGTTTCTTTTCCCCTCCAGATATCCCTCTTCTCATTTTGTCACCAACCATAGTATCAGCACAAGTTTCCAGCCCCAATATCTAAAAGTAAATGATAACAAACTTTCATTTATTATGTTGCAGCATGCCAAAATGAACATTATAAGTTTATAACCAACCATATACTCTTATTTCAAAACAGCTAATTAGTGAGTTGATACAACGAGTCAACGGACCTTGAGAACATAATCAGTGATCAAATTAGTTTCTGTACTTGCATCAATAAACGCATTCGCATTCGTATCTGCAAGTAGTTTGCATCTTGGTCCATCACCCAAGCACCTTCCCGAAAACTCTAACGTCTCTCTCACTGTCATCTCCCCAGTGTGAAGATTATTTGGACTTATATAAGCACATGTTCTTTGAGGGATAAACTCAGAAAGTTTATGGCCACAGTATGTGACATTTCCAGACACCTGCTTTAACAGACCATATAATATATCCATCAACTAACTAAATCCGTCTGCGCGCATATATATATGTATAAAATGTGTAGAAAAGAGTATACAACTTTCAAGTCATGACCAAGTTTTCCTGCAAGTGCTAGCAGCAATGTGGTTTTGCCTGCACCAGGTGGACCTAGAAGTAGTGTCAACCTGCATTTAGTTATATATAATTGTACAAAACAATATTGTTTATTAGAACCAAAACATGTATACTAACAAAAGATCATAAGATAATTAGCTTTTAAACAAAGTAAGAGTTAACTAACCTTGATGGTTTGATAATGCCAGAAATGGATTGAAGGATGTTGACTTTTTTCTTCTTGGAAGGAGTGAGTCCAACATATTGCAATGTGCTCTATAATATGGTTTTAGATATTTATTATTAAAAAGTTAAAAAGCAAACATGTATATGAAAAAAGTAAAACTTGGGAGATTTTGAAAGATGCACCTCAATTGTGTTGATGATAGCATTATATAAAGTGGGAAGTGCTCTTTCACCAATATAAGCATCTCCTTCAACTGATAAATTTTCATATCTTACTTTAATTTTTGGTGTCTCAATCCCATCCCTAGACAAATCAAGTTTGCAAAATTATAACTTGATGGATGTTCAGTCCTTCAAATTAAACCTTTATAAATAACAATTATTAGGTTAGAACTCGTGTATTGCAGCCTTGCGGGTTAAATGACAAAAACAAAAATTTCATAAAATTATAGAAAGATTCTATTTTGTACAAACGACTATAATTTAAGTTTTATTTTCCTCCTATGATAATTGATTTAGTTTGTTTGCTCATATTGGATTCTTAGAACATTTACATCTCATTCTTCATCATTTCTTTATAATTACACTAAAAATCAATTTATCTTTTCTTGTTATTAATTAAATAATGTTTTCTTTATATATTTATCATAACTTTATTTCTCCTACACTCACAACCATTTTAAAAATGTAATAAAGCATTATAAAGATGAATAGTAAATTCCACAGATATACATATAACCAATAAATTTTCAAATATTTTCTCTCAACTCCACTTATAATCATTATCTAAATTTTAAAGAACTCACTCACATATTATATGGGGAACGGGATGTGAATGCTCTTCGTTTTATGCTGGAAGCTAAAATTACAAAATGGCTTCTTATGTTTAAAAAATATCTAATCACCGACTCTCTAAACGTACTTCTAAATGTTTACAAACTTTGGTTCGTAATCTCTCTAAATGTACTTCTAAATCTACATGAATACTACCACAACAAGATGAGAACTCTCACGTTCAGGAATAAAGCGTATCCTTGTTGGGTGTTATATTTGTGTGGAGGAGACTTTTGCCTATTATGACAAAGCTCATGATTAGGCAATCATATGCCCATACCACTTATGGTATGTATTGGGCCTTGGTCCACCTAAAACCCTAGATCCTTGCCTATATATAGATGGTGTGGTGTATTGTAATGTTGTGGTTCATTGTTGTTCGTGTTTTGATTGAATAAAGAAGAATCACTAGTTGCTTGAGAGTGGATGTAGATCATGTTGATTAAACCACTATAAATCTTGTTCTTCTTCTTTCATGTTTTTCTTTGTTTGATGCTTTTACTTATTCCGTCATCATCATCATGTTTGTTGTGAGTGATTAGTGAGATTCCCCGGTTGTTTTGCCTAACAATTCTTATGTTTTTAAGAAAAACAAACTAATCCCTCATATCTCACGGGACTATTCATTTCTCATATTCATCTTTTTATAGTTTTTTATTTCTGATATTCATCTTTTATAGTTTTTGTAGGTGGATGTGATTAATAATGTGAATAAAAAAAATGGGAAAAAACAATATAATGATTAAATTAGTATTGTTTAATTGGATAAAGATATATACACATATATATATATAGATATATATATAAATATATATATGAGGAGTGATGTAACTTGACAAATTATACAGGGGCAAATTTTTTTCATATAAATTTAAGGGTCATGGGGCCATAAACCTCTGCCCATGTAAATGAGAAAGCTTTTAGAAAATATAAGTCAATTTTAGAAAATTGTTTTTTATTTACATTTATATGAATAAAAATGAGATAATTGTAATAAATACTTTAATAGTCATGTATTTAATTGCAACTAGTTTCGTCTGAAATGAAGTAAATATGTGCGGCTTGTTTCGGCCCTAATATCCTGCTAAATGTTTCCTTTTATATAAAATTTTGCCGTTGGAAAAAAATGTAAATGTGGTTTTAATTTTGTTTGACATTCAGGCATATTAGATTGGTGACCACTACACGTGATGGTCACACTACTAAATTAAACATGATGAGGACCATCTAGGACATTGTTACACTTCACGGCTTTAATATATTACTAGTTTAGATATCGCGTGCTATACATGTGTAGCCTTAAAAATATAAAGGGGTACACATATTACCATGTGTAAAAACATATTCTTTAAAAAACAATTCAACTCGTAAAAAAATATGAATAAACTTAGATATAGTTACAATAATTAAAATTAAAAAATTGGTTTCAGTATCAATTAATAACAATTTCTAAAGTACTATTTGAATTTCATTTTTAATAGTAATATTTAAATAATCTCGTTGACAAATTATATTTTTAATTAAAAGTTGTTTATCGGAGCGAATGCAAAAAGTGTAATAACTGTATCTGTCAATGATTCATCGAGGAGATTTGAAAATCTTTTAATCCGTTAGTGAGGAAGAGAAGTTGGAAATCCCTTAATTATCGACCATTTAATGTTGTGAATGAAATGAAAACCATATTCGTTAAATCATTGAAAAAACAAATTTACATGGATAAATATGAGATTGTACATTTTTAACGGGAATTAAGACGACTCCAATAAATATCACAAAATAAATAACAAATGGTAATTAATAACAAAAGGTGACATGCATGTTAACACAACAAGACTCGTATACACATATGGTGCGAACATATATATATGTATGCACATATATTGTAGCTTGTTAATTAGGACATATATAACAAAAACTTATAATGTTTTATATTTGAGTGGGGCACCGTATATATATGTTTCAGTTGTGTTTTTCACTTAGTTAAATGGTGCATGTTTACATGAAACTCATTCTCTTACCTGCAAATACCTTCTCTTAATCTCCTCAAGAACTTAACATGATCTTCCTCCACAACGTCAACTATGCTACCATTCGTTTGCTTGTTATCCTCGCAGACTCTGTTCTCATCATCGTGACTCTTGCAAGAACCGCCATGACGTTCGTTGTTCATCGCGTTCACCACAATTATATTCATAAGGAAGCAGCCCAAAAAATTTATATGGTAGTCAAGAAGTATTCATTTATTGACACATAAATGCACATGCATGTGCATAGTTGCCATAAGTTACATGTCATTATACATCGTGAGTTCGTGACCAATCAGCTGATTTGAAAAGTGACATTTAACTAGAGTAACCGATTATGACTTATTAGAATACTTTAGACTATTAGTATGTTAAGATCGTAGAGTGTAATAAGAAAAAAATGTTATAATATAAACAACAGTGTATAACAACTAGTTTGGTCTAGTGATAAAAATGTATGATCCTCGTCAAATTGATGTTGGGTTATAAGAGCACTTGATACAAGAAGACCATAGATAGGTGAAAAATTAATTGCCAAAAGAGCGTAGTGAACCATGTTAGCATAGTGTGATGGTGAAAAATGTGATAGTGATGTGAATATGTGATAATGAACACTTAGTTTTTAACGATAGCCTCGGGTGTTTACGGTTTGATTTTGACGATTTTTTTATCAAACCATAAGCCAACCCATTAGTACTGTTTTCGCATATTGAAAACCAAAGCCGAACCATTGAAAATAAACACTAAAGGTTGGATCTGGTTTGGTTTCACGGTTTGGGCCTGTATAAATGTTCATCTAAAAAAATTAGCACATAACTAACATTTTGTTAAAAAACATACACACCAAATAAACAAATAATAAGAACAAAATTATTATAATACAAGCTTACAATAAGTTTATAAATTAGTATATATCTAACATAAAAATATATAATTTTTAAGAACTTAAATCCTACGGGTTGTTCTGGTTTTATCAAACCGGTTTTTGGTAAAAACCATAAGCCAAACCGTTCATTATGGTTTAAAAGTTTTTAAGCCAACCGACCGAAAGTAAAAAATAAGACCGACCATGAAGCCAAACCGATGACCTGTTTGAACGATTTTACGGTTTTAAACAGAACCACAAACATTTTTACATCCGTGGGGGGTAATTTTTACATCAATTGATTCGTATCCTCCTCTCGATTAAAAACCTTAAAACATTAGTTTCAAATTCAAAAAAAAACTTAACGGCAATAAATATTTTTTAACTGTGATTTTTTAAAAATAATATTTTTGAAAGTTAGAATTTTTCTGGTCAACAAATGAAAAATTGAGATTTTTAAAATCTAATTTTTTTAAAATGAAAGTTAAGCTGCCCTATTGAATCGGTGCATTTAATTTCTGTAACTATTTTTTATTTATTTTTAGTTAGGTGTAAAGGCAAGAAACTCAGTTTGGTGGGTTTCGGCTTTCTTTTATACACTGATAGCTACTTACTACTGTTACTATCATCTCTTTAGTCTTTAGTAATGAACTAGATGTGGGATCAGGCCGCACGTTGCAGCGGTCGGGTCACGTGGTCGAGTCTTGCGTATGTGCGTTGTAAAAAAAGTTTCATGTCCTGTAAGTCACGAGACAAAGCCGTAATGTGTCATAGTAAAAACGATAACCCAGTCAAATCCGAATCTTGAAGTCGTACTACATGTCAAAGTAGAGTTAGAGACCAAAGTCGAAAAGTCATATGTTGCTAAAATGACAATTAGTAAAAGTCGGGACTAAAATCGTAAATGCATCGAAGTTTAAAAAAAAACCCGCTACGTGTCAACATATGAAAGGTCGGTGATAACCGACCTTCCATATTAGAAAGTTTATAAATTAATGACGTTTGAATACTCATATTTAAAAAAACCAGTGATAATGATGATTATTTATATTTCCTTTGTAAAAAAATATGATTTTCAAGCCTGAGAACTAATTCTTAAGAAACATTTTTTATTTAATTTCGACTCCGATCAACTTGATGTGACACCCCGCCCGGCGGCGGAAACACCGGGCTGTCATTGGAATTGGATATCAATAGTACAAAGCACATGGCACACTAAAAGCATATTTTAATATCATTAATGTAATAATTGTTGTGACGTAAATGAGGAATAAATAGTCATAAATCCAGAAATAAAGACCGGCAATCAAAGTAATTTATTGTTCAATTATTCTAAGTCCAAGGCATCCTATGTCTTGAATGAACCGCAATAACATCAAATTAATGCATCACCTGAAATATGTAAAAATAAAGTTAGCTATTTAAAGCTAGTGAGTAAACCACAATTTGAATACATAGTAATATAGAAATCCGAGATCATCATAATATGCTGCGCAATCTTACATGCATAGCTATTTCATATCATTCTCGACCATGATACCTTGAACACACATTGAACACACATTGAACACACATTGAACACCATCATTGTATAGCAACTTGTAATCATTTGTCATGAGGAACCAACTCATGTTGTAAATTAAAGATAACCTTTTTAGTAACCGTCACGTAACCGTCTCGATATAGGTTGTCAATAATTATTTTTGCAACTTAGGGACATAGCATAGCAACTTGTAACATAGCAACTTGTAACATTGAAATTGAATGGCCGGGTTTAAATCACCTGTTTTGAAATACATGCAGGTGGGTTTGTCAAACCATTAGCGCTAACATTGTACCGGTGGGATTACTAAGTAACAATACTACTTTAAACTACCACATAAGGATTGCATCTTGCTGCAGACAAGACTAACACATTTAATGATCTCATTTGAAAATAGAAACAAAGAAACGAAAACGAAAACATTGTATAGTATTTGAACATATTTCAGCCCCAAAATGTAATAGTAAAAAGGGGAGTGAATTTACTCACTTTGAATACGAAACAGAAATAGAAATAAATCAACTGGAACCGAGGATTTCCCAAATATTAGTATCACCTAAATAATGAGAATCCTAACTTAGAAACACATATAGTATAGAAACTAGAATAGAAATAATAAGAATTTACGGAGATTTGGGATTTTTGGTACGAACCGTAACCGAGTGTTTTTATACGAAACCGATTTATTAGTCTTTAAAACTTTGTATTTTACAAGAAAACCATTTTAGAAAACATTAATAATATATTGATAATAATACTTAGAATCTTTATTTAAACTTATACATTTTAGTTTTTAATACATATTATTAACTTAATCATTTGATTAATAAAAGTTATATAACGTATAAATAAATAAAAGTTTAAAGATCTTAATTTAGAAATGGAACCGTGGTAACCGGAGTTAAGTCCGAAGTCAAATGTTTCGGATTTAGAAATCAAGGTTTTTAAACGGGTTTGAACGTTCAACTATTTTATAAAAATATGTATTTATATGAAAATTAGAAACTTTAATCATTTATAAAAGAAAACATGTTTTTGTATATAATTTACAAACTTAAAAATAGAACACACTTATACATATTTTTCTTTAACCTTAAATAACTATTTTTAACAATTAGTGGGTTATTAGATTATTAAAATGTTGGTTTAAGTTGTTAATCAAATTAATTAAAAAGAAGGGGTGGGGGAGAGGATCGAACCCGTGACCATATCTGCAAAACACACACGCACAAACCATTGAACCAGAAGCGCTTTTGTTGATTATTTAGAACTTTAATTGTTTTAACACTTTCTCTGAACCATACCCCAAACCCATATGAGCCCTAGATTACAAAACCACCAAATTCGTTCGAATTTGATAATCCCAGACAAATTAACCATGGGGCTTTTAATCCCCATGGATTTGCGGTTCTTTTGATATATAAAACTTACGATTTGGTGGAGTTTCGTTGTGGATTAGATTGAAGAACAAGTTGCGGCCGTTTGGATCAATTTGGATGGATTCTGGACTGAACGAGATCAAATTAATGGGTTAGGGAGTTGTAGAATGTTGAGAGGATTAAAATGGAACTAAAAATTATCTCAAATGGTGCCGGAATGTTTGAAATCAAAGTCGCCGGAGAAAAAGGGAAGGAGAAAGGTTCGAACGGGTTTGTGGGTGGTTTGGGAGTTATAAACGTTCGATTGAGCAATACGGATGCGGGTATCGAGGGAGGAGGCGCTGGAACAGTGTTGTTGGAGAAACAAGATGGTCGGAGTTGCAGTTGGTCGGCCGGACATGGTTGTCGGGTGAGCAGGGGGCGCGACAGGGGGGAAAGGGGCTGGTTTGGGTTAATGTTTCACATTTGGTCCCTGCTGTTTGATGTTGGTTTCATTTGTTGTTGTTAAGTTTTAATTCCAGTTTTAGAAATGGCAATTTTGGCCCATAAGTTAGTTTTTACATAACTTAACTAATTAGATTGACCGAGTCGAGATGTAACGTTTTTATGGGAGACGTTTTAGCATCATTAGTTCGTTGATGACGTTAGGGGGTTATTACGAGACGTTTATTGTATTTGTTTTTATATATATTTTTTTAATAGTTTTCTTTTACGAAGCACTATATATATATTTTTGGATTTAGATAATATAAATAGTGATTATTTAGTATACTTTAAATATTTTGAGATATAAAACGGTTCGTTAAATACGATGAGAATAACGTAAAGATTCGATATATTTATCCATAATTAAACTGAACGTTACATTTTAAGAAAAAAAATACGATTACAATTAAAAGTTAGACAATCTCGGGTTTGAATCGGGCATCCGGATTCGGGTTCGAGGCAGATGTCACACTTGACATGTAAAGATGGTTGTGGTGAATCTTTGTTACGCTCGCAGTAATGGGGGGCAATGTGTTAGACTGTTAGAGGCAGGATGTGATCTCGGTTCTTGCACCTATGAGTGTATATGTCATAGGCCGTTGCATCAACCGATATTCTAAAAAAACTGAATTATTTCAATTTTATTAAATATATAAATAAAGTAACTCCGTTAGTTTTTACTAGTATGAAAGACTAAATAATGAATTCAACAAAGTTCAGGGACCATTTATAAATTTAATTATCATCATCCATTACCACCACCGTCACACCATTATAACCGAGGGCGAATGTATTAACACCATTTATAAAGTGTAAGTTTACGGTTTTCATCTTTACAAGTGTGTAACTTTCCAAGGATTATGGGCAACAATGGTAGCTTTTGCAAACATAACCATAACTTTACACAACAGTTGTGACTTGTGAATTGTGATTGTGATCAATTTTATGGATCATGTCTGATATCAGATTAAACTCTCCGGATTGGGCCTAGCATGAAAAGAATAATATTTGGGTTACGTTTACTTGATACATGTTTTGAGTCAACAATTAACACGTCTATCGGGCTAATTAAGTGATTGGGCTCAGCTGAGTTGGACCGGACCACAAGTTCATTTGATTAAGGCTACTAGCATCCATCACCTGCTCTTAGCCTCGACCCTTCCCACCCTTCAGAGGGGTTGTGTTGCGCAACCCCGCACCATGAAAAGGTTATTATTTGTGTCCCACGTGATTAAATGTGTGTGTTATGTTTTTTTATGTGTTTTTAATAACTGATTGTGAGTAAAAGTTAATTGTGAAAATGATGAGTGAAAGTGCATGAAAACTAAGGAATGGTTGTTAGCGTTACCGGCAGTCTAACAGATTTGAATTATTTATATACTGCTAAGTTATAAGGTGACATCATGATGTTATATTGGGTACTAGGTTTACATACTTGATAACTTTACATATAATCTTTTTTAACATTTTATCTTGGCCCTAAAGTCGGAGGATTTTTTTAAAAAACTTTAACTTCTACGACTCCATCTTTAATATAGGACATAACTTAATTCGTATTCAAATTACCATTACGACTTTACACGACAATGAATGAGACATAATTTTTTTACCTATGCATAACTACATTAATGTCATGTCTCACTTGCGAGAAAACAATATTTTACATGTCTAACGAAGCCACGGTGCCACATGTAACGTGGTCATAAACACAAACCTATTCCTTGCATCACACGACCCTGTCCACGTACTTAGTTAAAAGGATACCATGAGGGTTAATTTAATTAGCTTACTTTTGTTTCTGTTGAATTGTGATCATGATAGGGACTACGCTTACTTAACTTGCTTTGATGACAAACGCCTCATAGCATGTCATCCGATCGCGCCTTGTATATCTTAGGGGTTTTTTCGTAAAATCTAATTCATTAAGTGCTGAAACATTAAGAGTCTGAATCATTAAGATGTTTTATCGATGGAAGGGAAGTTGTGATTTAGTTACATTCAACATTTCTCTATTTCTTAACCATTCAGCACTTAACTGAACCATTAAAATATGATTTTTAAGTGAAACGAACGCTCTGAATGTTGAATATTCAGCACTGAACTGAACCATTAAAAAGTTAAATAAACCGCCCTTAGTTAGTTTAATTAAGGGAGATGGTGTAAGTACATGGGCTGTACTTTTAGTCAATGTTATTACGGATTAAGTATTGCAACTACGTAACCAAGCACAAAACCAAAAGTGATTATTTGTTATCATCTTCACAACATTTAAACTCTCATGTTTTGTTTTGTATCGTGTTTCTTAACTTCTTTACAATTTAGTCTTGGTTTTGTTTAACTAAATCTTCAACCAAGCATTTTACATGGTATTATAAAATTAATCAATTTATAATACTTATCACTTTTTTTTGTTGATACGATATCCTACTTACCATTGTTATCTAATGTTAATTTAATTTTTGCATGAATGGATAACAATCGTCATATCAATCTTAGTAAGTCTCTAATATATAAATCTTAGTAACTTACGAATATACTAAAAACCGTAATATAAAAATATAGAGAACACTATCAAATCTATCTAACAATTCAATGTTTTAGGGGACAATTTTTAAAGGGAAAATATTTTATCTATAATAGGAATTTTGGGAGAAAAAATTTCTCCTCATGCATAAGTTGACATATGGAACCAAATACTTAAATATTAAAAAATTACAAATAGTTAAACATAATGGTTATAAATTCTTTATAAGTATTATTATTTAATCCGTGTGTAACACACGGACATTAAACCTAGTCTATAAATAAACTACAAACATACAACTCCTAGTAACCTTTTAATATATAAAAATATAGTATAAAAAGTTATAATAGCTGTAACTAATAAACAGTAAATAAGTTAATCAAACAATTGTAAATAAAAAATCATAATAAAATTTCATTTTTGTTAATAAAAGGGAGTCATTTAGGGGTAAAAACTAGAAAGAGATGATCAAAATTTCAAAACAGCAATCGACAAGACTAGCTACAACTTGAATAATATAAAAGATAGAAATTTGTAATTTAGTCTAAATATAATATGTTAATTTTTACATTTGTTCTGAGTATGGGCCATGGATACATCAAAAATCGACGTTTGTTTATTTAATATGCCATTTCTTAATTATATAATAACATGACTTATGTATTTTATATGTATTGTTTTGACTGACTATCCAAATCAGTGTTTTTCTTGGCCGTCATGGTTTGGTACATGTTTATATATGTATTAAAATAAATATACATATTTGTTTTCTCTTGAAATTGTATATGAACCCTATTTGATAAGAGAAAGGGTTACTCAGGTGGAGGTAAAAAAAGTTAATCTAAAGTTGATAATTTTAGACACGTATATAAATATACAACACGATCTACATGACTTTAGTGTATTTTGTGTCCTAAACAGGTAGACACGAATTAACATACTAGTTTTTGTGTATAAACATGTTAAATACATATTTACTGCTTAAATACCCATTAATACATGCTAAGATTTTTTAAAACATTAAATAAGATATGTATTCTAAATCTCTATACCATCGAACATCCTAAACCCTAAATCAGTAAATCATCTAACACTTGCACCCAACCATCATCAACCGTCCAACCACCTTTCAACCATCAACCGTACACCTCGTTAGCCATCCCTAACAAGTTACTGCCTTTTTAGAAAAAAAAATATACGATAACTTATCGTGTCGTATTCGTATTAATATGTTTAATGTTTGTGTCTTATCATCTATATTTTCATACAATATGCCAACCCTAGTCAACCTTGAGAATTTCTTCTAAAAACAATTTTGAAATCAGAATATAAGATGGTGCTTTGTATTTTGAATTCACTAATTTTTTAAAGGAAGACATTGAAGGAAAATATATTAAAAGGGATTTTAAATTGTTTTGTTCTTCTCTGTGTTGTGAACAGAATATTTTTTACATGATACCTTATATGGGGCCATTAGTTTCTAGACGGTTTCTAATTAATAACCGAAAACAACATCAAATCATATTTCGATTCTCTCAAACGTATGTTTTTTAAAAGCTTGATAATATTCCAAACGAAAACATTATTTCATCTTTATATATCTTTGAATTCACATACCATGTTATGACAAGGATATCCCCTCTTCTAATAAATCGCTAATCCATGTTACCATATTGCGCCACATGTCGCCATCTGATGCATTCCCGTTAACTATTTCATAAACTTTCTAAAACTACAGTATTATTTCTTTAAACAATTTAAGGTTTATTTTAATATCTTTCCAAAAATAAATATATTAGTTTAGATTTTCTCACTCTTTGATTACAAAACATTTGTAATTCATCTTTATAAAAAACAATTACTATAATAATAAAAAAATGAATCACTTAATTATTTTATCACTAAACAACTTTAGCTTTAAATTACTAAAATTCGGTTTTTTCTTTTTAATAAATAAATTCAGTTTTCGTGTTTTAATTTGCATTACTTTACGCGTTTATGATACGTTTGTTATTCCTTTAGTATATACATTTTCTTTAATGTTCAACCCCGTGTGAACACACGGGTGTTAATCTAGTATTATATAACCCGTTATAAAAAATACGTTTTATAATCCTTATATGATATAGGAAAACGAAAAAAGCTTATGTGGCATCTTTATAAAGCTTCTGGCTTATGTGTTATTATTTGAGTGTTTATCTCACAATAATGATTTTTTATTTAAAATATGTATATAAAATATATTATAATTAATCTAATTGCATTTTTAATCCCCTAATATTTTGAAGAATTATGAAAAATTTAAGAGTATTTATATTTTTAACCCTTTACTACAAGGGGTGTACATGAGTCTGTTTATATTTGATAGGATTTAAAAATGAAACTTATGGATAAAGTTAATAATAATATACAATTAAAGACCTCATTGTTTTATAAATATACATAACATTTTTATAATTACATTTTTTGTCCCATAATATTTTGGAGAATTCTGAAAAATTTAAGAGTATTTATATTTTTAACCCTTTACTACAAGGGGTGTACATGAGTCTGTTTATATTTAATAGGGTTTAAAAATGAAACTTATGGATAAAGTTAATAATAATATACAATTAAAGACCCCATTGTTTTATAAATATACATAACATTTTATACGATTTGTTTAAAAAAATTAACTACACCATAAAACTGAGCATTTTATGGTGTAGTAAATTTAAGTATAATATTGCTAGCTAAAAGTCTAATTTTTAAAAGTATATCCCGTGTTCCGGTTTTATCTCAAAACTGATTGGAACATTCATAAATATCCTTAAAAGAATCAATTGAATGTTGTGTTCCCGAGCATAGCGTGGGCACTAAACTAGTTTTATATATTTTAAATTACTCACCTAAACATGTTTAATTGTAAAGTCATTCTACGACTCTCAATTAATAAGTTCTAACACGTATTAACATTACTTTTGAACACGTATTTATTTCGTTCACATCCGATTTAAAATTTACCATTTGAATTGATACTTAAAAAGAAATTTCAAAATTGACTTCACCAAACCTTAACCAACAGTCAAGCAGACCATTTTACCAGCTCCGTTTAAATGGAGTAAATTACATTTTTTGGCCTTTATAATAAGTGAAATTACGGATCGTGGCCTTTATTTTAAATTTTTGCACTGGTTGGCTTTTATATAAATTTTTCTCACGGTTTTGGGCCTTTAAGTTAACGTCCGTTAATTTTTCCAGTTAACTTCCCTCATGTGCATTGCACATGAGGGCATTTTAGTCATTTTAAACTGAATGATTATTATTATTACTACTGTATGAGTAAATATCATTTCTTCTTCCTCTTCAACACCTCAAACCACCATTTCTTTTCCCATGGCTGCTTTCCCTTCATCTTCTTCTTCATCATCTTTCAGATCTGACACCACCATCACAACCATTGGTGTTTTCAACTGTTATGCCACCACATTTGACAAATACCCAAATCAATTTACACATCTAATGACCTTCACTATCATCAACAACATCATTATCATTCTAATGGGTCCATACTGTATGAAGAAGAAAAAGAAAGAAAATGGTAACTACAACAATAGATTTATGAGCAATGATCATCACAACCAAAATCTTGTTTTCAAGAGAAGCAAATCAACAGCAACACATGAAGAAAAAAGAAGTAACGTTGCCGGAAAAGTGACGTCATCGAAGCATTAACCTATGTGGTAAACCTTTACCTCCTTGCAAACAGAACGCTTCTCATCCTCCGATTCCAGCTTCGTCTTGTTTGAACCACCGCCGGTGAGGAAAAACTCAAAGAAGCTACCAACAGGAGCAATAATCGCTATCGCAATTGGCTTCGCTTTGATACTATCGCTTATGTTACTCCTCATCCTCCTTCGTCTCCGGCGTAATCGAAAGTGCGACGGTAGTGGTGGTGGTGGCTGGAGATTGAAGAAGATGATGGGTTGTGGTGATCATGGTGTTGCTAGTGTGTGTGTGAGAGAGAGTAGAGAGAGAACAAGACAAGTGTTTGTATGTGTTTTAAAATATATATATATATACATATATATATATATATGATTATAATAATACTAAGAGTAGAATGACAATAATACCCCTCATGCTTTTCTCACGTGACAAAGTTAACGGTGGAATTGGATGGACGTTAGCTTAAAGGCCCAAAATCGTGAGAAAAATTTATATAAAGGCCAACAAGTGCAAAAATTTAAAATAAAGGCCACGATCAGTAATTTAATTTATTATAAAGGCCAAAAAATGTAATTTACTCGTTTAAATGCTAAATAAAGAAACCAACAATAACAAAATCATTATCGTGGAGATCCTACGGTCACGACATTTCACACGGTTGATCATCCGCCACGTGTCTCAATCTCATTTGACTATTCAATCACACCTTTCCCTATATACATACTCACCGATCCACCAATCCCATTTTCTATACCAGATACATTCATTCACCGGAAAAACAAACCGATAATCAATCATCAATGGCCGATAAGTCTTTCAAATACGTCATCGTCGGCGGCGGTGTCTCTGCCGTGAGTTTCTATCAATCGTCTTATGTTTACGCTTCTTCATATTCTATTATCATATCTGCTTAATTCGAATTTCGATCAGTTATGTTGATGCTAGTTAGCTAACAACAGGTTTTGATTCAGTGGTTTTTGATTTGAATCTGTACAGGAACTGTGTTTGATATAGAGATCTGAGTAATTGAGTTACTGACGGTGATATGTTCGTCATTATTATATGTTTAGTATAGGTTGTATATGATTGTTGTTTGATATAGAAATGAGATTTATTGAAACTTCTGAGACGATAAGAGGCTGCTATCACTAGCTTATTCAGTGAGGAAACAAGGATAACTGTCATACATGTATATGTATATGTATCCTATTAATTTGTGTAGTTATTTAATTCCTAACAGAGCGTGTGTGCGAATCGTTCCGTTGTTTGTGTTCTTTGTTGTAATTATGTTAGTCTGCAAGTTTTCCTGGAATTGCATTTCGTATGGTAACTTATTTGACATCCAGCTACTTTTTGTACTACCTTGGTTTTACAAGAATATGATTATGTATCATACATATGTAACTGAGGGGACACGCGTGCGCTCGCACACACACTTGTGAAGTAGTTAGTTGGAGAGAAGTAAACTGGAAATTGGCATCTGTATCCTGTTTTTTTGTGAACGGGCTGGTTTTGATTAAGGATTTAGTATTGGAATGTTAGCTTGAAAAATCTAACTATGATGGAGATTCAGACTAAATTTGCTATGTTGGATCTTGTAGAATGTTTGTCTTGTGCATGCTTGGTTCTTAATTCTTATGGAAATTCAGTCTAAATTTGCTATTGTACTTGCAGGGTTATGCTGCCAGGGAGTTTGCAAAGCAAGGAGTCCAACCAGGCGAGCTAGCAATAATTTCTAAGGAGGCGGTACGCTCAAAAGTTTTTGTGTCTCTTTGTTATAAATTTTTAAAACCGGTGGAATATGCAAACAAGAGGACTTTCTCTTGAACATGTTTGCTGAATTGTTGAATGTTGAATTAGTTAGATGCATTCATGCTTCAAGATGTTATTGATGGGACTTTTTTTTGTATCTTATACTGTCTCCATCATCCACTTCATCATTATGAATCATGATATCTTGGCTTATTCAAACTTAAGGAGTCAAAGGGCAAAAAAATCACTTTGTTCACAATCGAATAGCTAAAAGAGTTTGCAAGCTTTACCAGAATTGACAGTAATTTTCCTTGTTAGGCTTGCAAACTCTTTTAGCTATTCGATTGTGAACAAAGTGATTTTTTTGCCCTTGACAAGTAATTACAACTGTGGTAGACAAGTCTTTGTGAATTCTGTTTTTGTAAGCCAAATAGCGACAATCATGAGTGAAGGAGGATTTGACAATCACTACACTCAAGTAACTGCTGGACTACACTTACACCGCCCAAGTTCTGTGTAAAATAAATAAATAAATTCAGATTGCTTTTCGATACATGGTTCCAACAATTTGTCTATAGCCTTAGGCATTAAATTTTTTTTAATATGATTGGTGAGTTCTGTCGAAAATTAAAGATGAAGACAGATAACGTTTGATAGGATTGTTGGTTTATCCAAATGAAATATTGTACCTTCTGTTTTCCAAAGATGTCCAATTTAATAGATTACTTAAAGTAGCACATTTTGCTTCTAGCAGGATCCTGTGCTATGGCCCTCTTCTGTTATCAGTTATATTTATTCTTTTATTTTTTGCATACAAATCTTAGTTTATTATGTAGAGCTATTTATATAATTTTTTTAAGCATAATCTCTTTGGATCTTGTAGGTGGCTCCATATGAACGCCCTGCGTTAAGTAAGGCGTATTTGTTTCCAGAAGGTAAGTCAGGATATTTGTTTTCAAGTTCTTTTTAGATTACACCAATCTTCAGCATTATCTTCAACTGTTAAATCTTCGACTTAAGTTGTGATTATGATCCGTTATTAAAGTTGTTGATATTTGTAGTTTTATAACCATCTTTCTTGATGCATTATCATACTTCAGGAGCTGCCAGACTTCCAGGATTTCATGTCTGTGTTGGAAGCGGAGGAGAGAGACTTTTACCAGAGTGGTACGCGGAGAAAGGTACGTATGTTGTTTTGATGTGCTATATAAAAAAGTCAGAGATGAGATATGCTATCTTTTCTTTTCTAAAACCAAGTAATGTTTCTACAACAGGGATACAGTTGATCCTTAACACAGAGATAGTGAAGGCTGATCTTGCTTCAAAATCTCTTACTAGTGCGGCTGGTGAAACCTTCAAATATAAAACTCTTATCATCGCCACTGGATCCACTGTAAGCTCTGAAAAAGTAGCCAGCTCATCTTCTTTTTTATATCTTTAACTCTTAATCTACTTTCAGGTTCTCAAACTGACAGACTTCAAAGTGGAAGGGGCTGATGCCAAAAACATTCTTTACTTGAGAGAGATTGATGATGCTGATAAACTTGTAGAAGCTATCAAAGCAAAGAAAAATGGGAAAGCCGTTGTTGTTGGGGGAGGATACATTGGTCTTGAGCTTAGTGCTGTATTAAAAATCAACAACTTTGATGTTAAAATGGTTTACCCAGAACCATGGTGCAGTAAGTCCATGCAGCTCTTTGTTTAATTTCGTTTTATATATTTGGCATTTATGTGGCAAAATAAGTAACATGCCATAATGGTTTTAAGAATCTATCAGCGTACAAAAATGGATTGTCTACATTCTGATATTTTATTTTCCTTTTGCTTTTAATTTTACATTTTTTTAAATACTTGGCTTGTTAAAGATGAGTACGCAAGTTATTAGTACTACAGTAATGTTATAATCTGAACGAAGGAATTAATTAGGAGGAAGTATGCATGCATTAAATGCACACTTTGAATCCTTTTCGTATAAGCTATATTACCCTTAGAAGTTAGAATATAACATACAAATCAAAGTTAGCTCAGGGAAACATTTTTGTGCTGATTTGTGTCACGACTCATGTATATAACAGTGCCTCGTCTATTCACTGCTGACATTGCTGCTTTCTATGAGAGTTATTATGAGAAGAAGGGAGTTAGTATTATCAAGGGTACAGTCGCTTCTGGTTTTACCAAGCATGACAGTGGAGAGGTTTGTACCAATGAAACTAAAACCCTGTAGATTTCTCTTTATATGCTTTCTGACTGCAGTTGGAATGTTTCAGGTAAAAGAAGTACAACTTAAGGATGGAAGGGTGCTAGAAGCAGACATTGTGGTAGTCGGTGTTGGTGCCAGGCCACTTACAAATCTATTCAAAGGACAGGTTGAAGAGGACAAAGGTGGAATCAAGGTTTGTGTTTGCATAAGTTAAACAGTTCTGTTCCCCCCTTACGTTCTCTTTTTTTTTTCTTCTTTCTGTTGTTTGCTTAAGTTAGGTTCATGTGTGGTTGGGTGGGTGGCGAGGGAATTTGGTGAACATGGTATACAAGAAGTTATCCATTTTGATGTGATCCATTACCCAACCCAATCATTTTATGATTTGTTCAAGTAAAGTATAGGAAGGACTTTATAAGACTAGGAACATTTGCTAGTTAATATATTGTGGATTGATGGTTATAAACTTATAATTTGACAAAATTGCTCGTTATTGGTTTAGAGACTAGCGGTAGATGATCAAATCTGATGAGATGAGATTTTGGTTAATTTTTTCATAATATTGAACATGGCATGCAAGAATGAACAAAATTTTACTTGTCCTTATTATCTTATTAATTACAGACTGATGCATTTTTCAAAACAAGCGTTCCTGATGTATACGCTGTTGGTGATGTTGCTACTTTCCCAATGAAATTGTACGGTGACATTAGAAGAGTCGAGCATGTTGACCATTCCCGCAAATCTGCAGAACAAGCTGTGAAGGTAATCCCATCATATTGGATTTCACCTTAATATTTCACATATGAAAAATCAACAAAATAAATAAACTGTTAACATGTGTGCAGGCCATTTTTGCTAGTGAGCAAGGGAAGGATATTGAAGCTTATGATTACCTTCCATACTTCTATTCGCGTTCCTTTGATCTATCATGGCAGTTTTATGGGGACAATGTTGGTGATGCTGTTATCTTCGGAAACCATGATCCCGCATCAGAAAAACCAAAGTTTGGGTCATACTGGATCAAGGATGGCAAGGTCGTGGGTGCATTTCTAGAAGGTGGTGCAGCCGAAGAGAACCAAGCCATAGCCAAAGTTGCCAAAGCCCAACCTGCAGCCTCGAGCTTGGACATACTTGCCAAGGAGGGTCTTGAATTTGCCAGTAAAATCTAAGGAGTTTGGTGTTCATTATTACATTAAACATGATGATGAATAACAATGTGTTTGAGATTTTATGATTGCTTTAGTGTGTCTTCTTTTTGTTGTAAACATTAAAAAGTTATATTCTCGTGTATTCAATCTAGTACCTTAATATGACAAGGTTTTATGATACAACGTTGACATGCAAGCACCATGAGACAGTGGCTGTAATATGCAAACCCCATTTCATTAAGTTTTAAACTAATCACTAGATGTTTTATAAGAACTGAAGCTATAGCATGCACACTCTGTGAGTTTTAAGTTGGGTCAACCAAAGTCGAAACCGTGTAGGTGAGCGGTTGGTTTGGGCTGGGTCAACCAAAGTCGAAGTTTTTATTTTCAAACACATGATTTTGTAAATATGATTATACCCGTGTGTTATACACGGGTTAATTATAATAATTTAAAAATTTATAACTATTATGCTTATGGATTTATAAATATTAATATTTAAGTTAGCTCATCAACTCATGCATGGTTAAAATTTCACTTAATTTTCACTCTAAAGCTTCCTATTATAGAATAAAAAATTTCCCCCTAAAACCTTGATTTATTAGGTAGATATCTTGTGATCTTGGGTTAATAATAGTATGCATTTTGTAGTTCTATTGTATAAATATATTTTTCATTTTTGGTTCAGACAAGTCAGTGTGGCACTTTTACGATGAGTACATGCTAGGGTTTTATGGCGGTACAACACCCAACACATTTTAGTATCCATGATTTGTAGCTTTCTTGGTCCCTAGTTATTATTATTATAATTATCTTTTTATAACTTGCAAAATATAATGTTTTATAAAACTCCAAATATACTGTTGTGATATGTATATTTTATGGATGTGGCAGTGTAAATTTCATAAAAAAACATGCTTGTACTGACGCACAAGTCATTGAAGCTCAAACGTGCAAGCTTCAAAATTTATTACTTTTCCAGCTTAAAATACAAAGCTTATTGAATCAGAATGTAATTTATTGTTGTGAGTTGTGACATGTTTAATTTTATCAACATTTTATACTTTAATTTTGCAAACCGAGTTGTCAAAAACCGTTGTATGAATGCTAATACACAAGTTGTCAAAAACAAAATCTATTAATTTCAATACTCCATACGTAAGACACAGGTCCACCCATTATATATGTCAAGAAAATGAGAAATTGAAAATTCAAAACTCATATTGATATTTAAAATTTTCTAAATAGACTTTGAAATGAAAAATATAAATTCAAAATTGATATTGATATTTAAATTTTCTAAGTAGATTTTGAAATGAAAAATATAAAGACAAAGATACATTTATTAAAATAATAGTCTCTGGCTAAATATTCCAATGGTAAAATATAGGTTTTATTATCTAAAGGTTTAAGAATTAAAATTCTACTGGCTGAAGTTGTTTACTTTAGTTTTTTTTTCTAGTTTTATTTTAATATGTTGGTTGAAAATTTTTTGATTTTTTTAAAATTAGCACGTTAGACATGTAATGTTAGCATTAACCATATTATGTATTGACACTGATTTCAGTAGCTACAACTCAAAGGTTTAAACAGGTAGCGCACCCTTAAAAGATCAAACCAGTCTGTACCCGCACTCAAAACCCAATCTTTGCTCTCTGCAACTCAGAAATTTATCCGGATAGTGCGTCACGTCGCCACCGCAAGATTTAAGCTAAAGTCTCCAAGAAAATACAGTTTTAACGTCTATACTTTCTTACTTATGAGCTGTTCAACCCACAATCATTGCCTCTTTGCTCTATTTAGGAGCTATTCATTCGAGCTCTTAATGAGTCAGATGTTTAAATCGATCAGATGTATTTTATTCAGATCGTTTGTTTCATGAGCAAATGTTTGAATCGGTTATACATTTGCCTCTGAATTTACAAACATTTACATTAGACTGAATTGAAAAAGTTCAGACATCTTACTAGCTAGTTCAACACTTTATAAATTAGACCACTTATTAGTTTAATATTCATCTACTTAGAAATAAAAAGACCTCATATGTTAAAGAGCTAGATGATGTTAAAAGAAAATGTACGTTTAAAACAAAAAATAATAATAATAAGATGCCGTTCAAAAAAAAAAAAAAAAAAAAAAAAATAATAATAAGAACAAGGTGAATGTTACAAGTAGACTCTATATATAGTGTAGTTGTCAAAAGTCTTGGTATAACAATATAATATTAGTTACATTAATTATTATTATTATTATTATATTATATATTGTGCAATAACTCCCTCCATAAATTAATTTCAGCACACATCACACACTCACAAAACACCACTTCATCACTTCTGCAACTACCAAAACCCCCATTCATTCTCTTTCTCTCTCTAATGGAGATCGATACAACCACACATACAACCTTCAATCTCAACACTAAATCATCACCACCACCTCTACCGTATCCTCTATACTCCGATCAACACCAAATTGATCAACAACATGCCTTGTTTTCTTCTTTCAACTCCGCCATTTCACTTCCGTCTCCGAAAACACCTTCTTCTCCCACCGATGCCGCTGCTATGAAGCTTCAAAAGTTCTACAGAGGCTATCGCACTCGTCGTCTCTTAGCTGACTCTGCTGTTGTTGCTGAAGAACTTTGGTATGTAATTTTTCTATTTCACACGCGTGTCAGCGCGTGTGTTTTTGTTTTTGTAACTGATTATGTTCACGAGCCGAGTTAGCTCTGACTCAACTCGGTTTGCTTTATAAACAAACCGAACCAAACTGACTCGTTTTGTAAACGAGCTGAGCCGAGCTCAACTTAGTTTATAACTAGCCGAGTCGAGCCGGCTAGCTAACCGCACTTATTTGTAGCGAAATTCAATCACAATTTATTTTAATAACTTTGGTTTCAATTGATAAGTGAGCAATATATATTATTATTATTATATTATATTTTAACAAATATACAAAAATTTATAAAAAATTTATTTACATAATTATTATTTTATTATAATTTATAAAGGGACCAATAACAAGTAAATATAAACATTTATCATTCATAAAAAAATATATACATAATTAAAAATAAACATTTCGAGCAAAATCAAACAGGCTCAGCTTTAAAACAGCCTAGCCGAGCTGGTGTTTGTGATCGTATTTTTTGGAGCTTAAGCCGAGCTAGCTTCGAGCTGTTTGTAACGGCTCACTCATTTGAGCCATTAATGATTGTTGAAGTTTTAGGTTTTGAGTGACGATTTATGGTTATGTTTTTGCAGGTGGCAAGCGATTGATTTCGCTAGATTGAATCATAGCACGGTTTCATTTTTTAGTTTTGAAAAACCTGAATCAGCAGCTTCTAGATGGAATAGGGTCACTTTGAACGCTTCTAAAGTATGTATCATTATCAAACACAAAACAATAATTTTGTTTTATGTAAACAAAGTCATATATACTATATAGTTTTGTGATTTTGATTGTTCTTCATTATCGATTAAACAAAGTCATATTTGTGTTGTTTTTGTATACAGGTGGGCAAGGGTTTGTCACTAGACTCCAAAGCTCATAAATTGGCATTTCAACACTGGATTGAAGCTGTAAGTTTTGGATTTTTGTGTTGTACAAATTGGGAAAAATGATATGGCCGATACTTTAAGTCACAATGATCACTTACCCAAATTTTATTTTTTGTTACATATGTTTTAAGTATGACGTTTGGAATAATTTCAGATCGATCCGAGACACCGTTATGGGCATAACTTGCACTTATATTACGAAGAGTGGTGTAAAGCTGATGCTGGTCAACCTTTTTTCTACTGGTATGCATGCATACCCTTTATAAGTTGAAATATGCCATTACAACTTCAGCTACTAATTTAGTTTTTTAGCAATATTTTTTTTAAAACTTTTTTTGGTCATATAAAGACAAATAGTTTTGTCCTCCACTTTATGTAACAAGATATAAAGACTGAAGATTTGACAGAAACCACATGTTACACATTTCCATGATTAGTGTTGAATGCCATATAAAGTGGGGTTTAAGTAGGTGATCATAACCAGGAATGATATTGTGAATGAGAGTGGTCAGTCATGTGCCTCACCCTATGTAATGACCCCACATCATAAAGTGGAAAGATGGGGATCAATAATGGTTGATTTGGCCCATATGTCTTGTACGGTTGCTATATCATTAGATGGAACGATTGAGAAGGAAATAGAAGTATAAGAAAACTTTATTTAAATGATTATTTGTCATGTCACGGGGGGACGATTGGATGTGCGTTTTATTCAGTATCCTACAGTTATGCACTTAGGCCTACTTAATCTAGCTTATAAGTTATTTGGCAAATCAAGATTTAAATGATCAATTTCATACCACACTAATAAAGTTTGTTACCCACGTGTAGGATAAATTAGTTATGTGATGTTTGAAGATAAGGGGCTGAATACCACCAGTGAAATGTGTAGATGAAAACTAAAAGTTGTAGTAAATGTGTAGATGAAACAGTGAAATGTTTTTAACGTTCTTTTTGTTGCAGGTTGGATGTTGGAGATGGAAAAGAGGTCGACCTAAAAGTATGCTCAAGATCGAAGCTTCAGAAGCAGTGCATCAAGTATCTTGGACCTGTATGTTTTTGTTTTCCTGATGATTTATAATTTCACATGGTTTTATAATAATACAATTAGGATTGTTAATTCTAAACAGCAAGAGAGAGAGCATTACGAGTATGTCATTGTTGAAGGAAAAATCATGCACCGTCAAACCCAACTTCTCCTTGATACCGGAAATGAGGAAAAGTGGATTTTTGTGATGAGTACCTCTAAGAGGCTATATGCTGGCGAGGTAAGATTTAATATAAGCGCCACCAACACACCATTTTGGTTTATGGGACACTAGCAAATGGTTGAATCTATTTTTTTTTCTTTTTCTTTTTTTGCAATCACCAGAAAAAGAAAGGAATTTTTCATCATTCGAGCTTTCTTGCTGGAGGAGCTACTTTTGCTGCCGGAAGGCTCGTTGTTGAGAATGGAATACTTAAGGTACAAGTAGTCGTGTAGGTGGAAATTTAGACCCATTTAATTTATAACGGGTCAAATGAAAATATTTTTCTAAGAGGGGAATGGGTGAAATCTTACATCATTCTTGTTAAATAGTTTTAGACAAAAGAGTGTTTACAGAGTCAACCAAGGTCATTTTTCCCCGTTTCAATCCGACCTGTATCAACCCATCCTATTTTGACTTGTTACCCTGCCCCTGCCTGTTCAAACTCACCCATCTTACTACCTGTAAGTAATTTCATGAAAACCGTGGCGTAGTTAACTAAAACTACATTTTGTGAAGTTCTGGAAGATGAGAATGGATATTCAATTGTAAGCCTTGATGATTGGGTTTCGGTCAAACATCAACAGTGCTAATACAAATATTTTAACTATATCTCATGATGACATAAGTTACCTAATCCTTTGTTTAGTTCCTTATCTAATTGCCAGCTGCCAACTAACACTTGTATATTTTCTTATCTTCATTTGCAGAGTATTTCTCCTTATAGTGGACACTACCGTCCAACGGAGGAGACCCTAAATTCCTTCTTATCATTTCTCAAGGAAAATGGTGTTGATCTAGACACAGTTGATGTATGCAAAAACTATCCCTCTTCATTTACCTTATTCTACCATCTTTACGTTGATTTCACTTCCAAATGCCAAAATAGCTAGTAAAAATGATATCATATTTTACACAGGAATTGACCTTAAATTTATAATTATAAAATGTATTATATCTGATAATAATTTTTTATGTAGGTTAAATGATATGAAATGTTTTATGCACTACCTATATCGTTTGCGTTACTCAACCATACAATAGCAGATGGGTTGAAACGCTCGCATAGCAGTACTGCATGCATGTATTTAACAATATGTATATTCTGTTTGTGGTCAGATACGGCATGCGAATGAAGATATCGAAACATATGAAGACAAGGGTACGTCTAAAAACGGGCTAGAATCTGGACTTGAATCTGATACTCATGATCACCAAGAGGAATTATTGTTTTCTGAAGCCGTTGACAAGAAGAACGTGGCGACTTACCAAAGGAGTCTCTCAGGGGGTCTACGCAGCCCGAAGTCTGACGTACCAAAGAAAGCGATACTCGAGAGGATCAATTCAAAGAAGGTGGCTCGTTCATACCAATTAGGAAACCAGCTCTCTCTTAAATGGTCAACGGGGGCGGGACCCAGAATCGGTTGCATTGCGGACTACCCAATTGAACTCAGGTTGCAGGCTTTGGAATTCACCAACCTCTCTCCAAAGCCAAGACCTTCACCCACCAACAACAACAGGAATGGTTGGCCATCACCTAAACCTGCTGCTTAATGTCAATAGGTTGCTTATAACTTATGTGTTTAATTGTATGAAAGTGAAGTTATTTATCTGGTTTGGACTCTTATTATTAATCTCACCATGGTTAATAAAAACATATTATTATTATGATAATAGGGATTGTTGGTAGCTGCTGTGTTTGTTTTTCTTCTAAATGGTTTTTTAATAACTTATTTGTTTGTATCCCTTTGCATTATTGAGTTTAAGAAAACTAAATGTTAATAAAAGTGAGATAGCACAATTACGAACAATTTATAAAAAAAATTTACATTTTTGATAAGAAGCGCGCGTATAGACTATAACGTATGCAAATTGTAGGGGTAGTTGCGTTTAAAGATCCTCGGTTGATGTTTAAATAACCATGCCCTAATTTTCAAACGCGTGTAGTCTAAAACAGACCGGCATTCCCACCTTGATCATAATTGACTAATTTCTCTATTTTGTCAACTTCAACGACTCATTTTTAGTTGCAAATCTTGACCAACATTGTTTTTGTCAACGTCAACGATCTTAACTTATCCTCTGGCTATTTGATTCCTTACCTAATTGGCAGGTAACATTTCTTTTTTATTTCCTTTTTGTTTTCTGACTATAGTGGACACGACACTAGTACACTACCGTCCAATTCAAACATTAGTTTTTAAATTAAAAAAATTTAATTTATATATTGACAGGCTGACTGATATGAATCCAGACTCAACCCAACTGAACCATCTTGAACCCGGTAATGACCCAAGACCCGACCCGACCAAGAAGACAAAAGACGGTTAATATTTTCAGCCGAATAAGAAGCAAGACCAAGTCAATCACATTTCAATTTAGTTGCAACTCACATGCATGCATGAGACTAGTCCACTATCTCCATTTTTATTCCATGTCTTCCATTTCTTGCATTAATTTAGGACCTCACGTTTCCAATTTTCTGCATTAGTTTAGGATTTGCTTTCACCTATAAATGTAATTGTTTGTTTTGATTAAAGGAGAAGAAAATTGTTCCAAGTTTTTGTGTTATTCACTTAATATAGTTCTTTGGAGTTTGACCCGCTCAAAGGGTTGTATCATTTGGTGCTTTCATTCTTGAACTCTCCATGGCTCCCAAAAAGGATACATCCAATCCCACTTCTGAGGATGTTTTGCAATCCATCATTGACAAACTTGAAGCCAACAATACCCACATGACCACACACTTTGAAACTCTCAACACTACCCTTCATACCGCCCTCACAGCCCTCGCCAACTCCATGTGCAACCTCCCTCATGCCTTGGTCAATCTCATGCCACCACCGAACAACAATCCACCACCGAACATCCCACCGCCAAACAATTCCCCACCGAACAACCCCCCGCCAAACAACCCCGCTATGAGGCCACCAAAAATCCACTTGCCTACGTTTGATGGTTCCAATCCACTTGATTGGCTCTTTCAAGCTACCAACTATTTTGAGTACTATTCTGTTCCAACCGCTCAACGCCTTTCTTTGGCTCAGTTTTATTTTACCGGCGAAGCTCTAAGTTGGTACAAATACCTTGCAAAAAACAACCTACTCACTACTTGGCTTGAATTCTCACGTGCTCTCGAGCTCCGCTTCGGTCCCTCGTCCTATGAAAACCACCAAGCGGCTTTGTTTAAACTACACCAACTCACCACAGTTACCGCTTATGTTACAGAATTTGAAAGATTGAGCAATTGTGTCGTGGGCTTATCGTCGGAATCATTGCTCAACTGCTTTATTTCTGGTCTACGTGCTGACATTCAACGGGAGCTCACGGTACTCAAACCAACTTCTTTCCAACAAGCAGTGGGCCTTGCAAAACTAGTAGAAGACAAGCTTGGCCATTCTCCAGTTCCATCCAGTTTTCCTACTCTGATCGACAACACCAAAGCACCACCCTTACTTTCTCAAGCCACCACCCTTCCTGCCATATTGCCTGCCGTCACCACTGCTACCACCACTTTGCCAACCGCCCGTCTCTCGCCCGAGCAGCTACAACAACGTCGTGCTGCTGGTCTTTGCTTTAAATGCCCGGAGAAATACGTGCCGGGCCACCGTTGCAACCCACCCCAGTTCTTACTCATCGCCGACAACATCCCGGACGCGCCAATCGTTCCGCTGCTGTCCGAAACTGATGATGTGGATTTCCCACGTTTGCTAGCGTTAACGCCGGCAATATACTACGGGATGCTCACTACCACTTCTATGCGTCTTACGGGATTGATCCGAAACCGGCCGGTCAGCATCCTAGTGGATTCTGGCAGCACTCATAACCTAATCCAACCACATGTTGCATCCTTGCTCAACTTAAACGTCCAGTCAACAACACCCTTTCCGGTTCTCGTCGGAAATGGTGAACCACTCCATTGCCATGGTTACTGCCCTAAGGTGTCCATCTCTTTAGATGGGACCTCTTTTTTGGTGCCCTTGTTTCTATTTGCTTTCAAAGGATGTGAACTTATTTTAGGCTTTGACTGGTTACGCTCTTTGGGTCGAATCACAGCCGATTTTTCGGTTCCATCTCTCTCATTCCGCTTCAACAATCGCCAGGTCTCACTCCAAGGTCTTCCACAACAGCCTTGCACTGTCACTTCCTCTGGTGTCACTATCTTGGACCTTGAGGACAAGGCCCAGTCTTACGGGGAGGGTATTGATATGAATCCAGACTCAACCCAACTGAACCATCTTGAACCCGGTAATGACCCAAGACCCGACCCGACCAAGAAGACAAAAGACGGTTAATATTTTCAGCCGAATAAGAAGCAAGACCAAGTCAATCACATTTCAATTTAGTTGCAACTCACATGCATGCATGAGACTAGTCCACTATCTCCATTTTTATTCCATGTCTTCCATTTCTTGCATTAATTTAGGACCTCACGTTTCCAATTTTCTGCATTAGTTTAGGATTTGCTTTCACCTATAAATGTAATTGTTTGTTTTGATTAAAGGAGAAGAAAATTGTTCCAAGTTTTTGTGTTATTCACTTAATATAGTTCTTTGGAGTTTGACCCGCTCAAAGGGTTGTATCACTGACTTTACCTTTTTAGTCAAACAAGGCGGCTTAAAGTCGAACAAAAATGGATCTGAAATCGTTTTTCTTTTAAAAAAGCTACACATGCTTACTTTTACGTTTTTTTATCCATAAAAAACCTTAAACCTTTCATAGTTTTAAAAAACATATTTTCTAAATGTAGATACCATTAATTTCAAACGTTGGTATCTAAAATCATGTAGGTTTCAAATTAACCAACCTCTCTCTAAAGCAAATGACCTTCACCCAATGACAGATAAACATAGTTTGGATTATTATGTACTAGGTTTAATACCCGTGTGTTACACACGGGTTAAATAGTAATATTTATAAAGAAATTATAACCATTATATTTAACAATTTGTAAATATATAACATTTAAAGAGTTGGTTTCATCAACTTGCATGGTGAAAAATTTAGCTAAATTTTACCTCCCAAACTTCCTATTATAGAAAAAAATCCCTCCAAAAATTGCCCCCTAAAAGTTTGATTTATTAGATAGATTATTAACAATATTTAATACAACGTAAGTTTTCTAGTGATGCCATTATATATAATAAATATTATGACGATAAGGATTTTGGTCTATTTCTTTATATTATACGTTTCTATATTTGATTATATAAATGAGCTTGCAAATGATTCTCTAGATAACTTGTTTGTTTGTATGCGTTTATATTGTTTGATCACTTTCATAAGTTTTAGTTATTAATTGAACACACGTTTTGTTTATGTTTTTTTAAACAAATTAATCTAAATACTAATAAAGAGGTCGGTGACCTTCTCTTTTGTCTTTTAGCTAATTTTCTACTTCATAACTTTATCCATTTAACTTTGACTTAATAATTGTTTTAATTCCTAACTTTGGATGTTTACATTTTAAAAAAGCAAAAATTTATCGTGTGTAGCTAAGTGGCAAATGTGAGACCTAGATGTCACTGTCACGGTAACGATCGACATGTGTCGAAGTTGAAACGTGACAACTAAGACTCGGTTGTTGCATCGTTCGGTCCGATACTTACGTTACTAATTGTTACTTAAATAGGTTGTTACTTATCCCCATATCTTGTAATACTTTTTTACATACTTTTTGTTAACAACAAACACAGTTTTTACACTTGAACAAACACAGTTTTTTCATGCAAAGTGTAAAAAGTAACAACCCAAATAGAATTTACACTTGTATAATTATTTAATGATTCTCACCCACGATGAAATTTTCATGAAAGATGTGTTAGGACGAGAAATGAAACATCACTCAAAAGGAAGATAAATAGCAACATTGAATAATATATAACCATCAAGTTTCAAATTTAACGGTCAATATTTCTTTTTTTTCAAAATAATGAAACCTAATACAACTCCTTATACTACCATACTGGAGGTATATACCTGTATACAACAACTGGACTTACTACAGAATGCTTAGAACTCTTCCAACTAATCGATCCCGACAACAACGACGCGTCATTCTTATCAAACTTCCCCTTTAAAACAACACTAAATGCTCTTTTTCGGTTTAGTTTATCAAACGACAAAGTTTTGGGATCAACCTTAACTGAAAGTCCCTTAGGACTCACCACACGTGCTTTGTAGGTGTCATTTTCGTCTCCAACGTTCTTTACCACGCGTTTATAGACCGCTGAAAAGGTTGTGACATTGGATTCAACTTGCAAATGTATTGAGGGGTAGTTGAGTCCATCAACACCTTTTGTTAGTTTAAAGTTGTTGCAGTTGTACATTTTGTTTCCACCCATTAGTATGCCAAGAGTTGTGCTGTTGTAGCCTACTTTGCAAAGGTAACGAATGTAGCCACTCATGTTGATGTCGTAAACTAGACCAGGGTGTCTTGCTTTCGTTGGGTTTATAAGACCTGAACCTGATGCCAGTTCCTTGTCTTTAGTTTTCACTTTCATTGCTGTTGCTGAAATAAAACACGACATCGTTCTATAAGCTGTTTATTTATATATGACACCTGAAATTAATCAATTAATCACATGTTTTGTCATTTGTGTAACAAACTTACCTGTTGTCATGAGAGCTGATCTTATCGCTGCAGGTGACCAAGTTGGGTGAAAGGATTTGACATAGGCTGCAGCTGCAGCCACATGAGGGCAAGCCATGGATGTTCCGGACGCTATTTTGTAATCCACAAACCGTTTGTCGAACTCTGGGTGTCCTGTCATGCTTAATTGTCTTGAGTATGCGGCCAGTATGCCTAGTCCAGGGGCCGCGATATCAGGCTGTACCATAAATCTCATTATACGAATGCCACTGATCAACGACTAAAGAATTATATAGAGCCACTATGTAACCATATTAAACACAATCAATATGCAATACTATTCATGGGTCAAAGACGTAAGGTGCATGAAAGTGGGCTGACAATCAGGTAACCTGTTTAGACACGATAATACTTGTTAAGCAAAAAAGTACACTATGCAATTTTTTACTTTTTTAAAATAACAAAAATTAAAAGACTAGGGTTTATCATTTATACTCTTTGATACATAAAACATACAACTGCCACACTTAAACCATCAAAGTCGAGTGTTAAAGGAGTCGTTTTCATGTTTGATACTTAAGTTAATCGTGTCGTTTGAAACCTGTTAAACACGATAAGACATGATTTGCCAGCCTGTGAGTGAAACTAAGAGAAAAAGAGTACTTTAAGGATGTTAGGAGCTATCAGCTGTGGTCCTCTTGAAGAAAAAGATGCAACAAATGGGGCATCATCCATCTTACTGGACCTTGTTTTACTTATGACAGCAACAGCCTTTCTGTATTTTAGCAAATGTAACATTGATTATGATCGAATCGTATGCGACGACACACTTATGTGCCAACTTTGCAGTTTGCACAACAAAGGCAGAAACATAAGTCTTACTTGGTGGAGTTGATGTATTTATCGATATCTAAACCTTCCTCCGGATTTACTGCTGTTCCAGGGATGAGAAACGAAGAAGGTATATCATGCTCTATAGCTCGTGACACGATTAATCCCTCCACACGTTTGTTGTAGAGAGTAATATCTTGATCATTATGTCCCACACAATACACAATCTTTCCCTTCACCATTTCATCCGACAAAGATTCAACGTTGCAAGCACTGCAATGATCTCACATTTCAATCACACGCAGAGTTATTGATGCAAAGAAGCTAAATGTTCATGCGTACCTTGCGTTTCTGTATATTTGGCTCGCATTGGCTGCACGGGTACCGCTTATTAAAGGGTACATTTTCTTCTTAGGTGAAAATGTATTTACACCAATTCCCTATCAACAAACAAAAAATCAATTGATTACAATAAGCAATAGTGCAATAGCCTTGTCTAGTGGTTGTTAATTATGTGAAGATAAACATAATGTGAGAAAGATATAGTACCTTGATGGTTTCACCATTGCCCAACTTAACATCAGATACAAACTGCCTGTCAGTACTTGACGCAGCGACGGTTATCACCCACGGTGCTATATTTTTTATAGTAAGCGGATAGGGACCCTCGTTTCCTGCAGAGCATGAAACGAAGATCCCCTTCTTCATCGCGTGAAAAGCTCCAATCGCGATTGAATCTTGAAAGAAATGTCTCGGAGTACCACCGATTGAGATTGATATTACATCCACTCCATCAGCGATAGCCATGTCGAATCCCGCTAACAGATCCATCTCAGAACAACTACCACCCCAGCATACTTTGTATGCTGCTATACGCGCAGAGTCTACCCCACCTCTCGCTGTCCCTTTCCCAATACCATAAACGCTAGCACTCTTCACGGCAACGCCTGCAGCTGTTGAGGCCGTGTGGCTTCCATGGCCTTCATTGTCTACAGGAGACAGGCTCTGATCCGGCTTTGCACCGATGTAGGAATATTGTGCACCAATGACTTTGCTGTGATCAACATAAACAAAACATTAACTTTCAAGTTTTGTACTTTTGTGTCGTAAACAAAGAGACGTTTCACGTTCGTATGCGTACTTGTTGCAACCAGTGAAGTTGGCACCCAAAATACATTTACCCTTCCATTTTCGAGGAGGTGGGCCGTATCCTTTGTCGTTGAAGCTAGGCGACTGTGGCCAAATTCCTGACAAACAAACAAACGTACCTAGTAAGATCTAGTACCTGTATATATCCATGACAATATGTCATATAAAACATTCGATCTAGTACCTGTATCAAGAACGCCAATAATCATATTACTTTCCACTTTAAGGTTCCTTTTTGTTCCCTTTAGTGGCATTCCAATGAAGTCCCATGATCTCGTCGTATGAAGCTCACGCATGGTGTTTGGGAACACTGATAGAACCCCTTCTTTATCTGCAACACGTTCAAAACACGACCTTGAAGATTTTGCATCATACGCTTGCGATGGTGAAATATAACTTACGTGATAGTTTCTTTGCTTCATTAGGTAACAAATTTGCCACAAAACCATTGATGCTCCTTCCATAACTATGCAACTTGGATTCTCTCGCAATTGTTTCACTGCAAAATCAGAACAAACTTGATTAGACAATGTTTCTACACATGAGCAAAAATCCTTCATTTTACTTACTCTCCAATGGTCTCTGAGAGAAGACTATAGTGATCATCTGCGATCCAGCTCAACGTCTTCTCAGCAGGCGAAGCTCCCATGTACACTATGAATGGCTGATAGACCAATTGTGCCAAAAAAACATACAAACATCAATATCTGACCTTACTTAACATTAAATGTTTTAGGTGTGGTTTGCATAGAGATCAGTCATATCACATGAAACTTCTGTTATTTATAATAAAAGAAAGTTTGATGTGATATGAGTAACTCGAAATCTTGTTACACCTAAAAAGACTAAAAAGGGTAAAAGGATACCCTATATAGTGTAACAGGATTTCGAGTGGTATGCACTTATATAGCGGTTAGTTGATACGAAGAGTAAATGGTAGATCGAGAGAGACATGGGTACGTTACCTTTCTTTCAAATTTATCATCTGCATGGATGAGTATGGTGTGAAGACATAGACTAAACAAGATTAGGATATGTAATAGTTTTAAAGTTTCCATTGATCTCTAGCTTGTGAAAACATGAAGTTAATAATCTAGTTTTGTTTGTTTATAAGTTGATATGTATACATACACAAGTATTGAGCATGTGATACAACTAAAACATCTCCAAGTTTCTCTCTGTTTAGTGAAGAGTGAGTATTAATAGTGGCTTCAAATGTGGATCTGAGTGACCACTACTACTACTACTTAATATAGTGGAAAATTTGTAAAAAATATTCACAAATATATATATAGGAGTATACACTGAAAAATAATATACATTGAACCGAAATAATTGTTCGGTGGGTGTAGCCTTAGCCCCTTCTGACATAGCCTGCGTCGAGTCTTAGTCTTGTACACCCATAACACCAAGATCTAACTGCCCACTTTTTTTCTACCTTACTTAATTTCCCCCCTCTCTATATACATATGTTATGCTTTAAATTTTGATCGTTTGTTATGTAACTTAAAATAGAAGTCTCTTAAATTTTATTATTAAATAAAACAATTTGTTCTAATAATATAGCCACTTAGATTACAATGTCGGTCTAAAATTTATATACTTACTATTTTGTAAGGTCGGTTGTAGCACCAGCTAACCACCACTGACCGCGTGTCATGCATCCATTGATCCATTTGTTTTTGACTTTTTTCTTTTTTTTTTAGTTTTCAGACTTCTTTTGTGTTTATATACGTTTTTTTAGTGTAAACAAACAAGTTTTGTCTGGCACAAGTGGTAGGTGTGCTTTTCTTTGTCCTAGGTGGCGCGGGTTTGAGTCCCCTTACTTGTGTGTTTTTGTTAATTTTTTTTCATATTTTATAGTTTTGGTCCCTCAACTTAACTTTAATGTATTTATATCTTTGACCTTCTACCCTACTTTGATATGTTTCTAACGATGATGATTCGGTTTTGACTTAGTTTTAATTTTTACCTTTACATCTGTTATAAACTCGCCTTTAAATATGTTTTATATTACAAGTTTAATTACACCATAACGTGCGACACATGCTTGCAACTTTCTTATTGACACGTTTGACAAGGATATAAACACGAGACCCCGCCGTCGCAACATGCGACCCGACACATAAATCTAGTTCTTTTTTATATAGTAAGTTGGACACGTGATATCATGCTATTGGGTGATAAGCTTTTGATTTTTCTTTTCCTTCCTGTAAAATGAGTTATATACTATTTCTTTTACAATTTCATTGCTGTAGGAGGCTAGATGCAAATGACTTAAGTATGTTGGCACGTTTTTTATTGATGTGTGACGTCACGGTTTCGAACCTTCTTTCATGAAAGTTTTTTAGTTTATTGCTTTTTTTTATTCTTTGAATATTCTTATACTTTTTTAGATTAAAATATATTTTTGAAGTTCTTATATCATAACATATAAGGAATAACAAGATTTTTTTATATGTGTTTTAATCTCTATAGCCGAGCTGCAATTCATACTTTTCTGACAACATCGCTACGTGCGATACCCAACTAGTCACATCTTGATATGTACGTTTTGATTCACTATACCAAACTTTTTACGCTTCTTTTATGTATTTAAACATGTTAAGTGAGTTGGTAAACGTTCCCTAAAACACGTGATTGTCATGGTAGGGCTCGTGACGAAACTATAATATAATAGAATATATATAGTTTTCTTTCTTTTGATGAGGGTCTATACGTGTTTACTTAAAAGAAATACACATATTGGTTGAAAGAAGAGAAAAGAATTGTATTAATTGTATATGTGAGAGATCGATCGATCGATCGAGAGATCATATATAGATGGCGAGTGAGGGTGGCCATAGCAACGTAGACCCAACCGCTCGACGTCGGCGAATCGCAGAGAAGGGATCTGATCGTTTGGCTCTCATCACCGGCGCTCGCGTTCCGACTTCCACAGCATCAATATCCCCTCCATCTCTTACCGGTACGTATATATATATCATCATCATTTCAATATATAACCATTTGCATTAGGTCCTGTTATATATTGTACGTACGTATACAATGCAGTTGCATTAGGCGTTATTTCATTCAACACGTACGTTATGCTAGCTAATTGCTAAAATTACAAAATGAAAGTGTTGGAACCCTAATGTACGTTACCATAATAATTCATACTAACAGTTTTGTCAACAATAATCCAAACTTTCAGTTTTGTTACCTGGACAATGATACGTACTAGCACACTCTTCACATATTTACATATATTTAATTACGTTTTATTTCCACTTGATTCCATTCACAATGAACGAAATGAGGAAACATATATCTACAAAAGAAAGTAAGTGCAAATCGAGTGTAAATCTGTGAAGATTATGCACGCTATTGGACGGGATTGCCTTTGGTAACAAAAATAAAAGTTGGATTATTATTGACCAAACTATTAGTATGAATTATTATCAGCCAATAGTTTTTTTCACTAAATTGAATAGATGTTATCACTAAATTAGCTATTGATGCATCTTCTTAACTATTTTGTATATTTGTTGATGAACTCAACCTAGCCTGTTTTTGACATGGTTCACGCGTCTACCCATTTGAGTTTTGACACGCTTAACGCGTCACATGCATAGTTCATTTTGAATAAAATTCATAGCACATGTCGCGACTAAAATTAAAGAATGGAGTCTTTTACTAATGCAACTTTTTTCGACTTTCAACTGATGTTTTTGATTTTACACATTTGATGCCAAATGTATTGCAGATGACAACTTATCTGAAACTAGTGGAAGCAAGGTTCAACCGGCTTTGTGCAAATCCGAGTCACCTAAAATGGAGAGTCGAGCATCTCCCACGAAATCAAAACACCTGCAGACTAATTCAAATATGAAAATCTATCTGTACAAGACAATGAGCCCTAATCAGTTACAACCAGCCATTTTAGCTACACAAGATATGCGGCGCAAGTGTTCATTTTTCGCTGGAATTGTGGCTGTGCTGTCACATATTGGTTTCCCTATTCTAGGCAGCTACATTATAAGGAGCATTATATTATCAAGGCCACTTGTCCTGCTTCTATTCGTCAATGTCAGCATTACTGTTGGACCTCTTCTTTTGGATGCCATGACATTGATCCAACAGGAGCTAAACACCACAAGCGAAGAGACGGATTTGCCAGATAATCTAGGTTCGCCTTTCGAGTGGGGTATGCTGTTCAAAACTGTTTTTTGTGCTTTCTTCATGGATTCATGCATCTATTCCGTAGTCGTCGTTTGTGCCACGTCATTCTTCCAGAAATTCGGGTTGTAGAATATCCGATCTCCATCCTCCGCGCTTACTACTATGTCATTGGTTTAATTATTTACAAGTTTTGTTGCATTTTGGTGAAGAAAAAAACTTGAGTTTGTCAATTTTGTATTAGTGACTGCAAGCAATTATGTATTGGGCTTAAGAATAATATCAAAATCAATGATTATAGTTGTAGAGAAATATACATTAAAAATGACTTTTAATTATGAACTTCTAAGCATTTCATCTTTCATCTTTGCACATTATATTTGAAAATTTAAACCAAATGCAATATGAAGGTCAAAATAAAATAGTAAGGCAATCCAAAATCCACATGATTTGATATATCACTCACGTTTGCTAGTCATATTTGCTACCAAAAAGTATTTTTCAACCTGTCTTTGTAAAACAATAAGCACCAATGTAATTGCATTTTAAAGCCCAAAAACATAATGGACAATCATAAAGGAAAACTTTTAAAAAAGTTGCATATATATATATATATAGCTTATCTTTTTCCTTTTTATATTTTTTAATTTATAAATTTAGTTATTTTATTTTGTCAAAAAGACTTTTAAATACAATGAGCTTCTTATTTAAAAAATAATAAGTTTGTTATATTAAACAAAATCATTTAAATATGCGGCCAATGACTATTTTTTAACTAAAGAAAACATATAAATTTTTCTTAACATTTTTGTAAAGAGCATATATAATTTCAAGGTATGAGGTAGACGTGACTTGAAGTTTAAAGGTCGTGAGAAATCTGACTAGGCATGGAATTGTCTTGAACAATATTTTGATTAAAAAATAATTTCCCCCTAATATATAAACATTTTATACAATTAACCACACACATAATCACATATACCGTTTCATTTGGAGTTAGTGTGAGAATTGTGTGTGGATGGGTTGGGCTACCAGCCATCACGAGTATATCTCGTGTCTTTCTAATCATAGTGTATAATGTAGTGGTAAAAAAAATTAATTTACTTTTCAAAATCAGAGAACACAACTTTAACTCTTCGTAACTTGAAGTCGAAAACTGATAAATGAGTAACTAAGTAACCCGTCAAACAATAAAAATTATTAAAAATAGAAAGCAGCATTGTAAAGAAAAGAAGATGATGTTTGTTATCTTGTGCAATTAACTAATTTCCCAAATAAATGTGAGACCATATATATAACCTGCACTTCTGCATACGAGCACGATGATCATCCAACAATGGCATCTTCATCTCTTCATATTGTTTCTCCTTTTCATCATCTTCATCAATCCCCATCTTCTTCACGGCGCATTGTATCTTGTGCTTATTCTACTTCCCGCAGACTTGCCCTCATCCAACTTGGAACAGGTACTTAAACCCTATCAATCCATCGTTTTCATCCTTAATTCATCTCCTCAACTGATTTCATGCCTTCATTTCTTTATCTACACTCAATTTTACTTACTAATCTTATTTATTAACTGAATTATACAGTTATACCTCAGACACAGTTACTGGGTGCGGGTGCATCCACATTGCTCGACTATGATATTAGCACTGTTGAAAATACAGCAAAGCCTATCACTGTGGAAAATGCAATTGATTGGTCAACAAAGGATAAGAGAAAAATGTTACATGTTGTATATCGTGTTGGGGATTTGGAGAAAACTATAAAGTATATAACTTTTGTATGTATATTCAGTGATGCATGTTGCAATTGGAAGTTTTATAGTAGATGTTTACTTTAATTTCTAGGTTTTATACCGAGTGCTTGGGTATGAAAGTGTTAAGGCAACGCAACATACCGGAAGAAAGATATGCAAATGCTTTCGTCGGATATGGACCTGAAGAGACTAACTTTGTTATTGAACTTACTTACAGTACGTAGCTCCCAGAAACATGGATATTTAAGTTAGTATCGTTTTGGTCTATATAATTCCTACTGATTTTGGTTTTTGATTTTTAACAATGTTGATGCAGATTATGGAGTTGACAAGTATGACATTGGAACTGGCTTTGGACATTTTGGTATAGCAGTTGAGGATGTAAGTTGGTTTGAATGTTTCATCTAGCTGTTATTGGTTCGCTTTGGTTCTAGAGTTAGTTATTTTCAAAATCTGGTTCGCAGTTGGGTTTGGAACTGTAAAGAATAAATAAATAGCTAACTAGAAACAATGTCATGTAATATCTGTATTTGTTGTTCAAAACACATATAATGTTTGTATGCAGTATGTATGAAATTAATGATATCTTGTCTTGTTTTATTACAAGATGCTCACTTTATTCGTATGCAAATGGTATTTTCAAGTACTTCACCACTTTGTTGACATAAAAACTTCGTCTGTGTTTAGGTTGCTAAAACTGTGGATCTTGTCAAAGCCAAGGGTGGAAAAGTTACTAAGGAACCTAGCCAACTACAAGCCTTCATTGAAGATCCAGACGGCTACACGTTTGAACTCGTTGAGAAAAAGGGACGCATTTCTGAGCCTCTATGTCAAGTGATGCTAAGAGTAGGAGATATTGATCGCTCCATTAACTTCTATCAGAAGGTTAACCACACACACACAGTTGAATTAATTTATAACACTTTTTTTGCAAGTTCCTGTTTGGAGTTGTGTGTCTTACCCTTCTTTATTTTTGAAGGCATATGGAATGAAGCTCATCCGGAGAAAAGATGAACCTGAGTACAAGGTGATTTTGTTGTAGCAATTTCTTCTCTCATATACAAACTAGCTTGTTATATTATATAACGTATAAAGTCTGGGATATCATATTCTCACCTTGTATGTCTCATTTTGTTTTCTATAAAGCGAATCTTTCAAATAGATAAAAGGCGGTGGTTCCTTATTTAGGGAAGTATCTGTATTTAGTTGTTGTTCAGCCTACCAGTCTCATCAATAAAGATTTTCCGGCTGTCTGTCAAGTGTCAATGAGAGTATTGAGGTCTGTATATTGTTGCAATTGTTTTTCAGTGCACAAAAGCCATAATGGGTTATGGATCTGAAGATGAAAGTCCAGTGTTGGAATTGACATACAACTACGGCATCACTGAATATGACAAAGGAAATGGTTATGGACAGGTGAATTATTACACCCTTATGAACAATATTTATTCACTTCTTTCAACAAACCCATGCCTTTACAAACTCTATTTTAAACAACTAGTATAATTCAGATTGCAATAGGGACTGATGATGTATATAAGACTGCACAAGTTGTTAAACTGTTTGGTGGAGACATAGTACTTCAACCTGGTCCCCTGCCGGTCATAAACACAAAGATAACAGCCTGTTTGGATCCAGATGGATGGAAATCGGCAAGTTTTCTGACTTTATTTACTGTTGTAATAAAAATTAATCTTTTACCTTTGAATATCATGTCTCATTCATCTATTCTAGTTCTGGTTGCATGATCAAGACATCTATACTATGAAAACCAATTTTAAGTAGAAAACCTCATACCTACTTGTACATGTTCGTTTAATTTTGATACATAAGACGGTTATGTAACCACATAAACACCCCTCTTTTTTTCTACATTATAGCTTTGAAAAACTACCTAAAAATGCTTATGTGGTTCTCTGCTTCAGTGTGGTTCTATAATGAAAGAGTCCACACACACACACATATATGGGAAAATGAATGCATGCTGTTAGACATCCAAAACCAGCGAAAAATACTACATTTTGGTTCAATTTTATTTAAATTCTCAGTGGCCCTTTCTATATAGTTGATCTAAAAAGGGCCTCAGTGGTTTTCTATTTATATATCGTATGAGTCATTAGAATACTTTTACCTACTTGTGCTTCTTTCACTGTTTACTTCTCTTTTTACATGCAGGTCTTTGTTGATAACATTGATTTCATGAAAGAACTAGAGTGAGGAAATTGATAGTTGATTGAAGTAGGAGCCACACAGCAATCTATAGAGTTTATTTGTATTGAAAATTGATGGCCTGACAATTCCTTCAAGTGAATAAATCATTCCACTCCACTCTTATTGATAAACACAATCAATTCTCAATCAATTACAGTACATATAAATATAATCCACTCACTGTACAAATTCCATAAAAGTTGGAAGTTCGGCACAACACAGCACATTCTTAATGGGTGTTTAAAGTCCAGTGACATGGTATGCAAAATATACTGTGCTGCTATGTAAACCTTGCCATATTCGCTCTGCAGTTCAACAAATTTTGCAGGCCCTCTATCCATTTATTTTTTTCTTCTTTAGTGGTGCACTCAAATTGTATTATTCTTTCAGACGTTTCAATCCCGAAATACTGCCTCTCTTCATCTGTCTCTCTTCCAGGCCATTCAGCATACACACCAGAGACAACATCTGAAGCAGGAGTATATCATCAATGTTATTTTCAGATGAACAAATAAGTCTTATGACTATGATACGGTATTATTTCTTACACTTCTTTTTCTTTGTAAACGTTCCTGCAATATGCTTGCTTTTCAATTTCGCTACCACCTGTTACTCATCCATAGACATGGATTGTTAGTGAAAAATATACCATAGAAAACATCGAAGGAGTGATATTAAAATATTCTTTAAATTATTACCATTAAAATGCCTGTGTTCAAATACTTTATAACCACCATTATCATGCTACTTTTAACAAACAAATGTCTTTAAACATTAAAACTATTTGATGCTAAGATTGAGGGTATGATGAGAAGATAGTTTCGAGGGTGGGGCGATGGGTATATCTTAAGAAAAATCTTGATATACTTACCTGCCATTTTGTATTGATCTTGAATGAAACTTCCTTCCAATGAAGATCTCCTGTATCATCAAATCACATAATATCACAATCCTTTCTCAACCCGCATGCCTGTTTGACATTAGTTTAAGAGATATTACCTTTTCTTGTAAGCTTCAAAAGTTGTCCCCCTTTAGAAACAAAATTCAAAGCTGCCAAGACATCTAGTTCTTTGCCTTCTTCACCCTGTTCGTCACCCAAAGCCATAGTTGTAGCTCCCTTTTGCAGCCTCGCTCTTAACGTGGCTGCTCCTCTCAATGCTGTAGTAACTTTAATTATTATTGTAATTGTTGTTATTTCTACGACTACTATTCATAACACACTTAAAATATGGATACTCTGGTGGTTTTCAATTTAGAAGAAGTAGTACCAGTGGCAGCTCCTGCAGTTAGCGTCATTATGTCACCATTAGTCCTTGCAATAGTTGCAGAATTGACAGCTGATAATATCTGCTCATGTTCAGCTCCCATATCCTCTGCAATCTCTATGCAATGTGATGCCACTAGAGCTGCTGCTGCTGCTATTGCATTTGATGTTTTTGAACACCCTGTTTCTTCCTTATCATTGCTATTATTATTATTATAATTATTACTATTGATTGATGTTGCTGATGTGGCAGTAAGAGCCGCCACTGCGGCTGCAAGCCCTGCCACTGATACCGCTGCATGCAGTTGAGCTATGTGTGTTCTGACTTCATGCTTTCTTCTTTCTTTTTGATCTTTTATCCATCTACCCATTGTCCTTCCTCTCATTATGTTCCTGTAAAGCTGTACAAAAATAAGATTTACTAAGTTGTTATTGTTATTATTATTTTTATTATTATAAAACCGGAAATCGAGGCTTGGTTGAACCTAGGCTATATACGTACCCCATTTTTGAGCAATTGATGGCTAGACACAAAATCTTGGTTCAGGGCGTGATGAATTAGATACAATTCCTGCAACAGATTAAGCTTTTGCTCAATAATAATCAAAATTCGAATGATTGGCTGAAGAATTAGAGTAATGTTCCTTTATGCTAAAGACCAATTTTTTTTTGTTTTTTATCACTTTTATTCAAGGTGCCAACCTTCAACCCATCTATTTATGATCAGTCGATTTGGGTTCCATAATCTTAAACGGGACTCACGGAGTCACGGGTCAAACTAGAAATTGGTTGTAATCATCTTAACCGATTAATTGTTTATTAACACGCACAAGAAGTGTTTATGGGTCAGCTTTGTCGTGTTGGTTTCAACCCATACAAAAGTTGACCCATCACACAAAACTCTTGCTTGCATGACTGAGTTGATCAGGTGGCACTGAGCACAAGTCTTAGGTTTAAAATATGCTTCTTATGTTTTCATGTCATAAATTTTTAAAGGTCATGTGCCTAGCATAAGTTATATATATATCTAATCTCATAGACTAGCAATGTTTTAACTTGCGAATTTTCTCTTCAACAGATTTTTTTAAATGATTTGACTTTGATCTATGCATGCATTTTTAAAATCTAAGTCTTTTTTTTATGATGGGATTGTATGATTCCATATAGTGGTGTTTTCTTTTGCCAAAAGTAATAATTAAATAAACCTTGCTGCGCTTTGCCTACTTTTTTAGGATGAAAACATGTACAACATTCGTTGCATAAGATATCACAAGTCATTGATATGAACAAACGATAATTTTAAAATAGTTAGTACATGTCTACGTGCGTATGCGAATTTAGACTAACCCACTTAATAAAGGTTTTTGCATTAAAGGTTTTGTGTTCAAATTCAATTACGAGGTGAATTAACTTCAAGTCTATTAGATTCATTAACTTGGATGAGCTTTAAACTGATCCAAATCTCGAACCCAATAACCCAACCGTTTTCTGGTGGTTAATATGAAACTAGCTCACTTGATAGAGGTTCTAACCCGTTTAAAACAACAATAGAGGTTCTAGTCTTTTAGACTGGACGACTTCTTAGGTTCAAATCCAGACATAAGATAAGTTACTTTGGAGTAGTTTATGAATAGAAGTAAGATAGATAATCATAAAAAAAATCCTCATTTCAATAAAACCAGCCCAGTCATTAAAAATCCAGAAAGTGAAGTGGAAATAAACTTGCCTTAATTTCATCACTTTTTCTAGGTGGGCTATCTGCTTTGAGTGATGGTTGAGGTTCCTGCAACAAAAATAAAAAAATATATTGGTTGATTATATTTTGTTCTTAAAAATTTTCTATATATATAAAAAGAAAAAAAAGAAGCTTACATGTTGTTGTGATGAGTTAGAGGAGGTTTTAGGGTGAAGATGAGTATGGAAAAGTGCTTTTGAAACTTCAACAGATGAAACACTCCAAGACCTCCCAAGGAACTCCATAGACTCCGTTGGTGTTTCCGGCAGTCGACATGTCGTCGGTATCCATTTCTCCCCACCTTCCTCCTCCTCCTCTATGTTTTCCAGCTTGCTGCTTGTGGACACTGCACAAAACAAGTAAATACAAGTGAGTAAAAATGAGAAAATATTAAAATTCAAAAATGTAGGCATTACTAACTTGTTGAAAGAAAAAATCAAAATAAGAAGTGGCATGTGTTGTATAATTATAGCAAGCAAATACAAGAGTGATGTTAATTTGTTTTAGTTTATTTGGGGAGCGGCAGACCTCATGATGAGAAACAACTGAATTTAGGGAATGCTTGCTCAGGCCCCTCATTCCTTCATAACTAATAAACTATTAACTATTAACTATTAACTATATTTAACAATTAACAATTACTAAACTTGATATATATATATACCAACTTTACAAGGACACCTCATTCTCTTTAAAACTTTATTTTACTTCTTAGTTAACAAGTAACTACTTAACTCACTCAATCACTTGATGTCGTTATTCTTTACTTAACAAGGTAGTCAAGTTGGATCAGTGACTGACTTCAGGTTTCATCGTAATTTTAATTGGTTTCTTCTAATTATGTAAATCAATAGCTCAAAGTGTATGATATTTCTTATTTTAATAGGAACTTTTGTACCATAAACAATGGTATTTATCTCTAAGCACTTCAGTTTTTCATCATTTAGGTAAAATATTCACTCAATTATGCAAACAAATTATCATTCACATTATATTATATAATAATAAAATATAATAATATAAATAAATATAACAATAATAATATTATTTTATATTATAAATAAAAAACACGATGAATAGTGTTTTTTTAGTTTTACAATTTGGTCATCATTGTTTTGTGAGTTTTACATTTTGGTCACTATTTTTTGTGGGTTTTTTTATTTATTTTGGCCGTCATTTTAATACGTGGGTCTTTTGGGTTTTGCATTTTGACCACCAAAGCCTAATTACACCAACTTTTTATGACTAGAATGCAATATATTTTGGATGTTTAACTGCTAAGTTGTTAACATAGCCAATACATTTTGTATGTATAGCCAGAAACTAGCCGATACTCGAACTATCTGTATGTAACTGCAACTAATCTTTTATAATGTTAAATCTAATTTGTCAGAACAATTTTCTTTAAATGAATTTGCAAACATCTTTCTGTCAACTTTTTGGCAAGCATATATCTAACATCTCAATTCAAAGCATTAAAAGGGCAAATTCACTTGCAAACTCAACGTAACTATTTTCTTGTTGACAATACAACTTTTACTTTTTTACTACAACCGCTCGATTTTCTAGAATCACAACATGTTTACTGCGGGATTTGAACTTCAGAACTAGTGGTCACTAACCTCAGCATCTTACAAGTCTTATTGATTGTAAATGATTGCAATAGTTGGTATTTTAATTTAAAGTTGAAAGGGTTTGAGTAAATAAAACTCACGAAATGATGGTTTCATCATACGTGCACCACTCCTTCACTTTATGGCTTGTATGTCCTACGTATTTATTTATTTTAATTTCACTCTGTCATAGTTTTCATCATCAATCCATAAACAAACCAAATGATACTAAAAATAATTAACTCACAAACGTTAGTTTACAAATAAAAGCATGTGTATTTTTTAATGTTTGTTATGGTAAGAAAATGTAGAGGAATAAGTTTAATATGTTTTTTGTATGGGTTTTAAATCATATGATCCTATCATTGTGCACCAGCCTCAATCTTACAAAACCATGGAAACAAACTACAAATATACATTTATTTAACTTCAAAGATACAAACACCCACATATGGTGTTTGGGTGTTGCAGTACTTGGACGTCACTTTTCCCGTCACTTGTCATTTTATAGTACATCATCCCTGCAATAGATCTTTATACACAAAATGATCGAGTCGATTTGATTGGGGCAAATGGCATAAACTTGAATTTGGTTACATAATAACATGAAGAGTATAGTAGTTGGTTAAACCGCTTGACAATTTTGTTGAAATAACCAGAACTGATATTTCACCGCACTGCATTTTTAACAAATGTTTCTTATTTTAGTTTAGCCTTTTTAATTTCACCATTCTAAGATAAAAGATAATAGCCCTTTGTTATTACTTTCATTTCTATCAGGACACGTATTATATATACAAGAGGCGCAGAAAATACAATAACAAATCAATAATAGATAGAGTTGCTTTTTTCAAGTATATTGTGGTGTTTCTTGTTGGGGGTTAAAGTCAGTTCAAAGCATAGGTTTGAAGAGTGTCAAAGTGTAGTGTTTGAAGGCAGTGATTAAAACGTAATTTGAAGAAGTCAAAGCCTCTAATTAGGAAATTTGTTGGGTATTATATTATGGAGGCTTTTTGTCATAGTAGGCTACTAGGCAAAGCTCATGATAGAGTATAGACTAATCACGAGGCCCATACCACATATGGTATGCATTGGGCTTTGTGTCCTCTATCAAACCCTAGGTTCCTCCCCTATACATAGATGATGTGTGTATTGTAATGTTGGTTGTTATTCATGTTGTTTTTTATTATAAAGAAGAATCACTAGTTGCTTGAGAGTGGAAGTAGATCACGTTGATCGAACCACTATAAATCTTTTGTGTTCTTCTTCCATGCTTTTCTTTGTTTGTTGCTTTTACTTATTTCCGTCATCATCATTATTGTTTGTTGTTAGTACTTAGCGAGATTCACCGGTTGTTTTTCCTAACAACAACAATAGCTACATACACCCGATCAATAGCAATTTACAAGCCTTAAAGTACAAAACATGTTCGGTGGACTTTTAGGTGTTGAAGTACCGTGATTGCAAGTTCTTGAATATTAGTCTAGTCTTACAAAACACCATAAAAAACAAAAATATGGAAACAAATCAAAGTAAAGACCACCGAAGAGTAAAAAAACTTCTTAAAGACTCATAAGAAAGAATGACAATGTGATCATTGAAAAACAAAAACCAACACAGAGAACTTCATAAAGATAGTTATCAAGAGATGTTTAGATCTTCGTATAGTTGTACATATGCAATCAGGTTATTAGGATAATGAATAAATAGGGAGTCTAATAATATACTTGATATAGATACAAACACACACTACTATGCTATGCTATGCTATACATAGAAGACACATGTAATATATATCAAAGACGCAGAGAATCTAAAAGAAACATGATTTGAAAATGTGAAATTGAAAAATTGGCAGACATATGGTTTTGTTTAATAGTTGTAGATTTGTCAAATAATATTTAATATACAGACAAATGAACGTATATGTATTACACACAGAAGACATAATATATGTAAAAGAAATTAGAATTTAAGGGCCATCGTTACCAGAGATTGAAGAATGGATGGAAATTATTGTGTCGTCGACAGACAGAATGAATGAATAAAAAGTGTGTTTGATTGGCAACAGCAACTTTGATGGATGGTGACAGAATGATGAAGAAGATATATAGCTCATTGATTTGACTAGTGCAACTCATAAATAAATCAATCTCCGATCAAAGAGTTTCGTTTAGGGTTTGTGGCCATGGATTTTATATATATAGCGTATGATTTGCAAATCGACCGTTGCATATTTGGGGGAAATAATATTTGTTATGCGGCATCCATCGCACTCATATCCATTGGGTCCGGTTGGATCGTGATCACCTTGATGAAGTTTCTATGAAAAAAATAGCTCCTTATTACTCTAAATAAGAAAATCATATGTCGTTTGATAATTAAACTCGAGACCTTTATGTTAGTTGTGTAAGTTTAAGTTTTAACCACCATACATGAGCTCTTTAATTTTTGTTAGTTATTAGTTTACATATTGTATGTTACATGGGTATAGTCATTAGAAATATAAATCTTAAGTTTCTACAAAAATAGATTATTTGAAACAAAGTTACATATTTTACTATACTGAAACACAAAATTCATGAATCACTTTTGTGTGTGGTTGAGGTGCTGCCTTGTTACGGGTTGATGATTTGAGGACTTGAGGTGTTGTGTTGCTATTGGTTAATGTCATGAAGTAGTGTTTTGCGTGTGTCTTGAGGTGTTGTGTTGCTATTGGTTGATGGTTTAAAGTGTTGTGTTGTTATCGGTTGATGTCATGAAATAGTGTTTTGTGTATGGATTTAGGTGTTGTATTGTTATTAATTGATGGTTTGAGGTGTTGTGTTGCAATTGGTTGATATCATGAGTGCGTTTGTTTATTGGCTATTTTTTTGTGTTTTGTTTTTGTATTTGATTTTTATACAAAGAATTCTACGACTTGGATGGGAACTATTTGCTCGATCATTTTTTTTTAAAAGGGGGAATTGTAAATGATTTCCATAGTTGGTAAATGGTTTGAATAATATACTTGCTCCACTTCATTTGATGAGTTGATGGCTTTTATGTCCTATCTTTTTATTTATTTACTAGATTAGTACCCGTGTACTACACGGATTTTAGTTTTATATATAGGTTTTAACTCAATTTACTTATCAAATTTATTTTTAACATATCTCTTATTAAATCGATTTGGATATTTACAAATATATTCATATAAAAATTCATATGTTACAATAAAGGATATGATTTATAATAGTTGGTAATTTTTTATTGGAACATATCGGGTTAGGAGATAATTCATGATAATTGTAAATTTTTTTATTTGAACATATCGAGTTATGAGATAATTAATGATAACTGGTAAAACTTTAATTTGAACATATCGGGTTAGGATAAATCATAATAATTGATAAGTTTTTTATTTGAACATATCAGATTAGGAGATAATTCATGATACTTGGTACATATCGGGTTAATATATAGATCATGATAATTGGTAAATTTTGTTTTTGAACATATCGGGTTAGGAGATAATTGATGATAATTTGTGAATTTTTAATTTAAACATATCGGGTTATTTCGAATATGGAGCATACCATGACCCGTCTAAAAATTCTCCATCAAATTAATTAGAACATGACACCTAAGCAAAATCCTATGTAAAGTAGTTAAAATGGTGACATGTGGATGTATTACTCAATTATTAGAATAGGTAGATTTCCTTTTAGGTTTTACATGTTCATCGTCTCTCTTACATTTTATTTTCTTTTCAAAATGATGATATTAAAAAATTCACTCACACCTTATATAAAACAAACATTTGTTTACATATAATAGCAATAACATGTGTGTTTTCTTTTAATGTTTGTTATGTTAATTCAATTTAACTAGGTTTATGCGAGGCTCGCGCGTTAATTAACGCGCAAACCTTGCCCGTAATTAACGCGCATGACTCTTGTGTGCCTGTTCGTGTATCTTGAAAAATATCAAACATACAACTTTATCTAGTTCGACAAAAGTTTAAATACATGTTGCAATAGTTACACTAAATGGCTATACAAATAATAAGTTCAATGACTATATAGTACCATAGCCTAGTTACAAAGGCACAGTATGTTAGTTTAGTTGGGTCAAAAGCTACATAGGCCGGACATAACAGATTAATATCTCCACGACCCCACTTATCCGGAAAATGTAACCAACGCACAACAATACATCACATATTTATACATACACTTATACCCATATTCTTGATCTACAAATAACTTTGGATTTATTAAAATCAAATAACTTAGTATAACTAATCTAATATAGCCCAAAAACTTGCGTTTCTTCTACCAACATGTAGTTGTCTCTTCAGCGGTTTTCTTGTTGACATTGGGATTGTTTCTATCTGCTACAGGTCAAAACCAAACCAATTTATTTCTTTGCATTTGTAAATGAAATTTGATATGTTTCCCAATATTGGCTTGTACACGTTTTGGTATATTTTTCATATTAAAATTTAAGTTATCACGTGAAGCATGACTCAGCTACAAATCAAGTAAGTTATCACATATTAAAATTTAGAAATACATAAAGGTGAAGTTGTGTAGCTTACCATGCTTATAGAGCAAAGAAAACACAAAAGTTTGATAGCAACCTGTTTAAAAGACACCTAAACAGGAGCATTACACCGGTTCATGTATTATTCCGACCTTCACGTGAAGAAAACAAAAAAGTCACAAAGACGATATGCATAAAACTAAAATCAACAAACGACTCATATTAGCTATATAATTAGCAGTCATACTAATGGTTTTATCAATAAGAGGTACAAAATATAACATATGAAGAGTCATCTGGAACTTGAATCTACCAAACTGTACCCTGCTGCCTTTTTAATATTATGTTTCGATCTCCATTAACCTTCTAATTTCTGTTGCCACCATTACATCTGATGAAGATCTTCCAGTGACCTAGCGTTAGAGAAATTGAAACCTGGTTCTAGTTTCAATCGCATGACAGCTTCAATCGATTGCATTCTTAGTGGTTCGTCGGATTGAAAATCCTTTCATGCATTCTTTGCTAAGATGAGAGAAAAAAAAAATAAGAATGAGAGATGGAATACATGTTGCGTAAGAAGAAGTAAAGCAAGTTGCAGAACTAAGTAGACATTGTGTGTCTTTTGCATCACACGCGTCAGAGTAAAGGAAGCAATTAGTGGCATGCAAAAGGAGCTAGCTGTAAACCTTGTGTATACACGTGGAGTAAGTAGAAAGTCATCATTCCCACAACCGTAAATTAAAAAGGCAACGGCTGAGATCAAGAGTGACACTGTTCAAAAACTTTGTCTTTCAATATATGTATGTATAATAATAGAAGAAGAAATAATGAAAAAAGATTGGTTTTATGATAAAGAAAATGAAGGGGAATAAGTTGTTAATGTGATTCCAATTTTCTTGGTATAAGTTTTAACCATTTCCTCTCAATTCAAAGACAACAAATACTCATTCTACCAGCAAGCAGCCAAAGAGGAATGAAGTTGTAGTCATCAACTGTACAAGTTTTGATCTTACAGAACTTTAAAAACAGACCGCAAATATACATTTTACGTCCTAGATACAAACACTGACATATGAGCTTCCGTGAGAGCAAAGCCTAAAAACCAAAAAATTTAGTATCCAATTAGGACTCCGTGCTACTGAATGGATCAACGAACTGAATATCTTTCCAATTCCGTTTGCATGTTACAATACTTCAACTTCACTAAATCCGTCTTCACTTCTCTCATCACTCGTCATCATAATACATCTTCCCTGCAATAGAGGTCAAATACTCAAATCGAATGCAGATAGATCTTTATGTACAAAATGAGTTGTGGCAAATGGCATAAAACAGTGTTCTTATCTTAATTTTTTGGTTTTTTTACATATTTCCCCTTCCTAAGCCCATCAATTACATATTTACCCAAGTCTAAAGTTTAATTACACATATCCCCTTTGACATAATAAATTACTCATTTACCCCTTCTTTTACACAAACCATAAGAAAATATAAAAATATATTTATCAAGATCATTAAGGGTAAAATAGTAAATCAAAAGGCTATTTTAAAGAAATTGGGTAAATATGTAATATATGTGGTTTAGGAAGGGGAAATATGTATTTGAATTTAAGGAGTGGGTAAATACGTAATAAATGGTCTTATGAAGAAAGGAATATATGTAAATGTCCCTAATTTTTTTATTTCACCACTCTAAGGTAAAATAAAATTATTTCAAATGGACAAACAGATTATGAATGTACCTTAGAAAAGAAGCTGGATGCGACATCAAACTGATATCGAAAGGGGACTGAGAGTAGTAGTATTGAATGCAGACAGTCGATCAATTTCCATAGGAAGATGCCAAACTAATGCCTCGGAGCAGCCCTCTGGTATTCCTTCCATTTCCGTCTCACCCTCCACAATTTGTTCAATGAACGTGCTCGCCTGTCAGTCACAGTCAAATCATGTTATATTCTGATGATGGACTATTCAGTAATAAGGGGCGTTTGGTGAGTGAGTCACAAACAATTATTGCAACATTAAGCAAACATGATTATACTATTCAGGGTAGTGTCAAAATAAATAATCGGTTTTTTAAAGTACAAGAAGACTAACTTGGAATTCGTCGGTGACAGTATCAAGGTGCCTGATGGGTGGAAGAGTAGTAGGGCGGTGCCATTTTTTTGGATCCCAAAGGATAGAGCTGCTGAAAGCAAATCCTGATAAGTCTGCATGAAATCTTCTCATGACATTATTTGTATGCCATCCGATCACTTGGGTCGCGTTACAAATAGGCCCCACAAAAGTAGCTAACCTCGTGCTGTTCTTTAGTTTGGCTACTTGCCAAGTACCGAAACGCCTTCAAGTCAAAACAAATTTTTATATCAGTAAACGATAAATTTAAAAAATGACACAACAACAGATGTCATTCAAGTGAATATTTTTCAAATTTGCAGTTTTGGTTATACATTTGCATTGACAGGGAGCAAAATGTATGTAGTTTTGATTTGAGACTAAAAGTATTGAAGAACTTGTCATTTAAAAAACCACAAACCAGGGAAGAAAATGAGGGGGTGTACAGTAAGCAGAAACTCAAGAATTGTAGAGAATGGGTGAAACTAAGAGCCGAACAGAAGCTGGAAGATAACAAATACAAGTTGTGGCAGAGGTAAATGTTAGCAAAACAAACAAACATACCCCATAAATCCCAACCGATAGCCACCTTATGGGTAGTGTCTTGGGGGTGTTGAGACTTGAGGGTAAGCTTTTTCTCTATATTGTGAGATAGAGAGGCCACCGCTCCACTGCCATGGGAAGGGTGAACAACGACAATGACCCCGGTGGCTAACTGAAACATATAGAAAAGGAAGAGGGGTGGTGGTGGACTAGGGGTTGAGCCTTAGCTCTGATATTGTACCATGTAACATGAATTGAAATTACTTGTATAAACCTCGAAAAGTACCTTAGGCATATATACGCATAGAGTAAAATTGTTACAATATTAATAATAGCATTGGTAAATTTCACCCAACCAAATGGTAAGAAATAGAGATTTCGCCGTTCTAACAGAAACAAATGTGAAAGTTCTTGATCATATTCCACACTTGCAAAGCGGCAAATAAACATTATATTGTACAAACTCACTTTAGATGTACATCCTTTGGTGATGTAGATGGTAATTGAAACGTGCTCAACAATACTACATCATTTATGACAAATAACATGAAAAATTAGAAGTGTATTTTTTTAAAAACTATATTCTCAACCGGATTACACATCTTAACATGTGATTTTGTTCATATATGATTCTTTTTTTCTTCTTTGCCCTTAAAATTGCATATGAAAACTAAACCACGCCTAAATGTTCGAGTCACAGAATGCTGTAAATAAAGTGTAAAGCAAGTAATGTACCTAATATGTCTCATCTGGTGAAAAAGTTGAGTGGAGTATATATTAGTATCATCTGCAAAGTAAACAATTCCATCAAGCCTGTGTGTTTCAATATGAGACAAAGCAGCATTTCTCTGGTGGACCCTCGGATCTTTAATCTCCGTTGTGTTCTTTGTGCATACAAGATGTCTATACATAACACCGCTATTCCTCAACAATTCAGAAGTTTCCTTTGATTGGCTAGCCATTTCCACGACCACCCACAATAAAGGCGGTTCAACCAACTTCAACGTATGTGCCAAACGACTAAGGTAATAACCCCTCCTATTATATCCCATCGGCATTGTGGTCACAATTATCAAAAACTTACCAAAACCCCTCTCAATAACATCTGTTGTCTCATTTTCTTGCTTCAATTGCTTCACATCAATCACGTGCCGAGTTGAATCATTAGTGGTCATCAATATATTTGTAGCCATCACATGCTTAACATCATACAACTGAACCTTCCCAACTTGTTCAAATGAAAAATCACGGGTTCTTGACACGACATCCGTGGACGTTTCCATCGAAACAATAGGCGTAAACCCCACGAAAAACCCAACAAGAAAACACAAAAAGAAATGAAAAAATGACCTCCTCCAAGCATTGGGTTTAGCCTTTTGCTTTTCTAAAGACTTTGAAGTTGTTTTGGATAAAAGATTTAGTACAAAAGTTTGAAAACAATATGCTGTTGATGCAAGATATGAACTTTCAGTTGTGGTTATGTATCCATGGTTACAAGATGAACACTTGGAGAGTGGAGAAGCAACTGCAAAGGTAGTTGCTTCTCCACTTAGTGACATCCCTGGTCTAGGTACTGGTGACAATGTTCTTCTAATTGTTGTAGTCATGATGTATAAACTACAACATTAACACTTATAAGAGCTATAATAAATAGTATCAAACTGCAGCCTCATATAATACAAGTACAAACAGAAGACATACACAGTTTGTGGATAAAATAGATCGATATCTCTTTGATTGGTGAAGAGAATGAAGAGCCTTGGTGTTAAATTTCAATGAAATGAGAGGATGAAGATGCTTAGTTTCAAATTTCGATTGAATCGCACAAATCGAGCATCGAATCATAAGAGATTAGTATAGATCCAATCCAAGGTTTCAACCTTTGAAATTCGATAATAATGGGGCTGTTTGGGATTGTTTAGCTTTTAGAAGCTACCCTTTTATAATTAGCTCACTCGTCACGTCACGTTAATTTTTCACTCTCTCTCACTCATTCTTTTCACGATTAGTTTTCACAATCCACTTCTTACAATCAGCTTTTACATGTTAACACCTAGGGGTGTAAATGAGTCAAGTCAGCTCGCAAGCTACTCGAGATCGACTCGGTAAAAAGCTCGTTCGAGCCGAGCCTTAACGAGCTCGAGCTCGAGTTCGAGCCTAGAATAATGTTCGTTTTGTTATCGAGCTCGAGCTCGAGCTTTGGATACCAAACTCGACTAGGCTCGCGAGCCTTATCGAGCCTAGTAGGAATTTATTTTTTATTTAAAATATTTAATAATTATTTCACATTTACTAAAAAATAACATAATAGGTCTTTATTATCGAGCTCATTGTCGAGCTTTTTATCGAGCTCGAGCCAAACATTGGTTTGTTTAATACAAAACGAGCCTTGTCGAGCCGAGCTCGAGCTTTTTTCCCCCTTCACGAGTCGAGCTCGAGCTTAAAATTTAGACTCGAACCGAGCTCGAGCTCGAGCTCGAGCTTCAGAAAATTCAAACGAGTAAGGCTCGATAAGTGTTAAGCTCGGGCTCGGCTCGGCTCGTTTACACCCCTATTAACACCATGATTCTTAGATGTCTGACCCTTCAGCCACAACTCTTAGGGTGGTCTTATATTTTTCAAACAACTTTTAAATTTTAATGATGTTATTTTGTTGAAAAACCCCTCACTTATTATATGTGTGTATAGTGTATAATATCAAATTACTATCAATTTATTTTAATTATAATGTATGTATTTTTTAACTTGTGTGGTATAAGAGTTACTAACCTAGTTATATGATAAAACAAGGATGCATATGAACTAACGTCAATTAAATGATATTATCACTTGTTTGTGTATGATTAGAAACCCACAAGTCAAACTTGAAGACAATCGAATTGAAAGTTCATCGAACAAAGGTACTCGCTTCAATCTACTGAAACTTGAAGAAAGTCGAGTTGAAAGTTCATCGAACAAAACTATTCAGTTCCATATACTTAGTGAAGTATAATAATATATTGGTGTGCTTATGTGTAAACTCTCACGTGTAGGTATCCGTATAATCTAATATATGTTCTTATGATAGCAGATAATGTTCATATATAGTTTAGAAGGTTTGTTGTATCCCATTTGACGTCTGATTGATGACATGAATGGCTAACTCGTGTGTTTATCTAACCTTGAGTCACATGAACGCCTATTGTGACGTCTGAAGTGTAAAAAGTACAAATTCATATGTTTACCTATTATGATGTTTGAAGCGTAAAAAATACAAATTGCCGTTACTAGTATTGAGATTTTGAAATCATACGTGAGTATAAAGATATAACATTATACATTCTCTACGGAAGTAAAGATATCAATTCCTAACTTATGAAAATGAACTTGTGTGCGTATTTGACAAACAATTTTGGTATAATCGTTTGTAATATTAATTTGAGAAAATCGTTCGTAATATTAATTCGAGAAAACAGTCTCATCTTTCAATTTGTAAAACTCGTCAAGGAGACATGTTCAACACATTAAGTTTGTAAAACTCATTCATAATATTACCGAGCATTTGTATTTATTGTTTGCGCCAGATAATAAGTCTATACACCCAAACAAAATAATGTTGAAAAAATAAATACAATTAGAGTGCAAATAACATAAAACAAAATCACACATTAAGTTTGAAACTTACGTATGGCCAAATTAACTTGTTTATCTCAAAACCTAAGAGGGCTCCCCTCTAGTTACGGTCAAGCACCCCATCATCGGCATAACTCGTACACTCAATCGTTCTCCATTTTCAAGACCAGTTTTGGTTATGAAAATTATGGTTCTCCACAAGCAAGAACGTTGTTTAAATATGCGGTAGAACACCTTCTATTGTTTCGATATCTTTGCAAAAAATAGGACTGACTTGTCGTGTGTTGAAATTGTTGTTGTGTTGAATTTGAACGATGGTTCTGATTATATTAAAATTCGACATGTTTTTCGAAGTGCAATGTGCCAGAAGCATTGATTTGCAAATTCAAGTGATACGACTCGTATTATGGTACATATTAATATGGTATTGGTGGGGTCACACGTCTTGTGTTTGATACTTTAATGTGATACAAGACGTATCACTGCATGTCAATTTATAAGTTTCAGTAGATAACCCGATTATTCAAAGTCTAGTTTTTTTAAGGGTGTAACTTTTATAATAGTTTGGTTTGTAGAAATTATTAAAGGCTAGGAAAATAAAAAAAGAAAACAGATCAAGCCGAACAACTAACAAGCCTCGCGTTCTCAGATCTTTTACTCGCCCCTCTTACTTCATCACCATCAACACATAACCTAACCTAGATCAACTTCAACTCAATCGCCATGGCTATGGCGATCAAGCTTTCACTCATTCTCCTCTTCTTTTTATCCTCCTCCTTCGCCTTATACGAAGATCAAGTCGGATTCATGGACTGGTATCTCTTTTCATTTAATTTCTCTACTCACTCTTAAGCTAATTTTAACACACTGCTTTCCGATTCATTATCTCTATCTATTGTTGTAACGATAGTACGTTACTTATCTATCGTGTCTATTGTTATTCAGTCGACTTTCAATTCCACTGATTTCAGCTCATCAGTTTATTGAAACGAACGAGATGCCTTTATTTCTGATGTGGAATAGGTTGCAGTTCAGTGTGAAGATTGATTGCTTTTGAAATTTATAGAAATATGTGGTAAATAGATTATAGTTTGTTATAACTACTACAGATTGATTAATCAAAATCAATATCAGTTTTTGTTCAATGTCTGACTGTGGCTTTTTTTTGTAGTAATGGTTCCAATTTAAATGATTAAATGCTTCATTACTGGTGATTGTTTATATATGTAACTACTATCCAATGATTTAGGTGAAAAATAGTAATGCTGTGATAAATATATTTTTGGGTTCAATTTAGGCAGGAGAGGAGATCATAATGTTCTCTTAGGAGTTCAAAGACTAAGATATTTAGTGGTTAGTTTCGTTTGGCGTATATACTGTCCTCACTTTCACTGTTTTATGTTACTGACATGTTGTCTTTGTGTTTTAACCACTTTCTAACTGTATAAGTTTGTTGTTCAGGCATCAAAGGTACATAGGAAAAGTAAAGCATGCGGTGTTCCACACACAAAAGGCAGGACGAAAACGTGTTGTGGTGTCGACTGAAGAGAATGTTATTGCATCCCTTGATCTCCGTCGAGGCGAGATTTGTAAGTTGTAACATTCATAATATTCGGTGTTTTATCTATTTATTTGGCTATATCTATTCTCGGTGTTAATGTGTTATAATTTCGTTCAAGAGTATACACTGACGCTTTCCGTCTATGCAGTTTGGAGACATGTTTTGGGAGCCAATGATGTTGTTGACCAAGTTGATATCGCACTTGGGAAATGTAAGTATTCTTTCTTGTAGTAAAAGTCAGTTAACAGTTTTCTTTGCTTGTTTACCAGAATTTCAAGACTATAGCATCAAATATCTGAATTTTTTGTTTATTATTACAGAGAGTTGTATGGTGGCAACATTTATCTTATTTTCGTAGTGTTTAGTTTTTATTTTAAATAAATTAGATGGGCAGAAAGATAAACAGAATAAACAAAATTTGTAATATATTTTCAAAATAGGGGCTCTACGAACAAGCATCCTTGTTTTCTTTCTTTAGAAATTGTAAAAGCAAGTATATGATGCTTGAATAAAAATCTTGATTTTAGTTGGCATACTGATCAAAACCAAAGTATAGCTTATCTTATGGAGCTTTTACCCAAACTAGCCGAGTTAGCAAAAAGTGATATCATTATTATTAAGATTCAAAAAAGAGATATAGCTGATATTATGTTAATTTTTTTTGCTTAAATAGTTAAAAGTTAAAGTTGATAGCTTTGATGCATATATATAACAAAACATACATGTTTGACACATTGTAACATAAGAGGTCGGTTTCTTTTTCTTAAGAGAGTGGGTTGCTTTTTAAGATGTGTATATGGTTATTTGCTGCACCAATAAGCTAACCGAAGTTAAATATGATATGAATATAATTCAGTACAACCTTGCCATTATTAAGTTGACATTTAATGATTACGTGATAATGTGTTTTAATGGATTATTTTATATGTCAGATGTTATTACACTGTCATCAGAGGGGAGCATATTAAGAGCTTGGAACCTTCCTGATGGTCAGATGGTGTGGGAGTCTTTTCTATCAGGGTCAAAGTCCTCCAAGGCATTATTAACTGTTCCCGTGAGTAACATATAGTCCTCTTATACTTTTTACTGCACTCTACGCTTCATATTTTGTGCCCCTCATGGTAGTTTAACTGAACTGAAACATGGCTTTGATAGGTTAAGCGTCTGTTGTATAAAGTTAGGAGCTGTAACTTAACCGGAAAACAAAGTGGTTTTCCCCGGTGCAATTAAATCTAAAAGTCAGATTGCAGTTTTTTTCGGGTTTCAGATTTTTTAACACCCCTACATGCCAGTACATTACTTTTCACACACCTCAACTTAGCACTGGAAGCACCATACATTTTGTACTTGTAAAATTTGAATGTCTACATTCTATATTGAGCATTTCTGTAATACTTTGTCTTGGATGGTAATTTTTTCCAGGCGAACTTGAAGGTGGATCTGGACAGTCCAATTTTTGTTTATGGTGGTGGATATCTTCATGCCATTTCCAGCATTGATGGGGAGTATCTTTGGAAAAAGGACTTCGCAACAGAAGGGTTAGACCAATTCAACAGTTGATGTACTTTTTCAGTTTCTTTTTTGTGGTAGCTGACCTTTGATGGATTTATCTCTATTTTTCCTTTGCAGCAACATTGATGTTCATCAGTTGATTCTTCCTGGTGGGAGTGATGTAGTTCATGCTGTAGGAGTTACTGATTCATCTCAGTTTGATACCTATGAGGTTGATGTTAAGAACGGAGGCCTACTGAAGCATACAACTGCATCATTTCCTGGTGGCATTTATGGGGAAGTCTTGCCAGTTTCAGGTGGCAGATTTGTGGTACTGGATGCTTCAAGGTCAGTTTTGGTGTTGATAACCATAGAAAACGGACAGACCCACCTTGAACAGACCCATGTTTCAGATCTTATTCATGGATCCTCTGGGAACACAGTTATTTTACCTTCAAAACTTTCAGGGATATTTTCTCTAAGAACAGATAGTTGCATAGTTTTTATTAAAGTGACGAATGAAGGGAAATTAAAAGTAATGGAGAAAGTGGATAAAACGGTGGTTGTTAGTGACGCATTGCCCCTTTCAGAAGGTGAACAAGCTTTTGCACTTGTTGAACATGGAGATGGTAAGATTGAGCTATCTGTAAGGCTTGTTCATGACATGAGTAGCAATCACCTTAAAGAAACTGTTAAGATGGATCATGAGAGAGGATTCGTGCACAAAATTTTCATCAATAATTATGTTAGAACAGATAGATCCCATGGATTTAGAGCATTGATTGTAATGGAAGATCATTCATTACTATTGCTACAACAAGGTGAAATTGTTTGGACTAGAGATGATGGACTTGCTTCTGTTATTGACGTGACAACATCAGAACTACCTGTGGAAAAAATTGGTGTATCAGTAGCAAAAGTCGAGCACAGTCTTTTCGAGTGGCTTAAGGTATGAAACCTTTTGAGATGCTTTTGATATAGGAGCATGTTTTTTCAAGCAGCATAATTATTATTTTTTGCACATAAGTGAATGTGTTTCAATTTGATATTAAATTTGTTTTTAAAAATTTCTTGCACAGTTATTAAGCCCTCTCTTTTCTATGCAATATGAGTCAGTTAACTAAAATATGAAAATCAGCAACTCTTTGATGATGGTCTTTACCTCTTAATGGGATGTGGACTGTTAGCAACTCTTGACAGCTTCAGCAACTTCTAAAATAACTATTGGTATAGTGGATTATGGAGTTTTATACTGAATTAAGAAATTATGTTTTTTGTTGAAGGGTCATATGCTGAAGCTAAAAGGAACATTGATGCTTGCTACACCAGATGAAGTAGCAGCTATACAACAGATTAGGTTACAGAGTTCTGAGAAAAGCAAGATGACCCGAGATCATAACGGCTTCCGTAGATTACTTATACTACTTACCAGAGCTGGCAAGCTTTACGCGTTACATACAGGAGATGGACGAGTTGTCTGGTCTACCCTACTTCAATCTCTACGCACCACATCTCAACAAAAATGTGCTGGTCTCAAATTACACCAGTGGCAAGTCCCACACCATCATGCCCTGGATAAGAACCCGTCTGTTCTTGTTGTTGGCAGGTGTGGACTTTCTTTGACCTCTCCTAGCGCGCTTTCGATTGTTGATGCCTACACTGGAAAAGAGCTTCAAAGTACGAGTCCTGCACAACATTCTACTGTGCAAGTTATTCCATTACCATACAGGGATTCCACTGAGCAGCAGCTTCATTTGTTGATAGATGCTGATAAGCATGCTCATTTGTACCCAACAACTCCTGAAGCTGCAGACATCTTTCAACGTGAGTCTGAAAACGTGTATTGGTACTCTGTTGAACTTGACGCTGGTATCTTGAGGGGGTATGGGGTGAAAAAAACTCACCCTAGTAACACAGTGGATGACTACTGCTTTGAGACTAGGAACTTATGGTCTGTTGTGTTTCCATCAGAATCAGAGAAAATAATTGCAACAGTGGCAAGAAAACAAAATGAGGTATATTTTTTATTGCATTAAATAAAAAGAAACCAAACTTTGGTCCAATCTTTATTTCAGATGACCTAAATTTTTTTTCATTCAGAAAAAAAAAACCTCAAAACAATTATAAAGATCTCTGAATCAAGCTGATGCGTACACGTTACTGGTTAAATGCTAATGACTTGTCAGCACCTGTGACCTTTTAATGGAGCTTTACTATTAGTTAACTTCAAATCTAAGTCTTTTTAAGATGCTTCTCAACAAAGATATTGAACCTAAGTTGGTTACCTTTTTATGCAATTAACAGTTTCTTTTGTTTCTCCAAAAATGTAAATATTTTGTTTGGAGAAATTAAATTAATTTTTAATTTTAATGTTTTGTATTATTTTCAGGTGGTTCACACTCAAGCAAAGGTGATTGCAGATGAGGATGTGATGTATAAATACATATCGAAAAATATGTTGTTTGTTGCTACCGTTTCACCTAAAGCCAATGGTCCTATTGGCTCAGCAACTCCAGATGAATCAGTGCTGGTGGTCTACCTTGTAGATACGGTGACTGGTCGCATACTGCACCGCATGACTCATTTAGGTTCACAGGGTCCCGTGCATGCGGTGAGTATTAATGTTTGCTATCTTTTCATTTAAAGCTACTACTTGTTACCACAAATTATCTATTTTTTTGTAGGTCCTTAGTGAGAACTGGGTAGTCTACCATTACTTCAACTTACGAGCACACAGATATGAGATGTCTGTTATTGAAATTTACGATCAATCTCGTGCCGTATGATCTTGACCTTAAATTTTTCTTTTTATATTTTTCCGTTTCATCGTGCTTAATTTAGATCACCACCCACAGGAAAATAAAGATGTTTTGAAGCTTATTGTTGGAAAGCATAATCTCACTACACCCGTCTCATCTTATTCTCGGCCTGAGGTAACTACAAAGTCACAATCTTACTTCTTCACACATTCGGTGAAAGCAATTTCAGTAAGTTCGACTGCCAAGGGCATAACTTCCAAGCACCTTCTTATCGGCACAATTGGGGATCAGGTTAGTGATTTTTTATATGTACCCAACTTCCATTTTTCATAAATTCATCCGATTATTATAAATTTTTACTTGTATTTCTGCTTACACAAACTCTGTAGGTATTAGCTCTCGACAAGAGGTTTGTTGATCCAAGAAGGTCCCTTAACCCTACACAAGCCGAGAAAGAAGAGGGTCTTTTACCTCTCACCGATGCTTTACCAATTATTCCACAGGTAAATTAAACTCATTCCTTTTCTCGTTTTTGTTTTTAAATCAACATGTCTGTGTGTGTGTAAAATCATATTATGGTTATGTGACTGACCAAAAACACCTTTGTGTGTGGGGCAGTCGTACGTGACACATGCACTTAAAGTAGAAGGTCTAAGAGGCATTGAAACAATACCTGCAAAGTTGGAGTCAACGAGCCTTGTTTTTGCATACGGAATTGATCTCTTTTACACTCGTATTGCACCATCAAAAACATACGACTCACTTACAGAGGATTTCAACTATGCATTGCTTCTTCTTACCATAGTTGCTCTTGTTGTCGCGATCTTTGTAACTTGGGTTTTGTCCGAGAGGAAAGACCTGCAAGACAAATGGAGGTAACTACTTCCTATTCCTATCCTGCTTCGGTTAACCTATTTTGTTTTTCCTATTTAAATCCTAGTACATTTCACATGCGTACAATTTTGTCACTTTGTTTACTAGTGTTGAGAGCCAATTTGATACTCTGTAGTTTACCATTTAGACGGTTTCAGTATAAACAAACACGGCTGATGCTTGTTTCATTGTGTGACTAGTTCTTTTTTGTTTCCGGTTAGATATGATGTTATATTGTTATCACACTTTTACACCAAGAGTGCGTTTTTCAAAATGTTTTCCTCGACTAATTTTCTTTTCACAGTTAGACTCTAGCGCTTTTGTTTATACATGACCATGGAGTTCTAGTGGTGGTGAATTTGGTGAGGCTATTACAGTTTCTAGTAATAATTCGACGTAATTAGCCGTGCTGTGCGATGTGTGGTTTTGCTTAAAAGTAAAGCCTATCAGTAAGGGTGTGTTTGGAATCTAAAAACGTCATCTTCGTATGAAGTACTGGCAAACACGGAAACAGTTTTAAATAAACGATCACGAATTATCTTTTAAACATACTATAAAATTAAAATATAATGCAAATTATTAAATATAACTGTAAACTTATAAAACTCAAAAATAGCACTTGGCCAACTTGGTTATTTAAAAAGTACCGTGGCTATTTTGTAAAACTTCAAAATCCTTACTCCATGCACTAATTTGCACACCAACTTGTATACCTTCTGATGGGTAGCACCTTACTCTTCACTTGACTAGTTTCACTTTTTCAAGTGATATTTTTTGCCACTCATCTTTAGCTTTATATATTTATACTTTTAACCTTCGACTTTGTTTTATTATGATTTTGACTTGGTTTACAACGATAGGCCCCATGTTTAGTTGACCCATACAATATCACACAGATTCTGAATGAAATTTATATAAAAGTAAGTACGTTATAAAAGTACAACTTGAATTTTTAAGAAAACTTGATTTAAATAATCAACACTTCATTAGCTTAGATGATCTCACCTTTCAAAATTGTTCTAATTGGTTCCAACTTTCATCTTATTTTTTGCTGCTGGTCCCCCCATTAAGTTCTTTAACATTGTTACTTTTAAGTTGACCAGTCATGTGATATGGATTTTTTTTTAAATTATGTGGCATTTTATGAAACACTACTCTCTCCGTTTAATTTTAAGTGTTATGGGATCCACGATACAAAGTTTAAGAAAAAATTGATTATTATATAGTTTCAACCTATAACATGACAATAATACCATTAAAGGTATTTGTCTTTTAGTCATAAAGTAGTTTTTGTATTAAATAATTAGGGGTAAAATTAGAAATTATACTTTTATTTTTGGAATGAACATTTAAGTTGAAACAACAAAAAAAGGAAAAATGAACATTTAAAATGGAACGGAGAGAGTATATTATAAGAGTTAGTAAGACACCAAGCAAAACTAAAAAGAGTTGATTGGGGGTATGTGTCAAAAGATGGAAGATGATTAGATAAAAAAAATTTGGAAAAAGCAAAAAAGAAAAGTATATGGTGGGTGATGATAGGGCTGTTCACGAGCCGAACCGAACCGAGCGGACCTTTGCTCGTTGCTTGGCTCGTTTACAAACCGAACCGAGCCGATCGGCTCATTTACAAATCGAACCAAAGTCGAACCGAGCGTAAATGAACAAAAATCGAACCGAGTATTTTTCGAGCGAGCGTCAAGCGAATTTATGATAATTACTTTTTTTCCTTTAAACTTTTTTATAAGGAACAAGTATAAAGTTGAATATAATTTACATAAATATAAATTAGTAGCTTTAAAAAACTAACGGTAACTTGTAATTTATTTAGAATTTAAGGTTAATGTTGATATAATGTATATAAAACAGTTAATAATTAAAAAATAAATATATATATGCACAAATATATAATTTGTTTTTATTGTTATGTAAAATATTAAATTATTAAATATTATAAATAATTATTAATTGTAGTAATATTTTTTAAAAGTGATAAATTACTATTATTTTCAAATACTTTAGATATTGTTAATAATTTTAAAATATATATATTTAATATCAATAAAATTATAACAACATATCATATACTTGTACATATATAATTATATATAAAATAAATTAAAATTATTCGAGCCGAACCGAACCGAGCGAACCCTTGCTCGTTGCTTGGCTCGTTTACAAACCGAACCGAGCGGAGCGGCTCGTTTACATTCGAGCGAAGAAACGAGCGAGCAATTTTCGAACAATTTCCGAGCGAGCGACGAGCGATTTGGACAGCCCTAGTGGTTATTCATATTAAAGATGGAGGATCAATTGAAGCTTAAATCGATATTCAAATTTGAATAAAAAAGGGGCCAAACGCTTTCTAATTATAAAAAAACCCAATCATATGTTTACTTTATTTAAGCAAAAGATAAGAAAGAAAGAAAGTTAGTTCTTAGGCCATATGGTGCACTTTTATGAAAGAGGTCATTAAAGCTCTACATCAACCATTACGCCTGTCACATCACGCCGGTGGAGGCGTTAAAGGGGCATTAAAGCTCTACATCAGCAATTACGCCTATCACACCGCGCCGGTGGAGGCGTTAATGGAGGTTCCATTGGGCATTTAACGCGTCAAAGTGATCGAAACTAGTCATTTTCGTTTTTTTTTTCAATTTTTGGTTTTCTTCTTAAAGGCTTGAAGTTGCAGATTGGAAGATTTGACAAGTTAAGGAAGATGACAAATTTCATAATGTCAAAGTAGGCCCTTAAAGTTTTTAGTTTTCTTTTTAGGTCCTTCAGTTTCGCAAATGTTTTTGCTATGTCCTTTTTATTTTTTTTAGGTCCTTTTTATTTATCCTTAATAGACCTAAATACACAAAAACGAAATAGTTAGGATTTAAATAAATTTACACCCATCTCTAAAATAAATATGTAAACCTAAACGCAACCCTTTAACAAACGAGTTAACCCAAACCCAAATACATCCTGTTTAATAAATGGGTTAAAATAGTCATATAAATGATTCTTTAAATTGAAGACTAGCATAAAAAATCTTCTATAATTTACCTTTCTGGTTAAGAAAGTTTCTGTAAACAAAAACTACAAGCTCAAACAATTAGAACCAAAGAATAATGACATATGTACATAATTATGCATTCTACTAGAAATAAAGCTTTGTGCAAGAATGAACTAGAAGGTCAGTCTTGTGATGTAGTGGAGTATTCAAAAAGCATACGCTTGGAGGGAGCCGACTGTAGAAGGAGGCGTAATCGGCTTGTAAGCTGGTAGATCAACGTCCACTGCATTGCCATCTCTGAATCCTTCATCTGTCTCACCACAGATGCCTGCCACAGACACCAAAGGTTAGGGGGTTTTCCAATCCAAGCTTATACTTTGTGATTAATAATTTTCTTATTTCTTTAAAAATTAACTATTATGTCAAACATGATTTATATAACATTTCTTTTATTTAAAAGTTTTAGGACGTTCTAATTTATGTAGTAACAACCGATTGACACCAGTCATATTTAATGTAGTAACAAACAAACAAACAAACCTGAAGGCGTTTCCCCAACTGAACTTCGACTTCTGTACCAAATGAAATATTGTTGGCTATAGATTTAAGGGGATCAATAGTTGGATCAACAGAAAGCAAGCTAGGGATCTGCGGTGCATAAACAAGCCTCCATCTAGCATGTCCAAATTCACCCTTCCCTTCGAATTTTGGCATTAGGGTCTCAAGTGTAGCTGTTGCAAGCTTTTTAAATGCCAGCTGACCGTCCCCTTCTAAGATCGATTCCGCTAGTTGACTTTCAAACACTCTAGCAGCCTTCCAACAAAAATACAAAGAATAGATGTTCGATAAGCAAAATATTTCCAACATTACTTAAGAAGAATTACTAACTGTAATGAGAGATGTCAATCACATCTTTTAGGATGGTATTAAAGACAACTGGACTCATCAATTGTAATATAGCACCATAAGTATATGAGTAGTCATCATGGCAACTTGAAGTTACAAGTTCTGTATCATCATTTCAGATAAATTGAACAGTATAAATTGTTGCCTTTGTTGAAGATCAAAATTAATCAAACAATTTCCTTAAATTCTTGCTTGCTCCATGTAACTTGGTTTACCGACCGGTTAGAAATAAGCACCCCATATTGCTCCATATTTCTACATTCAATTGGATTTCTTAGTTTTAAATACTCAGAACCCCATGCACCTCAATGTTTACCTGCCACCTATCGTTTTTGGGTAGTCCTATCATGCACTCCACACACAATTTAAGATCTAATTTGTGCCATGATCCGAAAATGTGACTGAAATTGTGCCAAACTTTTTAGGTTTTACCACAATTTTCTTCCACTTACTTCAAGTGGAAAAATAAAAAAAGAAAAAAGTTTAACTTGCATGAGAGTGTGACTCGTTTGTTTTACCTTTAGTTCAGATTTTCCACTCAGGGTTAGGATCCCTACAGAACCACTTTTATTTATAGAACTACAGAACCACTAATTTACATACACGTAAATTAAGTCTGGTGATATTAAACTATCTTTACATGTGTAAATCAGACAAAAAAAATATTTTACTATAGAAACACAATCACTTATTATGTCAAACTTTTTAGGTTTTACAACAATTTTCTTCCACTTACTTCAAGTGGAAAAATGAAAAAAGGAAAAAGTTAGCTTGCATGAGAGTGTGACTCGTTTGTTTTACCTTTAGTTCAGATTTTCCACTCAGGATTAGGATCCTTACAGAACCACTTTTATTTATAGAACTACAGGACCACAAATTTACATACATGTAAATTAAGTCTGGTGATATTAAGTTGTCTTTACATGTGTAAATCAAACAAAAAATATTTTACTATAGAAACACAGTCACTTATTATGTCAAATATACACATATGTAAAAGGGACTAAATTTCACAAGGCTTAGATTTACATTTATGTAATTTAGTGATATTAGAATAATCAATAACTTGATCAAGGGCCAGGAATTGCTCTTTTTGTTCTCGAGATAAAACTGTGTTCTGTAATGATCCTAACCCTTCCACTCAAAGCTGTAAGTTATGTGATACATGGTTTCCAATTGTTTTTCTTTTCTAATTTGTACAGTAGATGATCGGTAAAAACCGTAACTATGCATGACTGTAGTACATACTGTCATGTGGGAAAATTCTACTTTATTAGGGCAAGCTCTACTAAATAAACAACTTTTTACTTGAATAAGAATATATACGGACAGAAACCAAACTTATGAAATATTAGTATTACCTCAGAGGGTGAAAGAACGTCCTGTTCAACAGAACGTGTAGAAGTGACAACCAAACTGTCCTGCCATTTAGTTGCTCGACTTTGAATCCTGAATTGCCATTCCGATCCAACCAAAGCCAAGTCCAGCATTGGATCTAATCCATTATCAGGCTCAAATTTGGCAGTATTCAAATGCTCTCGCTTCAGCCTCACCTAATTTAACCCGTACTCATATATTATTTAACAGAAAAAAACATGAAATTAAAAGCATAACTTAGTTCACTATACAAGTAGTAGATGAGTCTTAACCTGTGTTGCAACAAGGTTGACATCACCATTCTCAAACATTAAAACACCTTTCGGTTTTAATAACTTAGGGTGAGCAACACCGTTCAATTCAAGCTCACCACTCACAGCAAAGTTGAGAATTAAAGGATAGAATATCCTCAACTCAGGACCAAGAACCAGCTTCAAGTCCGTCAGCTGGATATCTACTTTTGGTTTACTACTTATGTGTCCCGATCCCTTTTTTACCACTACTTCAGCCTCTTTAACTGCACAAGAATAATTAAAGGCTTCTTTAATTTTCTATTTTAACATATCAAAAAAGCTAAATGAACAATATACAGATAGACCGACCTGAAGGTTGCTGAAATGATGTATTTAAAACTGTGGGTTTCAAATTTAAGAAACGTGAAACGTATTTTGATGCAACCACTTGATTGTATCCCCCAGTTGGCATGCTTGAAGCATCTGATGCATCTCGGTTAATAGCAGCGCCTTTCTCATGAGGTAGATACGCTTCTCCGTGGCTTAATTTTATGTTCCCGGATATGTTTGGTTGCAGTATAGAGCCTGTTATCTGCAGCTCAGTGTCCACCTGACCGCTAAAAAACAAAGTAAATCAAGTGGTTGTCATGGGTGGACATTCAACCTATCAAACAATTATGAAACTTAAAGGGAAAAGCCTGCAGAGAGTACCTTAACATATTCTTTGCTCGTACTTCCAAAACTTCACACTTTAAGTCAATTTTATCAGCAAGTGACGCTTCAGTTGTCCTCAAGGGTAGGTTACCTTTCACGGATAGCTTCCCTTTTCTGCTAACCCTACTTTCCAAAGATCTGATGCATAACCTATTAGAGTCCATGATAATTATGCCTCCAAAGTTTGTTAGCGGTTTCCTAAGTATAGGTGACGATATAGTTGCCCTGTGAAAAGATGCCGATCCATCAACAATTGGTTGTTCAACAGTACCTCTCACCTATTATTATATATCCCACACAAACAAACAAATAAGCTGAGTAACAACTTAACAGTTATATTAGAAGGGTTCATTACCCATATATTATACAATTAGTGAACAGCAACCTGAAGCATAACTTCAGCACTCCCGTTGAGCCAGTTGGCATAAGGAGACAAAGCTGTTAGCAACATCATGCCGCCATCTTTAACATCAGCATCAACCCTAACTTCACCCACATCCAACACATTCCAGTGCAAACCTTTAAGAGACTCTGCCAACTGAGTATCCCAGCCTTGCTCGTTCCAAGATGCTGCTTTCTTGTCATCATTTTTCCCTTTATCCCCCCAGGGAGCCCAACTTGCTTCTTCATTCTTTTTATCATCTTTTTCAGGATCTTCTTCATCTTGGACTAACAAAATATTAAGAGGAATGCTTCCTTGAACATGTACATGGCCGTTTTGTATGATGGGTTCAAACTTTGCATTAAACAGAAAGCGGCTAGTTGACGTCAAAGAGGCAACAATTTCGGCCCGTCCAAGATCGATGCCTCCAATGGCACCATCAAGGAGTCTGACTTGCACATCACATTCAGGTTTGGCTAGACTTCCTCTTAGATCTCCTTCCATGTAAAGTATGCCTTTTATTGGTGCTAAAAGTTGCCTCAATGAATGAACAGCACCTTCGTTTGCTGATGATTCTAGAACCTGCACTAGAGTAGGTACTAGACTAACCGGAAAGTTAAGAACCGCAAAATGCAAATTGGTTTTTGGCCCCAACAAAGTTCCATCAGCATGAATTGTAGCATTATCTCTTTGAATAAACATTTTCTCAAGACGCAAGCCATCATCATTGCTGTATGCACCTGCTGCCAGGACACGCTGAGTTTTATAGGCTCCCCATTCCCATTCCTCCCCTTGAAAATCAAAGTCTGCCTGCACAGGTCAAATATATAAACACTAAAAATAAAATTATTACGGAATAGAGTTTCATATAACAAAAAAATTATTATTATTATAACTACTACTACTGTTATATATACATATACTCGTATAGTAACTATTAATTAAGACTCATAGGAACGCAGACAGCCTTAATAAGCTTATTAAATCAGTCCCACAGTTACCAAGTTTGATTTGGCGAACAATTAGTGAGCTTGTGACTATTTTCTAGATAATGAATAAATAAAAATGAAGGAGGAATCACAAGGAACAAAATCCAAGCATAACCTACATGGAATTGTTTTGGAACATATGAAATGTAGCATTTGTTTTGGACGAACAGGATACTATTTAGAGATAATTACGTAAGGACTGATCAATAAGAAGGTAAATTTTACAGAAATTTATTTCCTGTAACATAACTAAACATTATACTTGGACATAATACCCTACCATTGTGTCACCATTTCCGCCACCACTTGCATCTAAAGATCCACACCAACGACCTTTAAGCTCGGCTAAACCTGGAAGGCTTAATTCTTCCATAAAAACTTCATCCGTTGGGGTAGAATGCCCACGAATTTCCTGCAAGTGTAGAAACTATCAATTAGAAACCACTATTTCTATTCAAGTATTAGTGGCTAGGTTCGTCTTATCAAGATGTCAAAATGGTTGCAGGCGCATGCATAGTATGCTCTACTTGAGGTCCAATAAGCATTTGTTAGGAGTAGATTACTAGTTCTTGTCACAAATAATTACCTCAAGAAGCTTCTGGAGACTTTCAGCATCAATTCCCACCGATTGTATGCTTTGCATAAACAGATCCTACAAATTGGTTGACAACAATGGAAGATATCTTTAAAAAGATAGTTTAGCCAGTACTAGCAAGATTTATATAATATGCATCAATGATATTTAGAGTAATCCACTTCCACTATACATACTACAATAAACACGTATCAGATGGTATTTAGAAAAGCATGTCATGTGCATCAAACATGTTGTATAAGCATGTCATGTGCATCAAACAAGGTGTATCAAATACCATGTCCATAATTCAAACACATTTTTGTAGAGAGCGCACCTTTGATCTAAACTGTAGAGCTGGATCAGTAGTCCGAGAGACAAGCCTGGCAAGTGGAAGCATCTCAGCAATTTCAGCACGAGGAACCTCGAACCTCATTCTCCAACGACCCATTGAAGATATGACACTCCCAAGATCACTCCCTCTTCTTCTTCTTTCTTTTTTCCCGTCTCTTGAACCAGGCAGTACATACTCACCTTGTAGCTCATACTGGCTATTGCTTTGTTTCAAAACAGCCTTTTCAACAGTCATCTGCACAGTTGTCAACCAAGTTACTTTTTCATATTTCCAAACATAAATTTTATCCATAAAAGCAGCAATGTGACTTTTTAATTAAGTTTCTATATACTAGTTTTATACTTAAAACCGTTGAATCAGTTGAACTTTTAATTAAGTTTCTATATACTGCTTTTATTTACTTAAAACCCTTGAATCATTTTATAGTTGGTAATAAGCCCCAACAACACCTAGGACACACACTACAAACACCAAAAACAAAATATAAAAAAAAGGCTGCCAAAATAAGAATTGATACTACAATTTATGTATATGTGCATATTGAAATGACTTAAAAACGAAAACCCAAATGTGTAAGAAATAGCAAGAAGTTGAAAGATGAAAGAAATTATCAGGGTTATGTACTAACAACGTCGCCGCTCCATCTAGCAGCCACATCTAGAGCTTCTCCTAACACACCACTGAATTTCGGATGCAGTAGAGATAAGATTCCATGACCTCTTCTTTTCTGAAAATTAATTTGGACTTCTGCCTGCAACAAATAGAACCATATAAGAATAAACAACAAAGGAGACCGCACCATGCAAATAATAGAAACTCATTTTTACAGATTTGCTGATTTCCAACTATGATACCTAGTTTAGTGTGTATAAAATGTCAAGGGCAACAAAAACGAGCTTACCCTTTGTAACATTCCTCTGAGTGAAGCCAGCTCCAGTTCATCAAGTGGTAAATTCCGGACCTTATTGCAAACAAGTTATACATATGAATAAAAACTTTAGTTTTAAAATAAAACAAAGCCTGGTCAAATCGGCTTAAAGGGTTAGTGATACATATATACTTCAAATCATTTAAATACTCATAAAAATGTCTGCCAAGGTTGTCGAGGGCAAAGGGTGAGCCTTGGGCCTAGGGGCGAGGCGCTTAACATAGTTTTATTTCTTTTGTTTTAGACTTCCTTTTTTCTGTTTTGGATTTTGGGCTTCAATTGGGTAAAACTGCACACAACTTTTATTAAGTTTTGTACTTTCAAAAGGTTTTTATATAGTTGATATTAGTTGGATATTTTAACGGACAATTATATCATTATGTTATGTTTTTAATTATACATGAGAATAGTACAAACTTTTCTATACCTATTATAATATTTTTTTTTATAATTGTGCTTTTCTTGTCTCGGATTTTTTATTGCGCCTTTCAGTACCTAGTGATATGTAATGTGTATACGTAAATTATTTCTTCAGAAAATATCACAGTTATGAAGATAATCTAATTATCATCATAACCCAAATATAAAAGTGCTGCAAGTACCTCTAGATTGACAGACTTAAAAGGTTCATAGCAAGCGTTGGCCCTTAACTGCCCCTTTAGAAGAGAAAATGACACCCTTGTTCCAATTATGTTGTCTTCAGCAATTGATTGCAGCGGTCCCACAACTTCCACTGCAAGACTTTCATCTGGCCTACCAGTTGCATCCAGCTGCATCATGGATCATATTGAGTAATTTGTGACAAAAAGTTAAAAACACATGAGTTGTTCAAAAATTTAAAATATTTGTGACAAAATAGAAGACTGGCAGAATATATGAAAGGGCATAATGAGTGATTTGTGCCCTGAAACTGGAAAAAAAAATACAAAATAACAAGTATACTTTGAGAATCAGGTTAAAATTACATTGAGTTGGAAAGTCATGTTTGAATGCATCTTAATAACAGTACAGCAAGTCAGCAACAAATAGATGTTTCTTATCCGACAACAAGCATTTATTCTGGTAGAGATGAGAGAAAAATGAGGTATCATGCAGCCAACTAAAAGTGGCAGCAATTATGCAGTAGCTGTAAGCCAAATTTAACAATTTTAAATTTATAAAAAAACAACCCTTTGTATGTTACAATTTGTTCAATGTGTGCAAGTAACCAAACACAACTATTTTGTCCACATTTTGTCTCTTCAACAAATAAGAAATGTGTTACTTATGAATAAAATAGCAATACTTTTGTTATAATTATAATAAACATCTAAACCATTTACAGAACATATGTAGAGGTTATCAATAAAATATAATTTTTTTGTTAATTGACCCCTTCATAAGTATACGCCTTTCACAGCACATATTTAGGGGTTATCAAATAAAAAGTAATTATGCAGTAGCTGTAAGCCAAATTTAACAATTTTAAATTTATAAAAAAACAACCCTTTGTATGTTACAATTTGTTCAATGTGTGCAAGTAACCAAACACAACTATTTTGTCCACATTTTGTCTCTTCAACAAATAAGAAATGTGTTACTTATGAATAAAATAGCAATACTTTTGTTATAATTATAATAAACATCTAAACCATTTACAGAACATATGTAGAGGTTATCAATAAAATATAATTTTTTTGTTAATTGACCCCTTCATAAGTATACGCCTTTCACAGCACATATTTAGGGGTTATCAAATAAAAAGATAAACGATCCTTGATAATTTTTGTACTAATGAGTCGTGATCTCAAGTTAACAACGGCTTAAGTAAGTCTAAGACGGACAACCGACCCTTACCTTAATACAGGCAGGTGAGACATTGAGCTGTCCAGCTAAGTGGGGAGCTAGCAACAACTGATTCAATTTAAGACCGGAGATTGAAACATCACCAGCCAGAATCTTTGAAACCTCATCAGCAGGATTAACAACTTTTCCTTGAAACTTGATTCTTCCGGTAGCTTTGAGATGAATTGGCCGTAAAGAATCAAATGCGTATGAGGAAACCAGGTTGAAAACTTCAAACCCACGCATACGTAAATCCAATTCCACTCCTTCGATAATCACAGCCAACTCTTTCCTATCTAAGCAGTTTTCATAAGGATACGAAGTTTCAACTTTTGTAAACAGTTCAAAAGCAATGGATGAAGAACTAATGGTGATGAAATCATGAGATATAATCATATCTCCTCGAGCATCTCCAAACGATCCTTCAGCTTTTGGTGCTGTCCACTTAATATCGAATCTCCTACAATGATGATGATAATAATGATTATAACAGCAATAATAACTGTTGGACTTAACCTTATTTGTTCACATGTGAAAATTGAAACTTGGGAATTAAGAATAGTATTGCAGCAGGTTTGACAGGAACCCAAGACTGGTTTTCTTCCATGCCTAGGATAAAAACAGTATAGCAAAGGTGGTTTGTTCTTTTGGCAGAAACAAAACCAACTGGTAGAGCATGAGAAGCAAACAGGTGGCTGGGCTTTTTGTTTTGCCATGGTAAAACAGAATAGCAGGGGGAGCTGTTTTTCTGTTGGCGGTCGTTAGCAGCGAGGTTTGACAATAAAGGAAGAAATCGGTTTGTGGAGCTGTGTGGGTGAATGTGAACAAACAGAATAGCAGGGAGACTTAATCTTGTTTTGATTATTTTATTAAAAATAACCAAGAGTTTTGTGTTCTTGTTCATCTTCTATTTTCAGATTGTGACATCCATAATAAAAATAACAAAAACAGATGATACAGACATTATTATTTTGAAGTTGTAAGAAACTTGAAATTATAGTTGAAAAAATTGCCAGAACTGTATTTGAGTATTTGATATTTCAAGCAAGTTTTTGAGAAAGTTTGAGATGGGGTTTCGAGTAGTGTGAATCTCAACGTAAGTTTTAAAAACATAATTTCATGACCCGGATTGAGTAATGAATAACCAGGCAGTCAGGCACCCAACAGGTATTAGCATCCCAAACCCAACCTGTTGCCATCCCTATTAAAAGCTATCTTGTGTAAGTGAATGAATCGATATTGTCGTCTCTAGTAAATAATATTGTAGACAGCAAAAAGTTCTTGAAGCCTTACGGTTTGAGAAGTGAGCCTGAGAGTTTTGTTTCTCCATTTAAATCCCCTAATTTAAAGGGTACAAGATGATTATAACCAGGAACATACTGATCCATTATTTTATCAAAGCATAAACTCCCAGACAAGTTCACATCCATTGCTGTGTCATCGTCCTCACCCTGAAAAGGTAAAAAAAATATCCATGTTTCAACTTTCAAATGGATTGGTTAAGCGTCTAAGTTCGAATAAAAGAATCATATAGATAATGATGATGATGATGATGATGATGATGATGATGATGATGATGATGATTGATGAAGACCTAAAGATATTATTAATAAAGTGCTACAACGTGATCTGCCTTTTGATCGAATAGTAACCTAGTCTTTATCCCCAAAAAATAGTAACCCATTGAGTCGCGTGTAAGTACCTCAGGACAGATCCATGCGTTCCCTGCCCCACGAATCTCGCCACCATCAACAAGAGTTGCTCTGATTCCATATAAATCTGCAACCTGCAATGTATATATCTTGTGTTTTTTAAAGAAGGATTTAAAAATGAAGATTTGGGACGAGTATGGGTTCGGGAATCAAACAACTTATATGTAAGGAAATAACTTACGCAGTTATCAGTATTGAAAGTGAAATTGGCTGATACATAAGACAAGGGGACCCTGTCAAATGCTGCCACTGCACCAGCCTCTTTATTTTTCATGATTGCCTCGTAAGCAGCTGATGTTGGAATGTCATCATCAGCAACCCAGCTAGACATTTTTCTTGACACCAATCCACTTCCCACAAATACTGGTGCATCCAAAGGCCCTTGACAATTGAAAACAGCTGTCACACACCCTGCCAACTGCCATGCCAACACACATTAAATACCAATCTACCAACATTCTTTCTTTCACCTTGTGGATTCTCTTAATACTTTTTTCTCTACTTTAACCCACACACTAGTTTAATAAATGAAATTGACTAGGGTAAAAAAAGTCAAGAGAACTAAATACCGGAAACAGTAGAGGTTTCATTTTGAAAGTTTTCATGAGAGCATTTACTTCAACAGAAGGAACCTGGAGAGGAATGACTGGTTAGTCGCATCAGGCATTAAAAGCAAAAAGCTTTGACTGCATTTAAGAAAAGCAAAAAAGAGACAGGTAAAGTACATTTGTTATTGTTTCTGTAGTCGACACTAACTGTTTCTCAATCAACTTTTATTGGTGGATGTTAGTAAATACGCTAAACATTATATCATTTAGCTTAAATAAGCATTTCTTACCAGTATAATTTAGGAGGTTTTGGTGTTTAAACCACAGAGTTCATTATTATACTTTAACACGATCTCATGAGGTCATATTTTCAACATTATTACAAGCAAGAGCAATTAATGTTGAGGGCTTTAAGTGAAGTAAGAATAACCTGACCTGACACATAAGGTGAAATTCTCCTTCCTCTGGTTCAATTCCAAAATCTCCAGAAGCCTCTAAAGGAACCTTGCCAAACCAGCCACTCGCATTGTGTAAAAATATACGTTGAGCCCGGAAACATAAGCTGGCAGATACATCCTACAAAAAAGGGGAGAGTGAATGATCTCCATCTGTCAGATAAAAATGATACAATGAATCGGCAGAAAAGTAAACTGGTACATACAGAAAATGAAGAAGGTGCATCAAATATTTGAAAAGTCAACCCAGTCACATCAAGTTGCCCATGAAGATTCGGGAAACTTTCTCCTTGTGACATGCATATGTGAACCTGCAACGTCAATACAGAACCAATTATAATAAAGCATACAAGAAGCACTGACTATGCTTTTGATAGCTTGCTTGGTGAGATCTGAAGGACTAATATGTATTATGTACATTGTATGTGTACCAACTATCGAGCAACAATGGGATCTGATGGGTAAAAGTGAAAAATGCACATGTAGAAACAAAGTGTCAGGTAAATCACCTCACCACTTGCTCTTCCTTCGTAGAATGCAATAGGAATTTCTAAAATTCTTTCAAAGAGCTGCACACCGCAAATAAATAAGCCTTACAGGTTAGTTGAACATAACAGATTCATTGTGCAATTTTTCTAGCCAGCCAAATTTAATATATACCTTACCGGAGCAAAGAGATTCGAAACTTTAAGATTGGCATGCCACTGCTGCTCCAATATGTCCACAAAAACATCTGTAGACAACCAGCCACCATCTTCAGATGTTACATCCGATCTCCACATCTTACAACTACCACCCAACTGTACATGCACACGATTGTAATTATTTTGGAACTTCACCTGCCCACTCGCACTCTCCATTTCTCTGTAAATATCAGAAAAATCACGAAAAGCTTGAGAGATTATTTATGTGATTACCTGAAGAAACATGATTTTTCTGGAGCACGTGTATTCTAAAGACACATATGTGTCAATAGTGAGGGTCTTTAATAATGGTATAAAACTGTTAATTACTATTTCACTTAGAAAGCTAAACAGCATGCATTGTTCAAATCAATACTACACTAATCCTTTCACCCCTGCCGCCATCACACATTCCAAATGTTACTTTTGTGCATCCCCCCCCCCAAAGGTAACATGCCAACCACAACCCACTCCAAGGTCTGAATGCATTATGAAATCAAAGAACACACAAAATGGTTCATTCCTGTAAGATTAAAGGAAAAAATACATTTTGGGCAATGCAATTGAACGCACAATTCCTGAAAGAGTGTAATTTCTTCAATTCGGTTGATTATCGTATCATGACATAGGAGTATACCTTTTTCACTCCAATAAAGGTTTTTATGAAAAGTCCCAACACAGCACACATTTATTCAACTCACCTTAACTAACATAAACATTTAAAATAAAACACTTCAAAAGTCCATATAAATTACTCTTTTGTTTCCAAAAATAACTAGAAAAACATCTAATAATCAGAAGTTTGAAAGTTTGAAGAAAAGAAGCCAATATTCATGTTTGGAAGAAACACAACAGCAACTTGGTTTATTCTATTGACAAAGCTAAACTGATGGCATGATTTCTTACAAATTATTTTCACATGTTCTTAGTGTCCCTTAGTTTCAGCTGGCCTCTAGACATTGAAATGGACGACCAATCTTAAGCTATGAACACTAAAACTATCATAAAAAATAACATCAGAAAGGAGTGAGATTTACCTTGGCTCGTTGTCACCATATGCAAGTAACATCAATGTTCCACCATTAAAATAAACAGAATCAAGAGTAATAGGAACCGAATTGTCAATTCCTGCTACGTTTTCCTTGTTAGCCCCTTCAACAAGTTCACCAACAATACCTTCAACTTTCGGGGCAAGATGTGACTTAACTTTTTGGATGGGACCAACTATTAAGAATGACCACAGATCTCCCATGCCCATGCCGTTATTGTAAGTTGTACCTTGGGAAGGCGGGCTTAACTGTTGTTTGGTTTCCACATCTTGATCTAAATTATAAAAAAATTCATAATTATTCATTACTATTAAACAATATATGAGATATATGCATGATTATGTTATATCAGAGAGGTCATAAATGAAGCCTATCTATGATTTGTGGAATGATTCCATGAGAATGTTTGCATATTAGTCTTTGGTCCTAATTAGGAGTCTTTGTCCCCACAAACCGGTCTCTAATAAAGTGGCAATCAACTTCAATATGTTTTGGCCACCTTGTAAGAATTTATTCTTGAAATCACTCTCAACTTTCTAGGACTCACTTAACCTATTTCATCTCACATGACATATCCCGGATAGCTCTATCCTGATACTCTGACTCATTTTGTGTCCTCTTCCGGATATTCTTATTGCCATTTAAAATGACAACTACAAGTAACATTTTACTTGATTCATAATACTATAGACAGTGAAAAGTACAAGTAATGGCTCATCACTTTGACAAAGAAAGAACTCAACTTGACAACGCATCAAACAAACCTTACCTCTACTCATTTATTATAGTTTAAATAAAAAAAATTTAAGACACCATAAGAATTTGAATACATGTTAGCCTACTTTTACCCGTTTCATGTCTAGCAACTTTTTATATAATTTACCAGATATCAAACAAATACAGCCTGATTGACCCATTTATATGAATGTGTTAAAATTGCCACCTATAGTTAGTAGTCACAATGAAAATAGTTGAGTTAGAATATAAATAACACACGTAACCGGTAGTCACCTTCCAGACGGGATTTGCTCTCAGAATCAGAGATGTCTGGGAGAAATAGATCAGAAGCACCATCTAGTACTGTCTGATTACAAGAATATTGTTCTCCAATCTGGTTGTCATTGTCAGTTAGGCTAGGATCCAGGAAGAATGCAAGTGCTGCTGATGCACTGTGCGCCAGAATTCTTTGTTTGGCAGCTATACCAACAGCAATCCCATTAACCAGTTTCCTTTTTTTATGCTTAAATGGACCAGGTGACCTCGTCCCTGCAATAGGTGTATTAACACCAAATGACTTTTCTAAACCTGCATGTTTCATATCATACTCTACACCAGCATCCATGCAGTGGTGATCTTGCCAAAGGAGTTTCTCATTCATCAAAAAAGAATTTTTTGTCACAACACCAGCACAATCACCTTCACCTTGTATTTCATTACTGGAGATAACATATCCTGTTTTGGCAGCCTCTAGAGCAGCAGCATCTCTTTCTCTATCCATACGGACTGCTGCTTCCTCTCGAGCAAGTCTCCTGGTTTTTGTACGGTTATCAATACCTTCTTCAGTGGACAAATGCTTCTGCAAAACCCCCCCATCAGTAAAGGGTATCCCTAACCAAGTATAATTTCTTTTCTGTGCAACCAACAAGGTAGGGTTACACAAAACAGCATCAATTACAATCTTTCCTCTCCTCAAACTAGAAAAGGGCTTGACACGTAATTTAAGCGTGGGGACCTCACCACATGAGAACTCTTCCTTATGAGGTCCAATAGAGCATGACTCCAATGTAATGCTTACAGGAGAAATGCTTCTCACTTTACCAAAATGAAGGTCGCGTTGGATATAATCGCTTAATGCCGTACAAACTGAAGGTAAAAGCTTTGATTCTACCAACGTCTTGGCTTTTAGCTGCCCATACCATAACAACAAGCACACCCCTGATATCACAGCACAAAATACCGAACACCTAAACACAAGCAAACCTTCCGCCGATAATGACCTAACGAGAGTCTTGTTCCTAGCGAAAGGCTCTTTCACAGATTTCACCACGAACCCACTTCTTAACCCAATATTCTTCCATAACATCTCAACATTCTCTCCACAAAACTGAATCCCATGAGATATCCAGTCATGTTTTTTGGCATGTGGAACACAAACTCTTCTAGGTGGTTTAAATTTGATAACTTTCGTATCTTTTCGCTTAAAATTGCATATAAAAGGTCCCCCAACAAACGGGTTATGTAGTCTACCGCTCATTATCTTCGCTTAAAACTCATGTCACAGCTTGCAGCTCAAACATTGGGGGACCAAGAACTTACTCTTAGCCCCCCTAACAAAGACACATAACAGTAACTAGCACAAACCATCAAAACCTGAGACAGAAAAAAAAACACCCAAATTCAAAAGTTATGTCTAACAATATCAATTAATAATTTAATACCCCAAAACACACAAAACTAATAACTGATAAACTAGATATAAACTAGGTCAAACATTCAAATGGAATGAATAACAGAAATGTTCAGAAGCAACAATTAATGGCAATAGTTTGACAGTTGTACAGATAACAAACAATTGAATGACAAGTATAGGGTTTATATCATAGAGAAAAGAAAGGTGCTTGAAACGAATGAACCATTGTGTGGTGCAAAACCAACCTGAAAGCAAAATTGGGGATCGGTAACGAAAGATTTTGATTTGATTAAACACGCAAAGGTGAAAGTGTCAAGCAAACATAGACGCCACAGAGTTTGTTCGTCGAGATGACGACCTAATACATAATAATAATCCTTATATAATATAGCAAAACATAAAAATCCTATGTGGCATGTTTTCATAGTTTTTAGCTTATGTGGCATAATTTGAGAGATTATCTCATAATAATGATTTTTCTATTTAAAATATGTATATGGAATTTATTATAATAAAACTAATTACATTTTTGGTCCCCTAATATTTTGGAAAATTATGAAAAATTTAAGAGTATTTATATTTTTAACCCTTTACTAAAAGGGGTATACGTGGGTCGGTTTATATTTGATAGGGTTTATAAATGAAACTTATTGATAAAGTAAATAATAATATACAATTAAAGACCTCAGTGTTTTATAAATATACATAACATTTTTATATGATTTTTTTAAAATAAACTACACCATAAAACTAAGTACTTTATTTTCTTTAATTTGAGTATAATATTGTTATACTAAAAATCTAATGTTTAAAAATTTATCATGTGTTCCGTTTTACCATGGTTTTGTCTCAAAACTGAATGGAACATTTATGAACATCTTTAAAAGCATCACTTGAATTGTATTCCCGAGCGTAGCGCGGGCACTAAACTAGTAATCTATACATATTAATAAAAGAAGGTTTTTATGCCACATGTCATTCATTGGAATAGGTTTCGGAACCATTTTCCCGCTCAAATTTATTTTAACTATAAAATCTTTCAATTCCATTCTATTATCAATTCTCAATTATTCCATATTTACGTTGCATATTTTTTGTAATGATTTAGACAATCTTTATTTTTTCCTTTTTATTCAATTATCAATTCTAAACGTTAGCAAATTACTACTGTCACATCCCGGCCCTGGGGGTGGGACGTAACGACTGACAATCAAAAACATAACAGCGGAACTAAGGCATTAATTATATTGAATCAAGTCATTATACATTATTATATTAGTAAAATGAAAGTGTCAATAAGCTATATCATAGAAGTGACTAATAATCTTTTAAAGTCTAGCATATCTTTTAGTTCTAAAAAAAATGTCTTCTATGTCCAACAAAGTCTTCTAGTGACTATCTCCAAATTGCTAGCAAACTCTAGCCCAAACACATATGCAATACTTCAACAATTGTTCCTGAAAAGCATGCTTAAAATACGTCAACACAAGGTTGGTGAGCATGTAGGTTTTACATAAAAATAATTTGTTCACATATATGATGCAATGAATAAATAGGCTCACAACCAAACCTAACGCCCCAAGTTCGTATTCCTGTCATATACAAACTTTGATAAACAAATAGTATAACACACGACCCCTTAAAGGCAGTCTCAGCTGGGCCTCCAACTGGTGCAGGGAAAACCCTAAGTAGCGCTACCTATACTATCCATCGGTTCCTCATCCGAACTAATGGTTGTGACAACTTATGGAGCAATTTCCCAAACGACAGAACACAAACATATAACCCATATTTATTCAAGCATCAAATAGTAATACACACATAAAAGTATGCTTTTCCCCCAAAAGGGTTAAAGATAAAGGGGCTACGTACTCACCGTTGATCCAAGATACGCAAAGTCCTAACATAAAATAGAAATTGGTCACATTTATATCCAATCAAGAAACAAATTTTCTAAACTATAGCTATATACCACATAAATTCACGAAATTTTATACCAAGTATGATATAATTATTTGGTTTTCACTGTAAAATTTCCAAATTTTTATATGTATTATGAGTTTTTATTATAAAAATATTATTAAATATAATTGTTACTAAAAATATATAAACTTTTGCAAAAATTATAAAATTTTTACAAAGTATTCCAAATATCAAATTAAAGTTACTGAAATTTTATAAACTTCCAGAATTGAACAGAACATAGAGTTTTTGATTTTTTTTTTTAACACAATTATCATACATATTTTTGAAATCATATCAAACAAACGAGTTAGCTTATGAAATTTAAATCGAAACTTCCCCATAATATTATAAACCTTCTGTAAATTTTTCGTAATTTTTGGTTGTCCAGAACGTCCGAACCATTTTTATGTTTATTTAAAATATATTTGTACAAATTTCATAAACTTATAAAAAAAATCAGTTTTCAAACTTTCTAAAATTTATTTAAATTATTATTAACACATAATAAATTATTACTAGAGTCATATTCATTCAAATATAAGTTAATCACTATTTCTTCTAATAGTTCTTGTAAAATTATCATTTTGGTAATTTAAAACAAGTATTTCAAATCTTTGTTCTTTAAAATTCTTTATGGCTACTATTTTTATTATTACTAAATTATATTATTTGAATGTAATAATTATTTTCATCAAACCATTTTGGGTTTATATATATATGGATGATCCATACATGTACATAGATCATAACAAAAAAATTAATTTTTAAATAAGAATCTAACCTTTCTTTAGCATTATAAGTTTAGAACTTTAAAGATAAACTTTAGCTTCTTAAATTCCTTATGTGAAGATGATGAAGGCTTGTGATGGTGATATTTGTAGTGTTGGATTATACATGGTGATGGATGTGGTGTATGTATAAATTGCCGTGAAAAAGAGATAGATAGTGAATGTATATATGGTTTTGGAAATGATGGTTATGTGGTTTTAAAGATGTTAAATAATGAATGCCTCTACATAGGCTTGATGAATTTGCAATATAGAGTGATGAGGTGGTTAGCTAGAGTTGAAGGTGTCAAAATTTAAAAAGAGATTGGTGTTTATAAATATTGAGGTGTCAACTAACCACAATGATTAAGTGTCCTTCTTATTTGATGTCATTGTGTGTGAGTTTTAAAGGGATATAATTTCTTATATACATATGTATGCTAGTAATAACAACATGAGCACATAATACTTCCACATCCAAAGTCACGTTTGATCACATAATGTTTTCAAAATAGTATTTCATACATAATATAACACTTATATTGCATAATCTTTCACATATAATAAATATCGTCTTGGTTAATATATTGTAGTTATATTATAGGAACAATTATGTAAGTTAGATAATAATCAAAAGTATTTTGGCGGGTTGTCACATCCTCCCCCCGTTAAAGGAATTTCGTCCCGAAATTCAGTCTCAGTGATAGTTATCTTTTTATAAAGATTTTGTTAGTTAAGCGGGTGTACTTACGTTTCATTAGGTCTTTCGTTTGTCAAAATAATTTGTCCTCGTCTAAGGTTCCATTTAACTTTTATAGTAAGACTACATCGTTGTTCTATATATCTTCTTAATGCGTCTCTCTATAATTACTATAACTTCTTTAACAAATACAATTTCTCATCTATAATTATTATTAAAAAAAAATTTTTTTGGTATTTAAATAAAAAGTACTAAATACTTGTAAATGTGTCTAATAAAAATGTATCATGACTATCTCTTATCTCATGTGGTAATTTGAATATATAATGTGTCGAACCAAATTTATACATTATCCGAAATGAACTAATACGTATAAAGCCTATTGTTACTTATTCTTTACTAATGTTATTGCAAAAAGGTTTATCAGAACATGTTTTAGACTTTTTTTTTTTTGGGATATATTTATATTTTAGAATGCATGGTCGTAAAACATACCAGTTTTATACTTTTGTTATTTATTATTATTATTATTTTTTTTTTAACACATACAAAAGTATCTCGTATTACATGTAATGGTTTATAGTTGAAATATAGTTTACAAGTAACACATATTAATTAATGCTTATAATATATTTTACAACTAGCATATAATGATTAGGTGTGCATGGATCACATAGCACATAATGATTAGATGTACTCGTTTCATCAATATTGGTAAACATATAGTTTGATTCATCATAAGTTTTAATAATAATTTTTTTTTATCATATATATATATATTTATTTATTATTAGTTCATAGAGATTCTATAGCCATTTTCAAGCAAAATCTCAAGAATGACTATCTACTAAGAATGATTCAGAGGTTGAATAATATGAGTTAAAATAAACTTCTCAAGTTTCCTAAAGGTTAGTCAAAACCAAGAATGATTCCCAATCATATATGATTAAAATCAGTATGAATTTAAACCAACTACGAGTTAATTAGTAAATAAGGTCTTTAGAATACCTAGATACATAGAACCATAGCTAGAAGTCTAATCTGAACATGAAGATTATATAGGTTGCGAAAATAAAGTTCATCATTTCAGATGTATAAATGAACATAAGAAACAACTAAACTCGATATTGGAAATCTCAGAAGTACGTATAGACAAAAGAGTTTAAGGAATATTCAAGTTGTTTAATGATTGTAGTCGTTGTAGAAGGACCAAGTAGTCGAGTAGTATCTAACTAAAAGATGGAAATTCTTAGATTGTTAATGAATTCATATTTTACACACTAAACTTGTGTATTAAGGTTTTTATGGTCATCTAAGTTGGAATTTTATCTTACAATAATTCATACAAAATTTGTAAAAGAATATACAAAGTTTTACTCCATAGTACAAGGGTTTAAGATTTTTTTTTTTTTTTTGTATTAGAATAACCAATATTTGTCATAGAATACATTTCAATAAATATAATTCTTTGTGATTGATTTGTAGAACGAGATGATTTTATATGGGTACTATTCTCATGATGTCTTAACTTTTTCTCTTATGTGAGATTTCTAAAAAATTTAGTTAACTAGAACTTTGATCTACAAGAGGAGTATTGATTATTGAGCTTATTATAAAGAATAAAATATGTCTGATTTTGGAAGAATAAGAAATATGTGTATAGAGGGTAATGTACCGTTCAAGTTAATTCAAACTTGGTTAATACTGAACGATGTTAATTATGCACATTGTCATCCAATAACTCTTTGATAATCGTTTTGATGTTCACATGGTATGGTTTACATATAGTACTTGGTGATTATTTTTCACATCGTATGCATATATTCCTTCTAAAATACCACTGCGCTTTTGATGTGACACTCTGGTCCACATAATCATGCATCCAAATCCATGTTTTCCTTCTTCTTTGTACCTTAGTACTTCTAAGGCAACATTTGTGATCTCATTTAAATTATTAAATTTCTACAAACACTTCTATTAGCTCCATCGTAACGACTTCAGATTCAATCCAACTTCTAGAATTCTCGTCATTGTTCTTCTAAAGATATTTTGTTATGTGTCATGATAATTGTTCTTTCATGAAAGAATTTGTTTTTGACCAAATTCAATCTTTCTAACAACCTGGTCGAGTAATTTGTAACACTTGAAAATGTGATATAATTTTTAGTTCGTCTTCAAATGTGGAATGTTAAAGAATTATTCTTTAGAGTTTAATATTTTCTAAGAAGGGTTCCTAAAAATAATACATGTGGTGTAAATCCTAATAGTCCATTATCTAATTTCTTGTCTATCACCTTATAGTCAGATAGTGGATAATTTCATAACTAAAAGTGTATATGCTTTTGTAGATGAGTATCTAAGAACTTGTTATTAACCACAATTCTAATAATTCTAGACCTCACTGCTAGTAACTTCTTAACAGGTCTTCTGTCGAAAATATGAAATCTTCAATTTCAGTTAAAGTTTGTCGTCACGTGAATCCTTCCTTGACATCACTACACTTAAGTGATATTTCCAGATTTTTCCTTCATACAGCTTCATATCCATGATTTAGTGTTTTATCACCTCCTCTTGGGTTATAATTCTAACTATAGTAAAGGGTTTTAACTAATATAGAAATGTTGTCTTCTGATGTTTTATCTTTACAAGTGATCTTTATGAAGTCATCCCTTACACCATATAGTTTAATCGGTTTAGCTTCACAGGATGGCGGATTAAGTAAGTGGGTATATTGCATAACTATTTTGTTATTCAAGAATTCACAGATAATGAGACTAATTCAAGGAACTACGTGCACCACTGATAGGAATATATATATATATATATGTATATATATATATATATTAAGGATATCGATAGATAGTCAATGAATGGTTGATGACAACGACATTCATTAGCATAATACGCTTGAAGTTGAAGTGTACTTGCAGTCGCAATAAACGACGGATTGAATCAATGATAAAGTTAAATGACCTTATCGTGACATTGACAAATGGGTATGTAGATGAGGTATGTGTCATTGGATATTAAAAGCTAGTAAGGATACTACAAATGTTATAATATTAATAGATATATAGATTTGTAGAAAGAAAAAGGAGTGATGAATCTTCAAGGATTTTGATCAAGTGAAGTTTCTTACCGTAGAAATATCTAATTTTTAAATTTTTTTTTTTTTCATATATTATATGATGTTTGTTAGGGAATTTACCTATTAGGCTTATTAGGCTACCAAAATGTGAAATACACCGTATGCTTAAAAAGTCATCGAAGCATTGGTTTAAGGAGATTATATCAAGATATGTGAGAATTGAACTTACGTAGGAGGACTTTATGATGATTTAGATCCAAATGATCAACTAAGTTGGAAACAAGGGAATGACAAACCTATAAACAAGAGTACTTGTCATCCAAGGATAATCCGATTGAAGAATTTCATGATGATTTGAAATAGGAAAAATCGACCAATCATTGAGAGTAAGAAATGATAGATTTTTAACCAATTTTATTATCGTAATGATAATAGATAAGAACACTACGTGTACAAATGTCAAATAAAATGTGAGAAAAGTGACTACTTCTATTCAAGTTTTGGAAAAGTCACTTATCAAATATTCATATTTTGATTTGTATTATTTGATTGTCAAGTATATGACAAATATTTTCTTATCTGAACTTAAGTTAATTAATCTCTTATGATAATGCTTTGAAGGTAATCCACACAATGGAGTATGCCAGAATTCATGTGTAGCTATAAATTCACCATTACGTTGCGCACCGTAATCGTCAATTTACCTTACATACTCATTCTAGTTTTTCTCCAATCGTATGGGTTTAGGTTTTATGTTCCAGTGCAATTATATTATTATACTTTTTCTTCAAAGAATCTTATATGTGTATAATTATTACGCTAATTTCAGCTATGATTATAGTCTAGACTTTCTAGACATATAGATATATGTCTTATGCCACATATAAAGCTATAAGGGACTAAAATCAAATAAAAGGCAATATATAGACACTAATCAATTATGGTAGACTATAAAAAAATATTTCTTTAGCATACTGCCATTAATGTTAACAACTTAACATCGTATAATGATGCATATTGTTTCCGATTAAAACGTATATTTCTTTCTTAATATTAAACATTTACATCATAGCACATAAACACATAATTATCCAAATCTTACTAATACTTAGTGCTCAAAACTTATATTAGCATATCTTACTAATAATACTACATGGTACATGATACAAGTTATGTGCACAATTAAAATAGTATAACACTCAAAATCAAATATTTTAATCATATCATATAAACGTATACTGAATTATGTCTCACTAATAGTTAACGATCAAGTTTCATGTATGTCATATCTAAAAAATCTACTCAATTGCACGTATACCTAAGAAAGTTTTACGTATTCACTATATTAATAATATCAAATGCTAAACCTTGTGGGCTAATGTCCTAGGGTCCATAAGTAAAAGCCTAGGTATCTCTAAAAAAATAGTTAAGATTATTATTATTAATATTAATTTTTTTATTATTAAATTTTAGGGAAACCTAATTCGCTAAAACCGCTAGCTCTGATACCAATCTGTCACATCCCGGCCCTGGGGGTGGGACGTAACGACTGACAATCAAAAACATAACAGCGGAACTAAGGCATTAATTATATTGAATCAAGTCATTATACATTATTATATTAGTAAAATGAAAGTGTCAATAAGCTATATCATAGAAGTGACTAATAATCTTTTAAAGTCTAGCATATCTTTTAGTTCTAAAAAAAATGTCTTCTATGTCCAACAAAGTCTTCTAGTGACTATCTCCAAATTGCTAGCAAACTCTAGCCCAAACACATATGCAATACTTCAACAATTGTTCCTGAAAAGCATGCTTAAAATACGTCAACACAAGGTTGGTGAGCATGTAGGTTTTACATAAAAATAATTTGTTCACATATATGATGCAATGAATAAATAGGCTCACAACCAAACCTAACGCCCCAAGTTCGTATTCCTGTCATATACAAACTTTGATAAACAAATAGTATAACACACGACCCCTTAAAGGCAGTCTCAGCTGGGCCTCCAACTGGTGCAGGGAAAACCCTAAGTAGCGCTACCTATACTATCCATCGGTTCCTCATCCGAACTAATGGTTGTGACAACTTATGGAGCAATTTCCCAAACGACAGAACACAAACATATAACCCATATTTATTCAAGCATCAAATAGTAATACACACATAAAAGTATGCTTTTCCCCCAAAAGGGTTAAAGATAAAGGGGCTACGTACTCACCGTTGATCCAAGATACGCAAAGTCCTAACATAAAATAGAAATTGGTCACATTTATATCCAATCAAGAAACAAATTTTCTAAACTATAGCTATATACCACATAAATTCACGAAATTTTATACCAAGTATGATATAATTATTTGGTTTTCACTGTAAAATTTCCAAATTTTTATATGTATTATGAGTTTTTATTATAAAAATATTATTAAATATAATTGTTACTAAAAATATATAAACTTTTGCAAAAATTATAAAATTTTTACAAAGTATTCCAAATATCAAATTAAAGTTACTGAAATTTTATAAACTTCCAGAATTGAACAGAACATAGAGTTTTTGATTTTTTTTTTTAACACAATTATCATACATATTTTTGAAATCATATCAAACAAACGAGTTAGCTTATGAAATTTAAATCGAAACTTCCCCATAATATTATAAACCTTCTGTAAATTTTTCGTAATTTTTGGTTGTCCAGAACGTCCGAACCATTTTTATGTTTATTTAAAATATATTTGTACAAATTTCATAAACTTATAAAAAAAATCAGTTTTCAAACTTTCTAAAATTTATTTAAATTATTATTAACACATAATAAATTATTACTAGAGTCATATTCATTCAAATATAAGTTAATCACTATTTCTTCTAATAGTTCTTGTAAAATTATCATTTTGGTAATTTAAAACAAGTATTTCAAATCTTTGTTCTTTAAAATTCTTTATGGCTACTATTTTTATTATTACTAAATTATATTATTTGAATGTAATAATTATTTTCATCAAACCATTTTGGGTTTATATATATATGGATGATCCATACATGTACATAGATCATAACAAAAAAATTAATTTTTAAATAAGAATCTAACCTTTCTTTAGCATTATAAGTTTAGAACTTTAAAGATAAACTTTAGCTTCTTAAATTCCTTATGTGAAGATGATGAAGGCTTGTGATGGTGATATTTGTAGTGTTGGATTATACATGGTGATGGATGTGGTGTATGTATAAATTGCCGTGAAAAAGAGATAGATAGTGAATGTATATATGGTTTTGGAAATGATGGTTATGTGGTTTTAAAGATGTTAAATAATGAATGCCTCTACATAGGCTTGATGAATTTGCAATATAGAGTGATGAGGTGGTTAGCTAGAGTTGAAGGTGTCAAAATTTAAAAAGAGATTGGTGTTTATAAATATTGAGGTGTCAACTAACCACAATGATTAAGTGTCCTTCTTATTTGATGTCATTGTGTGTGAGTTTTAAAGGGATATAATTTCTTATATACATATGTATGCTAGTAATAACAACATGAGCACATAATACTTCCACATCCAAAGTCACGTTTGATCACATAATGTTTTCAAAATAGTATTTCATACATAATATAACACTTATATTGCATAATCTTTCACATATAATAAATATCGTCTTGGTTAATATATTGTAGTTATATTATAGGAACAATTATGTAAGTTAGATAATAATCAAAAGTATTTTGGCGGGTTGTCACATCCTCCCCCCGTTAAAGGAATTTCGTCCCGAAATTCAGTCTCAGTGATAGTTATCTTTTTATAAAGATTTTGTTAGTTAAGCGGGTGTACTTACGTTTCATTAGGTCTTTCGTTTGTCAAAATAATTTGTCCTCGTCTAAGGTTCCATTTAACTTTTATAGTAAGACTACATCGTTGTTCTATATATCTTCTTAATGCGTCTCTCTATAATTACTATAACTTCTTTAACAAATACAATTTCTCATCTATAATTATTATTAAAAAAAATTTTTTTTGGTATTTAAATAAAAAGTACTAAATACTTGTAAATGTGTCTAATAAAAATGTATCATGACTATCTCTTATCTCATGTGGTAATTTGAATATATAATGTGTCGAACCAAATTTATACATTATCCGAAATGAACTAATACGTATAAAGCCTATTGTTACTTATTCTTTACTAATGTTATTGCAAAAAGGTTTATCAGAACATGTTTTAGACTTTTTTTTTTTGGGATATATTTATATTTTAGAATGCATGGTCGTAAAACATACCAGTTTTATACTTTTGTTATTTATTATTATTATTATTTTTTTTTTAACACATACAAAAGTATCTCGTATTACATGTAATGGTTTATAGTTGAAATATAGTTTACAAGTAACACATATTAATTAATGCTTATAATATATTTTACAACTAGCATATAATGATTAGGTGTGCATGGATCACATAGCACATAATGATTAGATGTACTCGTTTCATCAATATTGGTAAACATATAGTTTGATTCATCATAAGTTTTAATAATAATTTTTTTTTATCATATATATATATATTTATTTATTATTAGTTCATAGAGATTCTATAGCCATTTTCAAGCAAAATCTCAAGAATGACTATCTACTAAGAATGATTCAGAGGTTGAATAATATGAGTTAAAATAAACTTCTCAAGTTTCCTAAAGGTTAGTCAAAACCAAGAATGATTCCCAATCATATATGATTAAAATCAGTATGAATTTAAACCAACTACGAGTTAATTAGTAAATAAGGTCTTTAGAATACCTAGATACATAGAACCATAGCTAGAAGTCTAATCTGAACATGAAGATTATATAGGTTGCGAAAATAAAGTTCATCATTTCAGATGTATAAATGAACATAAGAAACAACTAAACTCGATATTGGAAATCTCAGAAGTACGTATAGACAAAAGAGTTTAAGGAATATTCAAGTTGTTTAATGATTGTAGTCGTTGTAGAAGGACCAAGTAGTCGAGTAGTATCTAACTAAAAGATGGAAATTCTTAGATTGTTAATGAATTCATATTTTACACACTAAACTTGTGTATTAAGGTTTTTATGGTCATCTAAGTTGGAATTTTATCTTACAATAATTCATACAAAATTTGTAAAAGAATATACAAAGTTTTACTCCATAGTACAAGGGTTTAAGATTTTTTTTTTTTTTTTGTATTAGAATAACCAATATTTGTCATAGAATACATTTCAATAAATATAATTCTTTGTGATTGATTTGTAGAACGAGATGATTTTATATGGGTACTATTCTCATGATGTCTTAACTTTTTCTCTTATGTGAGATTTCTAAAAAATTTAGTTAACTAGAACTTTGATCTACAAGAGGAGTATTGATTATTGAGCTTATTATAAAGAATAAAATATGTCTGATTTTGGAAGAATAAGAAATATGTGTATAGAGGGTAATGTACCGTTCAAGTTAATTCAAACTTGGTTAATACTGAACGATGTTAATTATGCACATTGTCATCCAATAACTCTTTGATAATCGTTTTGATGTTCACATGGTATGGTTTACATATAGTACTTGGTGATTATTTTTCACATCGTATGCATATATTCCTTCTAAAATACCACTGCGCTTTTGATGTGACACTCTGGTCCACATAATCATGCATCCAAATCCATGTTTTCCTTCTTCTTTGTACCTTAGTACTTCTAAGGCAACATTTGTGATCTCATTTAAATTATTAAATTTCTACAAACACTTCTATTAGCTCCATCGTAACGACTTCAGATTCAATCCAACTTCTAGAATTCTCGTCATTGTTCTTCTAAAGATATTTTGTTATGTGTCATGATAATTGTTCTTTCATGAAAGAATTTGTTTTTGACCAAATTCAATCTTTCTAACAACCTGGTCGAGTAATTTGTAACACTTGAAAATGTGATATAATTTTTAGTTCGTCTTCAAATGTGGAATGTTAAAGAATTATTCTTTAGAGTTTAATATTTTCTAAGAAGGGTTCCTAAAAATAATACATGTGGTGTAAATCCTAATAGTCCATTATCTAATTTCTTGTCTATCACCTTATAGTCAGATAGTGGATAATTTCATAACTAAAAGTGTATATGCTTTTGTAGATGAGTATCTAAGAACTTGTTATTAACCACAATTCTAATAATTCTAGACCTCACTGCTAGTAACTTCTTAACAGGTCTTCTGTCGAAAATATGAAATCTTCAATTTCAGTTAAAGTTTGTCGTCACGTGAATCCTTCCTTGACATCACTACACTTAAGTGATATTTCCAGATTTTTCCTTCATACAGCTTCATATCCATGATTTAGTGTTTTATCACCTCCTCTTGGGTTATAATTCTAACTATAGTAAAGGGTTTTAACTAATATAGAAATGTTGTCTTCTGATGTTTTATCTTTACAAGTGATCTTTATGAAGTCATCCCTTACACCATATAGTTTAATCGGTTTAGCTTCACAGGATGGCGGATTAAGTAAGTGGGTATATTGCATAACTATTTTGTTATTCAAGAATTCACAGATAATGAGACTAATTCAAGGAACTACGTGCACCACTGATAGGAATATATATATATATATATGTATATATATATATATATTAAGGATATCGATAGATAGTCAATGAATGGTTGATGACAACGACATTCATTAGCATAATACGCTTGAAGTTGAAGTGTACTTGCAGTCGCAATAAACGACGGATTGAATCAATGATAAAGTTAAATGACCTTATCGTGACATTGACAAATGGGTATGTAGATGAGGTATGTGTCATTGGATATTAAAAGCTAGTAAGGATACTACAAATGTTATAATATTAATAGATATATAGATTTGTAGAAAGAAAAAGGAGTGATGAATCTTCAAGGATTTTGATCAAGTGAAGTTTCTTACCGTAGAAATATCTAATTTTTAAATTTTTTTTTTTTTCATATATTATATGATGTTTGTTAGGGAATTTACCTATTAGGCTTATTAGGCTACCAAAATGTGAAATACACCGTATGCTTAAAAAGTCATCGAAGCATTGGTTTAAGGAGATTATATCAAGATATGTGAGAATTGAACTTACGTAGGAGGACTTTATGATGATTTAGATCCAAATGATCAACTAAGTTGGAAACAAGGGAATGACAAACCTATAAACAAGAGTACTTGTCATCCAAGGATAATCCGATTGAAGAATTTCATGATGATTTGAAATAGGAAAAATCGACCAATCATTGAGAGTAAGAAATGATAGATTTTTAACCAATTTTATTATCGTAATGATAATAGATAAGAACACTACGTGTACAAATGTCAAATAAAAGGTGAGAAAAGTGACTACTTCTATTCAAGTTTTGGAAAAGTCACTTATCAAATATTCATATTTTGATTTGTATTATTTGATTGTCAAGTATATGACAAATATTTTCTTATCTGAACTTAAGTTAATTAATCTCTTATGATAATGCTTTGAAGGTAATCCACACAATGGAGTATGCCAGAATTCATGTGTAGCTATAAATTCACCATTACGTTGCGCACCGTAATCGTCAATTTACCTTACATACTCATTCTAGTTTTTCTCCAATCGTATGGGTTTAGGTTTTATGTTCCAGTGCAATTATATTATTATACTTTTTCTTCAAAGAATCTTATATGTGTATAATTATTACGCTAATTTCAGCTATGATTATAGTCTAGACTTTCTAGACATATAGATATATGTCTTATGCCACATATAAAGCTATAAGGGACTAAAATCAAATAAAAGGCAATATATAGACACTAATCAATTATGGTAGACTATAAAAAAATATTTCTTTAGCATACTGCCATTAATGTTAACAACTTAACATCGTATAATGATGCATATTGTTTCCGATTAAAACGTATATTTCTTTCTTAATATTAAACATTTACATCATAGCACATAAACACATAATTATCCAAATCTTACTAATACTTAGTGCTCAAAACTTATATTAGCATATCTTACTAATAATACTACATGGTACATGATACAAGTTATGTGCACAATTAAAATAGTATAACACTCAAAATCAAATATTTTAATCATATCATATAAACGTATACTGAATTATGTCTCACTAATAGTTAACGATCAAGTTTCATGTATGTCATATCTAAAAAATCTACTCAATTGCACGTATACCTAAGAAAGTTTTACGTATTCACTATATTAATAATATCAAATGCTAAACCTTGTGGGCTAATGTCCTAGGGTCCATAAGTAAAAGCCTAGGTATCTCTAAAAAAATAGTTAAGATTATTATTATTAATATTAATTTTTTTATTATTAAATTTTAGGGAAACCTAATTCGCTAAAACCGCTAGCTCTGATACCAATCTGTCACATCCCGGCCCTGGGGGTGGGACGTAACGACTGACAATCAAAAACATAACAGCGGAACTAAGGCATTAATTATATTGAATCAAGTCATTATACATTATTATATTAGTAAAATGAAAGTGTCAATAAGCTATATCATAGAAGTGACTAATAATCTTTTAAAGTCTAGCATATCTTTTAGTTCTAAAAAAAATGTCTTCTATGTCCAACAAAGTCTTCTAGTGACTATCTCCAAATTGCTAGCAAACTCTAGCCCAAACACATATGCAATACTTCAACAATTGTTCCTGAAAAGCATGCTTAAAATACGTCAACACAAGGTTGGTGAGCATGTAGGTTTTACATAAAAATAATTTGTTCACATATATGATGCAATGAATAAATAGGCTCACAACCAAACCTAACGCCCCAAGTTCGTATTCCTGTCATATACAAACTTTGATAAACAAATAGTATAACACACGACCCCTTAAAGGCAGTCTCAGCTGGGCCTCCAACTGGTGCAGGGAAAACCCTAAGTAGCGCTACCTATACTATCCATCGGTTCCTCATCCGAACTAATGGTTGTGACAACTTATGGAGCAATTTCCCAAACGACAGAACACAAACATATAACCCATATTTATTCAAGCATCAAATAGTAATACACACATAAAAGTATGCTTTTCCCCCAAAAGGGTTAAAGATAAAGGGGCTACGTACTCACCGTTGATCCAAGATACGCAAAGTCCTAACATAAAATAGAAATTGGTCACATTTATATCCAATCAAGAAACAAATTTTCTAAACTATAGCTATATACCACATAAATTCACGAAATTTTATACCAAGTATGATATAATTATTTGGTTTTCACTGTAAAATTTCCAAATTTTTATATGTATTATGAGTTTTTATTATAAAAATATTATTAAATATAATTGTTACTAAAAATATATAAACTTTTGCAAAAATTATAAAATTTTTACAAAGTATTCCAAATATCAAATTAAAGTTACTGAAATTTTATAAACTTCCAGAATTGAACAGAACATAGAGTTTTTGATTTTTTTTTTAACACAATTATCATACATATTTTTGAAATCATATCAAACAAACGAGTTAGCTTATGAAATTTAAATCGAAACTTCCCCATAATATTATAAACCTTCTGTAAATTTTTCGTAATTTTTGGTTGTCCAGAACGTCCGAACCATTTTTATGTTTATTTAAAATATATTTGTACAAATTTCATAAACTTATAAAAAAAATCAGTTTTCAAACTTTCTAAAATTTATTTAAATTATTATTAACACATAATAAATTATTACTAGAGTCATATTCATTCAAATATAAGTTAATCACTATTTCTTCTAATAGTTCTTGTAAAATTATCATTTTGGTAATTTAAAACAAGTATTTCAAATCTTTGTTCTTTAAAATTCTTTATGGCTACTATTTTTATTATTACTAAATTATATTATTTGAATGTAATAATTATTTTCATCAAACCATTTTGGGTTTATATATATATGGATGATCCATACATGTACATAGATCATAACAAAAAAATTAATTTTTAAATAAGAATCTAACCTTTCTTTAGCATTATAAGTTTAGAACTTTAAAGATAAACTTTAGCTTCTTAAATTCCTTATGTGAAGATGATGAAGGCTTGTGATGGTGATATTTGTAGTGTTGGATTATACATGGTGATGGATGTGGTGTATGTATAAATTGCCGTGAAAAAGAGATAGATAGTGAATGTATATATGGTTTTGGAAATGATGGTTATGTGGTTTTAAAGATGTTAAATAATGAATGCCTCTACATAGGCTTGATGAATTTGCAATATAGAGTGATGAGGTGGTTAGCTAGAGTTGAAGGTGTCAAAATTTAAAAAGAGATTGGTGTTTATAAATATTGAGGTGTCAACTAACCACAATGATTAAGTGTCCTTCTTATTTGATGTCATTGTGTGTGAGTTTTAAAGGGATATAATTTCTTATATACATATGTATGCTAGTAATAACAACATGAGCACATAATACTTCCACATCCAAAGTCACGTTTGATCACATAATGTTTTCAAAATAGTATTTCATACATAATATAACACTTATATTGCATAATCTTTCACATATAATAAATATCGTCTTGGTTAATATATTGTAGTTATATTATAGGAACAATTATGTAAGTTAGATAATAATCAAAAGTATTTTGGCGGGTTGTCACATTTTTCATTGGTATTGGATTATTTCTTTTAACATTAATGGCTTCTAAATTCTCAAAACCATACTGCATATAAACTTTTTTTTATCAATTTTCAAGATTAGATTTTTTTTCCAGGTTGATTACGATAAAGTTAAGAAATATACTTTCATAACGTATTCCCATAAATTCATTAGTCTAGTTATTTTGTTTATCCTCACAATAGCCTATGCCTAAATTTTACGAATGAGATAACTTCACAATATATAATATCTGTATAAATATTTACAAGCAATCAAGGGCATTAACAACACTCGTTTGTTGTTATCTAACTAATATCGAAAGCTAACGTCTTTATATACGAGGGGATAAATTGCCCATCATCTTCAACAAAGTAACCAAACCGAGTTATAAAGTACATATCTCATCAAATCATAAATCAAATGGAGATTTTGAAGGTATATAACAGGATACAGGGAAAACAAAGAAGATAATTTTACAGAAGTAGATAAGAGGCAGTGACGGATCTAGAAGAAACATTCAGGGGTAGCGGAAAATTGATTTTTTGGACTTAAAGGTATACCGACACATAAAACGGAGAGGAAAATTAAAATTTTACACTAATCTTACACTTCGCCGGAAAAGTTGAGGGGTAGCGGCCGCTACCCCTCCTTCTCAAATACATCCGTCCCTAATAAGAGGCGATGACGATATTAAGAGATGGCCGGTGACGAGAATCGAGACAAAAAAGACACTGAATGCGAACACATACTTAAGCAATTTGAGTTTAATTAGTTTCAACATAAATGTATTTTTTAATTCATGTAAACATATATATTTTAGTCATTCAGTAAAAATGTAAAATGCATAAGTGATACTCTAATACTAGCAAAACAACACGCACCATCATAAAAACTAACGATCGTAACCGTAATCATCCAACACTCACACAGACTGAAACGACAATAAAGCAAAACGCGTAATGTCAAAAGTACAATGATCATAACCGAAATCATTAGACTCTCATAAAAAATACAATATGGATATACTTTAACAGTTAAGAGTTGAATTTCAAAATAAATAAATACACACCATAGGCAGTGTTGATCCAAGGGCGGTTGTGTACTCCACGTGGCATTTTGCTGTAATAAACATAAATCCAAAATCCCCCCTTTTTCCTCTCATAAAACAAGCCCTAGCCATTTCTCTCTCTCTCTGGTAAAAAAAAGAACATATATATTAAATAAAAAAAGGTTAAAATTCAACAGCAAGCAAATGATCTTCAATTAGGGTTTCGAATCACAGGTCTGTGTTTTTGGGCGTATCGATTTCTCTGCTTCAATCACCCAATTGAGGTTCTGATCTTCATCGTTTCGATCGATCTTATCCATGAAAGGTACGAATGCAACGATACATACTTCGTCTTCTTTTTATCAGATTGACTGTATCTGTGTATGATTTTTTTGTTCCGTTTCGTTTTTGTTTTTTCTGTGTGAAATGCTTATGGTTTTTGGTTTGTGTTGTGTGAATTTGTGGTAAACAGATCTGGAAGTGGGTTTAAGTTGTGCGTGATGGGATAGATGAATTGGGGATTTTCGTGTGGGGCGTTGAAATTGAGGTATTGTTGATGGAGATTAGTGTAGGAGAGAGTAAAACTAAGTCTTTGGATCTTAAAACATTGTATAAATCGGAGGTTGGTAACAGCAAAGGGGGTTCTGTCAAGAAGGAAAAGAGCAGCTGGTTGGGAAATGGTGAGGGAGCCGAGACGAAGAAACGGAAGAACAGGAAAGAGGTGACTGTTGGTAGTTTTGAGGATCTGACAAATAGTAAAAAGATTAGGCATAGTGTAGACGGTGTTGAAGTTGACGGGGATGATAACTGCTCTTCTAGGTCGTCTTCGGGGATTGGTCAGAAGATAAATGGTGATAGTGCCGTTGGCTTAAGTATTGGTGGTGATAGCCATGGTGTACCTATTCCGAAGCGACCACGTGGAGCAGGTGGACGGAGTAAGTTTGCTAAGGGGTGTCTTTCGACTCCAACTGATTCTGTGGAAAAAGTTGCCAAGTTAACGACTGAGGTGAAAGAAGTTGTGCAGATAGAAGTTTCTGGCAGTGGTGACAGCTCTGCACCAGAGATTAAGTTAAATGGGAAGATTGGGATTAAGTCTAGAACAAAGGAGAATCAAGTTGTTGGATCTAAAGGTAACCCAAAGCAGGGGTCTGCCTCAGCCTGTCATGCAAAGAGTGACGGTGGAGACTTGATTAAGTCGGTTGGTTCATTGGCATCCAAAGATGAAGTTGCCCAGCTAAAATACGAGATCAAGGAGATTTCACAGAACAAAGTTTCTGGTATAGTAGATGATGCACCCATAAGCAGTAGCTCATTGGGTTCTAGAGATGAAGCTTCCAAATTAAAAACACATGAGACGAAGGAAATTTCACAGAACGAGGAGCAGATGGGTAAGTTAAACAAAAACTCTAAGAGAAATAATGCCAAGAACACAGAAATAGATGGTTCAGATGGAGATCAAAAGCCAAAGGAAGATCCAGCAGTAGTTGATTCATTTCATCTTGCAAAGGGGAAAGGTACTGATCTGGTTTTGAATCATAAAGATTCATCTTCTAAAAGAAATAGCAGCAACCGTAAGAAAAGAAAGAGGCGGACAGGATCAAGCATTGAGACTGCTGCAAAGAAGGTTGAGTCATCAGCAGTTGACCTTGATCCTGATGATGATCTTGAACAAAATGCAGCAAGGATGCTGTCGTCTCGTTTTGACCCTAGTTGTACTGGATTTGCTTTAAAAAACACAAAATTGGCTTTGTTGTCTTCGAATGAGGTTGAGGAGGAAAAACCTTCTGGTAGTGAAGGGCCAATGGCTGCTTCTGCTGAGGCTCAAGACAGAGTATTACGCCCCAGGAGACATCATAAAGGCAAGGGCACCTCTAGAAAGAGGCGGCATTTCTATGATATACATTCTGATAACATGGATGCTCTCTGGTTCATCAACAGGAAGATTAAGATCTTCTGGCCTCTGGATGAAAGTTGGTACTATGGCCTGGTAAATGATTACGACGCTGAAAAAAATCTCCATCATATAAAATATGATGATCGGGATGAAGAATGGATCAGCCTAGAAAATGAGAGATTTAAACTATTGCTTCTTCCAAGTGAACTGCCACGTAAGCCGAACAGTTCACACTATACCACCCCCTTAAATGGAAGCATGCCTGCCCACATTATGGATGAGGCTTTCATGGAATCAGAGCCAATCATCTCATGGTTGGCTCATCATCGAGCGAAATCATCCACTTCTTTCTTGTTGAGAAAGAAAAATACTTCACAACATGTGTGTACCATGTTGGGAAGAGAATCTGACAAGCTGAATTGCACTTCTGGTTTTCTTAGCACATCAGTCAAAGATGATAGAAGTAATACTGGCAGTGAAGAAGGACACTTACCTATTGTTTATGTCCGGAGGCGGCGTTACCACAGGTTTAATGATACTGCAGCAGCAACAGAACCCTGGTCCCTGAATAATGCATCATGTGTGTTGAAGTTAGATACAACACAGCCATTGTTACAATGTAAAAAGTTTGAGATATGCATTCCACTCTGGCCTATGCTTACATACTATGTCCTTGGCGTGGATAAATTATGGCTGCTTCAGAGTGTTTTTTTGCTTCAGTTTGGCACCGTGGTTACCATGTGGCCTACTGTTTTCTTGGAGATTCTGTTTGTTGATAATATTGTCGGATTGAGGCTTTTTCTCTTTAAAGGTTATTTAAAGCAAGCTGTCGCCTTCATTTTTCTAGTCATGAAAATGTTTTGTGAACCTGAGAAGGATGAGTCTATCAACCATCAAGTTCCAGTCACGTCAATAAGATTCAAGCTTTCTTTCTTTCACAATTTCAGAAACCACAAGATTTTTGCATGTTTTAGTTTCTCAAAACTGAGAGATTTTGTTTGGCAGTACCTTGATTCTGAGCTCAAGCCACATTGTTCAATCTCAAAACACCTGTCTCTTTCTGAATGCACATATGACAACATTAAATTACTGGAGGCTGTAACACAAACAACACATATACCCTCTACTGCTCAAACTGAGGTAATGGTTCTTGTCTATGTCATACTATGTTTGATGATTTGGTTTTATTCGTAGCATTCGTGACAGTGTCAACCAAGTAACGGGCCATGCTTCACTTTGCAACATTTTTTAAAACCAAGGAAACATTACTTTAAAGAAGTTCAAAGATAAACACTTAAACAGACATTTATTACTTTTGTTTCTTAGACCCACATAAGTAAGGATAAACACTTGAACATTGTTTGCTAGTGCTGTAATGGAAAAATGCAAAACAGCAATCAAGCAAAGATGCAAAAGATGGCTAGCATTTCACCATTGATTGTTTGCCAAGTTTAATTTATGTGATACTTAGGAAGATTAAGGCTCTGTGATTAGACACTAGTAACACATGCTATAAGAAGGAAAAATAACACTAGCGCCAGGAAAACATTATATCGGTAATAACAAATTGAAGTTACATCTGAATAAGTAATAACAAATTGAAGTTAGAAATTAAGGGGACAACAGATAAATGATTTTACATGTTAAGTGATCTTTACAGAGAATACAAATATGCTAAGGCCAGGAGCTGAGTAAGGAGTAGTGTTGTTTTTTGTGATTGAAGATTTGACAGAACATGTGTTGAACATGTGATGAAAGTCCGGAAACACTATCGGCATGCTTGTAGTTAGGGCTTGAGCCTATTCTTCAGTTGTATACATATTACATAATGTGTGTTTGCGCGCACGCTGTATGGTTGAGAAAACGATTTCACTGGTATCAACTTATAGTATACTTACGGTTATGATTTTAGTTTCATCAAGATGGTCCAAACAACAGTTTCACTACCCTGCAGTTTTAGTTTCAAGAATTAGCCTCATGACACCTTGAGATTTAGACTTGCTCAAACGCTCTGCAAACATCAGCAAGAATGTTCTATTGCATATAAATGAAAAGTGGACTTTTAGGCTTGAAAAATGTTTTAAGATAGTTGCTTATTTGCCTTTTTTAAAATTTGAATTTAATATGAAGATAGATTACTCATCATGATATTTCTATCTTGCAGGTTTTCCGTAAGAAGTCAAATCGTGGTAGCGCTCCCTTGTTTAGTAGTTCTAGATTATCCAAGCCTTTACCTGGGTTTCAAACGATTTACAGTTTGACACATGGAAACATTCCTCCATTTGCTCTTTCATTTACAGCAGCCCCAAATTTGTTTCTTAGCCTACATCTCAAGCTTTTGTTGGAACGTAGTGTCAGTCTTACAGCAGCAGACAATGACGACGGCGATGATGATGATGATTGTAGTCAGTTTGAGATATCTTCGGAAAGCTCTTCTTCTAAGAGTAGTAGTCACGAGGCAGTTTTTTCTCGTGAGTCACATCATGCTGCCATTGATGGAAGGGGAAGAAAGTCATCCACACTTGTTTCTGATGCGATTTTTAATGAAGCTGCTGTAAGTTCACAAGGTGATAATCGACTGTCAAGACAGTTCAAAGATATTAGTGTTGAAATTCCGACATCAGCTGAAGTTTACAGGGCCCAACAGCAACACATGTCTGACCTCAGTTGGAATTTAAGCGATGGCATCATTTGTAGCCCCAACCAGCATTCTACAGTCCCTAAAAGAAGTTTGTGGCATCATGGCAAACCGTTTGGAGATCCATGGGGCGATGGAAAGGCGGATTTTTTTGGGAATGGGCCTAAGAAGCCAAGGACTCAGGTCCAGTACACATTGCCTTTTTCTAACAAGAATAAAGGCCATAATAATCTTCCTTACCAGAGAATTAGGAAAACAAATGATAAGAAAACATTACCATCATCACCAGACACTGTTACTGCAAAAGGTGGTGGCCCAGGGAGAAACCTCGAGTTGGTGACTTGTGATGCAAATATCTTGATCAACGGTGGGGACAAAGGGTGGAGAGAACGTGGGGCGCGGGTTTTCTTGGAAGCTGATCAGCAGAAAGAGTGGAAACTTGCAGTAAAATGTAGCGGTGAGTTAAGGTATGCATATAAGGTGCATCAAGATTTGCAGCCTGGGTCAACGAACCGTTACACCCATGCTATGATGTGGAAAGGAGGGAAGGACTGGGCACTTGAGTTCCCAGAGAGGAGTCAATGGTTTGTTTTCAAAGAGATGCACGAGGAGTGTCACAATAGGAACATACGGGCAGCATCCATAAAAAACATTCCTATTCCTGGTGTTCGCTTGATTGAGATTGATGACTATCACCAAAAAGAAGAATGTTTCACCCGTACACCCTGGTACTTGCGGCAGGTTAGAGATGATGTTGAAATGGCCATGGATGCCTCACATGTTATGTATGACATGGACAGCGAAGATGAAGAATGGGTTTGTAGGAGCAGGAGTGAAGGGGACGATGAAAATATCATCTCTGATGAGCTTTTCGAGAAGGTGATGGATATGTTGGAGAAAGTTTCTTATGCTCAGAAGCGTGATCATTTTACTTCTGGAGAAATTGATGAACTCATTGCTAGAGTAACTCCCATGGAAGTCGCAAAATCCATCTATGACCATTGGCAGGATAAAAGGCAAAGGAAGGGCATGCCTTTACTCAGACAACTCCAGGTTTGTCATGCCCCATATAGATATATATTCACTCTGATGTTTTTTTCTTTTATCAGTCTCCTTTTACGAAATCAGCAAAATCCATCTATGACCACAAAAGTTTTCTTACAATGTTATTGCATTGTGTATCTGTGCTTTTGTTAAAATTAATTTGCTTGCTTTTTTCACCTGAATAAGTTAAGCATTTTTTGGTAGTTGTTTATGGTAATGTTCTTCTCTATAGTTTTTTTCCCTGCAGTAGATTCAGCTAACCTTACTTGGTCTCTAATGTGTTCTCTAGGCTGTCAAGTTTTCTGGCCTGATAACCATGGTTTGGGCTTTTAGCTTGTTTTACCTGATCTGAAATCTTATAAGTTTTCAGCTGTTTCTATATGATTTCAAGAAGTTTAGGGACTATTTAAGGTGCTTAAGGTTTATTTAGGGGCAATATAGGTATCACAGAAAGTTATGTGTTCATTTTACAAATCATAGTCTAATTTTTCAAAAAGTTAGGATTCATTGCTCAAAATTTGAAAGTTAAGGGTTCGATTTCAGAGTTCCTGGTGGTTGTTTTTTGCATGTCACTAGAAGTTTAAGTGTTAAGGAATGTTTTGTGATTTCACAAAATTAATCGTTTTTTTGTGAAATTAAAATGTTAAAGGATTGTTTTGAAAGTTTACTCGAGCCCTTTAGTTGTAAAGTCTTGTTCATTCGTGTACTTTCTCAGGGTACACTCATGGTGGCAGCTGATTTTATGTAGATTCTCTTTTGTAGTTTCTATATTGAGTTTTATTGCATCAGTCAAGATGAGAAAAAAAATCTATAGCATTTATTTGCAGTAGCACCTTTTCCGGCTCCCATTATGTGCTGTCTTGATAAAATAAAAATGAGGTCTATTAAAAGTAAGTAATAATCAAACCATCATTGTTTGTATTTTGACCTAAATGACTTTGAAAACGATGTCTACGTATCTAGATTTTCACATTTAAATGTCCTTTAGGAGGGAATCAGGAAATTAAGGAATCCAGACTTATTGCGTATGTTTCTTTTGTTTCATATTTTTTGTGTTATTTTTAGTTTAGGGGGCTTTTGGTTCGTTGCAAGGCACATTTTGCCGTCTTGAGGCACTCCTTTCGTACGAGGGAAGGTTATGTGCATTAGGATGTTGTACACATAGCTTTTTAGGTTGTATACTTATTTGTGGCAAATTTTTGGGCCTCGGTGCTTAAAACACTAGAAATATTAAGATGCTACATATTGTGCCTCACGTAGGGAAAGCGTTGCGCTTGTTCCTCTTTCTTTTTTAAAATCAAGGTTATGATTAGGGTTTAGTAAATATAAAATGTTTAACATCAACACAAAGAGCAAACATCACCGCAAAAGGACACGTGGCATCAATAACAGGTATATTATGTGTAAATTAACAAGTATTAAAAAGCTAATGCTACATGGCAATGAAGTAATAAGCTAATAAATAACTAGCAATGGATGCAATGGTAATTATTCATACTGAATATAATAGGGATAGCAAGTAAATGTTTAAAGTAACAAACTGTGGGTAAATTGTTCTCTAATAACTATATTAAAAAACCCTTTGAATACAAGAAATGGATTCAGTTTTCTTATTATTAAGCTAAATATTGTATATCTTTTTTTGTACAGCAAAGTGCGCAATTGCTAACAGTTGAAGTGAGGATAATTAGAGTAAAAAGTAGGCCGATAGGTCTTAAATGCGAAAAGTCACAAAGAATATTCATGGGCTTAGTAATAGAAAATAATTGCCTATCTTGTCTTTTCAAGAATATATATGCATTGTTTGCTTTAGGTGGTTACATAATTAAAACATAAGCACTACTCACAAGCATTTATTAGTTAGGGAATAAAGGATGATGATGAAATTTCTTCCATTACAGCCCCTAGTTTATGCCATTCTCTACATATTTGCTTCTACCTTGTTATATATACATGCATACATACATGAATATATAAAAAAGGTAGCAACAAATATGTAGAGAATGGCGTAAACTAGGAATTTACGACGGAGTGCTTTTTATGGGAGTTTTCTTCCACTTCAAACCTGCCTAGTGTAGAGCCTACCTTTTTTAGCGGATCAAAGTGTGCATGCCATTCTCTACATATTTGTTGCTACCTTGTTATGTATGTGTGTATGCATGCATCTTAATTGTGTATTTCGGCTCTTTATTCCGACGGAATTCTATTTATGGGAGTTTTCTATCATGAGAAACGTGCCTAGTCTAGTGACTATCTTTTATGCTGGATCAAAGTTTTGTGTGTGCCATTCTCTACATATTTGTTGCTACCTTGCTATATATGTATGTATGCATTTTAGAAGCGTATTATGGTTGTCGTTATTCCGACGGAATGCTCTTTTAGGAGTTTTTTTAATCACGAGAAGCCTGCCTAGTCTTGAGTCTACCTTTTTTACTGGATCCAAGCGTCGTGCATGCCATTCCTTACATATTTGCTGCTACTTCGTTACATATGTCTGTATGCATCTTAGAAGCAATTATGGCTGTCTTTATTCCGACGGAATGCTCTTTATGGGAGTTTTCTTTCATGAGAAACCTGCCTATTATAGAGGCTACCTTTTTTACTGGATCAAAGTGTTGTGCATGCCATTCGTTACATATTTGCTGTTACTGTCTTATATATGTATGTATGCATCTTAGAAGCGAATTGTGGCTGTCTTTATTCCGACGGAATGCTCTTTTTGAGAGTTTTTTTTATCATGAGAAACTTGCCTAGTATAGAGGCTACCTTTTTTACTGGATCAAAGTGCTGTGCATGCCATTCTTTACATATTTTCTGTTACCGTGAAATATGTATGTATGCATCTTATAAGCGAATTACGGTTGGCTTTATTCCGACGGAATGCTCTTCATGAGAGTTTTCTATCATGAGAGACTTGCCTAGTATAGAGGCTGCCTTTTTTTACTGGGTCAACGTGTCGTGCGTTCCATTATTTGTATATTTGCTGCTACCTTGTTATATATGTGTGTATGCATGCATCTTAGAAACATATTACGGTAGTTGTTATTCCGACATATCATAGTGTTGTGCTTAATTATGAGAGTTTCCTATCATGAGAAACCTGCCTAGCCTAGAGGCTACCTTTTTACTGGATCAAATTGTTGTGCTGAATCATGGGTAGCTAAGGGTTTTTTTAATATCTAAAATGATGTTTCTATTTCTGTTTGGAAATAACTATTATCTAATCAGATTTTGTTGATATTTTGCTCTTTATTATCAGCCTCCGTTGTGGGAAAAGTATCAGCAAATATGCAGAGAATGGGAAAAACTAAAGCCCAAATCGTCAACAGGTCCGGGCAGTGGATCCCAGGAGAAGGTGTCTGCAGCAACCGGAGATAAACCACCTATGTTTGCTTTCTGTTTGAAGCCACGTGGGCTAGAATTGCTCAACAAGGGTTCTAAACACAGGCCGCACAAGAAAATTTCTCTTTCTGGCCACAACCTAGGAGATCATGATACTCATCATTCTTCTGGTAAGCTAATATTTTTACACTCTTCACTATCTATCCGTATCCTTCTTTATTTTGTCTAACATTAGAGCGCTCGGTTTTGATCGGTTAACTTCTGAATGGGGTTGATATGGAGCAAATAAAAACCTAGAAAGGAGAACCAGTGAAATAGTCCAAAGTCTATTATTCTTCTAACGTATATATATTGTTGTATTGATAATCTTTTAATCTTAAATTAACACATGAACTTTTTATAAAATATGGACCTAAAAGCTGTGTTTTAACAAACTCAAGTTATGTTCAAGTGCGTCTAATAGTTTCTTGATAGCCTTTTATTCTGTTGTAAAATTTGATTTGTAGGTAGAAGAGTACATACATATGGTTTTGGAGATGAGAGGGCAGAATCTTCAGATGTATCTCCACTGCTAGTTACTAAGACATACTCACCAAGGGACGCTTTAGTACCAGGACATTTTTCTTTGGACGGTGGCGATGTGTCTGACTGGAATCACCAACAAATGAGAATCCAAAGCTCCAAGAATGTTAGGACACTTGTGTCACCAAAATCGGCTTTGTTACGGAAGTCGTCAGTGAAGAGAAACAACAGTAAGAAGTTTGGGTCTGGGGATTGGCATAACCACCAACCGAGTCCTTATAGGATGCAACCACAACTAGTGTTAGGTGGGTCTGATCTTGATGAGTTTAGACTGCGGGATGCTTCTAGTGCTGCAAAGCATGCGCGTAATATGGCTAAGCTGAAGAGGGAGAGAGCTCAGAAACTTATGTTGAGTGCTGACCTGGCTATTCATAAGGCCGTCTCCGCTCTAATGACAGCTGAAGCAATCAAAGCTTCTTGTACAGGCGACAACTATGATGATGGTGATGATGAGTCAACAGGCCCCCCATCTGCGATAAGTTGATTTTGTTGATAAAGAGTTTCTATTATTATCTTTATATAGTCAGTCTTCAACGAAGGTGCAATTTTTGGTTTAGATTTTATTACAATGCCTGGTTTTGGTACATTTTCTTAGTAGCTAGGCAGGACATATAAGAGTTGGTGCATCTTTTGTGGGATCGGAGTGTGGCAATTCTGTCGACTTTAGACATTCGATTTGTACAGAAATCGCCAAACCGTGTTTTGTTTAATTGCCACCTCCACCCCACCCAACCCTTTAAAAAAGAACCCCGGTGAAGTTTTAGAAATGTAGTCGAAATAATAGCGAACTCTTATGATTGGCATGAGAATACAAAGGGAAGTAACTGGTTTAGTTATTGCCTATATTTTTCTTTTTGCATATTTGTCCGCGTTAGGTTGAGTTGCATTTCTACATATTTGCTTAAGCTACAATCTAGAGATTGTTCCGAGCCGATTGATATCGGAAAAAATTACTTGTGTTGTGCTTGGACTAAAACCAAGCTACTACTTTTTCTTGTAATGATGTACAGGTAATAGTCATGGGCTGATTCTCTAGTTAGTTATACTCACAAAGCCCTCTTACAAAAGTGTCTCAATTCATTATTTTTTATGCTTGATAAATGTTTAAAACAGAGTCATTGCTTCAGTTTAGTTCAATTGGAGAAACCAAGATTAACAATCCATTTTCTCACCTACATGCTTAAAAAAGTTCATTAAAGAGCAAGGTGTCATTTTCATCCTTTATTATTTTTATTTAAAATTTTAGCTCGTCTTTTTATACTAAAGAATCAAATTAAAGAAAGCTAAAACAAACAAATAAAATACTCGATACAAAGGTTAGTAGCAATGGGGTTATTTCATTAACCGGAACCGCTGACTAAAAGTAATAGTTGGTACTGTTAAAAATCAAATTAAAGAATCGTCAAAATATCATATTATTATACTCTTTACTACATATTGTGCATGTATTACACGGGTAACTAAACCTAGTGAGTAACATTCTATGAATCTCATAGTAGTATGGTGTCTATGATGTGAAATAGATCGAGTTGTTAGTTGTTGATTAAAACCAAAATATGTTTTTTTTAACCGTAAATTTCATTAGAAAAGCATCAAAGCCAAAGGCTAAGGAAGCCAAAAATAATCAATCACACATTTAAAGGGAGACATGGTTTTGATCCAAAGATAATCAATCAAAAGGATTTATGCTATCGTCTCTTATTGAAGTCGTAGTTCTTTCCTTGTCGAAGATAGCATTGTTCCTAGCCTTCCATATGCACCAACAAGTCATAATAATCCCCTGAAAATCCTTCCTCTTTTTTGAGCAGTCGATAGAACCGAATGGCGAAGATTGAGATTGAGGATGTCATGAAAACAAAATAGATAGATCGGAGGAATGTGACACCAAGACGCATACCTCTAGACTTGGGAAGCAAGATTGCACAAACAAAAAAGGTGCTCGATTGTTTCATTAAAATACCTAGATTCCACGTTAATGTTAAGAATAGCAAGATCCGGACGAGTTACCCAAGAAAATCCAGCTACCCAAGAAAAAAATCTATGATCAAGTTTTAAACTTGATATTCTTTTATAGTCCTAGCTCTAACCGTGATCTTCATGTCATTATGCTAGAAGAACAATAGCAAAACATGCTTTTAATACTTTTTCATATTTATGTTTTTATGAGACATCTTTGTCAATAGGTGGTATATCCTATAACAAAAATGCTAAGGGTTCAAATGGGTGCTTCTTATAATGTGTTTAATCCTTAAAAGGTTAAAGAATTGTTCTTAAACCTTTCATTTCTATAAAGGTTTGTTTGGTACGAGATAATGAGATGAATCATTATCGTTTTATTGTCCTATTTAGTTACCGTATGAAATGGAATAAATCATTACTTTTACTGTTATGGTGGTGATGGCCAATGATGACCGGTCATGGTCATCGGTGGTGAATGGTGGTGACTGGTCATGGTGGTCGTTGGCCCGTGGTGACCGAAGATGGTGGCTATTGGTGGCTAGTCATGATGCATGGTGGTTAGTGGTGACCAGCGGGGTTTGTCGATGGTGGCCGGTGGTGGTAGTGATAAAAGAGGGGTGACCGGTCATGGTAGTAGTTCATTTGATATGTTTAAAGGGAATGAAATTCTTTGATTAATAAGTCATTTCATTCCATTAACTAATTAGATACCATATTTTTTTTATTTTCTTATACTAATTCATTTCATTTCGTCTCTTATTTTTAATACAAAATGTTTTTTTAAAGTCTATTTAGTATGAAGTAATAAAATGACCGTACGCCGTTCAAAAAAAAATAAAAATAAAATGACCGTACTAATAATAAAATAGTTAATAAACTAAAATAGATCAATATCATCCACTTTCAGTATATCTGTGGCACTTCATAATTCATCCGGGACTTTAGTTTTTTTTCAATTTTTTTCCCTCTAGCACATTGGTGACATTTTAGGGTTTGCTCCTTTCACGAGTACCAAAGAAATTGGTATCCATGATTGCTAACTCACCATGAACAAATAGACAAAGACAATGATCAAAATCACACGAATAATTAATAACCAACAACACGGTTGCTCCATGTGTAATCATTCTTAGCCTACACTACATTACATGGACTCAACTTTATTGGTGGAAAGGTGATTTCATAGCTTTTTGAATCCTAAGTTTTTCTTTTAACAAATTATAATTTAATAATAACCTCAACAAAGATTTTTATTTTAGGAGCGGAGGTTTCGAATTCAAATCTAAGACTATATATATTTAGATGTAATTTAAAAGCAGTATGATAGTTTGTTGTTTAAAAAAATTATTAATTGATTGATAATAGTATATGCGAATAGTGTGACCGATAATAATCCCAAGACACCTCTGTAGGTAGTTTGATATTGACGAAATGAAAATAAAATGTAAATGTATGATGGTGTGAGTCAAATTAAAATAATTTTTAAGCAAGATACTAGCATCTATATTATCTTGTAATCAATTCCCTTTTATTATCAACACAGTTTATACGTTAAATGTTAGTTACACAAAATTAGTAAATAAACGGTAGTGCGTGGACTAGAAACAATTAATAGGCTAGAAGTTAGGTATATCAAGTTATAAATAAATGTCAATGTCTCCCTTTGCACTAATAAATCACGAGATCATTGGCTATTGTAATATGTTTATAAGTTTGAGTTTGAGTTTAATAAAAGTGACTCGCAAGGTATTTGATTTTGCATTTATACCCTTTTTTAACTTCAATATCAATTGATATTGTATATTATTAGACGTCCACCTCTCAACGTATTTTGTTCATGTTGGTAAAAATAGCAAATCATAAAACACAAAAATCAAAGAAAACCCTAAGTGTTTTACCTTTATAAATTAAAAGGTCATTTGTGGGAGGATATGGACGTTTCATATTTTTTACTTTTATATATTTATAATTTTAGTCCTTGACTTTTAATAATTGTCGTTTTAATTAGCCCCTTTGAGTTTTTTTGACTTTGATCTCTTACTCTACTTTGACATATAATACTAATTCAACATTCTGAGTTTGACTGAGTTATCGTTTTAACTTCTAATTTTCATATTTCATTGTCTTTTAATATATGACATATTACGGCATTGTGTCGTGACGCAGTGGCGGAGCTAGCCTGAGATGTGAGGGGCATCCTCCAATATTTTTTTTGCCGTACACTCATACACAATATCATTTTCTTGATTGTCGTTAACAATTTTTGGAGTTTTATCATCATTTTTCTTGGAAATAGTTAGTAATATTTAGACCATTTTAACAAATATCATATTTTTTTGACACTTTTTCAAAAAGCTATTGCCAATAAAAACTTTTCTCGATTGTCCAAAGATATCCTTTTAATTGCTCAGGTGAATACTAAACAAAAACGAGAAAAAACACTTAATTTAACATTACGCACGAAAAGTTGAGCCGTAGCCCGGCTACCCCTCCGCTCTCTTTATGTCCGCCCATGTCGTGACGTACAAGACATGATATTTTTTCTTATCAACATATTGACAAAGTTACATACGCAAGACTCGAGCGCATGACCCGATCGCTACAACGTGTAGCCTGGTCTAATATATAGTTTATAGGTATTTATGAATGTGATTTTTTAAAGATATTCGATATATACTAATTAATCACTTTTCAAATCGATCAATTAACAGACTAGAAAACAGAAGCCAAACATATATATATCTTTTAACTTCTGCATCAATAGATCCAATTCCTTAACATATATACGTGAAATTAAGCACATAATCAATCTTGTATATCATAATAATTAATTAAATGCAATGCAATGCAATTAACAGCTACCCGGCCATATATGCATCATCTTAATCTTATCTCCAGGCTAATTATAATATTTGAAACCCGGCCATGTTTGGTATGGTCATGTCCGCTTTTCCGCAATGAGGACATGAATCGCGTCCGATAGCTTATTAACAGAACTGATCAAGGCTGCAATCCCCTGACGGTTAACTTCGTTTCGTGTTTCTTCTAAACGAAGCCTTTGTTGCTCAAGTTCCATCAACTCATTGTGGCGTTTTTCTTTCTTGTCTTCATAATGTTTTAGTGTTTGGGACAAGAGTTTCATGCTGTGGATGATGGTTGATCCTATGTCGTCGTCATTGTCTCTCACCCTACGCCTTTTAGTTTCACTGTCATCTTTCTCTGCATCGTCTCCTTGCGACTCTCCTGATGCTTCTAACGTATTAAACCAAATAAATTCAATTTAGAACCACCGTAATAACAATAACAAACAAACGCATCCAGTAATATCTCACTAAAACTATTTATTTACTCACTTTGTCCCATATTAGTTGTCATGGGATACAAAACACAAAGAAAATATTATTTTTCTAGCAATAAATGACAATACCCTTAACTTAAAATTAATGACATCTTTTATGTCAAACAATTATGGCAAAACCGAAATTATACTTTTGCAACTTGACATTTAAGTTAGGACAACAAAAAATAGAAAAAATGAACATTTAAAATGAGATGGGGAAGTAATGGATTAAAGTAGCCTTTAATACTCAAAGTAGAGATTATTGAGGGGCTGTTTGTCAACGTTTGAATGCTTAAGTGCTGAACTAGTAAGAGGTTTGAACCATTAATTAAGCGTTGAACCAATAAAAGGTTTGAAACATTAAGCGCTGAACTAATAAAAGGTCTGAACCATTAAACGATGAACCAATATAAAATGTCTAAACCATTAAGAGCTAATATATTGTTTAATCATTCAAAGGCAAATGTCGGACCGATTCAGATAAGAGGTCTTAACCATTCAGACTATGAGGCTGTTTGTTTCAGCCTCTTAATGGTTCAGATGTCTGAATGGTTCAAATTGTTTGTTTCGCGAGCAGATGTCTGAATGGTTAAGATATTTGCATCTGAATGGTTAAGCATTATACATAGTCTGAATAGTTAAGAGCTATTATCTGAATTAGTCAGACATTTGCCTATAAATAGTTAACCAATATATTAGCTATTAATGGTTAGACCTCTTACTGATTCAACACTTAATGATTCAGACATCCTATTGGTTCAGCACTTATCCATTCAGATGCTGCCAAACAGCCCATATGTATAATGCTTAACTATTTAGAGATAAATGTCTGAGCCATTCAGACATCTACTCGTGAAACAAACAGTCTAAACCATTCAGACATCTGAATCATTAAGAGGCTGAAACAAACGGCTTTAAGATATTTAGTATATGTGGATATTTGACGGTTTATGATTGAACCCAAGAGGTGTGTTTAAAGTAAGTAATGATTAAGGTAGATTTAGTATAGGAGTTTAAGATAAGTAATGATTTAAGGTAGATTTAGTTAGCAGGTACATAGTGCAGTGGCAGTGGCAGTGGCAGTGGCAGTGGCATGGCAGTAGCATTAGTATTAGGTGGGTGCTGCATGGGATAGGAGTAGATCTTGCAATAAAAGAATCTTTGAGTGACCACTATCATCACTACCCTCCAAAATACCATCACAATTTATATAGCAATAATAATTTAATAAACTTTTATCCTTCCTCAATAACGACAACTTAGATCACTGACGGATAACTATTCCGTTTGATCATCTCAAAGCTCTGTCTTAACTAAAAACCTTTATTTCTATCATATGTGAAACATAAATTAATTATTTGGGGTGATGATTATTGACAATAGGTAATGTGATGCTAACTTATTTGATAGAGGTTTTTGTGTTTTAAAGTAAAGATTTTGGGTTTAAATTGTAAGGGAAAAGTGGAAAAAAAGAAAGAGATCGAGGATTGAAAAACAAAAAGGGTGAGGACCCAGATGAATGAGCTTTTTTGCAGGAGGAGGTACTTGATGAAGGAGAGGTGGTTGACTGTACTCTATAAAATCCAACAACAATAAATTCAACCAGCAATAACTCTCTCTACTGTCACACACTTTTCAAACCCTGCATCTTTGACCAACATTATCTCTCCCTCTCTCAATAACCGACGCCATATCAACTTTTTCTTCCTTATTTTAATCTCTAACATCATTATCACATAACACTCATCAACTATTATGCATCTTAGCTCATGTTATTATTTAGACCATAGACCACTTATCCAACAATTTATGAGTAAAAGGTTATAGGATGAAACCAACCTTAATTAACCCCACCAACCCCTTAGCCCACGTACGTAGTTAGTTACTTTATATGATTAAAACCAACAAACTAAAAATATCAACCACTTCAAAAGCTTTCATCCTTTTCACTTTACCTTTATTACTATATAAAAAAAGATAACAACATTGTTTATTTTCTATATTGCAAGTAAAATTATTATTGTTTGATTTATTTCTTTAGCAAGACCCAAATCAATCAAGCAAAATGTATAAAACGTGATAAAAAATGAAAAAAAAAAAAACAACATAAGAAAAATCATATCCGTAACTTGAAACTAACATAATCTAACATAATAAATCAAGGTATTTTAGACTTTTTGACTGAGTGAAAATTTCTCCACGAGTCAAAGACAAAAAATTTATGATTAATATCATATCTATAAAAATATTTACATATCCCTAAATATTTACAAATCTTTAAGTATAACACTTATAACTTTTTTTAAATTTATTTAACATGTATGTAACACATGTTTATTAAACCTAGTTAAATACTGTGACATACAGTCCTGAAAACCCACACGTCTTAAGTGCTTTAACACTCTAAATGTATGTATGAGTAAACAAAGTAATTAATATAAATGTACGTCTGTGTGTGTCTGGTACCTGAAACAACAGTAGGAAGCACTTCCGGCGGCATCAAAGCCGGTGGCGGAGGCGGAGGAAGTGCAGCAACAACAACCTGCTGCTGCTGCTGTTGTTGCTGTTGTTGTTGTTGTTGTTGATGAAATGTAGTTTTGGGGAAGTGTTTTTTATGAACAACATCATTCAAAGCTTCATAGATATTAGGCAACAAATTAGACGGAAGATTGCGATGTTTACGTTGAGTTTTATCCATGGCCCAATACGTCATCACCGGCGCCGGAGACTGTGACTCATAATCACGGACTTTTTTATAATCACGAAGCAAGTTATCCCACTTGTCATTACACTGGTTTTGGCTCCGAAGACACCCATTGCTCCAACAATAATTCTCCACCCATTTCCACCGCAGCTCTCCGCCGCTGCGGGTGGTGGATGTGGTGGTGATGCGCCGTTCATCGTCCAGTTTTTTAGCGGTTATGAGGATGAGTGTTTCTTCTGGTGTCCAGTTGCCTTTACGATAGTCACGGGTGTTGTGGTTTTTGTAGGTGGTGGTGGGATATGATGGTGGTGGTGGGACGGTGGTTGTGGTGGTGGTGGTGGTTGATGGGTTGGGTTGTTCAGACATTATTTTGGCATTACAGCGACTGTATCATACAAGTGTTTTTGTTTACTGTCCAGTTTGTGGATATATACATTCACATACAAGTATTTTTTTGCCGTTCAAAAAAAAAAAAAAAAAAAAAAAAAAAAAAAAAAAAAACATACAAGTATTTTTTATTTAAATCTTTTTGCTATTGTACTTTTGGTCAAAGTAGCATAGGGTGTTATTTTTAGAGTCATCCTATTCACACACCCCATGCTTTTATTTCCCACACCCTCCAGGCGCCGCACATAGACCTTGGCACCGCGCCTAGGTCACTTCTTATCCCAGACACATCCTCGAACGTAGTCAATCACGCGTCAACACCCTTATGCGCCGCGCATGGCCCTCGGCGCGGCGCCTGGGTCATATATGCGGCCAACAACATCATCGGCGCCTAGGTCATATATGCGGCGCATATGTCCAGGTTTGACCGAATTCCACCTCGTTTACGATATTCCTCGGTTGACGTTGACAGAAAAGTGACTCAGACGCCGCATCAAGGCCTATCCGTGACGCCTGGTTTTAAAACAGATGTGTGGATAGAATTTTAGGGTGTGTGAATAGAAAACGCCTATTTTTATGATATAAGGTTTAAAGTAGATTAATTAAGATGGTTTTTGTTACGATTGAAGGGTAATTTTGTGATGGTATATATTTGGACATTTTTCCACCCAAATTTTTTATTTCACACATTTTATGTGTTGCGCTATGTCATATCAACCTGTCATGAGTGTTTATGGATAGCTATGCGGGTATGCCTTACATGCACAGTAATTTTATTACTGTCTTTGTGGGTAGCGTGCGGGTATCTTAAACACAGGTGGCGTAATCTGCATGTCACGGGCATAAGTTTACCTTCGTTTTTGTCTTTAGTGGTAAATATTGTTAATATATGTAATTATAAAAAATGAAAAATGAACATGCAATTCTTCACCTTCGTTTTTGTCTTTTAGTGGTAAATCTACCTATTCTAATAATTGAGTAACACATCCACATGTAATCATTTTAACTACTTCACATAGGATTTTGCTTAGGTGTCATGTTCTTAATTAATTTGATGGAGAATTTTTAGACGGGTCATGGTATGCTCCATATTCGAAATAACCCGATATGTTTAAATTAAAAATTCACCAATTATCATCAATTATCTCCTAACCCGATATGTTCAAATATAAAATTTATCAATTATCATGATCTATATCTTAACCCGATATGTACCAAGTATCATGAATTATCTCATAACCTGATATGTTCAAATAAAAACTTATCAATTATTATGATTTATCCTAACCCGATATGTTCAAATTAAAGTTTTACCAATTATCATTAATTATTATATAACTCGATATGTTCAAATAAAAAAAATTAATAATTATCATGAATTATCTCTTAACCCGATATGTTCCAATAAAAATTTACCAACTATTATAAATCATATCCTTTTATTGTAACATATGATTTTTTATATGAATATATTTGTAAATATCCAAATCAATTTAATAAGATATATGTTAAAAATAAATTTGATATGTAAATTAAGTTAAAACCTATAAAACTAAAATCTGTGTAGTACACAGGTACTAATCTAGTATTGTAATATACGTAATTATAAAAAATGAAAAACGAACATGCAATTTTTTCTTAGAAATATAAAACACTACGTTTAACTCGCATGTTACTTTGATTTAAAAATGTAATATATTTTGTACAACTAAGAATAAAGCTATTACTCAGAAATACATAAAATAATAACTTTAAATCATATGTTATTAAACTTTGGCAAATTGGCCTAAAATAATCCCAACTAACACCTATTGGTCGAGAATAATCCCAACTTAGTTTATTCCTTCCAGTGGTCCCAAATCCAACTTTTTTGGCCTCCTGTGGTCCGTCGTTAAGTGCACTTAACGGCCGTTAACTTTTTTTGATTTTTTTTTTAATTTTAAAACAATGTTTTATGGATATTGATCGGGAGGAGGATACGATTTAATTGATGTAAACCTTACCTCGAACCAGTGTTCCAAACGACAAAACGGTCTTCAATCAGGTGTTTAAACCCTAACGGTGCTTCAACTAGATGTCAAAATTAAATCATATGGAGCAACAATTGGAAGTAAGGTTTACATCAACTGACTCGTACTCTCCTCACGATCAAAATCCCTAAAATATCGGTTTGAAATTCAAAAAAAAATAGAAAAAAGTTAACGGCCGTTAAGTGCAGTTAACGGCGGACCACTATAGGCCAAAAAAGTTGGATTTGGGACCACTGGAAGGAATAAACTGAGTTGGGATTATTTTCGTCCAATAAATGTTAGTTGGGATTATTTTAGGCCAATTTGCCTTAAACTTTAACGGTAGTATTTACAAAAACGAATTAAAAAAACAAATTAGTTAAAGTTGAATTATATCAGTCATTAGACACATTTTAGCAAATATTTGTAAAAATCAAACATGAACAAAATTAAATTTTGAAATAGCTAGTAAAATTCACATTTAAGACAACTAAAAAAATAATTGACAAAATTACAAGGATGGCTCCTGTGCTCAGGCCTAATTTCACTTTCGGCCCCTAACTCACAAAAATTACAAAGATGAACCAATATTTTGCACTTTTGTTTCACATTTGGCCCCTGATTTAGATTTTCGTTAGTTTTTGAATGTTAAGTCAGCCCATGTGACTTTCACGTGAGGGTATATTTGTCGAATATACCATCACGGAGTGTCATATGGACGGTCTTAACATTCAAAATAACGGAAATCTATGTCAGGGGCCAAATGTGAAATAAAAATGTAAAGTACTGGTCTATCCTTGTAATTTTTGAGAGTTAAGGGCCAAAAGTGAAATCAGACCTAAGCACAGAAGTCATCCATGTAATTTTGTCAAAATAATTTATTTGGAAAAGGTTGAGGTCTAGAAATTTAACAAGTGACATAGAATGTCAAGGTTTTGCTAAGTGGCAAAACATTTATTCTTTTATTAGTTTAGAAAGAAAAGATATTGTCACTTGTATATTTATACTATGTTAGTTATCCATGTATTACACAAACTAAAACTTGACACGATATGTAGTTAAAATATGAAAATATGATACTTTTACTATATTTGTTTTGTTTTTAAATTTTAATTGTTGCATTTTCAAATAGTTTGCATTAAAATCAAAAGGTAATAATGTTTTTTTAAATCATATTATAAAATAATTATTTTAAATTTGTATAAGAAAGAAAGAAACAAAACCAAAAAGAAAAAAAGATTATGGTTATTATCTTATATTGAAAAGGAAACGAAATGAACAATAGAAGCTATATACCAGCTACCTACGTGGTAGGTGATTATTTCTTTTCTGAGCTACAAATCCACGTGTTTAGCCGTGAGTCCACGTGTTATTTTATTCAATTTGCATGATTCTTGTTCAAATATTATAAAAAGATAATATTATGACTTATTATGCATAAAAAAAACTTTTATAAATTTATAGCATTTAAGTGGATGACCTATTGAATGTCAAGTAACAGATTATTTACTTATAAATTAGTATAAGAAGCCTTATTCAAACTTACAATCCATGGACGATGTCCTTGTAGCTTAACTCCAACGTATTCAACCTTTGATCCAAACATCGTGTCTTAATCCTCACAACCCTTATGAACCATACCAAACACACCTTCCCCCGAAAAAACAAGAAATCAATCGAGAAATTTTGATCAAATCCAAGTTGTCGTCTAACCCCCCCCCCCCCCCCCGCCCCCCCAAAAAAAAACAATTGAGAGATTTTGATCAAATCCAAGTTGTCGTCTAATGGTAATATTGAAGTTTTAAATCGTGTTCATCTAAAACCTTGGATGAAATGTACGACAAATAAAATATGGGGCATGTATGGTTGTGTACCTTGGTATTATCAACGTAGGGACTAGCTCATTAGATGAAAGGTCACTAGATCAATAATATATACGTGTGATTATTTAAATTGTGTTCGCCTGGTTTTGTATCCATTTAAGTTCATCAACAGTAACTTTCACTAGCTTATATGTTCTTGAACCATTCATTAAGAACACACATCACTAAAATATTACAAGCTGTTTGAGGGGTTATACAAGATCTAACGAGGAGGTATTATACGAGACAGCATAAGATGTTGATAACGTTATGAACCTTAGGATGTTTTACGCTTACATGGCCGATCAAATGTTTCAACACCACATCATAATACAACCCAGCAAAATTTGACAAATATGACATGGCACAACCTAACTCTAACCTGCAGCCTGTATGATACAAAGTTACAAACCTAACTCATATATATTATTAGCCTCACTCTCTCACAAATTCTCCCTAATCAGCAAGCATCATTGCTCTCTTACCTTTTCAAAACTGTTGGCTGCAATCACAACTATACAAACACCTGCAAAGTAAATACCTCATGTCAATTCACAATCAAATCAACCCCTTTGACCAGCTTTTTTTATCTGAGCGACGGTTACTGATTCAGTTGATAAAATTTCAGCAGCCGACTGCATCATACCAAGATCAGGCGCAAGAATGACTTACTCGTGAATCAAAACGGATATGGATGTTGGACAGAACAATATCAAGAAGCAGGCCTCTGTTGCAACACCAGATCATCAGCGGAGTAGTAATCTGCAATCAGCCGGTACATGTAAGATGGATTATGTCCTCCCCTGCAAACAAATAGGATTTGGTCAACACGGCAGTGCACTAATACACAATAATACACAAACTACTTGCAGCAATGGAACATATAAATTGGTGGCAATTTCTAACAGAAAAATGGCTATGTGTTGGAAGTCACCCAGAGTGTAGTTTGAACACGCAAGTCCCTACTAAATTGTTATATTTAAAACTTCTTTATTATGGAAGTGATTAATTTTTGGTAATCAAAGACACTAAATGTTAATTCACGGTTTCTGGACCACCCATGTCGCCGTTTTTATACGTATGCATACATTAAAAAGCGAGTGAGCTTACATGTCAGTAATAAATAGACTGACGAGCTTTGGTGGAACATAATCAAAAGCAGGGTTGACAACATGAAGAAGAGGGGAGCCAGTGCCAGTGCCAAAATCCATGCAATCTGATAACTCCCCGAAGTTCAGCAATTCAGATGGTGACTTGAGCTCATTCAGCAACACCTCTGGGTTATGAGGATACAGGGGACACAACTGTCATGTTACCCAAAACAACAATTATTACACAACTCAAAACAACTTCCCTATGCCGAAGAATAATTAAAAGAAAATGAAGAGCCCGGCCCCAGCAGCTATAGTGTTTCTAGTTATAGCTGATACTACAAATATATAATGACAAAATACTTGTCAGAAAAGAACAATTAACTGCACTCCGTCATCCCCATTAATTTTGAATCCTCTTACACAATGTAGTTGGCAGTTGTATGTACAACAAAATCACACAATGTGCTGCTGTATATGCAAAAGAACTGAAAGCATATTTACCTTGTGAATGCCTGCAAGAACAACAAAAGGAACAGCATGCCTTTGAGCTGCTAATGCAACCATATTTAACCCAACAGGAGTTATCACCCCGCCATTTGCCATGACAGCATGAGCCCCGACAATCACCTAACCACCATAACATTCCAAAATAAGATCAAAGAAAAAAAAGCATTTGAGTGGATAAGAGATACCCATACCATGTTCACACGTGAAATCATGGCAAATACAGCAGAATCAGTAATCACTGTAGTCTGTAGTCCCCTAGCAACCAGTTCCTTTGCAAGAATATGCCCTTGGTATCTAGAAAATATATAAACCATCAATTGTTTATTTAGCTACTTCTTAAGCTAGTAAAAACTAAAAAGAAATTAAAAAAACATCTTTCGGCAAACCTTGGAGCTCCCTCTGCTACAAAAACCCTAAAAGATCTTTTCTTCTCCTTAGCGGCACAAAGAAATTCAATTACAGTTCCTGAACTGCCCAGGGTCAATATCACCTCACTGCATATAATTTATCCCAAAGGGGGAATAAGATGAGCTTTCATCACACTCTGAAAATGAATAGACAAAAACAGATCCTATTGACCAAGAATCATTCAGTGACTCTCAGATCCTAAGCAAACTAAGCAAGGATGTGCAAATTCTTCACTTCTTGTAGTACAAAATTGAACAGATAACAATGCAAGAAATGATAGTGATACTTGCTAGTTATAGAACGTGTTAACTTAAATAACCAAGAGGTGAAAAGAATACTTATGATGAATATGCTCCACGGCTTGCTCGGCTATCTGTTCATGACAGGTGGCAATATCTTGAATAAGCTCATTGACAGCCTCAATGACATTATGCTTTAGCTTTCGACTTCTTGAGTTTTTATCAGTGGCTGCATGCAGGATATATTGAAAATTATAATAAGTAACAAACCAGCAGAGCAAGATGTAAATTGTAGAGAAAAAAGTTCGCAATAGAAGAGAAGTGAAGTAACCTAACATTTAGTCTTATCTTCGGAATCACCAGCAGACGAGGAAGAGTGTTGAGCAGCTGCTGCCGATGCAGAGTGAGCTGGCATGTCTTCTAGAATAGTCTGCAAGGAAGGAGGCCTAAGAGTAATTCTAGCAGCAGCGGCGGCAGCAGCGGCTGATACAAGTGGATTGTCTTCTTCATCATCACTCAAGCCTTGTAAGCTCAACCCACCAATTGAAGCTGCTGTTAGTGACACATCTTCCTCTCTGATGATATGTAGCACACGCCTCACAACATTTCCAACAGCAACTTCTGCAATACAATATAGTTCATTATAACATCTTTTAAGACTAATTACTCCATCTACATATAACAAACAAGTAACCAATTCATTGCATTGATTTGTCAACGTCCAAAGAGCAACTAATTCAACATACAAGAACATTGTGAGATTGAAGTTTGAACAAAGTAATCATCAGCTTCACAGATGACGAAAAACATGAAAAGGTAACTAACAAGTATAACTGAAAATCACAGATGACGAAAAACATGAAAAGGTAACTAACCTACAGGATTAGCAGCTGTAAGTTGTTCTCCAATAGCCTTAATTGCATGAATCAAAGCCCCAGCTTGATTGACATTAGGAAGTCTCTGTTGTGATATCACTGAACGGAGAAGCTCCGCCGTTAGCTTGGCAGTGGCCTTTGAACCTTCGATTTTACTGCCGATGCATGTAGACATGAGCATACATTGATCAAAATTGATAGGGATGAAACAGATACAGTAAATTAGGCCGCAAATTGACTCGTACTCACCGTTTTTTAAGCTTGTTTAAGAAATCGTTAACTAGGGCATGTGTGTCCGGCATGATTGCAGATGAAAATTAGGGCAACGGAGAAAGGGGACGATGTGATTGTGATGCCACGAAACTTGAAAACCGGTTAGTAAAAATATTAGGTACTCTAATCTCTAAGACGACTTGGTTTAAACAACACGACATCACATGAAATTAAAGGGGCTTATGTATGTTTGGCCGTCATGATTGGAATCGTTTATAAGTGAATTTAACCCATCAAACTCGTTTATGACATGATTAAACCCGTTAAACAAAGTATATATATAATCTTAGTAATATCGGTGATTATGAATGTCTTTTGCTATGTTAAACTTCTATTTTTGTTCGTATATATACTTTCTATAATTTTAAAGGAAATAGTAAACAATGGCATTTTTGTAATTTTGCTTAAAGAGCATGGGTGGCTTTGTATGTTAATTGTTATATTGAGGTCATGGGTTTATTTTTTTTTATTAGTGTGAGACACGTCAAGAATCATCGTCGGAGGGAGATGGTGTTGATGGCTCATTGTGCATTAAGTCGCATCTCTGTTGGTGTACACCAATGGTTACTAGATGTGTTGTGTGATGTTCCAATGATGAGGGAGATAGGTAGGCTTTTGGTGAGTTCGAGTTGTGCTTGATAGTGGTGATCCAATATTGAGAATCGTTGCAGGCAGGGGCGGATCTACTTGATGGGCAGGGGTAGCCCGGGCTACAGCTCAAATTTTATTACGTGGTGTAAAATCGATTTCTTCTTCCCATTTTATGTTTAGATTACCATTAACAGTTAAAAGGATACCCCTTATCTTCATGAGAGTAGTTGAAGTTAAGAAAACAAAGATACTTGAAAAGAAAATTTTCCGGCCATGTCCAAAGTCCGGCGAACTGGTTGCTTGGGATAAGAGGTGAAGAAGAAAGAATAAAGATAAAGTGTAAGGATAGTAGCTTCGATGTTATTTAAATCATATCAAATGGTCAACATGGGCTACCGAGCATTTATTTTAAAGAAAAACCCATTAAGTTAAGCACTTGAAAATTTTTTATTATTTATTTTTCTTGTATAACCTATCTCTGTAGCTAGCTAGCCATTGTTAGAAAAGAAAAAAAATAATAGTTTGAAGTGACAATAGCCTCTACATCCTCTACTTTTTTGTTTTCCACTCAAGTCACCACAACAATTTAGTTTTATTGCAATTCTAATTTTTTTCACTTTTAACTATTGTTACACTCATACATATTGTTTCTTACTTACATATTCATTTTATTCATCTTATTGATGAAGTAGTTCAAATATTAATAATGATGTTTTAAAAATATGATTGAACTTTAAATATTGATACATAACAAAATGATAATAAAAATCTGGTTATTGATAATGGCATGCATGTACGTAAAAAAAATATTTATTGTCTGAATGTAAAAAAAAAATCGGGATACCCCTGACTTTTGAGGCTAGCTTCGCCACTGGTTGCAGGTGGAGGTTGCCATCTCTCCATCCATTGTGTCGTTGGTTGCAAACATAACAAAAGATAAGGAGATGTGGTTTGGTTTGCATCTTCGTTGTCTGATTAGGTTGAGTGTTTTGCGGTTAGTTACGTTTACTTGATTTTATTGACATTAGGATTTTCGTGGGTGTTTGGGTTGCTTATTTGAAGCTACTTATAACTTATCAACTCGTTATCACCCTCAACACCTCAACACCTTGTGTGCTAGGGGGTGTGGTGGGCTTCACGAGTGCAAGGGGGATGAGAGGGTTGAGATATTTTTTTTGTACTTTTAAATGTTACCCAACGACAACACACCTATTTTTCTAATAACCATCCTATTCACCGCCTATGTGGCAACAAGTTATGTGCACTTTTCTAATCACTATCACCTTACAAGATTTTAACCTGAATTTGTATGTTTGGTAACAAACAAAATGTTTGCACTTTTCTAATCATTATTATCCTTACACAACGTGTAGGCTAACAGAATTGTTAGTTAGAATCATACAAATTTGTATGTTTGCATTTTTCTAATTACTATTACCCTTATATAACGTGCAGTTTAACAAGATTTCAACCCAAATTTGTATGTTTGTTACAATCATAATGCTTTTAATTCCACGATTCAATACTTGTATTTTGTGATGCTTGAATCAATGTTGATATAGTTGTTTAATGTTTATGATTGTATTATTCTTTAATTATTCAATCTATGAAGTATACATATTTCTAAGACTAGTCTTTAAATATATGGATTCAAAGGAGTTCTTTTGTTGCAACCATAAGGAAACCCTAGTAGCCTGTCACACTTTCTTGTCATTTAGATAGAGTGACCGGTTTTAGCTATCAATCTCAAAGGTAGGATTTTTACTCCTCATTTCACATTAAATCAGAGAGATATATATGCAAGGATTCATGAAGAACATGCTAAGAGTGAAAGGTCATATCAATCTTAAAGGTATGTTTTTTACTCCTCATTTCACATTCAAATCATAGATCTATGGATGGATTCATGAATGAATGTGTTTTTCTAAGAAAATGATCGATAAAGTCTCCATAGTTAAGATTTTTTATATATCTCACTCCATACATGCTCTTTTTTTATGATTTTTAGGCTGATATGTGTACACCTCATGTCTGTGTTCATAGTTCCGTTATAGCATATGATAAAATTTGCATATTGAATGTTGCGATTAGATTTCATTTTATGATGTTCACGCATCGTGTATGGTAGACGATGTACACCCACGTGTCTATGTTCATAGTATTGTTGTAGCATATGAAAAATTTTGCATCTTGAAATTGCGATTAGAGTCCATGTTTATGACGTTCACACATCGTGTATGTTAGACGTTGTACACCCACATCCCTCGAACACTTGTGCATTATTTAGATGTAAAAGTTTATTCATACACATGTGAACCTAACTCATCATCATATGGTTATACTTACAATGGTTCATAGATAATGTCAATTATTCACGTATGACTTTTACTCAGTTAGACAGTCTTACCCGTGTTTGAGCTTTACCCACATGTTTGTTGTTTACCTATGTGCATATGATCCTTCACTAGTATCTCCCCAAACTTAGAAACTCCTTGCCCAACTTAATCGTTCTTCATCCACGTCTCCACGTACTTGGTGTTGTGATACCACGATGATTTATATGGTTGTTTCTTATTCTCGATGTTTGAATGAGTGTTCATGTGTGTAACAAGAGGCATGGTATGTGAAGGGGAGTATAGCAAAAGTTAAAGTACATTATTGACATCATAGACAACTAAGACTGGCACCTCAGTGTAACCAAAATCATGGTATGTGAAGGGGAGTATAGCGAAAGTTATAGTACATTGTTGACATCATGGACAACTAAGATTGGTACCCGAGGTGCCAGTTTAGGAGCAGAGAAGCATCAAGTCACTATAATGTATAGAAATGTCGGCCTATGGGCAGAGAACCGTACGACAAGTGTTAGGAAGTGTCGAATTATGGGTAGAGAACCACGTGAGCAATGTTAGAAGTTGTTGAATTATGGGAAGGGTCGAATATGGACACTATTATGATTTGAAATGGTGGTCTATGACATGTTGGTTCAAGGGTTGAGAACCATGAGGGCATGGTTATGTACTATGTTAGCATGTGTTGGTTATGTTACACCTTGGATATTGCCTGATGTAAAGTTTACGAGGTTATGTGCTTATGTAAAGTTATAACTCACTTAGCAAATTTGACTTTTTAATATGCATGTCAGGTAAACCAAGGAAGGTTTGAGATTTATGGTTCTGGTTGGCACGTGCTGAAGTCTACCTGACTTGATTAACGACTAACATTTTGTTTCATTGTTTACTAGGTTTAATACACATGTGTTACACATGGGTTAAACAACAAAATTTATAAAGAAATTATAACCATTATGCTTAATGATTTGTAAATATTTAGTATTCAAAGATTTAGTTCTAATAACTCATGCATGGTGATGAAATATTTTCTTTAATTTCCCTCAAAAACTACCTATTATAGAACAAATAATTTTCCCCCTCAAGAAATTGCCCCCCTAAAACTTTGATTTATTAGATAGACTAGATTTAATACCCATGTGTTATACATGGGTTAAATAACAACATTTATAAAGAAATTATAACCATTATACGTAATGATTTGTGAATATTTAGTATTTAAAGATTTGATTCCATCAACTTATGCATGATGGTGGAAAAAATTTCTTTAATTTCCCTCTTAAAATACCTATTATAGAACAAATAATTTTCCCCCCAAAAATTACCCCCCTAAAACGTTGATTTATTAGATAGATGTTTATGTTTTTGACATTGTTGCATGCTATATAACAGGCAATGTGGCTTTCCATGATTATGATCTATGTTATGTTTGAATGATTCCATTACCATGCTTAATGAGTTTCCCGGTTTAAAAATTATGTTATGATGTGTAAATCCAAATGCGATGTACCTTTATTATTATTATTTTTATTGTTGGTAGTATATTATTATTACCATTACCTATGCATGTTTCTTTGAATTTCATACAAACTAGATCAAAGACTAGGTCATGATGCGACAACTAGGTTTTACGTATGTGACCTCGTCAAACATGTTGATGAAAAAATTTTCATGTCTTGCACGTTATAGTGTAAAGTCGTAATGTGTCACATATTAAAAAACGAAGAAATATTCTCACTTAGAAGTTAAAATGATAACCAGGTTAAAGCCGGTGGTAATGTCATAAATATGTCAAATTAGAGTAAGAGTCAAAGTTGCAAATTGACTAAGTTATTAATATTCAAAATGATAATAAGTCAAAGTTGAGTGTCAAAATTATATGTCAAAATCAGACTTCAAAGTTGTAAATATGCCAATTTGAAAAATATAATGGTTGGCGATTAAAACGATGACACGTGACACTGACATGTATGATTTTTTTCAACTATCATTTTACATTACAATTCTATTTTTATATCTAATGCGATAACCACAACATAAAAATAAAATTAAAATTAAAACCCATACTACATTTCACGGGTCAATAGAATAACATCATAATTTTCATAACGGAGCATATGACTGTTATCCATTAAAATGAAGTGTCGATTTTTATTTGTTATGTTATAGTTTGTCTATTAGCTATACTATTTATGTAATTATAAGTACTACTTGAATAAACTTTTTTAGTTAAGAAAACTGGATATAAACAATTATAACTTTTAATCATTACCCGCTAATAATCTCAGCTTTAAAAACTATTGTAAATGACAAATCGACATAACTGATTGAAGTTTAAATATCTAATATTGAACTTTGAAGCAACGTTCCGCCGTTTAAAGTATCATTTTAAACTAAGTTTTGCATCATTTTATTCGTATCATCACGAACAAAATTAGTGTAAAAACCGGTGACAATCATGATTTGAGTTTCGAAAACCGGGGTTAGAAAGAACTTAAACATACAAAGGTCTTATGCCGCTTTGCTGTGAGAGAATCAGAAAGGGCGCTTTCGAACAAATCCAACGCCATTTCCGTACTAATAACAACATCACTCATTCATCTCCATCTTCATCTTCTTCATCCTCTTCAGATGAAGCGAGGGTTAGAATCAATCGAGATATCAGACGACGAATGGTCAAATCACGACTTTAATTCCTCTCGTATACTCAACAAACCCTCACCACCACCGCCAATCGAGTCATTTGCTTTCACTGCCGGAAACGGAACCGGAACGTCTAATTCCAAACCCTCCGACGACTTCAACTACTCCTCTGACTCATCCGACTGTGTTGAAATACTCAACGACCATGCACCTGAGAATTTGGAGGACGATGACTTTGGAGAGGCTCCGTCGACTTCTATTGCTAGACCTGGCCGGAGGTTTGTGATTGACGATGACGAAGATGCTGAAGATGAAGATGATGCGAGTGTTTTTATTCCAGAGAATGAAGAGATGGAAGTGAATAATGATGATGATGTTGTTGGAAAAGCGTTGCATAAGTGTGCTAAGATATCGGCTGAACTACGGAGTGAGTTGTATGGATCTTCTTCTGCTCATGCTTGTGATCGGTATGCTGAAGTTGACGCTTCGTCTGTCAGAATTGTCACTCATGTTAGTTTCTATTTCTCAGGTCACTGATATGGTTTTTTAGTAGTTTAGTACCGGTTTACAGTAAGTGTGAATGATTGTTGAATGCTGCATTGCAGGATGATATATGTGAAGCATGTGGAGCTGGAGATTCGGGATTTCAACCTCTTCTTAAACCGTATCAGCTTGTTGGCGTCAATTTTCTTATGCTTATGTATCGGAAGAAAGTTGCAGGAGGTATCTACTGCAACCTGTTTATATCTTCTGTATTATGGAAATTTAGATGAACAAAAATGACTTTTTTTGTTAAAAAAAAAAAAAAAAAAAAAAAAAAAAAAAAAAATTTAGATTGCTTACATGAAGGTTGAGTCTGTATTGAGTAGATCTAGTATGTTACATATACAATTAGCATACTAAGGACACACGATCTGCTTATTATGAACCAAAATGATGTGTTGAAAGCCACATGCATATATATGCTACCAATGATTGTGGTCTGCGCATTTCATTGACAAGTAGCCAATTCAATATAAACGAGCCAATAGTTGTTCTGGGTCTCAAGTCTTTATGTTGGCAACTAATTAGTGAATTTTTTTAGATTTTTTTATGTGTTATGTAGGCTCTTGCTTTTATTTGTCAGATATCTACACCTGCATCATTGCCACCAAATGATACTCATAAAAGATGGCATCTCATTCAGTTGTGTACTGTTGTCTGTGAATATATTTTTCATCCGTACCTTTTATGCAAGTTATGCAAAATGTAAAGAAAGACTAGTATTTTCTCTGTCCATGACAGAGGCAGTGTTTGCCTTGACGTTTTGTCTAGCAGAGGTGTTTTTATTAACAAACAGATATCTCTTAATTAGTTGAAACTGATTACCAGGACCAGTCTTCCTATTAATCTTACGTCAAGTATATATGGTATCTTTCCAATGATTTCTGCGTTTTCTTTTGTTTTGTATCACTAACCCTGTATACAAATCCTCTTTTTTCTAATGTCATTATACTTCTTCCTCATAACAAGCACTCTTATTACAACCTTTTTGTAGCAATGTGGCACAAAGTGTCATGCCATTATTATCTGTAAAATTTGTTATTGTTTTATATATTACTACCATTGGTTTTTTAAGTCAAATTAGCAAAACCTTTACTTTCTTGAATTTATTGTACAGCAATATTGGCAGATGAGATGGGACTTGGTAAGACTATTCAGGTATGTTTGTTTGGAGCTTTTTTTCTGCAAAAAGCCAAGATGATCTGTTCTTTTTATATTTACTGTCATCTTGATATGTAGGCGATAACATACCTTACCCTGCTGAATCACCTGGAAGATGACCCGGGACCTCATTTGATTGTTTGTCCTGCTTCTGTTTTGGAAAACTGGGAAAGAGAACTTAAGAAATGGTGTCCTTCATTCACAGTTCTTCAATACCATGGAGCTGGACGATCAGCTCATTCTAAACTCTTGAACTCTCTATCAAAAAGTAGAATGCCACCTCCATTTAATGTCATTCTTGTATGCTACTCACTTTTTGAACGACATAGGTTAGCAGCTTCTTATTATGTTTATTATAATTTCACTTTTGTACTCGTATTTGAAACATTTGTTATTTTTTCAATAATTAATGACATGTGAAAATATTTACTTTAGACCTTTTGATTTTGTGTCTAAAATTCTGTTTACAGTGCACAACAGAAAGACGACCGCAAAGTCCTGAAACGTTGGAAATGGAGTTGTGTTCTAATGGACGAGGCTCATGCTTTAAAGGATAAGAACAGCTACAGATGGAAAAATTTGATGTCTGTTGCAAGAAATGCCAACCAGCGTTTAATGCTTACAGGAACTCCTTTGCAGAATGATCTACATGTATGTTTTATATCTACAGTTTTTTAATTGATAGAATATTAAAGCTTAGTCTCTTGGTTTGTTTGTTTATTGTTTGAGTGCAGGAGCTATGGTCATTGTTGGAGTTTATGATGCCTGATTTATTTGAAACTGAAGATGTTGACTTGAAAAAGCTGTTAAATGCAGAAGACACAGAATTGATTACTCGGATGAAGTCAATCTTGGGTCCATTTATTCTAAGACGCTTAAAATCAGACGTTATGCAGCAACTAGTTCCAAAGGTTCAAAGGGTATGTCATATTAATGTGCATTTTAAGTAGATAACTTACGTTTGGGAAACCCCCGTGCAAACTATTTACTACTCTTTATCTAATTAAAAGATTAATTGTGTAATTTTTTATCCACAAGAAGATAAGTTTTAATCATGGGCAACAAATTTAGGTTTCCAGCAAGCTGTATGAATGTTATAAGGTCCTAATTGTCATTCTTGTTTGGTGTGGGCTTAACAGTCTAGCTTGACCTTGAAACACGTCAATATTTTCAATTTTTTATGCTTTTAGTGTGTCAAATTATTTAATAGGGTCATTGGTATATTTCTCCCTCTAAACTTCATTAAAGGCACATATACCCATCCAAAAAGTTTAATTGCATACTTCCCCTTATAAACCTTTTTAATTGGCAAATTTACCCTATTTTAATTTATTTTATTAAAAATAGTTTATGTAAATTAGTTTATTATATTGCATTTTTACTCGTTCCTTATGGTTTTTTCAAATGTTTTTAATTTTATTTGCGTTTCGTTAGTTATAAATCTTGTCATATCCACAAATTGGGTATATATGCAATTAGACTTTTTACTTGGGTATATATGCAATTAATCCTATTTAATAATATTTTCTGTGTATTTCAATAATAAACAGAAATTATAAATAACATTGATGTAGGACTTTGGGCCACTTTCAATCTGTTTTCTATAACATGAACTGACCCATTCATAAGTAATACTATCGTTTGTTACTCTTGGTATTTTTTAATCAAGAGCAGCTTAAATTGAATTTATATCACCTAAAAACAAATAAGTTACCACTTTTAAACTGTGCAAAATTGAATATATTTGATATCATGACTTCATATTATTTACTATCCCTTCCCTTCATTTATAATGTTCTTTTCTTATAGCTGTATGTATGAAATGTTGTATGCTAGGTTGAATATGTTCACATGGAAGAGGAACAAGGAAACGCTTATCAAGAAGCTATTCAGGATTATCGTGCAGCTGCCCATGCTCGTATGGCCAAGTCTGCTCATCTTCCTCGCCGTCAGATTTCAAACTATTTTGTTCAGTTCAGAAAGGTTTCTGCATCCGTAACTTTTCTTTAAACACTGCTCCGATAAAAATATAGTTACATTAAAGACATTTATTATAACAGTGTAATTTTTCTACCAGATAGCAAATCATCCTTTATTAGTGAGGCGTATATACACAGATAAGGATGTTGTTCGATTTGCGAAAATGTTGCATCCCAAAGGTGTATTTGGTGATGAATGTACGTTGGACAGAGTAATCGAGGAGCTTAAGAGTTACAACGACTTCTCTATTCACAGGGTAGCTATATCATTTCCCTTGCTTAGTAGTTTCTTTTTAAATCTTGTTTTCTCACTGATTGGTTTCTCTACCGCATAAATGAGCTGCAAATTAGACTGTAACTTTTTGGTATTTCCGTTAAGGCCTTTAGCTTTTATATTTTTATTTATTTTTTTTGGTTAACCGTGAGATCTCGACAAGTGCTAACCACTGGGACCTAGGAAAAGCGTTGCTTACCCTGGCAATGGCTTCTAAGAGAAGCTAGCTTTACATTTCTATAAAATCCTGACATGCTTCATTGTTTACATTATTTTTTAGATCAACCACTCTTGGAATCTACCAATTTTTTTTGTTATATGAGGAGTGTTTTAAAATAGAAGGTTATACTGTTTGGGAGGGTGTTGGAATCCGATTTTTTTAACTAGTTTGGCGGCTTGAAGTAGCCATAATCGGAGTTTAATGTTCAGTTGATTACATGATTTTTTCATGTATTTTTACAAGTCGAATGATTTTATATACCACAGTTTTGCCCAGGGACTATTTTTTGTGAAAAATAGGTAAGTGCATTGGTTTGTATGGTGTTAACCCTTAAATCTTTTATATATTTAGAATTTTGTTTATATATTTAACATGATATGTTTACTTTTTTTTACTATTATAGCAATCAATAGTATCTATTTAGTAATTATACACTTCTAATAACAAACATACTACGTACCCGGAAAATACCACTTATAGCAAAGCTATTGGTAGGGTATGGGGAGTGGGGTGAGTTCCAGTCTTTTCTCTATTCCAGGGGTAGAGAGACACTATTCTCATTGAGATCAACCCCCCCCTCTGGCTTCCATAATTATATATCATTAATATTAAATAAGTGAGGTTTCTGAGCTCCAATCTAGGCTTGAACATCAATTTAGATTTTAGCGAGCTGATCTTGTCTCATGACCTACCTCAAGACATTGCTTTGGGAGTACTAATTAAATTTTTTCATCTGCTATGTTACAGCTTTTACTATATTACAGTGATGGTAGTTCAGAAAATCTTTCAGATGAGCATGTTCTACTTTCTGCAAAGTGCCGGGTATATGATGAGATATGCACATTTATTATTTTACTTTTGAAATCACAAAACAAGGACAATAAAAAATGTCTCTTTGCAGGCTTTGGCTGGACTTCTCCCTAAACTTGTGCATGGTGGCCATCGAGTTCTTATTTTTAGTCAGTGGACTTCAATGCTCGACATATTAGAGTGGGCCCTAGATGTAATTGGGGTTACATACAGACGTCTTGATGGCAGGTATTGCCACGTTTGGGGCTGATTTTCTAGAGCTTGCAGTTTTGACTAATTTATCTTGAAAAGGGCGCTTTGAGTGGTCTTTTATTTCTATAGAAAATGCAGTTTGGACTATTCAAAGGCATAAAAACCTTTAAATCGTTTTATTAAAATAAGATGAATTATGTTGTTAACAGTATTGTTTTTATAATTCTATTTTGCGCTTTAGTAACTATAAGCTCTTTAAACTCCATTAAAGTGTTACCTATTTTTTGTTTATTTATGGCAGTACTCAGGTAACTGAAAGACAAACAATTGCAGTATGTTGTTAACAGTATTGTTTTTATAATTCTATTTTGCGCTTTAGTAACTATAAGCTCTTTAAACTCCATTAAAGTGTTACCTATTTTTTGTTTATTTATGGCAGTACTCAGGTAACTGAAAGACAAACAATTGTAGACACATTCAATAACGATACTTCTATAAATGCATGCTTGCTGTCAACAAGAGCTGGGGGACAGGGTCTGAATTTGACTGGAGCTGATACTGTCATCATACATGACATGGATTTTAATCCCCAAATTGACCGTCAAGCTGAAGACCGTTGCCATCGTATTGGTCAAACAAAACCTGTAACTATTTACAGGTTCGTCTCTCTCTTGCTACCTCTCTAGTGCTTTCTCTATATAGTTATGTGTGATAAACGAGGCTTGGGTGCTTGACTAACATGTCAAAATGGTTTCTGTATCCGATTTGTTTATCTCTAAGTTTTATAATGAGAAGTTGCAAAGAATTTACAGTTACATCTTTTAGCTTAGCTAGGGGGTGTGAATCTTTGACACAAAAACATGACACGAACTTTACATGAAGTTCGTGGGTCTAAGTTTTGTCTAAACATCGGGTTGGTTCCAGTTTGAATCTATTAACATATTTGGCTAAGTGGGGCGTGCTTAGCTTAGGCTGACCTGGCGGTTTGTGGGTTTATCTGGTTGTTTAAGAAAAAAAATTAAATTTGTTTTACTTCATAACTTGGACTGATTAGGTATTGTATGCCAAACTTTAAAGGGTAAACGAGAAATGCTGATTAGGTTTTGTACTTCAAAAGTATTATATTATGTAAATTGAGAGTGTTTCTAATAAATCAATATTTGAATTTAAAGGCTGTGTTTGTGTCAATGTATGAAAACACATTTCGTGTTTGTGCTTATGTGTATGACATGATTTTTGGGTTCATGTCAAATTTTTGGGGTTCCTGCTTGGTTAAATTTGACATCCATAAGCTTAACCTATTAGACACGTTAGTTGAAAAATTCCAATCAAATGAGTCAAAGTTGCAACTATATTTGCTTATATTGTCATCTGAAGCTCATATATTATGTTTTCGTTATTTAAGGTTGGTAACAAAGGATACAGTTGACGAGAATGTGTACGAGATTGCAAAAAGGAAACTAGTACTTGATGCTGCTGTGCTGGAGTCAGGTGTCGAAGTTGAAAACGAAGGTGAATCAACGGATAAGACCATGGGAGAAATACTTTCAGCTTTGTTGTTGGGATGACAAAATGCGGCTGCTGTCTTTTTGCTCCTGGTTTCTGTTCATCTTCATAATATCTTAATGACATCAACTTGAGCATGTGTAAACTTCATGATATTGTGAAGGTTGAACCCGCTCCTCACACATTAAACTACTATTTAGGTCGAGTTTAATTTAAATCAATCAATTTTTAAGTTGTTTTTATTAATTAGATCGGGTTTATTTTTATGATGTACTTCAGTTTTGATATTAGCAAATCTTTACGACTCACATGTCGTCTAATTTTTCCGACAAAATCCTTTCACCCGTTAGTAAGACAGGGACCTGAAGTTTGTTAGAGCCTGGTGATTACCACCCAGGCAGTAAAAAGCTTTTGTTACCAAACGAAAACAGTAAGTTACTTATGCATTAAAGAATGTGTCAAGTCACTGTTTGTAAAGTTACGTTGTCAATTATTATGTATATAATTTTCTGCTTATATGGTGCTTGGCTTACTTTCTGCGCATGTAGTGCTCGACTTACTTTCCGTTTTGCGTAAGGTCCTGGAAGGAGCTACACCTTTAGGGTTGGGTTTCTTATGACCAATTGACCATGGTATTCTCTGTTGAAGTTGAAGTTGAAGTCATGTTCTTGTGTTTTTGTTTAAATTTGATTTGCGTTTCGACTACAACCTCGTTCAAGAGTAGAATGATAATGAGGGAAGCTGGGCTGGTTAAAGGCAAGTTAAACATTTGCCTAAAGACCAAGGGTGTTGATCCTAATCTTGTATCTTCTTCCCCTCTCATCTCATCCAACCTCCCTAGAAACTAGCGTTATTTTTTCTTTGTGATTTTAAATCTCATTTTATCCTACTTCATATCAGTAAAAATCTGTAAATGTACCGGATTGCAATTGAATGTGTTAAAATTATACCCGTTTTCATTTTTTCAATGAACTTAATTCATATATAGACTTTTTGTTGCCATTATTATTATAGCGTTATGTCATCGTCATATGTCAAAGCTTTGTTTTTTACTCGAAAGTTTTGAAATTTTTTTATTTGTTTTTAAATTTTACGAGTTTTCAAATCTGTGCTAGACACAAAAACTACCCGTCACGCAAGGCTGTCAGCACTGTACATTATGTCACCAAAGTAAAAACGCAACTATGAAGTCTGAACCAGAGTTTTTACCATTTTTTTTCATTAAAAAAAGACATCATCTTTTTAGTTCTGTTGACGGACGTTGAATCTATAACATGTGGTAAAGTGATTTTGGTAGGTGTTGTTAATCGAGGAAACGAAACAGAGATTGCAATTGCAATTGCAATTGCAATTGCATGTATGATCGATCGATCGATTCAATCAGTATCAGTTGATCATGTGGATGTTCTACCTGATATCGTTTCCTGTAACCCTAGGCATGGTCCTTGTTACGCTCAAATACTTTGCTGGTCCTGATGTTCCTCCATACGTCTTCATCACCGTCGGCTACACTTGGTTCTGCTCTATCTCCATCATCATACTCGTTCCTGCTGACATTTCTTCCGTAATTTTTTTCATCCTTTTATCCCAATCATCAATTGTAATTATTAAATTAACCTAATAATTGTTCAGCTATCATTATGCCTTATTTTCAGTTATCGTTTAGGGTTTTATGTATTTGTTAGTCTCAGGATGTATGAAATTTTGAGTTAATTCGGGCTAGGGATGAAGAATGAATTAAAACAATTACCTTGTGCATGTGTGTGCGTGGCTTACAAAAGAAAATGACATTTGCATGTGTGTGCATATACAGTCACAAAGTTAAATCTGCAAGGACAATTCAACATGTATCGTCTAGGCATCAGTTCTGTTAATGTATTAGGTTAAAATTTACACGAGGCACATAGAGAATCTGTGACATTCGCTTCGTAGATCGTCAATTTGAATGTAATTAGTAGGGACTAAATAGGCACCAGTAAACTACTAACACGAGCTAAAGTAACTTCAATTAATCTTTGATTAACATTAGCAAAGCATCAAGATTCACATAATTTCCATCAACAAGTGAGCATAACTGAAGAGATCTGCATGTGGTATTAAATATGCTATTTGATGCATCCCTATGGCTTTCTTTTTTTGCTTTGTTGTTTAAAAATAAATGTTTTTCTTTTGTTTGACCAGACAATTATAGGTTATGGCAATGGAGGAATTTCTTTCTTTTGGAGCTGGTCGTATTGGAGTACTTTCTTGCTTACTTGGTAGGTCAGGCTGTGTGGTCTTTCAGTTTACTCTGTCTCTCTTTGTCCATTGTCAACCAATAACGAACATGATTTTCCTAATTTTACGTTGTACCTCATCATTATATTGGATGATCTTCAATTGCAACCTGCATCAATATCTAAGCAAGTACAATGCAGAAGTTTAAAAAGTATGGTTATTTGTAAGATTTGACTGGAAATTAGCATCAAGGGTGATGACATGTTTTCTTCACTAGTGTTCTTTTGGTTAACAAGAAGCTGTTTGAATTTTCAGGAAACGGTTCATGTATTTTCTTGTCCTCAAATAATGATTCTATTTATAATTTTTTGTCTGAGCAGGCTAGTTGTTCCTCTGATTCAGGGATATGAAGATGCTGGAGATTTTTCTGTGAGAGAGAGATTGAAGACTAGCATCCATGTGAACTTAGTCTTCTATCTAATACTGGGGTTGATTGGGCTCGTTGGACTTATTTTGCTCATAATAATGCAAAAAAATTGGTTTGTTTCATTCCATGCAACCCTTTTTTTATGCTATTAAATATTTATTTATATTTTACATAGAGGTCACTAACGGCATTATTTTGGCTGTAGTAATGGCATCCAGTGATTCTTTATGTATATATTGAGACATGTTCGCCTAACATTTTATATAACTAAAAGTAACCTAATTTTTAGACAATATTATCTGAAAAGAACTAAAAGATCACGAACTTGTGTAATTCTGATTTCTGACAAATAGTTTGCACCCCAGCAGTTTCATTGCTTATTATCCTAATAATTATTCGCATTGCGTTTATTTGCAGGAGTGGGGGTATAGTGGGTCTAGCCATGGCTTGCTCAAATACTTTTGGACTTGTTACAGGTGTATTTCTTCTTGGTTTTGGCTTGAGTGAGATTCCAAAAGCAATTTGGAAGAATACTGACTGGACCACTCGCCAAAAGGTTCTTTCACATAAAGTCGCCAAAATGGCTGTAAAGCTTGATGAGGCTCATCAAGAGTTATCAGATGTCATAGTTGTAAGTACTTGTAGGCTTTCTTGTCAATATTTTGCATGTCCTGAGGTTTGTTACCTTTTACATGCTGTTTTTGGTTTGGTATATGTCCATTAACATCTCAAAATGTATCAGGTGGCTGAGGCAACATCTAAACAAATGTCCAAGCGTGATCCATTTAGGCCCTACATGGACATTATTGATAATATGATAAATCAAATGGTATTTTGATGTTTTTTGTGTAATTGTCATCATCTTAAGGTTCTTTCTTGAATGGTTTCTAATTCTCTTCTTTCAGTTGCATGAAGATCCATCCTTCAAACCACAAGGAGGTCGTTTTGGGGAAAATGATATGAACTATGATACAGATGAAAAATCTATGGCAACATTAAGGCGCCGATTAAGGGGAGCTCGTGAGGAATATTATAGATATAAAAGGTCGATAATCAACCTCAGAAATTTCTCTCGTGTTCAGAGCATCATTCTTTTCGTGTATATCATTTGTTTACCATCTAAAGAGTACAATCAGTACTTTTATTCTGTGTACCATAGCTTTAGGGACTGGAGGGTATGTTGACCCATACACAATGAAAGTTGGGAAAATAACCAATTTGCATGAAGTTCTTTATGTATGAGAATAACATGTGTAGAAGGAGAAATATGTCAGTCTCATTAACATTATAGCATAAGAGGAGGTAGATTTAAATCTTCCAATTGTAATGGATGGTGTCAACACATAATCTGACCAAGGGCATAAAATACTGAGTGTACTTTTTGATGAGTAGCAAGATGTCATGGGGTTATCTGTTTAAAACATTCTTATGTTTTTCTCTTTGTATTATTTTTAAAAGGATTGGATAAATTACTTAGATTTTTATTCTATTTTGCAGTGAGTATCTGACATATGTAATGGAAGCCATCAAATTAGAAGACACAATAAAGAATTATGAGCAATGCACTGAAAACGGATGGTACGTTTTAAAACTGAATGATATATTTTTCTCTCTCCGTTTCAACAGCTGTGCGTTTTGTCAATCCGGTAAAATAGACGGGTCTATGCATTTATAATCTTTTGTAACTTAGACCATCACCTCTTCATGCTGTTGTATTTTATATGAATTAAAAAAACTATGGTAAAGAAACCATAGTTATTTATTTGTAATAGAAATATGTTTGAAAATCGTCACTTGCTTGATATGCTACATATGTACGGGCCTAATTAGTTCATGTGCCTAAACTGGTTAGTTGACACATGTTATTTATTTTTTTTTATCTCTATGCTTCTTTTAGACATCTAGTTCATCATTAAAGCATAGTTGTTTGTATTAAATGTATGTCCATCGTTCAATAAAGTACAGCTTCAAGTTTTTTTATGAATATAACACAAGTGTATAAGATTCCGACCAAACTTTACCCATGTCACTATTTAGAGGGCTATCTTGTATTATTATAACTGGCAGAGTTAGGTATGAATCAAAGCAAGCTTGGATCTTTCTGTGTTTACTCAAAGTTATTTGGCTTCTGCTGCTTGTTTTGTCATCATGTAATGTATACATCTTGGTGATATTCTAAACATTATGCAGGAAATTTGTTTCAAGCTTCAGACCTAAAAGGAGTGGTACATTAGGAAGCTATCTTGATACAATGGGTACTTTATGTGGTCCCTTTCTTATTTTTAAGGCAGCTAGGAGGTTAACTTGTTTGACAAATGGATTGTTGACCTCTTTCTGGGGGGCTAGCCAGTAGCCACATCCTTAAATACTGTATACCATTATTTCCATTACAGCCGACAGAATAGGATGGTCATGTGGGTTGGGTAAACAAAGGGCTTACGTCCTGTCGTGGACATATGATGTAGATTTGGGACTAGACCAGTGGGTGTATGAGTTTGGCGTTAAAAACGTGGTTTGGGTGATTGCCTCACATGGGTTTGGGTCACGATGATTAGTTGTTGTATGGATTGTTAAAGTCGGGGCAAATCAGTCTTTTGTCCAGAAGTTTTAAATTATTAATAGTTACCTATTATCAAATGGAGTACAGAAGCTATACTATTTTAATGGCAATATAATAATATGAATACTATGATTTAGGAGGTTTTATGCATTAATATACACTTTATGTGACTTCTGAATATGTATCTTTAAGTAAAAAGATTTAGTTTGTTCATGGTGGATGGTCTATTTGTAGAACTAATATGGCGATGCATTGTGTGGAGGCAACTCAAAAGACTCTTTGCTGTCCTCCTTGGTTGTATGTCGGCTGCTATTCTTTTGGCAGAGGCAACTCTCTTGCCTAGAGGTGTTGATTTGTCTGTTTTCTCTCTTTTAATAAACTCTCTTGCAACACGAGAGATGCTTGTGCAGGTAAATTTTCATTTCTATTAAGATTTGTCCCATTTTTCTGTTACTAGGCTTCATTACTAGAACTTTCTAGCTCTCAGTCATATGTTTTCTTAATTTTCTTTGGAATGCAGGTTGTTGCATTTGTTCCTCTTTTCTACATGTGCATTTGCACATACTACTCTTTGTTCAAAGTTGGTATGCTTACCTTTTATTCATTTACGCCAAGGCACACAAGCTCAGTGAGTTTGCTGATGATATGCTCGTAAGATTTACATTTTTTTGCTTTTAAACATATTCTTTTTGTTCCAGTAATGTTATTTCTAAGTAGAACATACTTGTACCAATCTGCTTCAGAATGGTTGCACGCTATGCACCTCCAGTTTCCTTTAATTTTCTCAATCTCATTAGTCTAGATGGGGAGAAGAAAACTATTTTTGAAAAGGTATGTGCCTTCTTAAACAGTGTATAAGAAAATACGCTTTAAATTTATTTTTGCGAAGAAAATATGCTTTATCGAACATACTTTTTATGCAGAGGATGGGAAATATCGACAATGCAGTCCCTTTCTTTGGGAAAGGATTCAACAAACTCTATCCACTCATTATGGTTGTATATACACTTCTTGTTGCAAGTGGTTTCTTTCACAGGATAGTTAATGTTAGTGGATTTTGGAAGAGAATTATATTTCAAAACGAAGCAGATGATCTCGATGGTGTTAATCCATCAGGACTACTTATTCTGAAAAAAGGTGATTCAGGTTTCTTTCCTCTTTGTATGACTTATTATAATATTATAGAAAATACAATTTGGTTTTCTTGTATAACATATATTTGCCCTTTGCTTATGTAGAGCGTGCTTGGCTAGAACAAGGACACATCATTGGTGAAGAAGTTGTTCCATTGGCAATAAATTTTAACAGTTCAAGGATTGACCTCGAGTCGGGGAACACTAGTACAGTAAGTATTTCTTCCTATTTTTGTACTGCTCCCCTTTCATTATTTGTTAGTGAGTTTGACATTATTATGTTACATTTTTTAACGGCATTTATTATGTTACATGTTCTATATGATTGGTTTCATATTTTATTCCTTGGGAAATTTTAACTTTGTATACGTATGAACATATCATAAAAAACAAAATATAACTGATTGCATGTTTGGTTGGTAGAAAATGGAAAGGAATTTATTCTAAATCACTTGTATGTTCTGTTCGGTTTTCTAAATCGTTCAAGGGATTTGTAATGCTATTAACGGTAAATGACAAAAAATTTTGATTTAAAATCTCTTGCTTACAACCGATTTTAAATAGAAGTAACCTGGTTTGATCTAGACCCGTTTTACCCTGCTAACCATTCTGCTTGATTTCAGGGGAGGGATGGTATTAGAACAAGCCAGAAAAGAGACGAGGGTCGGAGATATAATAGTAGCAGAGAAGCCATTAGTAGCAAGTATGCTGCCATTAGAAGCGAACGAGCTTCAAACTCAAACATAGCTTCGGCTAAAGTCTCTTTGCTTGATTCTAATGACTCTTCGCCAGGTACTGTCACTGATGGACCATCATCTTTAATATCCTCAACCTGGTTATCAATGAGGTCAGGTTTTCATAATGTGAAGGCAACCATGCAATCAAAGAACAGGCCCTCTCGATTACATGATCCTTCTGACCCCCTAGATGAAATCTTCCAGAAACTTAAACGACCCCATCGAGATGAAGATGAACTTGATGAATTGTAGAGACATAAATTTGGTGGTTGTATAGTTTGTAATTGTATTTTTGTAATGTGCATATCATGTTCATGTTTGATTTCGTAAATACTCCTTTGAAAACAATCTATCAACGCGTTTTTGACGTAGTGATGGTTGCTTTTACGGCGGATGATGGCATAGTACACTTTTTGGATTTTATGGCTAGGTGATGTTCGGCGTTAGGGTTTTACTGCCGAATAACAGCCTTTGCGACATGTTTTTTTATTCCTTCCTTGATACCTTGAGATTTTTCGTTAGTCTCTTTTCTGGCTCTAAAACATAACTTTATGGGTTCTAATTCACTTTTATTTAAACTTACCTTATTATTTCAAGTACAATCACTCTAAAAATCAAAATCACAAACACAAACACAATACGTGATTGTGTTGTGTAAGGCAAGAAAGCAACATCTACAATGCACAAACAAAATCTCCACTTGTATCTACTTCATCTTCAAGCTCATCATCAGTATCTATTTCATCATCAAGATCCATACTATCACCTCCAACAAATTGTCCATCTTTCTTCCCATCTGTTGAACCTTTTCTAGCCTCTTGTATTATTGATATTATTTCTTCTATGCTTTGTGATGGCTCATCCGCGTTATCCACATCCAAACTAGACTCCTCGTCCTCTTTAAACTCGTTCGGCATGTCCTTCACGAACCACGGATGCTTTTTTATCTCTGGAATGCTAATTCTCTGCTTAAAGAACAAAATGATATCAATCAACCATGATGCATCAATGTCACCTTGGATGAGTTGAGTTTTAACACTTTTATTTTTATGAACGGACAAAAGTAATATGTTTTGACAAGATGTCACAATTTTCTAAGATACACATGAGAGATATTTGGGCAATTTTGGTTATATTTTATCACAAGTAGGCCCAATGTACATTTAAAAAAGTTAGTTAACGTCTAATCGAAAGTCACTAAATTTATATATTAAATTTAAAACTCTTGGAATATATAATTATTTTTTTATTATTTGATTTTTTTTTATTATACTAAAATATACTTTCTCTAGCCACACATGAATTTTTTAAATGCTTAAAAAACAAAAAAAGAAATATTTTAAGTTATCAAAAGTCATAAAAAACGTTTGACCCATTTCAGTTTATGTGGTTATCAAATGGGAAAATTACAAAATTCACATATCGCCAATCCAAAAGGTTAAAAATTTGATTTTTAGCATTATATTATTTACTTTTAACTAATAAAAAACTCTCTAATAACTCATTTCCACCAAACCACACTGCTTTTAACTAATAAGAAACTCTCAAATAAATCATTAGCCTGATTCCACACTAAATCTTAACACAAACAAATTTATGGGTAACAGGTAAACATACAATAAACTGCATAGTTGAGTTATATCTCTGCTTAATTAAAGTTGGCTAGTATGTCACCCGGCTAACCCCTAACCAAGGCCTCTCACAGCTAGCCCATAGTCAGGTTAAATAATCGGCACGGCTAGCCTCTAGCCGGCTTCTCATGGCTAACCCGTAGCCCAGTTTCAATGACCGAGACACCCACCTAGCCCAACCTCTTAATAATTGTTTAAAACTTAAAAACTTAATTGGTTTTCAAATAACACGTACGTACGTACCTTTTCGGGGTTGTCTACGAATATACGAGATAGAAGATGTTTACAGTCCATGGAAACCCGAACGTAGTCAGGAATCGAGTATTGTACGCCAAGTATTCGCTGCCAAGGCAAGCAAATAACACAATTTCAACAACAACAACAACAATAATAATAATATTAAATAAAATTTATACAAAATGTAACTGATCAATGACTGACAGTGAGGGTTTTTCTAAAATTTCTTGGATCATCAGGATCTTCAAAAGGATAGGCACCAACCAACATCACATATAATGTAACCCCACAAGACCAAACATCTGCAATCTAAACATAACATATATATACATAATTCTTTACAGCCACCAAAACATATAAAAAAAATTCAAAAATATATATAAGTTAAGGTTTTGAGCCTCACCTTACCATCATACTCTTTCTTTGACAAGACTTCGGGTGCGATATACGCAGGGGTCCCGACTGTCGATTTGGGCTGGGAATGTAACACTGCTGACTGAACCCATGTATATGCAATTAAACTGAAGTTAGATCAGATCATATACAATTTACAAGTCATATTAGTTGCAAGTTCTTGCCTTTGAATACCCAAAATCACAAATTTTAAGACGGGTTGTCGAACCTTCGTGCAATAATGTATTCTCCAGCTTCAAATCTCTGTGACAAATTTGCTGCACACCAACAAATTATTAAATAAATAGCGCTGATCATCCAAGATGTTTAAAGGTTTGAACCTGGATCTGTTAAAAGACCTTTCAGGCGCCTTAGTACTAGATATATATACATATATGGGTCAATATGGACATTGGTGCCAATTCAAAGAATATTACCATCGAGTGGCAATAGCTGACTCCTGATATGAGTTGTCGAAAGTAAAATCTTGCCTGTGACACAAGCGAGAAAACGTTAGTTTGATTTCAAGTATTCACAAAAAGACCAGATATATGATAAAAAAAACATGTCCTTAGATGGGGGTAGGTCACATGCATGCAGCTACCCCATCTAAGGACACGTCTTCTTAATTACCTCATCTTCACTGAATCTACCCGCGGTGCAAATTCGTTCAAAAAGCTCTCCACCATTCGCATACTCCATGACTATTGCAAGATGAGTCTCTGTTAGCAACACCTGCACACCATCATGAACATAACAACCATGAAACACCATTCATCAAAAAGTCAACTATTTGACTTTTGAAATAAAAAGTCAAACCATACATACACCATTCAATTCATGAACTACCCAACATCATGCAATTAAGTGTTTGTTGAAATGAAAATGATAAAGTACCTCCTTGAACCGGATGATATTAGGGTGTTTAAGTGATCTATGATTCAAAATCTCCCTTTCTACATGTTCATCAATCTGCAATATTATGTGGTTTGAGTCAACAAAACATAACAAGAAAATAAACAAAAACCAAAATCAGACACTAAAAAGTCGAAAAACTTGACCTTTTGACCTCTGTCAATATACTTGACAGCAAAAAGCTCGCCAGATAACTTATCTCTGACGAGCTTTGCAACTCCAAAGTTCCCAGATCCGATGTCTTTGAGTATGTCGTATCTTTCCATGATACCAAAGTGATTTGCTAGCTTGTGATCAAGTTGAACATAACATACATGCATTTGTAGTATATGGAGAGAGGGTGGATACGTGGCAAGTTGTTAGTGGTTGGGATTAATGGTATGAGCCAGTTGTGTTTTAGCGACGTGGGTTGTGGACCTACTTATGCATACGTTATGTATGTAATTATTTGTTTTGTTTGATTGACCCTGTCACACGCATCCATCTTATTTGATTCAACGATATTCATATTTTTATTTATTTTGTTTTTTTTATGTTTAATGTTGCATTATTGGGCAAATTAAAGTAGTTTTCAGACATTGCATTATCCGAATATAAAAATTATGGCAACATTGTATTATATAAAACCAAGTGAGCGTGACTTTACAAAGATTTTTGCATCCTTGTAATGGTCCATATGACCTACTTAATTTGCAAACTCATGTTCCCTGATTGTTCATATTTAACATGTCTTACAAATTATTATATATAAATCTTTAATTTTAAAAACTAAATTCTTAAAGTATTGGTATTAACAACATTCACAATTTCACATCGCGTGTTCTTATTAACATTCATTTCTTTATTTGTTTTAAAAAACATCACACGTCTTATTGTCTTTCTCAATCTTTATCTTATCTTACTCACAAGCAGTAATTTTAATATCTTATCTTTCATGTACACTTATAATAATTATATAAAGAGTGAATAGTAGATCGCTATATATAGATAGAGTTACGTATAATATAAAGAATGAGGTGATGATGGGGATGGAGATGTGAATTTGAGTATTTAATTCCTTAACTTTTTTCTAAAAAATATAGAGATTTAATTTTCATAGAGTGTGAGATGTGAATGCTCTAAAGTCTCGATAATATTCTTTATCAATGATAATACAAAAAAAACATCAAAAAAAAGTTCAAAACTCATTCTTTCTCATTCGTTATACTTTTTCTTATTTATAAAATATGAGGATTATACATATAAGTTGAATACTTATTTCTATTATTCAACTCACTATTCCTTTTTCAAGTTCCTTTGTGAGTTGAAGAGAAATAAAAAACTAGTAAAAAAATTGACTAAAATAGTATTATTTTTTTTGAAAAAATATAATATAAATATAAGGAATGAGATGTGACAGTTTTTAAATAATAACAAACTTAACTTAAGAATAAATGTATCTTTTAGTTAAATTATAAGAATAAAAATAGTTACACACTTACACGTACCACCCTTTGAACGCTCTTAGAAGGTGGAACCTAATAACGTACCTATAACCAAAGTTTCCTTTTCAACCAAAGTTTTACAAAAATGCATTTGTAATTGGAACTTGAATTTAACATCATATATCAAAATATTTCCCCCACTTCTATCATGTAGTTGAGAATTTATTGTGATATGATGGTGTCCTATATATATATATATATTCGAATTATTAATTAGTATGTATATGTATATATAGTTGGTATGGAGGATCGAGAGATGAAGCAATTGAGGCCAAGATAAGATAAACGCTTAGTTTATTATATATGTGTTTGTTTGGTGGAAACAAACAAATGATTGAATCACAAATTAATAAATGCATGCGAGCGAGGAGCAATATATAACTAATATAAAAATACTTAATTGCATGGTTTTACAACTTATAATGAATAGACACACACTATTTTTTAATTTTAAGCTCTTTATATATACTAGCGTTTGTCTAACGCCATGACCATTTATGGTCACTTTCTTTGCGACAAACCCCGGTCACACCGGGTATGTCATGGTTGGGCCAACATGCATGCATAAAACTAACGAACAACATGCTAGCAGTTAACAGTTAGCAGTTGGTATCACCAAGTTAAAACATCATTGCATAGATTTAAACCCAATACCTCCAAGAGATCATTGGCGAAAAAAACTATATTTGGTACACATTTTATTTTTTCTGTCACCGAAAAGTCAACTTGGTGTATCTTGGTTTCAATCTTTACATTCAATTGAGCGTTATTATAAGTTTAACTTACGTTATTGACTAAGTGTAAGAAATTATTAGCAATTACTCAAACTCAACATGATCTTGGCTCAAAATTCTGTTACGTTTCAAAAGAGAGAAAATTTTTTTGTCCTTGATAAATATAAAAAATTCAAGCCAAACATAGAACGTGAGTATGTTTAACAAAAGTAGTTAAACATGAAAAAGGTAGAGTAAAATATTTCTTATTCGAAAAGCTAACTTTATTATAACTTTTTATCTTTTAAAATGATTTTAGAAGCTCTAGAAAAATGACTACTCACATAAATATTTTCGCCAAAATAAAAAATTTAGAAAAAAAAACTTTAAGTGTCAGGTGAGAAACAGTATTGAAACACTTTGATTCAACCTAAAATCTTTTTTTTTTGTCACGAAATCTTGTTATTTTAACAAAGTCTTAGTGTCTTGTCTCAAGTCGTTAACCACTTCGACTGAGAGCGAAACCAAAAAAAAAAAAAGTTGTATGGAATAGTAACATAAATGGGAAAAAAAGAGAGTGGAGAAAAGTATCCATAATTGATGAAACAAAAGATGAGTGGAATTGGGCAATTATGGTGTAGGACATTGCTTTTAGAAATGAACCCTGGCCTCAACCCAACTACACCATTAACTCCAAATTGACATCAACGGTCCACATGCATTGGCCGGCAACACCTATTGGAGCCGTGAACATTGTGGAATATATAATGCAAACTCACACGCCACCAAACCATCTAAGATTTTATACGTACGTACGTACATGTTGCGACTTGCGACCTTGACCTAGTTGACCATCACCGAGACTTGCACAATGTATTATTACTTAACATGATAAGTCATCAGGAGTCAAAGGTCGTATATAAACCGGTAAACTCACTTGTTAACCTAAAAATAAAGTGGAAAAACACATTTTTGTGTTTGTAATTTTTTAAGGCAATTGAAATACTTTCTTTTCAACCTTTTTATTATTTCCTTACTCGTGTATTTTTGTTTAGTGGTGTCATGTCAGATTATTCAACCTAATTAAAGTTGTAAGATGTGTGTATATTGTATTTGTAGTTACATACTCATGAGAATCTTCTTGTTTTTTGACAATGCTAATAAGAATTATTGCATCCATATAGTCTACATGCTAGTGATGAGTGGATCAAGTTTTTCAAGTATTGGCCTCACCCATAATATGTCTAAACCAAAGGGACAAAATCAATTCAACTAACTAGATGTAAGTTTTCATCCGTGGGACTACATATACCAGAAGGGTCGTCAGCCAACACTAGTCTTTTTTTGGTTAGTAGTAAAACTTATTATACCCGAATTCTAAACGTTGCCAATCTTTTTTTAAGAATAATCCACCCCCAAAAAAATAATGACTCCATTGGCCATTGGTATTTTATAAAACTTTATATTAGTTTTTTTTTAATTAATTCTTGTTTGAACTTCAAATTACTAGCCCGAATCAAATTTTAATTATTTAAGGTTTACAGGCCCAAACAAATATAAAAGGCCCATTGTCTAAAACCTTAAAGGGTCATTTTGATTTTTGTCTAAACATGAAAAGTCATGTGGATCAACTCTCAAAATAATGACATTAGATTTTTATTGATTTTTCTATTAACAATGTCTTTCATTTTGTGATCCGATTCAACTCGACCTTTAGCCGACCCAAAAACACGAAATCTGGGTAGTTAGAGTCCACTAACAAAAAATACCAACGTTTACCCTAGGAAAAAAAACATGGTTCCAAGAATTTAGGTTTTTCATGTTGATATCTACTTTGTCTAAATGTATCTTCCAAAACTTGAAGGTTTTTCCTTTATAAACCAAATCAAATTTGGTGTTTCAACTTGTATAGATTCATGTGTGAATTAAATGGGTGAAAAAAGCGGAACAAAAGCCAAACAAGTGAGAGTAAACTGCAGTTTTGATCCCTGTGTTTTTAGTTTCTAACAGAAATGGTCCCGAACACTAACTCCATCCAATTTTCCGTTAAGTCTCCCTCACATACGGAGTAAAATGTCATTTATACCACTCTTTTTGACATGCGACTAAATAAAAATGTTAACCAACATGATGACCTAGATAAAAGAGGGAGAGAAATGACATTTCTACCCCTCAAATGTGGGACGCGTGTGAGAGACTTAATGGAAAACTGAATGGGGTTAGTGTTTGGGACCATTTATGTTAGAAAATAAAAACACAAAGACCCAAACTGTTAAGATATAACTAAAACTGTTAATAATATCAAAACATAAGAACCAAAACTGCAGTTTTCTCAACTAGCGAAATATCAAACAATTATTAGGAAAGATGAGTCTGAGAAGAAAAATGTGTTGTCCTTCACTAATTGTTGGGCGGGTTAAAAAGTAAAAACCAAATTAAGTTGGGCTCTTGTTAATTCGTATGAACCTCTTGTAAAGTTGGGCTAAGAACTAGTATTGTGAGCGGGTTGCGTGATGGGCTAAAAACTAAAACATAAAGACCAAAACTGTTAAGGTGAAACTAAAACTGTTAATGGTATCAAAATACAAAATAAAAATTTTAGTTTTACTCAGTAAAATTTTATTTTGTCCAAATAAAAAGTGGCACGTGTCGGTGATGGCCATCGATCTTGCTTGTTATTAGTTTAGGGAATCTATACCTTCTAATAAAAAAGAGTTTTTGATGCCACATGGCATGCAATGGAGCAGAGCCGGCTCAAGGTTTTTTGAGGCCTAAAGCGAAAAAACATTTGAATGCCTATTGTTAAAAACTTTCCTCTTTTACCTGAGATGATTTTCGATTGCAAACGACCTAAGATGATTTTATATTGTAATCGTCGATTTGAATTCGCAACAGAATATTGAAGTTTTAAAATTTTGGGGCCTATGAAAAAGTGGGGCCTAAAGCAAAAACTTATTTTTTTACTATAACGGGCCGGCCCTGAATGGAGCCATTGTTAGAATAATTTTCCCGCCCAATAATATACTCCCTCCGTCCCATTAGAAGTGTCATAGTTTGAAAAACACAAAGTTTTAGGCACATTAAATGATGAGTATTTTTGCTTGTCATTTGACAATAATACCCTTGACAATAAATATTATTGTGGTTCCATCATATTGTTTGTTTTATGTTATTAAGGGCAAATTTGGAAGTTTACCAATAAATTTTAAAAGTTGACACTTTAAATGGGACAACTAAAAAAGGCAATATGGACACTTATAATGGGACGGAGGGAGTATTACATATTTAATCCTCCTACTATTACACAACATCAAACATCGTATAATCTATACCTTCTAATAAAAGAGGGTTTTAAAGGACACGTGTCATTCATTGAAGAGGGTGTTGAAACATTTTTTCCGCTCAAAATTAAAAATCATATATTCTTAGCTATATATGGAAAGAAATCAAAAACAGTAAATTACCCATAATATTCTCTTTCAAAATTTCAATTTATTTTATTTACATCTTTAAAATCAATGTAAAAATGGAAAATTAACAACTTAACAGATAATGCATCGCAATTTACGGCCTACACCCATGCTTAGCGACCCGTACGCTCGACCCGGTATATGAGTGTCACCATGAATTTTGCCGGATATCTATCATCTGAAATATTTGTATGACAATTTTTCTTATCCTTCTTTTTAATTAATTGATAGGATTTATAAAACACCAATTTTAAAAGTGTCAATATCTAATTTGGTATTAATACTATATTTTTAGTTTAAATCTATTTGTTTAAGGCTCAAATTAGAGTTTATACAATTTGTGTTTCTATTTTCATATATCTTTCATGTAATGTGTAACTTATTTTCAAATGTTATTTTTTCATAATGTTTTAGAATTTTGTTTTTATATTTCCACCCGTGTAACACACGGGGCTTAATCTAGTATATTATATATCAGTTACAAAATAATTACCATATTAGTAATATATTTCTCTATCAATTACAAAAATAATTACCATATTAGTAATATATTTCTCTATCATATTCTACAAATATAAATATATGAATTACTAAAAAATATATCAATAATATTCCAAAGCATTGATTTTTGTATTAAATATTATTTAAACATTGTTTTTGTCTGCTACATTAGTTTATCGGTCTCTTATCTTTATACCAAAGCCCATGGCTTGTATCAGAACAAGTTGTCATCTATTTGTATAATTTTAATCGGATTTTTTGTTTTTGAATCCGTAATTTGTCTTCTACTTTTTCCTATATGGGTTTTGTTTTTCGTTGGTGTTAGAGAACGTACCCAAGATGGTAATGAATTATAGTGTAATACTCGTCATATGATTCTTTGTTTATTATGCTCGATGATAAATAAATATTTTTAGTTATTCAACTCGTGTAACACACGAGGTATAATCTAGTATAATATATAGTTAGGGTTTTTTTTTATTTTTATCAAATTCCACTATAAAAATACAAGAAATGTATTTTCTAATACCAAAAACTATTACATCGAAATATAACTGAACAATAATCAAATATATACAAAAGCAAAACACAAAAAAACAAATAATTAATTATAAAAAACAACAATCAAACAAACACACTCATGAAATCAACTAAAAGTAACATAACGCCTCAAACATATCAATCAATAGCAACACAACAATTCAAGTCACACACAAAACAATATCTCATAACATCAATCAATACCAACATAATACCTTAAATCATCAACTAACATCAACATAACAACTCAAGCCATATATAAAACATTAATCATAAAGTTTATGTTTCAATACAGATGAATATAAGATGAATATAAGTAGTTTAATTAACCTTCACTTTCATGCAGGCCATTAATGTTCCTACAAACCCTTGCTTGCTTTTCAAATTTCAAAACAAACGAACATGATACGATCCAAGTCACAAATTTAATTAAACAGCTAAAATTAACCTACATGCATGCAACTGGAACAATACAAATTAAGATGCATAATCGATAATAATTAATAAATTAAACACGTACCATGCATGCAGTATTTGATCGATCAACAACAATTAATATATTAATTAATCCATTAATTAACTTAATTAGTTCAATTCTTATCAAAACGGTGTCTGGTTCACCGCATTACCAGACCAACCACCACCATCCACCGTTAACTGAACATTCACCGGTAAGTTAAAAAACGGCAAACCTACCGTCGTAGGCGTCGACGCCGGAAATTGATTACTTGTACCACAATCCACCTCTCCGTTTCCATTTCCGTCACATCCACTGCTATTAATCACCTCTGCTTCATCGTCACCAACCGGTGGCAGCCGTTCATACGCCACGTCAGTGAACGAAGCAGCAACAACAATCACCGGACCAGAAGCCACAAGTGCTCCTACCACATTCCCACCCACAACCTGACCTTGTCCACCAGCCAGAAAAATCATCAGGCTGGTGGCACTCGGTGGGGCCGGGGGTGGTAAAAAGGATCCTGAAAGTGAAAGCAGTTCAAACCGGCCGTGAAGCCTGTGAACAGAGCCCATCACGGCCGGTTGACGAAGAGTTACATTGTTAATGGTACCAGTAGCATTGATAATGTAAATGCCACTTTGTTTTTTTCTAGAGAAGTCACCAAGGGATTTGAAAATATCGCATCCGTTGCTGATTTCGAGGATGTGAGCTCTTAGGGTGTTGCTTCTTTCGCGGGTTATGATGAGTGGGGGTTTGGGTTTGTTTTTTGAACCCGGAGGACGGCCACGAGGACGACGCTCATGGCTGTCCCCGAAACTAGGGATGGTTTGGTTGGTGTCGTCGTCTTCGGAGTCCGGTGGGTTTGTGAGTTGAAGGTGGTAAGGCATGTTAGAATTTTTTTGTTTGTAGAACCGGAAGTTGAGGAATGTAGTAAATTAGTAATAATGGTATTGGTGCATGAGAAAATTTTGGATTTAAAAAGACAAATAGGACATGTGGATTCTTTTTTTATGGCACATGGGATGAGAGAGATTTTTTTTATAAATACTTGGTTAGTGATTTGATTATTAGAGTGGAGTGGTCTTAGTCTCCGGCGAACGATATCAAGCTCGATGTCATCTCGTCGAAGAAAGAGTGGTCATCGTCTTCACATCTTCGTCACCCCATCTCGTCCTGTCATAGCTCCTTCTTCAAGAGATTCACAACAAGAACACCTCCTCGTCCACAAGCTCCCCCGCCTCATATCGTCACCTTCTCGTGTTATCCACTCCCCTCATCCTTACATTATTAATTAGTTGAAATATATATACTGAAATGTAATATTAATGTATTTATTATTATAATAAGTGATCATAATTTAACGTAGTTAAAGTAAATTAAACTAAATGACACTTTTATAACAAATATCTTTCTTTTAATTTAATTTATTTTATAATTTTGACATGTATATATATGGGCTAATTGAATATACCGATTACCGAATGTTTTAAATTAAAAGACCAGAGAAAACTAACCAGTTATAAAAAAAATGATTCATAATAAAATAAGACACGGGTAAGATGTTTTATAAGAAAATGCCATGAATAAGTTGAATTTGGCGGATACTAAGGGAGGAAGGGACACTCACGGTTAGTTGGTGTGGTTTGGGGTTTGCAGAGCAGCTACACACCGCCGACGTCGAGTTATGTGGCTAAGTTATAAAAAACCTAGTTTTGTGGTTAAGTTGTCGCAAATGTTGCAATAATTCTGTATTTTCGTAATTTTATAGCTAAAGTTATAGCAGTATTGTCAAAAATAAAATTGCTACAAATTTTTCATATAATAAGATTTTTTTAGAAAGTTTGTCGGTAGTACTTTTGTTTGACGAAAATATTACGACAATTATTTTTGTCTAAAAAAATGTTACTCCCTCCGTCCCATTAGAAGTGTCATAGTTTGAAAAACACAAAGTTTTAGGCACATTAAATGATGAGTATTTTTGCTTGTCATTTGACAATAATACCCTTGACAATAAATATTATTGTGGTTCCATCATATTGTTTGTTTTATGTTATTAAGGGCAAATTTGGAAGTTTACCAATAAATTTTAAAAGTTGACACTTTAAATGGGACAACTAAAAAAGGCAATATGGACACTTATAATGGGACGGAGGGAGTATTTTATAATAGCGTCTTGTACGTACCCAAAACCTCCGCACATGAAGAATCGACAATTCTTTTTGGCATCATCCTCTTGTATTTTTTTTTTAATTTTTTTACACATATATATGTAGCATGGGGACCTCAATACCCTATATACTGAACCTATGAATTATTCAATAAGAAAAACCCGCAACTAACAAACTAACTAATTCATCTGGTTCGTACTTTGCAGGTAGTGAAAGCCAACAAATCAGTAGCCATGCATGCATGCATGCACAAGAGCATCTTCACCCGGTGTTTTAAGTGGGCACTTGATATAAAACAACGACATCTCAACGATCCATATCTCCTCTCCTCCCTTTCATATACGTCTTTAAAAGTAATAACATGTCAAAATATGGTCTAGCTAGGGATGGATTTATATGAATGGGCACATGGGCAGATTAGAGCTGGCAATCGGGTCACCTGTTAATTAGACACGATAAGACCTGCTAGTCTTAGGGTAGATAAAGTCGACCGGGGTCAGTCTTTTTTCGATGAGTAGAGTGATTTATATATTGAAAAACTGAGCGGCTGCAGTATTTTTTATTACTGACTTCATTGTTATCTAATGACACCATTACCCGTTTAGTTTTTTTTTAATACGAAAGTTGAATAATATACAATCACAAAAGTTTATAAAAAGTTAAACAATTAGTTAAAACATTTTTTACTTGGTTAATTGTGAGTTCCTCTATTAATAAAGTTAGGGAAGTTGGTTTAACACATTACATTATTAATCCATTAATCCATCAGCCCTAACCCAATCCTTAATTACTACACAAAAAACCCAACACGTTCCCAATTCGTATTGACCCGACATAAGTCTTTTTGTTATTCCTTATTGACATTTTATATTTATCATATGTTTTTTGAATGAGAATGTCTTTTATTTCATGATCCGACCCGGCCGACATTTGACCGATCCAAAAAATTGTGACAACCATCTAACCCTCATTAAACAGATTTACACTTCCAAATAAAAAAGTCAATTACATATTTCCTCCTATAGTGTTTTTCGTTGTTGTTTAATTTCACTCGCGTGTATCTTTTATCCTAGCGTTTTGTTAGTGACTATTATAATAAAAATTTGCAGTTCAAAATAAATAAGTCAATTACATATTTCCCACTTATAATCATCACACCATGTACGAAAAATACCGACACTGTAATTCCTGGTTCCCCCGCTGTAGGGTTTCATATCGATATCTACTTAGTCTAAACGTATTTTCAAATACTTCTAAGAGTTTTCCTGTTAGATGTGCATTTGTTTGTATACATATTTGACTACTTTCTTTCACCTGGTAACCAATTATTTAACAGTTGCATCAGTGTGATTATAGATTATATTAATGATTTAAATCATTTAATTCATATGAACTTCCTGTAAGCCAAATTTGGGCCAAATTTAACACAGAAAGAGTTTGAGAGTTGAACCAAAATACCAAATGATGCGTTTAACAAATAAAGATACTGGGCCTAACAAAATGACATTTGGGCCAAATAAATGGGCTTACTATAGAAGGAACCAGGCAGTCGGCAATTGTATATTTGTATTTGTGTACTATGTTTAATATCCGTCTAATAGTGTCATACATGGGATGAGTTTAATAAAATTACTAAATATTAGATTAAATAGTTAGTTACATTACGCATTCTTCTGTATTCATATGTAGCCAAAATTCAAATTTAAGAAATCATTTATAACTCAGGACGTAATGATTTAGAAAAAACTGAAATATGAAAGAGGATAATGATTGATTGCGAAATAAAAAAATCCCGTAATTTTAGTTCCGGAAATGATAGCAGAATATAAAAAAAAAGAGAAGAACAAAACAAGGTTCAAGATGAGAGCGACGAGGGGGCTTTTTTAAGTGCTAAAAGGCCCACTGCACATGGAGTAATCACATGAACTAAGTTTTCTTAGCCATATTGTTTTGGAGCAAAGTTTAGGTCTAGATTTTACGAAACAACAAAGGGCTTTTGGATCTTGGATTCTTTATTTAACTCGAAAAGTGTATTTTTATGAAGTGTTTTATGGGCTTACGAAATTTTCAAAATGAGTTCTTATAAAAGTGTTTGGATAATTTTTTTTGTGTTGGACTTGTTTATTTTAAAAAGTATTTGGTTTGACTTATTGGTGAGTAGTTGATATTTTATAAATATATTAGGTTTCACTCCTTCAAAACAAAGCATTATAAAAAAAAAATTACGGAGCTTTTAACCCCCCCCCCTACAAATTATGGCTTCAAGACACCATTCCAAAAACAGTTAAATAAATAAATAAACTCACACGTTTAATATATTCTCAAAACGTGTAACATACACATATCACGTGTCTCTCACGGACCACTTTATCATCTTCTTCATCATCTATATATCACCTGCTCCCACACACTCCTCACAGATCTGCACTCACAATGGCCACAAAAGTCAACCTTCTCTTCTTCATCGTCATCTTCATCGCCACCACCGTCTCCGTCGTCAGATCCGTAAGCACCACACCTTCCTTCAAACCATTCATAATCTAATCTAAACTAACCTCTATTTAATTTATTCTCCAATTGACACAGGCAGATCCAGATTGCGTATACACCGTCTACGTCAGAACCGGATCCATACTAAAAGCCGGTACCGATTCAAACATAACACTAACACTCTACGACAGTGCAGGATACGGCATAAGGATCAACAACCTGGAAGCATGGGGCGGTTTAATGGGCGTTGGATACAACTATTTCGAAAGAGGTAACCTTGATATTTTCAGCGGAAAAGGTCCGTGTTTAACCGGACCTGTTTGTGAGATGAATCTCACTTCCGATGGTACCGGATCTCATCACGGTTGGTATTGTAACTACGTTGAGGTCACTACAACTGGAGCTCATATTCCCTGTGCACAACAGACGTTTACGGTTGAACAGTGGCTTGCTACTGATACATCGCCTTATGAGCTCACTGCTGTAAGGGATTATTGTGGATCGGATGATGTCAATGATCGGAGACGTGTTGTTGTTGGTGAGTCTCGTTCTTCTTCTTCATCGGTTTCTACTGTGTGAGACGTTTTTTTGTAATTGTACGTTGAGGTTGTAATTTTTCCACAATAAAAACTGGTTTACATTAGTGTAATGTGTTTGTGGTGAAATGAATAAAATGGTTGTTGTGTATTTTTTTTAGTGATTGAATGAGTTTGTTGTACAAGTGAATTGAAATATGTGTCGTGTGTATTTTCACTTTGACTTGTTTTTTTATTTTCATAATCTACGAGATTATATATTTTAGTAACCAAACCGGCCTTGGGTGCCACATAAAAATGGAATAAAATAATTAGTAAAAGGACGAGCATTAGTGGTGCTCACCCATCAACTTTATTATTGATTAATATTTGTCCCTTTGAGTAGGTACGACTAAGTTTCTTTTGTATGGGGGCCATAATTTTTCCATTAATGTGGTTGTGAAAGCATCAATGCATGAGAATTGTCTAGACTACACGTGTGTCATCCCAATTTTATTTTATTAAAATAACTCATCAATGCCTAAGAATTATCAGGCAAATTGGCTAAAAATAATCCCAATTAACACCTATTGGCCGATAATAATCCCAACTCAGTTTATTCCCTCCAGTGGTCCCAAATCCAACTTTTTTGGCCTCCAGTGGTCCGCCGTTAAGTGCACTTAACGGCCGTTAACTTTTTTTTGATTTTTTTCGAATTTCAAAACAAGGTTTTATGGAAATTGATCGGGAGGAGTATACGATTCAATTGATGTAAACCTTACTTCGAACTGGTGTTCCAAACGTCAAAACGGTCTTCAATCGGGTGTTTAAAACCTAACGGTGCTTTAACTGGATATCAAAATTAAACCATTTGGAGCAACAATTGGAAGTAAGATTTACATCAACAGACTCGTATTCTCCTCCCGATCAAAATCCCTAAAATATCGGTTTGAAATTCGAAAAAAATACAAAAAAAGTTAACGGCCGTTAAGTGCACTTAACGGCGGACCACTATAGGCCAAAAAAATTGGATTTGGGACCACTGGAGGGAATAAACTGAGTTGGGATTATTTTCAGCCAATGGGTGTTAGTTGGGATTATTTTAGGCCAATTTGCCTACTTAAAATCTTAGACATTTTATCTTGAACGGGAAGTTAGATTACAAGTTACAAATGTAAGAGAGGACACGTCGGAAGAGATAACACCAAGAAACACCCTATAAAAGAATGTCCCTTCATATCCTATATGTAGTGTTAAGTTTAGTTTTTGTTATATAATGAGCTCAAGATAAGACAAATTACTAGGCTCCCAATGTCATAATACATATAAATAACTTGAGTAGGAATTGGGATTTTTGCCACACTACACTAGTCAATAAGATTTTTTAACATGGTAGAAACTAGAAAAAAGTGGTATTTTAGTCATTTCATAATAAGCTAGCAGAGTTTTAACATTTGTTAATGTTAACATTACGTGTTACAACCACTTATTTATAAGATTTAAGCTCACAACCACTTGGTTAAGAAATACTATCACTTTACCATTACACTTATGACATTTTACAAACTAGATAATGACTAGATGTATAAAAAATTCAGGAAACAAGATTTTACGTCAAAACCAACTATAAAAAAATGAATAAACAAGGGCCAATGTAGATATTAGAATACAAAATCAGTGAAAGGAGGAGTCTCTATCTCCATATATCCTTAACAAAACCAAGAGATCAACTATACAAAGAAACCACTTTTAAAGGCTTCTTTGGTTATCTGTTTTTAAATATTGTTTGAAACCATCGTGTTCACAAATCGAAACTTGTGTGTTTTATTCCTCAAAATGACCTCATTTTGTATGCAAGTGAAATAATAATGTAAAGATACGAACAAAATCGGTTATATAGATTAGATGAAATCTGGCTGACCAGTTGAAGTCAAACAACGATGCCACATCCGGCTGTTCGGGTCAACAGTCTTGGGATAAGATATGACCTCAGTAATAGGAAGGTAAACGTAGTGCGTGTTGCATATGCCAACTGTGATGCCACTATATCCACCAAATGCACCATGGACCTGTACTTAAACAAAAAAAACATTAAACTCGACATTCTTTTTCATGGCGTGAGATTCTAGAAGAAATTTGACTTACCGCGTTTTGACCCAACACGGTGCAAAGAATTCCGTCTGATGCGTTTGCTCGGCACGCACGGATCATGTATGTAGGATCAATGTATTTCACATCAGCTGGATCACCAATCTCCTTAAAATATTTTTTTATCTGAAACAAGCTTCTTTAAGAATAATATCTATACATACAATGTTAATATTCTGAGATCCTATGATTGACATTGACTAACCTCTTGTTGAATATGAACACCAATATCTCCATATACAACGTTCCCAGATGCATCCTTCGCATTTGTTTTCTCAACAAAATTCTTCAAACATATAATGAAAAAGAATAACACAGATTATTATTAGTTCTGCACAAGATTTATCATAAACAAATAAAAAAACACTAACCTGACCAGCTCCTTCTGCTACACAGATGACAGCCGATCCCTTTGTTTCAAGTAGATATTTGAGATGTTTTAGAACGCCGTGTGGTCCATGCAACTCAAATGGTACCTTCAATATCATGAAAAAGATGGTGTCAGAAATGAAATGATGATGATATGATGTCATGAAATTTCACATATGCATCATAAAAAACAGACCTCGGGAATCAAACATATATCAATCTGCCCACTAGCAAGTGCCGCTTGCATAGCTATAAAACCACTACTACGCCCCATCAATTTTACAACTCCAACGCCACGATAAGCACTATGAGCCTGACAAAAAGAAACAATAACAAGGTTTGTTATAAGCATATGGAGAACAATCTAGAACTTAACATCTGGGTTTGTATTATGGAATGGTATCAAATATAAAGAAAAATAATAAAAATAAAAACAAGTACTTCAATGTATGCAGAATTTATGGCTCTTTGTGCTTCCTCAACCGCAGTATCAAAACCAAATGTTTTATCCATCAGTAGAATATCATTATCGATAGTTTTGGGAACTCCAACCACAGCAACCTTCAACCCTCGTTTTCGGCACTAACCACAATAAAAAAATCAAATACGAAAAAAACGCTCTAGAAATGAGCTGCTAATGAAGAAACACCTCAGCGGACCAACATAACAACCTCATTGTGTACTGCATTTGCACCGGCATGTGTTCCATTTCCACCAAGCACAAAAAGCATGTTGATTCCTCTTTCCTGCAACAAGTTCAAAAATCCCCCATGGGTAAAATAATAATAACAACAGAGTAAAAAAAACAGCTGAACTAAGTACATACCTGCATGCTGTCCACGATTTCACTCACATTCGGTCCACCACGTGAAACTCCTAACAAGCTTCCACCAGAAAGATGGACATTTTGAACCACCTTCCTGGTCAACTAATGACCAAAAACAAGGTTAAATTACCATAACACCCTAGATCTTCATCTTATATTGTTATGTTATATGTCTAAAGAGAAACTCACTGGTATTTCAGAAAATTCTTTTCTGAACCCACGATATCCAAAAGGAATCCCCACTATCTTTTTCACACCATAAATTTCAAGTGTGATGACAATCTACAGCCACTCCAAAGAAGAGGAAAGAAGTTAACAATCAAATCATGTAGTATAAATACAAATATAACTTAAAAGACAAAGTTAACATGCACAACTAGTTTTATGCACTGCTTTCTAAATGACTTAATCATTGTAGATTCATAACTATGACTGTGTTAAACCTGGGATTAGATATTACTTACTGATCAACATAAAAGATAACTATTAGTATTATTTTAGTGTATGTTAGAATTAGTACTGGTATAATTATAAGCAAGGTATGATATTTAAAAAACACCTGCCGTATGACATCATTAAGCCCAGGACAGAGTCCACCACAAGTTACAATTGCAGCTTTCACGTCTTCTGGTTTAAAGTATATTTTCTCACGAGGACCAGCACGATGAATCCTGAAAAGGGTTCATATAAACCATTTGGTTACTAACTCGAAATAGTATGACATATCAGCAAAACTTGTAATAAAAAAAACTGAATCATACTTGAGCAACCCATACAAAACTATATGATGTCACAAGTTTAATTTACTAATTTCAGTATATGTGATGTCAAAAGTTTAATTTACTAATATCATTATATGTGATGTCTCAATTCTCGAATTTAATAGGATCCTATAGGTATGCAAGGGGTGAATTGCTCCTTGTAATTCATGTAACAGTCTAGCCAGGCAAACAAAAATCTGCTCATAAACTATGACATGAATAAAAAGAACAAAAATCATGTTGCAAGTATTCCGTTCTATAAAAGTAATTGTATTTCATGCTATTCACCACATAACCAGCACACTAGAATGGTTTTACATGGATCACATGCATATCAAGAGGATCAACACATTTTAAAAAAATGACCAAATAAAAATTCATGGACAAAATACATTTGGAAATTTTACTTAAAAGTCTTCTAGTATAAAAAGCTTTAAAAAAATGATGGCTTTCTTTCCTTTACCCAGGTTTCAGATTTTGAGCAAGATCCTTTTGAAGAATTAAGAATAATCAAGTTCCAAAATAAGATAATTCTATTTTCACCAAGATGAAACTAAAACCTTCTACAAGGTAAGTAACATTTACTATGTAACATCAGCTCTCTATGCTTTCACATATTGAAAACAGAGTTGCCCTTGTGCAGACCTTTTCAATTAGCCATTTAGCTCTAATAATCTGAGATGGTTTAGTGCTTACCATTGTTGCACCCATGTACAATCAGGATCGATACATTCAGCACCTGCAGATCTAGGTGAGGAAAACCGAATAACCTGTAACGTGAAAGTAAATTATCACATGAATAAAATTTTAAAAAATTTGATGCAGAATTTTGGTCATGCTAGTTAAAGTAGTAATAAATGAAACAATTATGCTATGAATCGCATTATTATATTAATAAAGCATGAATTTTTAATCCTTTTAAAGTTACAACGTAATTTGGAACTATAAAGGTGATTAAAACTTTAATCATTTACGCCATATAAAAAAATCACAATAAGAGATGATCATGCTATAAAATTGCAAAAATTTCTTCTGTTCATTATGATCAGTTTGGTCGAATCTTCTTTCGTGACAAAACTGTGCATTATATCGCAAATCAAAACCAGCTAACAAGTATGATCATTTCAAAACCAATCATCTATATTTCTAATACAAAAAAACAGCATTATAAAATGGTATCATCCACTATGATGCCTCTAATAAAAAGTCAATCAACTATAGGAGTAGAAAGCTACTGGTTATTTAAGAGCATAATTATAGATCAACTATCATTTTTCCCACTTTCTGAATGATCTTACAAAAGAACTAATCAGCAAAGAAAGTTACAACTAATATACCTTAAGTAACACTCTATCATTATTATTAATGTAACCATGCCACTCCTCATCAGACGGATACCCTTGTGCAAAATCTTCGCTCACCGGAGTCCTGTATGAAACACCGCCATCCAAATGACAAAGTTATACAATAGCATCAGACATTAATTGTGTATGAATATCACACACTAGTTAATCAACACTCATGTAAATATGTTATATCAACCTATTGACGAAATTGCGTGTATGATTCATACAAAGTCCTTCACAAACTACTCAATTCAGCAAATGAAATCCACTTATCTACTAAAACAATATAATCAACTTGTTCTATTAACTTTTCATTTAATTTTCAAGTTCCGTACATCTAGATAGAAAGCAAACGGACAACAGCAACAAATTAGATGCATGAGTGATCTGTTTAAGTAGGTGGAACAGTAATTTAAAAAACTAGTTAATAATCCTGTTTCGTTTCGAATTTTGTTAACTAACATTTCCAAATCAAGTTACAAAAACCTAAAATAAACCGAAACAGTATCAAATTGACGGTACCTCATTCTGAGACAGAAAGTAGAGGGATAGGATTCAGCGTCAGGGAAGAAATCAGTGACGTGAGGAATATTGAATCGCTCTTCGAAGTCATGTTCGTACTTCGTTTTCCATTCCGGATCGGTAAAATCAATGGCGGAGATTGAGTCGGTGTTGTTGTTGTGAGCAGGTGTTAGAAAACGATTTGTGTTGAAAAGCGAGATGATGTTTAGTTTGGATGAAGAAGAAGATGTTTGGAAACGTGATCGGATAAATGCATGAAATGAAGTCCGGTGAGTAGTTGTGGCCGGAAATAGGAGGTTAGAGGTGATCGCCGGTGACAGCGATCCCATTGTTGAAAGTTGTGAGAGAGAAAATGAAAATGAAATTGAACGTGTGAAGTAGTCAAAGGGCAAAATTCTTCTTTTTTTCTCCGTCCAAATTTTTGGCAAACTTATTGTTAGTTCTTCTAAAGGCTGCTTTTTTTTGTTTTTTTATACAAGTTTTTTTTCTTTCTAAAACTAAGCAGCAAATTTATAAAATATTAAAATGTAAGTGGCTTTAGCATCTTGTTAGAAGTTGATTTTGAGTTTAATAATATTAAAATTGTCATTAAAAAAAGAAGTTAAAAGGCATTGATAATATAAAACGTCATGGTATTTCGCTTAAATACGTTTAATAAATTAACGAACATGAACAAGGACATATGTTTGATTTTTAAACAAATGAACAAACAAGAAGATAGGGGTGAGTAAATAATTATAACTGCTTAAGTTTATGTTTATTTAAGGTGATTGTGAGTAATTTATTTTGTTGTATTATATGGCGCGAATAAGTCAAGAAAAAGACTTATATCACTTTCTTAAAGAAAGGAAGATCAAGATTAGAAAGGGGTTTTAAGTAAATAAATCTGTAAAAAGAAAAAAGAGGTTTATGTTTTTACAGTTTAGTAATCGTTTCGTTTGTACACTCTTTCTCTTAGCCTCTATGTCAACAAATTCATCCTTGTTTGGACTTTCTTATTTAGTCATTAAATGTAGATCTACACTTTTATCATTTGCTTGTGTTGGATAACATGCGTGTATCATAACAAATGTGTGTAAAAATTTTATAAATCTAAAATTGTTATTGTGAGGAAATCGTATTTTTTTGAAACAAATACATTCGGTTAGATCTAATCCGGTTTACAACTTTTTAGTACACTGGATCTTTTCTAACCGCAAATTCGAACCATTTTTTTATCAGTCTGTATTTAACTATTTTCATTAAATCCAACGCTTATATAGCTTCTTTTATTTATTTATTCATTGTTTGTAGTTTTCCTTTAACCGTTGCATTAAGTCCCCACAACCATCAAATTCCAAGCTCATTTGAACATAGCCAAACAAAAACAGAAAAATAACAAACAAAATGTGGTTGTAAGTATTATCCACAACTCAGTCTATAACACATTATAAACATAGAAGCTGCATGCAAATCCCAACCACAATACACCCTTACTTAACACTGTCTTCTGAGAGTAGCCTGCATCAAACAACATTGAGTTTAATATGATAACTTACAGACTTGGTAACAGTTTACAGACGAACGTCTTACTTAGTTTTAAGTAGTTGTTGCGGATATTCCACTCAAAATCCCAGTGAAGCTCTGCGTTTTTAAGCGTCCAATAAGCCCATCCGAAGGAGGCAGTGTCGTATACTTGTAACTGTGCTTCGCCAAAATCTTGGTAATCTAACTTTGTACTGTTGGTTGCATTCCACTCGTTTACCCACTCTCCTACAGCCCGTTCATCATACGTATTTTTCAAAATCTAGATTAATATGGATACTGCTGAACAAGGGAACAAACTTACCAATGAAAACAAGTGGACCGTTTGAATTATTGAGAGCGTTTAACTGTTGTTGTCTGTTCTTGAAAATGAACTGGATGTTTTCGGAAGCAGTCTTGTTAACAAAATAGTTATCAAACAGATTGTAGTAGTGCAAATCTAGTACTAGATTTGATGGACCAATGTTAGCTTTATAAAGTTCAAGAGGATCTGCATTGCCGATTCTTTGACAGATTATGACGTAAACTGTTGCAGAATGTTTTCTAATGATCTCGTAGCCTTGTTTGTAATATGAAATTAGGATATCCAGGGGAACCGTTGCAGCGGAAGGTTCATTTAGAAGCTCGATTCCGAGCATGGCTGGATGCCTGGCATACCTGTTAAACAAAAGTCAACAACAAACATGACCCGTAGAGGTGGTAAAATCACGTGGGTCGGGTCAGGAATGGGTTTCAGAGGGAAAAAAGTCTTAGTAGGTCAACACAACCCGATCCAACCCGTTCTGACCCACAAATTTTCACCTACTAAAAAGGTCCAAAATTTCCCACACCAAACTTCACCTACTAAAAAGATGAAAATACTTATGCAATTTATCAGCAATCATCAAAACACACCTCGAAGCTAAAAAATCGATGACATACAACGTCTGTGAGATATACATAGGCCATGACGTAGAGCCATCTCTACTAGCACTGTGTTCCATGCCATTTTGAGACCCCGGAGCTGCATGTAGGTCGATGATGCACTTAATATCATATAACCTACACTAACGCAAGTACAACATGAACTCGAACCAAAAAGATTAAAAAAAACTCATGTAAAAACACTTGAACAAAACAAAAGGTGAAAATAAGACCTACTGAGCCCACGAGAACGCATTATCCAACGCTTCCAAGGTTCCACCGATGAAAGGGGCTGGAGGATCGGGATCAAAGGCTATCCACCATCCAACCGGGATTCTAACCGTGTTTATTCCGTGTTTGTTTAGAAATTTGAAGTCTTGTAAAGTTATAAAACTGTTTCTATGCCTCTGACAATTTTCAAGAAACATACAACTTTTAACAAACTAATGCACATTATGCACTGATGTCTTTATACCGATATAAAAAGGTTGTAAAAATATATACTACCGTAAGAACTTTTTTGGCATTATCATGGCCGAGCCCATTAGCAAGCTGGTAATCGCCATGTATTACGTTAGATACGATTATCATTTCAAATGTAGCTGCATTATCATCCCATCCTGGTACCCAATGATAGTCTGCAGTGATGTCATTTGAACTTGAGGCCTAAACACAGATAAATACTAAGACATTGACTAATAAACTAAACTGCAGAAATGTATTATGATGCCAATCAACCTGCAGATAGCTTCCACTTATATGTTTAATGTGGACCCTGTTCCTTTCATTTCTTTCAATGTAGAATGTTTCGGTTGATGATGGCGTGCTTGCAGTTGCGGAGACGTTGCCATCATTTATGTCACATGTGATAAAATTTCCTTGCGATGTCCGGAGCTGAAACTGTGTACTAGAAACCCTCCATAACTGCATAGACAAAGGGTTTTTTCGACGTTTCGGTTATGATTAATCAATATTATCATACACGCATAATACGCATTATTATGATGTAACATCCCAAGTAAACTGTGTCAGGATATTAAGATATTGTCTGTTTTGCCCACGACGTGGGACTTACAAAACATAACCTGACATTGTTGCAATAAGAACAAGCTTCGAAAACAACTATGTATTTATTGATTGTACCATGAGTTTGACGATGAATATACCCGAAACGTTTCCCATGAAGAAGGAAAATCTCTGTCAACTGTAACTTTCATGCCACCACCATTTTGTGCTGATATGTACTTATGCAATGTCACTGATCTAAACTGGACCTGTGTACCATCCTGCATTAACATTGCATAAACAAAATGATCATAATTTCCCAAAAACACAAACACATGAGCGAAATCTTTGAACCAAACTCACAATCATATCTTTGTTATGCACTTCATCAAACAATGAAGGCTTAATCCAACCTTCTACAACCAACCATCCTCCCAAATTCACTCCTCTAACCTTCGAACTCCCACGTAAGCCTTCAACTTTCGCAACCAAATATCAAACAGAAACAATAAAAAAAACAAGATTATAGCGAAAATGAAAGAATAACACACAGAGCAAACCTGAGGAGGCAATAGAGATGATCAACCAAAGTGAAAGTGAAAAGACTAATACCCATTTGCAGAAAATAAGTTCCATTGAAAATGTTGAAAATGTAGATTTGAGCACAAAATATGGAAGGAGGAGAATATTTGATTAGTTGTTTGCTTAAAGGTAAGTTAATCAGAAACTGAAAACCAATCCTGAAGCTAAAAAGATTAAAAAGATGTCATTTTGGGCTGTGATTTCATTCTTTAGAATAAAAAAAGTAGTTGTAGAAGAAGCAAAGAACAACTTTTTGGAGGAAAATAAACAAAGGAGTTTGAGTTTCATGTCATTTTAATAAAAATAGCAACTTTTGCATACTATTTAATAATTATGCATTAGTTAAAGATTGGTGTAAATACAACTCTACTTAATAGTGAAAAAAAGACAAAAATACTCTTACTTATAATAGTTAAAAAAGAAAAATATTCATAAATAGTTATGCAGGGCTAATTATATTTATTTATGGTTGAGATCAAATACATAAGAAAAACCATGAGATGTTTCATGTTTCCAACATATATAATATAACCTTTTCCACTTAAGTTTACACTTAACTTGTTTAACATGTAAGAAACAACATCAAGAAACAATCATAAAGATCAAATTTTATGTAGATCAACTCTAAGGTCCTTGCTCTATCAAAGACCTATCAAACTTCAATATTCAATGACACTGCTAACTTTCACTTTCTTCGTCGACGAAGCAAAACGAGCCCGCTGAAACTGATCTTCTCAATGGTTCTAGTTTCTGGCAACAGTTTTGAGTCAAATCACTCTGCACTCTAACACCACTAATCAAAGCTAACTTCTTCACTGAACTCTCACCATTTGCATCCATTTCTTGACCATTTTCTAGTCTTGTGGTCTCGTTTGAAGAACCGGTACCAGACGAAATTTCTTCCCTTGTGCTTGAATTTCGATCAACTTGATGAGTAGTATTGTTGTTGAGGACTGGAGCTCGACACAACGGACAGTTTGTGTGAGACCGTAGCCATGTATCGATGCAAACGACGTGAAACGCATGGCGACATGCAGGCAAAAGCCGAAGACTTTCGTCTTGTTGAAACATACCCAAACAAACAGCACAATCAGAATCAACTCCATCTTCAGTTCCATATTTAAACATCTTGATCGAGACGATAACGGACTGATCAAGGCCGATTGTGTTGATCAACCAAATGGGATGAAACACAACCGGCTCATGGTCTTGGTTGATGGAAGGTTGATGGATGACATCATGATGAGTTTCATTTCTATTAATCATCTCACTGGTTGTGGTTATTCTGTTACGACGTCTGGTTCGAAAAGCACGACATGCTTTGAAGATTATGTAGTAGCACAAGAGTGAAAAGGAAGCAACTATGAAACATATGGTCAAGATTTTAAGTGTTGAAGGGGAATGGTTTTGTGGTGATGGTGAAGAATCATTGTTATCACAGTCATCTTTAGGCTTGCAGACCTTTCGGATTGTGATCATGATTAGTGTTTTTCTGTGTAGATTTGACATTGAAACAAGAGTGAAGAAGAAGAAGAAGATGATGAAATGATAATCATGAGTGTTTGATGAGTGTTTGGTGTTTGGGTTTGGAGCTGTGACTTTTAAGTCTTTGATGAAGTTTCTGAGATGTTTCCAGTGGCATTTTGTGGACAGTGTTTGGAAGAGTTTCCGCGTTAAGAAAAAAAAAACAAGATATTTATGAACCCAATTTTATCAAGTTTTAATAAAATTTAAATAAATAGAGGGGCAATTTCATATATACCCCTATAAAGTTGCATAATACGGAGTATCATATTTACCCTTTACATGCTTAAAAAGTGTTGTACATTATGCATTAAAAGCTTGTACTTTGGGTAAATATGATATTATGCAACTTTGTAGGGGTATATATGAAATTAAAATTAAAAACTTGTACTTTGGGTAAATATGATATTATGCAACTTTGTAGGGGTATATATGAAATTAAATCTAAATAGAAATAGAACAAAACTACGAATCAGTCTTGTGAGAAAAAACGTCCAACTAATGATCGATGGTTAAAATCTCATTTAAGGACATGCCTAGACTATCATAAGGCATGTCACTGAACACGAATCGTTATCGACGTATAACAAAGTCAACAAAGTGGACCAACTTGCCTCTTCAACTTTTAAATACTGTCACTTTCATCTTTTGAAGTTTAAGCCCTTGGAATTTACGAGATGTCATAACTCACCCCTGAACTTCTAGGTTTCATGAGTTTTGGTAAGAATTAAGTTGGCCCGGCTCCTCTTCCGCCACAAATTAAGCTACCTTGACTGAAAAAGCTCATTGAACAGTTTCATATAGCATGTAATAAAGGAAATGTGCAGTTAGATTTTTCTTTGAGATATTAGATCCAAATAAGATGAATTAAAAAAAGAAAAGAAAAGATTGTCACTTCATTAGTATATACCATGGTTACACTAGCACTCAGTTAATGAATTTACCATAACAAGACACTTACAAATCATTAACTATCCGACCGAGACATTAAAAAGACAAGCTTATTAGATAAAACATTAAACTGCAAACAGTGAAATTAGACCAGATATTTACATATTTACCTGACTATTGGATATGCATGCATTAGAAATTAAAAGTGAGTTTTAATAATAGCTATAATTACTAAGCTAAACAATTGCACGATGAATGGACCTCAAATGTGCATAGCACTCTTCACTGCTCCCGAAATGATCAAGGCAAACCCAGCACATATGAATCCCACACCTACACTCCATATGGTTGCACCCTTCTATCTTCTCGATGGTCAACTGGCAAACGGGGCACTTTCGAACATCCTCTTTACCCTTCATCCACTCCTTCAGTGACAGATCCGGGTCTCGCTTAAGCTCCATGTACATCTCACACGAGATCAACTGATGATACTCCAGGTGGCATCGACTGCACGTTTCCACTGAACATGCCCCACACACAAATGGTCTCTCGTCATCAGTCACTTGGTAAACGTTGGGGCAGTCCACTGAAGGGCAAAATCGGTATTTCCCAAAACTAGACTCCACAAAAGACCCTAACGAAGACCGGAAGAGTTCGTCTAGCTTATCCGGCAACACAAGTGCTTTAAGATCCGGTACTAACAACATGGCCCCACAACCTTCATGTGCACAGCGGATTGGGAAGCTTTTACCCAGGTTCTTGATTGCAGATTCAATTTGTTCTACCAAACACGACCTACAAAACTCATGGTTGCATTTCTCCAAACGGTACCCATCTTCAACATCACATAGACATATAGAACATGATGGTGTTTGACTTGACGCTGTTTGACATTTTATTGTTTGACCAGGAGTAGAATTTGTGGTGCTTACAATCTCATGAATTGCTTCTTCAACTTGCTGTTTCAATTCTTTAGAACCGCGAACAGAGATGATGTGGTGGCGTGTGTTTAACGTGAGGTCTGATCCAGGGAATCTTTCCTTTAGGCTTTGAAGGCCAGGGCCGAATCTCTCGACCACTTTTTTCATCAAATCAGGTGGGAAAGTGGGACCTCTAAGATGAACATCAAGCTGTTTGTTGTCATGAAGGGTCACAAGGGACTGAACCATTTTGTTCTGGGCTAGATCAAGCTTGTTTAAAGGACCAAAGACTTTCAAAGTACGGCTATGTCTGTCAAAGATGAAATAAGTGCCGGTCTCACGTTGAATCGACTTTTGAAGAGTAAATCCTTCTCGGGATAAATAAAGTTGCATAACAGGTGGAGTGAGGCGTTCACTGATTATGGTTTTTCCATTCATAAGCTGTTCCAGAGGTCTTCTACATTCTGCCACTATCTTTGTAGCTTGGGCGGAGATCTTGACGCGATACGTTCCATTATCATTCCTGTCAAAAAAGATCTCCACTCCTGAAACAAAACAAAATATATGTTATAAAATATACCGGCAACAGAAAGTGGTTTAAATGAAGTGAAACTGAAACGGTATCAACAAGATTGTTTTGTTTCGAAAAATGTCCAAGTGGATCTCTACATAACCAATGATCAATATATCATAGTACTATGTCAACAGCTAAAGTTTAATCTTCTATGCATTTTCACCAAGGGAAAGGTAAATTAAAGGGCCAGTCAGCCTTCATCAAACAACAGGCCACCTACTGTGCAGACCAAAGGGCAGTCTTTTTTCAGTTCACAATGTTTCAAACAATACACCAATTGGGTAGTGTTTTTTCAGTTCACAATGTATTCAGAACTCTAATGCACTAAATGTATGGATAACCTCAAAATGTTCATACAAAGAACATGGTTATGTGGCAAGGGTAATGATAATCACAAGCCACAAGCCATTTGAAAACACTGTCTGCAATTCTGCATGTAATGCACTATATTCTCAAGCAAATTATAAATGAGTTTTGCTTTCATTGTTGAGTATTGACCAAAAGCATCACCACGGGCTTAGCATCAAAATTTAATAAATTTTCTGTTAAGCAACTCATAGCCGAACCAAATTGGTTTCGGTGGGGCTCAAAACCAGACTGCACACCCTTATAATGTTATGTTGCTTTGAAGATGTTACGGTCAAATGGCCCCCCTTGTGGCATAAAATTATAAGATATTATATAACATGATAAATACAAACGTATTTAGTAATATCTTACTCACAAAAGTGGGTTTAAAGAGCATGAGATGTGTGCAAGCTTTAACTTGCACCCAGCCTAGGGTATTAAGGTGTGTAGTAAAGGTGTTTCTCCCTACGTGGTTGAGGGTTCTAATCTCATAGTGATAATCTGAAAATATTATTTGTAACTATCTATAAAAGAATTATTAGAATGGACAGAAAGTAATTCAGAGAAGCTTATAATCTGTAGGTAACGAAGGGAGAGATAATGAGATATACCTTTCCGAAGCTCAAGTTTTTTCAGCAAAGTATGCAATTGGTCCTTGATAACAACATAAACGGAAGCAGGACATGACAGAATACTATTAAACAGCTGTTGACATTCAATCTTCTGCCATGGCTGACATCCGGGTAGCGCTTTCCCGTGAATCTGCTCCAAAGCTTTTGCTGCCTCCAAATGCAAACTTCCATCAAAATAAACATCTGCTTTCATGAAATACTCTGTGGGTTCACCGGGAAAAATATGAACATGAACACATTCATTTTTCGAACTTCCTGCTCCTGCTGTTGAGGGTATGAACGACCTCACCTCTCTCAAAAGTGCTTCTTCTAGAGCAGTAAGTGGTGGATTCTCCACAGCGACAGCCCGTGGCAGGGAACAGTGTAAAATTTTCCGATTGGTTGATCTAGTTAAAGCCTCCAACAGCTCTGCCTCAAAGACATCAACATCCAGACCCAACAACATTACTGTGTCTGCAGATTTCACGGACTTTCGGCAGTTTATGAACTTGCCCCTGATATTCACATGTAAAAAATCATCAACCATGCCTGTCACGTCATCTGGATGACACTTGACAAAAGCAAAACCCCGGTTAAGTCTACGTGGCCATAATAACTTCACTTTGACAGCGGGAAATGACAAAAACTTGTGATCCCCTCCAAATGTGCTTCTAGAGGGAGCAATCTTCAGTTTACAACCATTGAAGTCAACTGGAGTCAACTGTGTAGCTTTCTCAGCAGCCTCAGGTGTAAGAAATGTTACCCGGCCCCATTTTTCATTTTCTTGACTAACAATCCCATTAAGCCTATGAAGAGCACATATGTTGCCAGAAGTTAGTTTCTCCAAAAATGACAAAAGCTCCTTCTCATCGACATCATGTGGCCCGTGAATAAGTATATCAACTGTGAGACATCTTTTTTCAAGTTCCAGATGTTTTATCTCTGCGCCCGAACCTATTAAAGCTACAGGTGGCAGCCCGTGTCTACCAGGAAACAAAGGCCTATCAAAGCATTCGTTTTCTAACCAGTTTCCTTCACGCTCCAATAATGAACTTACAATCTCCGACACTCGTCCCATGTGTTGAGAAGACGCAAATAGGTGGACTTCATTGTGATCAACAGAAACTTCAACCCGGATTCGGTCGTCTTTAACGGTTTCCTTAATGTGTGAAACAAGATGTTTCATACTGGTATTTGATTTCCCACAAAATCTTTTCAGTAGCGTCGTTCCGAAACCCGTCAACACCTTTATTTGCAGTTTTCGGCTCTCTACCTGCGAAATATCGAATGGAGCGGGGAAAAGATTTTGCAAGGAGTCAAAATCAACAGAAGTGACACACACCAAGTACTGATTTGGCATTGCAATAATCTCCCCAAAAGCCACCCATCTTGGTCTTTCACCAAATATTAATAAAGAACAAGAAGGATGCAACCGCAAATGAGTTCCTGTTGATGCCACTTCATAGCCAAAATTATCATTTCCCGAATACATTGCTATGTTATCTCCCGATGCTGAGAGTATGACATCTTTAAGTATTTTATCATATTCAGTGTCCGTTTCTGGATCCCAACGCCAATAACTCGGGATAATAATATTGAACTCATGTTGTAGACAACTTTCCATCTCCTGGATTGCTTCTTGGCATCGTCTCATGGATTTTGCATTTATGCTATTCTCCCAACACCATTGGTTTCTTTTATCACGGGGAACACATTCCCATTTTTTGTAAACAGACAACAATGTAAATAAGTCGCCACCTGGATGGCAGAATTGTACCTTTAAACAGTCTGATTTTTGCTTTTCTTCCTCTTTACCAACTCTGCAAAATATACAGCTGGAATTCGACATAACTGCAGCAAGAACAAGTCCTTCCTTGCCCAAACGGTTTTCAAAGCATTTCAAAATCATTTTACCAAGCCTAGGCTCAATTCCTAGTTTCACCAACATACGACCATCTTTAGTTAACTTATGAAAACCGTTTTCAAGAACAATAGCTCCCAACTGGATCAGATTCTTGATTGCAGACTCAATAGCAGCATTGCATGGTGCATCAATGAAATCAAACTCCTTGATGTTAAGAATCCCAAAAGCTAGAATTCTGAGAACTGCAATACCAAGATTAACCCTACGAATCTCAGGTTCTTGATGACATGGCATGGATCGGAAGTCACTCTCTCCATATACCCGAAAACACTTCCCTGGTTCGGTTCTTCCAGCACGACCTGCACGTTGGTTAGCTGAACTCTGACTAGTTTTGCAAACTCTAAGGACATTCATTCCAGTCCCGGGTTCAAACCAATTTTCCTTGACCATGCCAGAGTCAACAACATATTTGACTCCTGGAATAGTCAATGATGTCTCAGCAAGATTAGTTGAAAAGATGACTTTCCGTCGATCAGGATAATTTAGAAACACACGATGTTGTTCTTCGTGAGATAACTTTCCATGTAAAGGTAATGCAACTGTATATGGCACTTTAAACTGTTCACAAGCCCATTCTACCTCCATTTGACTGGTCAAAAAAGCAAGAATTGTCCCTTGTTCCTCTGTTCTATGTATTTCACCCACCCTTTTCAACACATCAGAAACATAAGAGGGAACAAAACTAAACTCTGCATTATGTGATGTTTCAGGAGCGTATATGATGTCAACCGGGAAAGTTCTGCCCACTACATGATATGTGTGACAACCGAAAAAATACTTGGAAAGTTGTTGTGCATCGGCTGTTGCAGACATGATAATAAGCCTTAGATCAGACCTTCGATAGAGTAAATCTTTGATCAACGCTAAAAGAAGATCAGTGTTCAAGCTTCTTTCATGCGCCTCGTCTACAATGATGCAAGATGCCCAGGAAAAATCCTTATCATTCATGTAATGCTGAAGTAAGCAGTGATCTGTCATGTAAATCACCTGTGAAACCAATTGACGAAAACATGAGTAGGTGGAAGAAAAAATAAATGAATAAGCAAACAGTTATCTATCTCGTGCATATCACCTTTGAATCAAATTGGTGAGAAGATGAGTAGGATGAAGAAAAAATGACTGAATTATCCTCCAAACATCCCCGGCTTTCTTCCTCAACTCTATTTGCCAATGACATAGCAGCAAGTCTGCGTGGCTGAGTGCAAACAATGGACTTATCAGCAGCTATTGCTGAATCAGCAAGATACTGAACCAGCTGTGTGCTTTTTCCCGAACCAGTTTCTCCAATCAATACCATTACCTGCACAAAACATGTTAAACTTCAGACTATAGAAACAGAACAGACTCAGGCATGAAACAAATGCGAAGTTCAATACTTGATATAAGCAGAAACTACTTTCCATGTCCAAAAGTTTCTCACAACAAATCATGATGAAATCATATTATACACTTGAACCTTTTTATAATCAGTAGATACATAAACAAATGATATTATATACTAATGTTCAAAGATAAAGTTATCCATGGTAAGATGAAACACACTAAAGATTGCATGCATAAACATGGTAACTATACTTCCACAATTACTTTACAAGCACTAGTTACCGCAGTTCAATGAATGTTAAATCTGCCAATTCGAATCAAACGTAAAGAACAAACAAACTACCTGCTGGCTATGAATCTGCCAAAGAATGTCCATACGATCGGCATAAATAGGCAATCCGTCATCAAGCCTCCTACACTCCCTCTTGATAAACCAATAAATCTTATTCCAATTAAACACACCTTTCAACAACAACACCTTCACATCCGAACAATCGGACACCTTCCCATCCAAATAGTCAACTAAACATTCCATACCAGCCTTAAACTCATTAATCCTCCTCCTAATCAACTCTCTCTCACGCACATTCCCTTCCTTCTTCTTCGACAACTCGATATGAACCATTAACCTCTTCGGCTTCTTCAACAACAAATCTATCCTATCAATCTCCTGTACAACTTCATCCAACTTCTTCATCAATTTCATCACTGAATCCCCTTCCATAAGCCCTATTATTCGACTCTTAAACAAAACCCTAAGCCGAGAATTAAGCTCCTCTGTATCAGACGGAACAAGTAAATTCTGTACAAGCCTCGGCATAAACGATATACGTCCATCTAACAACACCTGCCACATGTATACAATCGTTTCAAGCGCATTAAACCACTGTTGATAATAAAACCTACCGGCAACAACACCGGTTTCATACAGACAAAAATCGTCAGGTACGTGTTTCAGTTTCCCCATGAGAGTAACAATTTCGTGACGGTTGTAGCTGTTTTGTTCATGATTCTGTGAACGGAGTTCAATTACGAAATTTGCACGGCGGTTGGTGGCGGTGGCGGCGGCGGACGGTGATGAACATGAACCGAGAACTCGGTCTCGCCGACGGTGATGATGAAACTGATCGGTGGACCGGTTGTTCGCCGGAAACGGAGGATTTTTCCGATGCATTGGAACGATTTGATCGGTGATCATGGAATTGAAGTGAAACACACAGGGGAAGATGCGTCGGAAGAAAAGAAGAAACAAAGTCTTTTTTTAATTAGTTAATTACTATACAAAAGATGAACATAATGATTATTATATCATCCTTTTAAATTTTAACTAATGCAAATATATATAAACTCAAATCTAAAAAACATGTCAAGACTATATAATAACCCTAACTTGTATGTCAAGGCATAGGATTGATGAGGAAAGATGATTTTATTATTGGAAACAGAATTTTTTTATAATAATGTTGCGATTAAGTTGAATATTTTTAGATTTACCCTAGATTTGTTAGACTATAATAATACGAATAACTAAAGAATAAGTAAATTCTAACCGTTAGGGATTAACATAACTTGTTATTATTTTGTAAAATTGATTTAGGTAATTGACTCATGTTAACATGCAGATGTCAAGTTTGTTTTTATAGGTTAACGGATTTTATGATATTTTTTAAACAAAATGATGTTTTATACAACTTAAATTTTCGTGTGTGTGTAAAAATCTCGTTTTATGTTAAGGACCATAAGCAATTAAAATGATACACTTAAGCAATGATATTCAAGAGAATCGTTATATAACTTTAGATATTGCTAATAGACATGTGCTAAAATCAATGTTTTCAGAACCGGACCGGACATCAAACCGGTCTCCTTACCAGTCCAACGGTCGGACCGGTCGAACCGGATTAAAGGACCGGATGATTTTTAAATGTAAATACATAAAATATAGAAAAATTTTAAAAATTTCCGGTCCAACCTATTTTCTACCCGTTCAACCGCCCGGTTCATCCGGTCCGACCGGTCGGACCGTTGGATCTACCGGTTCATGACTAGAGCGGTTTAAACCCTTAACCCGGACCGGTTCCATGCCCGGTTCCCGGTTCAACCGGTCCGGTTTTCAAAACACTGGCTAAAATGATGATGAAAGTCAGGGTATTGCTAATGATATGCAATAAAACGATGACTTTTATAATAAAATGGTACGTTTTGTCAAGAAGCTTGTTTGATGAATGTTTGTACTTGTAGCATACTAGGTTGTTTGCCTGCATACTACACGAGTTGAAAAATAAAAACGATATTTTTTATTAATATAGAAGATTTGCTTTTAGAAAACCTAATCAACTAATAAAGAATATTTATTATAATTGTACGTATACAACTTAATACTTTATTAAAATATATATGCATGATTACTATTAAAATAAGGAATCTTACGATCATAGTAATTGCATAACTTTTAAATCCAAAATAATTAAATTTAGTATTTTCACAAGGATTATCCAAATTCAATAATTATCCAAGTCTTACTAAAAAGTAGCTATAAGATATAGATATAGATTAACGATAAAAAGTTTTTTCGTTTGTTTTCGTACAACACAATAAGATATATTAATAAAACAAATGTTAAATATCGGGTTAAGTTCAAACTCAGTTGAAGATCTGCATGAAATAATATAAGGGAGATTGTGAGTTTGACATATACGAAAAATCCTAAGTGGATATGTTAAAATTGTGTCATGTCTATTAGTTACTCAATTATTAAAATATGTAGAAAGTACTAAACTGGACAATAAAAATTAATTATTATATAAATGTTCGGTAAAATTATGTTTTTCATTATTATATAAATGTTCGCTAAAAATTATGTTTTTCATTATTATATAAATGTACGATAAAAAATTTGTGATACCTCTAATTTTTGCAACTAGGTACTTCAGTTTATGCAAGTAAAGATACAAATTTAATAAATAGATTTTACTATTACTACTCTCCTTAACATAAAGCATGTATTCAAGTTGTAACAATAACGTTGAATATTTCTTAGATTAATGTGAATATTAGCATTTATGTAACTCCACCTCTAGAAACTTCATTAGGATGTGCGTCGCTATGAAAAAAAACAGTCTTTAATGAAAACCATATAAGTGTTACGAAATTATATGGTGAGAAAAAGAATAAGAACACATAAGTTGTAAAGTTGTATTAGCATGAACTTACTTGCGGCTAATATATTTTTACTAAGGTTTTTTTTCAAGATAATATATCTTTAAAATCCTCTTTATATGAGTCTTGTAGAAAGATTCTACTACTTTTTTATAGATTTAGAATAGATTTCTTTACATAGTGCCAACAAGTAATCTAAAACTCCATGTTTATAAATTTATTAGCTTATTACAACCGTACAAAACTTGACATGTTATGTAATAAAAAAACGATGATTAGATATTTTGACTATATTTGATTTGTTTATAAAATTTGATTGATGTTGAATTGAAATCGAATAGTAACATTTTTTATACCATATTGTAAAATATTTTTTTAATGATTTTGTAAGAAGTTAGTATAGTAAAAGGCAATTATACTATATAACTTTAATAATTTAGAAATAAACAAAACAAAAAATGATAAAAATATATCTAATAAATTAAGATTTTAAGGTTGACGAAAAGTCAATGAAACATGAGTTTGACTTTTGAGTTTCCTATTTTTCTCTCTCTTTTCTAATCATGTTATTAGTGTGATTGACCTCTACCCTTCAAGATCCCTAGCTAAATTTTTGTTATTTGTTATGACTTATGAGACATAGTGACTGTTTGTTTCACCTTTTAATGGTTTAATTCAGTGCTTAATCATTCAGTTTCAGCATTCACAACGTTTGTTTCGTAAAAAAAAGCTTATAAATGGTTCAGTTTAGTGTTGAATGCTTAAACAGATATATGTTTAATATAACTAAATGGAGCATATACCAACTTTACTCTCATCTGCATTTCTACCTCAACATCTCTCATTTATATAACCTCTTAAACCATTCAGCACTTAATGATTCAGATTTTGCCAAACAACCTCATAGTCATGTTTCAATAAAATACTTCTCCTTGTTGATCTTTCACCATTGATGTTGGTTTTAAATCTACCTTTTTTTTGTTTCTATTGAAAAACGTCGTTAGCAATTGTCGCAATCATCGAGGAACCCACGCATCTCTGTCTCGTTATGACAGAGAGTTTACGATCGCCTTGACGAACTCGAGCACATTAAATATCATAGTCATATAAGGGGTTTGATCTGAAGCATGTGGTATATGAAAATGTGATGTATGGATCAAAGTCAAATTTTTAATTCATGAATGGAAAACCTAACATGACAATGTAAGCAATATGAACAATAATCAAAATAATAACAAGTTTAGGTACAACCAACCACCCAAACACCTCTAATCTTCTAATCAAGCTTAGATCCTCACCAGACACCAAACCAGCTCTTTATCCTCAAATACACACTTGTTCTTTACCAGATAGCAACAAAATCTTCAAATCCAAGCCTTAATATTCACACCAAAGCACTCGATTCTTCAAAAAATGCACCAAAATCACCCAAGCACATTCTCATATGTTTTCATTGTTGTCTAGTGTCTAAGTGATAGGAGATGCCCTGAAAATCAATAAAGGTTGCTTAAATAGGCAAAACTAAAGTTTTTCTTGCGTGATACAATCATGTTCAGAATTTGGAACTGCATCATATATTTATCCAAGTTTCATCCGATTTCATCTACTATAATTATTGGATTCCAAGGTCTAGGACAACCTTGGTGAACATCCGACCACATTAAATATCATATTCATGGAGGGTGTAGTAAAGATCGAGAGGGGATTACAAGAATATTAAAGTTATCAAGCGTAAAAGTAAAATATTACCATTCATTAATGTTTACCAAAAAGTTATATCGAAAATTTTAAGTATGATCTTTAAGCTACGCAACAATCAGTCAATCACGTTACCTTCACATATTACTTACACCGTTAACAATTATTTAATGGATCTGCAATTAGTGACATCATATTCGGAATTGCTTCATGTGTTTATTCGAGTTTTGTCAGATTTCATTATCTGTTGGAATTTTGGATTCCAAAGTCTGACAACCTTGACAAATTAACACCGAACACATTAAATATCATAATCACATAGGCTACACTTAGAGAGATGGAATTATAAAAATAATAATGTTATTACGTGCAAATATTAAATATAATAAGTCCGTCTTATTTAATTACTAAAATCAATATAGAGAAACTTTTAAGGTTAACCCTAAACTATGCATCAACGGACCATTTATAATTAACTTTTTGTTGGTTTGATAGTTGGGTGTGGGATGTTGTGAGTCAGGGGTGGAGAACAACTGAACAATCCCCACCCCACCCCCAAAGAACTTTAAAAACTCCCCATTGGTTTCGAATATAAGAAAAAGACCATTGATGCTATTACTCTTGTAAGTACAAATTTAGAAGTGACATGCTTATAAAGTTATATGTTGTAACCTTTTTTTTAACGCTAGTTTTATTAAAAAAACTAGCACACTAGCAAGAAGCTAGGCACCAAAAAACCACTCCTTACACTAAAAAAAAACACAACCCAACATAAAAAATAAAACACCCTAACAACGAACCAATCCAACCATAACAAAGGATTACAATACCAATTTTGCCATATTGTGTCCTCTTTTTTTACTCTAAACTTCAACCATGCATAAGTAGATGTGATGATATTGTCCGGCCATCACCTTTGTCACTGAGCGCTTCACATTGTTGAATAAAATCGTTTCTCCCCTTCCAAATCCACCACAAGAATACCTTAGCAATAACATACGAAATCCTCTTATTGATCTCAACCTGATTGAGCTCTAAGGGAAAGCCAATAACTTTCCCCAAAGAAACTATTAATTGGATAGTCTAGCCCACTCCATTCAATAACTTCCCTATTAGTAAGTTACATGTTATATGCTTGTATGTTTGCAGCTTACATGGTAACAATTTTATAAGGTACAAGTTTTATGAGTTTTTTTTTATCACTTTATAAGTTTTTATTTATGTTATCCTCCTACTAAACGTTATGATGCGAACAATCGAACATGCTTAGAATGTAATATATATTATGAATCATTTGATATAAATTTATTTTAGTTATGTAATTTTTTACTCAATTTCATGTATCACACATGTATAAGTTAATTGATAAAATATTAACACCAATCGGCTTTAAATAGTTGTAAGTCGGTTTTGAGTATTCTGGATACCCCTAGCTAGCCGCTAAGGTCAATGATGGTTAACTAAACTCACTCAGTGTCGGTTTTTAACAATTAATATCAATTACGGACAATATTACTTTGTTACTATCAATAAAAGACCATTTTCGACCATTATAGTCAATATAATTAAAGATGGTTAATAAAAGGCATCATTGGTGCATTATGATCATATAATGCCACCAATATGTCTGGTTAGGTCAAACGTGATTTATATTAGTTGGTGATGGTCAAGAAAGATCAACGATGGTCATACATTGTACATTGATACAAGTGACGCATTACTCCAATATGCCTTCCTATGTTTTATTACGAGTAAGTATGACTTTAGAAAAACACGAATCACCCAATAACTGTAATATCTTAGAAACCGATAAATAAATAAAAAGTAACTGAAACAACAACCACATAAAACCGTATAGAAAAGACAAATAGTTTACATAGTTAAACACCACAAAAAAAGTAACAAACAAAAAATACTCAAAATTAAAGTTCAAACCGTCTAAAAAGACAGAGTATTTAACAGTCAAATGTTAAATATACACGTTTACACGCATATGAACCAAAACATAACACGACTTGTCAAACTCTCTATTTATCTACGTAACTACTTTGTAAAAAAAACGTCTCTTTATATTTTTGCAATGAATATGTCGGATGTTACCTTTTCTTTTTGAACCCATCTCTCTTTTCTTGCATCTTTTTGTTAAAAAATATGCACAATACACACAACTTTAACTTTTTTGATGCTTGATTTTGACATATGACAGGGTCCAATACACAACTAGCCCTCGTGTGGTCTACCTACACTACACTACACTAGGCTCACTCACTCACTTAACCCTGGTCAATTTTAACCACACCTGGTTAAGTTTATTTTGCTCTTATCTGCCCATCTCCATCATCTTCACAACCATTTCACTCATCTTAAAACCCTAGATTTTGCATCCTCTGCAACAATTAGCATCAATGGAGAAGAAGAAATACAGACACAAATGTCCACTTACAATAATCACCAACAAGTTCAACTAAATTTCCACTATTTTACTCGTTTTTTCAAGTAAGATCTATCCGTTTCTTCGTCTTTTGTTCAGTCAAAAATTAGCCATGAAAACAAATACAAGCTCTGATACCATGCCGGATTTGATACCGATGTATCAAACCCTAGGTAAACTTCAATTTGAAACTCGTTCATGTTTTAGCAATGAATTGTATGAATAAACTGTAGAACTGATGTATGAGTTTTGTGGATTTGTAGATGAAAACCAGTCGGTGTTAATGGAAGGTTTGGATGAAGATGAGTGCAGCGGCGGTCAGATCTCGGAGAAGAAACGCCGATTAAGCGTTGATCAAGTGAAAGCTTTGGAGAAATACTTTGAATTGGAGAACAAACTCGATCCTGAGAGGAAAGTGAAACTTGCTCAAGAGCTTCATCTTCAACCTCGACAGGTAGCTGTTTGGTTTCAGAACCGCCGTGCACGGTGGAAGACGAAACAACTGGAGCGTGATTACGGTGTTTTGAAGGCGAATTTTGATTCGCTGAAACGTGATTATGATTGTCTTAAAGATGATAATGATTCTCTAGCTAAACAAGTATGTGTTTGTTACTTTGTTAAGCTGTTATCACGTTAATTGTTTGAATAATTGAGTTACAAGCTATAAAAGTTGTTGTTTATGTGTGTTTAGATTAGGGAGATGAAAGCGAAATTGTGTGAGGAAGATGAAAAGGAACAGAGTGACGATAAGGCGAAATCGGTGGAGAACAAAGAGGGATCATCAGACAGTGATTCGAGTGCGATTTTGAACGAAGACAACAACAGCATTGTGATGAACATGAACTATCAGTTAACAGATGCTAAATCCATAATGTGTGATGCTGAGGATGCTTACCAGCCTCAGTTTGTGAAGATTGAAGAAGAACATGATTTCTTCAGTGGAGACGAGTCGTGTAATTTCTTTTCGGATGATCAAGCTCCGACGCTGCAATGGTACTGTGAAGATCAATGGAACTTACCGGAGGAAGGCTAAGAAGTAAGATCAGACGTTGATTTTCGACGATCACCGATGGAAACTTTTTAATAATAAGTGAATGAAGTTGTATATTAAGAAGAAGAATGAAGTCGGTGGATGTATGTATGGAAGCTAGTTTTGTGTTTCAGTTGATGCATAATTGTGTAATATTGGAAGAAGATGATTATGTTATGTGAATGGTAACGCGTTACCGATTGGATCTAATGCATCTTAAAATAAACCTGTATCGTTAGGGTAACGAGTACATTTTTTTTACTAATAAACATACTCGTTAACGTATTAAACGCGATGACAATAGTTGAAGCAAACATAAAAAATACATTCGAGGTGAACATGAGTGAAGTTTCATCTATGACCAACATGTGTGAAGTTTTACTAATACGACTGTTAGTAATATCATAATTACGGATATAATTAAGCGAATTATAAAATCTAAAAGACACCGGTTGACCGGTTGTGAGTCAGGTTGTTATTAAGAGCCATCGCTATTGGAATTTGTTTGTAAACTTAAATAAAAAAACTAAGGCTATGTAATTTTTTTCATGGCGTCACAATATAAATTTTGTTAACAAATTTTTAAGAGTAAACTACTATTTTGGTCCCTGAGGTTTGGTAAAAATCATGATTTTAGTCCAATAGTTTGTTTTTTACTCTTTTAGTCCATTAGTTTCACACAAACTTGCTGTTTTAGTCCACACCACTAACGGCCATTCATTTTTTCAGTTAAGTTTGTGTGAAAAGACATTAATACCCTTGGACTAAAATAGTAATTTTGACCAAACCACAAGGACCAAAACAGTAAGTTACCATAATTATTATTATTATTATTATTATTTATTTTTTTTTATTATTTTATTATTTATATACCTTCTAGTTTTAAAGGTCGGTGGTCACTGTTGACCGGTCACGTGTCACCACTCAACTAACCCACCAATATTGTTTGACTTAATTATCATTTTAACCTCTAACTTATATAAATTTATCCAACCTACGAATTTAACCCCATGACTTTGACTTAATTGTAATTTTTACATGCTATATCATGTTGATCTTCTTTGACATATTCATATATACGTGTAGTGTGTTGCATTATTTTGAGCTGACATAGTTTTTTTCACTTCGTTACACGTACTAACAACGTTTTCGACTTCGACATGCGCGTTACATTACGACGGTTATATATACACAACACGTATATATACAACACATGTGTTGCATTAATTTGAGCTAACATAGTCTTTTCACTTCGTTACACGTATTAATTTTCAACTTCGAAATGCGCGTTGCATTACGACATTCATTTTTTCAGTTAAGTTTGTGTGAAAAGACATTAATACCCTTGGATTAAAATAGTAATTTTGACCAAACCACAAGGACCAAAACAGTAAGTTACCATAATTATTATTATTATTTATTTTTTTTATTATTTTATTATTTATATACCTTCTAGTTTTAAAGGTCGGTGGTCACTATTGACCGGTCACGTGTCACCACTCAACTAACCCACCAATATTGTTTGACTTAATTATCATTTTAACCTCTAACTTATATAAATTTATCCAACCTACGAATTTAACCCCATGACTTTGACTTAATTGTAATTTTTACATGCTATATCATGTTGATCTTCTTTGACATATTCATATATACGTGTAGTGTGTTGCATTATTTTGAGCTGACATAGTTTTTTTCACTTCGTTACACGTATTAACAACGTTTTCGACTTCGACATGCGCGTTACATTACGACGGTTATATATACACAACACGTATATATACAACACATGTGTTGCATTAATTTGAGCTAACATAGTCTTTTCACTTCGTTACACGTATTAATTTTCAACTTCGAAATGCGCGTTGCATTACGACGATTAACAGATGGTGGTTAAAAGTATATATATCAAAAGATGGGGTAAAAATATGAATATGTCAGAAGATCAACATGATATAGCAATATAGAAATTACAATTAAGTCAAAGTCAGAGGGTCAAATTCATAGGTTGGATAAATTTATCTAAGTTAGAGGTTAAAGTGATAATTAAGTCAAACAATTATTGGTGGGTTAGTTGAGTGGTGACACGTGACCGGTCTTTAAAACTAGAAGGTATATAATAATAACAATAATAATAATAATAATAACAATATTAATATTAAAAATAATAATAGCAATAATAATAATAATAATAAGGGTAACTTACTCTTTTGGTCCTTGTGGTTTGGCCAAAATTACTATTTTTATCCAAGGGTATTAATGTCTTTTCACACAAACTTAACTGGAAAAATGGATGACCGTTAGTGGTGTGGATTAAAACAGCAAGTTTGTATGAAACTAATGGACTAAAAGAGTAGAAAACAAACTAATGGACTAAAACCGTGATTTTCACCAAACCTCAGAGACCAAAATAGTAGTTTACTCAATTTTTAATCAAAACAAAGCAATTTTTTGGTTCGGTATATTATATCCAGTAATGGTAACGTGCTGATACTAGGAATAATGAAATCGATTCCAAACCAAGAACATTGGTACCACAATATAACTTTTTATATCTATTTCAAGTCTTCAGAAACCGAGTTGTCTTAACTTCAAACATTCTTTTATGTACCCAACCACGTTAATGCTACAATAACAACATACGTAACGAAGTTCACAAACATGTTGTATCATAAGGTCTCCATTCACTTTCTTTTATTTTTGTTCCTTAAGTGAACGAGAGAAAAAAAATGCCTGAAACGATAAATACTGAAGCGCACAAAAAAGCTTGATCCGGAAACGAAACTGGTCCAATAACCGAAAAACCGGTTCAACTAGAACCGAACTGGAGCCGAACCGTAAGTTCTGAATAGGTTTCACTATTTTTTCCAAATTTTAGGTTCCAAAAGAACTGGAACCGCTTCATACAAAAACACGGTTCCTGGATTCCTAAAAAATGGTATGTTTTAATGTTGTTACTTATTTAGTGTAAAATAATATAAAAAATTATGGCCATAGACTCTAAATAAAGCCCAGTGGAGCGTGAAGACCTGCAACAACCCAGAGTTCCCGCCGATCTCATAGAAAAAAACTGGTTTTTTAATAACCAGAACCGGTTATATAGGTTCTAATTTTGACACTAAAACCAGTTCTAAAACTAAACCAGTTTATGTAAGAATCGATTCTTTTACCGCAAACCGATTTATGCACACCTCTGGATAAATAGATTGATAATAACTTTACAGCCCAAATGCAGGCCCAACTCCAGCCCTAGAAAAAAGAAAAACTAAAACTAGTTAACTACGCGGTTCCAGTTTCCGCACAATTTGCTCTGCCTCTACTGAAAGAGAAAAAAAACCTCCATTTTCATCTTCATCTTCATCTTCATCTTCATCTTGTGTGTTTTCAAAAGCATCAAATATCAATGGGGGGAAGAGGTAGGAGCCGAAGAACTCAACGAAAGCATTTTCGTGATGGCAGAGAAGATGTTTGGAAAAACGATAAATCCGATCGTCAACAACAAAATGAAATCAAACACAACCTCAACTGGCAGCCGTTTGCAATCGAAAACGCAGATTTTGTTGAGTACTATCAGGTAACTTACTCTTTGCTATTACTAGTTGTAAATGATTTGGTTCTGAACTTGTAGTTGATTTGTAGGAGCAAGGGATTGTGCGTCCGGAGGAGTGGGATTTGTTCATGGAGTGTTTAAGGAAGCAACTTCCGGCTGCTTTTAGGATCAATTCTAGGTAAGTTATGATATACTGATGACTAGTTTTCAGTTTGTGAAGTTGAATGAAGCTTTTTGCGTACATAAATTGTTGATTGATATCTGCATACAGTTGTAGATGGAAAATGGATACACAGATGAAATACACTTGTTAGGAAGTTAAGTGCTTTTGAATGGAGTTTTTCATTTCACCTAAAAGTAGTTTAGTGAAAATAGTCACTAGATAATTGTTTAATACATGATTATATCAGGATTTGAATCTTAATGCTTTTATCACATTGTCTAACTTTTTTCCCCAATTTAAGGTCACAGTTACACAGTATGAAATAGTTATCAGAAAAAGACTAATGTTTTATGATACTGAAACTATACACTTGATTTTTCTGAGATTCCATCTTTACGTACATTGATATGTTGTTATATGGTTTACTGCCCAGTGCTCTCTAAGAATAGGTAATACAAAAAATTTACTATGAGGCAAAGCACTTCAGAGTACTATCATGTTGATAATTTTTTTTACCCAAGTCATTTCTTGTTGTAAAATTTTGCAGTGGCCAGTTCTGTATGGATCTCAAGTCACAGTTAGAGAACGAGTTTTCCAAATCACTTCACATAGAGGTGTGTTTCAATTTGCTACATTATGTGTTCAAAAGTCACTTTTTGAACATGTAATTATTAGTACAGGTGTAGGTGTTGCAAAATGGGAATGGGTATAAGCCCAAACGTGTAATTATTAGTACAGGTGAAACCGAATCACTCTCTGTCTAAGTTCTAAATCCTTTCAAGTGTTCTATTTTATTTTAGTAATAATCTAGTTTTTGCTTTAATAAAATGAGCAGGAGGCTCTATGCTTTAGAACCACACCGAGGGTGACTTTTGAACCATTACCTTTTAACTTGCTTTTTTCCAACTTGAATTCTTTAGACATGAAATCACCTGAGTCATTCCATTTATAACTGCATGGGTCAAAATGATCTCCCCTTGTATGTCCTATGTACTGCTGATGTAGCTGAGGTCGTACTTGTAAAATTTGGATATTTTTCATGATTTTGTCAGGGGACGGATGGGAACGAAGCTGAGGGCATAAAATCATTGCCTTGGTATCCTGATAACTTTGCTTGGCAGTCAAGTTTTTCAAGAATGCAGCTGAGAAAGAACAAGAGTCTTGAGAGGTGAATGAATATTACTAGTTTACTACCACTTAATGTACATGTTTATGGGATCCTTAACTAAGGACAGTATTAAAACCATAGTTTAAATGCCCCACAAATTATCTTGTTACTTTTAGTATAATCACTTGTCGCTTGTACTTTCTTTTAATCCCTTGTTTTTGAACAACTATTTTAGGTTTCATGCGTTCTTAAAGCAAGAAAATGAAATTGGAAACCTTACAAGACAGGAGGCTGTTAGCATGGTGCGTAATCTCTTGAGTCTATCATCTTTTATCATCTTTCAGTGATCAATATGCTGCTATGCATGCTGCCTTTCTTGAATGTTTTTTACTAATATATCATTTATTGGCTCACAGGTACCTCCATTGTTTCTGGATGTGCATGGAGATCATTTTGTCATTGACAGTAAGTACTATTATTTGTAACTAGTTCACATATGCAAGTATAAAGATCATATGTAATCACAGTTGTCAATAGCGATGATAGCACTCTCTATCGCGCGCTACATAGCGATGCGGTAGGTGTGCGCTATTTACATATAGCGAGTAGTTAGCGACTTTACCGGTACAAATGAAGATGAAATCGAGAAGAAATCGGGCCGAACATGAAAAAAAGCAGAAATCAAAGCTTACTTGAGACATATATGAAGGTATGCGTTGGAGAAGAAGAGGATAGGCATCAATTTCGCAGCCGTTTGACAGATTTTGAATTTTAATGAGATGGAGAAGACGATGAGATGCAGGAGACGGATGTAGAAGACGGCTGTTTATGTTAGGGTTACATATATTAATTATTGTGTTTACAAAATAACATATTACACCCTTAATGTTTAAGTTTTTATCATATTTGACCTAAAACTTATTTTAACAGGTCTATTTTAACTATAAAGAAGTAAATACTATATATAATTAACTTTAAAATAATATATTTATTCTTCTGCTAGGTTATCGCTAAACACAAATAGCGGGCGCTATTTATCGCTATTCGCTATGTAGCGTATAGGTGACTCGTCGCTATTTACCGCTATTCGCTATTGACAACTATGTATGTAATTTTAAAGTAAACCATTGCCTCTTTCTAATGAAGTTTTGGTTACCATTTAACATACAAAAAAATATATGCATTATTGAATAAACTAGATGTGGCAGTTTTGGTTCATTTACTTTTGAATTGGTTGTTTAGCTATGGTTTATTTATAGCATTTCAAATGTATTGGAAGTCACCCAAAGTGTCTTTGAAACGCCAGCTTTTAGCTTCCTAAATTGTTTCACGTTAGAAAATTAGATTATTCTTGTAACAACATTGGTATTTGTGATCATATCTAACATATTAACTGTATATGAAAATAAAGAAAAAGATTGCAGGCCAACCTGGACTGACTTTTTGGTGCTCAAAAGCACAACTCATTTTTATCTAAACCCATTATTTAACCTTGCCAGACCGTCCTAATTTTCACCTCCAATATTATTTTAAGCTGAGTTAAGCGTTTATTTTTCCGTGTACAGTGTGTGCAGCTCCGGGTTCCAAAACATTTCAATTACTTGAAATGATTCACCGGTCATCTGAAGTGGGATCATTACCTAGTGGAATGGTTGTATTTCGTTCTTTGATACGTGATCTTTATTAGTTATAAATCCATATATTATATATTTAGTTCATCTAATATATAATTCTGTTGGTGTAGGTTGTAGCAAATGATGTGGATGTACAACGATGTAATCTTCTTATTCATCAAACAAAGAGAATGTGCACTGCCAACTTGGTTGTGACTAATCATGAAGCACAACATTTCCCCAGTTGTCACTTGAAAAAGAATAATGCCGATGCTTCTGAGTTGGGTATGACTCAGCTTTTATTTGACCGTGTCCTGTGTGATGTTCCATGCAGTGGAGATGGTACTCTCCGCAAAGCTCCTGATATCTGGAGAAAATGGTAATCAGATTTTAGTTGTGGAACTGATTATTTTGATTTTAGGTCGTAATAGTTACGTTTTATTGTTGACATAAAGATAACTTTTGCAGAGTAGAAAAATACATATTTACCGTTTTATTATCAAGTTCCGGTGACTTTTCTTTTTTTATTCATGAGCTTTTACTTACTTTCCTACCTTTTTTTTATAATTATATCTATCAGTTCTTTAAAGTATAAGAATTTATCAAACATTGAAACCAACGAATGTATCAAACATATCCAAAAACTATCTGCTATGACCTGTTTTGTTACATTTGATTATTTGATTTAGATTATTCTATATTACTTTAGCACTTAAAAATGCTGACACAAACACCATGTGGATATATCATGCTCTCTTATTGTTCATGAATTGCAGGAAGGTGGGGATGGCTAATGGTGTCCATTGTTTACAAATTCAAATAGCCATGCGAGGTTTGTTATATAATTCTAATATTCACTAATGGTTAACCATTACGTAATATAATTGCAACTGTCCAACATTGTTTCATTTCCCCTTACGGTCTACAATCTAGCTAATTTAATGAAGCATTATTCTTTTGTATTAGCTCTTTAACTTTGTATTATTTATCTCTCAAAGAAGTTTTAAAACAGGGTTTGTTTGTCATTGTTGGGCCTTATGATATGATTTGGCATATTAAAGTTATGTAATCAAGGTTTGGGAAGTGAATGAAACTAATATAATTACTAGTAACAAAACCTTTTAACTGTTTTTTTCAGGTCTGGCATTGCTTAAAACTGGTGGAAGAATGGTTTACTCAACATGCTCTATGAATCCAGTGGAAAATGAGGCCGTAGTGTCTGAGGTGACATTTTACTATATTTGAGAGTCAAGTAGCTACACAACTGTAAATCTTCTATCAGGTCATGTGGGGCACTAAATCTATATCACATTCTTATTTTCAGATATTGAGGAGATGTGGAGACTCTGTTGAGCTTGTTGACGTATCTAGTGAGATCCCTCAGCTTATTCGCAGGCCAGGTCTCAAAAGTTGGAAGGTCTGTCTGTCTTACATTTTTGTGTTAGTGCAAGTTCAAGGTTTGTAGCTTAAGCTAGTTAGAGTTATCAAAGGTTATTATGCAAGACAAATAAATCAAGCAAATACAGTTACTTGTACACTTTGGTAAACCAGTGTTCAACTTTGAGCACCAGCAGATAATGCCAAGAATAATGATATAACAAGGAATATGATTCTAAATTTATAAAAATAAAATTTTGAATGTAGAATCATGATACAGGGAAGCAGAAAATGAATATAATGAGATTTCTGTGCTCTGCATGACTTTCAGACTAGCATATTACCGTACCAACTCAAGATTGTTTCTATGTGACACAATGGTAGTTGTTGCAAACTGTGTGTGGGTTGGGTAATGGGTCAAATTGATTAGGTTTGAAACCGGGAGTTTATTTTGCATTGGTTGGGTTAACTTAAACTTTGTGTTAACTATAAATATTTCATTGTACTATATGGTAGAAGGACCTATATTGTTTCTATGGTAATCTGATTTTTTAAACAGCATGTTTTAGAAGGTTGTTTCTATACATTTTTTGCAGTTGGCTATATATATTTTTTTGCTTGACTGCTTAAGATCAAACATTACCTAAATTGGTCTGCTGGGATGCTTCCTGATTTGCATTACACGGCTTCATTTTTTTATTGGCGATGCAGGTAAAAGACAAAGGTGTGTGGTTAGCTTCTCATAAAGATGCTTGCAAGCATGGAAGAAGTGGAATAGTCCACAGCATGTTTCCTTCAGGTCAAGCCCATTTAGACACGTCAGATGGTAGCGATGAGAAACCAACAGTTACAGGTGCAGAGATTCCTGAAGATGGGAATTCTAACATGGATGCTGATGCTGCTGGTGATGCATTAGTTGCGGAAGTTTCATCACTTCCGTTAGAGCGTTGCATGCGATTTGTGCCTCATGACCAGAATACTGGAGCCTTTTTTGTTGCTGTTTTTCACAAAGTATCTCATTTACCAGGTGAGTATTCTTGAACTATGGTGGATCTTAAAAAAGATGCATTTCACCAATTGCGCCCATTTCTTTCTTCTAAGAGGTGGTAAAATGCATGGGTTACACACCTACATGGGACATCTAATGGGTCAGCATTAGTTGGTTTCAAAATGTGGGTTTCTTTTGATATGGTTGACCCCAAAAACTGTCTAAAATTATTACATTCTATATGAATATTTTAGTGTGTGAACTGTGAAGTATGATTACATTAGTTTAAGCTGTTTCAGTACTAATCTGAATTAACGAATAAAATGTTCTGAGGAGGTTTCACATTGAGAATCCACACAGTTTTTTTTGAATGGTTCTATTTAGGCTATGCTTTTTCCATAACACGAACAATGAAAATTAAAAAGAAAAAGTAGGTTAGACCAAAAACATCAAGTGGGGTTGAAAGTTGGCCAAAAGTTGTATTTGTTGATTTTAATCATTTTATTCAAATTTGATTATTATCTGAATAAGATACTCTTTGTGACCACAATTTACATGAGAAAAAGTTTTTAGCCTTTTAGGTCAACCTAACATGACCTGTTACTCAACATGTCAAACCCTTTATTATATACCTCTAGATTATGCCTTGATTATTTACTTTGGGTGACTTTTGACGGGTTTTCTGTCAAATTCATTGCCGATGGTCTTAAGATTATCTAGCAAAAGCACTTCAAGGGGTAATGTTTTATCTGTAAACGGGTCAAAGAGCTAAAATGAAAAAAAAGTTTAAAAAAGGGGTTGAAAGCTAGTTAAAGTTTAAGTTTAAAGCCCACAAGCTTATATATCTTTTGTGCTTAAGTTAGATTAGTTTTGAGATATATATTTTCTAATTATATAGGGACAAAGCTGTTTCAGGTTAAAGTGTTAAACCCAACCAGGATTGACTTGAATTGACACATACCATTTTCCACCTTTAGTTTTATGCATTCAAAACTCACTTGGGGCTGCTTTCTGACTGTTTACTATTCTGCTATAGTTGTAACCCACTATCTAGAACATAACCTGAATCTAACTGTTTGAAAAGGTTGAAATTGTTATGTCTATCTGCATTTGTAATTGATGTTTTTCTAAAAGAGCTTGTCACCTTCTTTTCGTTGTGCAGTTTTACAAACCAAGTCAAACAAACATTCACCACAAAGACATTCCGAAAGTGATGAAAAAGAGAAACAAGCAGAAGATAAAGATACAAATGGAATGGGTGTGAGTAACGAAGAAGCAACAACTGATGTTGCTGTACTCGACAAAGAATCTGACGAAGTACCGTCAGACTTCAATCCAAGTAAAAAACTTAGAGTCCAGTCTCCAAATAAAGAAAAATCTCGTGCAGAGAAGGCCAATGATAAGAGAAAGTTGCAGGTTCAAGGCAAATGGTATGGAGTTGACCCTATTGTTTTCTTTGAAGATGATGTTATTCTCAATGGTATCAAGGAATTTTATGGCATCCAAGAATCTTTTCCGTTTAAGCATCAACTAATTACAAGAAATAGTGATACCAAGAATGTAAAAAGAATTTACTATATATCGGAGTCTTCCAAGAATGTCGTGGAACTCAACTTTCGAGCTGGAGAGCAACTCAAGATAACTTCTATCGGTTTGCAGATGTTTGTAAGTTGCCCGTGATGGTCTTTCTAATTTAATAATTCTTTGTTTTTTTGTTTCTAGAGGTGTCAACTTTGACACTTGACAGGTCAGACTGGGTTGGGTGATGGATCAAAAGTTGTAGAAAAGTGTTTGCTATGTTGACCAGAAATACATATTCATTTTCTGGAACACGATGACAAAAAAGTATATTATTTCAACAAATACTCGAAGTTTAGAGAATGTTATGCCTTAAAAATACACTTTTGGTTGAAACACTTGGTAAAAAACTTTTGATCAGACATGCTTGGCCCATTTAGTTTAAAACTACAACTTAGGTTTTCTTAATTCAATGTTAACGTAATAATTTGTGCGGGTTTTGTTTCAGGAAAGGCAAACATCTAGGGAAGGTGTTTCTTCACCCTGTGTTTTCAGAATATCTTCAGAAGGTTTGCCATTGCTTCTTCCACATATGACCAAACAGATAGCTTCGGCATCTGCAGTGGATTTTCAGCATTTACTGCAATACAGATCCGTCAAATTCCCAGATCTAGTTGATGACAAATTTCGTGAAAAGATTTCATCCCTATCTTTAGGCTGTTGTGTGGTGGTTCTCAACAAAGGTTTGTTTTTAGCCGTAAATCTAGTCTTGTATGCCAATCTTTTTCTAAAAAAATCTTCATTTTCATTGTTTCATGGCAGGTACTGAGGGCTCATCTGATCCACCTGTCGTGGATAAATCAACAATTGCCATTGGTTGCTGGAAAGGGCGGTCTAGTTTAGCAGTTATGGTGACAGCTATCGACTGTCGGGAACTGCTGGAAAGGTTATTTCAACAGTTTGAGACCAAAAAGGAATCTGAAGTTATTTGTGATGAGGCAGTAAACGGTGATGACACTGCGGTGGAGGAAAATTCTGAAACTGTAGCAGTTGATGCTGAAGTGAATGAAGACTCTGAAACCGTAACGATTGATGTTGAAGAAAACAAAGTTTAGGAGTGGTTACAAGTAGATGATTTTGCAAGCTGATTGAAATGAAATTTGTTGAGGGGTTTTTGATTGTTGTACTTTAAAATTACTCTAGGTTTGTTTTATTTATCTAGTTTTCTAAAGCTTTAATTAATTTTTCATTTCCAACTATACACTTCAGAGCTTCACTCAACAATTTTATAATCGAGAATGAGTTGGACGTTTTTTTTGTTGGTATTATATTTCACATGTGCATTTTGAAGCAAGTCCGGCCAGATGTTCGTGGGGTGTATGATGCTCGAAGATGATCAAATTGTGAAATATCGTTTTTTTACCTTTTTCCTTTTACGATCAAATACAATATTTTTATACAACTTTAATTAATGCAAACTGACGCTAGGGTCTAAACAAATAACCACCAACACACTTAAAAAGGAAAACTAGGAAAAAAATTGCACTAATGTTGCCATGTTGTATCTCCTAAAGTAGCTATGTGTTTGAAAAAGAAGTGAACTTAATCTTGTCCATTACACGTACCATTGGAATTAGAAATGTACAAACCGGTTTATGAACTAATCTTTAGAGTTGGATCCTCAAACCTATCTCAGACTAACAAGTCGGTTGGTCTTCCGTACTGGTTTGAACATACTAGTTTCTTCTTCTTTGATACCGGTTTCAGAATAGGTATCTTTGTGCACCTCTAACCGGATTTAACTTGGACTTAAATTTGATAGTATTCCGAGCGTTTTAAGTACCCCATAACGCAGTCAGGAAAATAACAAGAATCGCCTTTTGAACATGTATACATGTAGTGTAAAGTTATGCTTTTCAAACCAAATATATTTAACCAATAGACTGAATATATTAAACCGACTAAATCACAGGGACCATACCGAAATATTAATTTACCCTAAAACTATATATGTAACTTGAGTTTTCTAATGGTCAGATCGTAGCAAACGAGTGAGCAGCAAAATCGTAAGCATCAGTTAACGAGGGGTATGGAGGAAGAAGAACATGAGGTGTACGGAGGAGACATCCCCGACGTAGGTGAAATGGAAGGAGACGTTGATCCACATCACGCCGACGTCGAGATGGCCACCGCAGATGATGATGCCGTTAAGGTATTGTTTCTAAACCCTAATTGCTTTATTTTAGGGTTTATATCTCGAATCGGTTCTTAATTTCCGTTTTTTTGTAGGAGTTGGATGAGATGAAGAAACGATTGAAGGAGATGGAGGAAGAAGCTGCTGCTCTACGTGAAATGCAAGCCAAAGTTGAGAAAGAAATGGGCGCTGTTCAAGGTTTGATTTTCATCGATTTCTGGATTGATCGTTCGTTTTGTGTTTTTGTTTTGTTTGCGTTTGTTAGTGGAATAGTGGATGTTTGCCTGTTTTGTGTAGCCTAATAGTGCAATTCAATTCCTAAGAGGCTAAGATTGTTACTTTTTGTTCAGTGAGCAAGTATTTTTGCTTTTTTGATGCATTGATTTAGGAGAATTGCAATTCATTAAAAAGGCCTTATTTTGCTCCAAAAAAGTTATAATGTTTGAGTTTATCTAAGGCAAGGGATGAGGAATTGGTATCAGTAATTGGCTTGCAAATTTTAGGGTTACAGGTTTTAAAAGAACTTCTTTTATGCCAACCTTTTGTTAGTTTTGGTTTTGATGTTCTTCAGTTATATGATGTATGATTTTTTTTTTGGATTCTGACTTGCTTGATTTTGTCTGTCTGTCTGTAGATCCTGCAGGTGCAGCTGCTAGCCAGGCAAGCAGGGAGGAGGTAGATACAAGGTCCATATTTGTTGGGAATGTAAGAGAAAGAACTACCTTTACTGAATTTCATTTAGCACTTTTTGTTGAAGCTTAAGTAGAAATTAAATGTTACTTTCAGTACTCTCATGTGTAATTTGTACTTCCTTCTCGTTGACTCGTTAGGTTTTCTTTGACACATTTTTTACTTAATTCGTTATCTTCAACAGCCTCTAATGGGAGGAGATTTTTTTTGTCTGTTTTTCCCTTAAACCAAATCAGTTGCAAACCAAATCATCAAGTTGTGCATCTTCTTCTTTATTCTTTCATTTTGCTTTGAAACTTCTCCTCATCATACTCAAAATCATTTGACCATATGACCTTTTGGTTCTTCAGCTGCTCTTTCACTTCACATCATGTTTCTTTGGATGGAAGATCACTCACCTCATGGGTCTTTAAAAGAAATATATAAGTTGTTGTGAAACTGTTCATCCTAAGCTTTTTTGACACATCAACTCTTCTATTTCATCGACCCACGCTAGCTTGTTCTTTTTTGGCTTGTTAGGATGCTTTTCATCATTAATGATGTTTCTCTTAAGGGATTCTCACTCGGTTTTTTAAAACAAACATATACTTGTTTTTGCCCGCACCAATGCTCATGCTAATTCTTTTTAACACATCAACCATCCAACCCTATTTTGCGATCAATCAAACTAAATCCTGTTTATTTCTGACCTGTTAGGATGCTTTTCATCATTCTTTAATGCATAAACTTATATCTTCCTGATCACAGGACTATTCAAATTTCTCTATAGCACCAGAATTTTTTTTTTACAGTTGATCAGCATGGATGCTACGCATTGGCTTTGGTTTTCTGCAAATGTATTTATAGCTTTTTGTAATGTAAATATGAGAGGTAGGGTATGGAATTGTTGATTAAGAGTAAGTAAAATAGAGGAGTTGAATAGGAACAGTCCTGTAAAAAAAAAGAAAAAAAAAGAAGAAAAACAGAAAAAAAAAAATAGAAAAAAGAAAGAAAGAGGAGGAAAAAAAAAAGAAAACGGAAAAGAAAAAGAAAAAGAAAAAAAATTGTCTGAAACAGGACATCATGAAAGTTAAATTAGAAAAATGTATATCGAAAAAGCAGATTTCAGTCTCAGTAATTCCCCAAAGCAATCCATATTCTCTGTGAAGCTTAGAGTGAAGGAAACTGGTGCAACCTTTGGAGCTTTCTTCTGCTGTGCAAGGTTGATGGTGATGCTAGAAGTATCCCTAGAACTGAGTTCATGTGGTGAGGGGTTTGCAATAACTAAATATGTTACTGTCACAAACTATTTTTTTCTGCCTTCCTCTAATCAGTTATAGTAAAACCTCTGATCTGCTTTATTTAATTTTCGATATTATTAAAAATGGGTAACTTGGACTCCTGTTACATGCTGGCCTACTTGGGATATGCATTATTGTATAGTTAGCATACGTAATTGAAAAAAGACATTACACATATTCTCACACTACGTAGAGTTATAGTTTGTTATTCCTGATTATAGTTCATTTTATGATTGTAATAAAATTCAATCCTTTTGCAGTTTAAAGTCTCAATAAGAAATAAGCACAATGCACATTTAATTGTAATATACACATTAAAAAATTTTAAAAAATAGTAAACATATCATTGTAAAATTGGCTAGTCTCTCAACCAAGATGTGCATGGTAGGCTGAGAAATGTGGATGGTTTTTTTAGATTTGACTTATTTCCTCTTTGCATCTATATGTATTTGATGTTACGTCAGATTTCATCTAAGTCAGAGTTCTTGCAGGTGGATTATGCTTGCACCCCTGAAGAAGTACAGCAGCATTTTCAGTCTTGTGGCACTGTGAACAGAGTCACCATCCTTACTGATAAATTTGGTCAACCAAAGGGTTTTGCTTATGTGGAGTTTCTTGAAGTGGAAGCTGTTCAAGAGGCTCTTGCCCTTAGTGAATCTGAGCTACATGGCCGACAACTCAAGGTAACAATTTTTTTTGTACTGCCTCTTATGAACAAGTGCCATGTCTCTTTTGTGTGTGTGTGCACTCATTAACATGTGCGTGTTCATAAAAATGCACTAAACAGTAAACAGTGGTTCATGTGTATGTGGAGTTTTATATATTCCCACACAGTATTGAGTATTCATATCACTTTTGGACATGCCAAGTAATTAGAGCATGTCAAGTGTCTAAACCAAATCCTTGGGGCGTTTTTGGAACCACTTTAGTTTGGACAAGTGCCATGGAGACGACAAATCTTTTAGTTTGGGTTAGTATTGTCCATTAGAACTTCGTTGGACTGCCTTTGCTCAATTAGAGCTGTTCTGTATTGAACTGGACTCAAAAGTCAAAACCCTTTGAGTCGAATCGACCAACTATGATTGTTTGTAAGTGTTAACATTTGGTTTTAGTGCAAGATAACCAAATTTGTAGTATGAAGAAGCTACAGAGTGTAAATTTATTTCTTTCATAGAAATATGGTTAGAGGTTTATACATAATACTAATTAGTTTTACTCAGTTCAAGGCGGATGCTGAAGTAATGTCATGAGGTTCTTGTTTATGCTTCAACCATACATGTTGTTTAGAGCACAAGGAACATTTTTTGCATGCAAAGAACCTTATGTTTCCAAGTGCTTAATGAGGCTTTGTTATAGTACATGAAACAAATTTCTTAAATTTAGAGGATTACGAATGAGTAGACATTTCCTGTTTTGTGTCTATACATGCAAGTATCTTTCTATATCCATGAAACGCTGTAGCTTGCAACTTTTTTTGTTACAACACATGTCTAGCTTCATGTGTATGTGTGTTGCTCAACCTCTTGTGAACTATGCGGTCTGATTATAAGTTATGATGGCTCGAAAAGAATAGGGTTAGAAGTCTTGATAATAACGAATGCTAAATAAGGGTACAAGCAAACATAACTGTAAAGCTGTATCACAATTCACAAACAATCAGTCTTCTTCACTTTAATGGCGGACTTTGTCTCTGTCCACAACTGATCTGCTATATTTGTCCTGAAACTGTTCAAAATTGTTTGATAGGGTGATTTTTAGAGTTTTTTTAATGTGATATTAGAGCTCCAGTTTAAAGTGAATTGATTTGTATTATCAATCTCTTATATATGAATATGGGCCATAATCTTTTGTTCAAAATTTTAAAATATGTTTATGATGTTACATAACATTACCAAATTCAGAAGATGGAGCCAAAAATGGTGTCATTTATGGGTATCTTCTATATTACTGATAAAAAGAATAAGTCAGATTTATATTATACTATATTGGGCGTGGAGAACTAGTCTTATATGAGATCGACTTTTATCCACCATTGACGACGTCAACTTACCTACCTCTCTTCAACTGACATCACACAAACCTTGAATGATGTATATGTGATTGATTGAATCTGGATAAATATATAATTATATATCAGAGAGGACATGGGTTATGGTCATGACAAATAGAACCCTTGATATGAGGTTTCAAAATCTTTTAGAAAGATTGCACTGTTTTCTTCTCTATTGATGGTCAAGGCTATACAATCATTTGAATCACAAAGTGATCAATAACAGGAACTGGAAAAAGGGCATCATGAATGTGATTATATGATAATACTTTGCAGTACTGAACATTTGGCTGTAACATGTTGATGAAGTTATTTGGTTCATGATATTAATTATATGTTTTATGCGTGCACATGCAGGTAATGGCTAAAAGGACAAATGTACCTGGACTGAAGCAGTACCGTGGGAGGCGGTTCAACCCGTACATGGGCTACAGAGGATTTAGGAGGCCATACGTACCTCCTTATTTCTACTCTCCATATGGATACGGGTTAGCATCTCATATTTTACTTTATTAATTTTTTCCTACTATAGTAAAATGGGCGAATTGGGTTGGGCTTACCCGCAATCCTTTAGCGTTAAATTTGATTTTGCTCCCTGAAAATTAACAAAAAAAACCATTTTCTTACAAAAGTTTGAAAACCTCAATTTCAGTCCAAGAGTTTCATATCTTTGGACTAAAACAACTGGCTATTTTCAGAGGAAATTGGTTATTTTTTCCAAACCTCATATTATTTGGTGTTAGCTCAAATTATCGAATGTAACATGCTGTTTCAGGAAAGCTCCGAGGTTCAGGAGGCCATCGCGGTACATGCCCTATTATTAAGAAGACCAACAAGCATGCAGGCTGCAATCTATTCCTTGGATATTATCAATATTTGTGCTGGATAAATGTTACCGGTTGATGTTCTGATATGACTTTTTTTTTTAACTCGGATTGAAATTTTAAAAAAATATTGAGAGAATATTGTTATGTATCGAAGTATCAAACCGCCTGCATCATTTCATTCCATCGTTTGAATTTGCTTTCTCAAACAAGAGGGATAAAATTTGAAAGCAAAAATTCCGATGAAGGTGGAGATGAACGTATTTAAAGTTCATCAGACGTATGTTCACCGTAAAACTTTGTATGGAGAAACTAAGAGTTTTTGCTCTGTTTGTGAATATTGCAGTGGGTGTTTTGTATTTAAACTGGTCTACGTAAAACTGACGTGCCAAACCGAATCAACCTGTTTTTAGTTTAAACTTTACTTGCACTATTTTGATAGAGATAAACTTACAATGCCACTGGCATTTTTGTTGTCATTTAATTTGTGATTTTACTAGATGATATGTAAACGCATCAAAAGTGACAAGTTATGTTGTCAATTCTCACGGTTTGTTAGACGCCGACGGTACACAAACATGTTCAAACTAATTAAAATTTATTTTATAATAATGTTGATGACAATGATTGCCACTTGTGGTCAAACGTAACAAAAGTGACCAACATGGAGCTAAGTTAACATATCAATATTGTTTGTATGCTAACAAGCCATGAATTGGCAACTGACACAATATTGACTAGGAGCTACCAAAATTGACTATATTTTTTAGCATAATATCCATCCACTAAAGTGCAACCAACACGGAGCTAAGTTAGCATATCAATATTGTTTTTTACACAAAAGCCCAACTTGTACAACACATTAATATCCATCTTCAAAAGTTGCTTTAAAGACACTTTATGATTTAAAAATTAATAGTAGATCATTTGTACTTGTTGGTGGTTTAGTGGTTCACCAACCACAAAGTCTACAAGTCATCCTTGGAGATGGCACGAGTGAAGTCAAATGAAACTATTTGGCATTTCATAAAATTATGACCTAGGTTCATAACTTTTTTTTCTTCATAAAGTTCAAATTATCACACATATATTACAAATTGCATATAAATATTGTAGAGAATATGATTATTGTTAAATATATATGGCTTAAAGTTAACTCCACTAGAAAATTATGTTAGACTTAAAAATATAATTATAATATAATTTTAAGGGGAGAGAGAGAGTTCATTTTCCCCTACAATTATTTTTAATTATTTTAATTTATATTAAATCACGTATATTTTTTCAAACTAATTAAAAAATTTAATGTTAACTAAAAGTAAAAAAAATATGAAAATTACAATAAGTAAAATAAGAACAAATATTTATCCATCTAGAGATGGAATGTGTGTTTTTGCTCGATATGATCGATGTGATTGGATCGAAGGTGATCATGACCTTTGAATGTCACTGCATCATATCTTCAAAAGTACTTCATCGTTGGGTGTTTCGCAACCCAAAAGATATATTAACATGTATGTCCTGCATCTTTTAAAACTCACAGAGGTTATATAAAGAAATTGTTGAGAATAATGTAAAAAATAATTTAGGTGAATTGAAATGTATGTTATAGTGTTAAATAAATAACTTCCTTTTAAAGAATAAAAAACCCAAAATCTAGCCGTTGGGTATATAACGTTCGAACATAGAAAAACACAACCTAATTTGCATGGCGAGCATTGAGTTTATCTGCACGTGAGTACAATCATTTTTCATAATAAAAAGGACGAGACGACGTTCCTTAAAACTCGATCGTGTCTCCCAATTCAACTCAATCAGATTCCACTCAGAATCGATAAAAAAACAACTTACACCTAAAAATGGAATAAAATTCAACTCAATAATAATCAAAGCATTAAGTAAAAGACTTTGTCACACATCTAAGATCCATCTCCCTTTTCCCATGTGAACAATGCTAATAATAAAAAAAAATATCACCATCCCCCATCACACACCATATTTGTCACCATTTAACTCACCTTGCAGCCATATCTACCTACCCCCACCCCCATTTTCATAATTTCATTAATCTCACCAACTCTTGTTCATCTTCTATATTAAACATACAACTCAATCAACACAAAAAAAAACTCAACACACAAAACTCAACAATGGCACTTTCACAATCCTCCACTTTCACTTCCAAATCCCTAATCAAGCCCTTCACCATCCCCCACCACCTCTCAACCACCACCACCATCCTCCCCACCACCACCACCTCCCGGAAACCTAAACCTATCTCCGCCGTTCACGCCGCCGAACCGGCCAAAAACGCTACCAAAACAACAACGCCACCACCACCACCGTCACCGGCTCTGAAATGGAGCTTAGAAAGCTGGAAAACAAAAAAGGCGTTGCAACTACCTGAATACCCTAACGAAGCGACGCTCGCTGCGGTTTTGAAAACCCTAGAGGATTTTCCTCCGATCGTTTTTGCAGGTGAAGCGAGGCATTTAGAGGAACGGCTTGCTGATGCTGCTGTTGGCAAAGCGTTTTTGTTGCAAGGTGGTGATTGTGCTGAGAGCTTTAAGGAGTTTAGTGCTAATAACATTCGTGATACGTTTCGGATCCTGTTGCAGATGAGTGTTGTGTTGATGTTTGGAGGTCAGATGCCGATTATCAAGGTAAGCAAATTGTTTCATTCATGATTCAAAATTTCAATTTGATTGTCAATTTTGGCTTTGATTCGTTTCAATTTGTCTGTTTCTGTTATTCTCAACATATTTTATTGCTTTTGTTATTGTTAGATTGATAGATGCACTTGCAATTTGTTTGTTGTTGTTATTCATTATAGTTTAATTTGAATCAAATATTCTAAGTTCTAAACCTAAAATTAAGCCAAACATGTTTATATTTTGTAGATCTGATTCTTAGAGTATTTAAATAGTATATTTCATTGTAATTTAACTAAAAAGCATCATTTTTTAAATTTGTTCCCTATTTTAAAAACCTTCCACATCTACTACTTTAGTCGTTTTAATATTATTTTTTCTCTTTCCTCCACTCACGACGAAGAAGTTGGATGATAAGTGGATGAATAGTGACCCTTCAAATCCGAGGAAGTATTGTACTTTAGGGGATAGAAATATAGGATGTGGATTTGATGTGACGCAGTTTTTCATGTTTTAAGTAAAATTTAGAGTAGGGAATGGTTATATGGAACTTAATGCGAATGCTTATACTTTTATGAAGTTTAAAGACTAATTTATATGACAATCAAAACACAAAAGTAAGAGTCGTTTTTGTATAAGAACTGTAATTGAAGTATCCTTAATCTATTTGTTTCACTAAATTTGATGTATGTTTTAGCAGAATGTTGTGATGTAGATGTGATAAAAACTTGGGTTTGTTGGATTGATTGGTTGTTTTAGGTAGGGAGAATGGCGGGGCAGTTTGCAAAGCCAAGATCAGATCCATATGAAGAGAAGGATGGGGTTAAACTTCCGAGTTACAAAGGAGACAACATTAATGGCGATGCTTTTACCGAGAAGTCAAGAATTCCAGACCCGGATAGAATGATCAGAGCTTATTGTCAAGCTGCAGCTACACTTAACCTTCTTAGGGCGTTTGCCACTGGTGGTTATGCTGCGATGCAAAGAGTCACTCAGTGGAATCTTGATTTTGTTGCAAACAGTGAGCAGGGAGACAGGTATGTATGGATTTGATCATTTTTCACTCTGTTATATATATGTTTATCTTTTTTGTATATATAAATTGTTGTTTTAATAGGTACCAGGAGCTCGCTCACCGAGTAGACGAGGCATTAGGATTTATGTCAGCAGCTGGATTGACGGTTGACCACCCAATTATGGCTACAACTGATTTCTGGACTTCTCATGAATGCTTACTGTTGCCATATGAACAATCGCTAACTAGGCTGGATACAACATCCGGGCTTTACTATGATTGTTCTGCTCACATGGTTTGGGTTGGGGAACGTACTCGTCAGCTCGATGGAGCACATGTTGAGTTTTTAAGAGGTGTTGCTAATCCTCTTGGCATCAAGGTCAGTTATAACATTAAAGCAAGTTGTTTTTTTTGGTTTGACATTGATGTAGATGTATGTTTTTAATCGTTTGAGGATATATATTTGCAGGTGAGCCAGAAGATGGATCCAAATGAGTTGGTTAAGCTTGTTGACATCTTGAATCCTAATAATAAGCCTGGAAGGATTACCGTGATTGTAAGAATGGGAGCTGAGAATATGCGGGTGAAGCTTTCACCTTTGATAAAGGCGGTTAGACAAGCAGGACAGGTTGTGACTTGGGTCTGTGATCCAATGCATGGGAACACTATAAAGGCACCTTCTGGCCTTAAAACACGTCCCTTCGATTCCATATTGGTAAGCAATGTTATATCAATTTATGTTTCGTTTAATTCAGCAATGTCATTTTTGTGGTGCAAGTCTTTTTAAATAGTCACAGCTGCAACAGTCTTCTTACACCATAATTATTGTGGTATGATCATTTTGTTTATAGGAAGTGTTTCATGGATAACCTTTTGTTTGTGTCACTCTCCTCAAACCATAACACTAGAGTTTGCAAAACAGGCTGGGCGGATAATGGGTTTTGGGGAAAAACAAGTCATCTTTATGTTTGTGTCAACAATTTTTTTGGTGTTTTAACATAATTAACGTTTCCAACCAGTTAAAGTGTGCTTATGTGATAGCTAATGGTTTCTCTTTTATTTTTCTAACCATTTGACTCCTATGAATTAAACACAAAACAAATGAACATGTGCTCATATAAATGGGCTGAAATTGCCACCTCTACATAAAAGCTTTACCTTTTGGTAATTTTAAGCTCTTCCCTTAGCGTGGTGTGGAATAGTAAAGTTCAAACTGATCTCGACTTTTTTGTAAATTTCCTTATGGGATTTGATTATTTAGAAAAAAAAACAGATATTTATTTTGTAAATAGAATGATATGATAGACTTATTATTTGATATGATAAGCAGATGAAACATCAACCTCAATGAGCATCTGATGGTTGAAAAATCAACGCTATATACTTTATACCTTATAGAATATCCATTCAATAAAAGCATACCATGAATATAGACATGTAGTTCAAACAGTTGCTTTCAGTCAAAATAAATCTAAAAAGTCATTTGACTAAAAGTTCCTCACCAAATTTGACTTTTGAATGTTAGTTAGTCTGTGTTAGTGGACTTAATAATATGATTTTAGGTGTTCTGAAATTGAAAAATTGTGTGTTAAACAGGCGGAGGTTCGAGCTTTCTTTGACGTTCATGAGCAAGAAGGAAGCCATCCAGGAGGTATCCATTTGGAGATGACAGGGCAGAATGTGACAGAGTGTGTTGGTGGATCACGAACCGTGACTTTTGATGACTTGAGCTCGCGTTACCACACACATTGTGACCCAAGGCTCAACGCTTCTCAGTCACTTGAGTTGTCTTTCATCATCGCGGAACGGTTGAGGAAGAGAAGAATGGGGTCTCCTAACTCACTCTCTTTAAAATTTTAGATTCATCAAGTGCTTGTTAGAACTGTATTTGCTTTTTTGTTCATGTTTTGTTGGATTTTGAGTTGATGATGGTTGGACAAAATAAACTTAACATATCATATTGCTTTTCAATAAGATTGCATCTTTTTGTTTCATCTCTTCTTATCTAATGCTTAAAAGATACACAAATCAAAATATATTAAACATTTAATTTCATCTCACAAATGATCCGATAGTTAATTTTTTTTACATTTATTCGTAAGTTCTTTTCTCGTTTGAGTTAAAACTGATAATTTAACACTGACTAATTAATTTGTCATCTGTGTGTATGAAATGTCATAAATACATACGCTATACTTTCTCTCTTAACTTATTTTCTCTATCAACCCTAAATTGCATATCACCACCCGATCGTTGCAACCACACCACTATTTTTGTTACTTGAAGTAAGTTATATGTTACTAGATTAACACATGTGAGTACCCACGAGGTTGAATAGTAAAAAATAATTATACTTTTATATTAGAATAAGTAGCAAGTAAATTTAACTTAATTAACATAAATGCGCAAATAAAACTCTAAAAAGTCATTCTGGTTGCGACAAAATGGCACAATATGATGTCATTGTTTAGTAATTTATTAGAAGAGAAGATATAAACGACGATATGTTACGAATCATAAATTAATTGAAAGAAATACACCCTGTCACAATAGTTTTTTCATTAAAAACTATCTTGTGTGCAAAACCACATGTTTATATTTAAAACAACTCTCATTAAGGTTCTGCTTACCAAAAAAACATATAGCAAACCAAGCATAATTGCAAACAAGAAAGATGTTTATATCTAAACAAGCCAACATACGAGCCATAAGCCGAGCCAACAATGACTCGTGCTCAGCTCATCTACTCACCGAGCAAGCCGACTTGACTCTTTTGTAAACGAACCAATTTCAAGTGAACTTTTTTAAACCAAGGCACAAGTTTTTCGACGGAAACAACTCACCAGGACACATAGTTGTATATCTAGGTTACTTTTGATCGAAATAACTTCCCTGTGTATATTCATTTGCAGATCATAAACCTAACACAACAGATGGAACAATTAAAAGAGCTTGAACAGGTGCAGAGTGTTATGTCGATGATGCAGGCTGATGGCGCTATTCACAAATCCAATGCTGATTCAAACCGTTTCATTGCCAATTTCATCCTCTTCATGGTACTATATCTCAACTTCAATCGCTTATTTGCTAAACTTACTATGAATTTGGTTGTTTAAACACGTATGTTTGATTAACAATTCTATCACAAAATCATTGGAGACTAATTATTTATGAATATCATTGTTATGACATTTGCCCTTTTGAGTGTTTTTTTAAATGTGATGTTGAAGATGCAACCATGTGGTGAACTAGATATGAGCCAAAAATGCAGTTTGATTTCGGAGCGTTTTCCAAAGGTTTGTATTTTTTTTTCTGAAGTACTTTTAGTATATGAAGCTCTAAAGGATTTATTGTTAACTACTCATTGCTTTTATCAATAGATGTCTTCTGCATTTCTCGAGGAAGCATCACGTCAGATTTGCGATAAAGGTATAGTGCAGCTAGAATGTATTCGTGATTCGCTGTTTTTTTCTCATGTTCATAGCTAATGTTTTGAAAAGCATGCATCTCTATTTACAATATTTCTGTATGATTTTTTATACTTCAGTGAACTTAGTTTCTAGCTTTTAATATTTGTTAGGATAACATAATCTTAAGTTAATGGCATACGTATAGGAGGGAATGATTTTTCAACCTTTTGCAGGCAATGTTTGCAGTGATGATTCATTATATTATCATTGTGATGGTGACAAGAGTGTAGGATTATTACAAACTGATCGTGAAGATGCGGCAATGGTGGCCCTTGATTCAATGCAACGAGCAAATTCCACTTTAGAAGATTTTGTAAGAATTACCAACTTGCTATCAATATTTGCAGATTATGAGACTTTTACAGAAAAATATCTGTTTCAGTGTTATGATCTCAAGCTTTATCTAAAGTCCAATAATTTTTTATTGGGATTGAACAGTGTAGATCTTACTTTATGTTTCACGAAATGGATGCTAACAGTGCAAAATCTATATTCAAATACTTACCATTGCTTTCCTTCACAGAGAGTTACATTTATCAGGTATCTTATCCTTTGTTAGGGGTTGGGATTCGCACCCAAAAAGTAATTTTGGAATCCTCAATTTCCTCGTATATTATTTCGTGATAAACTCATAAACCTGATAATATGTGTGCAGTTGGACACTATAAATGAGAAACTAGTGCAATTTCCATTTGGTGGAACTTCAGATTTTACATTTCGAAAACTTGCTGTTCTTCTTGAGGGCTATGGAATATTTACAGATAGGTTAGAAAGTCTTGTTTCTGTTTCCCTTTAATTCGGAAGGTGAATTTCAAAGCATTTTTATTTGTCGTCTTGAAAGAATTTCAGGATAAGAAACGAGTTAAAGTGTGGGGAAGAATACTGGGCTCTAGAAAGGAAGCTCTGTAGTGCATTAACTAGTAAACAAGAGGTAAAAGATGCAACGATGATGGTTGTCAGTTGTCTTCAATTCCTAAAATAATATGTAACAGTTGAAGATTTATGATACAGATTCAAGTAGAAGACGTTATGAAAGCAATTCATTTGAAGTCCTTTGACTATCGGGTGCTGAATCTTCTCTTGTATCAGTTGAATCGCAAAGAGGTAAATGAATTGGTAGCTTTATTCGTCACGTCACTCTAGACTAATTTGGTTTTTATTTTTGTTTGGTGTGAAGGTCAATGAAACACATATGGAATTCCTATCAGTATCAGAGTTCCTTGTTGAAATATCTGATGACTTGTTAGTATTGTCCCTTATCCAAAATCTTTTTCTACTATTACTTGTTAGTACCGTTTCTTAATCTGCACCAATGAATGATTTGTTTGCAAATGAGAGCTTTAGTTTTAGAGTCCGCTTGTAACTTTTCTGTTGCATTAACTTTGAAACATGATCTAATGTTCACGCTGCGCGCTGTAGATTTGACTATGAGGTGAGTCACGAGTTTTTGTTCTCACCAAAATTTTATTCTGCCAATCTACTTATCTGCTTGTAATCATAAATGTTTTCTGATGCAGGATGATGTGTTGGATAATAATTTTAATATCCTGCGCATGTTTGTCAGAATATATGGAGCTTCCTCTGCACCGACTATGCTTGTAAGTTCTCTTCTTTTTATAGCCTTTGTACAATCCTGATGATATCTCTTAAAGTAGCGTAGGGTTGAAAATTATGTATTAGGTTAAAAGAAAATAAAAGGCTTGACACTGGTACTTTGTTATGCACAGACTTGATTGTCCTTGTAATAAGCCCCTTCAATTTGGCACATGACCATCTTTCTTCCACAATGTTCAAGCGAACAATCAAACCAAGAAGGAAATGATTCTAGTCTAAAGTTCACATCAACATCAAACAAATCTCAATGTCTACATCCAGTAGCAAATAAAGGCCCAAAGTTTTTTGAAATCAGTTTTGCTTAGATTTCACTCTTCCGTATTTGAAAATTGAAATAAAAAATGGCAATTTCTGAATCTCACCCCACTTCTTTTTCAATCAATCCCTAAAACCGGTTTTTCACTTTTGCCTGTATATCTTTATCTACTAAATGAATTTGAAATGAGCTGCTAGATTTACAAATGTTTGGCATTTTATGGATACCATGGTCTAGAGTTGGGTTTCTTGTTTATTTACATCTATGTACGTATGCATGTATGTATGTAAATATCCATGTGTGTAACGTAGGTAGCTCTTTCTTCGTATGACTAGGCAAAATCAATAACAGAGGCGGAGGAGAAGTATAGTAACTTGCTAAATGCTTTGGATCCTGAGCTCTGTTTCAAATATCAAAAAAGATGTGAAGAAGCCACCAAAGAAGGTCCCAACTGGATTTATATATGAATATTAGTTAGACAAACTTTGTTTGATGCATATAAAGTTACTGCATTTTGTTTTTATTTACCCATACCTATTGGAGTTTTCATATTTTCAGGTGGGAAGGTAGTTGGTCCTCCTCTCGGGTCATGGAGCATACCACCGATTATTGAAGATGAAGATGTGTATAGATATGAGATTTTAAACACTAGGCCACCAGGTACCAGCTAATTGGGTTCAGTTTCTCATCAAAATGATTATGTTGATTGTTGAATGAAGCTATCAAGTGTTAAAAAGTTATCACGTTACACTATCCCTAGACGTTACCCTATAGAAACGTCATGTCTCATGCGCTTTTCTTTTAAATTTATATCAAAACAATTTGAATTTCAATCAAATATCATTCATGTTACAACCATATCCATAATTCTCCTAAAAAATTGATAAGGCAAACATATGTCAAATGATAATGTGTTCCTCCAAATCTTTTTACAAGTCAACCAAATACAAAGTGAATATATAGGTTTAATTGTTTGTTGTAGAAGATACATCAAAGGAGTGTAAAACTTTTTCCAACATCATTCTTTTGTTGTTAGATAAAGGAGGCTGTTGTGAGTGAGCTATGTTTAAAAGGTAAAGCTTCTTGGAGGTCACAAATGCAGCTGAAAATATTTTCTTTAGGCCTCCCCTTGTGCTGTCTAGATCGTATTCAAACTCATACACTTGTAAATCTCCGCTTTCGCGTGGTCTCTCTCTGCAAGAGACTAGTTCTACATCTTTTGTGCTTTCCTGTACCAACAAGTTTTCAGTCTTAGTAATTGAAACCACCAGTTATCTTTGTTGCTAAGGAAACGCCAAAACATCTTTTTTTTCCGTCTTATACCAACCAATATTGTATGTTTTACTTATGGCTGGTGAAACAAGTCTAACATGTTAAATGTGTATAAGATACGACACGATTAACTAAGCGTTCATTTCTTCAAACACAAACACAAATCTGTTTATAAACACATCACATTACAGTGTTACACGACACAACTCGTTTAACACAAATAATATTACATATTCAAAATCTCAACACATTTAACAAATAACAAGATAAAAAAAATAAAAAATAAAGTATCTACTTTTTTTAATACCAAAAACATATTTAGTTGTGTGATAAACAGGTTAGGCAAGCTAAAACGTGTCTAGACACCATTTTAATCATGTCATAATCATATCGACCTATTTATGACATAAACCCTTTCAGACATGTGTAGTGGGGCGTTTTTACCCACCCAAAATGCTTCAAAGCGCCTCATAGCCCCCCTCACCATCCCCTTGGCGCTTTGGTGGGATTTTTTGCCCTTGACGCTGTGTAAAAGGCGCTTATATATTGCTGAATCCCATATTTTACTGACACATGCTAATGTGGCGTACTTTTTGGGGCTTTTTGTGTTTTACCATTACACATGGTCTTGACACTGTATCGTGTGTAGTGTTAACGTGTGACACGTGTTAGTGTTATAAAAACAAAAAACAAACCTTGCGTTTCTCAGCTTGAATAAGCTTATTGGCAACAAACTGAGGATCACCAAATTGTCCAAGACTTGAAAGACGAACAGGTGTCACTACAACTCCAACATTATTACTTCCTTTACTCGGATCTTCAAACAACAATGTCGCCCCTGCTTTTTCAACCTATTAATCAAACCATTCAAAATCAATTTCAAGCACAATCTCATCTCATCACATACAATTCAATACATATATAATACAATCAAACCGACCTTGACCCATGATTTGGGTTTGAGTAATGTAAACCCCTCGTTCAAATCTGTGTACCTTTCGACGTCAAACACGTCCTCTGTTTCTGTTTCACTGTTGCAGGGTGAAATTGGAGCAATGGATGATGCTATTATGATTATTGAGATGTTGAGTAGGTTTCGTCTGGTGGGTTGAATTGGTTGATTGTTGTTTTGTGGTTGGAGATTGTTAGAGATACAAGGAGATGAAGATCGGTTGAAGATGGAAGATGATGATGATTGTATTGGTATTGGATTTGTTTTGATGGAGCAAAGGCCATATGAAGATGCCAACATTATCTATCTATCTTTTGTTAGTTTTGGTGCATTTTCGATCCTTATTTCTTTCTTTGAGTTTTTGTTTATATATACGAAATTTTTATGGTTTTTTTCCAATAAAAATTTAGACGAGTCACATGTTACATGTTATTGATTATTCCGTCTTTCATTTTCTAAAAAAACTCATCTTAAGTAAAAAAACTGAAAATCTGATTTTTTTTGTCTCGGGCGAGACTTCAACCTCCCTAATTTATGAAGTTTGAAGTAGTTCACCTCTATTACTTGGGTCGAGGATAGTTGACAGTGCTGTTTAAATAAAAATAAGAGTAAATTGCCAAATTAGTTTCTGAGTTTGTACCGTTTCGACCACTTTGGTCCTTATGTTTTTTTCTTGTCATTTTGGTGTTTGGTTTTGCAAAAAACTACAATTTTGATGGAAGTTGATATCCGAAGAGTACAAGAATAGAAAAAGGATGATCACATGTATTTTTTTTCATGCTATAGAAGAACTAGACCTATCATTCAACTGTATTTAGTGTAATTTGTACAAATGAGGATGCTAGTTTTAGGTCCTTCATGATCGTTTTATGAAAGAAAACATCACAAATTGCTATTCTTTATGAGAAAATAATACAAGTCTCATAAAGATTTTTATGACAAAGGACAACAATGATCAATTTGTATCAGTTTTTGTTCATTAACAGCTACCAACAAATTTGTATGAGATTTTATACATCACTACTATAAGTTTGTTCTAATATACTCATCTGAATAGAATATAAGAAAGACCAAAAAAAATAAAAATAATATTAATAAACAGTTTTGAATAGAAATTTACAGAGGGTTACCAATAATCTCGACACGAACACTGATATTTTGTAAAGCGATGAAAGCGATTATTATCTCTTACAATGATTTCTCTATTAGTAATACCTGCAATGAACTTAAAAGCAGTGTGGCAATCAAAACAAATCCTGAGATTCTTGGTTATCCTGATTGGAAGCCCCGAGGGTATGACGCACAGCCCAAACGCAAGAGCTATCTTCTCGCTGTGATGCCACACCTCTGACTCTCTCTCTTCCTCTTCTAAATCAAACAGAGCCAATGACGTGTCTGCTGTATATCCTGCGCCTTTCATTTCCATCTTCAGCTTACTTAACATTGCTTGGATGTCTGCGTTTCTTTCATGGCGCGTGTCCTTTGCTTGAAACGTGTGTACTGAGTTCTTTATGGTGATCCAACTGCACCCTGCTCCCTTGTTAATCCCTCCTTGTTTCATCTCCATCCTTACCACATTGGCTTCTTCCCACCTTCATCAAATCAATAAATAATCATTGGGTCAGGAGCATTTACATATATCCCCTTCATAAGATCATTTATTACGTATTTACCCACTCCTTAAATTCAATTATACATTTCCCCTTCATAAACCACATATATTACATATTTATCCAATTTCTTTAAAATAGCCTTTTGATTTACTATTTTACCCTTAATGATCTTGATAAATATATTTTTATATTTTATTATGGTTTGTGTAATAAAAGGGGTAAATGAGTAATTTATTATGTCAAAGGGGATATATGTAATTAAACTTTAGGCTTGGGTAAATATGTAATTGATGGGCTTAGGAAGGGGAAATATGTAAGAAAAACATTTTATTTAAATTGCATCTAAAGTTGATGATGACATGTTGCGAGGGAAAACATGTTTTGTAATTCTTTTAGGAATTATGATGCTTCAGGTATGAATTGTTGTCCTAACTGATGTTCATTAAAATGATGTATGAAGGAAGATAAGCACACTATAAAAAATAATGAACGAACGATCTACAAAATATACATAAAGTTACAATATGATCATCACTCACTAACAAAGACGAGAATGTATGTATACCTGCCAGCAGCAGCAAACATATTTGAGAGGATGATATGGTTTCCAGAGTCTTGAGGATCCAACTGGAACAAATTATCAGCGGCTATCTTACCGAGTTTGTTATTTTTATGCACTTTACAAGCTCCTAAAAGAGACCCCCAAATAGATACTGTCGGATTAAAAGGCATTCTTTTTATCAACTCATAAGCACGCTCCACCATTCCTGCTCGTCCTAACATATCCACTACACATGCATAATGCTCAGACCCTGGTTCGATTCCATATCTTGATCTCATCGACTCAAAAATACTCAAACCTACATCCACTGCTCCAGCCCTGCTACATGCTGCTAGAATAGATACAAAAGTAACATAATTAGGCGTTACATTCCCATGTTTCATTTCCTCAAACAAGGCAAGTGCCGTGTCAGCAAGCCCCAAATGAGCATAACCGCTGAGTAACGCGTTCCATGTAATCAAATTCCTCTCAGGCATTTCATCAAACATTCTCTCACAATCCTCAATGTTTCCACATTTAGCATACATGTCAACAAGCGCGCTTCCAACAAAAACATTTACATCAATACACGCTTTCACAGAAAGAGCATGAACCAACCTCCCCATTTCCAAGCCAGCAATCCCAGAACACGCGCTAATAACACTTGATACTATAAAATCCTTAGGCTCTATACTATTCCTCATAGCTTGCAAAAACAGCATACACGCCTTTTCCCCCTCATCATTTTGCTCATAAGCAGCCACCATCGAACACCAAGAAACATCATTTCGATTACAAATATCATCAAAAACCACACGAGCTGAACTCACATCCCTACACTTGCCATAAAAATCAACCAACCCATTCGCAACAGACACATTTTGTTCATACCCATATCGTACCACAAACCCATGAACCTGTTTACCAAATCCCATATAAAAACCATCAGAACAACAACCATTCAAAACCACACAAAACGTAATCGAACTAAACTCTCCACCAACTCTCTTCAACTTAACAAACCCATCAATCGCTTTACAAATCTTCCCATCATAAACAGCATTCGACATATACGTGTTCCACGTGGCAAGATTCTTCTCAGGCATTTCATCAAACACCTTACACGCATCCTCTTTAAGCCCAATCTTACAATACATATCAAAAGCACTACACCCCACAAACACATCACGTATCTGACCCAACTTAATAGCAATCGCATGAACCTGTTTCCCGATCACCGGAGACCGTAACGAATTGCAAGCTTTGAAAACGCAAGGAAACGTAAAGTCATTGGGTAAAATACAGTCATGGTGCATATTAGAAAACTGAGCAATGGCGGAATAAAAGTGACCGTTTTGAACAGTTCCGGCGATGAGGGATGTCCAGGTGACGACGGAGCGATGGTGAGGTGGGATGAGGGAGACGATGAGTTGGGCTGAATTATGGAGGTTGAGTTTTGAATACATGTTTATGAGGTGGTTGGTGATGAATGGTGGAAATGGGAAGTTGATGGTTTTGATGATCATGGCGTGTGTTGCTCGACCGGAGACGGTGGAACGGGTGGTGATGGCGGTTTGAAGGTGTGATGCAAGTGTGGAGATGGTGGTGGATGCCATGGTTGCCGGAGCTCATGAGTTAGCAGTGTTTTGAGTTTTGACTGTGATATTTTTAAAACACTAGTGAACATTTTTCATCCTTTTATCTTGGTATTTTTACATTATGTTTCTTAATTCTTGTAAAATGGTAGTAAAATTAAGTCATGTTATTATGATTTTACAAGGATTATTGTAAAATCGTAGTAAAACTAATCATGGTAGTACGATTTTATAAGGATTAAGTACTTGTAATTTTTGTGATTTCTTTCTACTAAAGAATCGTACCGATGATTGATTCATGACCTACATCACTTAAATAAAATTAATATAGATTTTAACTTATTAAACAAAACCATATTGAAGAATTTAGTACATGTGTATTACACAGATTAAAATTTAAAAGTAATTAAATTAATAAGTGAACTGTATTTTTTGGTTTACGTGTTTTAATACTTTTAACAAGTTTAGTCTCACCTTAATACTTGTGATTTTTGTTTCTAACAGAAATGTTATCGAAAATTAACTCCATCAAACTATCCGTTAAACATCCCCACGCGCCTCACACATGAGGGGTAAAAATGTCATTTCTTCCACTTTTTTTTATCCAAGTTAACATTTTTATTCGACTAGATGAAAAAAAAAAGTGGAAAAATGACATTTTTACTCCGCACATCAAGCAGGCTTAACGGAAAATTTGATGAATTAGTGTTGGGGACTATTTCTGTTAAGAAATAAAATCACGGGAACTAAATTGTTAATATGGAATTTAACCTGTTAATAATATCAAGAGTAAATCTCTATTTTGGTACCTGAGTTTTGTATATGTTCTTCATTTTAATACTAACTTTTATTTTTTATCGATTATTGGCCTACGTTTTACAATTCATCTCTATTTCAGTACATTTGACTAACAAAGTTAATTTTTTTGTTAAGTTTAATTGAAAAGACAAAAATAATCCTTGGTACTAAAATGGATATTATAAACATGTTTACATTTAAATACTTATTTTATATGTTTTTGGGTGTGTATATATATGTCAAATACATATTTTTAAATATCCATGAAAATAGATGTGTTTATTTTTTAAATTGATCGTTTATCTAAAGTTATTTTTCTAATATCGTTCGGTATAATATCGTACTTTTTTGAGTTTTTTAATTATATCGTTCGTTTGAATAGTGTTTGATATTTAGATATTTTTAATATTATTAGATTTTGTACCTTTTGCCTTTTCAATCGTATTTTCTAATATCGTTTGGTTTTTAAACTTTTTGAGTATTGTTCGATTTATTAACGTTGGGTCTTTAAACGCTTTTTCAATATCGTTTCACCGTCCTCTTATTATACGTCTTTTTCTGAATATATCATTAAGTGTAACATCGTTGCTTCACGTAAACTTCCTCGTTCAGTATTTAAGCTTCCTTTCTGATAACGTTCAGTAAATAAATGTCATATTTATTACAGTTCCTTTTTTTAATTCATTTTTCTCTACATGTTTTTTATATCTTTTAGTATAAACTAGATTTAAGACCGGGCTGCACGTTGCAGCGGCCGCGTCACCCAGTAGTGTAACACCTATAAAAATTTCGTATCCGAATTATTAGTTAGGATACTCAACCTTGTGGTCATAATTAAGTAGTTGGTATATATACGACAATCGTATTTCAAATATTGCCAAACGATTAAGAAACGAATTAGCACATGAGATGTTTAGGCGAGCAATTATTATTATAGGAGACCTTCGTATAATAATATTATATTATATTTGAACTTTCTCCGTTTTTAACGAAACTTAGGTCGATGCATAGAGATTGATGAGCTCGTCCTAACCGTATATTTATAATTTTATAAAACGCTATATTTTAAAAGTTATACGAGAAAAACGAACGAAGCAGCTGAATTAATTAATTCTAATAATAAAAGTAACCAGGCTAGCTAGCATGTCAATTTTAAATCCCACATCGATGCTGAAAGTATTTAAGCTGCTTGCTTGTTCTCTATATATATAGAAGGCTTGGGTTAAAATTTATATATCAATTTCTTTTAACGGGAACGCTCTAGTTTAGAGAATCCCGAGTATACAGTACCCTGATGGGTGTTGTTAGTAGTTGTTTTGGAGCACGAGTAGGGAGACTCTACATCAAATTGCCGTAGATAGTTTAAGAGGTATATTCTTGTTTAAGTTTATATCTAGTTAATAATTATATTTATTAGTATATATTTTGTGGGGCTTAGGGTCAGGGTCGGGGTAGACATTGGGTAACTTGACCCTGGTCTAGACATAGACTGATCAACCATGTCTAAACTAGATAGAGTTATCCATAGTTGACCACGACGATGACAAGCCAGTACCCACTCCTTACTTAATTAATAGCTAAGATTTGCCCTAATTATAAATAGGAACCAAACTTCATAGCTGTTATAGTGGCGCCAGTTAAGCCACGTGTATAGATTCAAAGTGCACAAGGATATTGCTCAGAAATCTCAAAGGGTTAGAGAGTTAAAGGAAGTGTTGTCCAATGACAGTTATTCTGATTAAGGTGAATACATTTGTATTTTAAATACTTTTACGAAATCTTTGTTATTTCGAAACCAGCATGAAAAGTAGTTAATTTATTAATGCATGCTGGTAAAATACGAGACGGACACTTGGCACGTACGGTCTGATCAGAAATGTTATACACGTGTTTAGGCAGAACTCATACGGTGAGTTCTGTAACTAAGCGTGGCTGGTACAGTTTGTGTGCCCAAAGGAGTGAGATTCCCTAGGCACCAGAGTTATAATGAAATAACTCACAGCCAACAAACTGTTATCAGTGTGCAAGATGGTGTGTATTTTATCCATGTTCCTAGTATGGTTAATCTAAATTAATGCTTTCATGCTTATAAATGATTTGGGTCTACAGATGATATTCACCAGCATTATCGCTGATGTTTTATTTTTAAAACCTTTACAGGTAATGAATAAAAGAATGGAATTGCTAAATGCCATGTTGTACATATGATGTTTTACATGTGCATGTTAGCTAATTAAGCACAAGATACATCACAGAAGAATGGACACATTCGATGAAGAAATCTTGTGGCTTCAAATATTATAGTAATATGAAATTACTATGTTTTGTAAAATAACGGGTAGTTAAGCCCAGTTATATGAAAACAATGTAAAATGACGGGTAGTTAAGCCCAGTTATATGAAAACAATGTTTGCAATCATTATGAAATATTATGAAATGGGACCAAGTTTTGAGAAAAATATTCCGCTGCATTTGAACTCTGTGTTTTCAGAATAAATTAATCAAAGCAGGTACCAATCGGGTCACACGTCCGGGCATGCCAAACCCGGGGTGTGACAAGTAGGGTCTTGCGTATTTGACTTCGTCACATACGTTAATAAAAAAATGTCTCGTGTCCCGTACGTCACGACGCAAAACCGTAATGTGTCACATATTGATCAAACATCAAAAGTTCAAGGTTAAAACGGTGACAATATTAAAGTCGTACTATATGTCAAAATAGAGAAAGAGATCAAATTCGAAAACTCATCAGGAGCTAAAATGACAATTAGTAAAAGTTGGGGATTAAAACCGTAAATACATCAAAAGTCTTGGATTAAAACCGTTAATACGTTAAAGTATAAAAAGTTAAAAGACGATGTGACGTCACGTGACTCGGCCACCGACCTTGTCAACTAATATATATATATATATAATATATATATATATATATATATATTATATATATATATATATATAAATATATGCATGTATAGTAAAATACAAACGCTATTAAAAATATATTCATTTATCGAAATATTAACAAGATGTTCAAAAAGCAAACTTTATTAAAGCGAATAATATTTAAAAAAAACATATATAGCCAAATGGTATTAACTGAAACGACATTAAAAACGTATAAAAACCAAACGTTATTAAACGTAACGATATTAAAAAGAAATTTAAGAACCCGACATTGTTAAACCGAACGATATTAAAAAATTAAACCCACCTTAAAAAGGAATGGTATTATACTGAACAATATTATTAAAAAATAAGTTTAAAGAATCGATCAATTTAAAAAAAAAAAACTTAGTACTGAAATACGATTGAAAAGGCAAAAGGTACAAAATCTAACGATATTAGAAACCAAACCTAAAATGTCGGGTTCTTAGATACCAAAAAACCAAACGATATTAGAAAATACAAATGAAAAGGCAAAAGGTACAAAATCTAATGATATTAAAAACATCTAAATATCAAACATTATTCAAACGAACGATATAATTAAAAAACTCAAAAAATGTACGATATTATACTGAACGATATTAGAAAAATAACTTTAGATACACGATCAATTTAAAAAATAAAAACATATATTTTCATGGACATTTAAAAATATGTATTTGACATATATATATACACACACCCAAAACATATAAAATAATTATTTAAATATAAACATGTTTATAATATCCATTTCAGTACCAAGGGTATTTTTGTCTTTTCAATTAAACTTAACAAAAAAGTTAACTTTGTTAGTCAAATGTACTGAAATAAAGATGAATTGTAAAACTTATGCCAATAATCGACAAAAAATAAAAGTTAGTATTAAAATGAAGAACATATATAAAACTCAGGTACCAAAATAGAGATTTACTCTAATATCAAAATACAGAAACCAAAACTGCAGTTTATTCCAAATTATTATGACAATAAGGTGAAATCTATACCTTTTAATAAAAGAGGGTTTTCGAAGACACGTGCCATTCATTTGAGAGGGTGTTGGAACATTTTTCACGCTCAAAATAAAAATCTTTTATTATAAACTATTTATGGAAAGAAATCAATAACATTAAATCGAGTATAATTTTTTCTTCCAAAGTTTATATATACCTGATTTTCATTCATAAAATCACTGTGAAAACGGAAAACAAATAAGCTAAACAAATAAGTCATTGCAATTTACAACCTTGACCCATGCATGCCTACCTGTTTGCTCGACCCGGTATATATGAGTGTTACCGTGAATTTTGCCGGATATCTATTATTTGGATTATTTGTATGTCTGTTTTTCTTAATCTTTTTTATATTAATTGGTGGGATTTATAAGACATCCAATTTAAAGCGTAAATAGCTAATGTGGTACTAATAGTGTATTTATACTAAAAATAAATATATACAATTAAGAGTTAAGTAAATTACACAAATGGTCCTTATGTTTTGGCCAATGTAATATGTTTGAGTATTAAAACTTAGAAGTAATGAGTTTTGGTTGTATGTTTTCAATTTTATAACGAGTTACTGAGTTAGTCTGAGTACCCAAACTCCACCCGTTTAAAACTACAAAATCTGAATTTATTACTTTTGAATCGTAAGAAGGATGAAGTGTTTTTAGGATTTTGATTATTTAACCAATAAGACTATGCCACCTTATAGGTACTATTTAACCAAATGGAGCCCATATTTAATTACCCCATGGATGAAATTTCGTTCGGCCCGCACACGGTTCTCAACTTCTCATACCTAAAGGTGCACAAACCTGGTTTTTATTCTAGAACCGTTTTTTGCTGAAAAAACTAGAACCTATATACCTGGACACCTGGTTCCGGTTCTTAAAGAACCGGTTCCGGTTCTTAAAAAACCGGTTTTTTTTTATGAAATGGACTGGAATGCTATGTTGCTGCAAATATTAACTCTCCATTGGGTTTACATTTAGAGTATATGGTCATAAATTTCTTATATTATTTTAGATTAAATAAGTAGTAACATTAAAAACGTCAAATATTACAACATTAAATAAGTAACAACAGTAAAACATATCGGTTTTTTCATAAACCAGTTTTTCCAAGAACCGGTTCCGGTTCTTTTGGAACCTATAATTTGGAAAAATAGTAGAACCTATTTAGAACCTACGGTTCAGTTCCGGTTCCAATTCGGTTCTTCTAAGAACTGGTTTTCGATTATTGAATCAGTTCCGGTTCCGGTTTTTTTTTCACCTCTACTCATACCCGCACTCCATGTCCCCGCATAGCTACCCGTAAATTCTCATTTTCCCCTTATGAGCCAAACCTTCTACTTTGAATACACCACATGAACTATGTGTAATCAACTCTTAAGAATTTTTGTTTTGATGTAAATTATGAAAGGAAATAAACTTTTACTAATTCAATGTTTAAGAGACAAACAATCATCCCGAAAACATATATTAAACCAACGTAGAATTGAAGCTCATGTTATTTAAATCATATCGAAACCGTAGAACAATAACATAAACATGGACAAGATTATTACACCTCTTTCACTTCAAGCTCTTGGTCTTCCTCAACTTGAAAAGCCGATGCAGGAAAAGTGCGAAAGAGCCCCGAGGGCGCTTTGAATGTGATCTTTCCAGTGGGTGGATCGTCAACACAGATCTCACTCAGATTAATCCACATCATCAACTCTTTAGTCTTGACACCAGTCAACTTCTTGATTTTTGATTTCTCAACATACGCGGTCACCTCATTCGCATAGCTTGCAACGCGTCCAACCTTTTCGAACTTGTGCTCCTTCTTCTTTTTTTGTTTGAGCCAAACAAAACCTGTGTCTTTGACATACCCACATTCTTCAATGTCCTCCAATGGCAACAAGCCATTTGGCAACCCAACTTCTGTTAGCAAAAACCTTGATTTTTCTTTGCATATTTTGTCACCATGATAGACCTCACTTGCACTAGCTCGTATCTCGTCTGTAACAAGGGACATTTTGCTTCTTTTAAATGTGTTTCACTTTTTTGTGTGTGGGGTTGGGTGAAGGGCTACAACAGTATTTATAGCCAAACTACTTTAACTTTGCCCTTAATTAAGTTGCTAATAGTTTACATCAACTTTCAATTAAATGGTGTATACTCTATAATGTTGACACGAATAATTAAGTGGTTTTAAATAGATATATTTTTGAACTTTGATGGTTTTAGTTAGGGTTAAAAAGGTCATGTTCATGTCAGCGGATTGAATTTTATATTTTACATAAACTTAAAGAGATTTCTAAATATGTTTTTCTTTAATCTTTTTAATTACATATATTTTTAACCCTTAATTTTTATTACATATTTTCTCTTTCATTAAAAGTTAACACAATTATTTTTTTATAACATATAAAATATGTGTGGGTGTGAAATTTAGACAAAAATTATTATTGTTATATCAAATAACAAAGCTAGATCCATAATGATCTTTAATAAACAAGTGAATTATAATAGCGTTTAAAATATAAAATAATATAAACAATTTGTAAAACATAATGGCATAATGGATTCGATTTAATTGAAATTATAAGAGATATGTAAATAATCATTTAATTAGTTTATTAAGGGTAAAATAGTATTTTAAATAATTAATTTTAATTAAAATGTGTAAATGTGTAATATATGTGTCTAAGGAATGAGAAATATGTAATTTATTTTTATGATTGGGTTAATATGTAATAAAAAAACTTAGGAAGATGATATATAACCGAACGTGACGTTGGCATTCATGGTCCACGGATACGACTATCTCAATCTAAAAACATTTTTTTATGTGTATGTATTTCTACTTTAAAAATTAACAAGTAATCAATAGGCATTTATATAAAAGTAACCTTACCCTTATTTCTCTTTTGAGGTTAAAATTTTAAACACAAAATAATCCAATCACTTTACATTTTGTAAATACGTATAATTACATAAATGAGTCAACTCACAATGGGGTTAATTAATCGATCAGCCCTAAATTGTTTAACTAAAAGTGTCATTGACTTCGACTTAAAACCGACCAAAATCGTTAAGAGTAAACCAAACACATAATATTAAATCGTGTCGTGTGATGTAAGAAATTGATACGATGAATCTCAAGAAAGGGAGTGTTGTAGGTTTATAGCTTGTGTAAGATCTAAGATACACACGATAAAAATAACCTTTTCTGATGTTTTAATAGTGTTTTGAATTTTTATTAATAAAACAATAAAGTTAGGTGTGAAAAATAAAAGAGAGATGTTATTTATTGACCGCTGGCTAAATAGTGCAAAAACTCGAACAGCTTTTATAATGTTACCAATAACCGATAGCTTTTTAAAGATGGATACAACATCCAACCTACCATATCAAAATATCATTTAAATCACTTTAAATTCTATAACTGCCCACATGCATGTATATAATATATATATAGGCCCCGGCCAATTCTATTATTAATTAATGTACCTACGTACTGTTTCTGATGGAGGTGTAGTGAATAGCATTTATACCTAACGCCCCCCTCTCCAATTTTTCTCTCAGTTACATATATTTTTTTGAACTAATTTTTTCATGTGTAGCAAATAGCCCTATGGTGGTACCAATGTGTTACAAACGATGTGCCTCTTAAGTGACAACAGTTTAAGTTTTATATATCATGATTCATGATTCGTGAACAAATAATGTAGCTTTAAGAGTAGTGTCATTTGACACTTCGGCCTATAAAGAAAACCCAACGGGTCAATCGACACATACAAAGCCCGTCTAATGTCGCAGTTCATAGTTCATTTACGTCAACTTAATGTTATCCAACATGGCATATTGTGTGACATGTCGTTCTCACCGGTAGTCAAAATGACTTAATTTCTCGTGACAATTTAATTATCTCTACACTAGCCAACTGATTCCCATTAAGGACCTTAGTTAGTTAGTTTGTTACATCGTTTTCGTGGCGTTGAGGTGTCTTTACACCCAAGCCAAGGGTCTTTTCTTGTCTCAACATGGGCACATCACCTATCTCATTATGAAGCTTAAATATTGATGGTGCAAAGGATGTTGCCACCCCACTAAGCACATGTAATTGTATATTTTCGGCTCAAGATGGTTATCCCTCCATAGAGCCTGCAATTTTTCGCAAACTTGTCTCTACAATACTTGGCCCTCACTCGACAGGGTGTCTTTTGCCTTTGACAATTAAGGGCTGTTTAGCAAAATCTGAACCATTAAGAGGTTCCATCAATAAGAGGGATGTTGGGATACAACTTCAGATGAGTATAAAGTTAGTATATGCTCCATTCAGTTTCATTCAGCATCTCTCAGTCTCTTAACCATTCAGCACTTAACTGAACCATTCAGAGGCTATTTTTTTCTGAAACAAACGCTCTGAATGCTGAATGGTTAAGCACTTAACTGAACCATTCAGAGGCTATTTTTTTCTGAAACAAACGCTCTGAATGCTGAATGGTTAAGCACTGAACTGAACCATTAAGAGGTAAACAAACAGCCCTAAGTTCTCAAAATATATGCATTCTCCCATGTGAAAACACTGGTAGGCCGTTAAACGTGTCCTTCGCTATCTAAAGAGTACCATTCGTTATGGTATCTTTTTAAACCGTCGGTCACCCCTTCATTTAACAACTTTTGCCAATTCCGACTGGGGTGACATTACCGATGAGTGACGCTCCACCACCACACACCACATCTTGAACTTTTGTATTAGGACGGAAATTTTTTCAATACATATAATACAAGTAATTTTTTTAGGGGTGCACTTACTAATTATAAAAAATGTTAAGCTACCGGGGTAAAAATTATTCGATGACACTGCATATCTACTCATGGCCGAACCTTATATAAGGGACGGGGCCAGGGTGACCCTTTATTTTATTCGTTAGTGGGGTAAATTTTAGGTACGGTAACCTACAAAATTAAATTAATTGGTATGTTCCCCCCTATAAGTTGTCAAACTCCGTCTCTATGTCCACTCTATCTTAGCTCACCCGAGCCATTAAAAACATTGACCTCCATTCAGTATTTTTATAAATCTAACCGATTCAAATGCTCCATGATCTATTCATAGGTTTCCTTTTAAGAACTTAACACGCTTTGGTGCTGACCGATTCAGAGATATATAGCATCCCAATAGAATCATTAAGAGGTTGCCGAAACAACCCGTCAGTAAAATTGACAAAAAAAGTAATATTACATAGTACTCCCTCCGTCCCATTAGAAGTGTCCTAGTTTGAAAAACACAAAGTTTTAGGCACATTAAATGATGGGTATTTTTGCTTGTCATTTGACAATAATACCCTTGACAATAAATATTATTGTGGGTCCATCATATTGTTTGTTTTATGTTATTAAGGGCAAATTTGGAAGTTTACCAATAAATTTTAAAAGTGGACACTTTAAATGGGACAACTAAAAAAGACAATATGGACACTTCTAATGGGACGGAGGAAGTAATAAATATCAATAAGCATAAATGCGTAATAATGACTTTGCATATATTTGAAGGTGATTCAGATGGTTTCGAGTTTGATAACATATCAGTGGCTAATGCTTTATTTCTTCAAGTCAGGTATGAAAAGCTGCATCTGTGCTTAACAAATGTATGATTTTAAATATTACAGTGGCTATAGTATGATGAAATGTTAAAAATGTAGTTTATGATGACTTTACATGTCCTGAATTTGCTTATTCAACGAGTTGCACCATCCCTCTCGTCTACACATCACATGAAAATGATGTAAAGTGACGGATCCGCTTGTTAAAGAAGCGGATTCTTTGACTTTTTTCTAGACTTTGTTTGCTCACGGAGCAGAAGTCACTTATACACCGTCACTTTTAAATTTTCATCCCACAAACCACTTTAATATTAAAAACCGGCCACCCATACAAATATCAAACGATTTATGCAATGATGAGGGAGAAATTAAGGATCAAGAAACAACTAACAAGATCTAAGAAATCATTGGTCATAAGATCAGCGGCCGGACACACTAATGTGTCTGCACCTCCAGTCTGACCTTAGCCCCCACCAATCCACAATTTGATCTAATAATAAACAAGATAAGTTTAGTTAGAGGTTACCATGAAAATGTTAAAGGTTGCTGTCGAAGTTAATTAGGAGCTTACCATGAATACCATCGATACCAGGAACGTCCGTTGCACCCTTAATCTTAAAGTAATATGTTTTCCCGATATGAACATAATCTGATATCTCTACTTGCAGTTTGTCAGCCCATGATATCATGTGATTGTTATGAGTGTCCTTTTTCTCTTCATCCATTTCTTCTTCTTCTTCATCATTGTCATACACAAAGTTTATACAACACTCCTCTACTATACCACCTAAAAATGCGAAAATTCTTACGACAATTTCATCCCCATCATCCAATAGATTGCCAGTCCTCCAAATGCTCGACCAAACAAAATCAAAGTTGCTACCTTCTTTACATATTACTTCAATTGTAGGATTGTATATCCACACCAAGACCTTCGTCTTATTATTGACTTGTATTTTGCAATATCCTGATTTAGTGCAACCATTAGTAGCCGTGAAACACACATTGAGACCACTTATTCTTGAACCGTTAGGATGTGAGGGAACTCTAAATGATATCGTTGATCCAATTTCTTTATACCGGCTAAAACATGGAAGTGTTTTCCCATAAACATAGGTACTGAATATACCAAACTCATATGCAACCTGTAGCTAGCTAGCACGTACAATTAAACCATTTATTAGTTTTGTTTTCTCAAGTGAAAGAAAAACATTGATAATAAGAGACTGAGAAAGAGGACCTTGACAGAGTCGTCTTCTTTATATGTGTTTTGTTTATCAAATTCTAATCCCAGATATCGTATAACTTTCCTGTCAACATTTTTTACTGATTCAAGCTTAAAACAACCGTCCACAGCACGTAGTTTTAGACATCCATTGACTAACATGGTTGAGGGATTTGGTGGTGGTTGCACTATTTTCAACGACCTGCTTCCATATGTTGTTAGGTATGTTACAGATTTTGGCACATCTAGAACTGACTGAAGACGTGAACAACTAATGGCCTGTAGTTCTTCAAGATTTGGTAAACTTTTGACACAACCAGGTAATGAAGTTATGTGATTCTCGCTTATATTTAAGCACTTCAACGAGAAGACGTTACTCCAGTCTTCTGGGAAAGAGTAATCGAAGAGATTGCAATTCGATACGTCAACGTCTACCAAAAGAGACGATGGTGAGAATGAACCAAAGCATTGAACTTGTCCAAGATCTCCAAGGCTTGAGCAACCATTCATGTTAAGTGATACCAAAGATCTTGGTAAACATGGAATGTTTTTCAGACGTCTGCAGCCGCTTATATCTAACAAGACGAGTCTTTCAAGGTATCTTATGGACTCACAAACATGAGTCAAACTTAAGCATCCTTCAAGGAGCAAACTCTCTAAGCTAGAGAGTCCATTAAAATCAGGGGTTTTAACAAGCTCCAACGAATAACTAAGATTAAGGATCTTTAGGGATCCTACAACCTGTGACATGAAAAAGACCAAGGTACGTTATGCGTAACAACTAACATTCATAATTACTAACTGTTTGAGAAATTAGAAGATATCATATCACTAAAAATATACCTTCAACCCATCCCATACTTGTGTCAATTTGCTATAACGCAAGTCAAGAACTACCAACTTCCGTAAAGGAACATAACTTGGTATGGATTTTAAAGGAAATCCATGCCAACGGAGCAATCGTATTTTTTTAGGCAATTTCTTATAGCTTCCAGAAAAAGTTGCATAGTCGAGTTGAAGTAGCAGTAGGTTCTTCATCTTTTCTATTGCTTCAACCTTGAAGTGTTCTTTATTTGTGTCGATTCTACACCCACTAAAATCTTCGTAAGTACGTTTTCCTGTGTGGTCCAAACTAACAATTGAAGCTAAATGCATTTCCTTGATCATTTTCATATCAAGAGAAAGCCCTTCTACTTTTCTTGTACCCTAAATAAGAAATTTAAAGAGGTAATTAAGCCAAGGCTTGACATAATCAATAAACTAAGTAGAAATATAGAAATCGGATATATATGCATTGCTAATGTGAGTCATTAAGACCTAATTCTTCAACAGTATGGACCTTTGGATGTACATTAAACACATTACACAACCATTTGTGTCTGGTTGTAACGATGACTTTACTTTTTGGATGAAACTGTTGTCGCCCTAGTAGCGCTAGTAATTGTTGCCTTGTTGCGATATCATCGAGAACAAGAAGTACTTTTTTATTGCATAAAGCTTTTGCCACCTTAACGATTCCCTCGTCAAGATTCCATATTACTTCTTCATTTTTACTCCCTGATATTGTGGAGAGGAGTTGAGTTTGCAAACGCAACAACCCACCGGGTTGGTTTGATGTCTCGTGAATATCTGCAAGAAAGCAACTCGCATCATACTCGTGGTAGTTTGAGTTATAGATGCATTTGGAAATGGTTGTTTTTCCAATGCCTCCCATCCCATGAATACAAAGGGTAACTGCTGCATCAGGTGATGGATCTTGTAACCATGATTCAATAGCAACAACATGGTTCTCTATTCCTACTAGCTTCTCCTCAATGTACAACAACTTGTAGTTGAGTTTCTTTCTTATGACATCGACAATCTTACTTACGAATTCCGCCTCGTATCTGAAAAGATCAAGTACTAATGGTAATAAATGTCGTTCGAAATTTTCTTTGCTTATTTTTATCTACATTTTGATGTAAATTTCATTTAAAACGGAGGTGTGCGTAACGACCTCATTTTTTACACTCTTAATATTACCAAGGACCCTAGCGCATTGCACGTGTTTGCGACGGGTTTTTTTAGTCTTTAGAGTGTTATCAACGGCACCCAGGTTTCGTTTTTCTTATTTAATGTTATGTTTGTGTTAGGGATGAGCGTTTGGTACCCGAATACCGTACCGGTACCGGTACCGATACCGTACCGAACCGGTACCGTACCGATAGATTCGGTACCGGTATCGGTACCTACTTTTCTATAAATTCGGTATCGGTATTTTCGGTATCGGTACTTGTTTGGTACAAATACCTTAAATTTACCTAAAAGTACTTGTTTCGTACCTATACCGTACCGGTACCGTACCGATAGATTCGGTATCTGTACCGGTATCCACTTTTCCATGTTTTCGGTATCGGTACCGGTACGGAGCTCATCCCTAGTTTGTGTTTTTCATGGGTTTACACCCCGTTTCAAAGGTGACCAACACAACATACACAATTTGTTTTTCTTATACAAACTTACGTATGTTATCAACGCTTCCTTCAATGCGCCAATCCACGGTAATATTTGTTAATATTTTTCACGCGGTGTCTTAATACTAGTTTATTTAAATGACAAGATCGAGAACGCAAACATACCCGTCAGCTAATACTAATCCGGTCAAGCTACCAGCTTTTCGAAGAGAAGCCCTCCACGCCTTCGTCTTCTCCGACCATTCAATTTTCTTCTGTTGATCAATTTCCGCCTCAATCATATCATCGTACCCACAAAATGCTTCTTCAAAGCTTCCTGTTTGATTGCGGACATCAGACGGCTCCACATTGTAAAACACGGGAACAACTTCATGCTTAGAGAAAAGCCTCTCTTTTTCTCCCATGATTGTCAAAACCTCATCCAGACACCACTTGGAAGATGCATAATCTCTTGAAAAGACAATGATCGAAATTGCCGACTCACGGATAGCCTTTTTAAGCTCAGGCTCAAGCAGTTTTCCTCGGTCCATTGCATCATCGTCTCTGAAAGTGCGGATTCCTGCTTGCTTTAATGCTTCATAGAGGTGATCCGTAAAACTTTTGCGGGTGTCTTCACCACGAAAACTTAAGAAAACATCATAACTGAAACCAGTAGTCATGAATATATGAAGGTACGTAGATCAGATCAATGAATTAATTAAGCTACTAGCTGCCTCTTAGGGATTAGTATTAACTAGATTTATGTGCCGGGCCGCGCGTTGCTGCGGCCGGGTCTCGTGCATGTTTATATTCTTGTCAAATGTGTCGATAAGAAAGTTGCATGCATGTGTCGCATGTTACGGTGTAAACTCGTAATATAAAACATATTTAAAGACGAGTTTATAACAAACGTAAATATAAAAATTAAAACCAAGTCAAAATCGAATCATCATCGCTAGAAATATGTTAAAGTAGAGTAGAAGGTTAAAGACGTAAATACATTAAAGTTAAATTGAGGAACCAAAAGTATAAATGTGAAATAAAAAAATTAACAAAAACACGAAAGTGGGGGACTCGAACCCACGCCACATAGTACAAAGAAAAGAAAAGGACGCCTACCACTTGCGCCAGACAAAACGTGTTTGTTTACACTTAAGAAAAAACGTATATAAACACAAAAACAGTCTAAAATCAAAAAAAGAAAAAGAAAAAGTAAAAAACAAATGGGCCAATGGATACATGACACGTGGTCAATGGTGGTTGGCCGGTGCCACCACCGACCTTACCAAGTAGTAAGTATATAAATTAAGCAAAAATATTATTAGACCTTAAAGGAGAAGATATTTTTAAGATAGAAGTAACGATGTTCACTCAATTATTTTGTTGAACCAAGATTTACGGTGTGCTTTTTGGCCACAATACGTCAAAAAGCTTTATTCGCACACTTCACATGGACGATACATTTTACGTTAGGTGCCAACAGACGTTCAGCATGCTTTAATCTTTATTGTTTGTAACATTAATTTAAATTTAAATATTATAACAAAAACAAATGTTCATACGATTAATATGGATACATAAAATGTGTGCTCATAAAGTTACGTTGATTTAAGTAAGAGATCGAGACTCTAATCCAAGTACACGCACACGACCAGTAGCGTACCTAGGAATTTTTTTCATGGGGGTCGGAAATTTAATAGTAATCTTTTGAGTATCAATATATAATATTTTTTCCAATCCGTTTCGATTCGGTTCGGGTCAAATTAAAAAATGACAACAACTAAATTTGAGGGGTCAAAATTAAAAAAGTTTCATTTCCCTCCACCTATATTTAAAATTGAAAATTTTCAATTTCCATTCACTTACCTAACTTCTTTAATGTCTAACCCGAATTTTTATCTATAATTACCAAACCAAATCACTTTTACCACTCTAAACTCTCTCTCAAACTCTCTTTCAATTTTTTTCTTTTTTCTTTCATTTTTTTACTTTATTTTTATTTCTAAATACTTAAAACATCATCTATGAATTTTACCATATATTTACTAACAAGGTAAATAAAGTTTGGTAAATCACCATTTTGATGGTTTCCTAAATACTTGATGGTTTTGTGCAATGGTGAAAAACACTTGAGGTTACAATACCTTATTGCTTAACTATACATGACCAATATAAATGAATATATATACATGACCAATATAAATAAATATATATACACTCTTCTAACCATTATTTAACATAATCTATGGTTAAATATTATGTGTCTCATATAGGTCATTAAATGGGCATTAAACTGAGTTTTCAAGACTGCATGGGGGTCGAGGGCTAAATTTTACGGGGGTCGATCGAGAGTTTAACATATAAAAACAAAAAAAAAAAATTTCACAGGGGGAGCGGGCGCCACCCACCCTCTAAGAGTGGGTACGCCCCTGCACACGACGTGCATTGGCAAAAACTAAAATCACTCTATGGCAGTTGTAGGCCCTTAAAACACCGGTCTATATCAAATCACCTTCTCTTTTGCCTGGCTGAAGAGTTATCCTGATTTGTATAAGATTTAATCTGTAGATAATTATTTTTTTATTAGTTTAATTATTATTTATTTGATTGAGTTAGAATTAAACTAGGATTGAGTTGTTTATTTATTTGATTTGGTTTCCTACTTTGAGTCTAATTAGGCTTAGTTTGCAAGTGATTAGTTTAGTATAAGCATGGGTCATGGGAGTCATTGTATTGTATGGTTATGTTCATAATAATACTTTTAAAGTTGAGACGGATAGTCTTATAATTCCCGGTGTGGTGTGTTCTAGTTTCAATGTATATAATTCCCGGTGTGTTCTAGTTTCAATGTATTGATTCTTGGGCCAGCATTGGCTACTGCTATTGACTTGACTACATTGTTATCGTGGAGGAAAGAAAGACGGGCCCGATCATGCATGCGGGTGGAAATTGCTTTCGGCCTCACCTCACTTGCATTCTTAAGCGTGTAAGGAATAAGTTTCGTACAGAGCATACAAGGCAAAAAGTGACAAAAATTATTGACCCAAAGTCCTAAACTCATTATTTTAGACAGCTTTTTTCAAGCCCAGATAAAAGAATATATGTATTTGTTCTTTGTTATAAGGGATTAATGTTTAAAACAAAACCACATCTGCAGTGTTGCCTACTGCTTTACTAGTAAACATTAGAGAAACATAGACATTGGACATCAAGATCAATAAATTAACCAACTCCTTTTTATTCTTAAGCAGTGTCAACCAATCAACTTCACAAATTACATTAATTTTAACCAAAAGTCCAAAACTAATGATCTACATTGAACGCAAAAGAAGTATAAAAATAGATATAAATTACCATCGCTATGACTTTGTAAAGATTGCATAACCAATCTACATATCTTCTTTGTTGAATGGTATGGCCATCCAATAAAAGACGTGAGGAGATGCATAGAACTCGGTCTCACTGAACATTAGTCTTAAAACTTCATCATTCATGGCCCATAAACTATAATGGGAATGAAACACGAAACCCCTAATGAACTAGAAAGTGAACATCACATCTACATTTCAATATTCAAAACTAAGGTGTCACAAAGGTTCTAACCGTCTACTTATGAATTCACTAGAAGCATAATACATATACCCAAATAAGTATATAACATCACAAATTGACTATTGATGCATAAACTTAGATTAAGTAAAGTTAACAAGATAAAGGTTTATTACCCATAACTACGGTACATTACATAATCGCTTGTGATCATAGAAAAAGACCCTGGATCTGGTTTACTCACAGCTAGCAACCTCCAATCCATTACCTTCACAAGGGACACAACACTGGATGTCAAACAAGTTAACCAACAGTGTTTATGCTTAACAGAACACAAGGAAATAAATTGAGGTGGCAAATGGCAATATCAAGTAAATCAGTCAACTAATAACGAGCATAAAACAAGAAACTTCAGATTACCACGGAACAACATGACATTTGAAAAATTACTTAACACAGTAATTGCTTATAAAACTTATGTGTACTTGCATAGTAATACAAAAATTAACTAGTTTTGACCGGTCATACCCACCCGTAGTGCAACCTAAGATATAATAAATAAATAAATAAATAAAAGAAGATGCCTAGAAACAAGCCAGAAGAAAAATGGCACAAAAGAACAAATAGTTTATGTAAAACTAACCATCAGGATCAAAGAAAAAGACTTGTCTGGTTTTCCCGTTCGGTTGAGTCCTCTCATGTGTCTGGATTCCTTTCTCCTGGATTTCATAACGATAAACATGTCGATTAACTATTACCAGATTCTTAATAGTAATAAGCAATTTTGGCAAGGTATGGAAATATAAATAAGAAATAAGTTGCATAAACCCTACTTCCAAAGACTTGGAGGTGATGTTTTAGATCTTTTAAGTAATTTTATTAATTGGAGCCTACAAAAGAAGAATAACATCAAGAACGACAAGAAGGTAACACCTTTTTCCAATCCCTTTAGCAGAAAGTAAGACTTGTTGTGAAGAGAAGTTCTCATGTTCAAACATTACATAAAATGTGTGTCTTGTTGACGTGGACACACAACCGACATGTTGTGTCTTACCACTGAGCTAAGCACACCTTGTCATCACATTACTTGTTGATTAACTCTTGGAGCTTAGTTTTGGATGCTAGAGTCTTACTTTCAACTGACGTATTGGCTCAAGTTTATAGCATTGGGTTACAAGATATATAAGACGACATGTAATGCTAGTAACAATTAGACATTGGCTGAATCTATGATAAATTGAATTAGATGGCTCCAAAGACTTAATAACCCCCCACAAGACGGAGAATCCATTGGAGGCTCCAATCTTAAATTAAAATTATAAAATAAAGCCATGAACTAGTCGTTTAGTGAGCACATCAGCCACCTAGCTAATACTTAAGAATTGGTCTGCAGAACACCTAGAGATCCTTAACAAAGTTCAAATCAAGGGCCACATGTTTCATGTGAGTATGCTTGACGGGATTTACACATAGGTATATTGCACCGCTATAGGGTGAAGTAGACATGTCAAGTTCATATATTTCGACTCATGGAAGTTCGACAGCAGCATTTGCCAATATTTGGTATTCAGCTTCCATAGAAGAACCGACTCATACTATTGACTAACCAATCACCATATATAATATTTTAACTTACGTATAAAATGCACACCCTACATGGCAATAATAAACAACTTCTATTTTCATATAACGATGCTTCATATTCTTAACACTTAACTTTCTCCACATTGTTGGACTCTCAACTCAATTATGTGTCTAGTGCATTTCAAAATGTCATCAATCGTCTCACACTCTCACCAACTCCATTTTCCGACAAATCTACAACCAAAAGGTCAAGGTTCAGATCCTGCCAATTGCAGGTTGTGGTGTATCTATCCTTATGATTCGATAAAAAAAATTAACCTCAACATCAAGAAGTGTCTATATCCAACCACGAGTCGTCTTTACTTACTCGAGATCTCACGTTTGTTGACAATACATTTCTATTCATCCGCACAATAAAGATCACAAGCTCACCACCACTAACTATCCACTCTATCCAATAAATCCAGTAGAATATGGCAGATACCAAACTAACAGATTAATATCTCATTCATTGCCTACTATGTTTACATCTTCAACTTCAATAAAAAAACAAAATGAACAAAAAAGATACCTTGATAGCAGTGAGGAAGGAGTCAAAATTAGGAACAGAGAAACAAATATGATGACCTCTGAAAAGCTTATTTGGATCTGCTACAGCATCGTTAGCAGCACTCCATGGACCTTCTGGAAGCTTCGTGTTTGAGTCTCTTTCGATCAGGTGAAGAAGGAAAGATGGAGATAGCTTTAGCCATATCACCTTGAATTCGAAATTAGGGCTTTCAATTCGTTCAAACCCAAATATCTGCAACAAATTAAACAACGTCAGACTAAACTGATAACATATGAAAATGAAGTTGAATGATGATGATTACATCTTGGTAAAAGGTTGCAAGTCGATTGATATCTGTTGATTCTCTGGAGATATGGTTGAAGTAAGCTCCTACAGCAGCAGCCATGTCCCTGAAATTGATTTTAATTTTTATTTGCAACTATAGTTTTATCACTTTATGCGGTTGCTGGTGGACGCGTGTCACTTTCGTAAACAACCATTTTTTTGTTTTGAGTCTTTTGTTTTTTTTACCTAGCTTAACGAGCCGTTTGTTTCGGCTTTTTAATAGTTCAGATGTTTAAATAATTTAGACTGTTTATTTTATGAGCATATGTCTTAATGGTTCAGATATTTTTCTCTGAATTATTAAGCATTATACGGAGTCTAAGTGATTAAGAGGTCTCGTTTGAATTGGTCGGACATTTGCCTTTGATTGGTTAAAAAAAATATTATCCCTTAATGGTTTAAACATATTACTGGTTCAGCACTTAATGATTCAGACATCTTAATAATTCAACACTTCACTATTCAGAAGTTGCCAAACAACATCTAACATTTTTGGCTCTTTTGACGTATGGATGGATGCCTTAACATTGATTTAATGGGTAATGCTTACAAAGTGTCTCTTAATTTATCTAATAAATTAGAGTTTTTAGGGGGCAATTTTAGGGGGAAATTTTTGTTTTATAATAAGAAGATTTGGAGGGAAATTAAGTTAAATTTTAACCATGCATGAGTTGATGAACTAACTTAAATATTAGTATTTATAAATCCATAATCATAATAGTTATAATTTCTTTAAAAATAGTATATTAACCCGTGTGTAACACACGGGTATTAGACCTAGTCTATCTAATAAATTAAAGTTTTAGACATGACAATTTTTTGGGGGAAAAATTATTTGTTCTATATTAGGAAGTTTATGAGGGAAATTAAGGAAAATTTTTCACCACCATACATGAGTTGATGGAACTAAATCTTGAAATACAAAATAATCATAAATCATTAAGCATAATCGTTATAATTTATTTATAAATATTGTTATTTAATCCGTATGTAATACACCGGTATTAAACGTAGTTATTATTAAGAGGTAAAAGTGTGAGAGAATATGGAATTGTGCCATAGAATTATATGGGGCATTGGAGTTATTATTAGAATCTCTGTAATAGTTAATGCCTTGACGAGTATTACCTTTTATGTAGACGGTGACTAGTCAAAAGACAATTTACCAAAAGGTGGCATGATAGGATAATGCTCGTCCATCCTAATAGTTTCACTCATGTTATTGTTTTCTCTTTTTATATAACACTATATTTGACTTGGACCTGCGGTTAGTGCACATCTCCTGATTATAAAGTTACGTGTTCAAGCCTTTGTTACACCATTTTCATTTCATGTAATTTTTTTGGTATGGGCGGGAGGAGTTCAAGCCTTTGACTATCACTAGATCACAACTCAAGTATCACTCTCTTCATCTCATCATCGACCGCCCATTTCCATTATCTGTACTGACGACGACTCTTTTTCCTGTGAACTCAAGTTAACTACCACCACCTCTTACGTCCATCTTCGCCTACATCAACCACCACCACCACCTACATATTAGGTCAACAACACCTACATCTTAGGTAACAACCACCGCCGCCTACATTAATCGCAACTATGGACATATGTACATAAAGATGAGGGGTAGCCCGGGCTACTCTTCAACTTTCGTTACGAGATGAGTTTATGGTTTTATTTTCATCGTTTTTTTATGAGGATACTGCTGAGCATCAACAAAATCGAAGGGGAGTAAATTTGACTGACCGGAAATTTTTCCGATGATTGTGTGCTTGCTCCGAGAAAAGAGAAAAATGAAGAAGATGAAGTATAGCTAGTAGGTAACTAGGTACATGGCTATATTTGTACTTTTTAACACGTGAAGGTAGAAAATGTGTACAAAAGTAAATGACAACCTGACAAACTAAAAGTATATTTTGTTTATTTATTTGTTTTATTAATTAGTTTAAAATCAAATTTTCAGTAAGGTATATTGAACTCTCCTACCTAGTTTACGGTAATACTTTTTTAATAAGTTTTCAATGTAAAGATATAGTTTTCGACATGTATTTTTTAATAAAAAAATCCATCCTATATCTTATCTTGTATGAATTGTATCATGTTCCTTTATAAAAAAAACTAATAATAAAATTAACCATTATCGTGTGCAATACATGTTGTAAAAAAAGTAACCATCAAACGCTCTTTTAATGGTGGAAACTGGAAAAAAATTGTTTTAGTTTGTCGGATTTTTTTAACATCATTACTTTTTTTAACAGAAGTCCACTGGTTGCAAAAATGATAAAAGTTGAGACCGCAAACACATATTTTGATAGTTGGGATCGTTAACGCAAATAACAAATCGTTAAGACTTTAATATCCAATACTAAGAAAAACAATTAGGCTACTCCTGAAGATTTTAGCTAGCTCCGCCACTGATCGCAACCCACATCACCCATTTTTAATTTCATATTTGATGTGATAAAGCAAGAGACAAGTTAATTTTCATCTCATTCTCTCGTTTCCATCATGTATAACATCAACGAAAGTAGCCTCGGGTGATCGACAATGAAGGGTTTAGGTTTTGGATGGATGGAAATTACGACGATGAATGGTCTAGAAGCTATAGTTAATAAGGTGGTGGTGCGGTGCTAGTGTGGCTGACACTAGTTCAGTGTGGTGAATGTTAACCATAGTGTGGTTGGAGAAGACAATAAAGTGGGATCGTAACGATGTAAACAGTCAAAATCTTTTAAACTTTAGGCTTCAACCGTATCATTGAAAAATAGTACTCTTTCATTCAAAATCGTAATGTTTGAGGGTCAAAGTAGAAACATTTGTTTCTCGGCGAACCCTATCTCCCCATCATCCCCCATAAAGATCACAATAAACTCATAAGCTTCGTTACATTTTCTATCTATCTGCAGACGTACGCTTTAAACCCTAACCCTAAACCCTACATTTCATCCCAGATCCAAGGTCAGAATAACCTCAATACTTGAAACTAACCTCTCTTTGTTTCTGATTTGAATTGCGAAACCCTAAATCTCGATCTGTTATAATAATCTGTTCGAAATTTCAAACAGAAAATGGGCGAAACAGAGATAAAGGATAACGAATACGAGGAAGAGCTTCTCGACTACGAGGAAGAGGACGAGAAGGCCGCTGATTCCGCCGCTGTTAAAGTCAACGGCGAAGCCGTTAAGAAGTAAGATTTTTTCATAGTTTTGTGTATTTACATGCATGTGCTTATGTGTAGTTTAAACAAACTGATTGGGGGATTATTGTTAGGGTTTTTTCCATCTCCAGATCCGTTTACATGCATATATTTATATGTTAAAATATGTATCTATGTATGTGTGTGAGGGGCCTAAACCAAACTTTCATTGTACATTCAGTTGTTGGTACTTAGGGTTTATTTTGCATACTGGCTTTTAAGTAAATTATTTGATTGTACTATGCAAAGTAACTATTTTGGTTGATGTCTTTGTTGATGCAAGTGGGCAGTGGCTAATGGTAAAGTTAAGATATCAGAACAATAGAAAAAAATCAAAAATCTGAGATGGAATGAATGAATAGGGTAAGAAAATTGCATAGAAGTAGTTTTAGATCTAGTTTTCATTTAATTTAAAGGCGCTTTTCATCCTTTAAAAGCAATAATTGACAATAGAAACCTTACCAACCAAACAACGGACACAATGAACTTGATGTTAATTTTTTTATATAACACTGTTTTACACTTTTACACCTTAAGCTATGTGTCTTGTGATATTCTAGCTACCTTATTTGCATTTTTTTTTCTGTTTATTCTCATGCCTGCAGCTCTCTTAAGTCAACTAACTGTTTAGGCTCCTGCAATGCGGAGACTTTGTTGCGTTAGCTGATCCTTCTTTCTCTTTTATCTTTAATGCAGGGGCTATGTGGGAATTCACAGTTCCGGATTCAGAGATTTTCTTTTGAAGCCAGAGCTACTTCGTGCTATTGTGGACTCAGGATTTGAACATCCTTCTGAAGGCAAGCTTTATTTCTAACAATTGTAAACCCATTTTATTTCTGGGATCATAGAGTCATGTTTCTATGTGTTGTCTATATAAGTTTGCACTGCAAGTTGTTTTTACACTTGCATATTGTTTATTTGTCAAATTTCAATAAGGGACACTGGAAAACTTTGTGTTAGGATGCCCAGTAATGTAATGCTAGCTTGATATATACGAAGATATCTTACTTTTAGTGTATTGTTGCAGGTAAATAACAATTTATACCCATGTCACATGGAGGTGCTCAGTTTTGGTAATTTTTTTAAAAAACATTGAGGATTGCTTAGCTCCAATTTCTTTAATTCTTCATCAGTGCAACATGAATGTATTCCTCAAGCTATTTTGGGAATGGATGTCATTTGTCAAGCAAAGTCTGGTATGGGCAAAACTGCTGTTTTTGTCTTGTCAACGCTGCAGCAAATTGAGCCTGTCTCTGGTCAAGTAGCTGCTCTTGTTTTATGTCACACAAGAGAATTGGCTTATCAGGCATGTATCGTATTCACAACTTCTAGATAGCCGATGTGGTCATGTTTTTATTTTTTTTTATTTATGTGGTTGAATGTTTTTCTTGCTTTCAGATCTGCCACGAGTTTGAAAGGTTCAGCACTTACTTGACTGATATCAAGGTTGCGGTCTTCTATGGTGGTGTTAACATCAAAGTTCACAAGGAGCTTCTCAAAAATGAATGCCCTCATATTGTTGTTGGAACACCCGGAAGGATCCTTGCACTTGCTCGAGACAAAAACCTTGCATTAAAGAGTGTGAGGCATTTTATACTAGATGAGTGTGACAAGATGCTCGAGTCACTTGGTATGCTTTGAGGTGTATATGTGGTCATTTTGAGATTTTACTTATTGTAGAGCTTGTTTTAACTAATAACTTTTATGTGTATTCATATGATGATTCATAGACATGAGGAGAGACGTGCAAGAAATTTTCAAGATGACTCCTCATGATAAACAAGTAATGATGTTTTCGGCTACGCTTAGCAAGGAAATTCGCCCTGTCTGTAAGAAGTTTATGCAAGATGTAATGTTTCATGGAAAGCTCTACTTCTTGATTTTTGAATTCAACATTTTCATAGTGGATTTACGCCTTTTAAACGAGGGCGGGGGAACACACAAGATTTCTGATGTTCGGAAAGTAGTTGGGGGCTTAAAGTAGTTTTATTGTTAACTTCTTTCTTTACTTGAGCCTTGTACTTCTTAGCTCTCACATTATTTTTGGGGTTATTACTGGTAGAATTTTTTTTGTTTTATAAAATTTCATACCAAATGGTGCCGTGATCGAGTACCAGCATGCTTGGTCTGGTGTGAACGTGTCTGCAAAAGGGGACCAATCAGATGGAACCAGAATGCGATGATGTTCACTTCTTACTGCTTCTGTAGGCGCCTAATTTGCTTTTACTATGGTATTTGTTCCTTTCAGCCAATGGAAATATATGTGGATGATGAAGCCAAGCTGACCCTACATGGTCTTGTACAGGTAGGAGGTTGCACACTTGCACTTCCATTAGCTTTTTTAGTTAGAAACTTTTTAACTTTTATTTGTATTCATGGCAGCACTACATCAAATTGAGTGAGCTGGAGAAGAACCGTAAGCTGAATGATCTGCTTGATGCATTAGATTTCAACCAAGTTGTGATATTCGTCAAAAGTGTAAGCAGAGCAGCTGAGCTGAACAAATTGCTAGTGGAGTGTAATTTTCCCTCAATCTGCATCCACTCTGGCATGTCTCAAGAAGAAAGGTTTGTACTTTGTAAGACTGTACATTATATGTTCCACTTACTAATGGGATCCAGAATTTGAATTTGGTGTTGAGTTTTTGCAGGCTGACACGCTACAAGGGCTTTAAAGAAGGACATAAGAGAATTTTGGTGGCGACGGATCTAGTTGGAAGGGGCATTGATATTGAACGAGTAAACATTGTCATAAACTATGACATGCCAGATTCTGCTGACACCTATCTCCATCGCGTAATCTTTCTTTTTATTTGATTTCTTTTTCTCTCTGCTGTTTCATCGCATATCCTGAGTTTTGTTTTTTTATTTCTTGTTTGGAAATTTGACAGGTTGGTAGAGCTGGAAGGTTTGGGACCAAAGGTCTTGCAATTACATTTGTTTCTTCTGCTGCCGACTCAGATGTTCTTAACCAGGTAAGAGTCGCACATGTGTCAAGAAACTGGTTCATTTTTCGTTTTTTGTTTGGTTTGACGATAATGTTTTGTTTTGGGTCGTTGTTGTAGGTTCAGGAGAGATTTGAGGTGGATATTAAAGAGCTTCCTGAACAGATTGATACTTCAACCTATAGTAAGTTCTTTATACCTTGTATTCGTGTTGTAAGAAATTTGTTGATTGTGAGCTCATAACTGAAACAATAATTTGGTTGTTGTGCAGTGCCCTCTTAAGACTTGACACACCAGCATCAGTGTTATTTGAACATTATTATTGCTTGCGAGGATAATGAGCTTGGTTTGTAGTTGATTTTTGTTTTGTTTTGTAAACTTGTTTATGTAGAGTTTGGCTGGTGGCTTGTTCTTCAACTTATGTTGGTCCATGTACCATTTTTAGTAACGAAATGTTCTAGCTATATAATTGTTAGAAGTGATTCCTATAGGAATATAGAAACTAAGTGGCTTGTTATTCTGGAAACATAATTTCTTAGTATTGGTCTATTGGATCATGTTTTTTTTTGGTAATTTTTTTTCCAAGATTTAATTAATTAAAAGTAAATTTTAGTTTACGTCCTTCACGTTTGTTTTTTACGTGTATAGTATAAAATAGTTTACTTTTTTAAATAAATGAATTAACATAAATCATTCTATCTTCATATTTTGTAATAGTTTTTGTCGTTTCTTTTAAATTTTTTTTTGAATGAAAAGTGTAATAATACATTTCTACAAATGATGATTCTTGTTATTTTCTTTGATAAAAAAGATTAAACTTGTTGCAAAACATATTATTTTTCCAAGTTTAAGGGTGAAATTAGTTTAAGGATAAAAAGTGAGTTTATAAATGAAATTAGTTAAAAAATGACTACCGGACTCGTTAACCGGCCTATGACACTCACGTAATAAGAGCAAGACACATGATTACTGGTCACTACAAGATAACCTAGTTTTCCTCTTAATGTCTCTAGTGAGACTAGAACTTGGGTCACTTTGGATATTAAGTTTTTACACCAACTTCTTTTTACCACTAGGCCATCTTAGTTTGAGGATGAAAGTGAAGTTTATGAAATTTAATTAAAACACTATGAAAATTTTGTTACTATTTTATAAACCGTTACTTTCAAAATTAATTTTATTAAACATTTAAGAGTATTGTAGCTTGGTCTTTGTGTTTTATATTATTAATAATAGGTATGTATAGTTTTATCTTAACAGTGTAGGTTCTTATGATTTTATTTTATAACAGAAATGATAAAAATGTCATTTCTTTCATGTGCGGAGTAAAAATATTATTTTTCACCTTTTTTACATGTGATTAAATAAAAAGGTTAACTTACCATGTTGACTTAGATAAAAGAGTATGAAAAATGTCATTTGTACCCTTCACGTGTAGGGCTCATAGAAGCGCTTTAGCGAAAAGTTAAAAGGAGCTAGTGTTCGGAACCATTTATATTAGAAATATAAAATCATAGACCTAAATTGTTAAAATGGAACTAAACCTATTAATGTTATCAAAATACATAGACCAAAACTTAGTCTGCTTTTAAAATATAATCAAAGATGGAAACATACTTCACTTTTCTTCCTTAAACTAATTTCATCCATAAACTTCACTCTTTGTATAAGCAATTACTCAAACTTTTTGAATTTTACACAGGTGACCAAGGATGTATATTCTATCCTCATTTTTGTGTTAGAGGCCTCAAGGTCAATTGTGGTATGATATCTGTTGGTTTTTCTCTAAATGCTCTTCAACTCTAAAGCCCGTGGGTTCGAATAAGACAACACTGGCAGAGTTGAACGGGGCTCCACCCTTGAATGGCGAGGCGCAAATCAATATCAATAGTCGTCGTAAAAAAAATTACCCTAACTTTCAACTATATACTTTAAATCTCAAAACACATTCCAAAAACTACTTCTGCATTTGTAGTTAGGGTGAGCGGAACCCATCTTGTATCCTTGACATCCCGCAACCACCAGAATGGGGTTGCACTCGTTAACCCGCCACCATTCTCTAATTTATACATTTATAACTGTTGGTACAAGTATCAAAGGTGACACACATTAGAAGACCATTAGCGTAAGAAGTTCAAACAAATTCAAAAGGGCAAAAAGTATGTATGCCAATATACAGAGGTAGCAATTCAAAATGCCCAAAAATTATTTTGTTTGATGGAGTTCGATATAGGAGATAAAAGATATAAGCAAACATGCCAGGTAAATCATAGTAAATCCTAACGAGGGACCAAGGTTGAAATTGAAAAAGTCGCAAAACCGACTAGTAAAACTGTATGTCACACAGCTCAACATGTCAAACCGATTTTCACTAAGCCCTACAGCATCTGCATGACAACAATTTCTAACACAAGATCCATTCAAGAGCGACATGTTGAGGAACAAACATGTTGTAGACCACAAATTATTTAGTGCTACAGCATAGCGCTGTATACTCTAGTAGTTTGTATTAATAACATCACAAGTAAAAAACCCTCGGTATAAACATTAGAAAATGATATCAATGAACAATTTAAGTCTTTAAGGATGCCCATGATGTTGTAGCAAGCTCATTAAACAAGTCATTTAATAAATGAATTTGTGGGATGTTCATATGATGTAACATTTTTTCATAGCAGCATCAATTTCTACACAAAAAACTAAAAAAAACGATTACAACTCACTCATTTTTAAAATAAAAAGGTAATAAAAGGTGATCTAGTATAAATGCTTCAATGTCACGAAACATTTCAAATCCCAGACGCCAACTTATACTAAAATTATTAGCACCAAACCAAACCATGTAATGCACAAGAACTATTAATTGAAAAAACCAAAAAACTTTTAGCCGAAAGGCCGTAATTGATATTTGATTAGTGGACCGACGTTCAGCCGTTTTCAAATTGTTTCAAAAATCGTAAAATTAACACCGTCTCCGGCTGTTGGTGACGATCCATTTCTTCTTACTCCACTCACCGGCTATCGACATAAAAGGTCCGTTTTCTAATTTGCTGCACTTTTTTAATTACCGATTCATTACCAATAAATATCTTTCGCTTATTTTCTGCTAAATCTCTATCAAACAGGCTGTTGTAATCACCGATTGTTTAGGTTAAGCATATGAATAAAGCTGAGTTAGTGTGAAGATACATACAATGGTTGATTTTGAACATTGTAAAGCAGCTAGAGTAAATGTAGAATGTGATACTGATACTGATACTGATAGGTTAAGCATGTTACCAGATGATCTTATTCATAAAATCCTGTCTTATCTTACCATTAGAAATGCTGTTACAACTTGTGCTTTATCCTCTAGATGGAGGTTTATTTGGACCTCAATGCCATATCTCGCTTTCTCAATTCATGTCCACAATTACTACTTCGACTGTGTTAACGAAGAATTTGTTAACCATGTTTTGTCTCGTCGTAACAATCAAACAGAAGTGTCTTCGGTTGAGCTTGTTTTTAACATAACATTTAGCGAGGTGTTGTTTAAACGAGTTATTGACTATGCGTTCTCTCACAATGTCCAAAAACTAAGTGTTTCATGCTTGCTTGATGACAAGGTTGATTTCCCTCTTGATATCTTTCGTTCTCGCTCGCTTAAGTATCTTAAGTTGGGTGGATGCTTTGCTATAAATCATTGTGGATATTCCGTTGTTCTTGTATCAATTTGGGAGCTTTCTGCTCTAACAACATTGCATCTTGATGAAGTTGAGTTTTATGACGATGTTGATGATGATGGTAGCGGAACTGGTCTTTTCTCTAAGTGTGTAAACTTAAAGAGTCTTACATTAAGTGACTTCACGATACTGAAATCGTCTACTTTTACTATTTCCCATCCTCGGCTTTTGAACCTCACGCTTAAAGATGGAGATGAGTGGGCGAAAGGTGTTAACGTGGTTGCTCCTCAACTTGAGAGTCTTACTATAAGAAGTTGCTATGGCAAGCATCTGATTTCCGCACCCAGTTTAGTCTCCTTGCTCGTTAGTGGTTCTTGTCGTTTGAAGTTCTCTACAGATTTGTGTTCTTTGGAGAAGGCGGATATATGCATTGACACTGATGTCAAGTGGGGTGCTTTTAGAATTACTAGTCTGCTTCAACAGCTCCACAATGTCAAATTTCTTACGCTTAACTTGGAGTTCATTGTGGTATGTTGGTCCTTAGGTTTGATATCATGTTCTTGTTTTTTTGTTTGTAAAAATTTACTTGTAAAATTTTTGCAGCCTCTTTCTCGATTCATGGAACATATCTCACTTCAACCTCCTCCGTTTTGTAACTTAAAGAGTTTAAAGATTCATCCGGTCCGCATACTATCTGATGATGAAGCACATAAGTATGTAAGGTTGGCTACTAAAGTAATAAGCTATTTGCGAGAGGGTTCTCCAACTGCCACTTTCAGAATGATCTCTTATGAGGTATTTGCACCCATGATCTCATAGACTAATATATGCCACACATCGTGCTTGTATTAGTTGTTAAAGAAATAGCAGTTAGCATGGTTTTTATCTCTTTATATTTGATCCTTTTCATTTAACAACCTGTGGTGTTAGGAACTTAAAGAAAAGGAGCAACAGGCTCAAGCTTTTGCGAATGCATCAGAAGCACAACACCGCATGGATGAGTTCCAGACTATGATAAAAGATGAGAAAACTGTAATTGAGGAGATGAGCAAAACTTATATGGATGGCATGAACAAAGCAATGGAGAGCCACGAGGCAGAAACACATGATCAAGGTAACGCACCGATGGAGAAAATGAACCAGTACTTTGAGAGGAAAATGGAACAGATTAAGAGCTGCTGGGAAGATACGGGTGTACAGATTGATCGATGGAGAAGTAAGATTGAATTCATCATCTCTCAGTTGAGCGACATTGAAGCATTATTACTGAAAGACCTCCCAAGTATAAAGAGGGACAAGTTGCAAGCATGTTTTTCTAGTCTTCGTGCCGAGGCTGACACTGTTGTGAAGAATATATTACATCATATGAAAGCCCCTCAAATCCATTTATTTAATTTAAATGACTGCTTTAATGAGCTTGCTACAACATCACTAAGCTCTTGATAACCATACTAAAGTTAAAATGCCACTTCTTGTGTTTTCGTTTTTGTTCTTCAGTTGTTCACATGTACGTATGTTTTAACTGCAGAATTATCATTGCTATTTATATACATTATTATGGAGACTTAAGTCATTTTCTGATGGGTATAGTTAGGCTATTCTAACTTGTGCTACCTTTAATACAACCTACTAACAGCAATGTGGTATTTTGTTCCTTAGCATGTCGGTATTGAACGTGTGTAGAGAGGTACAGGATGGTTTTGGACCGCCTGAACCGGTCACTCTTTAATTTAGGTTTGTTAGCTTTTCCAATTTGATCTTGATCTCGGCTATAAGTAGTTAGACGATCGATAATTAACCAATTAACCCTCCATTAAGGCTTCCAACAAAAGTTTGGTGTGGATGGAAATAATAAGTCAACAGCTTTTGTCACTTTTTATAGTATATTAAGATTAAAGAAAGAAATGTGATTAATAAAAAAAAATTAGAAATTATTTATGGATGGAAGTGACAAAAGATAACACTTCGGGAGGAAAATGTCAATTACTTTGCAATTGATAACGAAAGTCTATTAGAAATAAACAATTTTCTATAATTTCTTAATTGTTTATATTTTTTCATTTTATACTCACTTTATTATATATATATATATATATATATATATATATATTATTTTTAACGTAGATGACATTTTAGGTTAAACGACATGTATATTCATAGCCAAGATATAACGATGACGCCAACTTATACATCGTAGGAGAAATCGACCAGCTTGTAAACTCTATAACTTAAATATGCTTGAAGTACTCAACAAAAACACCTATTAATGTTTGTAAATTTTTTTATCAACGGTAAGATTTAAACCTGTAACCTTTTTTTTTTTAGAACGACGGTTGGTACAACGGTCTCTGTAACCTTGTTACAAAACTATTCATTACAACAACATGCACCAGTGAACCAAATAAGTGGGTTAAAATTTATAAATCAACCAACCAAATTATTGTATACCTGCCATCATGACAAATGAAAAAATACAAACCATTCGTTTTTTTTACGCTACTCTATCCATGGCGTACATGATGAGTTACAAAATTTAGTCGACTGAAGCGCAACTCTTTGTTCGTTTTCTGTAAGATTGAATTGCGTTTTGGCAATGGCGTCTGTGGTTGACATGGCGGATGATGCTTCGTGTTCGAATTCGGTAAACGCGGTGTTGTTCGTAGGGATTTCATTAGCGCTGGGAGTTGCTTCGAGGCATTTGCTTAGAGGAACTAGGGTTCCTTACACCGCCGCTCTGCTCGTTATTGGCATCGTCATCGGATCACTAGGTTTGTTTATCTTATACATGCTTAATTGGAATTGTACCTCTATATATATAAACATTCGATTTGAGTGAGGGAGCATGTACTTGTTTGAACTTAAACGGCCAAATCTACAATTGTAATTGTTCCTTTTGAACAGTTAAATGTGACAAGTTTTAAAGGGCTAGCCACCAGCTATTTCTGTTATATTGATGCTGTTCACTGCACAAGGTGTGTGGTCACAGAGGTTCAAAAGTGCGTTGTGTTATATTCAAGTTAAAATATTATTATTTTTTTGCAGAATATGGAAGTAGCCATCGGTTAGGGAAAGTTGGTGATGGAATTAGGATTTGTAAGTTGAATCAACTTAGTTTACTGATATGAGTTTGTTAAAGTATGTTAATTTCATTGATCAATTTTCTATAAATATAGCACTTGGTGGGTACTTTAAGTTTTATATATGGTTCATGTGCAGGGGCAAATATTGATCCTGATCTTCTATTAGCTGTTTTTCTTCCGGCTCTTCTTTTTGAGAGTTCATTTTCATTGGATGTGCATCAAATCAAGGTTCATCTCTTTATAACAACTTTTTTTGTTGTTGTAATAGAATTAGGCTATATTTGGGTTATAACACGCTCTTTGATTGGATGGTCATGGATATGCACATGAATGAACGATTATCATATGCAGTTAATGCACAACGTTTGTGTATAATAATAATAATAATATGTTGTGTAATAAATTTATGTAATATGTGTTGCTATTAATGTAACAATACTAAAGAAAAACCCATCTTTATGTCTTTGCAGAAATGCATGGCACAAATGATTCTTCTTGCTGGGCCTGGGGTTCTAATTTCCACATTTTTTCTTGGCTCAACTTTGAAGGTTTGTGTGCATACATGTGTTATGTGTTTACTTGTTTAGGATATCAATAATATCATTTTTCAGTTATTAAGAGTTTCTGAAGACTGAAAAATTGGAATGCACTTCTACAGCTACTTTTTCCATATAACTGGAGCTGGAAGACGTCATTGCTGCTTGGAGGACTTTTAGGTGCCACTGATCCTGTTGCGGTGGTTGCTTTTCTGAAAGAGCTTGGTGCAAGCAAAAAACTAAGTACTATTATTGAAGGAGAATCAATGATGAATGATGGGTATCAACTTTTTACTGCTCTTTAAACTTCTTAATACAAGGCATGTAATTATTCCATTGGGTCTCGTGTAGCAAGTTTTGTTTAACAGTTATCTTTTAATTACCAACCATGTTCGTCACTAAAGCTGCATTATGCATATTCAGGGTAGCAATTGTTCTCTATACACTTTTCTTTCGAATGGTAACCGGATCAAGCTTCAGCTGGGAGACAATAGTCAAATTCTTAGCAACTGTGTCCCTTGGAGGGTAAGTGTTTTTTTTTTTTTTAAATTTTGTAAAATGAAGGTTGTTTATAAACGGTTTAATAAATTTATTTTCTTGGTTCAGTGTAGGAATGGGCTTGGCATTTGGTTTGGGGTCTTACTTGTGGCTTGGATTTATTTTTAACGATATAGTGATAGAAATTACATTAACTCTTTCAGTGAGCTACCTTGCTTACTTTATGGTATGTAACTTCTTAAACTAACATACTATTTATAATGGTATGCACTGAATAATGTTGTTATATTAAATATAGAGGGATTAATGTCACTTCATATAGGGAGAACCCATTTATATAAGTTCATTGTAAACATCATAAAGTAATTGCATTGTAAGGATAAAGTTAAACTACATGGATACAGCCATACAGGCATTATAATTTTTTTTAATTTTCTAGAAAACATGGTTGTTTTGATGCGTTATGTACATTGTATGTAAGCTTATTCTTATTGCCCATGTGATAGGCTCAAGAAGGTGCTGATGTTTCAGGAGTGTTAGCGGTAATGACATTGGGAATGTAAGTTGATATTTTATAACAGTCTGCTATACTATTGGAAGCTGCTTTTTTAAATGGTAGCTAAACTTTAACTAATCATATAGAAGCTAAATTTGAACAGGCTCTATGCTTCTGTTGCTAGAACTGCTTTCAAAGGTGAACGACAACAAAGCTTGTATCATTTTTGGTATTTTCATACTTTTTTTTTCTTATTTACGATGTTTCTACATATAAGTTTAATCATGTATTCTTGATACCCTGAACGAGCTGGCCATATGAATGAATTCCAATATGCAATATTTAGGAGTGTTCTAGATCACAACCAGATATTTCTGACAACCAAAGTTGAATAACTTTATGTGTATGCATGGATGAATACCTTCAATCTCTATGTTTAGGAAGTGTGTGTGTGATTAAAATCATTTTTTATATTTATGTTTAGGAAGTGTACGCTTAATTCTGACTGTGGTTTTGCGTTAAAAACTTTTCACACATGTATTTGAGAACATTGTTTAGTGTGTGGACTTTTAGTTATTTCACCAATGGCATTGTTATATAACAATACATGTCTCCCTTGATTAGGATTTTAGCTTTCAGATAAGAGGTACTGGAAATACACCTAACTTCTAATCTTGTAACATGCAATGGCTTTCTAAGCTTATACATAATGTTCTCTTATACTTGTATTGTTTAGTTCCACATGCTTGAGAATACCATGTTGCTGTTGAAATTATTTAAGTTTAGTTAGGTCTTCCTCATGTTGTACTGCAGGGAAATGGTGGCATATATTGCTAATACACTTATCTTCATCTTGAGGTATGCCTATAGTATTTTAATCTACTTCTTTTCATAAATTTGTGCATACATTATTCTTGTAAAGCTTATCTTTTTGGCTAGCAAGATAGCCATGAGAATGCTCATTTTTGTTTTTTGTGGGGTATAGATTTCTACACGCATGAACAGATTGTGCTAGACAAATTTCACCGAATTATTGTGTCTCATTAGAAAGACAACCTCTTTCACGTATGCATCTGAAACATGACTGATAGTATAATAGATTAAACACGGAGTTAAATTACAAGAACAAAGAGCAATAAAAAGTTTTTTTCATTTTTTTTTGTAGTGGAGTAGTTATAGCTGAAGGTATCCTTGGAAGTGAAAACATCCTTATGCACCAAGGTTTGTTCTCTTACTTTTGTAGTTGCCCTTGTTGATTTGTTTTTCCATTTTTTCATTGTCATACTTTGTACCCTTGTTAAGAATGTCACCTGCGTTTGTCATCCATGATGTGTTCTGGAAACTATTGACATACTTATAGATAAGAGAATGTATAGAAAGGTAGGCATCATAAAAAATGTCTTTTGACGCATAATTATGATTAAGATTCGTTGAATATTGTACTCATAAAGACCCAAGGCTTTTTTTAATTGAATTATGTTGGTATTTGACTAGGAGAGTTGTAGTAGTCATCAGCTGAGTTCATAGGGATCTATTGTGATGATTCTTCTTTCATGAGATCTCCAAGAATCAAATAGCGAGTTTGCAATTAATGTAGCATGAAATGCTTCTGTTATCTCACTTATTTAGACCTGGAGAGCGGATAATATTTTCTGTGAAGAAACAAGTCCACCATTATTGAACTAGTTTTAAGTTTACGTTAGCTATGCTCTCCATTGACATATGACATCTTTTTTATGTCACAGAAAATGCTTGGGGGTACCTCATCCTGCTCTACATTTTGCTACAACTATCGCGGGTTGTAGTAGTTGGATCATTGTATCCGTTTCTCTGTTATTTTGGTTATGGATTAGATTGGAAAGAAGCTATTGTTCTTGTGTGGTCTGGCTTACGGGGTGCGGTCTCATTATCTCTTTCTCTCTCAGTTAAGGCAAGTTGTCCTAGATGCTTACAACAGAATTCTTGAAAACTCCCTGAATGTTTTCTTGTATACTATTTACAATCCTGATGGCTACCGGCTACCTGTAAATGCTTGTTATATTCTTTTCAGCAATCAAGTGACACCTCAGCATACATCAATCGTGAAACAGGAATTTTGGTACTCTTATCTACATTCTTTCTTGATGGCTGTAAATATCTAGAGCAAATGCCATGCTACATTTATCCTTCAGAAATAAATATGCAACCGAACAAGTTGACCACCGATTTAAATTCTGGAAATGTCCGGCTATCTGATTGTTTCTCTATGCGTGCAGTTTGTGTTCTTCACAGGTGGAATTGTGTTTCTAACACTTATTGTAAATGGATCAACCACTCAGTTTGTTTTGCAGATGCTAGAAATGAATAACTTGTCAGCAGCTAAGGTAGGTTTGTTATTATATGTGTGTGTGTGTGCCAGTGTATTACTAATTAGGATCAGGTGATCGATAGGATCATGCCAAACCAAAAGATCAAAGGATTTTTTATTTGATATCATTTAATTGCTAGAAGCATTAAATTGATGTTTTGAATACCAGTTTAGACTCATTGGATTTGCATATATACATGTAAATTGCTCTTAAAAAAGATTTTCAGCTCATTTCTACGTACGCGGTATCAGTCTCAGTATTACTAATTAGTTTTCTTAGTGTAAGATGCTTTAATCTTTGTTGTAGAGGCGTATGCTGCATTTCACCAAGTGTCAGATGGTGATAAAAGCACAACAGGTATTTCGTGATGTTGGAGATGATGAAGAATTGGGACCTGCGGCTGAATGGCCAACCATCAAGAAATACTTTACATGCTTGAATGATGCAGACGAAGAACATATCCACCCTTATACTTCAGAGAGTGATAACTTTGTGGAGCAGATGCATTTATCTGATATGCGTATTCGGCTTTTAAATAGTAAGTAATTTTTAACTTGAAAGTTATATGTGCTGCATATTCATTCTTTACAAAGTTCCCATTGATAGGATTTAGACTCGAATTCATGGAATACTTTTTACCCAAGCTTACATTAAGTTTAGATTTTCATGTCATCAGTGTGGTTGAATATCATAACATTTGTCTCGTATAATGTTGGGGAGTGCTTGTATAAAACTGTATAAAACTTCATACTGAATAGTTCTCTGCAATACAGACTTTATAGTTATTACTTTAGAATTTTCTATTTGGTGGGATGGGGGGTAGGTGGTATAGGTACTGTAGAGTGGTGAGGGGCGTCAAGTAAATATTTTGATCAGTGAATTTGATATCATTTGTGAGTTGGTTTATCTCTCAAAGGTAAACTGTTGGAGAGTTGACTTTCCTCTCGAATCTTGGTTAATGTATGGTTTCTTCTGTTCTATTTTGGTTTGTTTGAATTATAATATCAATTTTGCTATTATCATGACGCCTGTCACCATACTGGGATAGTTTTTTTCTTTACCAATGGGGAAATATGTTTCATGTGTTAGGCGTGCAAGCTGCTTATCAAGAAATGCTTGTTGATGGAAGGATTAAACAATCTTCAGCAAACATTTTAATGCAATCTGTGGATGGTGCACTTGACTTAGTTTTGGTTGCACCGCTGAGTGATTGGAATGAATTGAAAGCTAGTGTTTATTTCCCTAATTATTATAAGTTTCTGCAAACAAGCTGGTTTCCCCAGAAACTTGTAACATACTTAATGGTTGAAAGGTTGGAGTTTGCATGCTCTGTATCTGCTGCCTTTCTTCGTGCTCACAGGATTGCACGACAGAATCTACATGAATTCATCGGTAACAATTATCTTGGAGCTAATAGGTTTTTCTTGTATTAATTTGTGCAAGTGAGCATAATATTACCATCCACACATACATTACACATATAAGTAGTATATACTTCATGTTGAATTGTTGATCACTAAATAGTTTTAAGGTCCTACACATTTCTTCTGTGGTTCTATGCTTATATTTTTTAAAATTTAGTTTAGGACATGGTAAGTTTTTAATCATCACCCAGAATTTTTAGTTTTTATTCAAATTCATATTGATCATCATCAGACATGATGCAGACCTATATATCTTTCATGCATGGCCAAAAAAATAGAGCACAACATGTAAAATTAGAGGAAGTGTGTGCATGAACATTGATATTTGGATTATGTAAAGAATGTTATATTGGAAAAAGTGTAGTCTTATAGGTCATGTTCCATTAGTGGTTATAAGGATGAAAAGATTGCCTCATAATAAGTCTTAGAAAGTGTCTTAATTAGACCATTATTATACCTGCAACCTCATCTTAGGTGATAGTGAAATTGCTTTGGCAATCATCAATGAGAGCGTGAAAGAAGGAGAAGAAGCCAAAAGTTTCCTGGAAGATATTCGTCTTACATTTCCAGAGGTTGGTTGAATGTACGCTCTTATTGTATATTACTTACAACGTATATGCTAGATTCTATGAATAACCAGTTTTATGTTGATGCTTTATAAGAAAAAGTTGTACTTCGATGGTTTTTTAGGTTTTGCATGTCGTGAAAACAAGGCAAGTGGGGCGTTCAGTGCTCCATCATCTGTTTGAATATGTTCAAGATCTCAAGAAAGCTGGATTACTGGGGAAGATGGAGCTAGTTCATCTTCATGATGCTGTCCAGGTATTCCTCTCAATTTTTTGTTTATATGTTTCAATAATCAAAATGATTCTTACAATACTGAATTCTGGTCTTTGTAATGCAGAATGACTCGAAGAAACTTGGGCGAAATCTTCCTTTAGTTAATATCCAAAATGCACATGATTTGATAAGTGCCAATCCTTTGTTGGGGGCCCTTCCATCAGCTGTGCGTGAGCAAATCGTGAGTTGTTCCAAGGAGACAATGAAACTACAAGGTGTGGCTCTCTATAGGGAGGGATCCAAACCAAATGGCATTTGGCTGATTTCTAAGGGTATGGTCAAGGTAATTATTGTTGGGATTTGCATAATTAAGTTAAAAGAGTATGTGAATATAGAATAATGAGAACCCCGTAAGATACACGTATTATTGATCATCTATATACAAGGATACCAATAAGGATAATTACAAAACACACATAATCTAATCATAATCCTAGTTGTGATAAAGATAATTAACAATATATCTCATCTAAGTAATAAATTGTAACTAATATATTTGATCTAATTAATAACTAATAAATTTGATCTAATATATAATTCAGTTTCAATAAATTATTTATTCTTTCAACAGTGTAATAGCAAGACAAATAATGAAAAGTTCTCTTTGAGTCCAACATTTTCACATGGAAGTACTTTGGGCTTGTATGAGGTGCTGACGGGAAAGTCTTACGTATATGACGTTATTACTGATTCTGTGGTACTTTGTTTCTTCATCGAAGCCAAAAAGATACTGTCATTGTTCGGAACTGATGATGTAGTCGCAAATCTTTTGTGGCAGGTAAGTTGAAAATGAAAATTTGTTTGGATGTTTTGGTGTTTGATTATATTGAAATATGAGTTTTCTTCACAGGAAAGCTCAATCGTACTATCGAAAATGTTGATTCCTCAAGTATTTGAGAAAATGAGCATGCATCAAGTAAGGACTTTTGTGGCAGAGAGTTCAACTACAAGAATGTATATGGCAGGAGAAACTTTTGAAGTACATGACAATACTATCGGTTTATTGTTAGAAGGATTACTTAAAACCTTGGGTTCTTTAGAACATATTTCCGCACCAGCTGCATTATTCCCTTCACACGGTGACAGCAAAATCCCTTGAGGTAATATTTACAGTGAAAATATCAGTCTGAAGTGATGGTAGTTTTTTGTTTTTGATTTTTATTAGGTAGGTCTTATGTTGTGGAGACAAGGGGAAGGGTGATGATGTTCAACATTTGAAGCCAGTAGAACAGCAGTTGATGGGAGGACAAGTTAGATAATAATATGGCATCCAGGCGATCACAGAGTAAGTATGTTCGTTGGTTTGTGTTTGCACGGTTAGATATTATGTCTCGCCGCTCTTATAACAAGATTTTATTGGATATCTGAATTAAGAATGTTAGTTTGTAATCTTGATTTCACGTTTCTTCCTAGCTTGACAATTCTTCTTTTGTGTGTGGCTAATTCTGCTTTTAGTTTATAAAACATGCATCAACGATAGAAGAGCAATTGCTTATAGCCTTTTATTTAGGTGCTTATTTATTTTACACGGGACAATTTTATAAAACTAGGAAGAAGCTAGAAAAATTACACGGTGAGATTAAAACATAAAATCATACCACGTCTTCCGATCAAACTTCATGGTTTTGTTCCCATTTTTAATTAAAAATTAGGAATGATTTTTTAAACGCCCATAGTTTCTTTCACCTTCGACAATATGTTTTCAAAGTCATCAAGATAGTGTAAAGTAAATGAGGCCTTTGTGAGCTCCTGGGTGTTGAAAATCCGTAAAATGAATGAGTCCACTCCATTTTTTATTTTAACACACATTTCATTAAAAATAATATATATATATATATATATATATATATATTAAAATGGCTAAAGTAATAAAAACTACAAAAAAAATAAATTACATAACAATAAAGTAAAAGTAGTTTAAAAAATAAATAAAGAAACTACATAAAAATTAGTAAATTTCACAATACAATCCGCTTCTCTTCACGATTTCCTGATTCTAGCTGTGAAAGGGGTATAGAATATTATAGTTCATGCGATCGAAGAACTTTGCCATATCACGGTCTAACTGTGAAAGTGGTATAGAATATTATAGTAAAAAGATTGAGAGAAATGTGGACTATTTTTGCTTACTCGATGGAGAGGGCGGCAGTGTGAAGCTTACCCGCCGTACCCCTCCATCCAATTAGGGATGACAATGGGTCGGGTCTGGGACGAGTCTAAGTAATCCCAACCCCAGACCCGATTAGAAATGTGTGACCTAGACCCGACCCAAGATCCGTCGGGTCTATGTCGGGTATTTACCCATCGGGTTTCGGGTCTACCCGTGGGTATTCGGGTCTATCCGTTTCTCACATAAAACTTACCCGTTGGGTATGCCCGTCGAGTTTGCTCGTCGATAGTTTTATAAAATACATCATATTATATAATTAAAAGGATAATTCAAATTATCATTATATCATAAATTGACAATGTCTAAATGTGCTTGAGAATTCACAAAATCTTACTAAAAAAGAATGGTTTGGACGTTTGGTCAAGACTTAAAAATTAAAAACGTTAATGGATTATAAAAAACGTAATATAAAAACCATTAAACATATATATGAAAAATATTAAATTATTTTTGGGTATGCTAGCGGGTCTACGGGTCTGTGTTATCGGGTTATCGGGTCGGGTAATAGGGTCTAGCAGGTAGCCAGGTAATCCCAGACCCGACCCAAACCCGCGAAAGTTTTTTTATTAAGACCCAGACCCGACCCTAGACCCATGGACCCGACCCCAGACCCATCCCAAATGTCTCAGGTTTCGAATTTTCTCATTAAGTTTGAGTCTGATTGTCATCCCTACATCCAATACATTTGAACGTCCCTCTCACCCTAAGGTTTTTAAAATACTGGGCACCAACTTTATTAGGATGGCGGCCAAGAATAGCCCGAATTACTTTTGCCACAAGCTAAATCATTTTTTTTAAATCACTTTTATTTCTAATCGAGAGAATTAGTAAAAATCACCTTTGTTTCTAATCACTATTTTTACTTGAAAAAACCAAACCATGGTTTTACTTGTAATTATCATGTTATCCTCCTGCGTATTGTACACAAGTAAGAAAATTAACCAGAAGCATCTACAAAATTATTTATATATAATAAAAGTCATGCGGCTTAGAGCTAGTAAAATTTGGTTACTTTGATTTTGACCACCAAACTTAATTTGGTGGTTAATTTTGTGCCCTCAAGGGTTTTTTTGTAATTTAACAAAATGTTTTTAACTTCTCCCTAACTTTCTAACTTGTCACTTTTATCCTGCTTTTTATAAGCTTTATGCGCTATCACTTTGACCACCTTGACTTTCTAATTTGTTGGTATTAGTTCAAGTTTGTCAATGTTTCGTCACGCGAGTCACTTGGTGTTATATAATTGTTTTTTTGTTTGGTTTTGGTCGTCGTAGACTTATTACTTTGCGCAGTTTTACACCCTCACTCGCAATGCGAAGGTCTTAAAACCATTTTTAAAAAAAAGTTGAGCTCAAAGATGCAAAGTGGTAATTTCACCTCAAAGACGCACTGCATCGAATTAAACACCATGGAACAAAGCAAACGCATCCATGTAAATCAAATTAAGCACTATCCAAAAGACAATTGTTCCAAAACATGACATCCAAATTACAAAACATCAAAATAAATACCATTCAAGTAACAAAATTGCTTCAAAGGTGATTTTAAACTAGGGTTTTTAATATTATAATTTATAAAAATCTCAATTGTGTGATTAGATACAAAGGTGATTATAAAAAAGGTGCTTTTACTGGTTCTTTCGATTAGAAACAAAGTTGACTAAAGAAGGCTGATTTTTAAAAAGGTGATATTTGCAATAAAAAAGATAAGATTGTTAGTATTATAAGAAACTAGGTTTAATACCCGTGTGTTACACACGGGTTAAATAGTAATATTTATAAAGAAATTATAACCATTATATTTAACAATTTGTAAATATATAACATTTAAAGAGTTGGCTCCATCAACTTGCATGGTGAAAAATTTAGCTAAATTTTACCTCCTAAACTTCCTATTATAGAAAAAAAAATCCCTCTAAAAATTACCCCCTAAAAGTTTGATTTATTAGATAGATAATTAAAATTTCGCTCTATTCTGTATATTAATATACTAGGTTTAATATTCGTGTGATACACACGAGTTAAATAAAAATATTTATAAAGAAAATTATAATCATTATATTTAGAAATTTATAAATACTTTTATAAAAATAACATTAATCACAAAGTTTTGACTCCATCAAATCTCCTACTCAATTTTTCCCTCTAAAGCCTTGATTTATTAGATATCTAAATTGTGTTGAATTAAATATAAAAGCTCAAAGTTACCAAAATATGTAGACTTGACCACTTGGGCCGATCTTAGAGCAGCACCCCTCCTTAGTGCAATAGAGACCACTAACCTAACCTAGACCATGAGTCTCTTCTTGATCACCCTTGAATAAAGTTAACAAATTACCCTCACTAAGCACTAACGTTGGTATGTAACGGGTGCTAAAAGAAACGGACCCCACATTTGTTAGAAAATGCGAAAATAAAGGATGAGTACAGTTAATACAAGTGTGTATAACTATAGAGTTAAAAGGATTTTTTTATTGTCTTTTATATATCCTATTTGCCTATTTGGTTTGACAGATGAGCAATGTTTTGTGTAGGCTTCAACTCTTCAAGAGACTATTTACAACGGATGCTTAGAACAACATTTCCAAAGGCAGTGAATAAAGGGAGAGCGTAGGTCGAAAAATAATGATACACTTGTATTATAGCTTTTAGAACACAGGAAAGAAACGAGTTTTGTGTTGGAATGAACTTTCAAATGCTTATGAATACACTTGAGCGAAAAATTTGGCCGACAACAGTTGGTATATGGCCATTCATACCAGTTTAACAAAACAAGTTGTAGTTTCGTTTCATGCTTCATAAAGCATACCAAGCTCTATACGTTGAGGAAGCGGCACTCCTAAAGTGGGAATGCCAGACCGACAATTACTATGCATAAATTCATAAAATGCGAGCATGAACCTGTCAAACCAGGTACAATTCTTACTTATATAAAACCTTGTCTTGCCACGAACATGAACAACAGCAGCATGTTGTGCCTCACGAAGATCCATCATCTCTTGTTCCTCTAATGGATTCTCATGCACTATATGATTCTGCAAGCTAAGAATAATTTGAGAAACAAAGTCTCCTTGAAGATTAAGCGAGTCTGCATACCCGTACTGAATCACGCATCCATACACCCCTTTGAGTCCCAATCTTTTTACAACAAACCGCTCGTTGGGTGAAACTTTAGGGACCAATAAATACCTTAGTGTTGTAAACACAGTTACCTTGTGAATGGATCTCATGTTATTGATATAATGGCCTAACACAGGGGTGAACCCGTCTTGAATGTTGGTGTAAAAGAAGCACAGTCCTGGAACCCTTTGGACACCCGGATCAGAAAGTAGAACTTTAAGACGGTCCATGTCTATTTTGTGGGTTAATTCATATTCCATCTTTCTTTGTCGTCCGTAGAACCAACCAAACATAATGAAAGCAAGGATTAACGAGATGGCGAATGGGATCCAGCCACCTTCTTTGATTTTGGTGAAAACAGAGCTCACATAAACCCCTTCCATTGTTAAGAAGAAGAATGCGAAGAGCGCAACCAGAATCAGGTGAACTCTCCAAATTACGATCATAACCAATGTTAGCAATAAGGTGGTAATGAGCATGACCAGGATGACAACAACACCTGCAAACAATGTTACATCAGGATCAAACGACTGCACTTCAACCATACAACTGAGTTGTGGGTAACGGGATATTAGAGATGAAAGGATGAAGGGGACATACCAAAGGCGTTCCCGATTTCTTTTCCATCGCCAAAAATGAGTATGACAGCAACACAAAGAAACATGAGGGTGTAGTTTGTTTCTGGGGAGTAAACCTGTCCTTCATTGCTGGAGGATGTATGGACGATTTTGATTCGAGGGAAATAATCCAATACAACTGATTGTTTGATGACTGAAAAGGTGGCCGATATCAAAGACTGGCTAGCAACAATGGCTGCCAACGAGGCTATAACAAACATTGGCCAATATATCTTTGCGGGTATGAACTTGTAAAACCCATCATCATGATCATTTGGGTTCCGAATCAAGTACGCAGTTTGTCCCGCGTATGTAAGGACCAATGATGGGTATATACATGATAAAAAGGCAATCTGTCAAGAGTCAGGACTGATATGAACACCTTCTTTTTGTAACCAAACAAATGATAACGAAAGGTAGCAATTTCGACCCATATTATTATGATAATGTTGCTAGATCTCAAACGGGTAAATGAGAAAAGTTTAGCTAAAAAAAAGTCAAAGTTGTCCAAAGCGTACCTTTTAATGCATAAAGAAACTCCTAATTAAATTTATTATAACATAGACTTTTATTCAAATATAAAAACTTTGTAATCATATCAGCCACACTATTTATTTATGAAAAAAGTATCAAATTTTGTGGAAAAGGTGTTTAGAGTCAACCAGACCGGTTTCAATTCATACAAAAAGGCAGACACTTTGACCTGACCCGTTACCCAACCCACCACCAATATGCCACCTCTAGTGACAACCAAAGAGAAAAGGAATACCTGAATAGATGGTCTGTTGAAATGACCAAGATCGGCAAACAATGCTTCAGAACCTGTATGTAAGAACAAACAAAAGAACAATCTGTATTAGCCAGAAATATATACTTTGTGTACTAACATATATTGCCTCCATAAAAGACTAAAGAGAATTAAAAACCATGTAATATAGCTTTTATAAAAACACTAGTAAATCATTTGTGTTTGGATGTATTTTATTGACACAACTGATGTTTCAGTGCAGATAGAGTTACCTGTTATACAAAGGACCATGCCATTAAGCAGCAACCAGCCCTGATGGCCATTTGTGGAGAAGAACATGAAGATGTAGTGTGGTGAAATTGCCTTGAAAATGGACGGGTAATGACGTATAATGTTGTAAATACCAACAAGAGGAGTGGTCAACGTCCATATACCCATGATTGGGGAGAAGATAAAGCTCACTCGTGCAGTACCAAATTTTTGAAGCAAAAACAGAACTACAAGAACGAATGCAGACAACCCTTCCACAAGAGCTGAGACCAACCAAAAAAAAAACATAATATTACGACACAGAAAAAGAAGATGATTTCATAATCTCAAAAAGCTTTTAAACTTACATTTGTTGAATTCTGGGAAAGGACCCCTAATGCCGTCCATTGCTGACAGCACTGTTTAAAATTTTAGAATAACAAAAAAAAAATAAATAAACATACAAACTCTTTCTTTAACATTCGGTGATTAAAAAAAATGAAACAAATTGAGTATGGTTTACAAGAAACAAAACCTGATATGGCAGGGGTGAGTATCCCGTCGCCAATTAACATACACATGCCTAGGATTGCTATAAAAAACAAAACCCTCCTGGCAATCAAACTCCTCTCAATAAACATCCCAAGCCTACTCGGCTTTTTAAGGCTTGGATCCAAATTATTATTATTGTTATTGTTATGTGAACGGTTTGATGGTGACATCCCACTGTTTGAAGTAATACCTCCAATATTCATGTGCCTGCAAAGTAATGAATATAGAGCGAACGTACCACCTGCAAGCACATAATTCACACGTAACGAATAACGTATTACATTTGTCCATTGTAAAACAAAACAAAAAAAATACAATACCTTCACCCTGATCATCAGCTTTCAAAGCTATACATGCATATTTGACAACTCCAATCAAAGTAAGAGTCCAGAACATGATACTGTAGATCCCCAAGTAATCATCTTCCGTTGGAGACTTCAATGCCATCGAAGGATAGACATAAAGTGGAGACGTCACGAGCCCTCCAAACACGACTCCTAATGACTTGTAAGCCAACAATAGAGTGTCCCATCGTTTCCTACCCTAATATGATCAGTCCTGTTAGTCTTTATAACTAAAAATTAACCACGATTCAAAAACACAAAACATCCGCGTATATTTTGATTTTACTTGTACTTATATATAACAAGAGAAAAATTCACAAAATGTCCATTTTTTACCAAAAATTATACAAATTGCCCATGTTGACTTTCTATGCCCATAATGTTCATTCTTTATTAGCCGCTCACGCCTTAAAAAACCAAAAACACACGAGACAACACGTGTCCTTAAAAATACTTGAGTTTTTTTTAAAAAACAGGACAGCCGTCCCACTAGAAAGGACAGTCGAACAACTAGCAACGACAGTTGAACGACTAGCAAGTAGCAAGGTCAATCGTCTAAAAGTGTTCACTTTTGTTTTCGAGTTGAACGACTAATAAAAAATGGACATTACGGACATACAAAGTCATCATCATGGACAATTTTTAGTAAAAAACTGACACTTTGTGAATTTTCCCTTACAACGAACCAAATCATTAGAAGCTTGAAACATGCAAAACGTGCGTTATAGATCCACAAACAACCACTACCCGAAACAAAAATCGCGTACATATTTCACACGTCAGTTTCAATTTCATCTAACATCATAACACCATATAAACTTTACAAATGCAGTGACAGTAATTACAGATTATAACTTCGAAATCAACACAAGATGCGTATTTATTAACCTAATAATCATATTCAGATTAAGTTGAAGTGAAGGGTTTTAAGTTAGTTCGAACATCGAAAACACATGCAATTGAATGAAGATATTAGTTTATGAAGGACCTGTGGATTGGAAGATGAGTATGTGGATAACTGAATAGTGTTGTTGAAGACGGTGGCGTCGACGGTGACCGGAAATTGGCCGGTCGGAGAAAGTGTTTCGTTGTTCATTGAAGTGTGTTTTTTGCGCCGAACACGTCAGTGAGTGAGTCAGATCCACCCTTTGTTGTTTGTTGTGTTGAGTTGAGTTGTTGTTGTTAAGTAACTTGTGATGATTTATATATATACTCTTATGGTTTTTTGAATGGGCGGGGCCCGTTGGGCCACGGAGACAATTGGGACAACTTTGATGTTTAAATACATGTATTTATCTAATAAATTAAAGTTTTAAGGGTCATTTTGGAGGAAAATTTTTTGTTTTATAATAGGAAGCTTTGAAGGGAAAATTAAGTGAAATTTAACCATGCATTAGTTGACTAGCTTTAACACCCGTGTATTACACACGGGTTGAATAAAAATATTTTTAAAACATTATAATTATTATATTTAAAAATTTTTAAATAATTTTATAAATAATTATTAATCACAAAATTTTTTCTTTATTAACTCTCTTACTCAATTTTCCCTCTCAACCTTCCTTTTATAAAATAAATTATGTTTTCCCTCTAAAATTTGCCCCTTAAAAACTCTAATTTATTAGATAGATGAGCTAACTTAAATATTAATATTTATAAATCCATAAACATAATAGTTATAATTTCTTTAAAAATATTATATTTAACCCGTGTGTAACACACGGATATTAGACCTAGTAGCATATATGTATATGTATTATGTATAGGGTTCATTCAATCCAATCAAGAACACAAATTTACTTGGACCAAAAACTATAAATTTTTAATTAATCAAACTTTTTTTTTAAAATTAAGTAGTTACTGTACATTTTAAATAATAAGGATCATGTTTTCATTAATTTCTAGTTTATGAATGAAGTTAAACAAGTAGATAGCACATTCAATTCAAATTCATAAAGTATTTAGCTGGTTTTTAAAAAAGACGAGTTTGACATGTGAGAAAATGCATTGTGCATCTCTGCATATGTGTAAAAGAACATATGTGCATATATGCATTGTTAATAAGCGAATATATGCATAAAAAACATATATAACTGTTCGGTAACGGTCTAGTAACCGTTTGCTATATTAAAATAACAATTAATTAAAACTATAGAAAAAATTTTATTGATTAAAATTTGTACTTTTTATTCTCAAGTAATATTATGATCTCATTTGAGTCTCTCTCACTCTATACATTTATATCTATTTTACCATTGAAAAAATTAACATTTTTTTATATTTCTATGAATTCGACACTTCGATAATTTACTTATAATAAAATTAGTGATGTTTAAACATTACTAAACTCAGGCCGTTTGTGAGTGTGGGTGAATTCTACACGCGGTATGATTTGATCCTGAGTGGGTCCTTCAAGTAAAATTTTCAAACTATTCTAACAACTTACCTATTTGTCAAGTCTTTGAGAAAAAAATATTATAACGTAAATAGACATGTGAATTGAAATTCTTCCTTGTAGAATAAAAGAATGTCACGGAAGAGTTTTGGATCAGGCGCGTTACAACCAGACCAAACTAAAATTCTTGTTTTAAACCCTCGTTTATTAACTATACATGTAATAAAACAAAAACACCCACACTAAAAAAATTAGTCTTTTAATGCAAGTAGGGCTGACAATTTCCGACACGGACACGATAACAATACATGACATAATATCCTTATATATAGTAAGATTTATAATAAGATATCGTTATATTATAAATAATCAATATAAAATCTAATAACATGTATAAATAGTAAACTGAGGTATTCATTCTATGACAAATCTTAACTTTCCTTGTGTTTTGGGTTCTTTAGTAGGCCTGGTATTTTCGACATTCGCAATGGCTTCTTTGTTTCTTCATGTTCAAAAAAACAAGATCGTTTAGAGCCGATGGCAAAAATCTCATATATTTAGTCCCTGGGGTTTAGTTGAAATCACGATTTTAGTCCAATAATTTATTTATACTCTTTTAGTCCATTAGTTTCAATTAAACTTGTTGTTTTAATCCACACAACTAACGGTCATCCATTTTTCCAGTTAAGTTTGTGTGAAATGACGGTAATACTCATGGACTAAAAATATGATTTTAACCGAATTACTTTAGGAATCAAAATATTGGTTTATTCTTAATTTTAACACTCGTATTATATCAATGTTTTAAAATATACTATAAATACTTTATGGACCTAACGCGGGTTTAGTCGTAATTATTTACAAATGGAATGTATTTAAATGTACTGTACCCATAATATCTATGATGGAGATCAATTTTAGAGCAATATCAATAAGGTGGTGTTTCACGTTTTGGGAAACTTTTGTTTCCGGTTTTCAACTTTTCATCATTACGTAGCTTGTTTTTGCTTTATATGATGAGATTAATTCTATAGCAACATTAATAAGACCTCTTTAAATGAGCGTTATAAGAGCTTTATAACTTTCATAACGTCTCATACACCATTCCTGAAGGATTATTGATGGGAAATTCTCTTCAGGAGATTTGAACATATCGTTTATTTTGACACAACAATCAACAAATTTAATTGTTGATGAAGAAAAAGAGAGAAAACGTAATAATTAGATAATCATTAGTATAAGAGTTATATGGCTTCATCCGCTACATAATTTTTTTGTTATAAAGTCCTTCAGTTAGGTGATTAATGTCGCGTGTTATATAACACCCCTAAAGTGCTTGTGTGATCCAAGATGGTGTTTCACGTTTTGGGTAACTTCTTTTCGGTTTTCAACTTTTCATCATTAGTAGATTGTTTTTGGTATTTAGTTTGGGAGTGGGGGGTTTGGCCAAAAATAAGAAAAAATGGATTGGATTTGCTTGGGCCCCATTGTACTCTGTATATATCATATTGATAACTATATATTGTATCAAATAACTTAAATCATATTTTACTTGTAAGGTTAAAACTTAAGATTTAATGATTAAAATATAAGTGTGTTACTAACATACCACCAAGCTCACATATATATATATATATATATATATATATATATATATATATATATATATATATATGTGGATAGAGACAGTTGATTGATTAAAAATATAAGTAGATGTTGATGAAATGAGGATGTTTTTATGTGTCATTTTGTGTTTTTAGTATTAGATTTTTTTAAATAGTAGTTGATGCAACGCTCTATAATTGATGCACCCAGAGGTACAAGTACCTACATCGAATCTCCACCTCTAACATCAAAAGGTGTTTTTCGACTGCATTGGTGCTCCCTATTACTACGAACGCAACAGATGCTAACCACAATAGGTGTTTTTCTTACGGGTCATGTTAATCGTAGTTGAAACGTGTCATTCCAAGAGAAAACTGGGTGTTTCTTAAAAAAAAACTTTCTTTATATATATTGGTTTTGTGATTGCCATCTTTTATAGAGTTTTATTTATTACGGATACATGATCTTATAAAAAAACTGGATAAGTTTTGATTTTAATCATTTTATCATTTTTGCTTGATAAATCTTCTGTGCAAATATAAAAATATATATGCTTATCAAATCTAATGTCTTCAACGTGTTGTTAAATACATGTTAGAACTTATAAACACAATCTTTTAATTTCTAACTTGTAATAAATATCGACAATGATTGGCTCTCTTATTCTTCAATTTTGATGTTTGTCTTTGTTAAAAGTGTTAAATATTTCGTAGCAATAAGTTGAAGCTTATGGTGCCATAAAGTCGCATGATTTTATTAATAAAAGTAAGCTATATATAGTTTTTTTCTTGAACGGCAAAGTAAGCTATAGACTATAGTAATAAGACTCTAAAGTAGTGGTTGTAATTTAATTTAAGTAACTTTAAATTTAAATGTTGAAAAGGACATAACACATAATGCAATTCTTCAAGTGGTGGTGGTTAGTGGTTATTCAAAAACAAAAAGAACTTAAATAGTAAATTATTACATTTCTACACGAAAATATATACTTTATTTCTTCAATATTTTACGTGTCTTCTTCGTTTTCTTTCCGCCGTTAAAATATATCGTAATTTTAATATTTGGTTAACATCCGGCTAAAACGTTACTATTACTATTTATTATATCATTCAAAATCAAAATTGAATCGTTAAAAGGTAAAAAAATAAAATAAAACATAAGCAACCTGTTACAAGAAAACATTAGGTTTTTTTAAAGAAAATAAATAAAGATACTCTTTTTATTTATAATAAATCTAGTATACATAGAGGAGACCGTTTTTTTTGGGAAAAAATAACATTATATTTTTCTTTTATCCTTGATTTATGGTTTTGATAGTCTAAATTTAGTATCAACTTAGGGGGAGTAGTTTCACTAGCCACTTATAAGGACGCATACCAGAGCGTCGAATTTAGTCATTGCATTATATCTCTTAAGTGTAGCAGTCTTACCGTTACGCCAACCGTCATTTTAAAAAACAATCCGTTGGATCATATTTGTAAACTTTTTACTTAAAATGGAGTCATAAATAGTGTTGGACTGTTGGCAGTGTGTTGCCTAATATTCGATGTGGGCCTATCACAAAATGATGAATGGGCCGGCCCAATATGAATGTGTTGGTCAAGCAGGATTAAAATGTTATAAGGGATGTTTTAATAAGGGTCATCCTATTCACACACCTCATATCCTATTCACACACCCTATGTTTTTATTTCCCACACCCTCAGGCGCCGCACATAAACCTCGGCGTCGCGCCTGGGTTACTTCTTATCCCAGACACATCCTCGAACGTAGTCAATCACGCTTCAAAACCCTTATGCGCCGCGCATGGCCCTCGACGTGGCGCCTGGGTCATATATGCGGCCAACAACATCATCGGCGCCTAGGTCATATATGCGGCGAATATGTCCAGGTTTGACCGAATTCCACCTCGTTTACGACATTCCTCGGTTGACGTTGACAGAAAAGTGACTCAGGTGCCGCATCAAGGCCTATCCGTGACGCCTGGTTTTAAAACAGGTGTGTGGATAGAACTTTAGGGTGTGTGAATAGACAAGGCCTTTAATAAACCCGACCGAGTGTTTGAGTCTAGTTGAATCAGTTATGTATTTAATTTGTATTCAACTAGATTTATTCGCTAGGTCGCGCGTTGCGCACTTATGCGAGTTTTTTTATCAGTTTTCTCTTTGTTTTTTATTGGCATTTAAAAGTGATGTTAATATGAGTTACATATTGGCTTGGATTATAATACCAAATTGTCACTGTTGTGGTACAAGTTGCAAGTGTAACCACATAAGAATAAAGATAGAATATGAGGTTTTATGATAATTATAAAATAACAAAAGAGTATGGTGGCTTTATGAAGCATAATTAACTGTAGTGTTGTAGTTTAACAACTAGGCACAACCACATTAGCAACCAATAACATACCAACATACACCACCATCATTTAACACCAAATATAAAACTTTTGTGGCCGAAAACAAAAATTAACACTAATAACATACCAACATACACACCATCACTTAACACCAAATAAAAAACTCTTGTGGCCAAAATAGAAAGCAAAAATTAACATTATTTATCAACTTCCTAAATTATTAATGTGTAAATAGGGTGACTAACTGAGAGTCTGAGATATGTTATGAATATCATAACGAAAAATGGATTATGGCATGAGAGTATTTTTATTTTTTTTAACTGCAATATACTGATTTTAAAAAAAACACACCACAACCTGCTCATAACAGAATTTAAACCTAAGACCTAGTATTTCAAACACAAATATGTTACCAATAGTCTACTAACTTCATTGGCTATGTCATGAGAGGATGATAGTAGGTTTTTTTAGTAACATCTTCGTATTGCAACAAAGGGAGCTTACACGTATAATTATGTGTTTTTTTTTTCACAATTTAGCTTTGGCTTTAGGTTAAATACGTTTAAAGTTAACTTTGTAAATTGTTGGGTTACAACTTGTCGGTGAGTGTGTTGCTTGTAAGGTTGGTCTGGTTGGATACGTGAGTTCATATCTTTGTTGTGACTTTTTTTTTCTTTCCTTCAAATTACTTTTATTACTTTAGTCGTTATTTCTTCGTTCTTTTCCTTTTCTTTACATTATATTTATAACTTTAGGTGTCAACGCGCAAAACATTACACACTTTTTACCTTGGTCTAATCATATTAATATCACGAACGAAACATGTCTAACAATTCATAAACGGGTCGCGTCACACACTCACACACTTTCACCTCATGTTAATGCCTGTAACTTTACACCACAACATACAAGCATAACACTACATCGCAACGCACGAAACATATAGTATGATCATCGTAACATAACGACACCAAACATTAACGTCATCATCATAACGTATGTAACAAAATTACAAACACAACTATACAACACACATACCAACTAAGATCCGACCACCACATCACATAATTATTTGGATAAAAAACTCGTTGAAGACTATGATTAGGTTTGTATGAGTTTACTTAAAAAGAAAACAAGATATATTTGTTTTTTTTTCTTTAACGACCGATCTGATCATATCCATTTGCTAAAACCAAGGTGGTGCACGTGGATATATACCATTCAAACAACACTCACGCAACGAACGAAGAGTATGCAATGGGTCGACATGATGAAGAAAGATTGCTTTTAGAAGGTAAACTCGTACAGGTAATTAATTATCTCAATTCTTTCAATTTCAATTTCCATTAGGGTTTGTTTTAGTTTCACAGATTTAATCAGTATCGATTAATTAGATGATACTTTTGTTGCTGCTGTTAATTAATTATAAACTAATCTATCAAGCTTTTTATATATCAAATTTCATTGCTTTACATATTCAAATTTGATGTTGATTCAGGTTATGTACTTATGTTTGTGTTAAACACTTGATGTGGTTATGGTAAAATAATTAGGTTAACTAGTATGGTATTTTTAAATATTAATGCATACAACCTTTTAAACTGGTTTATTGTGCAGTAATATACTTCTAGTGGTTGTGTTTAAATGTTTGTAATAACATTATGTTTTAAGAAACTGATCCTAATAGTGTAGTTAAGAACTGGTTTGGTTAGTGATCAAGCAAAACATGATTTGTTTGTGTAGACTGAGGACAGCCTGTACACGGGAGATGGTTCGGTTGATATTAAGGGAAGGCGTGTTTTAAAAACCAATACCGGAAACTGGAGAGCGTGCCCTTTTATCCTTGGTATTAATGATTCAAGTTCTTTATCCGTTATATGTTAAATACATTCGTTATTGCTATTAAGAGTTTTGAGTCGAGACAGGGAACGAGTGTTGTGAGAGGCTTGCGTATTATGGAATTTCAACTAATCTTGTTAGTTACCTCACTAAAAAGTTGCATCAAGGGAACGCGTCGGCTGCTAGAAATGTTACCACGTGGCAAGGCACTTGCTACCTCACTCCTCTTATCGGCGCTGTTTTGGCAGATGCGTATTTTGGAAAATATTGGACCATTGCTGCCTTCTCCACCATATATTTCATTGTAATGCTAAACATTTTCCTACTAGTTCCTTCCCTTTAAAGCATTTTTTTATTATGATTGTATGATTGATTTCTGTCGTCACGTTCTTATTTTTGAAAGGGAATGTGCACGTTGACTATTTCAGCATCAGTTCCATCTTTGAAGCCTGTTGAGTGTGTGGGTATTAATAACAATTGTCCTTCAGCCACCCCTAGTCAGTATGCATTTTTCTTCAGCGGGTTATATCTTATTGCACTTGGAACTGGAGGGATCAAACCGTGTGTTTCATCTTTTGGGGCTGATCAATTTGATGACACTGATTCAAAGGAGAGAGTATCCAAAGGATCATTTTTCAATTGGTTTTATTTCTCTATCAATATCGGTGCATTAGTTTCAAGTTCGTTAATAGTTTGGATTCAAGACAATAAGGGTTGGGGCTTAGGGTTTGGGATCCCGGCTTTATTCATGGGCGTGGCTATTATTAGCTTCTTTCTTGGAACTCCTCTTTATAGGTTTCAGAAACCAGGTGGGAGCCCAATTACGCGAATGTGTCAAGTTTTGGTTGCGTCTTTCCATAAGCGGAACTTACCACTCCCGGTTGACTCCTCCCTTCTATATGAAACTCCCGACAAACACTCTGCAATAGAGGGAAGCCGCAAACTCATTCATACAGATGAACTCAAGTAACTAATTCCGACCTTATTAATCTGTTTTAATGTCCTTTTATTGACGTTTGTTAGACTCAGGTGGATTTGGTTCATCGTGTCACAGGTTCCTGGATAAAGCTGCTGTGCCTTCACCTACTGAAAACAGTAGTGGGAACTATGACAATCCTTGGAGGTTATGCACGGTTACACAAGTTGAAGAACTCAAAATCTTGATTCGAATGTTCCCAATATGGGCAACAGGGATTGTTTTTTCAGCAGTTTACGCCCAAATGTCAACGATGTTTGTAGAACAAGGGATGATGATGGACACAACAATCGGGTCTTTCACTATTCCTGCTGCTTCTCTATCAACTTTTGATGTCATCAGTGTCATCTTTTGGGTACCTGTTTATGACCGGATCCTTGTCCCCATAGCAAGAAAATTCACAAATCAAGGAAGAGGCTTTACTGAACTTCAACGGATGGGTATCGGTCTTTTTCTATCCATTCTTTGCATGTCTGCTGCAGCTTTACTTGAAATGAAACGTCTTGATATGGCAGCGTCACTTGGGTTAACTGACAAAAACATCCCTGTTCCAATTAGTATCCTTTGGCAGATACCACAGTATTTCTTGTTGGGTGCTGCCGAAGTGTTTACTTTTATTGGGCAGGTTGAGTTTTTTTATGATCAGTCACCTGATGCTATGCGGAGCTTGTGTAGCGCGTTTTCTTTACTCACGAACTCACTAGGAAATTACTTGAGTTCGTTTATATTGATGGTGGTTACATCTGTTACAACTAGTGGCGGCCAGCTTGGGTGGATACCTGATAACTTAAATCAAGGCCACCTTGATCGCTTTTTCTGGCTTTTGGCAGGGCTTAGTTTCTTGAACATGGTGATCTACATATTTTGTGCTAAGTTATATAAGTCGAAAGCGGCTTCTTAGTTCTTATTCTTTGTGGTTGTGTATACAACAATGTGTTTCTGTATTGTTTAAAGAAGGGCTTCTTAGTTTTTATTCTTCATGATCATGTATACAACAATGTTGTTTCTGTATTGTTTAAAGAAGATGCTTTGTATTCAGTCGTTAAATATGTAACATGGGTCATCAAGAGCTGTAAATTTCTTGTTACTGTTGAAGCAGAATCACTTTTTTACATGAAACTTATGAGTCAATACATGGGGAAAATCCTTAAAAAAGTGACTTAAAAAAATGCCAATTCAATAATCGGATTATCATTGAACTTGACTAATAGCACTGCTAAAAGTGTAAAGTGTAAAATCATACAGGATATGATGTCTTTGATGTGTGTTTTGGATGGGTTACAACTTAGAAGTGAGTGAAAAGAAACCTTGAAGGCAAGATAGATTTGAGTTCAAACAAAACCTTTGATAATTTTGCCTCAGGTTTATGACAAATTTCTTATTTGTAACTTGTAAGCCTAATTTAGTTTGATCACTCATTTCTTTCCAAATATCACCTGAACTTACTAATTAAGTATATCCAAACACTAGTTAACTAATACCGCTTTTAACTCAAACACCCCTCCCTCTCCCTTGCAGTATGTTGAGATCATCATTCATCATACAAGAAACTTTCTGCATAACACATGTCCAACAAAATAAACATAATCCCCACTTGGCAAGTTACCCTAGACAAAGCAGTAATTTAGTTTAGAAAAAGAAAAACAATGCATAGCAGATGGAAATCAATCTGTACAATGCAACGGCTATGATTATTTAGTCCTGCCACCGTGTCTGCTCATCAAGTCTTTATTTGGTGTCAGGAGCATCTTCATAGGCTGCTGTATGAACTCCAAGAGCAGCTCTGCCAGATGGGTCAAGATTTTTCGACCAAGATGCATCCCACTCTACTGCTTTGGCAGTGCTGCATGCCACACTTGGCCCGCCTGGGACTGTTAATCTTGCAGCATTCTGTTCCAAATACCAATCATAAAAATTATATATATGTTACAAGGGGAGTATGTATTATTATTAAATAAGAGGCAAAAATAACTCAAGCGAAGGGATGACCTTTGGGAAGAACTTTTCAAAGATTTTCCGATAGTAGTATGCTTCTTTCGTTGTAGGGGTGTTTTCAGGATAAACAAAGTTGGCATTTGCTAGCATCGAATCAGTAACCTGAAAACATAATTATCTTACTTGCTGCTTGAATACTACTATATTTTAAATCACAAGTAAACAGCATAAACTTAGTTTTGAGGATGACAGACCTGTTTGTTTGCATGATCCTTCAAACCATCTATCCAACTGTATCCAACTCCATCACTGAATTGCTCCTTTTGTCTGTACAGTATGTGCTGGTAGAAAAGGAAACTACATATCAGAAAAAATAACCTACACTGTGATATTGGAAAAAAAACTAAGAAAAATTTGTATATATACCTTTGGCAGATACGGCTTCTCCTCATCATCAAATGCATTGCGCAACACCCATTTCTCAATCCGCCCAATATCACGTTGAATCTATAATAAAAAGTTGGAAAAAATATTGTATGTTAAAAGAAAATATAAGCAAATGATTATTTTTATGGATCCTGCGTGGAATGCAACCAAAGCAAGAATAGGAACAGCTCAAATTAAGTTTTTACCATCTTCCACTTTGGGTCAATGCTCATTGCAACATCAATAAACTCCTTATCTAGAAAAGGTACACGAGCCTCAAGACCCCATGCTGAAGTAGACTTGTTTGCTCTCAAACAATCATACAGATGAAGATTCTTGATCTAAATGAAAAAAACAGGCACACGGACAATATAAATTAATATGATAGGTTCTATGCATTTATGAATATAAGGGTAAAAACGTAAAAAAAAAAAGCAAAAATAAACCTTTCTACATGTTTCCTCGTGAAACTCTTCCTTGTTGGGAGCCTTATGGAAGTACAAATAGCCACCAAATATTTCATCTGATCCCTCACCAGAGAGAACCATTTTTACTCCCAATGACTTGATTTTGCGTGACATGAGAAACATCGGTGTGCTAGCTCTAATAGTCGTCACATCATAGGTTTCAACATGGTAAATCACCTCTTCAAGTGCATCAATTCCTTCCTGGTACACTTAACAAGATTAGCATATGAACAATGCATGTATTCTGGGTTTAGTTTTAAATGTAAAAAATTACCTGGACAGTAAAGTAGAACTCATGGTGGCGAGTGCCAAGATAATCAGCTACCTCTCTGGCAGCAACCAAATCAGGAGAACCCTGAAAAATGAAACTAAAAATTGAAAGAATATATTTGGTGGTGATTTAAAAGTTGATGAAGGATGACAATTGACAAGTTACAAAAATATTAGATAAAATCATAAAATGTCTGCTTAATAAGTAAAAAACTTAGATTGACCTTCAATCCAATGCAAAAAGTATGCAATTGTGATCCCCACTGACAATAAGCTTCAGAATCAACCAAATGGCGTGAAGCAACAGCAGCAACAAGAGATGAATCAAGGCCTCCGGAAAGAAGGACACCAAATGGGACATCAGTCATGAGCCTTTTAGTCACGGCCTGTAAGTTGGTGAAATCATACAAATGAATCTTGTATTCATAATTATCTCCAGGTATATGAATCTAATTTTCAAATCTGCGAACTCTTATATGGTCAATTGGTTGTGCACATATGTGAAAGCTGTTATGAAATGACCTTAAAATAAGATTTAAATCTTTGACTAGTAAATATCATATCAAAATACACTCCACAGCATGTAAAAATTGACAGACCTTTTCAAAGGCATGGCGTAGAACAAGAGGATCATATGGAGTTGAAGGAATGCTTTCTGAAAACCATGGGGGGTTATACCACCTTCTCAAGCCACCTGTTATAATGTACACAATTAGTGAAAACCAACATTTCCATCAAAAGTGTAATGATTTCTTGATTAAGGATGCGATTATTCATACCAGTTTTGCTAGAATATATATGCCCAGGAAGGAATGACATAAACTGTTCACAGTCATCACTCAAGGCCTTCATTTCTGATGCAAACCACACAGAACCTGCCCATCAAGTTCAATCCCGTTAATAGTAGCTCCTTTAACAATGAACAAATAGCCATGTAAAGCAAAGAACTTGATAAATAACATACTACTTTTATGTTTTAAGAAATAGTTAGACATACCATCAAGGCCCCAACCCATGTAAAGTGGTGTGATCCCAATAGCATCTCTAGCAGCTATATAACTTTTATCACGGGTGTCAAGAAGCACAAAAGAGAACATTCCATCCAGCATATGAACAAAGTCTTCTCCATACTCTTCATACTAGTACACCAAAAGCCAAGTAAACAGAATGCATCAAGATTAAATGTTCACATGTACATTGGCTTTATATCATTTAAAGGTTTCTTTTGGTGATATTTCTTTTGGCACAAGTTACAAATGCTACTTACAAGATGTGCAATAACTTCACAGTCGCTTCCAGTATTGAACGTGTGAGACTTCAGTTGCTCTCTCAGTGCTTTATGGTTGTAAATCTCCCCATTAACCTAACGTTATAATCAAGATTTGGTTAACCCCAAATACAAGAATAATAAAAAGGTGACCTTAAGTCAGAACTATGGTTTCATAAACTAATAAACATCTGATGACAAGCGTATATATTAGTAAAATAACACGTCTTGATAACAAGAACGAATTAAGATACCGTGACGATAATCGTTTTGTCTTCATTATAAAGTGGTTGATCACCAGAAGCAGGATCAACTATAGCCAATCTTTGGTGAGCAAGATAACAGTCATCCTCACTGTGAAGCCCACTCCAGTCAGGACCTCTGTGGCGCAACCTGACACAGTAAACAAAAAAACATAAAAACACAATTTAGAACCTATCTCTAATGTAATTCAAATGTTTACAAAATCATACATGAAGGGGTTCAAAATTATATTTGATTAAATGTTTACTCTTCTAAAAACCATTAAATAGAGTAGGTGACCTTCTCATGTTAATAATTTTCCAACTAGAGATCAACCATGTATTAAGTACTTGCATAACCAAAGGCATATGAAGTTCATTTGAGCATGCCTTTTTTTTCAAACTACATAAACATATATGAGACCGAGAATTTAGAACAAAATTACTTTTCAAATTTATAAGAAAAATTGACAATCTACAATCTATTAGTCGATAATAATCCATACTACCAGTTTAGCACTCTCATCTTTCACTTTTGTCCCCTAGTTGCATAGTTTTTACAAATTTACATCTGTTTTCCACTCAATATCACATCAAAATGGGGGAAATGGTAGACATGAAATCGAGTAAAAATGTATAATGATTATCCAACCGTGATAGCTCAAGGTAACAAAAGTGACAGTTACCGGTCATACTAACTATTATCAACCAACAGGTCATGTTTTGGATAATTAAAACGGAATTTTCCAATTCATATTCACATCTATCTCCATGAACATAACCTGTTACAAATGTTGATTTAGCGTCGATTGTTGTTCATGGCGCAATGAAGCATACCTAACGCTCGTCATATATACTTAAAATAAAAATGAATCAAAAGCAAATCAAACAAGCAACAACATGATTAAGAAATAGGCGATTGATTTAATACCGTCTAGAAAGCTCGATGATTCTGGCTCTCTTAGCCTGAGAGCAATCAACGCAACCAAACACCGCAAGGATCCCACACATGGCGTCAAGTTTAGGTATAAAGAAATGGCATGCAGCAGTAGAAGAAGAAGCTTGTAAGGAAATGGCTGCGCTCAATGGTGTGTGTATGTATATGTATAAGGAGTTGTAGGGATTCGATTGATCAGGGCCGTTAGTTTTACGCCAGATTCTATGCGCTGGACACTCTATTTTTGGCAATTTTTTATTTCTGTGTGTCTCGGGTTATCTCGGGTTAGCCCATTAACTTAGCTGAAACATGAATGTTGAGCATATGTTGTTGGGCTAATTACCCAATTAAACTTGAATGCTCACTCATTTTAGTTTTAACCCAAATTAACATATAGGAGGTATACGTGGGAGATATTTTTTCATAAATGTTTTGATTTGATTCTGGGAGGATTATGTGATTACCGTGATGTGATGTAACATGGTTATATCGCTCTCACCTCTCAGGCTTCCATGCGGGTTGATTCGATGTATTTGTGGGCAGATATTTCTCCGTCACCATGGCTGATTGGATGCAAGTAGCCGCTTAGGTTTTGTGAAAATCTTCTTTAGCTTTGCTGGATAGGTTTTGTAATGATAGTAAGGCTAGATGAAACCTTAAAACCTTCACCCCTTCACGCAATGGGCACTTGTAAGTGAAATTCGTTGTAAATCAAATTGAAACTCGAGTAATTCTCAAATCCAAACTGTGTTTTTTTTCTCAAAAGGTCATAATTTATAAAAAACATAGGTAGTTTGGCAACTTTAAATTGTGTAAGTGCTAAATTGCTAAGAGGACTGAACTATATTGCTTAATTATTTAAAGACACATGTCTTAACTATTAAGACAAGAGGTCTTAACCATTCAAAAGCAAATGTATAAACCATTCAGACATTTACTAATAAAATAAACAGACTGAATCTTTAAATGCTAAACTATTTAAATATCTAAACCGTTATGAGAAAAAAACACACTTATTCTTAAGTTTCCAAGTCATTTACACTTAATTTGGCGCTTAGCTTTGGTACCACAACACAAAGCCACAGCCCTAACACACAAACCCACTCTCTGAACCAAAATTCCAAACACATTTGGCAACAACAACAACAATGGCATCCTTTATCTCCTCTACCACAACACTACAAGCTTCAACACCTCTATTAAACCCTAAATTCAACCAATCATCATTCTCATCTCTCTCAATATCCCCTAACTCAAACCCTAGAAAACAACTCTTCTTCTGCTTCGCTGCTAAACAACAACAAAGCGGACCAGTGAAGAAACGACAGTCTTCGTCTTCTTCAAACAATACGAAGAAGCCCAATAAGAGTAGTAAAAACAAAGGATTTGGTCTAAATGAGGAACAAATTGATTCTTCTTCTTCGTCTAAAGTGAGGTATCAACCACTGCCGTTGCCCAAACCTCCTGCTGGTTTTCTGGTTGATGATCAAGGGAGAGTTGTTGCTGTTTCGGATAGACGAATTGCTACAATTGTATGTTTTTTCTATCAATTCTGTTTCAAGTGAAAACTGCATTATGGATGATAGGATTAGGGATTAATGACTAATGAGAGTGATAATCACCATTGTATTGAGTAAACAAGTGTAGTTGAATATGGAAGAATAATAGAGACTTAGAATAAGAACTAGTATTGTTATTGTTATTGATCGAGACAATTGCCAATTGAGAATTTATAAGTAGAACAATCTATCCTATTTTATACTAGTGCTTATTTTGGGATATGGTTTTAACTGATATTTGTGAAACTTTCGGAGGAAAACGTATTTAGCGGTTTCTTATATTCAGCTTAATCAAAATGTAAAAGCTATGGTTTCTTATTTTCAATGCACAGGTTGATCCTGTAAATAATTTTCCATTAGAGTGTGTTATCAGAAGAGTGTTTAGAAGCTCACAAGGAGATGAATGTATGCTATTGTGCCCCATTGATACGTAAGTAAAATATGCACTTGGATCTCAAAAAGGGTTAAAAGATTTTATTCCAATACGTTCCAGATTAATGATCAATTTTATTTGAATATGTTGCTTCTTCAGGCCTGTTCAGATACTAAAGAGCACAAACTTTGAAGGATGGTCAGCTGTAAGTATTTTGATGCTTTTAGCACCACACTTTAGATTTAGTAAAACAAGACACTGTCAATACTTTCTGATGTGTTAACTGTGAAGAATCTCTATCTGTGGTTGCATTTTTACGTAAAGGTGGCTAAGAACCATTTAGTTCTTAGCGGCAATGCTTGGGGGGGCAGCTAGCAGGTTTAGTGGAGCAGTTAGTAGCGCTTTGTTTTTTTTATAGCCATTTAATGTTTAGATTAGGGTGGCTTGTGTTTTGTTTATCTTGTTCAGTCAAGTTCTAGGAGATTCCCATCTTGAATTGGGTCTAGGAGATTGCTCAACTCGAATCGCGTTTATCACTTTTGTGATCTGTTTATCATTAATCAAATCATCGGACTTTTGTTGGGCTCTATCAATCTACTTTAGTTAAGATATATGTTTTATTTGATAACATAAAATGTGGAACAAAAAACATCACTTTTCCCGATAGCATTACTGAAGCTGCTAGTAACACTTTGTACTTGACCTACTACTTATAATTATATGTAACCTTGATTTCTCAGCCATAGTTACCTAATTCGCTAGAACACCCACGATCCACGAATTGGTTCGCGCTGTACCAATTCGGAATTCGGTACGAACCAATTCGACTTGGTACGATGATCCAAACCCAATTGGTACGCCGTTCTCGTTGCCAGCCAATTCGCCCAAGAATTCGTGAATTCGATGTACCAATTTCAAACCCAGATCGTTCCAATTGTTATTAATTCGCTAAATTGGTACGCTACTTGGACTTATAGTACGTTTTTGTCAATCTGGTGATGAAACGGGAACATTGAACTTGAAACTGTTGTGCCGGAAGTTCAATTAAACCTCCGATTGGACTAATCAGAGGTGTTTTGAGCGTGACTTCCGGCGACAACTCCGATTCTGGTGAAGTCATCGACTGCAATAAGGAAGCGGGGAGGATAACAGTGGGTTATGGTGCTTTAGGTTTAACTTTGGCAATGTTAACATTTAACCCCTCTTCATTTGTTAGTTTACAATTTATCCCTAAACTAGTAACTTTATACATAAAAGGTATAAAACTAATGTTACTAGCCATGTTTTGGGTAATACGAACCAAAATACATGGTACATCGTACCGGTTCGTACCGAAATGAACCTACTCCCCTCCGTACCGAATACATTAACTATAGCGAATTGCGTACCCGAACTGCGTACCCGTACCGGAACGAATCGCGTATTAGGTAACTATGTTCTCAGCTCAATAAACACGTCTCGTATGGTCGAATCTGCATTCGTTTGTTCAAATATGTGTTTCATTTTCTATGATATTATTTTATTATTATGTATGTCTTATCTACAATATTCCAGACTATGTGTTCGTCTTCTTTTAGTTACCCATAGGACAGTCAATAACACGAATTATGCCAGCAGTTGTTGCTATCACTACAATAATAACTTTTTAGTTTTTATTTTTACTTTTTTTTACCTTAACCCTTGGGACATGCATCTGTCTCTTGATCACTGTATGCTTCAACAATGATCATTTAATAAATGTTAAGAGGCTTAGAGCAGTGAAGTGAATGTTTAACGCCATATAACTTAAGTTTTTCCCTCACATAATTCCAACCTGTTCTTTATTGTTAACAAACTCTTATTTGCTTGTAATTGTAATTTAGGTCAGCGATGATGAAGTTGAAAAAATCCTTCCTACTGCCTCCTACGCCCTTGCCAAGATACACATGCATTTGGTATATAGTGGGTATGTATGCATGCTTCTTGTTTCTTAATTCTTCAAAATGTTTATATACCCCCTATTTTTGTATTTGTAGATCATCATCATTTTAGCTTATTATCCATGCCAATCAGGTTTTGCTATACAGCACGTGGAGGATTTTGCTACACCGAGGATGATATATTTGAATGTCGTACAGGTAATGCCTGTTTTTTTCTTCCGGCATTTTGACTACCAAAATTTGAGTCCATTTACATTGTTATTTGTTAGATTATATCAGTTTCATATTGTCTAATATGTAGCCCATTTGGTATTAGGATTTAGTTTAGATGAGGTTCCCTTTTTGTAAATGCATACGACTATAATGTAAATATAGACAACAAATATATGCAAGGGTCGTTTTATTTCATTACTTTGTCTCTGATTACATGGTATCGGTGAATCCTCTTAAGTGAGTACCAATTTGCTCCCTTTTTGATTTTTTGTGAGTGATCCTTGTATCTCACTGCCCCCACCAATATTTTTAGATCTCGCTAGATCACTCAAAAGTTTTGCGGTTGATCTTTCACCAGACGTGCCCACATAAAGCCAGATTGGCGCCAAAGGTTATGATACATATCTGCGGGTTGACTTAGCTGCTGGGAGCAGTTACATTTACATAACCGATAGGGTTAGTAAAAGTATTAATAGTTTTGTGTAATGATTCAGTTGTTCATCTCTGCCTCTCTCGAACTGGACCATCTATTGTACCCCTTTTATCAGTTTAATCCCACTAAGTCTTAGTTACTATCATTTCGTTCCACTGCCGGGAGCAATTGACCAATGGCACCCCAGATCCAGAGTAGCACTGAAGGCATGCTGCTTAATTATCCTGGGAGAAAAGTGACCAAGTCTGGCAAGTTCAATAATCAACTTGGGGTTGTGTTTTTGAAATCCCTTACGAAATCAACTTGACCATGTCGAGCTAAATATACCTGTACCTTCATATTGTATAAATCATATCAATAAAATATCTCTTTTACCTTCACAGTTTTAGTTTATTAAATGATTTTCTCAATCTTTATGCATTTATTGGATGACAATTCTACAGACGATGGTCAAGACTTGGATGGCTTACCAACGGAAGGCGTAGAAATAACATGCTTTCAACTGGTATTTTTCGTGATCACAACAATCTCTTTGTATTTTAATCGGATTTGAGGAATCATTGTTTTGCATAAATGGTTGTATCATGTGTGGAGATCTGTTCTCAAATATGTTCAGATGGTTGAGGCATTACACCGGAAAATATCTTACACTGGATAGGAGGATGATTTTTACCCTTATTGATATAACCTTGTATTGTTGAAGCAATATATATATATTACATTTTGGTATTTTGGCAAGAAAAGAAATATGCTTTAATGCGTTCTTGTATATAACCTTACCAGTGGATCTCTTTTCCAAGCAGGATGGCTCTCATTACATGATCTACACACCATCTGATCCACTTTTGTTTGTAGCTGTGAAGGTGAACTAGTTTAAATTTAATTTGTTTTTATTTGGTATCTGTTCTCATGCTATAATCCTTATATTCACAGGATGGCAATGGTCAATTGCGAATTGCTGATGATGTAAGATATCCCTTTTTGTTACATTACATTATTTAAACTATGATTATATTCTGTTGACCGTGTGATTTAGTCGAATGTCCAGTATATTCCTAACATCATATAATGTCTTGGTACTAAGTCACGATGACTTTCGTGGCAATGGTCAAAGTTCTGCTCAAAAAGTAAAAGCAATATCAATGTAATCCCATCATGTGTAACATAAGTTTAATCTTATGAAAGTATTTTACTATCTTATGTGTGTGTGCCTATATGTGTTTTTTTTTCAAATCACTTCTAAACTTACTTGCTGATAACAGGAGGTGCTCGAGGATCCGTTAACAATAAGCGCAATAGATGAGGAAACTGAGTTCAACGCATTGGTGGTAGGTTATCTTCCCACAATCACAATATTCTAACTTGGAATGACCTGTGCTTACACTTGTGTAATAATCCAAAATAAGAATCTGCCACTAATGCCGAGATTACAACTGACACAAATAATCTGTGTAGCTAATTTAATATTTATGAATTTATTTGCAGGAGGAGGAGGCTGCTCTGTTAGAATCATTACTGGGCAAAAGGTAGCAGATTTCATGCAACTACTAGAGCAACCAACCAGCATTTCTTCTTATTTCATTCAAAATTAAGATCATATGTACATAGTGTATTTCTTTGATCACCCAGTGCTTAGCTTAAATGGTTTTTGTCTTCTGTATGTGGTCCAGGTAGGTTCAAAACACCATTCCTTTTTGTCATGCCATACTTGGTGTTTTAAAATATAACTTGTCATTACATTTCTCATACACCAAATATTGATAATGTTACCATTATTGGCGCAAATCAACTTTTCAAAGTGGTGCTATATTTATGTGAGCCGAAATCAGTGTCATAAAAATTACTTTGACACCTGCCGGTATGGTAGTGTAATTAACGTCAGCCATGAATGGGTAGGCACTAGCCTTGATCCGACCTTTTGTTACGCCGTGGCTCTCAAAGACACTAACTGCTTATTAATCTGTTTTGTCAAGTTCACAAGTAGCAATTTCCTTGCTTTTTGTCGTAATCTTAAAGGTGTAAGTAATCACATTTGTTTCAATTAAAACATACTATTTAAGGACTTTGAATATGGATCAAGCTTTGTTTAAGGACTTTGAATATGGATCATTCCTTATTTTATGCCGGTCATAACGGTTCCAACTTTCAGAACAATTACTATTTACCAGGTGTTTCAGTTTTGCTGCTTGGTGTGGGTCATATTCAAGCAACACATATCTTTTCTAATGAACTTACACTTTGTTTATATTTTCCTAGTAATAATACCTCATTCTGTAGCAAATCATATGTATTTCGTTTATGAATAAGTATGCATTGTTCCTATGCTATGCACCTGCTTGACACTTTATACATCATCCCGATCATACAATTTACAAACTAAAGCTTTGCATTCAACAAGCTCAAATTTAGGCTCCTATAAAAGTGTCGCCATCATCATCCAGCAGTGCATCAATGTCAATCAGATCTTCATCAAATTCGGCTGCTTCTTCCAGAGCCTTATCATACTTGGCCTGCCAACCAACAAAATTTAAATACAACAAAACAAAAACCAAACCAAACATATATATAAGCAAGTAACAAAGAAAATGTAAAATGTACCTTGCTTTGCTGCATATCGTTGACAACATTAAGCAATCTACGGTATTGATCTCTTGCCTCGGGATACTGAACCATAGACTTGACCCTTGCAAGGGCTTTTTGCAACCGTTGCTCGGTTTGTTTCCTGCCTTCTTTAAAGAAGTCGTCATCTTCCTCTTTTGATGGCCCAGCTTGCACATCTTCAGCAGTTGTTTCAGGCTTAAATCCTCTCAAACCATTTCCTCTACGCCTCCACCTCAATATAACTTTGTCCAATATACCAACTGACCATACTATCTTTTTATAGTTCTTCCTCACCTGGTGCCCTCTAACATGTGCCTACACAAATACAAGACGAGATGATTTATTTACGTAGGAAAACTAAATTTTAATAATCCAAACTATGACTCATTGGCGAACAATAATCCATGCTAACAATTTGACCAATGACACTCCCAACTACCGCTTTTGTTACCATGGGCGATCCTATTGGCATATTCTATCATAGATTTACACTCGATTTTACCAGTGCATTTCCCCATTTTGTTCACAATCATCATTCTTAGTGTAAATCGAGTGAAAGCAAATTGTAAATATGTGAAAACTATGCTATTGGGATTCCATTGGTTACAAAAGTGAACGTTGGGAGTGTTACTGGTAAAACTATAAGTATGGATTACCAATGGTCAATAGGTCATTTGGATTATTAGAAACCAATTTGCCAAAAAAAGGACTTTACCTGAATTTTGACAACTCTTTGTCTCATGTTGAGAAAATCTTTTCTACCTTTCCAGCTTCGGAACTTATTTTGTATTCGAACAGCAGCAGCTTGTACAGGCTCATCATGCTGACTAGTCCTAGTTGTCTTTAAAGCAAGGAGTGAGAGAGCACGTTCATCTGACAACCCAAATTCAGTACCACCATGGAGCTGCTTCTTTTGAAAGGATTGCACCCTAAAAACTTGATGGATTCTAGCAGCAGCTTGAGTCGCGTTACAAACAGCAGCTAACGAGTCCTTTAATGACAATCCTTCTTCTTGAGGATAACTCACTGGAGTTGGAGTCCTTTCAGTGACTGTTTGCACAGCTTTTGAATCAGAACCAAAAACATCACCACAGCCCTTGGCAGCACCAGCATCATCCTTATCCTTTAATCTAATAAGTTGAAGGTGGGCACTTATGGCAGCTTCAGCACAATAACCTGCAATTCCTTTATGTCCATTTCTGGAAGCTAAATCTGCAGGGGTTCTGCCTGTTGGATATTTTGGAGAAGGATCCGTTACTACTCCAGCTGATGCACCTTGTGAAATTAAAAACGCCACAGTATGCTCTCTGCAAAATCACTTAAATCTTAATTGCATATTCTCAGTAGAGATTCAGGCATTCAGCCCATTTGTTTTTGTTTTATCACATATAAATCAAATATCAAACAAACAGGACAAACTGAAAGTTGCCATGCATACAAGCTCCTTAATCTATTTATTCAAAAATTAAGATTTTTATTCTCATAGTATCATTTTTTAAATCATAACTAATTCACTGATTTGTCCAAAAAAGTATATAATATAGACAAATAAGTACTAGCAGGTCAGCCCAACCCAGCCTACCATAATATGACATGATTTAACCACATCCCTTGTTTACTTATTACCCATCCTCCCAAATGGCCCTTATAAACATATATTCGTAATCAAATAAAATGAAATGCATCAATCATTTAAATTGCAGTAAGTGGCCCAAAAAGTGTTCCGTTTCCCAACCCATTTTGACCCACGCATTCCATTTTTCAACCCAAACCCATTTGGCTTGTTGCAAAACCCACCACTTTTGCCATATCTAGAGCCTTATAGGATTCATGGAATGCTAGCAAACTGTGAAACTCAAAACAATAAATCAAATAAACCAGTCATTATACTAGCAACAAATGCATATTACACCAACTACTTTACCTGCCACAATATGCAGCCCAGTGGAGAGCGGTCCATCCATTAACATCACGGAAGTTAATACTAACACCTGCAGCAACTGTGGGTGGAATAACCCAATCATAACCAAGGGCACCTGCAAAATGCAAAACACCTTGCCCCCCTTCATCTAACACACTTGCACCTTTTCCACCTTCTGCCACCTTGTGAAGAAGCCATGAATAAAGCTTCTCTTTTAGTAGTTTCTCAAAAAGTTGATTCTGTGCTTTTCCTGAAAAAAACTCCTCTTCCGACTTTAACATTTGGTCCCACTTATCACCCTGAATTAATATACTGAGTTGACTTAACAGTTCAGGATTATTAACACTAGGAACAAAATTTGGAGATCCAAGTGACAATAATTTCACAAATCGATTAAGCATTTCACTGGAGTTTTCACTATCCATGTCTTGAGTACTATTATTATTATTCTTCTCGCTGGCTTGGAATTCAAACTCTCTAACTTCACTGCAAGCAAGCCTATTAGAACATGTGACATAAAAAGGCACTCTTCCAGGTTTGTGAACAGGTGCGTGACAACGGAGAACACCATCGGCTACCACCTCTGCAGGGACTTCCACTTCTCCAAACATACATGCCCATTCACAATGTTGCAATTCTTGTCGACTCCTTAAGAATCTGCCGGTTATTAAAACCTGCTCATAGTGTAAAAGAGAGATGATGAGACACTTAATCCCACCGACATTCTACTTTAATAAGTGTTCTTGATGCTTTTTTCCATTTCTTTTTACTAATCTAGTTATAAGTGTACAGACGTGCGTTTACGAAGTTATTGTTGCACCTATAAGAATGTGGATCAGTTAATCAAATACAAGTGTGGAAATTTTGCTACGAGTGGTTAATTTAGCTCATTTAACAAATACCTTAGAAAAGTTGGAAAAAGTTTATTTTTTTAGGTGTTAAACATCTTGAACCTTTCATTTGGAGAACAGAATTATCATTATTGGAATAATATAACTTCTAACTAAAAATTAAGTCACTAACTACTTATAAAACATTTAATAATTTAGAGAAATGTTTCAAGAAAAAGCAACCTGGCACCTAAAAATAGCCTGTTTTCTATCCCATACTCAGTTACTCAAATCTTCGGAAAGTTAAACAGCCTTACCTGATTAAGGTAATCTGATTGTTTTGACCATTAATAACTAGATATCATAATAGCCAAAACATCAAAACTGATTACTGTGAACACGGAAACAGTCGGTTTATCCACACATCCGTACACCCCAATGTATGCTGATAATCAGTCTCTCACAGTATAAAAAGCCAAATCTGAAACTGAATGAAAAAAAAAATAGATTGTACCTTGATTCCAGAACAGGCATATGCCCAGTTTGGAGAGAAGTCAATAATGCTAAAGAGCTGGTCCTGAGAGAGAGACGGGCTCAAAATATAACTGTCCATATGCACTTGTGGACTAATAATTGAATCCTCAACTCCATTCTCACTTTCAACAGCTTCCCAATATGTCCTAGAAGATGACTGGGTTTGTGATTCGTTTACATCTCCAAGTTCTTTGCTCATCCATCTGTCGAAGCTGTCAAGCTTCTTTAGACCTTCCTTCATAAGCCCTTCCAAAAGTGGTGGTTTCATAGAACCAAGTTTTTCATCTACAATAGGAATCGAATTACCCTCCAGGCTTGGTTTCTCACCATCTTCAACTTCCACAAGGTTTCCTTGTGCAAGAGACCCATGCTGCTGATCAATGGTCTGAAATGAATTGAAAAGTTCTGCATAACTACCGTCTTCATGAAACCTGGATAGTAGATTATTATATCCTCCATCAAGCTGCAAATTTTCATAAAAAATAAACTTGTTACACCCAAAAGAACATAGATAGCAGTTCATAGCACACACATATAATATTGGTACCTGAGACCCTGGATTTCCTCTTAACTCCTGCATTTTATCAAATCCATCTGCCCTCACCTGATACATGCTTGTGTCGTATGACTGTGTTGATAGATGGGTTGGCTGATAGCTAGCAGATTGACTTCCAGCACTGTAGCTTTCAAATGCATATGTCAGATCAATATCAAGTTTATTTCCATCTTTGTCCCCTTGCATGAGTGAAAAAAAACTCATATCGGGATGTGCTTGAAATTTTCCATCATAATCATCTGCAAGTGTGTTAATTTCATCAGCTTTAGAAATTCATGCAAGAGGAAAGGTTTCAAAAACTATGCCTCAAAGATTCTAAAAAAGAAATTACTTGAGGAATGAACCGGATAGTAAGGCATAGAGTGTGTATCATCTGTCCTTGCAGCAAGATTTGGTTGTGAGTTGAGGATAGAACTATATCTGGAACTAGATTGGTGAGAATAAGCTGCAACAAAAAAGTTAATTTCCAAATCAATCATACTATAAACTTTAAAATAACATAAGTAAAAAACATGAATAAAAAACCTCCTATAAATAGTTTCATTAAAACTGCTATTGTCCAAACAAACCCAATCCAGCCTGCCCTGTGTTAAACCCATACCGAAACATCAGATTTCTTACTCAGAAAATGTTTGGACCAGTTAACTGGCCCACCCTTTCTGCCACTTCTTTAAGAAATGAATAAAAAACATGAACACACCTGACTCGGCATCTTCATATTCTGAGGCTTGTGTGCTATTGTCGGTAGTTTGTGAAGCAACTGGATAGTTATATGTGTGAAACTTAGAAGACACAGAGCTATCGACCTCGGAAGTAGATATGTTCTCTTCACTTTCCAAAGAGTTGAGAGTAGCTTCTCTAACACGGTTTGTGGTTGTCCTATTTCCCTGATAGTTATACAAGACTGTTACTATAGTACAACAAATCACTAATAAATCATCTATGATATCTCTTATTAATTTAAAAAAATCAGTGATTTAATTATGCTATAATCCTCGTTTCACAATTAAGACACCTTCTTCACTTTCTCCCCTTGATGAGAAAACGAGGGATCAAATATCTAGTTCTAAATTCCATGCACAACCAATAATGTCAAAGCAAACAGAAATAGAACAAGCAATGTGTGTATGAGAAAGAGAATGAGAGAGATTCTTCTTTCAGCCAAGCTCACAGAAAATCATGTGTAAATCCGAGAACAAACAATAAGTGATATCAAAGCAACATACAACCTCCATCCCAAGAAACACAACTTTCAAGTTTCAACAAGACATGATTCAATGTAATTGGCAAAATATTATTTAATATCAAATGTGTCCTTCAGTAATGACAAAACAAAAAAATCGTGTAGGCCGAAATCTTAGGTTATCAATGTTTCGATATGATTATTAATATAAAAGGTAAATTTGGAGGGGGGGGGGGGGGTCTAGTATTACTTGAGACATCACAAAAACCAGATTTTTGCATTTAGTTTCAGATAAAGAAATAATGTAGGTTCTGGTTGAGAGAAATATCATGTAACTCTGTATAAATGACATTGTACCCAAAACCTCTGGTTGAGGGAAATATCATGTAACTTTATAAATGACATTGTACCCAAAGCATCTATAATACTATTAAAATGAATACGACATAATCAAAGAACCAAACAAAAAAAACACAAAAGATGAAAGATATACTAACCTTTACGTCACGGTAGTGAACTAAGACAATGTTTGATAGCTCCCTGCAAAAACAGTATACAAAGACATATATAAGAAGTGGTTGACAAGTCCAAATGAAAGCCACTTTTAAAATTTTCAAAAGTTTGGCTTTATTAAGACGATAAAAACTAGAAGTTGCCATTATAGAGAACTGAAAACAAACGTATAAGCATTATACATCTTGTATCTCCTCATACAACAATCTTAATGCTTATATAATTATATTTTCCCACACTTTGACTAATTTTGTTTTTAAATATCATACAGCTTTTAATCTTGATGCTTTTATTCGTTAGAAAACAGACAACCAAGTTGTAGTTTCTTCTATATAACAATTAACCCCTAACATGCTTCTCGTGATAAATATAATGAACTGAACTGCAGCAGCAATAATATTCCTAAGCACAATCATCAATTCATAGCAAGCAGTGACCAGTTAGTTAACAAAACTAGAGAGTACTCTTCACTTTCTTTTACAATGTCTTCACTTTCATCATTACTTTTGTATACATTGCTTCATTAAAGTAAAGTTCAAAACAGTTCCACCAACTATAACTTTTGTATCGATTTTAGAGTGCACATACTATGGTTGGAGAGACATTAAAGAAACACACACACTAGAGAGTAACTTCCACTCACTCTTCAAGCAACCAATAGCTACGCCTCTGAAAACTTTCATCGTCTTCTCCATGAGCATAGTAGCAGTGTAATACATCAACGCTTCCAGCCTATATGACATTGAATGAAATTTTAGAAATAATAAACTTTTCAGCGATCAAAAGAAGCGGACTAAAAAATCAAAAGAGTTTAAATGCTTTTTTAGCAGCACTGAAGAATATGACCACCAAACACTGAAATATGAAATAAACTTATCCCATAACACTGACTTTGAGCCTTTCATGAGCTTCTTTAACAGTTTTCCCATCTTTTTTCTTCCTCCAGTTATGTCCATCTTTTCTGAAATACCTTAATACCTTCCGGTCAAACAGAAAAAGCGAACCATCTGAAAAGAGACATGCACATCAGGTCATCATGTGTAAATCTACAAAATATAAGCATATAACTAAAAATAAGCCACAAACATTAGAAATCATACTTGGAGGCCTATTCCCAGGCTCTGTAGCAATCTGAAACTTTGTATAATTTTGAAGAATTTCACATATTTCTGCTGGTCGAAGCCAACGGTGCTGTGCTTCTGATAGTATTTGATCAATATCTACATTTAGACAAACTTTGGTCAAAGCAAAAAAATCAATTATGTCCCTCGTTTATGACTGAGACTCTGTTGATTTGAAGTCTAATGTTGTAAACAAGAACAGACTGCAATAAAATCCTTCAAGAACAATTATCGAGTGACTATTTAATATGCAGAAGATTCAATACAACACAATCGGAGTCACAGATTATCACAATTACTAACATCACAAAAGTTGTTGATGCATCAACTAACTGCATGCTTAATCTAACACTCCCTTAATACAGCAAAACAACTTGCTAACAAATAGGCAGACACAAACAAACATACACGATCATAACAAATCGAGAAAAAAATCCTAATCCAGGAAGAAAACGAATACAATCAGCAACATAAATCGCGATTACGAAACAAATTCACAATTCCTAACATCATACAAGTTATTAATGAATCAACTAACTGCATGCTTAATTTAACACTCCTTCAATACACACCAAACGAACTGGCTAACAAATATGCAAATTCATCTGCACGTGAGTGAAACATGAACAAATATACACGATCATAACAAAACGATAAAAACCTAATTGTAACATGAATCGAGATTATGAAAGTCAAACTGACCTAATTGAGCACCAAGAGCGTAACGGCGCCCCTCCGCCATGATCTCAACTGTAGATTGAAGTAAGTAAAATCAAAATTTAGGATATGATAGATTGGGAGGTTGTTGTAGTAGTTAGATGAAAGAAATGTTAAAGTGAAAGAAAGAATTGAGAAAAAGGTCAAATGGAAAATAGTATTAAAGTTAAATAGTGGAGGAACAGGAAGAGAAGAGGAAGGAGGTGGTGAGAAATGGAAGACAGCCAGATGTTGACTGCTTATTTGTTGGGTCAAATACTCAAATAACAAGTGTTTTTTACTTTTTTTTTTCTTCTAGTAAATTGAAGTTTTTTGGCTTACGTTTTAAATGTGTGATAAGTTTTAATTTTAATCTTTTCAGTTTCTTTTTTAATTCACGTTTAAATTGATGTTACTTATTTACATTTGTATATTACAAAAGAAGTAAACTCGTCTTTTATTCACTCCTTTAACGGTATAAATTCATGAAAAACCTAATATTAGTTTTCACCGTTACTTTCATTTCAAACACATTTACGTTATGACGTGTCATCGTTTAGACCTAATTATTATACATAAAACTCCTAAAATAACGTATAGATTGGAACGCACATGTTTGAATGTATATATTAATTGTTCATTTATAATATTTTAGAGCTACTATTATACATAAAACTCCTAATTTAACGTATAGATTTGAACGCAATTGTTTGAATATAGTTCATCTATAATATTTGCAGTATTTTTGGTGTATTGAAAAAAATCAAGAATTTGATATACTATGAAGCCACGTATCAAGCATGAACGTATAACATCTAAGCATGACTATGTTTCCACCCGCTAAAGAGTTCAAGTGAAGACAAAAATGAAATTCGCAGCTAGTGACTTATGCACGGGCATGCATATCATGTTAAGTTTTCGCATCATGAAATCCTCATCTTTGTCTTTAGATCTCAACCTTCGAATATTTGTTTCCGCATCTCAGTTTGTTGTCTTTGAAGCCACGGTTGACGTAAATGCGAGTTCCACGGCTTACACCCCTCACATTGTCTTCCCTATTTAACGATGGGTTCAACGACCTTTGACCATGTTGTTTTCTACTTGTTTTTTAAGCTAAAGATCGAAACGCAGCAGGCGCCAATGATAGTACCCGAGGGGCGGCTTTATGTATAACATATCCAGGCAATTGCCTAAGGCCACATTAAATATTAGGCCTCCAAGTTTCAAGATATTAGGTTTAATATTTCATTACATTTCAACAAATAAGAAATACAAATACACATTCCCAAGTGAGCCTCGCTTGACCAATGTCAAAGGCTATTATTAGTTTTTTTGACGGCGGTTATTACTGTCCCCGTCCCATTAGAAGTGTCTATATTTTCTTTTTTATTTGTCTCATTTCAAATGTCCACTTTTAAAATATATTGATCAATTTCTAAATATACCCTTAAAAACACAAAATTAAAATAAACAAATAATGTGATGGACCTACATAATATTTATTGACAAGTGATATTATTATCAAAATACAAGCAAATAGAGCAATCATTTAATGTGTTTAAAATTTTGTGTTTTTCAAAGTAAGACACTTACAATGATACGGAGGAAGTATTAGTTATTCGATGTTTCTTTTGGTCTAATTGTCATTTACTTGATTTTTGGCACCAAAAATTTCATAAATTAACTTTTGATTTATAAATTTTATTTATTTTATTTAGAGTAAACTGCAGTTTTGGTCACTGCATTTTGAAATTATTAACAGTTTCAGTCTCATCTTAACAGTTTTGGTCATTGTGTTTTTAATTTCTAACATAAATGATCCCGAACACTAACTTCATCCAATTTTCTGTTAAGTCTCCATCACATACGGCGTAACAATGTCATTTCTACCATTTTTTTAACATGCGACTGAATAAAATGTTAACCTACATGATGAACTAGAAAAAAACGAGAGAAATGACATTTTTACCCCTCAAATGCGGGGCACGTGTGAGAGACTTAATGGAAAACTGGATGAAGTTAGTGTTCAGGACCATTTCTGTTATAAATTAAAAACACAGGGACCAAAACTGTTAAGGTGAGACTGAAACTATTAATGATATCAAAACAAAGGGACCAAAACTGCAGTTTACTCCTTTATTTATTCTTAATTAATGGTTTGCTTGAGGCTAAATGTATACATCAACAAAGCCTATTATTAGATATACAATATTTATTCACGGTGAACTTGAGCCCTCATCACCTGTAAAAAAAATCATTGGTATTATTATGTTACACACCTTTAATCTGGTGCTTATGAAATACTAGTGCAATAGTTCACTACAAGATTTCATTTTCATTGAATTTGAAATATATGAAATAAGTTGTTGAAAAAGTAAAAGACATTTATTATAATTATTCTAAATGTACTAATTGAAGACAAAACTAGGCCCTAAATTATTTATTTCGCCTAAGACCTTAAAAATGGTTGAGCCGCCCTTGTACCCGACGGTGGACGGTGGTGTGATTATTTTCATATGTGTCGATCATCTAATCAGGATTCAAACACCGCTAGTAAAAAGTATCGAATGAAATTTATCCTCAAAACTAAAAAAAAGTAATTTAAAAGAATTAATCACCGACTTCATCATCACACTATCAAAATGCCTAAAATACTCGTGTAATTGTTTTAAAAAAAGGAACTTCGATAATCTTGGTTAGGTTTTTGTTTTTCAAACTCCCGCTCACTCTTCACCGCTCCATGTCTCTCGAATCGCGTTTCTGAAACACTATCGACACACGAAAATGGAGAACGGGAGCAGTGAAACAGTTGATGTAGGTTATCGACAAAGCGAGCTGAAGAGGTCGTTTAATCTCGCTCTGCACGCTCTTCTCACCACTTGCTCCAAAGAGGTAATCAATCAATCACCTTTTCTGTATGCATCCATCTGATACCGTGTTTTGTTTTTTGTGGATCAAATTGAACATTATAATACGCTTTTAGGTCAAACTCAATGCATCTTAATTCTTAAATTTAGCTTTGGTTCCTTGCTGGTGACTATGTTTAGTTTGATTTCAGATGTTACAAGTTCCAACAGTTTATTTTTGTGGTTGAAATTATATTTCTATTTTAGTTACTTAAGGAAGTGAATTGAAACCCTAAGTATGAGGAAGTTAATTTAGTAAAAAAAAGTGTGTGTGTGTGGGAGGGGGGGGGGGGAGGTAGATACACATGTGATGCTAATGAATTATGTGTTTGATGTTAAAAGAATAGAGATGTAGTCATTATAAGCTGAATGAGTACTGAAAGTGATTCATAAGAACCTAATTTGTGCGTAGGATGCTGGATATGGATCTTACAAAGCATTGCTGTTTTTTCACTTATGTTTAGGTGGCCTTTTTGTGTGAGGAAGATCATAGGGATTATAGAGTGTCATTAGTATTTTTTTTGTTTTGTTATGTTTTCATGATTTTGTATGTTTTGAAAATCAGGAACTTAAGAGATTATTATTTCTTGGGCCTCCATATATGGGCTGGGTTATCCATCATGATTCCCTTCACAACTTAACCTCTCTTCTTAGCCTTGACGTATCATCAAATCAACTCACCAAGACAGTACCTATATCATTGGGCAACCTTTGTAGTTTAAGAGACTTTGATTTGTCATTTAACAATTTTGATAATAACATATTATCATATCATCTTGAAAGCCTTTTAGAATGCAAATGACCTGCTTTGGAGTCATTATCCTTGTCCTTGAATGATATACATGGTATAATTCCTGATTCCATAGGACAATTATCTTTTCTAAGAACGTTAGATCTCGGTATAAATCAAGTTTCTTCCATATGGGCTGGATTATCCATCATAATTAAGTTTTGAGAAAGCATTCAAATAAAGTGAGTTACACAACAATGATGACATGCAAATAACACGTGATATTCGGCAAAGTTCTTATAAAACCTTGAATATGATATTTGGCTATGTATAAGCGTATTGTTTGTCTACACCCAAATTTAAGGTATTTTTTACGACATGTTTACATTGAAAAGAAATTCAACATAATGGACCTATGAATTAACAAGAGGGGGATAAGCTTCTTATCATCATTAACTTGTAAAAAAGCTGTCCATCTTCGCATTGGCAATTTCTTTTTGCTTTCTTAGCTTCATTCACTCAACATTTGCTCTTGTTTACTTTTTTTTACACATGAAGGAGTTCTGCAAAGCATTTCCAAGATTTACTCAGGCAGAGAAAGAGCGCCTACATCAGCTGTATATTAAGGTGCTATTCGGTTACCCCTTACACCCATTTGTGTTTTCCAAGTAAAAGTTTTAGGCTTTACTTTGTCTAGTACTATGTTTTACTGCATGCATAAGAAAATACAATGCTCATGCCACACATTACTTTCTTTTTGGGTTCTTTTCAATTGTTCATCCAACATTCAAATATTGCAATCAGATTTTTATTCTCTAAATATCACAGGTTATCGTGTCCTTGCATGAGAATATTGAGGTACATATTTTCTCCTACTTTTGCGCTAGCTTTATATCTGTCAAATGCTTATTACGTTCTTGCTATTTTATAATGAGTAATAATTTTTTGGTACAAAACATACACTGTTCAAAACATATACTATTTAGGGAAAATATTTCAAAAAACAATTATTTTTTGACAATTCGATGTCGCCATGATATATTGTTTTATAAGAAATGCTATTGAGTATGTGAATATTTCAAGGACAATAATGGTCTAGTTAGGCTACTGATTTATAGCTAGTCAATATATCAAAAGTGCTAGAAAATTAACGTGCTTGATACTTCAGAACAGTCACAAGCATAATCAGTTGTCATACTTTAGGACACTGGACATGTTGGTGCGAGGGTGTTCTTGCAAATATTTTAAAGTAGATACAAGTTTTGACAAGTTGTGAAGTCTCAAATTGAGCTCTAACATAGACACAAAACCTGAACTAAAACGCAGTTACATTAACATGAGAGCACTATTAATAAATCTTGAAAATTACATATCTCTAGGTTCCATGAACATATTTTACTCAACTAACCCCAATCACGAGAATGGCCCACTCTAATAAACTATAAACTCTATATAACACCCTTGAAGTGTAATAATCATGCAACTGTCATAAATTATAAACTCTACATAGCACCCTAGCCCCTAGGAATGTAATAAGTTTTAGTTTGTTATTAACCGAGACGACACACACATCAAAATGTAATTCAAGCAAATCGGATGGACGACCTAAATGGGTGTCGGTATCTGGAAAACTTTGTATGGGGCTATGGGCACAAAGAGAGCAATCATGCAGAAAATAACTAGTGTAGAGACAATTTCTAGTTGTAAGAAAGTATTTGGCTCGTATCATGTATGCTATGCGTTATGATGACTTCTAATGCTTTATATTTCATAGACATCTTTTCCTATAAGTATTTGACTTTTCGGTTGTATGCCTTGTATTGCCGTTTTACAGGATGAGTTTGAAGCTTTGTGTGAGGATACCAAGGTAATCTTTGATGAATACAACTTTTTTGCATTGTTAAGTTGAATTTGTTTGTGAATCATGTCTTTATGCCAATTCAGCACATCTTGCAAATGTATATCGGAAATAATTTTACGTTTTTCTCTTGCGGTAACCTATTTTATTTTTGCAATACATGGATGGCTATGAAAGGAAGTTGAAACAATCATAGTTTTGGAAAGTAAATCATGACATGAAACACTAAACTACATAAGCTACGTCTCTGTATTTCTGGATCGGGCATGGATAACTTTTTATATATAAACTTTATTGGTACATTACAGTCTGCATGTTGGCTTGTGGACTCGATGCACATAAAATGGATATATAATAAAATTACTAAAACTTAGAAAGTTGAAAGGCAACTTCTTAAAATTTTACTAGATTTTGACTGATTTTAAGTGGATAATATGTTCAGGTGATAAAGAACTTAAATGTGCTTTGTAATAATGAAATCTTTGATTCTTTGCTATATGGACAGTTGAAGTTAGTATATAGAAATCTTTGACGAATTTCAACATTCTTCCTGGATGGTTAGTGGTGTGTGTAACTAGGGGTGTAAACGAGCCGAGCCGAGCTTGAGCTCGGCTTGTTTCAGCTTAACCAGACTCGAGCTCGAGCTCGGCTCGTTTAAAGCTTTAATTTCAAAGCTCGAGCTCGAGCTCGTCACAAACTTCTCAAGCTCGAGCTCGACTCAGGCTCGGCTCGTTTGGTTTTTTATTATATTTTTAATTATTTATATTTAATTTTATATAAAATTTTAATTATTTATATATAATTTTAAATAAACTTTTAACTATATGTATTTTATATATAACAAAATAAATATTATATATTTTTAATCATAACTTATATATATTTTAACTATCAACAATATAATATATTTACAAAATAAATATAAAAAAACATATAATGGAAAAGCTCGATAAGGCTCGCGACTCGCGATTCGGCTCGAGCTCGATATGTAAAGCTTGAGCTCGGGCTCAATAACTTAATGAGCTTTTTTTAAAAGCTCGGGCTCGAGCTCAAGCTCGAAAAAGCTCGGCTCGGTCGAGCTTTTTATCGATCCGATCTCGAGTAGCTCACAAGTAGCTCGACTCGTTTACACCCCTTTGTGTTACCCATTACTCTGAATGTCCATCCGTGGTTTGACAAATGAGGCATTAGTTGTGGCCAATAGTAATGCTCCTTGATCAAAGCAAGAGTCTATTATTACTGTAATGTCTAAGATTACCTGATGTATATAATGAATTTTGTATTCAACTGTATATATCAAATACTTTTAAGTATTGTAACTAATAATGTTAGTCATTCACCGCTAGATGTGTGAGGGTGGGATAAAGCTACCAATTAGTGAAAAAGGCAAATTATTAGTCTTGTACAATAGAAAAGAACTTTCTGATGTGGGTTGCGTGCTATTGTCAAGACATGCTACTAATCTTCTAAGATACAAACACAAATGATTATTTCATTTCATTTCATTTCATATTGGCACTGAGCTATATTTTCATTAATGCAGGTGGGAGACATTCTTGGTACCATAGAGGAACTTGTGGAAGAACAAACCCTGGATCCTCTTTATCCAGATAAGTATGCATCTTGTTTTTTGATAATAGCAGCTCTTTAGTTTTAATATAACTTCAAATTTAAGGGCATTACCGGAATTCAAATTCAAAGCATGATGCATGCATATGTTGAGGAATGACACACACTATAGGGCAGGCAACCTAATGGTACAAAGGTGTAGCTTCCACGTGGTGAGGGTTTGAGTCCAATTGTGGGCAAAATGGTTTAGATGTACGAGTAATTTTGGTGGGTGGGTGTGTTTGCTATATATTTCAAACAAGAAGCTGAAGAAACTTCAAGTTCCAATATGCTAATTTTCATGCATGGATATTCTTTATGCATATGAACCCCATCTTTCTTTCAGATGTCACATATAAGATTTTGCAACACATACAAGCTAACTAATAACTTGGTTTGACAATGTGGACCAGCATCTTATTTTATAGTGTTATTTTATAACATATAGCATTCCTGTTATGTAGTTCAAGTATTTGGTACATTGCAGAACAGGCGTCAAAATGAAAGTTTGAATATCATTGCACCATATTTAAGGCTGGTAATTTGTGACATTATATGTTTTTCAGGACAAACTTGAATGACGTTGCACAAGTCTTGCTCACTTTAAAGAAGAATGAGATCCAGAATCTTACAACTATGCTTGAAAAGGTGTTGTTCACTTGTTTGTTCCACATTCACTTAAAATTAATATATAGATAACATGTATATGCCCATTTAAATATTTGTGCATGTGTATGTATTATTAAATAAATACATTATAAATCAAATTTAAAGTTTTACTTGAATAAGAAGTGCTCATAACATAAGTAATTGAAAACTTAAGTTATTTCTGGTACACTTAAATGTGTAAACTAAAATAGATGAACATTGAACATGATATGTATATATAGCAGGCGTACATATGCACGGATAGATGATTTAGGTCCTTATTTAGGATAACCACCAATGGGCCTTTGGCCTAGTGGTATCTGAGTGTTTGGAAAAGGTGTGAGGTTAAGTTGGGGAGGTTAAGGATTCAAGTCTGTAGATTTTTGAGCTGGATGTAGTGGGTGTGTGAATTGCCGTTAAAAATATATATATAAAAAGCTTAAAGATTGCCGAATTTAATTGCCGCAATGTTTTTATGGTATTATAACTAGTGAGCCTCTTGAATTTAAACAAAATGTTGGCCTAAACCTTTTACCAAATCTGTGTCCATTTTGAGTTCTTTAAAATACAGAACAAGCTTAAAAAGTCAAATGTAGCCTTTTTGCATGTGAGTTACATATCAAGGTTGAAAGCCTTCATACCGTGTTGGCTTCTCATCTGATATGTGGTTGCTTAAGATGAGTTTTTGTCATTCTACTGTATTTATACAAGTTTATTGATAACTGATGACTAGGTAATGACCTGTTTTTGATGTGAAATGTGTTTCCAGTCAGAAGCACAGAACAAAGTATTGAGAAGCCGTGTTGAACTCTTACAGAAGGAAATACAAGATTCCTCAGGTGCATCAAATGCCGTTGAGAAGGTAATTTTTTTTTGTCTTGCATAAAGACACTGAATTAGTTTCTCTTCCATTAAGGTGGGCATAGGCTAGTTGGGTAACAGGTCAAAACGGTTTCGGGCCAACTCGAAACACCTTTTTGTTCATTTGCCAATCATAGTTTTTAAATAGAATAGCCTTTCAAGGACTCTCAAGATGTTTGGCCTGTATTGTTTTACACTTTTACTTGACCATTTGAGATAAAACAACCCCAACCAGTTGAGTAATTTATATAAATGAGTCAAAAGCGCTTTATGTACCAATGACATGCTGATGATATTCATTTTTCTGTGTCTAACTTCAGGCAAAGACAGGAATGTTGAATGATTAAACATCAGTACATGCACCATATTTGTAACACTGTAAACATGTTTGTGATTCTATATTTAGCAGACCGTAAACATGTTTGTGATTCTATATTTAGCAGACCGACTTGTCTGCTATGATTTTTTCTTTCTTTCTCAATGTTGTGTATTGTTTGACTCAATCCCATCAGTTATATTAAATTATAGACTTTCTACTCTTGCTATTTCACTCCCATTTTTTTTATTATAGAATGTTGTTTCGTTTCTATAATCAATTATACTTTTGTTATCGACATTACTTGCAGTGGCATAAAATCCAATCTTATTGATCCTGTTTTTTTATACCAAATCCTTTTTATATATTATTAATAATCCATACATTATGCAAACAACTACTAAGATAAACTTTAGTATATTTATTAAAAACATCCATAACAAATTAACAATGCGATGATAGATTCACTCAAGCTATGAGATGCTTCCCATCTCAAATCATTATATCATTAAAGATAATTTCATATAAAAATAACTAGAATAGGGCAAGACAAAGAATGATATTTGGATACTAAAAAGATAATGGAATAAAAATAAGAAATGAAACAAAGGCAAGACATCATCACAAACAAACATGTTCACTAGCTATTGATTTTGATGCTCAAATTTATAAGCAAAAGTTCATTACAAGAAGCATACCATTTCTTTATATAAAAAAGGAAAAAAAGTGGTGATCCTTACTCTGATTCTACCTTGAGGACTATCTTCATTAGTTCATAAACAAAGTAACTTATTGCTGCAGAAGGTAGCACCTGAGTAACCACAAAACACACTGATTATTAAATATTTAATTTGTCAATCAATAGAACATAATAAATACTTCAAACAACATCCCAATTAGTTGCAGGTGATTCAATCTCACATTTTAAATAATTAGATAAAAGATGAAACTGAGTCATATAAACAATCATATTTGCAAACTAGCTATTGCACGCATGCTCTTTTTCTGCATATTTGTAATTATGTTCTAACCATATACTCCGTATAACACATCAATTATTTCAATTATCGTTAGCAGGTCCACACAAGCTGATCTGACTCGTTTTGACCCAGACTAAAAAGTTACTCTTTTTGACCCATTACTCAATGCAGCCCAAAGAAAAAGCCGAGAAACATTTGAAATTGTATTTTTCAAGGTCACATGTAGGTTAGGTACCTGCAATAGACTTGGAGTCAGTCCTGCATACAAGGCGGGAATGCCACCTTGTTCAACTATCTTAACGAAAGTGGCAGCCGCACTCATTTTTGTAGCACGAACTTGCAACTGAAGTTGTCTTCTAACAACTTCAAATGGATATGTAGCAGCTTCAGCACAACATCCAGCAATCGCCCCATATATTAATGTTCTAACAGTACCTAATTCCATTTGCTCCAAAGCATTTAAATTTTCTCCCCCTTCCTTCATATGTTGAAGTCTTTTTCTTCCTTTCGGTGAATGCAAATAAGCTGATTTTAATATGTCATATATTCCATAAAATACTGCACCTGAAGGTGCCATGCTTATGATTGACGGCACTAAGCCTTTGTATAACGAAAAAAATCCTTCGGTTTGGATCATGTGACGGAAAGCACCAATTACACCTCCCAAAGCTTCTCCTCCAGGTGCCACCATTTTTGTTCGTATCTGTGAGATCATTCAAATAGAAAACAAGTTCACAATGAAAGTAAATATTGTTCAAAAGAATATTAAATTAACCATAAGAGTAAACTGCAGTTTTGGTCTCTGTGTTTTGATATTATTAACAATTTCAGTCTCACCTTAACAGTTTTGGTCCCTATTTTTTTATTTTCTAACAGAAATGGTCCTAAACACTAACTTCATCTAATTTTCCGTTAAGTCTCCCTCACACACAGAGTAAAAACGTCATTTCTCCTACTCTTTTTGACATGCGGCTGAATAAAAATGTTAACTTACATGACGACCTAGATAAAAGAGGGGGAGAAATGACATTTTTACCCCTCAGATGTGGGTTGCGTGTGAGAGATTTAACGAAAAATTAGATGAAGTTAGTGTTTGGGACTAATTCTGTTAGAAAATAAAAACACAGGGACCAAAATTGTTAAGATGGGACTAAAACTGTGAATGGTATCAAAACACAGGGACCAAAACTGCAGTTTACTCTAACCATAAATAAATAAATGGTATGAAATTGGCACAAACAAAAGTTAACAGACATACAGTGTCCATGGGTATGCAGAGTATAGTAGCCGTAATTCCTGCAGCGGCACCAGCAATGAATCTTTCAAAGTTAGTTGTTTCCTGATTTCCAGTTAGCTTAAGCAGTTGACTTCGGTATTTATCATAAGCATAAAAGTTAATGGCCTTAAATGGGGCCGTTCTAAGAATATTCACAAAATTTCCTTTCCAAAACCCTTTAATCCCTTGAGTCGCTGCGATTGTTTGGATTAGCTCAACAAGATGTTTCTGTTCTCCACGAACCATATATTCCAGCTTCAGTCTCTCAAGTGGTGCCACAAAAGTTCTGATACATAAACACAAGTCATATAAGGTGTTAACCTTTTTTTCAATTTCTCTACTTCCACTACACAGAACCATTAATAACTCAAAGAAGTTAAATAGCAATAAGTGAACAATATCTTGGGAGCATTATCTGCAGTATCTATTTTTTTTCTTCACACCCGAATATTATTGAAGCTACAACTAAGAGTTATGTGGGATCAGTTAGGTTTTGTTTGGTAAAGTTTTGCTTGCTCTTTCTGCATTTGAGTACAAAAAAAGAAGTGAAAAATGAAAAGAAAAGGGTGTTCGACACACGTTGACGTTTACCAAAAAACCAAAACTTACCACAGATCTTAAATGGGAAACTTGCTTGTGATATTTCACAGCCTACAAACAGGAAAAAGAACACATGGCTTTTTAACTTTAACAAGGCGGAGCATCCAAACGTGCTACGGCACCTTTTGTATTTGCCTTATATTCATAAAACGAAACAGTCTTGTCAAATCTGTTTGGTCACCAAAATTATCACAACTCCATTTTTTTAACAACAATTTCTACCTTTTTATAACAAATACACCAAAACTTACACCCTGGATTTGAACCCCAACTTTTTGGTTGTGAAACAGACCACTTAACATAAAGGATGGTATTAAAGGAACAATTTTTTTTACTTTTAAAGGCCAAAACCTATTAAACCCGTACGATTTATTTATCGAATGGTTATGTTACAATATATATATATCACAATCAACCCCAGAAACCAAACTCGCCCGTTCGCTCATACAAATTAACCCTGGCTAGTCCAGTCTGATCCTATTAATAATCTAAACAAATGCATGTAAAATTTCCCAAATCAAATTGCAACAAACACAAACAACAATTGATGACAGGAGTAAAAAAATGACCTTGATACCATTGCAGCAACAGCTCCAGCCCAAAGATGTTTAGTAACATTCAAAGCACCCCCTTGCACTTTCACTTTCTTTTCATCTTCAATCTCAAAACTTTTATCATCTTCTTTTTCATTTTCCCCAACAACAAACCCTTGATCCGAATCTTTCACCGAAAACGTCACCGACATAAACCCACCTCCGCCGCGTCTCCGGCGACGCTTCAAACAACAACAAACCCCACTTTTGTTCTGCATCGAAACAAATGAAACTACAGAAGAAGAAACACTAGTACTTGATTCAAGAAACAACCCACCGGTTATAAAATCGTTGGTAGATGCAAGTTGTGATCCCGTTGATGTTTTCATCCATAGCTCTAATCCTTTCATTGTGTAGAAAAGAAAAGAAAAGAAATGAAATGTGTTTAGTGATTTGGGAATGAAATTGAAATGGGTGTGGGTTTCATGATGAAGGTAGATCGGAATAAAAGAAAGAATGTGCTGCTTGATTTGATTCGGACATAGTTTTTGCCAACACTCACTTTGAAGGCTCCGTCTGTATGTAATACGTTTATGTTGTTGTTTGGTGAATTGTTGTTGTTTATGGTATCGGTATGGGTCAAGTTGGTTTAAATCTTCTTGTCGTTGTTGGTGTGAGATTTTTTTATAAAAAAAAACTGAAAATCCAAGGAGATTTTTTTATATATTATATGAATGTTTTAACGGTAAAAGAGACCGATATATATTAATAAGAGAAAAATAGCTAGAAGGTAGTACGACTGTACGAGCTCAAATCTAATAGAACACATATATCTTATCATAGGATATAAGACGATCCTTCAGCTTCCGAGAAGCTCGTCTATCTCTGTGAAATTAAAGACAAGAAGTTGACGCCAAAAAGGCAAAAAAGTATTGCTTCTAGTACTTTCTCTGTCAATTGGCGTTGTAGACATGCATGGTACATAGACCTGGAAAACTTGTGAGGGGCATATGGAGTGAATCTGCGTCCCTCTTTTTTTTTTATCAAGAAGTATTTTACCAACAACGAAGGTTCACTTTTGATTTTGCTTCTAGTTGATTTTGTAACCGTGTTGAATTTCAAAAATATATCATTGAAGTATAACCAAAATGAAACTTAAAATATAATCAAATAAGAAGATCGTCAACATTAATACATAAAACAACTGTTAAGACACGAACACGAAACCTGTATGCATGTACACGACACTATAACTTATCGTGAACACGAACCTGTTTATAACAGGTATAGTGGTATACACGATAAGAGTTGTTTGAAAACACATATTCACGAGCCTGTTTAGTGAAACAAAACTCATCGAAAGTTCACAAAGGTCTTAAATAAAATATAAATGCATAATCCTTAACAAATTTATTATAGAGAGATACTTATTATAGTCTATAGGTTTTAATCATTACTTTCAACACATTTGAACCAAGATTTTGATCTATCATTATTATAGTCAGATACAAATAATCATGATTCTTGCTAGCTACAAGGTGAAACATGAACAAATGCATACCGTTTACACATGTTCTGAACAAGTAGAAGAATGAATTGATTGACAGTTGCAACCTTCGATTATTGGTGACAGATTGAGCGATGAACTGGTTTGAAGAGAATTGACGTACGAGACTAGCGATTAAGTTTTTTTTTGGGAAATTGGAAGTCGATGAATGCTTTAGACGGGGATCTACATATTAGGGAAAATAATATATTTTTAATTTTAAATATTACCAGGTATTAACATGTACTAACAGGTGAACATGTATATACATGTTTAAACACGACAGTTAATAGGTAGATTCATGTCTATTTGTTTAGTACACAATACATAATAAGACCATACATGATACCCATTGAGATCATGTAGGTTCGTGTGCTAAATTGCCAACCCTATAATCATACGTTTATACATAATACATGCAATTTAAAAAGCTTAATTTAGAAAAACACTATAACAAAACAAAAACAATAACACCATGAATGAATCAATCTGAAACACCATGGAGCATCTTAGATTTAAACTTTCAAAACCTCTATTGCAACCTTGAATTGTTAAATGTGAGTTGATGTGTCGGACACCATAAACTGCAAGTTCATGAGCAACACTACTTAAACATCATCAACTGTTGCGAAAACAATGTAACAAAAAAGATGTTCGAATATGATTATTAAGGTTGTCATGGCTGCAATAGAGGTTGCAAGTGAATGCTTCGTCCTCTGACCATGCGACACCAAGCTACGCATATTGACTTCAGTAATCACGGCCTCAAATTCACCTCCAAATATTCACATAAATTGCATATTAGATGGCTATATATGTTCTATCACGTGTTCATGTCTTTTTTTTGTATAAATATCTAAGTGGTGCAAGTTTCATCACATAGCCCTAATGTGAAATGTGAAAATTCGAATTATGTAAATTGCATACTAGATGGTTGTATAAGTTCTATCACATAGTAATGTCTTGTTTTGTATAAAATCTTAAACTTTTGATACTTTGATAGCAACACACGTCTATGTACGTTTAACTACGAGATAGTTGTGCCATTGTTATAAGTAGAATGGTTTGGATACTAAACCACATCACTATGAACAATATAGGTTTTGTACACGATGCTCGTCATTATGTCTAGATCACATAGCCATGTAAGGAACACGATTCACATGTTAATGTATATGCATAATTGGGCTCTGGTAAGGCCCAACACAACTCTTGCATACCGTACACATATATGAAGGCTCATTAGGGTTTACTTCCAAGCTGTCTATAAATAGAAGGCTCCTCCTTCAAAACTAAGGTCACGATACAATCTCTCTTTCTACTTTCTCTCAACACTCATACACACACATGATTATTCTGATTTATATGAATACTCAATTAACTTAATATGCAACAAACACACACATGCACCTCATACAATTTAACCAACAGATCGACGATCAATTTATATTATATTTGAACGAACCTGATTTGTTTAGCAGACGATTGATTTAGGGTTGACAGAAACGACGATTAGAGATGGTTGATGTCTATTTAAGCTTTTGTGTTTATGTATTGCCTGCGCTGGGCTGGGCTTGGCATAAGGACTTAAGACTAAACCGCATTTTGGTTTTGTGTTTTGATACATTTAAGGTTGGTTTAACTTAGAGAAATTGGTGTAATTTTGTTTTGTAATTGTCTATACGTCTCTACCCTAATTGTATTTCACTATTTCCCTAGCCTCGGGCTAGTGTAGAGATGCACAAATTGGTTATTCTAAAAAATCAGTTCCGGTTTCAAAGTATTATTGGTTTCGAAAAAGCAGAAGAAACCTGTTCATGTTCTTGGTTGAAAAAGCGTACCCTATGTTCTGGTTCTGGTTTTATGTGCACCTCTAGGTAGGGGTGCACAAACCGATTACAAGCCAAAGGGTCCAGTCGAGTCTGGTTCCAACCAAAAATATGAAAAAAAAATTAATAATACGTCCAACACATTAACTATGAAAAAAATCACCGTCGAAAATCATTTTATATTTTACCATAAGAAGTGGAACCAGACCGGAATGTCTTCCACCTCAACACGGTCAAAACTCGGACCCGACCCTACCCGAAACCGAAGAAAACCTAGTTAACCCAGTCAAAACCTGGTTAAATACCCGATCATACCCGGAACCGGGCCCGACTCTACCCGGTTCTTGGCTTTGTTGACCAAAACCGGACCCAATTCCTTCTTGGAACCGGTTCTTAAAAAAAGCCAGTTTGTGCTCCTCTAGTTGTATCCTCTTAAACGCAAGTCGGATTCCCTTGTCACATTGAGTTACATTCCAAAAACTTGTTGAAAACTATTTCAAACAAGCATTATTTCCTGACATTGAATAAAATTCCAGTTCAGAAAAAAAATGTGAAAGATCAATAGCACCATAGCAGTTTACTTCTCAGTTCATAGCAGTTGTTGGTTGTTTCAATTTGAGATGACTTCATCTTACGCTTCCTGATGCGCCTACTCTTGCGGCTTGATTCACCATTGGGCTCCTCCTACACAAAAAGATACATATAAAAATAAACTGCATTTATAAAAAGAAATCAAGGTAAAATTTGAATTATGTAAAACAAATGCCATGCGCCAATAAAAGTATACAAATGAAACTCACGTGAAAGAGATCTGCAGCATGGGAAGACCCTACAAGATGACCAAACACACGAGTGTTAACCATTATATATGTAAGGAGTTTTCTTCAATACCATAGGTATAAGGTTTCAATAATAAACTGCATTAATTATTCTGAAATTATCATATGATGTTTTATGTACTAACCAGAAGACTGACCCCCAGATGATTTTAGCATGTTGCTCCTATCTGTTGTTGCTGCTGCTGCTTTGGATGAACGACCCTAAGATATATACGGATTTAAATTGCAAAAACTAAAACTCCAACATTAATTAAGACAAATAGAATCCTACTTATAACTCTTTCACTGAGTAAATGATATCAGTGGATCAACTCAGCATAATGTTTACTTTGATTATCCGTGGGCATATTAAGTAACTATATTATTTACTTAATGGAATATTATATAAACATTTTTAGTGTTCAGAGAAGGCAAATATATATGATGTTAAAAAGTGCAGCAGCCAAGTTCTCATCAATACATTTTTGTGATTCAATGAACACGACACCAAAATAAGAAGAAATAATATTATATTATTATGTATTTGTTTCCCATTTATGATATTAAACATGCAAACAACTTCATCATTAGAATGTTGGATATAACCAAAATAATTAAAGTACTACAATTTAATGAATATAAGAATGCAAAAGTCGAGCCACGATAACTATATATTATCTGATAAGTTAAAATGTCCATATACCTGAAGAATTGGTTTCTAAATATGCAAAAGAAAACAAGGCCAATTTGATTTCAAAAATGAATGTTTTATATAGGCATTGATAAGGTAGAGGACATACATGACTTTGAAGTTTCATCACGTATAAATTCATATTAAAATATACTAATAAAATGAGAATAAAGACTTCTTGCCTCATCTCTGTTTGATACCCGCTGTTCCAGCAGCCTCAGATGGCTAGCTTTCACTTTCATAGGTACAAAACTATGCCACCCTTTGATGCGAACAACACGGGTTCACCGCTATCCTAAAAACACAAATAAACATAATTTAACAGGCATAGATGAAACAAAAACAAGAAAAATTGTATACCTTTGTATTATGCTCGTGCTGCCCAATATAGATGGTTTAGTAGTGATGTGCTCACAGAATCTTTCAAACTTCAACGAATATTCTTCCACAAGCTTCCAGTACTCTTCATTTACCTTATACTTGTCATAACATTCTTCCCACTTCTGGGGAGCCAAACTGCCCCATTCCTCAGGGTCTTGTTCAATCCATTTGTCAGAGTTTTTCAGCCATTCCTCGGCAGTTTCAACAGCTTTATTCATATTCTCACGGATGCTAGCTAAAACAGGCCTTAACAAAAAGAAAAAAAAAACAAGAATTAAGTTTATAAATTTGCAAAAAGTATTAAAAAAAAGAAACTTTTCTTACCATGGTGCACACAGGTGGAGGTCATCCACCCCAAAAAGCTTACAGATTTCAGCATGTTGATGTAGTGGGTCTTGGACCTTTGAAAAGAGGTATCTGATGTAGGAACTGTCGCATACGACCCAAAGGGAAGATTTTATATTGAGATATTCCTTGTACAAATCCACCCTTCTTTTTAATACTTCTTCTTTTGCAGACATAGCCTATACAATATAGATTCCAATGAGTATTGGATAAACTAGTTATTTATTAAAAATATCGGACAAGCAATGTTTCAGGTCAAATCAACGCATGTTAACCCCCACAAAAGTTAGTTTTGAAAATTTTCAGCGATTTATCAATTTGCTTATAGCATAGTTTATCACTTTATCCAATCAGCTGTGGTTCTGAACAATATGGCTATCAACTATACATGATTTGGCTGTTTCGGGCTGGCATGGTATCTCTTACTACACCTAGTCTTTCAAGTTTAATAAAAATCCATAGTCATCAAATAAAATAAACCTCAAACATCAATCAAGAACAAGTACAAACGAATCTGGAAGTGAGGTCCTATTTGTAATAAAAATTATATATTGGATCTATTTTGAAACAGACCTAATAGAGGGGTCTGGAAGCATACTACTGTATTTTTTAAGTAGTCAAAGCTCCCAATGGGTCAGAATGACAATCATCAAGAACAAGTACAAACAGTCTTAGGTCAAGGGAGCAGATCAGGGTCTTGTACTCTTGTTGAAAAGCCAACACTTGATTTCTTTGAACTTTAATAAAATACCAAGAAATTAAACAAACTACTAACATATGTTCTTTACCAATAAAAGCACAGACTATTGCACCATATAAGAACAGCTGATTTGAATAAACCGATCACTATCGTCTACGATCAAGCAACGAACAAACAGTAGAAAAGGCAGATTTTTAACATCTGAAATTTATTTCACATGCCACAAGAAGGTATAAGCTGAGGAAATTATAACAACCTCTAGTACAATGGTTATGACATAGTCAAATTACAACAAAACGTTGCCAAGTACTGAGATAACCACACATTATGCATGCTACTTGTAAACTAGCTTCGCCATCCAGAATGTTGAAGTTTAAGACAGTTAATTCTGTTTAGTCCCTAAATGCAAAACAACAGTGTTACAGTTACTTGTACCACATTTACTTTAACTTGTGCGGTGTAATCCTATAGCAAACCGTTTTATTGAAACAAATATAGATTTTACCTTAAGTTTCCAGTTTTCTTTTGTTCATTCTCTCATTCCTATTTCAGTTTGTAAGAGCTCAGACTTTATTTCATGTTAGATCAAAACTATTTCAAAATTTCAATTCCCTGATGCAAATCACTAGATCGATTATGTGTATGTCAAAAATGTTTATTGTGATATCAAATCACGTCAACCGGTTTCTATATATCATATTGCTGTAAGAAACGAATAAGTTTAAGCTCAGAATTACATATTTCTCTGACTAATAATACAATGTCCGGTTCTGATTGTTAATCAATATTCCAGATCTAAATTGGCTGACACTACATAAAGAATACATTCAAGCTAAAAATCTATCTCCCTTACAATACACAGATCAGAATTAAAGTAGCATCCAATGAATCAATAGACAACTTTAGATCACTTAATTTCCAGCTTCCTTTCAAGCAGAAGTCATAAATTACTTGTGTCAGTCAGCTTCAAACTATATCCATACCACTAACTAGAGCTGATCCTCTCAAACAGACTTTTCAAATTCTCTTACGGAGGAAACAACAATGAACCTAATCACTGAAACTACAATGAAGATGCTGTGAATCGTAAAAGCACCATACATAAACACAAAATACTGAAATTCGGCTTACACAAAGCAGATAAAACAGAAATAGTGAATCAAACATCGATCAACATAACTTATGAGAAACAGCCACGTATTGCTACTTCAAATTGAAAATACGAGTTGCATTTCAGTAACTAGATTCAAATTTTAATTAGTTTCACGCATCATAAACAACATGCTGAATTTCAGCTTAAAATCAAACATCGATCAACAGGAACGTAACAAATCGATGCATATTGAAATAGTAGAAACAGGTGAGATAGTACCTGAGAGTTCGAGAGGAAGAAGAAGACGACGATAATCAGATTGCAGCGAAGAAGACGATCGCCATTGAAATGCTTTGATTTTGAAATTTTGGCGCTGCGATACTCGTCGTTGAGATTATTTAAGACTGACCGGTATTGACCCCTATTTATATGCATTTGTGCATAAACTGACCAGTACAATTTTTCATCTTTTTACTATAATAACAATAACTCAATAACATGCTTTGATTTCAACCTTGGTGTGGTGTATTTTATTCTTTTCTCTTCTATTAATTTGAGGAGGTGACCTTTCATCGGTTATGACTTCGGTTTTTAAAAGGGGTGATAAAACTTTTGAGGAATTTAGGGGGTGTCTGGTTACTTTTTAATATTTAAGTGCTAATTCAGTAAGAGATCTGAGCCATTAAGTGTTAAATTATTAAGAGATCTAGTATATTGTTTAACTATTCAAAGGCAAATATCTGACCAATTTAGATAAGAGGTGTTAACCATTCAGACTCTATAATGCTTAACCGTTCAAAGTCTGAACTATTCAGAGACAAATGCATGTCTGATGTCTGAATCATTCAGACATCTATTCGTGAAACAAATAGTTTGAACCGTTAAAAGGCTGAAACAAACAGTACTTTAGTATCAACTAACAAGAGGGGGCCGGGTTGAAAACCATAGTCAAGTGAAATTAACTTTAGAAGTGATGTATAAAATGGTCATGCACCCGCAAAACCGTCTCTTTTAGGTGTTGCTAAACAAGTACGTATTTATACAGTTCTCATAACGAAACTAAAAGCATACATGGAGCATATATGCTTCATCCGCTGGATATGCTCTATTTAAGATGAAACGTATAACAAATATCAAATTTTTAGCTATAGAGGAAGTGATAAGTTACTCCCCTCTTACAAATACAAGTAATATGACTCCCATATATATATATACTAGTTTAGTGCCCGCGCTACGCTCGGGAAAACAATTCAAGTGATGCTTTTAAGGATGTTCATGAATGTTTCATTCAGTTTTGAGACAAAATCATGGTAAAACGGAACACATGATATATTTTTAAAAATTAGATTTTAGTATAACAATATTATACTCAAATTAAAGAGAATAAAATGCTTAGTTTTATGGTGTAGTTTTTTTAAAAAAAAATCATATAAAAATGTTATGTATATTTATAAAATACTAAGGTTTTTAATGGTATTTTATTATTAACTTTATCCATAAGTTTCATTCTTAAACCCTATCAAATATAAACAGACTCACATACACCCCTTGTAGTAAGGGTTAAAAATATAAATACTCTTAAATTTTTTAGAATTCTCCAAAATATTAGGGGACCAAAATTGTAATTAGTTTTATTATAATAAATATTATATACATATTTTAAATAAAAAACATTATTGTGAGATAATCTCTCAAATATTGCCACATAAGCTAAAAACTATGAAAAAATGACACATAAGCTTTTTTGTTTTGCTATATTATATAAGGATATATATATTCTCCAAAATATCACCTTGTAAACCTTATCTAAGCCCTTTATTACACTGTTTCCGGTTCTAATGGTGTGTGCCACGATGATCATTCGAGGTTTGCATTTGTTTCATCATCAAGCGTACATTAATTATTTAAGCACTACACTCCCCGGCCTTAATTTATTCTCCCCGATACACATTTTGTATATATTCTAAACATTTTGGAGTTGACTAGCTAGCATGTTGTCAAGCTAGGTATTTCAAACTTAATCAAATGGATGCCAAGTTAACCAAGACCCTATGGGCGAAGGTGAGTGACTGATCTACACTTGCACACTAAGACAAGCCCTCGTCTTCATACGAAAGGCTTTTTATGCTTACAAGAAGACCTCTTCCTCCTCATATATCTTCATCTTCCTTTTTTCTTTTCTTGCTCTTAGTAATCTCTTCCTTCCCTTGATGTTTTTGTGCCTTGCATGAATAGACAAACATGAAAATTAGGACGGGCAAAAACATGTGTGTGTGTGTGCGCGTGTGTTAAAAGAGAAGACATTTAGATGGAACGAAGCCTCTTTTGTACCTCATCATTGGTAACATGGAGATGGGGGGATACAAGGCTCTTGACAAATATACTAGCACGAAAATCGCTCTCAACACTGGGCATACGTTCACCATCATTAACACTGCACGTATAAAACATTCCTTGAATCAATTTATTACGAGTCGATCGTCGAAGACAGTTTTTAGTGATGCAGTGTACAACATCATGCTTGTTCTTATAAAGATCATTATCACATCGTTCCCACTTATTGTTTTTCATTACCCATTTCTTGCTAGAAAAAGTGCTACAGTCCAAAAAAATGCATAGACGTTCCTCTATAACCCCCAGTTTGTAATCATATGCGGCATCACATTCATATTCTTCATCTACAGGTTGCGGGATTTCTTTAAATTCATGTGTAGATAAATCTAAAGAGATAATTACCTTATGTTCATCATCATCACACATAAACCAATGAAGAGCTCTGCCACATAAGATACCAGATATATCCTCAGCAAACTCGTATTTAACATGTCCAATAAATTTCCAAATATTTGATTTCAATGTTAACACATAAAAAGGTATCCCATGCTTCTGTTTCGATAAGCCCACTATAAGTTTGTAATCATCTATAGACGAATCATAACCAAAACCCCAACATACGTCGACTCTGATTAAAAAATTTTCCATAATAGGTGGATAGGGCAGCGTTGGCAGTTTCATCTGCTCTCTAGTGGAAGGATTGGTTACCGTCAACCCAATCGTGATCATGCAAAAACCAAGGATTGGTTCCACATCTATTTCTAATGTCCAAAAAATCATCTTCACACACCATACAAATCCTTCTATGTCCGAGTTGATGATTGTGAAGATCATTGTTGTAACTATGTTTCAAGTGAGCTTTAACAAAACGAGGTTCGGATATAAAAGATTGCCATGACTTACACACGCTCTTGCATCGGATTAGATCTTTCACATCCAATCTTATGAGTATCTCTTCAACAACATCAAACCCAACCTCTGCCATTCAAATAATTATTTGTAGCCCTATACGAATCCAAATAAAAAAAAAGTTAATTAGTAATTTGAAAACACAAGCTTGCAGTTAATATGCAACAAACACACACATACAATTTAACCAACAGATCGACGATCAATTTGTATTATATTTGAACGTACCTGATTTGTCGATTTAGGGTTGACAGAGAGTTGAGTAAACGACGATTAAGCTTTTGTTTTGTGTGTTTGTGTATTGATGTACGACTAGACGGTTCATGTCTATATTTAGAGGTGCACAAAAAAACCGGAACCGGAACCGATCAAATAATCGAAAACCGGTTCTTCGAAGAACCGGTTCTACAAGAACCGAACCGGAACCGAAACTGAACCGTAGGTTCTGAATAGGTTCTACTATTTTTTCCAAATTATAGGTTCCAAAAGAACCGGAACCGGTTCCTAAAAAAACCGGTTCTTGAAAAACCGGTATGTTTTAGTGTTGTTATTTATTTAATGTTTTAAAAGCTATATATCTTGTAATATTTAAAATTTTTAATGTTACTTCCGGCCCATATCATAGAAAAAAATGTATTTTTTAAGAACCTGAACCGGTTTTTTAGGAACCGGAACCGGAACCGGTTACTAGGTTTTAGTTTTTTCACCAAAAACCGGTTGTAAGAACCGGTTCTTTTAACGCCAACAAGAACCGGAACCGGTTCTTCAAAAAAACCGATTTGTGCACCTCTATCTATATTATATATATATATATATAACCTTTTGCTGGGCTGGGCTTGGACATCAAAGACACGCTCATAATTGGTTTAGGCCCATAATTTAGTAAATGGACATGTCCCTCAATTTCTAGATGACCAAGTTCAATAGCCCATTTAATCAGCAATTGAGAGTTGAGACATCTTTTTCGTAATATTTGTTGTATAGGAAAATTAGTCAACACTCAACACAACCACTGTATGAGCTTGAAAATATCGATGTTGGCGTCTAGATGCATATACCAAAAGCCAAAACTAACTTTTCCAAATATAGGAATTTGAGCACCAGAACTATACACCATCAATACCGAACTTATTGCTTCTTTAGACACGACTAAATACAAGAATAATTGTTCGTCATTCTTTGGAGCTACTAGCTTCCGTAAAGAGCACATACACTTTTTTAACCCATCATATGTTTTAGTGTCGATTTCTCTATGCCAAATGTGTAAATCGTTGTGCGGTTTAATTTCCCGTTCACCTCATTAGATAGCGTTAAGTTCTCGTAGTGGATTGACAAAACTAGTCAAATTCAAACTTTTGGATTAAAGTAAACCACTAGTACTAAAAAAAAATTTTAACTCAAATATTTATATATTTTTATCTAAACTTCAAAAGGCTTTGGTTATATGAACACCCTAACACCTATATAACTCGTATAAGTCTATACGAGCGTATAAGTGATAGGGATATGGTATCATACTATCATATATGACATCATGTCAAATAATCACACATACTGACGAATCTCACGACACGTAAAATGATTCATTACACATGATGACATAAATGTGTTTGTGTGATGCCCATGCACATTCAAACGTTAGAAAACTGAGAGTTTAGTTGAAAGTTTTGTTGGTTAAACCTGAAAGTTTACAAAGTTGAGGGTCAAGTTTAAATATTAGACAAGATGAGGTTTCAAGTAATTAAGTAGAAAAGGTTGGAGGGGCAGGTTGTCAATTAATATGGTCCACCAACCACCATGCTAATTGTTATTATATATAATGTTTGTTGGGGGTGTTAAAAAGGACCAAAAACCGAACGTTATATGTAACTGAAAAACTGTACTGAATTGTGAATTTGGCTTTAAACCGTATTCGAAATGTGAATTTGGTTAACAGTTATACAAAATCTTGCTTTAGGTTATCAATTAAACTCAAAATCTTTTTTTACCGAATAAAGTGTTAACTTAACCGTTCAATGAATAATTTATGTATCTTATTGGTACATTAATGTGAATGATAATAGGGATAATTTCAACTTGACATATGATTCTCTTGTGGCTATGTGTCACATCTTAAACAAACACCTTACAACCAATGGTAGAGATTCAGCATTCAAATGGGCTTGATCTATCAGCTGGAGTTGAAAAGCGTTATTCACCATAAGTTTAACACCTGACCAAGGTGGTGAATTTAAATGGTCTCAAAAGACGTTGAAAACAATTACTAAACCTAAATCTGCTTTGATGAAGCGTAAACGAGAGAGTAAAAGTTTAAGGAGTTTATGAGCCTGCGACGCGCTTTGAAGATGATAAATGCAAACTCTTGTAATGTGAATCAAGCCGCTAATTCTAGTATTAACGTGTGTGTTAGTGTGATCAACAGCATGGCTGATGACGGATTAATGGTATCATGTAATGAGTTATGGTGTTTTGCAGTCAGTATGTTCGAAGATAGTGTGAAAAGGGAATTGTTTATGAGTCTGCCTGATGATGTTGGTAGACTGGCTTGGTTGCAGTACAAGCAAAATCTCGGCAACTAATGGTTTTTTTTTCTTTTTGATGTTGGTGATGTAATGGTATTATCGTCTTAGTTTGAATGCTTAACTTATTTCGAATTTGATGTGTTCGTGTATATATGGAATATATCATGGAAAAAAAAAAGAAACAGATGTTAACCCTCTATACATTCTTATTCAAATGGTTCTAACAATTATACACCTTATTTACGTTGTCCACAGGTTTAGTTACCTATATCAATTAAAAAGGTCGTTAAGCCATCAATTACACCCGAATAACGCTAGTTAAACAGCAAATCTGTATAATGCTTATGACTAGCATATAACTCAATTTGCAATATCAGTGATTTGTACCACCTATCAACTTCACAAAGCATCATGTTTCAACCTTTGTTATCACTTGCTTACCTTGAAATCTTTCTTCTGATACAAATAACCATATTTCAATGATTTTAAGAATCAACGTTTGGTAACCGTTTGTCTGATACAAAGTCTGGGAATGCTGAATAACAAACAAGATTCGTTTCAGGATAAACTTATTCAGAATGTAAGCAGAAACTCATTTTGAAACAAGAATAAACATAAAACAGTTGTGTATAATCCCTCCTCAACAGCATCAGCAATCGCTAGAAGCCCCATCTTTTGGAACTTTTATCGGCCCCTGTCAAAATATAAGGGTGTGTAAGCTTCACATGTAATTCCCATAACAAGAATGTGCATTAGAATTTAGAACCTCCTCAACAGTCAACTTGACATAATATTTCTCAAACGGCTTTTTAATATGTTTGGATCCATGCATACACTCCAAATTCAGTGCAAAAAAGGTAATGAAAGCCTACATGACCTATAATCACTGAACTAACGCTTAAAGGTTAAAAAAAAAGAAACATGGAGGTTTCAGAGGAATCAAAATATTCATTAAGCAAAAAAGCCCCATGGTAGATAATGAAGATATGGTCAACTTGAAAAGCAATATAGAATATAAAGTTATAAGGAAACAAAAGGTAACTTGCAGATGGTGTCTGACTTATAAAGCTAAATTGACGAACTAAACTAACAAAAACTAGCAGGCACAAACCAAAACAAGAATATAACAATGAAATTAAAAAGTGTTGAAGATCGAGTCATGGTGGTCTCTAAAATAACACCTTCCCAAATTCCTTATTTCCTTCTTGAAAGAAAATTAAGATTTTGCTAAAGCTGTAATCTTGGCACAAAAATAACCAATCAAATTGTGTGTAGAACAGGCTAGCATGTGATGCGAGTCACGTGTACATATACCACAAACAACAATAATTCTTAAAAGTAAAAACTTCTATGAGCTCAGGCGTCATAAAACAGTCTAAACATTTAGTAATAAAGTATGCAAAGAGAATAAAACATTGTAGGTTCATAGCCAGGAAAAGGTGGTATTGTAGCACTGAAATAATTCATTCTGAATGAAGGCTAAATAGTGTATTAGTGTATTACTGTTAAGTTTGAGGGGGAAAAGTCGGCTGTTATAACCAATTTTACCTTTTTGAGGAAAAAAAGAGTCATGTTATAACCAGCAGATGGGTTATAGTCATAGACAAGTCCATAACACCTTGTGCTGTGTTAATGAGAAAAAGAAAAGAAGCCTACTATTATATTGTATAACATAGTTTGTAGCACTAATCATCACAATTTTGCTCTTGTTATCTTGTATGATATAGTTTGTAGCTTTTGATCTACAATCATAATCGATTTTACTTTTTTGTAATAGCTTGATCCATATCAACATGGGAATAGATAACAGTTCCTATGACTAAGTCTCTTGGGATTGTACTTGCTTCATGCATGTAACACTATTTAATTTAACAATAACCTAGATATTGTGTTGACAGTAGCTTAATTAAAGATAAAACAACATGACGGACATATGTTTGCTCTTTCAGGCAAGCTTAAAAACTGTGCAAGTAACAACTTTAACATTGATGTCCAATACTTCCACCGGTTCCACTTGAGTTGTACCGAGTTCCTCTATTCTCATTCTAATGCTATAACAATAAGACACAGGCTTAACTCATGCTTCATATCATTTAACAGCAACAATAAACAACGTTTAGCACTTTCAGCATTTTATTTATCTTTCATTCAAACAATTATACAAACACCTTGAATTACCAGATTAACTTCATTATCTTTTTCGACACTTATACAATGGATAACCAATAGCTCCTAATCCTTGAAAAATATATAAACTATCAGAACTAGTAATGAATGCAAGGCTCAATGTTCGTTGTATCACGACATCTTATAGACAAACTCAACTAGCCATCACTCAAATCCCAATTTCACAGACAAACAATCTATGAAAACAATCAAGTTGTATCCTTCTAGAACTAAATTCACATGTAAATGTTTTCACACACTTATAATCAGGCGGTTTTCACATTCAGGTGATTCTAATATTTCATCAAAACATAAAAAAAAAAAAAAAAAAAAACCTAAAACATTGTTAACCAATTAAATAAAACCCTAGATCACAAGTCAATAAGAAAAACTTCATCGACATCATCAAACAGTCAAATTATACGAGATCAGAAAAGTAACAGGAGAAAACTAACCACAATTGCAGATACAGGTTGATTTAGGGTTTATATTAAGCATTGGCTGTTTTGGGGATAAGAGGAATAGTATTGCCCTGGTCTTGTTTTTTAGATTGTTTTAGTTTTTGCATCTGAAGCATCCTCTCCATGACGAGTTCATACTCGCATTTCTCGTAAGAGTGACGCTCGTCTTCGCACTTCCATGGCAGATAAAACTCCGATTGACGACACTTGTTGAGTGGAATGAGCAAGTGAGCGCACTGATCTCTGTATGCCAACGGCACCTTCGCTTCCACCATTTCTTCTCGCGTTGCGATCATTGGTTTTGATGATCCTTCAACCTCCATTTCTAGATCGTTTCGTTTCGTTTCTCTTTCGGCTGCACACACTCGCTTCCTATGCCAGCGACTATTTCCCTATTTTCAGTTTATTGTAACTCAATCACCTTTTATTATATCACGTTAGTGCGGTTCACCGGTTAGATCAAAGTATTAAACGCTTGTAAAAATCTAAGTAACTTAAAAACAAAAAAAATACATGTCCGGTCAGGTCCAACAGGTCTGGTTTCCAAAACGCATGTATATTTCTCATTCGCCGTCTCTTTTTTTTAAAAAGCGGTTTATGTATTAACCAAATCGATTAAAATCAATGTTAGTCAAAAACATGTTTTTGAATTACCAGTTTGTGGGTAATAATCAAAGTTGTTGTAACCAATTAGGCTAATAACCTAGTTGGTTTGCTCGTATAAGTTATAAAATTCAGTTTATTTAAGATTATTAATCAATTTAACGCTAAACATGAGTTATTTAAACTTGTAAGGATGTGCATAGTTAGACCGACGTATCAAGGAGGGAGATATCGAGATGAACTGAAGGTGTGCATCATGTGTGTTCAAAAGAACAAGTTTTTATGCGTATACTTTGTACACACATGAATACATATGTTTTAGCATTTAGTATAAACAGTGGACGTTTACTTCTTGTTTTGAGTGCTAGAATCTTTACAATGTAATTCTTTTTATGAAAGTGGACAATAGCCGTGATCGTGCCATTATCAACCAAAATGTGATCATGTTTGGCTTTTATTGTTTAGTTTTCTAGTTGTGATTGTGCTAGTTGCCACTTGTCACCAAACCGTGATCGTGTTTGGTGATTCATTGTAATCAATCTAAGTTGGAAGATTTATCAAGTTATTTATTCACATTCTTAATCTTTTTGGTATAATGTGTAATTGATTTACACATTTTACACGATGAAGAGGTATTTTGGATTGTGCAGAACAATTTGAGACTAACAAAACTTGATAAAAATCAACTTTTATTTACAAAGAACAATTTTTAAGTTTAGAAAATACAAAACATTGATCCGTTAAAAGAAACTTATAACATTAAAAATTGGTTTCATTTTTTGCTTTTCTTAGTACTTCAAACTTTACAAGCTAAAATAGTGTTAGCTATCAAATTAAGACACCCCATACCAATTTATCCTAACATATCAGACTAAATATGCAAAAAAAAACGACTGGAATATGTAAAAACCATTTTGAACGGGTATACTAACAGTAAACTTTTTTCGATAGGTGCCACAAGTCCGATACTTGGTGTAGTACACAAAGTGAAAAGATTTTGTAAAATCATGTAAAAACATATTGTTGCGGACAAGTTCGTGCCAACAAGATTCTCACTGAAAGAAGATTTCGCGGTTGAAAAAAAGGTCTCAAGTCCTTGTAATGAATAAATGATACAAAGCTTAATGATCCTATAAGCATTAAGCACCAAACAAGCTTTCACTCAAAAACCACAGCCCTTCACATTTACTATGTTCAACTTCAAGTACAATACCAAAACAAAAAACATCTAACGTCTGCGCATCCCTCTTCCACGTCCACCACCACGTCCTCTACCCATGCCACCAGCAGCTTCTCCTTGTGCGCTCTCCGACTGCAATGCAAAAGCATCACACCAAATAAATAATCATACATGGGTAAGGTAAAACGATAATTCAAGTTGAAAGTTGCCCAAAGTCTGTTTTTCAAGGGAATATAGATACAACCTCTTAAATCCTATTGTCAAATACTTCAATTTATTAATGTGATGTGATAATGCTGTTTTGTTATCATTAAGGATGCTTAAATAAGCCTTCAACTTTCAATCCACGGTACCAAAGTCCAAAACTCTAAAATAGTTATATTATTTATATTTATAATACGTTTAAATATGAATGCAAAGAAAAATGGCATTACCTTTGGGTTCTTCACTGTTTCATCAACACTTAAGATAAGGCATGCTGCCTCCGTTGCAGCATTTATAGCATTTATCTGTAATAAAACGCCAAGTAAGCAGACTTCCCACAAGCATATGGAAAAAAATGTAACAGCCACCGATCAATCATTATTTACCTTTACCAGTGCTGGCTCCCACACAAAGTTGGCAAAAGAATCAGAAATTCCACCCGTGTTGATATCTACTCCATAAAGTGCACCCTCACCTGTTTAAAAATAAACAAGCAAATGTACAAAGTAAAGGTAATGTCACGCATAGCAGACACGTTTATATATAACATTACATATATACATACACACATATGTACGTGTGTGAGAGAGAGAGAGAGATATCAATGAAACCATGAACAAAATCATGTCACGTTGCAGGTACTTGATGGATGTAATATACAGATCAAAGAAATGAAACGAGAAAAAACCATAACGAGTAAACAATATATAGCAAGAGCAGAATACAAACCAGAAGGAAGGGCATGTTTTTGTCTCAGTTTGTTTAGTACATCAGTTGCATCAAATCCAGCATTATCACAAAGTTGTCGTGGAATAACCTGTTAATCATTTCCCATTCCAATCATTTTTGTTTAGTAATATACCATTAATTCTGTAAACAACCTGAGTTATAAACGTTCGCATACAGTAACACCCAATGAAGTTGGTTTCAAATACAATGATAGCCTAAAACTAGGAGCAAAGACGAAAATGATACGACAATCCAATAAATTCACCCTAGTGTCGTAAGTTGATATCTGAAAAAAAAGATGGCAGTTACCTCAAGTGCTTTGGCAAAAGAATTTATAAATAGTTGAGACTTCCCAGCTATATTACGTGCATGTTGCCACAGGTACCGGCTTATCTCCATCTGCAGTTGTATGAAATGTTTTTATCATTTGGCTTATAAACAACACCTACAGAGTTGGACATCTCACTCATTTTCCAAAAGGTAAAATACAGATATAAAAAAGTACATACATCTATTGCACCGCCACCAGCGACCACCGTAGAATTCTTCATTGCCCTCCTCACAATCATGATTGCATCATGTAAACTCCGCTCAGCTTCCTCAATAAACTATTAAAATATACAAAGATAAGATAACACGCAAAATTACGTTCATATCCAAAAATGAATACACAGAAAATCAACCCTTTTATAAGTTCCAAGTTCCAACAAAAACCAAATTAATTTCTTTAATGAGACACGCTTTCCATATTTAGGTGTATGATTTTCACTAATTTATTATTTTAGACAGGATTGATCCAAAGAGTTTTCCTTTTCCTTCCAGAAATTATAACAACCGACATTTCAATACGATAGATCTAAAAGAATCGTGTGTGAGGATAATGTACCTGATCAGCTCCACCTCGAAGAACAATGGTAGCTGTCTGGCCAGAAGGACATCCATTAAATATGTTGAACCGCTCATTTCCAACTTGCTTTTCCTCAAAAACCTCACAAGACCCAAGAACCTTTTTGCAGGTACAAAACTCAAATTTTAGACCAGAAAATAACATAATAACCAACTCATGTCTATCGAATATAACCGGTAAGTGTGAATCAAGCAGAGCAATAAGTTTAAATCTTAATTTATATAACCTCGTCGATAACATTGTTGACTGATGTTTGTACAGTAGCACCTGTTGCAGCTGCGACACGATGCAAGTCATCTTCAGCAACTCGCCCAGCACAGAATATATCTCTATCTGCAAAATACTGATTCACAAATAAACCAGGTCACTCAAATTATATGTTCGAACCTCCAAGATATGACAACAATATTTGTTTATTGAGAAATAGCGTTCCATTTCAGAAGAAAAAACAACCAAGGATACACTACCTGTGTTGCCAGATCACCAATAGCCAGACGTGACAAAACAATTTTGGCACCACTCTTCACACATTTATCAAGCTTATCATATATGATATTCCATTCTGCATCAACTATGGACTGATATTGCAACGGATCTGAAAGTCTGTCAATAAAAAGAATCAAAATGTCAAAGTATAATTAAACAAGTCCACAATAGATATAGTAAGCAAGAGAGACAATAAACTATCTACCTTATCTCCGCATTTTCTTTTTCTGATTTTAGTTCAAGTTCAATGTTCAATAGTAGTATCTTTGGATTTAGAAACTTTTTGGGTTGCTGCTCAAACCCAGCATAAGAGAAAGTCTTTTTAAACGCAACACCATTTACAAGAAAGGAATCCCGCATTGTACCACCAGGAACCTACAAAAAGGAGACGAATTTACGGATTAACGATATACATAAATAAGCAAAACAAAAGTATCACATGCGTCTCAATATTTCAAATAGTAGCTTTTTCCTAATTATGTCATAACATGTCAGTAGTTGCAGAAATAACTTTACAGCTTGCTTGCAAAAAACCTTTTTTCACTTTTTCAATTTGAGTGAGGAAAGTTTCATTAAATATTAGGTCAAAAAAAGTTCAGTTCAGTAATATGTAAAAGTATTCATTCCACAATAAAGATCCCTAGTTTACTGACTTACTTCAGACCATATTTACGATGAATGATCAATGATGATTCATTGATTCCAATGTTACGACACAACTACTAAACTCCAGCCACCAAAATTCCATCAAACAGACCACTCAGCATAATATAAAAAGATAATTTTGAAACGGGTAAATGTGTATATAGAACTTTTCTTTGGCTTATGTGGTGATGTTCAACAAATGAGTGAGTTCCAATACATAAGAATGAGTCATGTGTGATGGAGTTTTAATTAAAAAAATTAAAACGCGAAGTTGCTAACTTTTTCCCGAAAGAATTAGAATCGCCAACACTATGATTTCTCCAAAAATCAATACAAAAAATAACTATTTCTAGGGTTCAAGGACATCAATAGTTCAGTCTTTTGTGAACCTTGAATTCACTCTAAATTAATTTATAGTTTTGCAAGCAAATCCTCTGCATGATTTAAAAAATACAACAGAACATTATAAAAAATGAATCCTGAATGTTCTCCGCCAAACCACACAGCGAGTAACATACTAACATCAGGCTTGTTCAGTTGTTTGTAACACTTGTGGCATGTCTGCCTAACATGTAGTCATCTATGTTTCTTTCTATAATAATCAATCTTCTATGTTTTCTTAACCAACTCAACACGCAATAGAATATCATTGTAAACTAGACAGGCAAACGCCTCATAAGATTCGAAAACATGATTAGTTTCTCTTTCTTAAAGAAAAAAAATTGGTGACTCCGCTATTCAACTAAGAGTTTTGCTAATTCACTACACCCTCACACTTGAGTAAACAAATCTTCCACTTCAAACTAGTTCGGATAAACCAATAAACTCATAAAAAATTATAATTAGATAAGTCACTCCTTCGGCTCGATAGCACGAGCCACTTAGACATTTGTGAAATTTTACTTTTCACATGAAAGTTCAACAATATTTTTCCATAATATACACTCCAAAATATAGACATCAAACCTTGATGACTCCCTCCCTCCCATCCCATAAACCATGTGTGGTGGCATTAAAGAAGCATCTACAAGAGCTAACATTCTAATCTACTGTAATACTTAAATCACCGAAAAAGAAAAACTCACTTAAACAATCACTTATGATAATAATAATAATAATAATAATAATAAGCCAGCAAAAAGTTGGGTGTTTAAAGCCAAATGTAAACCCGCATACCTTTTTTATTCCAATCATGTTCAATCTATCTTCACTTCCAATTGCAATGACAGCATCCACAACCATTTTTGCAAAAAAGTCCTTCTCTCCTCCTATTAGCTTTGAAGACAATGTTGTAGCAGCACATTTAGCTAATAAGCTTCTCTTTTCATCTAGACTTTTTCCCTCTATACTTACAGCTAATTCTTTAATCTTCTCAATCGCCTACCATAAATTTTGTAAGCCAAAACTTGATCAGAAAAGAATACACATTTTCATATGTAAGATGTGATATAGAAAGCATCCATGAAATCTACCATATGAGACGCGTTACGATAACTTCTAATCAGATTTTGAGGATGAACACCATCTTCAATAAACGGCTTGGCCTCTCTCAAAAACTCACCAGCAAGGAGAACTACAGTAGTTGTTCCATCACCCACCTGCCCCCAAATAAGCAAATATCATACTTTGGAGTAGCAAACAAATACACATGGTTACGTACAAACAGAGAAATAACAGAATTATTTTCAATAAACAATTTGCAACACAATAAGATCATTCATTAAGCATTTCTACTTCTACCTCTAAATCATACCAGCATCAAAATAAAAAAGTAAGCTCCTTTTCCATAAACATTCAGAGTATTTCAAATCATTTCATAGTAACAATACAAAAGTAAATGAAGATTAAAATGCAATGGTTACCTCTGAATCCTGTGACTTGGCGATATCAACAAGGATCTTAGCGGCAGGATGAACAACATCAAGCAGCTTCATGATAGTAGCTCCGTCGTTAGAAATAGTAGTGTTGCCTTTATCATCATGGATCAGTTTATCCATGCCTCGTGGACCTAGGGTTGTACGGACGACATCAGCCACCGCCATACACGCATTGATGTTGCTTACTAACTGTGGCTTCCCTTGCGAAGTGTCTGTACCTTCTTTCAACAGTATGATCTGAGGTTGCTGTGTTCAAAACAAATTGTGCGTTAAGTTAGTTGTGAGATTAATAATAGTGAAATGAATAGATGAAGAAATGGAAATGATGATGAGAATGAGACGGTGGTTACCATCATAGATGCCATTGTCAGTGGATTTGGTGCGGTGGAGAACGGTGGCGAGGTGAGAGGAAGTGATTGTGAAGCTAGGGTTTTACTTTGTATGAGAATCGTTAAAAAAGGTGGGTTTATGTTGGTGATGAATATTCTAAGTATTTCTAGCAAGTAGGTGTCATGTTATTTTTAGTCTCATGTTATTTTTTAGTCTTGTTTTTTGGAGTTTTTTACCAAAATAGTGTTAAGGAGAAAACTATTTACCAAATTAGTGTTCCTTAAGAACTATTTACCAATATAGTGTTTTTTATTAATTTTTCTAGTTATTACTATTTTATGACAAAATAACAATTAGTAAGCGATGTAAGTTATTCCGTAATACCTTTTAGTTTCTTGAATAACCATTACTAAGCAATGTAAGTTACCGCAAAATCTTTCGGTTTTTATATAATTAAGCGTGAACCAATGGTTGTAATTTTGATTACCTTTTATTTCCACTTGTGATATAATAGTGGACCAAAGGTTTAATTTGTTACATACATGTTGATTACATATTTTCTATTTGTGACCAATTTGATTTCAATCATGTATATTGTCTTTTGTCCTACGTAATGAACCTAAGGTTAATGTCCCTTTAAGCTTATACGGAGTAATTAACAGTGGGTAGCAAACAAACGATTGGTAAGCATGTTGAATATTTTTCATATATCTTTTGTTTTTGTTTTTATTCAACTTGATTCTATTTGAATTTTTCATTATGGTTGTATTTGATATGGAGACCAATATTAATACTGCGTTAAAACTTAAAAACTTTGAATATAACATGAAGCTTTATATTGTGTTATTCAAATAACCTTTTTTTAGTTGGTTTTCTAATAAAAAACATCAAATATCAAACCTTGTTGTCTACTTTTATGTAATATTTTAAACTAGTTCCAATAATAAAAGACGTCAAATACCATATGGTGATAACTTGAAAATATATAAAAAAAAACTTTTTTTATCAAACTAATGTTAGGGGATAAGTATTTAGTAAAATAGTGTTTTAGAAAACTATTTAATAATTAACTAACAAGAAAACAAATGGAAAACACCATTCTAGTAAATAGTTTTTAACTAACACTATTTTGGTAAATAATTTTCTCCTAAACACTAGTTTGGTAAAAAACTCTGTTTTTTGTTTGTAGATTGATGGGTTAAACCCGACATTAATTTAAAAATCTTGTTTGACATATGAATTTGAACACCACATGAAATTGTGTGGTTTGATATAAATAAAATCTGGTTAATTTTAAAATAATTGGTATATTACTATACTAATAAATTACTAGGGTTTTATCATTGGGTACATTCTTACTCGATGACTATTATCAAATTATAAACCCTTGTTTATTTTTCAAATAAATTATTTTTTTCTTGTCTTAAATGTAGAGATTTTATTACACATTTCAAATATAAATTGTGTTCGTTGACTTTCGAACATATTTACTGAAGTTTAATAATTCAAATGTAACATATTGGAACAATGTGGTTATGACTCGCTGATAAACACTCTTATATTTGCGACATCGGATCCGGAGATCAAATCCTACGATGAGTAGGTCATGGTGATCTTGTCCTGTAAAATCTAGTAATTGTTCGTTTATCATTTTTCATTAAATAATATTTAACTTTCATGATTTATGAATTTTTTTCGTTTTTAACATTCAACTCGTGTGGTACACGAGTTCTAACCTAGTTCTAGCCTAGTTCTTTAATGTATATATATTTTAGAAGTTATATCTTACAACAAAACATATAAAAATTAATATAGATAGCCAATATATTTATGTTATGAAACTTAGACAGTTTATTTTATAGATCCGCAATCATCACTAAGGAATCAGACAACTCAAGAATCCAGTTTATCCCAACCGAACATGTTTATTCTAAAAACACACTCGTAAATCTTTTGTTAGTTTCACAGTGTGTCATTAATTCGCATCCCTACCTTTGAGTAAATTATACTTTTCGTCATTTATTGTTCTACCGGATTACATGTATCGTCTTCAACTTAACTAATTATAATAATCGTCATTCTTTTGAAAAGTTGTAAATTTTTTTTATCATTTTCACTAACAACTATTAAAACCTCTGTTAACTTTTTATAAAGCTGATGACTTCCCCTTTTAAAAAAAACATAACATCACTTAAATCGGTGGTAGCACTTGAAAATAAAAGGAAACCTAACATTTAGTCATCCAATCACATGCATCGATTAATTCATGCATACTATTAAAAGGCAAAGTAACCTCACACAAGCGCCCTAATATAAAAGATGATTAGCTCCCAATAAAAAGACCAAATTTCAATCCTCATGTGTGATATTCTTAGGGGGGTTAACTCACGACGATCGAACATATATTAGCGCTATTTGACCGTGGGACAAAGATAATAGCTCAAACTCCACCCTCAACTCTGAACCAAACTATGAAATCGTCATTGCCTCATGTATCTTGCTTTGGAGCGAAGTGTCACATACCGATTATCGTATCTAGGTACACATCTTTGTATTAAGAGGTAAGGCAATGGACCTTTTTTGTTTTTACTTTCATGAAATTCGTTTTGATTTTAGAATCTTATACCGTTGTCTAATTTATTATTACGACTTTACACCGCAACACCTGAAAACATCCGAGACATTATACTATCGTTAACACAAAGATGTATATGACTTTACCTAATAGATGGACCAGAGGAAATTTGAATGTTATCAACGTAAACACTCACACAAAACAACGTGAACCTTTATTTTTTTTTATACAACATCAATGTTTCGTTCTAAACTTATAAAATTACAATCTCCTAAACAAAGTCTATTGATCACCTTGAAGAGCTTAAAATACAAACAAACCACCTTTCAACAAAATTAGCACCTTAACCTTAGCAGGTAAACACCGGTGAGTGAACAACTAAAACCCTAACCTCACCGGCCACCATTCTCCGCCGCATCAAATCTCGATCGCAATGACATCTATGATGGTAACCACCGTCTCATTCACATCACCATCTTCATTTCTTCATCTCTTCATTTTGCTATTATTAATCTAACAGCTAACGTAATGCACAATTTGTTTTGAACACAGCAACCTCAGATCATACTACTGAAAGAAGGCACAGACACATCGCAAGGCAAACCGCAGTTAGTAAGCAACATCAATGCGTGTATGGCGGTGGCTGATGTCGTCCGTACAACCCTAGGTCCACGAGGCATGGATAAACTGATCCATGATGATAAAGGTAACACTACTATTTCCAACGACGGAGCTACGATCATGAAGCTGCTTGATGTTGTTCATCCTGCTGCTAAGATCCTTGTTGATATTGCCAAATCACAGGACTCAGAGGTAACCATTGCATTTTAATCGTCATATACTTTTGTATTGTTACTATGAATTGATTTGAAATACTCTAAATGTTTATGAATGATCTTATTGTGTTGCAAATTGTTTATAGAAAATAATTCTGTTATGTGTTTGTTGTTTGTACGTAACATGTGTATGCTTCACCAGTATTAAGATAGATGAATTTTGATTGCTACTCCAATTTATGACATTTGCTTATTTGGGGGCAGGTGGGTGATGGAACGACTACTGTGGTTCTTCTTGGTGGTGAGTTTTTGAGAGAGGCCAAGCCGTTCATTGAAGACGGTGTTCATCCTCAAAATCTGATTAGAAGTTATCGTATCGCGTCCCATATGGTATATTTTATGGATGCTTTCTATTTCACATTTTACATATGAAAATATGTGTTGTTTTCTGATCAAGTTTTGGCTTATAAAATTTATGGTAGGCGGTTGAGAAGATTAAAGAATTAGCTGTAAGTATAGAGGGAAAAAGTCTAGATGAAAAAAGAAGCTTATTAGCTAAATGTGCTGCTACAACACTCTCTTCAAAGCTAATAGGAGGAGAGAAGGACTTTTTTGCAAAAATGGTTGTGGATGCTGTCATTGCAATTGGAAGTGAAGATAGACTGAACATGATTGGAATAAAAAAGGTATTTTTCGTGAGTTGTTTTTCAGTTTAACTGAAGTTTGGGGTAGTAGAATTGTTTTGTCAAGCTTTAGGGAGCATTTAGTTAGAAAAAAACAACAAATTAAGTGAAGTTTTTTTCTTCAAGAAAGAGAAAGTGGTCTTGTTCTTTTAATCTTGTGAGGCGTATTGCATGTTAGAAACACAGATTACTACATGTTAGGCAACCACTCTGCATGTTAAAGCAAAACACGATAGATTGACAATATATTTGTTTGATATTATAGTAGTATATCAGGGCTGTACCTTCTTCGAACAACATGATAAAATCATGCATTTCACGAAAGTAAGTACTTGAGATGTAATTGAGTAGGACCGTGTTTACTTATCTGAAATATCGAGACTTAATTATCTGTTTATGTATATCTTTGATCCGTAAACTGGGCTCCTTTTTGTAGGTTCCTGGTGGTACGATGCGGGATTCATTTCTTGTAAATGGTGTCGCGTTTAAAAAGACTTTTTCTTATGCTGGGTTTGAGCAGCAACCTAAGAAGTTTCTGAATCCAAAGATACTACTATTAAACATTGAACTTGAACTAAAATCTGAAAAAGAAAATGCCGAGATAAGGTTGATAGTTTATTATCTGTCTTGATTATTATATCTATAGACTATTGTTGACTTGTTTGAGTGCGCTTTGACATTTTTTATTTCTTTCATTAACAGACTTTCAGATCCATTGCAATATCAGTCAATAGTTGATGCAGAATGGAATATCATATATGATAAGCTGGACAAATGTGTGAAGAGTGGTGCCAAAATTGTTCTGTCACGTCTGGCTATTGGTGATCTGGCAACACAGGTTGTGGATCCTTGATTTATTTACAATTTGTTATATCTTGGAGGTTCAAACACCTAATCTGAGTGACATGATTTTTTTGTGAATCAGTATTTTGCAGACAGGGATATATTCTGTGCAGGTCGAGTTGCTGAAGATGATCTGCATCGTGTTGCAGCTGCAACTGGGGGTACTGTACAGACGTCGGTCAACAATGTTATAGATGAGGTCATCTACACAGTTGCTTTATTTAATTAAATGTTGAACTTATTACTGATTCACCTTTACCGGTTGTATTTAATAGACATGAATTGGTATTTTCGTTATTTTCTGTTCTAAAATTTGCACTGCGTTTTGTTTCTGCAAAAAGGTTCTTGGGTCTTGTGAGGTATTTGAGGAAAAACAAGTTGGAAATGAGCGGTTCAACATATTTAATGGATGTCCTGCTGGCCAGACAGCTACTATCGTTCTTCGAGGTGGAGCTGATCAGGTACATTATCCTCGGACATCTTTTTTAATTTCATTTGATTGAAAGTCAGTTAATATAATTTTTAGAAGGAAGTCCAAAATAATACATTAGTGAAAATTGCACTCAACTATGGAAATCACGTTTCTTGATAGAAATTAATATCATTTTTTTGTTGGACCTTGAAAAAGAGCTGTTTTTGTGTCTATATTTATAGTTGGATATGAACTTAATTTATATATCATCTGTGTATATTATAATAGTTTATTGAGGAAGCTGAGCGGAGTTTACATGATGCAATCATGATTGTGAGGAGAGCGATGAAGAATTCCACAGTGGTTGCTGGTGGCGGTGCAATAGATGTATGTCTTTTTTATGGCTTCGTTTTACTTTTTGAAAAATGAGGGAGGTGTCCAACTCAATCAGTGGTGTTTCAATTTAAAAGATGTCTATAAATTATACAACTGCAGATGGAGATAAGCCGGTACCTGTGGCAACATGCACACAATATAGCTGGAAAGTCCCAGCTATTTATAAACGCCTTTGCTAAAGCACTTGAGGTAACTATCATCTTTGTTTTTAGATATCAACTTACAACAGTAAATTGAATTTTATAGACTGTCTTTTCACTTTTACACGTGCTACTAGTTTTAGCTTGTTATCGTACTCGTAACCAACTTCAACCGGATGTTAGTATATGAGCACATTAGTAACTGTCTGATTACGAAATGTTAAAGAACAATACTAATGTGGATGGGAAATGATGGACAGGTTATCCCACGACAACTTTGTGATAATGCTGGATTCGATGCAACTGATGTGCTAAACAAACTAAGGCAGAAACATGCCCTTCCTTCTGGTTGGTCTTCTCCACTTGCTATATATTGTTCACTCCTACTTTTATGTTATACCCATCGAGTACCAGCAACTTGACATGATCTTGTTCATGTTTTCATTGATCTGACTGACACAAGTATATTTATTTATATCTATGTATATGATATCATATACCATAATGCTATATTCAAACATGTTTCTGCTATGTGTGGGATCTTACCAAGTTTGTTTGTTTTTATATAAACAGGCGAGGGTGCTCTATATGGAGTAGACATCAACACAGGTGGAATTTCTGACTCGTTTGCCAACTTTGTGTGGGAGCCAGCACTGGTGAAGGTTGTTGCTCTATCCTTTTTTTTGCCTGTAAGTAACAACTGTTTTCTTACTTGATGTTTTCTTACAGATAAATGCTATAAATGCTGCAACAGAGGCAGCATGCCTTATCTTAAGCGTTGATGAAACAGTGAAGAACCCTAAGGTATGCCCTCGAAATAGGAGGTTGTATCATGTATGCCCTCGAAAATAAGACTTTGGGCAACGTTTAACCTGACACGACACATCATTTTACCCATGTATTATCTTTTTATTCGGCGTGTTGTATTTGCATTGCAGTCGGAGAGTGCACAAGGAGAAGCTGCTGGAGGTATGGGTAGAGGACGTGGTGGTGGACGTGGGAGAGGGATGCGCAGACGTTAGATGTTTCTTGTTTTGGTTCATCAGGTAAATTTCGCATGGGAATATGAATTGATTATCATTTGAGTGAAGAGAACTTGTTTGGTGGTTGTCAGATTTTGTAGCAATAGGATGATTTTGATTGACTTGTGCTATTTATCATTTATTCTTTACAAGGATGCGAGGCTCTCATTTCAACATCAATATCTTGTTTCAGTGAGAAACTTGTTGGCATTGACTGTCAACAGTATGTTTTTGCGTGTGGTCATTCTCATGGTCTTGAAATCGGACCATTTTAATCAATTATCAATGTGTTTGGTTCGTTGATTTATTAATTATTATGCCATGGTTTGGTTTTCAAAATCTTGAAATTATTATAGGTTTATTTGTTAGCACAATCTTTTAAGATAAAAGTAAAGAATTAGCACATAGAAAAACATAAAATCACGTTACGTGCCACCTGATAGTTGAGTAATTAAATTGTTTTACACCTGATAGTTGAGTAATTGAATTGTTTTACATTCACTTGCGCAAATATAATTTTTTCTATGTTAGGCATCAGTTTGTAATAGTAGCTTTTGAGATCGCTGTGAAGAGTTAGCTTTTGAGATCGCTGTGAAGTTATTTGCACCAGCATAAACATCTTTCTCAACATAACAAAACAAAAAAAAATTGTGAAAATATCACCCATCAGGTTGTATTATTGTGTAATATTAACACTAGTTCATATGTAATATGATATTTGATCTCAACCATTCTCTTTGCAAGTTCTTTGATATCACATAGGCTAGAAAATACTTGAATACCTTTCACATTGAAAGTATATTTGTTGAGTTGTATCCTCAATTGACCTAAATTAAAGCCGCTAAAATCTTTAGAATATAAACTGGAACGTCGTAATAACCTCTCATGATCAGAATTTGAAACGTGTTTCTAGGATAAGAGCATGTTATACACATAAGCAACTCTTAGTCTAACTCGGTAAGATTTCATCAGAAGATCAACAACCAAAAATCATTTGAAAAAAATGCAACTTTTTTTTAACATAAATGGAATAAGTGAAACATTGTTATCTAAAACAAACAAAAACAACGTCTTATAAACTTATTTCGGCACAAAAATGTTGGAGAAATGTTGGAGAAATGTTGTAGCAAGTACAGGCTCAGATCGTTGTCTTTTGCTTGAACTATAACGGGTTCACATGTTAGGTTAAATATATCCAGGTAACTCATTATATGATCTTTTTCTACTTATTGATCTTCTCAACTTGTGATTTTACATTACACTATTGTCACAAAATTATATTTTCAAATTCGAGTAGCAAAAAAGTAGTTTGACACCCTTTATACACAAACCATTAGTGGTATCTTCTCAACTTGTGATTTTACATTACACTATTGTCACAAAATTATATTTTCAAATTCGAGTAACAAAAAAGTATATTGACACCCTTTATACACAAACCATTAATAGTATATTCTCAACTTGTGATTTTACATTACACTATTGGGCATCCAGATTTCATCTCCCCACTGTTTCATGTGTGCATGAAGCTGTTAAGTAGTTCTGAAATAATAACATATCCTGCACCTCCAATTACTAGTAAAAGGGTGATCCTGCCTCCAGGTACTAGCTCTGGGATATTTGAGGACAAAGACAACGAACTCGAGTATCTATCAGACCATGACATTGCAGCAGGAAGAACACCGAACAATACCAGAACTACACAAACACAAGTGGAACATGTCATTTCGGTTCTTGTAATGCTTTTATCTCCAACGGTGAAATTAAAATAGCCAAAAAGGAACTTTCCATAGTGTATTTCTGATATATGAAACTAGCTAGAATCATTTTGACCTGTTATCCAACCTGCACCACCCTACATAACTTAAACCCTGAACCTTTTAGGCTGGGGCAAACCACTTAACCATTGAGGACACTAAGCTGTTTATTCAAATGTGATTTGAAAAACAATTGATGTTGGATTTGAAACATAAACTATACAAGAGATACCTCCATAAGTTCCAGCAAAATCCAGTGCTTTGAAAAAAATGTCAGGGTCTAGCAATGACAGGATTAGTGGTGGAAATAATGTGAGGAGGTAAGGCAGTGGTCTGTTTCTGTCAGATGGTAGTTTCAGCACTGCAAATACATGAATTTATACATTAATATATACATGCTTGAGGCAGCGAATGGAAACATAATTAATCTAGATAAACAGAAAAGTAACTTTAATTAGTCCAAATACAACCATTTTCAAAGCCACGTTGGTTTTAAGAAGATAAGAGAACTACTTAGTAATATACAATCGTTATTTATAAGTAATATACAATCGTTATTTATTTTAGATAACAGTGTTACGTGGATGGAATTTTTAAGTGCTAACTTTTGATATAATTACATGATTGATATTATCTTAAAAAGAGAATTGAAAAGTCATGGTATCCTGAACAAGAAAAATACCAGTAAGTAGATAATAATATTATTATAGACAAGAAACTCACAGTCGGATAGGAAGTCAGAGAGGCCTAAAACAAATCCAATATAAGACGTTGCAATGGCAAGGAGTGAAAATGCCCCGACAATAGGCTGCACAATTTAATTTTCAGTAGAGAAACAGGAGAAGCTATCAGATTCAAATATCAAAATATTGACATATACTCCAAATAAATAGTGACAAAACAAATACGGACCCCAACAACTCCATTAGTAGCTTGCAATGCCTGAAGTGGATCAGCAACCTTATCTGTGCCTGTTGTTTCAATCGTTCCAAGAATGACAGCATTCCAGATAATAAAGAGACCAAGAGGAATAGCAGTTCCTAGAATAATTGAATTCCTGCAGGTTAATGGTAATCTAATTTAAATATACACAACTACAAATTTATTTAAATATGTTTCCAGATGTATAGGGCCAATAGGGGTGGGTCGGTAAGCATGCAACCAAACTTGTATATAAAGCTAGTAGCTTGGTAGATATCAGCTTATGGTAGCAAACAAATAAATAATGATATGCTATGTCTTATCACCTTATCTTTGACAGGTCTCCTTCCAAATTTGTACAAAGAACAGGCACGACATTCTGAAATGAACAATCATGGAAACAACAGCAGTCTATAAATATAATAATGTATTGAAACAAGAATTGTTACCTGATAAACAAAGGATAGTGCTATTATAGGTATACTAGCAGGAATAGCTTCCAAGTTAGCTTTCAACAGAGCATCCCAGTGCAAATCCCCACCCGCAGCTGCCTAAAAATGGAATACAGATCATACACTAGTTAATAATGTCAGAAACAATGCTGAAAAAATAGAAGAAATTATAATTCCAGGTTTACAGCTTTCGGTGGATTTAAAAAGGTTGAAAAAAAGTTATCAAAAAAAAAAAAAAAAAAAAAAAAGTTATCAAAAAAAAAAAAAAAAGGTTGAACATTTGTTTTCAATAAGTTCCATGTCTACCATTGACAAAAATGTTTTAGTATGTTTGCGTTGTAAAAGAGAGAGATACATATTCTCAATTTCTCACAATTCTGCATACTTCTATTTCAGCTTTTTGCTCCAGCTTTGTGGACGTCCATTAGACTATTCTATCAATGGTAAATAAATTAACCCGCGAGCTCTTCATTTTATCTTAATAACAATATATATACTCATGTTTATTTTCCTAGTCAGAAGGTGGTCCACAAAGTAAGCAGCCAAGATGCTTAAAATATCAACAAAAGTTACAAAAAGAGTAATAATGAGCTTAGCATAAAATACGGCAGTTACCACTAGCGCTGCAAAAGAAATTATGATGCCCGACACTAGAACTCCATTGACAGCACCAATAAGTTGCTGGCTACATCAAAGATATAAACTTATCAGTCACTTGTATAATTTGTGAAAATTGCATCAAGTTTAAGTGCCCTGATATTTAGCATTCTTATGTAATTTCATATTAAATGTGTTTCTTTTCTGCAATCTTTTTGGAACAAGGTATCACCACACCAATTCATTAGCTTTCCCTTTTACTTAGCTAGCATTAGAAAGGTCTCAGCTGAGTTTTAACATCATCATTACTCTAAAATGATAATTTAGTGCAATAACCAAGTGCATAAGGGTTTTCTGATACTTTCGAACAGCTAATCTATAAGTTGAAGACAATTTGGTGTAGATAAATTTTACATAGATGGTAAAACCCTACAAGGAGACGAGTAAAGCTGAAGAGATACCTTCCAAAGAAGCAAATGCTTCCCAAGAGAAGTGAAAACAGGGATGCACATTCCCATCTGCAATCATAACCGTACTTGTCAAGGTTATGGAACTTGTTTATATGATTCACAATTCCAAACTACAATGTTCAAATGGGAAATCATGTTGATAGCGTGTGTGGTGTGTAAAGTGAGAATTCAATTAGAATATTACATCCCCCACCAAGACGCATGAACTAGTAGAATTAGGGTTACTAGGCCTTCAATCCTTATTTAAGTATATCTTTATATATCATAAGAGCTTGTGTTTGCATGCATCAACTATGGTTTTTAGTGGGTCGGTATATTAGGCATGAAAGCGTGGTCTGTTGAATTATTAAGGATCTCATCTAAAGCATGAACATTGAATGCTTGCAAATTTAGTTAAATCTTACACTGGAATGCCAAGGATATCTGTCAAGATGTCTGATGAACGAGCCACATAAGCAACAAGGAGAGCATAATGTATAAAAATATATGACCAGCTGCAATAAGAAAAAGGGACAGATACAATATAATACTTCACTTAATCATGTGCAACGGGTCAACTTGGATACTAAAACTTGTGTTTTTTAGGTACAAACCCAAAACACTATTTTTTTTAAGTATCTTCATTATTGAGATTGAATGACTAAACGCTCCATTTGCAGGCAATTTGCCATGATAATAAGTCCACTTTCTGAACGACGAACTAACACACCCACCCACAAAAACCACTTCTAAATCTATACCATGTGTCCACAATGGGACTTGAACCATCACCACTCGAGAGGCACAATTCCAACACATCAGTACCATTGGGCTACATGATAATAAGGCATTTGACATCTAAAAGAACCATATTGTCTGTTGGATATTTTCTACAGAACACAAGCAATTAAAAAATGGAATGTTTGATCATCTTACCAGGCAATCTGAACTCCAATTGACCCAATAGTTCTTCTAGCCATTGATACCTAAAGAATGAGCATGCAAGTAAAGGTCAAATGAAAGATAACTTTTCTACTGTCACCAAGACTCCAAGAGACCTTTAGCCCCATAGAACCAAATTACCAATGTCATATTCATATGGAAGATTTATTCCTTTTAAATGGTGGCTGCATGTGTGTTTTACCTAAATAAAGTGTATTTGTATATGTTCCTTTTCTAGGAACGTTAAATGGAGCCGTTTTGAACAATTTCCTTTTCTAGGAACGTTAAATGGAGTCATTTTGAACAAGTATCAGTACCTGAAGTGCAACCAAGTATGTTACAAGCCCGATCAGTCTCAATATAAAACTACCATATCGAGATATTATCAGAAAGGGGAACAAGCAAACATGTACGATGACTATTAGCCGGACCATTCCAAGTTGAAAGTAAGTGTTCAAATGTTAATACTCGATGTAAGCCAACATTTATAAGAATAAAGTTATGAATTGCAACCTTAGATTCATTTGATCACAAACTGACTAAGTTACACTTTCAGGATGAAAGACCAAAGTACCAAACTAACATGCATATCATCCACTATTTGCATGTGTGTTACCACTAGAAATATGGTGACAGGTTACTGATACAACAAGCATCAGACACATTTTATGGTTCATATCTTTCGAGAAATGGATTAGTTCTAACAAAAAATGCTTGAAAGTACCAATGATACCCCACCGGAGCCTAGTTCGCACATTGTCTTTACATTAACTTCAGCTATTAACAAGCCAGTCACAACCTGCACGACACCAATTCGGTAATGATATATGATGAGAGAAAAAAAAAGACATTGGCTAGTATCACTGAGCAAAAATAGACTATTGAGATTCAAATTTTCTGATAGCTTTAAAACAAGTAGAAAAAAACACTTAAAGTACGATGCTAAGGGCATAAACATGCCTTTGTTATGTGGCAAAGGTACAGAAGGCAGTGAAAGAAATCAAAATCATGCATATGACAGATTAACAATGAAAGCTTGTTAGGACCCAAAACTATATTTCTTCATGATACAAGATTGTGACACGATTGTCCAACCAACCTTATGTAATTTGGCAATGATGTGCATATAACAAGACTAAGGAGAACAATAAATTTTCTAATGAGCAACCAGAAAAGGTAAATAAATACCATATAAATCCAACAAAGAATGCAAGTGACTGCAGCCGCCAAAAATCCAGCTTCCTGAGTAACTGCAGGAATAGCAAGAATTCCTGCACCGACCTATATAAACAAATTACAATAAGTAACTGCTTCGCCCAGAAAATAGAAGGTCAAAGCAAGATAACTAGACGGTAACAACCCTTAATCACAAATTATGTTCTAGTTAAAAAAACAATCCTGTGATCTAAAACAAGATGTGGAAATTCAATAACTTGAGAAAATATTAGGAGCCTAGGACGACGTAGTGGATAGTATTCACTGAGCAGTGTTTCCTGATCATGTAAGCTCTGTATTTTTTCAAGCAAACAAACACCCACAGTATCTGCACTATAACATAGAGAGAAGTTTAGCTTTTTTACCACCCTGAGGTAAGTGGAAACCTTTTCTTCCACTTTGCTAATTTAAGCCGTCTTGACCTTCTGCTGTTCTTTTGTTTGCGGTTTTAACAAAATTTCAATTAAAAATTACAAGGTCCACCTAATCAGTGTTGATGGTTATGAATAGTAGAAGTACCCTGCTCTAATATAGTAAACGATCAAATAGGTAAATTGAGCAGAGAGAAACCAAATTCTTTTATATCGATAACCCCAAGGAACTGTCATTATTCCACTTATGCATAACAATCTGATATGATTAAACAGCTAAACGCTACCATATTAGTCTAGTAGATTATACACACCACTTGTGAAAAAACTTCAGTAATCATGTTTCATTTTCCTTTTCTCAGTTGCAACTCAAAGAATATAAGCATGGAGGATGGTTTCCCTACAAAGTGGATTTTAGCAACTCAAAGAAGTGATGTTTAGCCACACCAAAACCTGGTCAAACGTACTACGATTGAACTCATTCTTGCAGCATTAGAACCGTGTCGTCAAACCCTCCGCCTCAACCATGTGTGCTCAATCGGAGTCTGTTTGACCCGGTTTTGGTGTGATTTAAGGCACGTCTCAGTTCTCACACTAATCTACTTGTTATTTGATCCTAGCATAAGAAATCAAAAGTCTAGACATATTCATTCATCAAGTAACATGATGCATTTGATAGTCTATTCGTACGTAATCAGTAGAAAGAGAGAATATTACAGTTGTTCCAGCAACGAGAAGAACTGAACCAGTGACGCTTCCTGGAGATAGAGAGAGAGCATTGGATAACGAGTTTATCGATTTTAAATGAGATTGATCACAGTGTATATCTATTTTAAAGTTAAATACCAGGTTCATGCTGAAGAGTGTTTGGATTTAGGTTAGAAAACAGCCTCTCAAACTCAGATTCAAATTGTTGATCGTTCTGTTCAAGTTGTTTCGTTGAAATCTGCGGCTGTTGCTGTTGCTGTTGCTGTTGCTGTTTCCCTTGAGATGATAAGCATCTGAACTTGTTTAAACCTAATTGCGTAGTTGAATATGGTCGAATTGATGTGTTGGATTGAAGACGAGGACGTGGAAATTGAAGACGATTGTATGAAAGTGGAAACGCTAACGTATTGTGACAATGAACTTGTAGAGGTAATGGCGGGAAGCAACGCAGAGAAGAAGAAGAGGTCGCCATGTCTCTTCTTCTTCTTAACCAACAATGTCAACAAGATAACATAAGTAACGGTATTAGCATCATACTTTTAAAGGCCTGATTTTTACGCCACTTGTTTATAATCCCACACCTCTTCAAAACCGAAATGGTGAAGCGTCTAGACCAAGCTACTACTCATTGTTTGTGACTTTATTACACACTATATAGTTAGACAAAAAAATTTTAAACGGCTAGAAAATAGATAAAACACATAACACCATTGTTGGCATGGACGCCTACATCTCAATTGATTGATCCATACATACAAGAGGGTCTTGACATTACCATGAATAGTAGAAATAATGGATATCACTTGATTCCGTTTCAGAAAGGGGTCTCGTAAGCAACAAATGGTGGAATCGATATTTAAGGTGGTATTATGGTGTGTTTGGAGAGCCGGAACGAAAAATATTAAAAGATTCTTATCAATGCTAAATGCTAACTTTTGAATAGATTAAGGTGGTGAGCTTCGTATGAATAAAAATAGAACAAAGATTGGATAGTTAGATTGGGAAAATTGAAAGAAATTTAACTTTGTGCATCGTTTATAATGGTAATTCACTTATCATCTAGCTTGTTGCTAGTTTTTTTAATGAAATTTACCCTGTCGTTCATATAAAATTTAAAGTAAACTGCAATTTTGGTCACTGTGTTTTGATACCATTAACAGTTTCAGTCTCACGTTAACAGTTTTTGTCCATGTGTTTTCATTTTCTAACAGAAATGGCCCCAACACTAACCCCATCTAATTTTCCGCAATGTTTTGAAACCCGGACCGGAGAGCGAACCGGACATCTTAGTGGTTCACTGGTCGGACCGGTCGAACCGGTCAGACCGGATTTATAAACCATCAAAGTTTGTAAATAATTTGTAACATTTAATATATACAATTGATTTTAGTGGACTAAATTGTAGCATATAATAATATTCAGGGACTATTATGTAAACAAACACTACAAATTGGGTAATTGGCCTGAGTTGAAAGAGAAAACAGACAAAACACCTTACCTTATCTTTTTATTTCTTAAATGAAACTTCTCCTCCTCACTGTATCTCGTTCATCCTCGTCATCTGCTTGCCATCGGCGACTATCATCATCTTCCCTCAAGTTTAGTTGTCAGCATCATTGTTATGGTCGTTGTCTTCATCATCTCCATTCAAGTTTAACTGTCATCATATATCATTGTTATGGTAGATGTCTTCATCTTAACCATCGTATTCATTACCCGTCGTCTCCCCTCGAGATCGGAACATATTTCTTCTTCTCACGTTGATAACCTTCAGTTCCGGTCAGATCGCTAGGCCGGTTCACCGGAAGACGCCACCAACCGGCCGGTTATTTGAAGACCCGTTTAAGGGATGGAACCGGACCGCTGCCACTACCGATTCCCGGCCGGACCGGTTCGACCGGCCGGTCCGGTCCGGGTTTCAAAACATTGATTTTCCGTGAAGTCTCTCTCACATGCGAATTCAAAATGTCATTTTTCCTACTTTTTTTTAGCATGCGACTGAATAAAAATGTTAATATACGTGATGACCTAGATAAATGAGGGGGAGAAATGACATTTTTACCTATCATATGTAAGGCGCGTGTGAAAAACTTAACGAAAATTTGAATGGAGTTAGTGTTTGGGACCGTTTTTGTTATAAAATAAAAACACATGGTTCAAAACTGTTAAGGTGAGATTGAAACTGTTAATAATATCAAAACACATGGATCAAAATCGCAGTTTGCTCGAAAATTTATGAGCCTAGTATTTAATGTCGCATTCTTTTTTTAAGGATACATAATACACTGTCTTCGTAGATTGTAGTTAGCCTTGTGTTGGTTGACTTGGTTTGACTATTGTATTAATGTGCCGCATTTTTTACCTTCTTGAATATAACATCTTTGTATTAAGTTGTGTGTTAGTCCGATGAGTATATGGGATACTGTCTTTACTTGAGTCTCGCGAGGATACCAACTTATCCTTTTATATTGTTTGTGATGATGTGTTCATTTTTATATTGTTCGTGTTTAAATACGATAAAGATGCATTGTGACACATCCTGACCGACGATAGAAACTCGAGACGGACAAAAGTGAATAGATTGCTTGTAACTTATGATACGTATGGGTTGTTTAGTAAGTGCTAAATGGTTAAAATGTCTGAATGTTAAGCGCTAAATGATTAAGAGGAACAATTTGGCTGGACATCTTGATGGTATTATAAAATTAACAGACAAATTAAAAAGGCAAATTGGCCTAAAATAATCCCAACTAACACCCATTGGCCGAAAATAATCCCAACTCAGTTTATTCCCTCCAGTGGTCCCAAATCCAACTTTTTTGGCCTACAGTGGTCCGCCGTTAAGTGCACTTAACGGCCGTTAACTTTTTTTCTATTTTTTTCGAATTTCAAACCGATATTTTAGGGATTTTGATCGGGAGGAGAATACGAGTCTGTTGACGTAAACCTTACTTCCAATTGTTGCTCGAAATGGTTTAATTTTGATATCCGGTTAAAGCACCGTTAGGTTTTAAACACCCGATTGAAGACCGTTTTGTCGTTTGGAACACTAGTTCGAAGTAAGGTTTACATCAATTGAATCGTATACTCCTCCTGATCAATTTCCATAAAACCTTGTTTTGAAATTCGAAAAAAATCAAAAAAAAGTTAACGGCCGTTAAGTGCACTTAACGGCGGACCACTGGAGGCCAAAAAAGTTGGATTTGGGACCATTGGAGGGAATAAACTGAGTTGGGATTATTTTCGGCCAATGGGTGTTAGTTGGGATTATTTTAAACCAATTTGCCAATTAAAAAATATTTCTTTCGTTCACTTTGTCCCACATTGGAATGGAAACAAAAACATGGTTAGTTTATATATACAAACCTTAATGACATGTTAAGTTCTTGTGCTATGCTTACTCTAGCATCTATGTAGGGATGCAAATTTAATTCATATTCCTTGACACAATGTGACATGTGGACACGATTTCAGCTCCGAAAACCCATGTCCTTACTAGGAGTCTAGGACGATTTTTTTTTATTACATTTCTTTTCTCATCTCTTATTTCATTTCCTTCCGATTTAAAAAAACTATTTTCTCTCAATTTCTTATACTTTTATTTTTATTTTTATTCTATACCCTCTTTAAATAAAACTCGAAAACATAACTTATTTTTATTTTTTCTCATTTTTTTTTCTTACAATTCAATGAAGCTTGAAAACACGATTAAATTTTTTATTTCATTTCTTTTCTTGTTTGCTAAACTCATGAACCAAAGTCGGTGTGGTAATTGGTAAATGCCGGTTAAACAAAGCAAGCATAAAAGTAGATTGAAGGAAAATGTGTTTACTTTACCCTTCTTCTCCTGTCAGTCGATAATCACCTACACCCCGTTTCTTTCAGCCCCACAAAACCCTAAATTTCCATTCGATTCAATATCTGTATCGCAGGAGCAACCTGCTGCAGTATCAATGGCTATAGCGGCACCGGGACAACTGAACACAACCGAATCCCCAACCTGGGGCTCTCGAAGCGTCGACTGTTTCGAAAAACTCGAACAGATCGGTGAAGGAACTTACGGGTTAGTTATAATTGATATATAGTTATTCTCACAAATTTGTTTCCTCTATCTCAAATTGACTGTTATACGTTCAGTGTTTGAAATTATATCTATGATGATGATGTTGTCGTCATGTTAAAACCCTAACCTTTTCTAAGAATGTTTTTTTTTCAATTGAAGTATACTTATAGAGTTTTATAAGGTAGGATATGTATTTTTTATGGATATGCAAGTTAAATTCAAATAATGTGGATACTGGACATAGTTAGGGATGAAAGAGCGGCCCCTGCTTAAAACCAGATAATGCCATTGATGTTAGGGTATTTTTCAGAACTGTTTTTCAGGGTTAATGTCATTTACTAAAGCACAATGTTCATGATGTCAATGTTATATCACTTACTTAAGCTATTAGCCTTATAGCACCACTAGGTGGAGAATTGGAGATGGCTGTTTGTTTTTGGGTGACTTGTTGGGGGTATTTTATGGGACTTGCAACTTGGTTTTAGAAAGTGTGCCCCTATTGCGCTACAGGAAAAGGGAAACACTCGTTGTGATACCTAAAGAGGTGAGCTTGAAAGGTTTCTTGAGGTGTTGCTCTTTGTTTGCGGCGGCACTTCTAAGCGCCTTTTGTATGAGCCGTCTGGATCTTGGATAGTTAAAAAAACATGCCTTTGAGGCATTTAGGAAAGCTTTAGGAGATTGACATGAGAGATGATTCAAATATAGGAATTGAAGAAAGTTCTGATCTTTGGAAGAGATATACTATTTCAGTGGCTATCTGGCATAGTAAAAAGTTTAGTATGTAACACTATCTTCTTGTTTCTATTATACTATATTCACACAATTTTTTAGTTGGGTTTGAAGAGTTTTGTTTATGTTGAAGTAATTTTGGTACTACTTTCTCATATGTGCGACTGTGCGCTTATGTCCCATATTTTACACGGTTGAGTTACTTTTGGATTTTGTTTATGAGACCAAATAAAAGTTAACGATGTTGTTAATCATTCTGGATATTTATCTTGGATGGCAGTGTAACTTTTCTAGTTGATTTTATACTTTTGAGTGTACCTCTCTTTGCATGATGAGTGTCTTTATCTGACCTTACATGTTTGTTATTGTGATGATGTTTTTTCAGTCAAGTATACATGGCTAGAGAAATCAAAACAGGAGAAATTGTCGCTTTGAAGAAGATACGAATGGACAATGAGAGAGAGGGGGTAACACGATTATTACTTCCTCTATAGTTTGACAGGAACATATATTTTCTTAATTCTCTTTCTCCATTTAACTGTATCTGCTTTGTACTTGCAGTTCCCCATAACTGCTATACGTGAGATTAAAATATTAAAGAAGCTGCATCATGAGAATGTAATAAAGCTAAAAGAGATTGTTACTTCTTCAGGTAAATTATTTATATTTGTATATTGTCAGCTGACGTTTCATTTTGTTCATCAAAACATGTAAAAAAGTTAGGAATGATATCAATGTGACAATTGACGTGTGCCTATTTTTTTAGGTCCTGAGAAAGATGAGCAAGGGCGGCCAGGCAAGCACTTCTAAATAGGGTGTTTTTTGAGTTAAAATTGGGCACGGCCTGATATGAAAAGGGAAATTAATGTAACTGAAAACCAGACCATGCTGAAACCGGTTCAATATAGGTTTGGTTTCAGCTGAACCGGTTTAGTATAGGCCTGGTTTTAGTTGAAATTGTTCGAGCCTAAACCGGACCATGTGCCATGGAATAAGTTTGTGATTTTATCAGTTTGATAAGCATAGCTTTTAGATAATGTTGTTCCAAGTTCGTTAATTATTCTTCCAAAAGACTTGTTCAGACTGAACTAGGCTGAACTGAAAACCAGGTTTTTAAACACTATAGTACCGAGAACCAAAGTCAATGTAGTCGGTTAGGTCAAGGTCCTGTTTTGTCCTGGTTGATATTTTCAGTTTTGTCGAACCAACTTTTGCACACATCTACTTCCAATATACCTTTGCTGTGCTAACACAGTCTAGTCACGGCCACTTCATGATGTTAAAGGTTGTAGTTTTGGGTCTTAGAAGTTTCAGTTATTAATTTGGTTTCAGGGATTTGATTTACTTTACTATGAAGTGCAGACGGTAATAAATACAAAGGGGGAATATACATGGTTTTTGAGTACATGGACCATGACCTAACAGGTCTTGCTGATCGTCCTGGGATGAGATTTACGGTTCCGCAGATTAAGGTACCAATTATGAATTGCTACTTAGTTTTTGTTCAATTCAAATGGAATAACTCACTTGGTCCTCTTCTTTAAGTGTTACATGAGGCAACTTTTGACAGGGCTTCACTACTGTCACGTAAATCAAGTACTTCATCGTGACATTAAAGGTATTCTCAAAGCAAGTTCTTTGATTTATAGGTCAAAAGAACAGCAAAAATGAACGTCTGGATGGTTTTAATTCATTCAACATAATTGCATACGAACCAATCCACCAAAAGTGCATGTGTGAAATGTGTAATTTAGATATTTTTGCAGTCAATAGCAAGTAATTTTGACTGATAGGAAAATATGACAAAGAATCAGAAACACCATGCTATGTAGATAAAAGAAGCCTGATGAATCTTTAAGGCTAATCTGACTTCTTTTTTCCTTATCTAACAATACTGTTTAGTAAATAGAGATGTTGGTTTTGCGTGATTTCATTTTTTCTAGACGTATGTGAGCCTTGACCATGGCTTATGCTGTGTGCCTGGTATTCACATACTATAGTAAATTTACTATTCCGTTAATCCTTGAACACTAAAAGATAGGCACTCAAAGAACAAAGTTTAATATATAATATGTACAACCCAAAAAGCTTTACGTACAACCTAAAAAGCTTTATGTACAACATAAAAAGCTATATGAGCTACCTAAAAGCTTTATGTACAACCTAATAAGCACAAATACGTGAACAACCTATGGTTCTCTTTCCTGTGACCGCTAGTTTCTTAATAATCCATAAAGTAAGTGTTCAAATGCTTTTGATTTGCAAAGTTTCAGTGAATCACTAGTCGATTTCATAAGACTCGTCAAGGATAAATTGCCCCTCAATACCGCTTAATGGAACCACTGCGCATCACCCTCTCTGAGGTGTTTTTTTCCGCTGCCTAGGTTTTCTCACACCGCAGGAAGGCCTGAGGCGTGACTTTTATTCGAGTTTTCAAGAGTTTAAAATGTCCATTTCATATTGATGCTCATACTTATTTTAGCAACCCTACAACTTTTTTTTTCCCTTAAACAGTTGTTGCATATTTTTGATACTGGCAACTGACCTTTGGTTACTCTTGTTTGATTAGGCTGGCTACACATCAATGCCGTTGATGAATTTTAATTTATATTTTGTTTTAAGAACAAGTACAGTTCAAATTAATGTGTCGATTGATTTTTGATCCTTTTGATCTGTTGTCCTTTTTAGCAAAAAAATCAAAGCATATTTTACAATCAGTGGGTTCCTTAATGTTCTGGTTTAAGTTCTAATGTCTATATGTGATTCCAGGTTCGAATCTTTTAATAGACAATGAAGGAAATTTGAAGCTAGCAGATTTTGGGCTTGCCCGATCATTTTCAAATGACCACAATGGGAATCTCACAAATCGTGTTATAACTTTATGGTACAGGTATCTTCATCCGTCCCCTTTATGAAGTGTATCAAACATCATGTTTCATTGGTGTAAAAAGTAGGAACAAGCATTAGTTTATTATTAAATTTTTTTTTATCAAACTCTCTAAGTACCAAATGAAAATGTAAAGCAAGATATACACATTTTGCTTCAGCATTATAGAGAAGAAACCATGTTGGGTCGTTTATTCTTTTAAATTATGGATCATTGGTATATTTGTATTTATTGATTATTTGATTTACCATGATCTGCATAGACCACCTGAGTTGCTGCTAGGGACCACCAAGTATGGGCCTGCTGTGGATATGTGGTCAGTAGGGTGTATTTTCGCTGAGCTTCTACATGGGAAGCCCATATTTCCTGGCAAAGATGAGGCATGTGATCTTGCGTTTAATAAATTACTGGGTAGTGTGGGCTTAATAAATATCATGATTAATTAACCTTTTTGCATGTTTGGTTGTTTTTGAAAATTTCTAGCCAGAGCAGCTAAGTAAAATATTTGATCTGTGTGGTGCTCCTGATGAGAATAACTGGCCTGGTGTTTCTAAGATCCCTTGGTACAACAACTTCAAGCCCACAAGGCCTTTAAAAAGGCGCCTTCGAGAAACCTACAGGCAGTATGTAAAATAACCCCTCTTCTTTCATTAATACTATTGGAACTTGGCTTCCACCTTATACATTGTTTTTCCTTGATTATAGCTTTGATCGGCATGCTTTGGAGTTGCTTGAGAAAATGCTGACTCTGGACCCTTCTCAGGTCATGCTTTGTTTGTTACTTGTCAGTTCAATTTACATGGCCAAATTTTTTATCAACAGAGTTACGTTAGTTAGTATGGCCATCTGAATTTAACGAATTACAAATCACAATCAGGTGTTTGAATATGCTTTTTGAAAGTGAGTATGTGATTTTGAATAATCAGTATCAAAATAAGGCGTGGATGTGTCATGTATATGAAAATTTAAAGAAATTCTGCTTATCTGCTTGTGTCAGGAGAGAATCTTGGAAGATAGGCATAAATGTCTCTCTAGTTAGTTAAATAAAAGATGTAATTAAGTAATTTTGTTATGCTATTTAATAAAAAAATTGTCGCGGTTAGTGTGAAATTGATTATTAAGATTTGAACATACCGGAGAAAATGAATGTAATTTGGTACTTGTGTAGATTGACCTTTTCCTGTAAATATACACATTCTATGATTATGTGCACCAAAATTATCATATCAGAGGTTATTATGCTGACTCTCGCCCTTCTTCTGGCCTGTTCAAACTGAAGAGAATATCAGCCAAAGACGCTCTTGATGCGGAATATTTCTGGATTGACCCATTACCTTGTGATCCCAAGAGGTAGAACTCAACTTCTGGTTTATATTTAATGTTTCAATTTCATTATTTAGGCGTTGTCCATTGGGCGCAGTGTAGGAGCAGGGGTAGATGAGTGTGTGAGCCGTTCTTAAAAAAACTTATGACATTCGACTTTCTCCTTTTGTTGTAGTTTACCTAAATACGAGGCTTCGCATGAGTTCCAGACCAAGAAAAAGCGTCAGCAACAACGACAACATGACGAAGCAATGAAGCGTCAGAAAACACATCACCAACAGCAGCAGCATTCACGTCTCCCACCAACAATGCAGCAGCAGTCGGGGCAAGCTCATGGTCAGATGAGACCAAATGCACCAATGCAGCTGGGTGCAGGAGGCGGCCCTGGCCATCACTATGGCAAGGCCCGTGCCGGACCTTCTTCAGGGTCAAACAGATACCCCCAGGGAGGAAACCCGTCTGGCGGATACAATCACCCACCTAATCGTGGCGGTGGCCCATACCCTCCTCCACAAGCATATGGTCGGGGTGGTGGAGGTAATAGTGGTTATGCAGTTGGTCCACCAAATTATTCTCAAGGCGGTGGCAGCGGAGCTGGCAGTGGCGGTGGGCGTGGTAATGCTCCAATGGGAGGAAATCGTGGCCAGCAGTATAACAATTGGCAATAGTGAAGAGGCTTGGAAAGTTGGTTGGATGAGACTATGAGCTTGTTCTGATTCTCTCTTATATATACAGATACATATATATAGACAGACACCAAAAAATGAGTTTGAGGCAATTAAAGAAGTTACAAGGACATGTCTTGTTTAAGGTTCTGGCAGGTCTGGTGGTTTATTGGATTTTACTTGTCTAAAATCCAATGAAAGTTTGCATTGGTAGATGTACTACAACTGGCTGCTTATTTGGTATTCAAATTATTATTACTGATGTTGTATTGAATAAAAACCCTGAGTCCTTTTTAATCAAGGTAACAAGATGGTGCACTTTTTTGAGTTTTTTTTTAAACATAAAGTAATAAAAACCCTGAGTCCTTTTTTGAGTGTTTTTTGTTGCTAGCAGACAATGTGACATGTGTCGCTGGATCTCACTTTCGCGCTATAGTTCATAATCCCTTAAGATTATTCTAAGTAAATCAACAGATGAAGGTCATTTGATGATTAAAAGCTTAATTACGTAAACGGTTATTGTGGTTTGTTAAGATAACTTGTAAGGTTTCAGGTAATAGCTTGAACCTTGAAGCATTGATTTTATAGCGAGCTTGGGCATACGTTAGTTTCGCACTCGTTCAACTTTAACACCCATAGTTTTCATAACTTTGACAACTTCATGTTTTTGATTCTCATGTGTTAGCTGCTCTGTAAACGTTTGATTGGTAAAAATTTCTTGGAAAAAATGATCGATAGAAAATGATTGCATCTGTTAGGAACTGATCATATCAATTGTAACCGATCCTTGTTAGTAAGTTATTGCATCTGTAGGCGATAGCCTTTACCATACAAGTATACAACCAACATGTAACTGGAATGTCGCATTTCCAATATCTAATGGTTTCACGAAAAACTCAATTTTTTATTAAAAGAAAGTATTATAAAAAATAGAAAATAAAGTTTACACAAATTAATTATTGAAACACTATTCATTTCCATCTCTATATGTATAGATAAGAGAAAAAAAATGTGTAAAAAATCTAGTTTTTTTTCCAACAACATTATGACTTCACGATAAATCTTATGTCTACCAATCACCAATACCTGAGTTTGAAACCTGAAACAAAATATCAATTGTTCATTAATTTCATTATTAGATTGATTCCACACGAACTAAGACCACCTCAAAATAAAACACTCTTTAACCACCGGACCAAAGCCGGTCACCCCAATAATCTAAATAGATGTCAAGACAACCAAAATAAGAGTCGTTTTATTAATTTATCTAGACATCTTAGAATAATAATTCAACACTCCTAAAAGTCTATACAATCAAACACTCCTAAAAGTCTATACAATCACACATGCCGAGATATGTAGGTCAACTATATAACACATATATAAATTTTATCAGATTTAATACAATAATTAGTTTGACACGCCCTGAGAAACTATACTAGATGTATAAAAATGTCATTTTATAACAACCCGAGCGTTAAAAAAAAAGGATTATTGGATTTAATCACTTTCAACTATTGGTTATTGGTCGCTGTCACCCTCAAGTATCACTTTGGCCAATATAGCTCCCAACTAAACACTTTGATGTCCGTATCACCAAAATTTAACCAATTCAAGTCACTTTTGGCTAACTTTTGGTTATTTTTTGGTTAACTTTTCGTGATACGGACACCATATCACCAAAAGTTAACCAATTCAAGTCACTTTTGGTTAACTTTTGGTTAATTTTTTATTAACTTTTGGTGATACGGACACCAAAGTGTTTAGTTGGGAGTTATATTGGCCAAAGTGATACTTTAGGGTGACAACGGCCACTAACCAACAGTTGGAGGTGATTAAATCCAATAAGCCAAAAAAAAAGGCTAAGTAACTAATTGTGGCCTCACCTACCACGAAAGCACAATCAACCTACCACCGTGCTTAAAAATGCACACGCACCTACCCTCTCATCATTCAAATCTTCCTTTACGAATAGAGATCGAAAATGTCATCAACAAGCGGAGCAATCATCAAATGCAAAGGTACTAATAGCTTGAATCATCCAATCATTTGTAATTTGCATGTATGTGTTGTTGTTGATTTGTGTAATAATGAGATAGTTATTTGCTGCAGCTGCGGTAGCATGGGGAGCAGGGGAAGCGATGATAATGGAGGATGTGGAAGTGAGTCCACCGCAAGCATCAGAGATACGGATCAAAGTTGTTTCAACTTCACTTTGTCGCAGTGATGTCACCGCTTGGCTCTCTCAGGTAAGTATACTGTTAGATCATCATCTCAAATGCTTCCAGTATTGAAATTGAAATAGGCTTTATTCATTGTTACAAACTTTGTTGTTAGAGCCTGTTTTTAATGCTTATTAGAACTGGTTATTTGTTTATTGTGTTTTCATGTAGTAATAAGCTGTTTTGAGGGATTGGTTGCTTATCTAGTTATTTACGAGTGAAGTAAGTTGTTTTGAATAAGCAGCTTAAAGTTACTTATTTCAAACTGTATGTAATAAACACACTAGTCAGTTTAATTAATAAGCCATTTCAATATATAAGAGATCACATAAATGCACCTAAAGTATGACAACATGTGTTTAAACCGAAAGTATCAAGTACCTATTAGTGTCTTATAACTTTTGTTTTTCGAATCTATTGGTTTTTTATACTTTATTGTTAGTATTGCATATTTGTAAAAAGTCGTTCAAGGAAGCATGCTCTTGTTTTTATATCTTCTTTTGTTCATATCATAGCTAGATTTTAGTAAGCTTTGCTGTATGGCATTCTAAAATATGCCCCAAAGATTAGTTGCAACCCATTTCTAGTGCAATCCATTGGGTTTACTTCTAAATGGGAATCATTCTTTAAGTAGTGCTCCGGGTGCGATGCATTGGAATTACCCCTAAACGGGGATCGTTCTGTACTTACTCCTGATAGAATTAGATTTACACAAAAGCAAGACATTTCTAAAGCATAAGTGATAAGTAAAACAGTCACACCTTCAGTTTTTTTTATCTGACAAGTACCCTGCTCCAAGAGGATTCGACATTCCTAACTTGTTCTCCACAAAATTTTCATCCATTTTTTTCATGAATGCATTTTTTTGCACCTTTCCTTTCTGGAGCATGTGTTCTTGTTCCAGTGTCGTCTTTGAGGCTTTTCTTGCAATTACTATATTTATCCTTGTTAGCTTACAACAACCAAATCTGGATTTTGTAGGCACAGCCTCCACTATTTCCTCGGATATTTGGCCATGAAGCATCAGGGTAAGTATGGACGCCCCTGTTTTCCTTAAATAAAAAAACAGAAAAAATAACATTAGAAGCAATATAATTACAAGTTTTTTAACCTAATAATTCGGGCTGGTTTTTTGTTGATTGATAGACCTTTTTGCTAGAATCTTAAGTGGAATTTGGGCGGTAACCATGTTCATGATTTTGACTTTTTGAGACTTTTCATATTAATCATGTAACATATGTAAAAAATTTGAGTTTTTATATTAAAAAAAATTTGAGACTTTTCATACTAATCATTTTAGGATGGTTTTTGCAGGATTGTTGAGAGTGTAGGGGAAGAAGTAACTGAATTTGTAGAAGGTGACCATGTTCTGACTTTGTTTATTGGAGAATGCATGAATTGCAAACATTGTGTCTCTGGTAAAAAAAGCAACATCTGCCAAAAACTGGGCCTAGAAAGGAAGGGTGTTATGCATAGTGACCAGAAAACTCGTTTCTTTATCAAAGGGAAGCCCGTTTATCACTATTGTGCTGTTTCTAGTTTCAGTGAGTACACAGTTGTTCACTCAGGCTGTGCTGTCAAAATTACCAAAGATGCCCCTTTACAGAAAGTTTGTCTCCTCAGTTGCGGAACAGCAGCAGGTAAATTGTAAACCTCTCTACTTCGCCACTTCATTTCACATCCAATTTATTGTATATACCTTTAACGATAATGAATGTACCTGATGAGCTGGAATTTGTAATAGGCTTGGGTGCTGCTTGGAATGTTGCTGATGTATCGAAGGGATCAACTGTTGCCATTTTTGGTCTGGGAACTGTAGGGTTGTCTGTAAGTATGTCAATTTGCTTCCGTAACTTTTCTGATACTTATTTGGTAGGGTTATCAATTCTTAACTCTTATATTTTTTCTGATCAATAAGGTTGCACAAGCTGCTAAAATAAGAGGGGCGTCTAGGATAATTGGGGTGGACACTAATCCAGAAAAGAACGAGAAAGGTAACACAAGATTTTTTTTCTTCATAAATCAGTTAGTCTACTTCAACGTCTTTGGTAAGAAAAAGAAGAAACAAAATCTGATGCTTCATTCTTGATGTCATTAGTGAAAGGTCTCTTCCTCACTCTGCTGACATGAAAAAAATCAACTCTTTTAATGATTTTTGTTACTTCTGCAGCCAAAGCTTTTGGAGTAACTGATTTCATTAACCCAAATGAGATCGAGGAGTCAGTTCAACAGGTAATTTTTATATGTTGTTCGTAAAACTATTCTGTTAATGCCAGTTGTCATGTTGATTTTTTACTTCTTTTTTGTTTCAGGTTATTAAGCGAATCACTGATGGTGGGGTGGACTATTCGTTTGAATGTATTGGAGACACGGAGATGGTAACAACTGCTTTGCAGTCTTGTTGTGATGTAAGTCTTTGTTATTTAAATCTGAATTTAGTTAAATTTTTTAATCACAGACTCACGCTCAAAGTGAAATTTCTGTTACTTTTAGGGGTGGGGTGTGACAGTTACCCTTGGCGTTCCCAAGACAAAACCAGAAGTAACAGCTCACTATGGATTGTTTCTTACCGGGAGAACGCTAATAGGATCTCTTTTTGGAGGATGGAAACCAAAATCTGATCTTCCAAGCTTAATTGATATGTATTTAAAAGAGGTAAGATGGCTATATAATCTTTCTTTAACATTGTAGCTGGCTATAGAATTAAAAAAAGAACACTACTTTTTGTCAAATGTTTACAAGTTTCCCAAGTAAATCGTGTTATGGGATTTTTGAGACTAGAAACACGAATTCCTTTCATTTGGTTTCTGTTAAATGTAACCACGAAGCCAATTATATATGTGCAGGAAATCATAATTGACGATCTCATTACACACAATCTTGCATTCAAAGACATCAATAAAGCATTTGATTTAATGGTTGAAGGAAAATGCCTGCGCTGTGTCATCCACATGTCAAACGAATGCTAGTAAGCGCCATTTCTGTTGTATTATTGTTTTTTATATGAAATATAAGTTTTTGACTCCTGAATCATGCGATACTTTTGTCAAGATACTACAAAGACTTTCATTTCGTGCATCGTAGCCCTTTTATTCATTACCTTGTTTGAACATATTACACGGGCAAACATCTATGTAAAACTTTGAACAGAAAAACACTAGAAGTATCTTGCCCTGAAATGTATGTTATAGACGTATAGATCTTCAATGTATGTGTTACTTTAATCGATCTGTTCCCGAATCAGACTATATAGATCTTCAAGAAATGTCTATTGATTTCTAACTAGAAACTGTTTTGGGACAGTTAATGAAGTTTCATCTTAATTAATTAGTTGCTAATGGCTGGATGAGCATATTTTTGTTTACCTCGTTATTTATGTGTAAAATAGTTGATTTGGATAATGAGTTTCTTCTATCAAAGTGCAGGGTAATTTATTTTATTTTTATTTATATAAAGCTGCTATTTCAAATAAACTGTAACTTAATTCAAATGTAAATGCACTAATGTAAAGAGGAAATAAGAAGAAAGATAACAACACAATTTACAATGGTTTGTGGTGGATGTCGTCTTAATGCGTTTTATCGTTAATATAGTTTCTTCACCGTTACCTTTTGTGGGTCTTACTTGCATATTCCCTGTTTTAAGAAGTTTTTTTTAACGTTTAGTTGTTATCATAATCTATTATATACTAGTTTAGTGTCCGCGTTACGCTCGGGAACACAACATTCAAGTGATGTTTTTAAGGATATTCATGAACGTTCCAATAAGTTTTGAAACAAAACCGTGGTAAACCGAAACACGAAATATATTTTTAAAAATTAAATTTTTAGTATAGCAATATTATACTCAAATTAAAGAGAATAAAATGCTCAGTTTTATGGTGTAGTTTATTTTTTTTAAATCCATATAAAAAAGTTATGTATATTTATAAAACACTGAGGTCTTTAATTATATATTATTATTAATTTTATCCATAAGTTTCATTTTCACACCCTATCAAATATAAACCGACTCATGTACACCCCTTGTAGTAGAGGGTTAAAAGTATAAATACTTTTAAATTTTTTAGAATTCTCCAAAATATTAGGGGACCAAAAATGTAATTAGTTTTATTATAATATATTTTATATACATATTTTAAATAAAAAAATCATTATTATGAGATAAACTTTCAAATGATGCCACATAAGCCAAAAGCTTTAAAATGGTGCCACATAAGCTTTTTTGGTTTTGCTATATTATATAAAGATTAAATAGAAGACAAACGAGTATAACATTATCATGCATGATCCTGGTGGGTGGGTGCCGGTAAGACCCACAAACTCAATCTTCTTAAAATTCGCATACCTCTCGAGTCCTAAAACAGGCATTATGCCTCGTTTTGCACCATGTTCTCTCATCTCGTGGGACAAGAGGTGTACCTCGCGTACTCATTGCCCACCTCGCCGAGCACTCCATGTAACCTAAGCATTCGTGAAATGTTAGTTTAGATTATTAACTAATATTTACTATGATCAAAATATATATCCTAAGTTATTTAAATTCTGAAACCAACGTAACATTCATCAATACGCATAACAATATATGGACACATTTCAGTTTAAATTTAGTCAACAACACATAATCCATTTAATTTCTCGAAGATATCGGTACATTTCTTCCCGTCCATGTAGATTTTGTGATTTGGAAGAAGAGTTGGTTGGCCATATCTTCATCACTTTGTCTTGGCTACTAGAGTTCGGGAGAAGGTTGTTCATGGTGTAACCTTCCTTATGTCTACGCTTTTTCGATTAAGGATCTGCTGAAGCTGCCATATACAATTCGTGGGGATGAGAGCTACAAAAAAGCCGTTCATGCTATTTTCATGGTGACTACTTGGAGCTTATGAAGACATCGAAACAAAATCATTTTTGACAATTTGATGCCGTCCACTAACAAAATCATTTGTGAAGTAAGGGTGGTTGGTTCACTATGGAAGAAGACAAGAATAAAACGGGAACATACGTTGGTATTTCAATTATTTTTTGACCCGGTTTAATTTTTTTTAAAAGTTATTTGCTATTGTTATTATTGCTCTTTTTTTCTTCATGTTTTGTACTTTTTTGGGTTGTTACTTGTTAGCAACTTGTTAACCCCGCTATCTATTTTATCATATTCGTCGTCAACAAAAAAATTTGACAAATTAAAGGAGTTTTTTATTTTTATTTTCCAGAGTAGATCATATGCAATGATAACTAATTAATTAAACTCAGATTTGTTGGGTTGATTTTGGAGGCGATCTCTCTAAGTGATCACATTAAATGTTTTTTTTAACATCACATTAAATACCTTGGTTTTAAAATGACAAGTTAACAACTATAATTCACTCTACTTTTTATCTTTTACATCCATATAATTACATTAAAAAAAATTAGTTACATTTTTATGTTATCGACTTTTAATTTTTAATTGTTGACATCACTTTTTTAATTTTCATTGTAAATATAGAATTATAATTAATGTTAGTTAAGCTTTTAGTTTTTTAAACACCGGGGGCTTACATCTAAAAATGATAAATAGTTGAAGTATGTACAACTGATTCTGCATAATGCCATAACGTATGTGTTGAGAAATCGTTTGGATCATTAGAATCATTAAATAACATCAATTAAATAAAATTATTTTATATAAGTCTCTAAAACCTGATACAAAAGAATGACCGTGTACATAAGTCTCTAAAACCTGAACAAAATTTTACGAGTGAGACTTTAAAAGAGCTTTGATCCAACATAATAAATCACAATCTGTTAATAAAAAAAAGCTGAGATGAAATAATTAATGTTGTTAATGAATTCAACCTCGGCGACTGAAATGAAATAAAAAAGTCAAAACCAACGACACTTGGATTGGATCCAACAACCCAAACACACACACACGAAACTTCATTCCTTTGCTCATCACAACTTTATGCACACACACACACACTCTCTCTCTCTCGCGAAGAAAAAAAGAAGGTTAAAATTCACTTCAACAGCAACTCAATCGTTCACTTACCTGTACTGTAACCTCTCTCTCAATCATTTTATTTCATGTATATTTCTGTTTTTTAAGAGGATTTGTGGATATATATATATATATATATATATATATATATATATATATATATATATATATATATATATTTTGTTAAGATATTTGACGTGAAGTGGAAGAAAATTTGTTGATCATAGAGTTGAAAATAATCAGATTTCTGCAGCTGTTGCTGAAGAAAAGATGATATAACCCTAACCTTAACTACCTACCTGATTGTTTAAACTTTAAACTGTTAATATTGAAATATTCTATTCAAATAAGATGTAAGGTGTTTTAATTCTTAAATGCATTGTTTAATTGTAAATGATGAGTGTATGTTGTTACTTAGGTTAGCTAATAATATATATATGAGATGATATGATACGATACGATACGTTTGTTGTGTTTGTGTATTTGTGTGTTTATCTATGTGCACAGCAAAACTTTTCTTATTCAGTTGTTGTTGAACACACAGCGAGCGAAACTTGGCACGCGTTTCTTGATTGGGAGTTTATGATGGCAGAGTTCAGTCCAAGGACTGATACATCCACTGATGGGGATACTGATGACAAGGCGATGGGGGTATATCTTTAATCTCGCGGATGTTCTTTTTGCATCATTCAGTTGTTATATATAAAGCTTGTAGGAAACTTGAAATTGATGATTTATGATCTACGCTAGTTTGTACTCTAGAGTTGATGTTTGTTTTGTTATGTGACTTATGTCAAGATGTCAACCGAGTTGTTCTTATACACTGATGTAGTTTTTTTTTCTTTTCTGATTGATGGTGTTTGTGATTCTACTGCAGTTCAATAATGGTCAATCGCTCGGGCTTGTGGTTTCTGATGCTAGTGACAAGTCAAGGGACCAAAAGGTTTTTGTTTTGTGCTAACTAGTTTATTTTAGGTTCTTACTAGTTGCTATGTTTCATTTCTTAAACATCTCAAAATTGATTGTTATTCCCACACAAACTTATATCTTTCCAAGAAGGAAAAAAGTAAAGAGTTAAATAAAAATGGAAATATCGTCACTAGTTTCTACTTTACGATCACTACTGAACAGTCTGAACTTCATACCATTATTTTATTATAAATTACTAGACCTGTCTAATTAGAGGTGACAATATGGGCGGGTTGGATAACAATTATAAGCATGTTCAGCTTGAAATGTTAACTTTTTAGAGTGGTAAAAACATGTTGGGCTAACCTTCAAAATACTTTTTGCCCACGGTTTCAGTCTTTTTCTTTAAAACAGTTTATGCCTTAAATATGGTTACAGAAACTATACTATACTATTAATAATCTAAATGTTTGAATTAAAGCAAGTTAGGAGGTTGACTGAAGCAACATTTCTCTGTTGTACACATTTGAGATAAAACATAACCCAAATGGACGCATTCAATGCTTCAAGTTAAGTGTTACTGTTATTTTGGACCTGGTAGCCAGGTGTTGGTTGTAATGCTATTGTCTGATTCAATTCTTGAACTGTAATAAATATTCAGACACTTCGTAGACTTGCTCAAAATCGTGAAGCCGCAAGAAAAAGTCGTTTACGGAAGAAAGTAAGTTTTTTTTTCATCTGTTAAAGCTGCTTTGCACTTCTTATATCTAGAATCTTTGTTTTGCTTCATGTTGTTGGTTTCATCACTCTACGAGGGTATATATACTATGATGAATGTTCTTTTCACATTAGGAATCTCAAAATTGATCATTGAATGTTACGTTATTAGTAATTTCTCCATGGAACTGGTTCTTGTGTGCCCAAAATGATGATATACGTCATACTTAAGATACAATATGCAGATCTTTGCTATGTTTAGGACCTTTAGGTGTAGTAACAGAGTTAAAAATTATCTGAAAACGAGTTAGTGAAGCATGAATTGGCTTATAACTTAGATTCTTTTTTCATCCTGACCAAATTCTACACACTTCTTTCTCTCAAATTATTTCGATGTATTTTTTGCTGAGTGGTGAAGCATTATTTAACCATTTTCAGTGGATTTTCTAGGCTTATGTCCAACAGCTTGAAAGTAGCAGAATGAAATTGAGCCAGCTTGAGCAAGAGCTTCAGCGAGCTAGGCAGCAGGTTTGGTTTGATCAATCTTCATTTCTTTTTTTAAAAACTGGTTTGAGGCAGCTTCACTTGTCTTAATGTTATTTCTCCTTTGCTGAAAGGGCATCTTCATTTCAAGTTCAGGGGAACAGTCTCAATCAACCAGTGGAAATGGTATGACCATGTGATTTTCCATTATATCTTCCTTGTGAGTAGTTCCTATCATCAGTTATTATCAAGTGGCCAAAATTTTATATCGATAGCATTGTAATTTGAAACCTCCGAGTTGTTCTGTGGTAAGGCATAAATTTTTGTTGTCAAACATTTTTGGGCATGATGCTAAATTTTCCTTAAAAAAATATTAACATTTATGGCAAGAAAAACTCAGATAAACTGGGTGATTCGAGTCATTGAGCTTTAAGGGGATCTTTAGCAAAGCAGAGAAATAACCTCAAGACTAGATAACGACTCCCTTCATGACTTCCTTCTTTATCATGTTTCTAAATAAGTTATTTTGAATCTGAGCAAATATAAATCTCAGACTTATAATGAACAACAAGGCATTAACTGTAAGCAGATCAGGTAATATTTTAGTTATTGGAGTCCTACCGATCACACAAAATGGTCTTGCTAAGATTGCTTGGACATGTACCAAATATTGTGCATTTTGACTCGAACCTATTTGCCCAATCCACTTGACCTGTCCATTATGCCACCTCTACTGAGAAGTTGTGTATATGATGAGTGACAGGTTTCTTGAATATCTTCTGTTTGTATAACTGAATGTACTTTCTGTGTCACTGAAAACAATTCTATATGTCCTATAGAGATATAATTGCTGATGGAATCATGCAGGAGCTTCATCTTTTCATGTTGAATATGCGCGGTGGCTGGAAGAGCAAAACCGTCGAATTACTGAACTAAGAGAAGCTGTTAGCTCGCATTCCGGTGATGCCGAACTTCGAATTATTGTTGATGGTGCGGTGGCACATTATGATGATATTTTCAGAATAAAAGGTGATGCTGCAAAGGCTGATGTCTTCCACATTCTATCCGGCATGTGGAAAACGCCTGCGGAACGATGTTTTCTTTGGTTAGGTGGATTCCGCTCGTCAGAACTCCTCAAGGTGAGTGTCTAACCATGCATCCCTAACAACAACATAAAAACCAATGGATTTTATATACGACAAAATCACATGACCAAGAAGGTTTAAATTATTCTTTTGCAGACTATATTCATGTCAACATATATGAATTTGTATATATGTACTATGCATGTGTTATACCTTATATTTTACTTGTAAACACACTTGCGCTCACACACTTGAGTTTTTGTTTTTATCTTTATGGACGCGCATATAGGCATATAAGGCATATAGTGATGTAAAATCTTTCTCTTTGAATCTGACAATCACCTTTTTGGTACTTGTAACTTGGGAGATAACTTGTATACTGAATATGAATATTGAAAGTAGCCCATGTTTTTTATTTATTTTTTCTACTGGGAGATGCTTTATCGTGTTGTAATTTGTGTTTTATCTCTATTTGTTGGGATCTCTACCTTATTCTATATATGTGGTGTATGCATACTGTTGGCGCCTGTAATTCTATATATGTGGCCAAATAACCTTCATAACATATTTTTATACCATAATAAGACATGTCTATTTATGGAACACATGTTAAAAATGGAGATTTGGAGTGTTGTTACCACTTTAAACTCTCACCATATAATACTAGGGACACTTAAATTTCATCTTTAATCATGATAGGGATCTGGAAATAACCTGTTTACAATTGTAATCTGTTTGCAGCTACTTATAACCCAATTGGAGCCTTTGACAGAGCAGCAGTTGTTGGCCATTAATAACTTGCAGCAAACATCACAACAGGCGGAGGATGCCTTATCTCAGGGAATGGATGCATTACAGCAGTCATTAGCCGAGACATTAGCAGGCTCTCTTGGGCCTTCTGGCTCATCAGGCAATGTAGCCAATTACATGGGCCAAATGGCGATGGCTATGGGTAAACTAGGAACCCTTGAGGGCTTCATTAGGCAGGTGCGGTACTACTTTATATGTGTCAAGTTTGATTATTTATGACCCGTTTAGCACACACAAACACTGGTACTACTCTAAAGGAGCCATGCGAGTGATGAACTGATCCGGTGGTGGTGGTTGCAGGCAGACAATTTGAGGCAGCAAACCTTACAGCAAATGCATCGGATATTGACAACACGACAATCAGCTAGAGCACTTATAGCCATTAATGACTATTTCTCACGTCTTCGAGCTCTTAGCTCATTATGGCTTGCTCGTCCTCGTGAATAACAGCGTCTTCCTATGAGCAGGCAAGCATGGTTAAGAGTTAATACAGATTAATGGGTGAAGTCAGGGTTAATGTATTCAAGAGTTAATCCCTTAGTATGATTGTAATTTTTTTACCCTTTATTTGTCCTAGCACAACTATATAGTTATTGAAAACCCAGTATGTACTGAAGTTTTCCCAATTTTTACTACTTTTCTTTTTGCTGTATCTAGTGATCACTGTAGCGAATCATGTAACCATGTGTCGATTCGGGGTATGTTTTATAGGTTAACCGTAACAACATATGTACTTTGATAATTTCATTTTAGTGGTGAAAGTATGTGCATTCTGTTACAGTTATTTTTGTTTGTCTTGAATCTACTTTGCTGTTTCCTCTTTGCTTTCTAATGCTAGTACGATTATAGACAGTAACTCATTAACTCGTTAGACTGGGGAAGAGTGTTAGTTTCAGCTCATTACAGTGGCGGATCTAGAATTAAAGTTCAGGGGTAGCGGAAAAATGAATTTTTGATCCTAAAGGTATACCGATACATAAAATGAAAAGAAAAAATGATTTTTTTACACTAGTTTTACACTTTGCCGGAATAGTTGAGGGTAGCGGCTGCTACCCCTCCCCCTACTATAGATCCGCGTCCGCCCCTGTCGCATTAGGATAATCAGATTAAAAATTATACATTGCTTTTTAATGCCCAAGTGATACTTAGTACGATTATAGAGAGTAAATCATTAGTCTTCGGGAAGAGTTTTAGTTTCGGCTCATTAGGATAATCAGATTATACACATTGATTGTTTTACCCTTGATTACTCAACCTAACATTTAAATTGCATAAATTATACATCAAGTTTTACACAAACTTAAATTTTAATGGTCAGATGATGGATGTTACTCATGTTAGTGGAGTCATTGAGACATATAGTATAACTAGGGTATCCAGTTTTAAAAACTAAAACCAATAATACACAGATATATAACGTATAAAAACTTTAAATCAACAAACGCAAATGAACATAAATAAATACTTTACCGAACGTTCACGACCATAAGCAAACTAACAAGGTCTCTATTCATGTTCGTTCGTTTAACTTAACGAACAGACACAAACAAACTTTTAACTTATTCATGAACTTCACTGAAATTTCGGTTAGGGACCATAATAAAAAAAGTCCCCCTTTGTTTCTCAATAGAATAATAGACAAGGGGGCCTCAATACCGACGAAAGTTGGTTATGTTACATGGTTAAAGGTTCCTGTTGAGTTTTTCCTTAGAACAGTTGCTTGATGATTTTTGACTTTGACTAACCTGATCTGTAAGATGAGTTGTGGTTAGCCAATGATGCGTTCGTGGTAATAAGAAAGCCTCAATACAAAAAAAATATTTATTGAGGCGAGTTTCGACTTAGAACCAACCGCCGGTGTTAAAAGAAAATTAATAATTAACCACCGTCGTCTGCGACGAATGACAGATACCCAGCCAAAATTGATCATTAAAATTCGAAACCCTAACGATTTTGTGTATCTCGTGATTCACCATCACCCTTCAACCGTCGTTCTTTTTGAAATCAGCGGCTATTTCTGTCTTCAATCACTGCCATTCAACCATCTCCCCTTTCTAAATTCGATTAATTTATCAGGTTTGAGCAATTACTTGAGATGATTCATAAAAATGTTCAAATTGTTATTATTTGCTCACAAGTTTTAATGATTAACCACCAATATTTGTGTAACGTTTTACATATCGATCGTTTAGATTAGATACGATACGATACTTTGTATTTCATTCGTAAAACACTAACCGTTACATTTCTGTTTCATACTTGTTATTGTGCTGCGAATCATGTTAACGATCAGTGAATTTGAATGATTCAAAGCTTAAACATGATAGCAATAGTGTAGTATGATGACTACGTTTAATGCATTTGTTGCACTTTGTGTTAGTTATGTTCTTTCACATTAGTCTAGTTGATTTAGCTTGTGATGGATCCTTGCTATGCTTAAGATTTGTTCTATGACTTTTTGCTATTTATATCTGTTTTTGCTCTGTCTTATGTGGTTTGATAATAAATGCTGGATTGTGTATTGTGGTTGTAAGTTGTTTGATCGTGTACGTTATTTTCTATCAGCTGGTGCCAAACTATGGATGCTACAAACACCGACAAGGAAGACTCAAGGATTCGAATTACGGTAACACGTTTTTCTCTGTGTGAAGAGTTGCGAGGGGGATTTATCTTAGTTTACCACTATAGGCATAACATCTATGGTTTTTTTATCGTCAAACGTTTTCACATGTGCATAAGGATTTACTATGAAAACTGCTATAGATCATATATATATATTGGATTATGTATTAGCCCTGTATATGTCGATGGGACTGAAGGCTTAGTTTAGAGGCAGTTTTCTTGTCTATATACACATGGCCCCTCCTTGATATTAATAGTATACACAAGAAATAACCACAATACAGTTATTTCCTTAGAAGAAAAACAGTTGATGAAATGTAGAAGAAAACCAACTTTGACGTACGATCTGGTATCAATGTTAATTTCCAGAACATGCATTCTCTTAATTTAAAAAGGCGGCAATCGGTATTAGCTATTTTCTATTGACCTGTATTGGCTATCCTCTATTGACCTATCTTTGATACAAGTTATATGACACACCAAAACTGTCATCTTATACTCTAAGAAACAGCATTGGTGGTTTTAAATTGTAATCACATAGGTATCTTTCCTTCTATTGAAAACTGATGTTGTTTTCTTTTCGACAACTCTGTTAAATTTAATATCGTCATTTTATTATTAAGCAGACAGTTTGTACTTTGTACTCAACCTTTGCAAATACTTTTAAACAGCTGTTTTTTTGTCATATTTTTCGTTTCCATCAGGCAAACAATAGTTCCATGAGGAATGGGCAGCTAACTCCCCCACTATTTCCATCAGTACCCGCTTTAAACGGAGCAGCATCTTATCTTGCTGAGACAACTTCATATCTGACTAGTTGTTTCCCTGCTACTTCTGGTCTGTCTCTACCGTCACACACACTGCTTTTGTTATTAACTAATTGCTTTTTGTATAACCAGATACTCTGTTAATTAGTAAGCTGGTTTTATATTTTATGCCTCTCAATACTTAATAAAAAAACTAGGAACATCGAGCAAATAGCACCTAAGATGCTAGATGTCTTTTCACACGTGACACCTTTTCTATGGGTCCGGCATCATAATCTAGTTAATTTAGTTACTGTTTTTTTTCCTTCTTTGAACAGATGTTGCTCCTAGAAATTCTGACGGGCAGGAAGTGGTTGGATTCAAAGAACTCAGAGAACCTTTGTTGAGTAATAATGAGCCACCTGGTCATGATGTAATAACAAGGAACTCAGAGCGTTCTCAAAATAACAATGCAGTCGTGCAATCTGATCAGCCTAGTCAAAGTGGGATTTCCATGTTTCAAGGGTAATTGTAAATTTGTAATATACTATTTGATAATTAACCAATCTGGATTTAAATTCAGCATGCTTTAAAATGCAATTTGTTACTTTATAAAATATGTGTCAGGCTTGATTAATTCTGATTGTATCGTGTACATATCTTTTCGTGAGCTTATTATACACCACTTACTTGAAGTTATCTTTCAGGCTTGTTGAGCGGGTTCGAAGGACAGTTCACGGGTCATCTGGCGACATTGGTTGGCTTCAACGTGCTCCAGGGATGCCTCCTATTGAAGATGGGACAGAACGATTTAATAATATTCTTGACAATATCATGTACAACAGTAGTTCAAGTTCATTCCCACCTACTATATTTGCTTATACAATATTAATTTTGTTGCTTCTCGATGTATCAGGCACGGGATACATGTTTTGCCGAATTCAATGGTTTATCTCTTGGTTCCAGGTAATCTACAGATTTCTAAAATCTTAGTTGGATCTGATTAACTCTATAGTCTATATGCTTACTGTTGAATCCGATTAACCATCTCTGCTTACCACTGGGTTTGCACAGGTCTTTTTAGCAATCATGGGCCGCTTTATTTTACTACTACAAAGGCAACTTTCTCTAAAATGGGATTGACATGTCACATTGCAAAGATTCATAGTGAGGTATTATTATTGTTCTTGTTATGACCTAGCTAGATGTGGCAGTAATCGTATGGAAGTTAACATGGAACAACATTTTAGGCATCAGTTGAAAAGAATGCACGGGAAATTAAAGAGTACATTGAAGAAGTGTATTGGGGTTCCAAAAAGCGCGTTTTGCTTCTGGGTCATAGTAAAGGGGGAGTAGATGCAGCCGCTGCTTTATCAATGTACTGGCCAGATCTGAGAGATAAAGTTGCAGGTCTAGCTTTAGCCCAGAGCCCGTATGGTGGTAGCCCAATTGCTTCAGATATTATGAGAGAAGGCCAGATAGGGGACTATTTTAACGTCCGCAAACTTATGGAGATCTTGATCTGTAAAGTGATAAAGGTAGGTACATTCTTTCTCCTATCACTAGTTTTTTTGGAGAGTGTTTTCTAAGACTGTATAACGATGCAATTATTTTTATTTTGTTGACGATGGACAAGGAAGGGTGACCTGCAATCACTAGAAGATTTGACATACGAGAAGCGCAAGGAATTCTTGAGGAAGTACCAGTTACCAAAGGAACTCCCGGTTGTGTCGTTTCATACAGAAGCCAATATATCTCCAGCTGTTTTGGCAACACTTTCTCGTGTTGCACACGCAGAGCTACCAGCATTTGCTGCAAACTCACCGGCCACTGTACTGCCTGTTGTGGTTCCTCTTGGAGCCACACTAGCTGCCTGTGCTCAGCTGCTGCAAACCAGATACGGTGAGAAAAGTGACGGGCTGGTTACATGTCGGGATGCAGAGGTACCTGGATCAGTGGTGGTGCACCCCAAGCGCAAGCTGGACCATGCTTGGATGGTTTACTCTTCAACAAATGACGACCCTTTGGAGCCAGATGCCTCGCAGGTGTGTGAGGCTCTGCTAACTCTGGTTGTGGAAGTTGGACTCAGGAACAAGCATTATCTTAGTGTCAAACAGGAATGAGTGACTCACTAATCATCCATTACACTTGCTTGTAAACAATGTTCTTCAATCACTTTGTTTTTTTTACACCTATTAGTTGTATGTAAAGTTGAATAAATAAAACATGTAACGTCAATTACATTTAGAAAGTTTTTTAGTCACTTTTTTGCTATTTTACATATGAAGATCTGTTTCAGTTTCTTGATTTGTTGTTTCTGGTGGAAACAAAAGTGTAGTTAGGTGGGTCTCTTGAGTTTTTTTGTTTTGCTTTTTCATCACTTTTTGGCCTTGATCTTTCCTTTTATTTATGGATGTGACCAGTCATTTAAAGGAAGTGATATTTGTGTATTGGGTTATTGTCACCTCTTTGTTGATTTCTTGTGAGAGGTAGGTGACATTTATTTGAACTTGTGGCTTTCACTTGGGTCAATATGCGTTCCTCCAAAGTCAAGGGCTTGAAGATGATTCAAACTTTCAAAGTGGTGTCAATTGTCAAAAGCCACAAAATTAATCCACACAACTAAATTTAGCAACTTCAGTAGTTTTTTATCCACACAACCTTAAGAAAATCAACAAAATTTAACAATTTTAGCAAGTGAAAACTAAGAAATGAAAATCAGCCTTTGGTTTGGCCGGTTTAAACATATTTTGTTTTTCTCTTATAGCTTTAAAGTACGATTATTTTTAACGTTACGAAGTATTTATATTTATCTAGCTATCTTTTGATTCTTATTCAACACCAATCTAGGTAATATATACTTACCTTTTTATTTTTTTCTTTTAAATTAATTTGATGTTACTTAACACTCACATGAAAATATAATTACCGTTAGGTCGTACATATTTTTATTCATATATAAGTTTTATTCAATGGGTACTATTAACATCCTTCATGAGCTATTTTATTTACTTACTAGGTTAACACCCGTGTTCACACGGGGTTGAACATTAAAGAAATTGTATATACTAAAGGAATAACAAACGTATCATAAACGCGCAAAGTAATGCAAATTAAAACACGAAAAACTGAATTTATTTATTAAAAAAAAGAATTTTAGTAATTTAAAGCTAAAGTTGTTTAGTGATAAAATAATTAAGTGATTCATTTTTTATTATTATAATAATTGTTTTTTATAAAGATGAATTACAAATGTTTTGTAATCAAGGAGTGAGAAAATTTAAACTAATAGACTTATTTTTGGAAAGGTATTAAAATAAATTTTAAATTGTTTAAAGAAATAATACTATATTTTTAGAAAGTTTATGAAATACTTAATGGGGATGCATCAGGTGACGACATGTGACGCAATGTGGTAACATGGGTTAGCGATTTATTAGAAGAGGGGATTACAGCCTCTTCCTTTCAAGTTTTACAAATATAAATATATTTTTTTAATACACATCACCTTTAAAATAGAAGATTAATAAGATGTATGATATATTTTTCGACTTTATACCCCTTTTGAATATGATTATTATGATGCCAAAGTAAATCAGTCTTTTTATGCCACCATTCCACCAACCCACATGAACCATGAAGAAAATGTATATAATTTCACTCGAAGCATAGCTGATCATTAGTTGATAATTATGCTGATTAATGCGAAATCTCAATTTCAAGAAATTAAGAAATTGGCTTAAATGTTTGAATATCAATTCACACTAATTAAATTGGATTTATAACGAATAAGTAATTAGCATACAAAAATTGAAGGTAAATTCTATAAATTGAAAAAGGTATGATAATTGATAAGCAGTACAAAGAAAAGATGTGTATAACTGTCGTATCATCTTTAATTCGTAACATATTCACGTTAAACACGCTAAATAAGTGCATAACTCATGCAAAGATGTGCACGTTTAACACACAAATCTTTATATATTCTACATTATAAATTTTTATTCCACGTGATTAGTGGAAAACAAGATCGAATTTATAGTTAATAATATTATGTGGCATAATTAGAAATTCTAACGAAAACAAGTCTATGGATTAGAGAATAAATTCAGTTTTAATTTGATACCTTCCTTCACCTTAATTTTTAATAGCAACAAAATTTAATTATCTTAATTAATCATTATTTACACATTAAAAAAAAACAAGAGGTGCATGCACACAGATAAACATATTCACCGTTCACATCCATCTTTCTATGTTGTTTCGTTTCATAGTCATAAATATATTTTTATATTAACGGTCATTTCATTTTGTACTTTAAAATCTTATAGCATGAGTTAACATTTGTTGACAAAAAATATTCTCTAATATATTCTAAACGACGAATAATATATATATCTACATACCTTTGGAATATTTTGAACATTTCATCACCCATTCAAAAGAGGTCGATTGGCCAACTTATTCAACATGTGTAACTTATAATATAAAATCTAGGAAAAGTTACTAAAACTTTAATTGTAAATATTTTGATCGTCCATGAGCTAGTGAAAACTGAAAACATAAATTCGAAAGAAAAAAGAAAATGACGAAAGAAAGTTAATTTTTATATTATACATACGGACATATAAATAAGTTCATATAACAAGTAACATGTACACGTGAAAAAACTAATCTACGATTAAAGTGATATTAATTCAACTAGTTTAATTTAATAGCGTAGAGGACTCTTCAAGAGCATAACAATGGCAAAATTTAGCATTTGTGTAATTAGTATTTTTATTTTATTTAACCATTATCTCATTTGTTGTGAGATCTTTAAGGCAATTTTATTATGAATTTGTCTTTGTCTATTTCATTTGGTACATTGTGAATATTTGTGAGTTTTCGGGGTGGTTTTTAGAAGGCCGGCTCAATCGTATTAGGGGTTTAAAACAGACCATAAGAAACATGGTTTTTCTTTCTTCTAATAAATATATATGAGTTGCTAGAGAATGAAGACAAGATGTATATAATACAATATCTACTTTTATAAACGATGCTCTTGAAATTAAGGGCCTAAAGCCCTAGCCTCATCTCACTTGGGTTTGAGCCGCTTTGGTTTTGAGTGATTTTAGAGAATGAAGACAAGATGTATATAATACAATATCTACTTTTATAAACGATGCTCTTGAAATTAAGGGCCTAAAGCCCTAGCCTCATCTCACTTGGGTTTGAGCCGCTTTGGTTTTGAGTGATTTTGTGTTACTTTTAGGGCTTTTTGATATTATTTATGCTTACGCATTTGATACGATGGTGGTTATATGATCTTCTAGTTTTTTTTTAATTACTATGAATTTTTATGCTTGTGTTGTGAATTCTAGTGATTTTCAGTAATTTTTTTATGGTGATATGTCGCTCACTGTGACTAATGATGTCTCTGTCAAATCAATTTTCGGATTCCAGTAGGAACATTTAATTTAAGAAGAGTGTCTATTTAGGTATTTTAGGTTATTGTTCGTCAATGGAGACCCGAGTTAAACTTCGAGCATAAGGGTTTTATATGGTATGGTTAATGATTCTTACTATTGTTTTCTCTAGAACGGTGGGTTGATGAGTCTTCGACTCCAACCAACTTGGCTTCAAAAGAAATTGTTGATGTGGACCTCCATTATGGGGGACACAGAAAACACCGCTCTTAAGCGCCAACTAGATGGGGACGGACGGAGCTTCAAACTCGATCATTGCACCCTATCTTTGTACAACAATTTTTCCGATGTATCAACCGTCGTTCTATAAAACACTTACTACCATTAGTGAGTGCAAGAGTACTAACACTCACTTCACCAGCCCATATATAACATATATAGAATAAACGAAATAACGGGGAACGTACGACATATCTCTATCTCTATACTATAATACAAATGATGACACATGTTATCACCTCAATATATTAACCTCACGTCCTTTATTTGCTCAATTTATTATTCTCAAATTAGTTTACAAAAATTCAATTATATCTAATATTAACAAATCAAATTAAAATTTCTTATCTTCATTATCAGCTATTTAACTTAATATTTCCATTCCATTCAACCAGTGTAATACACGGGTGTCTAACCTAGCTAGCTACCATACCGATGGACGGGTATATACTTAATCTTATGAGGCGCATCTTGCTCGTAATCTTTGTGATAGATGCCGATCTTTGGATACCAAAATTAGTTTCTTCATGCGCTGATTTTTGACTTTTCAATCAATGTCTTCATCTCAAAATGCATGTTCAATTAAAAACTAAATATTATTATTATTATTTAAAGCAAAAGCTTGCTGCACTATTTATATATATATATAGTTAATAAATCTTGTAATATTCTGTTTACATGTTTATTCTAATTAAAATTCTAATCATCTTAATACATTCTCGAATCACAAGTGTGGCTTTCAAGGAATTTGAATGTTTTGATGGCTCACAATCTATAATTTTTTATTTTTTAAATTAAACAAAGTTTTATCTTTCGGCTGAGACCCCAACTTCATGATATATATGGCATATACGCTTGACTAATTAGGTGTAAACGAGCCGAGTCACCCATGTATGACTTATTCGTCAACACTCAACAACGCTTTGCTAAAAGGTTGAATGGAGTTACGGCTAGAAAAAGAGGCTACCGCAACAATTTTATTACGGTTCTTTTAGACGTAAGTTGTCACAACAAAGTATGTATGTGGGACTTATCCAAATGACATTTTATCTCTACATATGCCGCGGCTATAAGGTTGTAGCAATAGGTCTGCTTAAACAAACTCGAGCTCGAGAACAAATTTAACTACCTAAGCTTAAACCGAAGCTCAACTAATATACGCGCCTTATATACCAAGTTATTAACCTTATGGGTCAAAACTAGACAAAATTATAAGTACAATATTTTTATTTAATGTAACAAGCAATATTTTATAATTAAAGAACAAAATAATATACAAACATTTATATACGAATCTATGTAGAAAAATTAAAATAACCAATATATAATAAACAAGCTAGGCAAATCTAACCCGTCTTGCTTTAGTTAAACATTTTTTTTTCTTTTTGGTGAAGTTGTAATTTGTAGCTTATCTATTATTAGGGGAGTTTCAATTCTGACAAAAAAACACCTATTATTAATGTTAAAGACATGATTTCTTTTGGTTATATTAATACAACGTTGGGCCATGTGTACTAATTGAGTTATTATGAGTAACATGTTATGAATTTTCGAATGATGTTCTAGATTTTGAAACTAAATAGAGACTTAATTTGTATGGTTAGCAGGGAAAATGAAAGCTTTTTTAACCTATTTTACTTTTATAACTGTTATTTTTTCACAAACACCTATTACAATCACTATCATCTTTCACGTACAACACATTCTAATTAATGCTTAGTTACTATTTAAATGACATTACTTTTTAACGTTTTTTTCTATCATTATCACATTCCCACAACATATAGCCTAAGTGAAGCTTAGGTTAATGCAATTTCATATTATTGTCACATGTCAACGTTTCGTTTCTTACGCAATTTTTTTCTATATTTTCAACGTCTTTGTCTTAGTATGTGTAAGACCAACGTACTTAGTATCACACGTTAATATTATAAACGTAACGTGTGTACGTAACAAAGTGTCAAACACGTTACATCACACATATGTAGTACCACGTCACGAGTGAACACAACATATCTTTGGCTCGTAATGGGAGTCTCATGATGGAATTTTAACGCGTAAAGGATTACGACAAGGTGATCCAACGACGCTTTGAATTCCTACACGGTGTGAATTTGATTGGCTTCCATTCAGCTGCTTAAGCTAGTACGTGTATGTGATTCGGTTTTATATTTAAGATACAATTGCTTACAGAAATAAGATATTTTGGATCTCTCTCTATAGTCTACAATTAAAAGAGTAAATTATCACACAACATTCATAAATTAAGATATAAAATTTCAATCTTTTATTGTATTAACGAGTCTTTTCTAATCATGTGTTTTAACTTAAAAACTATTCATATATACACTCGTTAATGTCGCTCATTGATATAAATAAAGTTACAAAAAAATGTTTGTTCTAAATATATGTCATTTAGTATACTCGTGATTATATATAAGGGGTTATTCTGTAAAAACGGAATCATTAAGTGTTGAACTATTAAAATGTTTTATCGATGAATGGGAAGTTATGATAGAAGTACAATGAGACTAAAGTTGGTATATGCTCCATTCAGTTTCATTCAGCATCTCTCTGTCTTTTAACCATTCAGCACTGCACTGAAACATTAAGAGACTATTTTTAAATATAACAAGCGCTATAAATACTGAATGATTCAGCATTGAACTGAATCATTTATATATATACAAGCTTAAGTTAATTACACAAAGTAGTGTCTCATTAGACCATATGACTAATTAAATATCTTTTATCGATCTTAAACAAACCTGTGTGACTATTTATTTAATTAATTAAATTTAATATTGATAATAAACTGAAAAAGGTTATCTAAACAGATTTATTTATTATTTAAAACTATCTAGAAAATGGAATCAATATTAAGGCTAAAAAGTAGCTTTTTTAACGTAGATTTGGCCGAAACTTCCCAAATTTCTTCCAATCGAACAATACATGACCCACTAGAATATATAGTCAAACACCACCTTTGCAATCCTAATAGTTTTCAAACCCCTATATATACACATTCTCATCAATGTCACTAACAACAAAATCAAACACAACACACATATATACGCTAATTACATATACACACATTTTAACATGGAAGGTGGTAGTTCTAGTAACGGCAAAAACATGCATTACGACGACAACGTAGAGGTCAGGTACCGCGGTGTCCGAAGGCGCCCATGGGGTAAATACGCAGCTGAGATACGTGACCCCAACAAAAACGGGCAAAGAATCTGGCTGGGGACATTTGATACAGCTGAACAGGCCGCCCGTGCTTATGATCAGGCGGCCTTCAACCTGAGGGGGCATCTTGCCACCCTCAATTTCCCAAGTGAGTACTTATCAAAACTACCCGAACCTCCTTCGTATAAGCCGTCTACTAAGTCGTATCCGTCTTCTTCTGGAGGAGGTTCGTCCGACAAACATGTGATTGTTTTCGAGTACTTTGATGATCGTCTCTTGCAAGAACTTCTTCATGAAACAACAAAGGAAAAGAAGAAATAGTTAACCTAACCAGTTGAGTTGCATGTACACGTTAACAAAATAAAATAAACTTGAAATTGAAACAGATTTTCTTTCTGTAAGAGTATAAGTATATCTATGATCAATATATATATACAGTTAAGTTTACTTTTGTTTAACCAAATGACTGTTTAATTAATTAATTTGTATTTGATGATGATGATAACTTATTCCTTTTAAAAAGTGGAATATGATTAGTTTAAGAATCTAATTATATATTAAGGGGGATAATAATCTTGATAATCACTCATGCATTGTTCTCAACTAATTCACACGCATATATATATTATCTTAATCTTATAATTTATACCCACTTTGATCTATATATATATGTGTGCATGTGCATAAGTAAAGCAAATGAGTACGGTACGTGTGCTTACTATAGATAGATTATGAATCTAGAAAGAATAACTAAAAGTGATCCAACATTAACCCATTATGTTAATGTTATATATGCTCATTAATTAATAAACTATCTACGCGGTTGAAAGTAACGACGGGCTGACGGTTGAAATCCTAATATGTTTGGTCATTCGGCTATAAAAAGAAATGTTACTGAGCCTGGATTTTTATAATATTAAAAAAAATCTATTTAGACTATTGTGAAACCTGATCTAAAACTATATCATGGCATTTTTATTTTGAATGGAATTATAATTGTACTTTAGATGTACATTAATTAGGTTTTTAAACTTACTAGTTTGGACTTGGTTAGGGTTTTGATAACTGGGTCAAAACCGGAGTAAGGGAGAAATTAGTTCTGGTCGAACTAATTTGACCCAATTGTACGTGTAGCTCGGCTTGGACATGTGTGGGTTCAATTTTACAATTTTTAGTGTTTAGTCTTTGTCGGAACTTAGAACTATTATTGCTCATACATACTAACGAGTCAAATGCGAGTTTTTCACTAGAGAGTGGAGACGATGGTCGGGTTGCTACCTATTCCACATGTATTTTATCTTCGAGGCTTGAAACAATTCGTATATGTTTCACCGCATTCAAGTGATGTGTTAAATTTAATGCATATTTATACTACCGTTGGAGTAAAACTTTTTTTTAGATTAAGTCATGTTATTAAGAAAGAAGGCAGATGTCAAACTACCATACATGCATAGTAGTTTCATTAGTTTGGACGGTTATTAAATCATGGGTCATTAACTGGGTTGAGCTTCAGTGTGTGTATAATTATTTTGGGAGTATGTCACATGGTCACAGACTCACAGTCAAGGGCACATCCTTTAAGGGGTCGGGATGGGCGCCCGCCCCTGCCCGTTTTTCTTGTCAGAAGTTTTGATTTTTACTCCAATACCTTAATTTTATATATATATATTGATCTCACCCCTATGTAAAAAAAATTACATGTATTATATATATTGAGCTTGTCCCCGTGACTTTCAACCCTCGTGCTACAAAAGTTCAGGATCCGCCACTTGTAACAGTTTAAAAAAAACACGTTCCAATACACTAAGAGACCAAACCAAAGGTTGTGAGAGAACTTGCATCCACTACGTGTATAGTTATTCACCAATTATTGAAGATCCATAATTATACACATGTGTATAATAGATTGAAGAATTATGCACATGCATGGTTGAGACATATATATACAATTGTAAAACATTTCCTCAAAAGTTAATTTGTTGCATTCACCATGTCTACAATTCTTCACTGATGCATACACTAAATCATGAAAATCATGTAGATGTTGTAAATTCTTTAATGTTTAATATGAAATGAACAACTTATACTTTTTTATAACAATCACTCTTTATCGATTGCCTCTAACGAACCCATAACCGATAACTTGAAGCAAAAGAACTATGCGCATCCAATAATAGATTAATGATAACTATTGAGAACAATATAAACAAATAATAGAGTGAACCAGAATTTACATATGGTGTGACCAAATTGAATATCTAGTTAAAACTTTTCGTTAAGGGTTATTTGTTTTAGCCTTTTAATGGTTCAGATGTATAAATGATTAGCAGTTAATTATATTGTTTAGACTACTTGTTTCACGAGCAGATGTCTGAATGGTTCAGATATTTGCCTCTGAATGATTAAACATTATACTAAGTTTAAATGGTTAAGATCTCTAATATGAATTGGTCAGACATCTGTCTTTAAATAGGTAAGCAATATACTAACTCTAGTTAAGACATTAAATTGGTTTAGCACTTAATGGTTCAGACCTCTTACTGATTCAACACTTATGCATTAAGAAATTGTCATACATGTCAGCCCCTAAAATAGCATGTGACCAATTTACGACACGAAAGAAACACGACCTGAACACGACACAAAAGTAATCAGGTTTTGAGTTGGCAAATATAACCTAGTTTAAAAATACGAGCCATGTCCGGGTTGACCCATATAAAAACGGGTTGTTTTTTGGTTGAACCATTTAAAAACGGGTTGACCCGCCATCCCGTTTAGGTTTTAAAATTAGTTCTTCTATTTTTTTTCTTTTCTAAAAATGAGTGTTAAATTCTTCTATTTATCTTTAGTATTAGTACTCACAATAAATAAATTCATTTCCCATTTAAATTTTTACATTTACATTTTCAAAGATAAGTATTTAATTATTTTTTTGTTTGCTATAAGTGAATTTGATTTAAATAATGTGTTTTATGACTTTAATTTTAGTAATTATATATATGGTTAGTTATAACAATTTCTTTAATTATAAACCAATATACCAGCTGGTTGTTATACGCAAACTCACATGTTAAACATGCCACCACTAACCGATTTACACAACAACTCACTTACAAACGTAAATTATTTGATTCATTTTGATAAATGAGTTAAATGGGTCATATTCGGGTTGACCCGATTATGTTACCGGGTTAGGTTGAATTTTTTTAGACGAATATGAATATGGGTCGGGTTAGGGTTGTATAATTCAACCCGCCAACCCGTAAACATAGTTGAACCATGCATAAAATTACTTGATTATTTCTTTGATCTGGTTATTGATTTTTGTCACCCTTAAAATCTCAAACATATCTCTTAAATGAAATCTAGCTAGCTTGTAGTTTCAATAATCAAAACAAATGTACTAAATTATAAATTTATATGAAGTAGAATATATATACGTGTTTAAAGCAATGAAGCAAAAATATGAAGATGATGTTGAAAGAGTAGTTCCAAAAAAAGGTGTTTCTGAGTCCACAAGTGAGGGTGTGGCTTAAAACCAATCTTCTCTTCTATCACTTTATCTTTCTTATCAACCTCATATTTCCGGTAAGAATCAAGTGGATGCTAATTAATATTTTTATTATTATTATTATTTCTTATATTATATCATATTGTTACTATTATTATTCTCTTAAAACAAAACATGCTATATTACAATACTAGATAGATAAGAGTCTGAGTTGTACAACCACTTAGAACAAACTTAAATTATTTATTCAGATAACTATACAAATAATTAAAGGGTATTTAAGTTAAGGAGAATAATTTTACCAAAATATCAAAGTTTAAAAGTTTTTTTACTAAAAATGGTAATTTACTTTTAGCCCATGTGTTTATGATCGTTCAACTGTTAAGATAACGGTTTAACTGACTTCTCTGACACAGATAACCACGTGTAAGGGTTCGGGAGCTCACATGTGGCACAATTACGTAGTTGTCTATGCCAGAGAAGCTCTGCTAAGCCGTTATCTTACAGGCTAACGTGTTAGCCTGTATGCTGACCGGATAACGGCTTAGCCGACTTCTCTGGCACAAACAACCACATAATTGTGCCACATGTGAACTCCCGAACCCTTACACATGGTTGCCTTTGTCAGAGACGTCGGCTAAGCCGTTAAGACCGTAAACATGTATATATGCTGAAAATCCGAGACCATTTTGGTAAAAAAAAAACATTTGATCTAAAGTTGGACCTAAAATGAAGTTTAGCCGTAGAATTTAAAATGAGGCTCAATGAAGCTCTTATCTGCTTATGGTGGGTCACCCCTCATCACCCAAACATCTTATAAATTCCAATTCCCTCATTTTTGGATTTTTCATCTTCATTTCTTCCACACACAAAAACATCAGCAGGTAATGAATTAGTTTGGTATATGTTAACAGTCTTAATTAGATGACTTGTTTTAATACAAAACTGTGGCTTGTTGATGTTTGTTTTGTGAATATTAATATTAATATTAATATTAATATTAATTAGCTGCAGGCAGGCAGATATGGACTATACTTATGCTCCAGGAAGGAATCACCTGTTTGTTCCGGGACCTGTTAACATCCCGGAACAAGTGCTTCGTGCCATGAACCGAAACAACGAGGATTATCGATCACCTGCTGTCCCTGCTCTCACTAAAACTTTGCTTGAGGATGTTAAGAAGATTTTCAAAACCACTTCTGGGACACCTTTTCTCTTCCCAACTACAGGTACATATTCATGTTGTATAATATTTTCAGTTAATATATATATATATATATATTTTGATGTTGTTGATATATATATGTAATAACTTGTACAGGTACTGGTGCATGGGAAAGTGCTCTAACAAATACTTTGTCACCTGGAGACCGAATTGTGTCGTTCATCATCGGTCAGTTCAGTTTGTTGTGGGTGGATCAGCAGAAACGCCTTGGGTTCAACGTGGACGTGGTGGAGAGTGAATGGGGACGAGGTGCTGACTTGGATGCACTAGCATCAAAGCTGGCTGCAGACACTGCTCATACCATCAAAGCCGTCTGCATCGTTCATAATGAGACAGCAACAGGAGTCACTAACAACTTGGCTACTGTAAGGAAAATACTTGGTACGTATGCAAAACTGTTTTGAAAGATGTTATTTAAATTGGTTTATATGATAGTTTAGAGTTTGGATCAATCAATAGTATATGTAAATAACATTTGGTGGATTGGTTTTAGATGAGTACCAGCATCCTGCGTTGTTTCTAGTGGACGGTGTGTCATCAATCTGTGCTCTGGATTTTCGAATGGATGAATGGGGTGTGGATGTGGCTTTAACAGGCTCGCAGAAAGCGCTTTCTCTACCAACTGGTTTGGGGATTGTGTGTGCTAGTCCCAAAGCGATTGAGGCGTCTCAGACGGCGAAATCACTCAGGGTGTTTTTCGACTGGAAGGACTACTTGAAATTCTACAAGCTTGGAACTTACTGGCCATACACACCATCTATACAGCTACTGTATGGTCTCAAAGCTGCTCTTGATCTCATTTTTGAAGAAGGATTGGATAATGTCATTGCAAGGCACACTCGTCTTGGCACTGCCACGAGGTACAAAAACTAACTAACTAACTAACTAACTGACTGACTATAAATGGAGTGGTTTGGATATTGTTAATACATATATGGTTTTACAGGCTGGCAATTGAAGCATGGGGGTTGAAGAACTGCACCCAGAAGGAAGAATGGTTCAGTGATACAGTCACGGCAGTGTTAGTTCCGCCATACATTGATAGCTCTGAGATTGTTAGAAGGGGATGGAAGAGATACAACTTAAGCTTGGGTCTCGGCCTAAACAAAGTAGCCGGAAAGGTCTTCAGAATAGGACATCTTGGCCACTTAAACGACGTAATTAACCACTTGATGTTTTAATACATACGTGTATCGGTGTATGTTTATGTTTATGTTTATGTGTATGTTTATGTTATGGTTTTGGTGCATGCAGTTGCAACTGCTTGGGTGTCTTGCAGGAGTGGAGATGGTGCTGAAGGATGTGGGTTACCCAGTGAAGCTGGGGAGCGGAGTGGCGGCTGCTAGTGCATACCTACAGAACAACATCCCCATGATACCATCAAGGATTTGAATTATCATCATGTCATTTGCTTGTTTAAAATCTTGCTTCATGCCTGTTTGTAAATTCTACTTGTGGTTCTTGATCATCACATCTCTGTGGCTTTTGAAATGAAAAAACTTATATATGGTAAACACATTTTTCATGTCTTCTAGTTGTGTAAATCATAGCTAGGACCCAAGATATATAATTATATGTTTCAAACTAAAACAACAATTCAAAACTCATTGTAGAGGTTAGTAATCATAATCAAGGTCTAAGAGAGACTTATTGATATTAGGTTTATTACTTCATGCTTACTATAAGTCCTCACTAATAATCAATTCATTATTTTATTATCTTCCATGGTATAAATCCTTAGGTTTGATTTCGGCCTTTCTTGGGCAACATGCAAATATAAAAACCTTAGGCCTCGCCAACTGGTTCAAACCTAGACAGTGAGACGTGCCACCGCTACTGTTGCCGCCTTGTCACGCCTCATTTTTCTGTTCCTTCTCATTTCTATAGTCTAGTGTCCATGGAATAAACCTTCGTTGTCGGTTGAAGACTCAAACCACTTATCCAAATCTTTTTTTCGAGACATACTTAAGACTCACTGTCGCCACCATCAGAACCGCCATAGCCCGATTAACCGTTGCCAAACCACCCTAAGATAGAGGTCAAAATGATAATAACTTAAAGCTGAGGTGTTAAAGTCGTAACTCGTAAATATGACAAAGTAGAATACGGGGTCAAAGTTGTAAGTTGGCTAACTCATCGGGAGTCAAAGTGGTAAATATATCAAGGTAGAGTAGGGGGTCAAAGTTATAAGTTGAGTAACCCATCAAGAATCAAAATGATAAAAAGTCAAAGTCGTAAATATGTCAATGTTGAGTATGAGATACAGTCGATAAAAATAAAAGGACAAAGTAATCGGTGAGTTATATGTAAGGGGTCAAATTTGTACGTTAGGTAACTCATCAAGAGTCAATACGATAAAAAGTCCAAGTTAGTAGTCAAAATCATAAATATGTTAAGGTTGAGTCGGGGCTAAAGTCGTGAAAGTGTGAAAGTCGACCGGTGTCAGTGTAGCCACCGACCTTCTTTCTTAGTATGTTAAGAAATAACAAACAATGGTACTTATTTGAAGTCAAGGAAGAGGATTAAGACACCACTAATGAAGGAGACAAAAAGGTGTTATAAAGGTTATATGAAAGTTACATTCGGGATGATAGTAACCCATCTTGTATCTAAATGTGTGATAATTTACAATGGATCATGCAAGGTAGTTGACTTATGAAGTATATGTAGATAATCATATTAGCAAGAAGAACAAGGGATAACACTTGGGATCTCTTGAGGTCTTAGGTTCTAATCCCGACTCCGAGAGTTTTCCTACAATGGTAAGTTTCCCCCATAACTATGTGAAATAGGTGGTGTAACTGGTGTACAAACTTCCTTTTGGAGAGGTGCCAGCTAATCAACTTTTGTCGTTAAAAAAAAGCGTTAACTGCTGTACGCTGCCGTACATTATACTCATTGTCAGCAGACTTTGAGGACAAACTCAAAGCCCCTTGTGCATTACCACCATCTAGACCATGTGATCACAAATAGTTGTGAAGGATATTTGAAGCTTAGGCTCGCGCTCGTTAACTCCAGAACATGATGTCAAACTTGTTCGAGGGAGTAACTATCATTTCTATAACCTCAATGTTTTATAGTTTTTATCAGTCGTTGATTCTAGTAGTAGCTTTTCATTTCTTTGTATTTCTACCCGTTCATGTCGGTAATGTCAGTTCTGGTTGTTGATTACCGTCGCATCCTGTAAGGAGTTTTATGATGAAATACGTTAAGCTCTGATACCAGTGTCACACAAGAGAGTGGTTGAATAGTGATATGATTGAATACAAAAAGGGATCAAACAGTAGCTGCTTTTATTGCACAAAGTTTGAAACAAGGAAAACAGTTCCGAGGACAAAAATACATATATAAAGTGATTGTATCAACAAACCACAAACATTCATTACATACTCAAAGAGCAATAATAATAATAACACTTTATGATAAACAAATATACTACATAACCCGAGCGCTACAGACTAACACCAAAATGAGAGGCAAATCAAAAGAGATAGAAAAGCATCTACACTCCAAAAAGAAAACAAGGGATATACATTCAAATAGATCTAGCGAGGGGAGGATTGTTTGTGCACAAAATCCTGGGAACTGTAGTTTAAATCAAGGTTGTGAAGTTGTTCCATAAGTTGAGAGCGTCTTTCCTTAAAGAAATCAAGACGGGTCGTTAACTCTACCAAAGTGGAAGATGCAGCCGACTGATATCTTGGATACTCAACCACCTATCAAATGCAAAACTTTTAAGAAAACAATATGCAGAGAAATTCAAGTTCCAAGTGTATTTTTGTTTAATTATAGGCCATTGTGCATATATGGATGTTTTAGAGGGAGACAGACATATAAAGACACAAACCTCAGCTGCTGGTCTGGATGAAGATGGGATGCAAGCAGAATCAACGGCCCCAAAATCATCCATAGATAGACTTGTAGATGCCTCTGTACTTTTAGAATCACTAGAATCTATTAATTGTTGCTTGCGTGCACGCACAGGCACCGGCACCGGCTGCCTACTACTATTACCAGATGCTAGTGTTTGCCCTTTATTGTTTCTCAACTCCGTTCCCAGTGAATTTTCCTGCTTCACGGTTAGGAAAATGTCAAAATGCCAGCACACGCAGAATTTGTAACAGAAAAATAACTTGCACAATATAAAAGGGTAATATTCACACTTTCATCTTCCTTCACGTCAGAACGGAGGTGGCAACCACAAACAGTCAAACGGGGTGGAACTGGTTGAAAGTCATCTAAAGTCTAGATTTTGAATATTATCTAGTAACATTATTGGGTAATAACTTAAAAGTAGCACCAAGTTTTTTAGAAAAAGGCTAAATGAAGTACAAAACCGTGTTTGCGACTCAACCCAAGCCAATCCAACCATCGTGTTTCAAGACATGGCTTATATAATGACCTGTTTCAAGAGCCACCTCTACCAAACTGAAAAATGGGTCACCTGCTTTTTCAATTACATACTCAAACAGATAAATCGCAATGATGTATCTGTAATCATATTCTACAACTTTAACCCTAGAGGTCACTTTTTGCCTTCTGATATTTTAACATCAATGATGTATCTTTACTCTTGAAATGCAAAAAAGGGGGTTCATATTAGAGAACTATTGCATTTTAATTCCTTTTGTAAAGTATAAAGTATCTTTGAAAGTAAAACTGATAGTTTTATACTTTAATTGTGACTAACAATAACTATAACACATGTCCTCTTGAAAATGCTTAGGAGTGACGACTGTGCATCAAGTAGCAGCGTGACTGGTTTATCCTTCTCAATATCTTCTTTTATACAACTAAAAAAATCACACACTATGACAAATTACTCCCTCCGGCCCATTTTAAGTGTCATGGGACCCATAACACAAAGTTTAAGAAAAAGTAGATTAGTATATATTTTTAACCTATAAAATGACAATGATGCCATTAAATTTTTTGTCTTTTAGTCATTAAGTATCTTTTGTGTTAAATAATTAGGGATAAAATTGGAAATTAGACTTTTATTTTTGGAATTGACATTTAAATTGGGACAACCAAAAAAGGAAAGATGGGCATTTAAAATGGGACGGAGGGAGTAGTGGAGTACTATTTAAGCATAAGAGTTAAAAAGTGACTTACCTCTGTTCTTTGTTTCCTTTCATGGTTAATAAAAGCAAGTGTAGTATCAAAATCTTGCTGAAAAATTCTCCTGGCAAAAACAAAAAAATAGACCATAAGAACATGTATGATCCAATCAGTACATGACTATCCAAACATTCATTTACCCATTGTTTTATCTTAGACTATATGTATCTATAAATAGACAGGAGAAAAAACCTTGCATGATTAGCTTAATAGTACTCGTCATAATGAAAAAGGTCATGTTATAGCTACTGAGTATAAGGCATTAGTTATATGTTGACTGAACTAGCTGGTGTATATATGTACGTGTGTATTGCCATTGCATTCAATCATACAGCAGAACTCAATCCCTTGAACAGACGGATATAGATTTCGGATGATACATCTCTATTCTCTAATAGGTCAAAACACACCCAAAAATAATTCATGCATAAACCTCCTAAATCATTTAATTCAGAAATTTAGATTCCTGTTGAAATAATACCGGCACTGTCATCGTATTTGACACATTAATAGTTTATAAATAAAATTTAGCAAAAAAGGTTCCAAGCATCCTGATTCATACAAAAATCGTATTTGACGCACTAATAGTTTATAAATAATATTAAGCAAAAAAGGTTCCAGGCAACCTGATCCTTACAAAAACAACCATTACCCAACTCGCCCACTTTGCCACCTCTAAGCATATGGTAGATGTAGCACTCACTGTTGAGGATTATTGTTATGGACATGCTGGTATCTGTCAGAAGCATCAGAGAGAGAGCCATAATGATGTTGGCGTTGTTGATTAAGTTGATGATGCAACTCTGCAACTTTTTGCTTCAATCTAGCTACATCAGCTTCAGCAAGAGCAATCTCCTCCAGCTCAGCCCTTGTCTTCATTTATAAATAAATTTATAGTATATAATATATGAAAAATGAACAGTTCTAAAAGAATTTTAAAAAAGTAAGTGAAAAGTATAAACCTGTGAATCCATGGTGCGGGATCCAGAGACCTGTCCAGAAGACATGCTTAAACCAACTTCTAATGCAGCCCGTAAATCCCTCTCAGCTTGTAACTGCTCCTGGAGTCTTGAAACCTGTGATGATCAACGAACTATTTAGTCATAAATTCTACCCAAGTATATGAGATATGCTTTTCTTGCTTAACATTGAAAAATATAATATCATATACCTTTCAGAAAACATAAAACATTGTAAGTTTGTCATAGTACATGTCACTTCAAGAGTTACCAGTTCATACTCTCATCATTTCATAAATCTAAGATAACACATCAAAGTTTGAAAATGCCAAATTTTCAGAAAATCTTTTCTTTGAAAGACAAGCTGCTACAAGCAATAGCAAACTCAATAAAACTTCGACTACTTAAAGGGGGAAACTTAAGGGCAGGTAAGGAGAAAAAGTAGAAACACTAGTTTGATTCACATTAGAGATGCCTAATGCAACCCATTACCCATTTATCTTAAAATGGGTTGATTTGGGTTGTATGTTATCTCCAACACGCTAAATCTAAAAAATTGCCTACAGATGAAATGGGTCAAATGAGTTTGACCAATTTAATTGGTTCAAAACTCAGCAATGTGTATTCCAATGCTTACAGCCTCCTAACTTATTTTTTTTTTCACTTTGTTTTATACTTTTATATAGTATTAACTTTTTAATAACATTTAAAAAATATATTTTTGAAAGAAAAAAAATATATTTTTGGCCAGTCAACCCAACCGACAAAGCTTGTTTTGACCGGTATCAAAAACTACATGCATAAGGCAAGACCCTAAATCCAACTGTTTTGCCACTTTAAATTAACATATACAAATAAAAACTATTGTGAGAGCGTAATTGCATTCAACTTAAGAAACAGAAGCATACATCTTGCTCAAGCGCCAACCGGCGTTCATGCAGTGCTTGTTTCCGTCTTTCCAAGCTAGCTTGAAGTATCGCATTGCCCCTAGCCTGATATTCACAAAACTTAGATGCTAATAGAAAAATCCACATCATTTCAGATTACACAGAATGAAAAATAGAACTTAGTATTACCTCCTTTGCAATTCTCTGCCTCAAGTCGTTTTTCGTGAGTTCAAGCCTCTGAATAGCAAGTCTAGGAACATACATAATATTGCACTCATCAATACCGATTTTGGAAAATATCTAATACTGTAAATAGATGGAAACACATGCATAGACACATACAATCATGATATATATGTAACAACAACCCGCAGAATAACTACAATATGCAGTAATAGCGTTACTTCATAGCTCACACTCAGATAGGTGAGGAGACAAGAATCATATTGGAGTCTAAACCAGCTTTGTTTCAAGCTAAATATCCCAACTATTTTACCAAAAAGAAGCAATATAGAAAGCCCATGGTATCCTAGCTATATGGGGATCTACTTAACTAAATAAACTAAAAGTCACAATGATAATTCGAGAAAAGATGGCAAAGATTTGGAAACTCTTTATATGTTATCTGAGTTAAGAAATTATTAGCAAATGGAAATGAAAGCAATCTGCTAAACATGTTCAATAAATGAGATTTAACCATCTACAAAGAAACATAAAGCCATGAGGTGGTAACATGTTCCAACATTAGAAAATTGACATCAGCATGCAAGACAGCAGAAACCAAACAAGATAAAGCAAATGTTGATAGCCTTACTCTTCTTCTCCTGAAGAATCAACAGATTCCATAGATGGGGTCTTTCTTCCCTATAAAACAAGAATATGAAAAGTAGTGATCAGGCAAATAATCCAACTTTAGAATCAACAATGTATCATAAAGGGAACTTTCTACTAAAATGTGACCATATCATAGCAGAAACATCTGTGATGTTTCAGCCCTTGCCGCTTAGTCATATTTCATTCTAAATTACAAAAAAGGCAGGAACCTCTCTAATTTTGTATGTAGTATTCGAGTTTTTTCTACGGGCCCAAACAAGACTTACATTTTTCCGTCCCCAAAATGCAGAATGCTTCGCATTATTACTATTGGAGCCAGAAACTTTGCTAACTGGGGTCTCTATTGCTGATTTGGCAGCAGAGAAAGGGTCTATATAAGAAAGCATTGTCCCAACTGATCGATGAGACTCGCTTCTTGACAACATGCCATGAGGACTCTCCATCTCCTTTTCGTTTTCCTTGCTTTGCTGAACGTTTTGAGGCTCATTCATTTGAGAGTTGGTATCTTCCCGATGTTGAGGCTGCTCTAGCATATTAGAATTTGATACATTGTTCCTTGGTGATGCATCTACTTCATACGCCTACACCCAATAGCATAAATGCTTCCCATCAGTAAATAAAGCTTATAAGCATAGTATAAGTTCAAAAATCAACACTTAGACAAGCAAGTGAGCACCTTAAAGTCATAAAGATCACTGCAAGCATACCCACTGCTTTCACTCAACTTTCCACTGAGTATGCGCTCAGGATCCTCGTCGCTTTCTTGATCAACTTCATTTTCTGCATCATGGTAACCATTTTCTTTATTTACATCATCCATTGAATCTTCACTCCCACTATTATCCATCCGAGAATCCGCAGACATACAACATTTGAGCATAGCATCATCCTGAACCACAACAGTAACAGTAGCAGGTCTAGATCAATCCTTAAACTTCCACGAAAACCATTTAAAAAAATTAAAAATAAGAAGAACCAGAAAATCAGGTTTACATTAAAGATATTCTCATACTCCTCAAGTAGAGTTGTAATAATAGCTTGAGCATTATTAGCAGCATTTGCAGCAGCAAGAAGCTGTGCAGAATTATCACCATTATTATCAAATTCATCCTCCGATTCGCATTCACCAGCCAAAAGAGGGCGTAGGAGTAATGGCGCCATGCAAGCAGCAACCGCTGATGGTGTCATTCGATTTTCAAATGCATGTGAAGAGATAGTGTGCATCATCTTAAGAATTCTGCAGACGAAAGCCACCAAATTAATATGTGTATTATCAAGTAAAAAGAATATAAATCAAAACCCCTGTGTGGTTCAGAACTAGTAAGTAACTAAGACAAAAAGGTACCACCTCTGTAGCAAACGCCTGTTTGGTTCAGGAAATGTTTCTAAGATTGCAGCACGCATGGCATTTACTCGAGCTTCCTTGCGATCAATTCCTTGTTTAAGAAACAACATAAGTATACGCATATCCAATATAACAGTTTAATAAGATAATTAGCATTCAAAAAAGCAATTAGTCCCAAGATAAATCAACTACCCAGCCACATATTAACACATCAATAGCTTATAACTGCAAAAGTTTGTCCCCGATGCTTCCAATTTAACACTTATTAATGCTTAGTTTTTCCTTACTAGTATACTTTATCAACGGCGTTTAAAAACTTAAGCAAAAAAAAAGAATATTCTATAATTGTAAGAGCCAAAAGGGATATGAACTCACTATGAGCTTCCAGTAAAGCGGTGCAGCAGGATGCAGGAACAGGGGATGAGGGCAGCTCTCGAAGAACATGCTGCAGAAGAAAGACCCAGTAAGTATAAACCAAAAAAGAAACAAGTATAACCACATAAAGCAATATATCTTCTGTGATTCCGTTTCAAAACATCTTTCGTTATCAAAAATAATAACATTGATCTTGATTTAAATCAGGTATGCACCTTGACACAGTCACCAACAACATGAGCATCCTCATCAGAACCAAACTCGGTTTTGCCTGGAATAAATACATGGCATAATTAGTAATCTCGGTATTTGATTGTTGAATGAAACTGATGTGCATCAAGAAGACAACAAATGAAAGATGGAATAGCAAAAAGGATTATTGAAACATTCACTTATGGTTTCCAGGTTAGGCAATAAAACTGAAAACGTTTTGACCTGTTTCATAAGCTTGAACTCTTTGATCAACCTCCTCAACATCTGCAGATTGTCTTAAGATTCCTTCTACTTTGGTTCCTGTAACATCAAAAGGAGAAAGTACAAGTTTGCACATAGTCATACCAGTAAACCTTGTGCATGAATCCATATGATTACAATGCAATTAGAAAGAATTGTACCATGTTTCTCAAGAAATCGAAGAGCTTTTTCAAGAAAAGACGGGCCTCCATCTATGTCTTCCAACGCAAGCAATATTGGACGTCCAACAACTAGAGATTTAACCGGTCGTTTGTCCCTCCCTGCAAAAAATATTTAGAACATAAATGACTTCTAACAGTGGACCCATGCAATGAAAACAAGTAATTAAAAAGATTAAATAACAAACATTGATGAAAGGGGCCATCAACTGAATCCGTAGTATCATTGCGAAATATTCCGTTGTGTCCCATAACAAGAGCTGCACTTGGTGCTTGAGAAAGAGCATGTTCCAGAGCTGACTTCCATTCATACAAGTCGTCTGATGTCTCAGCCTGGAATTCGTTAAGCTAGTTATTATAAAGAAACTAACTAAAATAGAGATCATGCATAATAAATCACCAAAGGCAATTTTGAATTGTCATGAAAAACCTTGAGGGTAAATGCCCTGCCATCACGTCCATCAGGAAACAGAACAGTTAACAGCTTTTTGTCCTCTCTAACGACGACACTGCAAAATAAGATAAGCCACAATGTAGACTAATATTTCCCCAAAAGCAATATATCACATACAAACCAGAAACTTCATACCTTCCTGAATTGTTCAAATCAATCCCCCCCAATGTCAGATTTACTTCGCCGCCCCTTTGAGGGATAGCACTCTGCATAATTAGATATATAGTACATGTTTAGCAATGAAAGAAAAAATTATATAAGATAAACCTACAAAAAAATAAGTAAAATCAAGTAAAGCTCTAACATTACAGTTAGATTAGCAAAGAGTCGGAGAAAAAAACAAGTGGGGAAAAAACGGCACACTATATGAACGCAGCAAAGCAGTAAAGAAAAAAGTATTCATCAATAAATCTCAAATAACATAAACTGAAGGAGAAGAAGATGAAGACTAACGGGATCATTTTTAAAGAACACCAACGAAGTGCGTGTGAGAATAAACCATCGCTTCTTCCATGACTTCCAACCTAAACCTGAGGCAGCAAAAGAGTCAGTATTGTAATTAGATATTATATGAGACTTGTTTCTTGATTGTTTATACAAAATGAAGTGATACAAGTGATGTAGAGATATAGATGTACATAACCCAAGCTAAGCCCTACAGCCCCATGTCGGTATTGAGCCGACCCATACTTGTTTACATTCTAACACTCTCTTCAATCTAGAGCCTTCATATTAATTATGTCCAGCTTGTTGCGTATAAAAGTCATTTGAGTTAGCAACTTAGTGATGGCATTGGCCAACTTATTTCATGTTGTTCTAACATGGGAAAATGTGAGTCTCGTCTTCTACTTTTCCTAACCAAAATGACAATCTACTTCTATACGTTTAGTCCTTTCTTGAATCACATGATTGCTTGCAATATGATTAAGTCGCACCACATATTCGATAGTTTATATAAGTTCACAAGTGGTTTGTGACTGAGCTCTATTCCAATTTGCCTCTGATACCGTCTATTTCTTGTTCCTCCAAATAACAAAGTTTCCTACATAATAACATGTGGTAGAACGTCTAAAGTAAGGTCTCCATCCTAGGCGGCATTTGTATATAGTGTGCTGGCCATGATTTTTTCATAAGACGACTTGGTGCACCCTTTAAATGCTCAAGAATATGATTGGTAGTATGATTGTGGAGATGCACCGACTTACAAAGTTACAATACTAAGTAGATAAGCAATATGAAGATGAGTCATGGTAAGATAATTATTTTCCCACAATTTTCCTATACTTCTTTAGAATCTTAAACTAGCTTTAGCAACAAAATTGGTGGTTGTTGCTGCCTATGCAAACTATTTCATGTAAATCACATTGTAAAATCACATTCTATATATCAAGTTGGTGAATCGGCCAACTATAACAAACCAAATATATAAGTATACAAGGGGAAGTTGAGAAACTGTTGTAGGATAGTCCAAGAGTAACCTTTGGCTGTTAGTCCCACAAATTGAAACCCCATATGCAACCATCTAAATCTACCAAAGTCCAAGTACCATTATGATCAATAGGATTCATGAACGGGTTAACCTTAACTGGTTTAATTTAAGGGTTTTCAATTAGTTCAAATTTAGATTTTAACGAGGGTTATTTATAAGGTGTAAACATTTAAAGTTTGATGCTTAGATTTTTAGTTTCCATGTTCATTTCCATAAGTGAATAAGTTTCCCTCTTAAACTCTTCACCAACTATTCCTTCTAATTAACACACTCATCATAGCAATAAAAAATACACCAATTAGAAAAAAATTAGTTTGGCCTCAAGCCATTGGTTGTTTTATTTTTTTAAGGAGTCTTGAGGTGTTACTTATATTCACAAATGATCATGAAACGTTGGATATAAATTGTGTGTGATTTGCTATAAGTATAATGTTATATAAATATCTGAATCTCAAGACCTTAGTCATAAATATCAAAGTTAAGAACACAACTTTTGATGATTGCTCCTAATTACGTGTGATACAAGCACACAGCAACGTAAAGTTTTGTTTTCGTTTGTATATACATTAGTTGCACAACTATGCGTGTTTGGACTCCATTTAATTTATTCTATCAATGCTTACCTCAAATTATTACATCTCAAATTTAAAAATTATATCTTGTGCACCCTCATTATTCATTTATTACATCTCAAATTTATAAATTATATCTTGTGCACCCTCATTATCCATTTAAACTTAATGGCCCCAATTCCTCACATGACACGAAAAACAACACATCCACAACACAGTTTCAAGGAGGAATTCCACCTAAAAGTGAACGAAATGTTGGCTTAACATGAGTTCCTAATCTATCATATCCACGCTACCCTGCAAACCAATCTCAACAAGGGTCCGGTCCATCAAGCCCATCGGTGACATCCTCTACACCCACTTCATCCCCAAACTCAACACCAAACTCAACGCCAATTGGTCTTCCACCATCTTCAACCTTCGTAGTAACTAGTAAGAGCTACTACCTCGGCTAATCAATTATTCAATCATCGTGACGCATCACTAATACTACTTTGTGCGTAATCGTCCATCCAACTGAGTAGCACCCTTTGTAGTGCTCACCAAGTCCTATCTTGATTATCCCCTTGCAAACAAAGTGAATACGAGTGGTATGGAATAATATGCGCCCATCCATGCAACCGTGCACTTCAAGGGTAGGGACACGTGCGGATCCCTTCTTATTTGTTAGTTGTTCTCTTTCTTGTTATGTTTAAACTATTATCAAGTAATGGGTCATTAGTGGTGTTAGTGTGTTAGTGGAGTGTAAGTTGTCATATACTTGTTTCCTACAAATTGTTGAATGTTTTCCTATAGTATGAATATTAATTGATTTAATTATGTCCTCTTTTTTTGCTTTCCAGATTCAATACATAGCATATAAGTAATCCCAAAACATATGCACATTAACTAGGTTTAAAAATCAAGCAACATTGATGTTTCTTTTCCTTATGTGTGTTTCAGAACTCTTGTCTTGATGTGGATCAAATCCAAATAAGACACCAGTAATACTAGTAACCAGTTTTTAGTTATGTAAAATGCTCAATTCAACCACCATAACTAACAATAAGACCTATGATAACCTCCATTAAAAGGCGGAAAAAAAATTATGTCGGTAGAGATTTTTTGGATCATAATCGTTACCATATAAAAAAATATAAATCTGAATATTTATTTAAGAACTTGTACTTCTTCAATAAAATAACACTTACCAAAAAAGATTAAAAATATCAATAACTTCCATGTCTCTAAACAACATAACAATTTTCCAGCTATCTAACAACATCATGACCCTGTTATGTATCCAGAAACATGAACGCAAAATGCATACAAAGATACATATGCAACTAGACAAGTAGATACCATAAAAACTGATCATACAACAGCAATTTCAAAATGTGTATTACATCATACACCATATTCTTTAAAGCAAGAAAATTTTAAACTATCAGTGCATTGACTATATCTAAATTTAATTTCTATAACCAGAGCATTCACAAGTAACTTGAAATCACAGACTTAAACAAAGTAAGAATTTTTACTAACCTTTCGAAGATATGAACAGCGGCCCACTTTTAAACACCTGTAAACAAATCCCCACAGATCTTTTAAATGTTAAAAAACTTCACCATCACATCCACATTATCCATCAATACTACCTTAATTCATCATAAACTGACTAAAACTTCAAATACAAAGTTAAGTAACATCAAACTACAATTTAAAACTTCAAATATACTCCATAAAGAAACAAGTTGAGAAATTTTTACTTTTAACCTACATTGAACCTCATGACGACTCAGTAACAACAAATTTGGGGCTAGAACTGAAATCAATTAATAAAAACTGTAGTCAAATCCGATTGAAGTGTAGAATAAAAGATCGATGAGAAGAAACAAGTACCGTGTTTGAAGGTCCAATTCGGGGCCGCTCAAACGCCGCCAATGAAGCAGACATTATCAGAAAACATTGAGGGTGAACGAATGAAACATTGAATTGGAGATCGAAGAAAAGAGAAAGAGAGATAGATCTGTTAGGGTTTGGATGATGGAGATGGAGATGGAGATGAAGATGATGATGAAAACCAACAAAAAAGCAATGAAACCTTCTCTCTCTATAAATGTAAGATTAGGTGATAGTGGTTGCTTTTCACCTACTTTTGGCAGTGTAATATGTGGGTTTAAGAAATGGTAGAAATTGGTTTTTTATGCATAAACGCTATTTCAGCCCGTGATTCTTGGGTGTACCCTCGAGAGATTTTTGGCACCGTCTAATAGGGGTGTCAATTCTCGACACGACACGAAACACGACCCGAACACGACACGAAAGTAATCAGGTTTTGGGTTGGCAAATATAACCCGTTTAAAAATACGGGTCATGTTAGGGTTGACCCGTATAAAAACGGGTCATTTTCGGGTTGAAGAATTTAAAAACGGGTTGACCCGCCAACCCGTTTAGGTTTCAAAATTAGTTCATCTATTTTTTTCTTTTCTAAAAATGTGTGTTAAGTTACTTTTATCTTTAGTATTTGTACTCATAATAAAAAATTCATTACCACTTAAGTTTTTACCTTCACATTTTAAAAGTTAAGTATTTATTATTGTTTTTGTTTATTATAAATAAATTTGATTTGAATAAGATTTGAATAAATATATGGTTAATTATAATATTTTTTTTAAATAAAACCCAATATACCTATTTGTTATACGTAAAATCACATATTAAACACGTTTCTATTAACCGACTTACACAACAACTCACTTATAACTCCCAAATTTATTAGGTTCATTTAATAAAATGGGTTAAACGGGTCATATTTGGGTTGACCCGAATTTATGTTATCCGGGTTAGGGTTGACATTTTTTACACGAATAGGAATATGGGTCGGGTTAGGGTTGCATAATTCAACCCATCAACCCGCCAACCCGCGGTCCTTCAACCCGTTAACCCGTCAACCCGACACGATTGACACCCCTACCGTCTAACAATAACACTAGACTACATTGACTTGGTCCGGATTTTTACGCGAGATGGTTGGCTGAACAGACGTTTGCATATCTTAAAGTTTTTTCTCACTTTACGTTTTGGTACTCTTTCTTTTTCGCTTTTAGACTATTTGATTTTACATATTTTATGTCTTTACTGACGTTAGACTTTAAATTGATGTTAGTAAGCATGAATTTGACGTTGGTTGAATGTTTGTTGGCATTAATTTCCTTTTGCATAATTCATCTATATTTGTTTATATATATATACTATCTAATAAAAAGGTATCTGGTTTTCACATGACGTAATTCTATATACAAGAAATCACATTTTATAATCTTAATGACCCATAGTGGATTCAAAGTCTAAGAAATACTTCACTTTGATCGTTTTATTTAATCATTAACTTTCTTGAAGTTTAATATTAATCGCATTTAAAATTTATCACAATCAGCCAACTTCATTAGCCGGCTAAATAATGTCAAGAGTTAACTATCACTAAGCTATTGCGTGCTTTGATCGATACTTGTAACAAACATATTTAGAATTTAAAAAAATTTTACTTTTTGTCCATGTGGTTTGTATGTAGTCTCGATTCTGGTCAATTCTTTTTAATTTCAATATTTTGGTCACTTTGGTTTCCAGATCATTTCAATTAAAGTCAAGACACAAACATGGTTAAACTATTCTATTAGTTAGAGGGCAATTTTAGTCGTTTTAAAGACATGGACTAAACGTGAAAGTTATTACCATATTTAATAAGGACCATTTAATACTCCGACACAACCAGAAAATGTCTGACATATCCATCTCTACAACTGTTGTCTATGTACGCACGTAAATTTCATCAAATCCATAGTCTGCATGAACTCTGGTCACCTCTCTATACCAAATGGCCATCATTATCATTGACAATCAATCCTTTTTTTGCATAATGTTTATTATGTGCATAATGCGATTTCAAACTTAGCACGAGATTATAAACACTCCACACTTCAAGTATTGGTTTGAGCTTTAGTGTAACACGCGCGACATTTATCTTATATATTTTACAAATCTAGATTTATTGAATCATGCCTATCAAAACTATACACATGAATGTAAATGTATACAATTCATGTCAGTGTGCTACATTAATGGACCTAGCATTCATGGTTCTAATTCAAATGTGGGAACCAGAGAGAAAGGATCCATCGAACAAATTGTGTAGTGTGTTTATCTTGCTCATGAAACCAAGTCAAAGATGCTTATCACAAGGAAATTCCATTACAAGTTTTAGTTCACTTATGTTTTTTTATCTTATCAACTATTTCATTTGCTATAACAAGTTGTTATTAATGGTGTTATTAGACATGGCATGTATCGGAGATACGACACCGGCAAGCACTAATCGCGGGTGAGATTAGACGACATAAGAGTGTCAAGGCTGATGTCGGAACGGAACCGCCGATTGTTTATATGATATTTCATCGTCTTTGACAACAAACTCGCCAGATGACGATGAGAGTTTGAATAATATTTTCGATAAGATTGATATGGAACAAATCCGAACTGGTAGGGAGAAGCAACCGGAGTTTCTGCAGGTTGTGGATTTGCAAGAGTTTCTACACGTATATCAACAACAATGGCAAAGATGGATTTTCTGGTATTTTTTGGCTTTGCTAGATATAGTTTTTCAATCATTATACTATTTTCATCAAATTACAAAGATGGTCCCCATAATATTAAATAAGTTTCTAAGTTTTACATTTAGTTCCTGACTGTAAAAATAATAAAATGTCCCTCTAAATAACATAATAATTTAACTGTGTTGGTGTCTTAGCCTTAATTGGAACGATCTAGAAACCACAATGATCAAAACAGTGAATTCAAAAGAATGGAAAAAAATCTAGATAACCTATAAATCACATGGACGAAAAGTTAAATTCCTCCTATAAATTTAAAACTCAAAACCCATGTGAAACATCTCAGAAAACTATATCGCTACACACGTACCAGACACAATAGACTTTTCTACACGACTTAAAGTCGTAGCACGGTCTCTGCTTTAACACATTGAAACATCCAAATTTCACAGTGTCAATTAAAGTAGATGTTTACATAATTACATGTTGAAGTGTTTGAAAATGAATATATTCATAATAGTTTACAACCTAAGCAGGTTCAATATCAAGCGTTAACACATTTTTTAAATGCAACACTGCAATCAACCAACTTCATCAACCTCTTGATAAAGACAATACTGTAGTTAACTATCATTAAGCTAATGTGTGCTTTGATCGATACTTGGTAACAATCATATTTAGAAATTTAAAACTCAAAGCCTGAGTAAAACATTTTGAAAACGTGTACACACACACAAAAATTTAAAAAAACTCTATATGACTTAAAGTGGTAGCACCGTCTCTACCTTAACACACTCTAACGTCCCAATTTCACGTGTCAATTGAAGTTGATGTTACATGTTAGAAATGAATCAAAATGAATATGTTCATGACATATTGTATGACTTAACTAGGTCGGCATCAATTGTTAATACATTGCTTTTTGAATGCTTTGGTAGAGAGAATCATTATATGATAAAAATTGTTATCGTACGCTATTGTTAAAATCCGGTTCATTATGGTAGGTGTACATTTGTAGCATAATGGTGGTGGTTGTTCTACGGTGGTGTAAATAAAGTTAGCATAACATGTCAAACACGATAATAAGACACTAACATGATATAAGGAAACATGAACATGACACAATTACTTATTGTGCCATTTTTTTTCGAAGCACAAACTTGTTTATAAGCAGGTTACGCGATAAGACACACATAAACACAATACTAATCACATATTTAGTAAAACAAAATTTGTCGTATAGTTCTTAAAAGTCTTGAATAATAAAAAAAATTATCGGCAAAAGATAATTTATAAAAAAACATAACAAGAAGCTATGACAAGTAAACACCATAGGAAATTTGAAATAGTGAAATTACACCAATAGACTCAATCAAAAGTAATGAATTTTGCTATATGTTTGCGCAAATAAAAGAACACACCGTATCGTCACGGAACACCAATATCGGATCCCGCTTGCCATTGTTAAAACATCGTTCATTTCTCCAAGTTTCAAATATTGCATGATACATAAAATATTAATCCCTAACAAACAAAAATAAAAAAAAGTCGAGTTTAACAAGATAATCCTTGATAGACAAAATTCGAGGAACCCTAAGCGGTCTTTCTACTCAAGCTTCGTGACCGACAATTAGGGGTGAGCATGAAACCGAAAAATACCAATCCGAAACCGAAAAACCGAACTTTCGGATTGGGTTTGGGTTTTGTAAAAAAATCGATCCAACACAATAATGTTTATGTGCATGCTAAATATCATATATGTAAGGCTCATGACCCATGTTGTGCGGAAGCAAAATTGTAATACATTATTATATAACTCATATTGCGATTTATCTATGATATATAAATATCATATCTTAAATTAATTACACGGATTGTCAATGTGGTATATCAATATTGTAGGTTCAGTCCCTAGCTTTTATGACAATGGGTGAGCCAAACATGAAGGGGTAGTTTCGTTGCGGAAGTATGTGGCGGGGGTTATGTGTTGGACCGTTGGTGTTAGGGTTATTAGGAAATGATAATAATAAAAAATAGCAATAACATGAATATACTAGTCATTTAAATTAGGGTTATTGGATTTAAACACCCCCAACTATTGGTCATTGGCCGTTGTCACCTCCAAGTATCACTTTGGCCAATAACACCCCCAACTAAATACTTTGGTGTCCGTATCACCAAAAGTTAACCAAATCACTAACGCCGTTAAGTTTTGCTGACGTGGCAAGGTGACGTGTCCTATCTCTGCTTAGGTGGCACGGTGATGGCGGCCAATGATCAATAGTTAAGGGTGTTTAAATCCAATAAGGCAATAACCCATTATTTATCTATATTTAACTAAGAATTGACATGTGTCACGTGATGCGACGACCGGGTTTTAGTTGGTGCATATGTCGTGTCATATTTGTGACTTTGTTACATGCGTTACGTTATTGATTATCTCATGCACGTTCTGGTGTAATATTATGTTTTGTACCTTGCAACGTAATGCCATCAAAGTAATTAAAAAAACTAACTAAAACAAAAGAATATACAAAGAAAGAAAAGTTTAAAAAGAAGAAAAAAACAAAAATATCCAGCCCTCGTGTAGATGTTCAATGCACATTATGACCACTTGATCCAATATGACACTGTTAAGTAGGATTTTTTTTGTACAATATAATGGTATAAATAAATTTCCGCTTTTATGGTGTTTATGGATTAAATGTTGTCTTAATTCTGCCCAGTCATCAATTTTATTAAATAGGTCGCTTACTCGGAAGTTCACTTGATCAAAGAGGATCGAGACAGAGCGACCCCCTTTCTCCCTTTTTGTTCTTGCTGGTGCTGGAAGCATTTAATTACTTTGACATGTTACATTGCAAGGTACGAGGCATTATACTACACCAGAACGTGCATGAGATAATCAATAACGTAACGCATGTAACGAAGTCACAAATATGACACGACATATGCACCAACTAAAACCCGGTCGTCGCATCACGTGACACAGGTCAATTCTTAGTTAAATATAGATAAATAATGAGTTATTGCCTTATTGGATTTAAACACCCTTAACTATTGATCATTGGCCACCATCACCGTGCCACATAAGCAGAGATAGGACACGTCACCGTGCCACGTCAGCAAAACTTAACGGCGTTAGTGATTTGGTTAACTTTTGGTGATACGGACACCAAAGTATTTAGTTGGGGGTGTTATTGGCCAAAGTGATACTTGGAGGTGACAACGGCCAATGACCAATAGTTGGGGGTGTTTAAATCCAATAACCCTTTAAATTATTTAACAGAAAGAACTAACATCCACCTACTTTAAGGACCAGATGTGATATGTTTTCACAGACAATAAGGACCAAACTTGCAGTTTACTCAAGTTATGGACCAAACCTGAATATTGACATATCTGTGACATCTGCCCCAAACTCGAACCCGAAGTTGTTATCCTTTAAATTTTAATCGTATTTATTTCTACAAAATGTAACGTTTATTATTATGAATAAACGCATTGATTCCACGTTATTTCCCGTCTCAATTAAATAATCGTAGTTGTGTCGCAAAACATTCACGCCTATCAAATAATTATTGTTTGTGACAACAAAACTCAAAATATATATATATATATAAATAAATATATATATAGTTCGTAAAAGAAAATTATTGAAAACGTTAAGCAAAAATGCTTTTAAGTCTCGAAATAGTCTTTAACGTCAAAAACGAACTAAAGAAATCAAAAACGTCACGCATATAATAGTTACGAGGTAACTTGGTTAAGTTAGTTAGTTAAAATAAATATTTAATTAACTCCGGGTTGAAACTGTCAAATTAGAAAGTTGTATTAAGAAGTTATAAGAGCAAAATGATAACAAGCAAATGTTAAAGGACCAGAACTGTAGTTTTAATCCCAAACCAGCCCCCCTTCTTTTGTCCCGTATTTCCGGTGAGTGGGCATCCGGCCACATCGCCGGCGCCGGTGAAAATTCCGGCAACTCCAAATAAACGTGTTTTTTTTATGATTTGACCAAGTTAAAGCACGTTAAAACGTATAGGAACCAGTTTCGAACCTATATCGACCAGTATAACATCAAATAACCAATCCATTAACAGTTTTCAGTCGATTCAAAAACCGAAACATTAAACTCATTAAACCATTCGTCGATTCAATGCTCAATTCAATCAATTCCTGGAACCAAAACGCTCCTTGCATTATTTCGAGTATTTTCAGTAATCTAATTCATCCATAATCCACCAAAATCAATCTGTTTAATCTTCTAAAGAACCGATTTCAAACGGAACCAATTCACTGTCGAATGGTGCTATTTTTCTGGAATTGATCATCAAGATTCACTCAGCTAATCATGCTGAAGATATCTGGAAAAGCAATTGAATTTTAACGGCCTCTAGATGCTATTTTGATTCCATGACCGACGCAAGTGTTCATCGTCTTTTATTGATCCAATCTGTACGTAATCAAGTAAGTTTAATATATCAAAATGATCACGATCCAACGTAGATTAAAAGCCCTCTATTGGTTTTGGATTTGATTCACTGGATTAAACGAATTGGAATGATTCGTGTTCTAGGGCTTGTATTGAAAAGGATTGTTCTTGGTTAACAAAATATAAAACAATTAAAAAACCATTTTATTAACAAAAATAACACATGGTTCAACGGGGTGTGCGTGTTGTGTTTGGACCAGTGGTCCCAGGTTCGAACCACACTGCTATCAGTTTCTGCTTTATTTTTATTTTTGAGTCCATTTACATAATTGTTAACCTTAAATCATAATTACAAATAAACCAATAAATAATATCTTTTATCTTCAATATATTCTAAAGGTTTATAAAAACATATGATTTCCAGATTCGAAAAGGATATTACACTATATGATTTCCAGATTCGAAAAGGATATTTCAAAACCCTAAATCTCCAATTTGTGATTCAAAACCCTATTTCCCAAATTGTATTTCAAAACCCTAATTACTAAATTGTATTTCAAAACCCTAAATCCCCAATTTGTGATTTAAAACCCTAGATCCCAAATCTGAAACCCTAGATCTCGGACTTTTGATTCTTGTTACTATTGTTTCGTTTCTGAGTTAGGGTTTTTCCCAATAAATTAGGTGATACTAATGTTTGGGCAACCCTCGGTGCTTTTTAGCTGCGCTTCTAACGGTTCGATACTTATTGCATTTCAAGGTGAGTAAACTCACTCCCCTTTTTACTGTTTACGTTTTGGGGCTGAAATACGTGTTTCTATAATACAACGGTTTCTTTTGATGTTTCTATTTTCGAAAATGAGATCATTAGATGTGTTAATCGTGTTTGGCCGCATGTAGCAAAATTGTGTGATAGTCAATATTAGTTATATTATCTTGTAATTTCCACCGGACGATGTTAGCGCTAATGGCTTGACAAGCCCACCTACACTAATGGCCTGATAGGTGATTTTAACCCGGCGATTCTTTGGTTGATTCTATGTTACTAGTTACTACATGTGATGCTTGATGCTACGATGCTATGTCCCTTAGATGCTTAAACATTTTTTTGATAACTTGCATATCGAGACGGTTAAATGACGGTTAAACGATGGTTATCAATAAATGTAACATGAGTTGGTTCCTCATGACTTGTTGCTACAGGTAACCCTGCGGGGTCTATGATACTTGTTTCTATGTGTTTCTATGGTCATGGTTGAGATATATATGATGAAATTGCTATGCACATGAGATTGCGAAACACAATCTATAATGATCTCGGATTTTATACTATGTACTATTAATTGTGTTTTACTCACTAGCTAATTCTTTAGCTAACTTACTTTACACGTTTTTCAGGTGGAGTTTGATTCGGTTTTGTTTCAAGACACGTAGGATGCTTCGGACCTAGAATAAAAAGGACAATAAATGATATTTTATTTGCCGTTTCTGTTACGATTTTAAGGCTATTGAATGCTTCTTTATGTCACGACATTATTGCTCAATTAATATTAAAATATGCAATTAGTGTGCCATGTGCTTTGTACTTTGATATCCGATTCACTTGACGCGTCCGGTGTTTTCCGCCGCCGGGCGGGGTGTCACAATATCAGCGGATCATCATTGTAATTAACCAATCTCTTAATCGATTTTTATAATTCATTATCTCTCTTCCACCCACAAAACAATTTGAATCGAGAAACACCGAATTGTTAAACATAATAAATCAATGTTCAACCATTTTTTGAACAACATTAAAAAAAAGTGAGTTGGTGTATACAATTCGTATAATTTATGAATAATCAAAGTATAAAGAATGTGATAATGTATATACGTATATATACACACACTAGGTTAGTAACCATATTAGATATTCACATGAGTTGAAAAATATAAATGATATGTGATAAAAACCCAATCGAAAAACTTAAGTTGACCCGAAAAGGCTAAAAATTAACCCAAAAACCTAATCCATAAAACTAGAACCTAAAGAAAATCTTAAAAGCCAGAACCTTAAAGTAAAAAATAAAAATAAAACAAGTTAAAGTTAAAATAAAAAAATACAAAAATCAAATATATGAATACATATTATGTGTATGGAACGATTAACAAAAATAAGTCAAATCTATTAACACTACGCATTTAACATGGTCATGGGTTCGATTTTTAAATGAAGTGCTTTTCTTTTTTAGTTATAAAAAAGTTAATACTTTAATATGAGTTTGAGATAATCGTGAGGATGATTGACACATAAACATAATGATGTGTTATGCCTGAGAAAGTCACACGTGACAGAAATTTACGTTTATATTACCGTAAATATATTTATGTTTTTCGTATACTTTAACGATAAAGAAAACCATAGAGACTCGAATGTCATGTCACACCTCATTTAGGAGGGCATGACTACACTCACGCATTTGCCACATAAGGGCATCACCACCATAGCCCGCTTTCAAGCTCCTATAATCCTAATTGTACGCACACCTGCTAACATGAAGTCATCACCTCTAATACTTCATAATAGATACATATTATCTCATAATAATTTTTCATATATCATAACAATAGCGATTTGCTTATATTTCCCATGCTTAAACAACAAAAACATTAAAAGCAAGATAAATCCATCCTTTAATCCGATACATAAACAAGATAAAAACAATAATTGTTAAACCCAACCCCTACTCACATGCTTTATTTTTTCAAGTCAACAATCAACCAACTAATCCCCACCGTTGATCCACCATCTCTAAATAGAAATTGCCACATGTCCACATCTCTAAGGCCAATCCTCCCCAATTAAAACACCTTTTTATATGTATACACATAATCAAATTCACATTAAAACATTTATATGTGTTGAATTAAATTATTAACATCTCTAAACAAAAATAACCCTTCTCAAAATTCCCCAAATTATCTCTCTTTCGCTTCCCTATCGTCGGACTTAATCGCCCGGAAAATTCAATCGCCGCCGTCATCGTGGTCGTTGTTCCACCGTTCACCACTTCCGATAACATCCGATACATACACAAAACCTATTTCATACAGTTCAAATCCTTTTCGTTTTCGTTTTATTTCGTCTTCAATCGGTTTTTTTTACCGTCGGTGTACGCCGGTGTGTTTTTGTCACCCGCGGCGGTCTACCTTTCCGACGTGAGTACGATTGGTAACGTGCGCCGAGTTTGCTCAATCCGCGTATGCGAACATATACGTAATATGTTTATATATAACGTGCATATGGAGCGTTATTTCTAACAAATGTGAGTGATCTCGAATTGATTTGAATAACTGTATAACAGTCGCGTACTCACGCATCGGTCGATTGTGGCTTTCAACTTCTAATTGTGACTCAATTTAGGGTTTTGGTTTGTAGATTTAGGGAATTAGTAGTGTTTTGTTATGGTTTTAAGGTGTGGTGTACCGATCCATCGATTATTCATCTGGACGAATTGAATTCGTTGTTTTGGATCTTCATATCCTTTGGATCGCTCTTTCACAGTTTCACTCTAACTAATGAGGATTTGATTTTGCTCATTTCTTACTGGTTGTTTGTGTCACTAGATAGTAGACACATAGCGTTGAAGTTATGAAGTCTTAGTTTGGTCTTTTTGTTTGTGTTTTTGATTATTAGATGCTTTGGTTGCAGGTTACAGTCAGAATGGCCTTTTTTAGGAACTATACCAATGCAGCAGTTTCAGATGGTGATTACAATGACAAGAGCATTGTAGGAAGTGATGATATGGAAGCGAATTCAAGCATGGATAAAGGGTTTACAGCAAATATTAAGTCATTAAATGAGTCAGTGGCTGAGGATGATGATAACTTATTGAATTTAACTGATACTAATACTGCTACTAGGAAAACGACCGTGAAATGGGGCTCAACATTTTGGAAGGACTGTCAACCAATGAGTCATAGACGTGGGTCGGAGTCAGGGCAAGAATCAAAAAACAGCTCTGGGTATAATATTGAAGATGGATCAGGCAATGATTTCTCGGAAGTAAATAAAGGTCAAAATGTGGATGAGATGTTGTCTGATGATTATTACGAATTGGATGGAGATGACCAAAATGATTCATTGCACCACAAGTTAGTAAATAATGCTGCTGGTTATAATTCAATACCACAACGGCATGTTGCTGCCCATAACTTTTTGCCTAGAAACAAGTCAAAAGCTTCTTCTGGGGTTGAATATGTCCAAGATGCTGATTTTGAAGACGAGGAGGAGGACGAAGATGGTAACTTGATGTTGTTGGATGATATATACATGTTTGTGAAATTACGTGGATTTAAATGGACATGTATCTATTGCCATACCGTATGCACTTTTCTTAAACATTATTTCATTTGTTTGCTGCAGAAGATGACCCTGCAGATGCAGATTTTGATCCTGACTTAAGCACAGCAAGTGTTGGAAGAGGGAAGAAGGTTGTTCTTGTATATTTTAATATATTTCTCCCATGCGATGCTTTACTTCATTATTATATTTTACTGGTATAGTGGTCGTTAAATGTAGTTGGCTTAGTTCCGGACCATGTCTGCTGGTTAACGCACTAATTGTATTACTATCCTGAGAGAATACCAATTGATGTAATAATTTGTTGCTCGCGGTTTGCTTAAACATTCTCCACTGAAACTTGTGTATTATTATAATCAGACATGTGATAGTGTAGGGTATACTCTAAATATGCATATATACAAATACTTGAAATATATTAAAGAATATGATTTTGTAGCTTGGTTCCGGCTGTATATTCATGTAATGGATCACAATATTATTTAATGTTATTCATAAACTCACACGGACAGACTTATGAATTAGTTCATTTTCTCATCAAATGAAAGTTGAACTCCGAAGAAAGCTTATAGATTATTCAACTCTTTGACCTGTGGAAGCCTGTATTTGTATTGTAATCAATACAGTTTCTAATTTACGTACACTAAAATTAAGAATCAATTATCTGAGTATGTCACATATCTTACTGCTGGTTCTTTATAAGTACTTTTCTAGAAAATTTCATCAGTAATAATTGATAATTGGGCACATAATTGTTTGACTAACTCATGTAACAAACTATGGCTGTTAAAAAAATGTAACAAACCATGGCTGTTAAAAAAAGGTAACAGACCATGGTTATGGTCTGTATAAATTTATGTCTCGTTATTAGATAGATGAACAAGAATTGTGGGCATACAAACATGTGTTTTCAGAAATATTTGGTTGTGGTTTTCAAGCTTGCTAGCTCTGCATCTCTGTTTACGTCTTTGTCTTTGTTAGAATGGTGAAAGCATTTGGGGAACACAACTGTTTGTTCTTTGTAAATTTGCATATGATTTTACATTTTGTCAGAATATGGTTGATTCACAAAATCAGTTTTTCATATTACTTGTTTTACATATATAGGTACATGATGAAGACTGGGACGGTGAAGATTTAGACGAAGATGATAATTTTGAGGATGATGAACTAGATATCTCAGATGAAGATATTTATAAGAAAGCAAGAGGCATGCAAAGGCAGAAGCGTGGTTTAAAGTCTAGTAGAGAACCTAAACCATCAACATCTTTCAGTCGGAGGAAAAGAGGTAGAGCATCATTTGATGATGAAGAAGAACCAAATGATTCAGATGATGACATTGAAGATTATTTTAAAAGTACAAGGAGGAGTATTCATCCCCGCAAAGACACCACAAAAGCTTCCGGGAGGATTAATGAAGTAAGAACTTCAACCAGATCCGTGCGCAAAGTATCATATGCTGAAAGTGAAGAAAGCGAAGAGCATGATGAAGAGTTCAAGAAAAAGACCCACAAGGTGTGCGTCATTACACAAACACACGTAGATACACATGTTTAGAACCAATAATATGTGTCTTGAGAACTGCATAATACACTTGATGCAGTGCATCAAAGATAATCAGAAGTAGTGAACAGAGAAACCAAGGTGGTTACATAACCGTCGTATGTATCACATTCATAGCAATACGTACAAATGTGTTATGTGGTTCTCAACATATTATATGTTCTTAAATGACCCATGTATCTATCGTGAACCAATGGTAAATTGAGGACTGCGAGAATCACATAATGCACTTGTACGTAGTGCATAATAGATAACAAGAAGTAGGGAAATAGAGACACAAAGGTGATTTCATAAGCTTCCTGTGTATCACATTCAAAGGGACAAGTATAGATGTATTGTCCGTTCTCAACATGTTTCATAAGCTTCCTGCGTATCACATTCAGGATATCTGAAGCATCTACCTTATTTATATGGAGCAGATTATTTGATGAAAATTCACTTAATCTATAAGTTGCTTCTTTCCCCCCTCTTCCTCCTTGATTTTTTTTAAATTTTTTTTAAGTGTATTTACCAAAATTCATTTGTGATTATGTGCTAACCAGTGGTGGTATTTTATCATTGCCTCAATTATTAATTTGTATATATTAATTTGTGCGTTAGGATGAGATGGAAGAGGAAGATGGTGATTCCATTGAGAAGGTGCTCTGGCATCAGCCAAAGGGAACGGCGGAAGAAGCTATGCGAACCAACAAATCTATCGAGCCTCTTTTGTTGAATCATATGTTTGACTCAGAGCCAGATTGGTATGATACTGAATTCTTTATCAAATGGAAAGGTCAATCACATTTGCACTGTCAATGGAAATCATTTTCTGAACTACAAAATGTAAGGTTTTACTTTCAATGTTCAGAACATTTTGATCCATCTTTCATTTATTTATTTTTTTTAATTTCTTGTTTCTTGTTTTTATTTGTGATCAGCTAAGTGGCTTTAAGAAGGTTATAAACTACACTAAAAAGATTATGGAGGAAATAAAGCACAGGAGAGCAGTGTCTCGTGAGGAGGTAATGGTTCCCCTTTGATTCTTCTTTCTTACTTTCTTCCCTGCCTTCAGAATGTGATTATTATTTTTTGTTTGATAAAGAAGTAGAGCCTTAATGTTTAATATGCTAAGTTCTGTTGCCCTTAACCTGCACCTATTGTATCTATGGCTCATACAGTTATAGTGAAGATAACCTGTTCGTTGTTTTAGTAATCAGCTATATGCTAAGTTGCAAATAATCACATGAAACAATGAATTGGCAGTTGGAAAGTATTTCAGGATTGCCAAAGGGCAAGGAGTGCTGATTATCTTTAATGAGTGCCATTGTATTATAATTTCTTCTTAGGTATTTTCATCATTTGATGTTAATCCAGATGTGGAATTAATGAGAGAAGTTTTGTATTTGGATTAAGGAAGGAAAGAGTTGACTTACATATCACAATAAAACTACTATTTCTAGATGGACACTTGAGAAGGCTAAGTTAAAGAAGGCAAATGGAAGATTGTATGACTTGTCACTTGATGAAGATTTGTCTTGGTGGTATATATTTGCTCTAGAATATAGGAAAGAAAATTTTGCATTCGCTTCTTAAGTTTTTCGTCATTGTTTGAACATGTTTGACTGGCTCTTTTTAACATGTGAGAAAGGAATTGTTTTCTAGTTAGGAATATGAAACTGACGAGGCTAGGTTCTTGTTGAGATATAATACTAGGTGAATTATATGCGATTATTTTTTTTAGCCGTGATACCATTGATATGTTGTGTAAAGATGCTTGTGATAACCCACATTTGTAGGTGGGGTGGTTTTGGTCTATGTTCTATTCTAGTTATTTTTTTCCACTTCATTAGGTCTGTGCTTCTCAAAATAAAGAAATAATGTATGAGAATCTCACATAAGAAATTACTGAAAGGACTTTTGAACTCTTAGCATATCTTTACATAGAAGCACAAAATCATTAGTAACTTATATTTGCAAGGTTTGCAGAGGTATCAATCTACTTATTACCTGCTTTTACCTTTTGCTGTCAGTATTTTATGTTTTTGCCTTCATACTTTTATTGGCGAAAGGCATACCTAAACATTTTTATTATGCATTTTTATTTGTTAGATTGAGGTTATTGATGTGAGCAAGGAGATGGATTTGGATCTTATCAAACAGAATTGTCAGGTTTTACATCTTATGGTCTTTGGGTAATCTTTTGTGTTCTTTCAACACTTTCATACATAATGCTAGTTGCCTGTCTGATAGGTTGAGAGAATAATTGCTGATAGACTAAGCAAAGGTTTGGAAGTGCCAGAGTATTTGGTTAAGTGGCAAGGACTCTCTTATGCTGAAGCAACATGGTATTTAGAAACAATAAAACTTTGTAAATCTTAATATTCTTTCTCTCAGTTGTTTGATAAGCTGTTCCTTTTCTAAATTTATTGCTGGTCAAATACAACGGTTTAACAGTCAAGCAGTTTGATTAGTTTAGTACATCGTTTTATCTTGTATATATACAAATGTTATACGTTTACTTTCTATTTTGTAACGATAACCGCATCTGTTTTCCAAAATACCGTGATTTCATGTCTTTTTGGGAGATTTTGAGCTAAATCACATGTTCCTCTGTATCATAATTACAAGCGTTTTTTATTGATAAAATCTAGACGTTATATTTTGTTGTGAAAACCCATCGCTGCTTTAAATCCTTATTATTGAATTACAGCCCTTTTAGCTTCAGTTTGCATTGGTGGTTGTGACTATTCTCTTTATTCCTTCTGTTTTAAGACACTAAATGTTGTCCCTTATGTAAATATTTTTCCTAAACAATGAAAACTTCTGGTATCCTTTTTTCTCATCCATTGATATCTTCTTCATTAATATTTACAGGGAGAAGATTGATGATATTGCTTTTGCGCAAGCAGCAATTGATGAATATAAGGTAATGTTCTAGTTTGGATGCGTTTTCGTGCAATATGAAGCATTTCTGAGTTACATTGATATGCAACTTTTATCCCTCAATTTTTTGCCTAGGTTACATGTATATTGTATAAAACGTTCATCTATCATGATGATATATTAGTATAGGAGCTTGTTGTCAGAAGCCCATTTCCTGTTCAAGTATATATTTGTCATGCATTTTCTGTTAGAATCCCTTCTGTGTCTGAATATTGCTTTGGGCACTTGTCTAGAAATTGCAATATCTCGTCTTATAGTTTATGATTTTGATTTTTTAAATTGGATGTAGGCTCGAGAAGCTGCTCTTGCAGCTGTACAAGGAAAAATGGTAGATTTCCAGCGAAGAAAGAGCAAAGGTATGCTTTTTTCAATTTATGAAGCTACAGTTCTTGTTGCGTACAGGAAATTTACTTAGGTGCGTCGAGTTGCTGATATGGTAACTGTTTTCCTTCCACAAGACATTCAGTTACATGGTCGGTTAGGGTTCATGTCTTTGACACTATACATATATGTTGTATTGGGGTTTATGAATTTCAATCTGTCAACTAGACAGATAGTTAGGGTTGATGTCTTTGGCACAATAAGTATATGTGTTATATTGGGGTTTATCAATTACAACCACAACATGGGTTCCCCATTGATATCATATATGGAATGATGTTTTTAATCATGTTAGATTATCCAACATGACTTCTGTATGTTATTATTTTTATTGTCATTGTGATTCTTGTATCTTACATATCAAATATGCCATCTTGATATTTTTGAATTATTATTTCTAATTCTTATAGCAAGTTTGAGAAAACTTGATGAACAACCGGATTGGTTAAAAGGCGGGAAACTGAGAGACTATCAACTTGAGGGCTTGAATTTTCTTGTTAATAGGTATGTCATACAACTACCACAACTAGACTTGGATCTGTTTTTTTTTATGTCTTTGGAACCTGGTTTCAAAGTAACTGTACTTATTAACAATATTCACAGTGCAGCTGGAGAAACGATACAAATGTCATATTAGCTGATGAAATGGGTCTTGGCAAAACTGTTCAGTCGGTTTCTATGCTTGGTTTTCTCCAGGTACTCATATTTTTCTTTACACTTATTGAGTTATTTCGGTCAACTTGCTCACAAAAGTTGATTAATTGCTTTTACTGCTCCCACAGAACTCGCAACAAATTCATGGGCCCTTTCTTGTTGTTGTTCCTTTATCAACGCTGTCAAATTGGGCTAAGGAATTCAGAAAGTGGCTTCCTGACATGAACATGATTGTTTATGTCGGAACTCGTGCAAGTCGAGAGGTAGGTTAGCGTTGGTTTTGAAGCACACAGTTGAAACGTTGGATATGATTTCTGTAACTTATTAGCACTCTTTATGTTTATAGTTGTCTTGTTTTTCTTCTGGAAAGTGTGCTTTTAAAGATTTTATCATGTTCTATTGAAGAATATAATCCAATCTTGAAAGATGTCTAATGTTAAAAAGTGAACATAAAGTCCATGGAGAAAATCAGTTCATGCTTCACGTGACAAGACGTTTCTGTCTTTTATGTTTTGAGGGATAAAAACCGATGATAAGAAATTTATATATTGGAGATTCTTACTGCAGTGTCTGGAAATCTTCATGTCTAGCATCAGTTTTCTGTTGTATGATTGTAAATTTGGGCTTGCAGTTTTAATCGTGGGTAGAGTCAGCCATTGATTTGTGAGAGGCAATAAGTAATCTTCAGGGGTCATATTTTGCTAACTTTGTCATGCTTCTATAGCCTGGTAATAGTTATAGTGCTGGCATGAAAGTTCGTGTTTTTTATTTTTCTAACATTTTCATGCTTCTATAGCCTGGTAATAGCTGCTACAGTGCTTTATATCCAAACTCAGAAATGGCATAAAAAATCTTGTTTTATGTCTAATAATTCTTGCTGATAATCTGACACGTAGTAGTTTTGTTTTACAAATGTTTAATGGATGTTTGTTCTGTTATTATAAAGTAAATTCATATTTATAAGGTCCTGATCTTGTTTAAATTCATATAATTGGCTCATGTGGTGATAGGTTTGTCAGCAATATGAATTTTTCTCTGATAACAACACTGGTGGCACTACAAAGTTTGCTGCACTATTAACTACCTATGAAGTTCTACTAAAGGATAAGACAGTGCTATCAACAATCAAGTGGAACTATCTTATGGTTGATGAAGCACATAGGTTAAAAAACAGTGAAGCATCGTTATATACAACACTCAAGGTTTGTAAATGATATATTTTCTATGGCTTATGCAATTATTGTGGTTTATCTCATCATGACTTGTTTCATAGGAATTCAGAACGAAAAACAAGCTTCTTATTACTGGCACTCCCTTGCAAAACAGTGTGGAAGAACTATGGTATTTTTAATTTGCCACTGCGTACATCTGTTTTTGTTTCTGTTTAATTTTTTAGTTGCCAGTTCTTTCATGTAGAACTTATCTGGTTATTTATCAGTGAATTTAGATTTTACTTGTATATGTGATGGCAGGGCGTTGCTTCACTTTCTTGACTCTGATAAATTCAATAGCAAGGATGAATTTGTTCAGAATTACAAGAACCTTAGTTCATTTAATGAAGTTGAGGTACAGACATCTTTTTCTTCCATGTTTGTTCCACATCTAGTAAACACTACAACTGTAGTTGAGATTATTGGTTACTCTTTATAGCTTGCTAATCTTCATATGGAGTTACGGCCCCACATTCTGCGAAGGGTTATAAAGGATGTGGAGAAGTCTTTGCCCCCAAAGATTGAGCGGGTGCTTCGGGTTGAGATGTCCCCTCTACAGAAGCAGTATGTTTCTGCCCATTTTCTTTCATTAGATTCTGAAGCTTTATTACAGCTTGCTACTTAACTGAAGGTTTATTTCTCAGGTATTACAAGTGGATTCTGGAACGCAACTTTCATGACTTGAACAAAGGTGTACGTGGAAATCAGGTTAGTATTTGTGCTCCTAACCCTCATATATGCATAGTTGCTATTGTTAAGTTCATTATATGACTTGATTCTATGCTCAGTGCCAGTCTTGATTTCAATTTTCATATCTTTGTGCGTTATCTTTTTTTGTATTCCAGAGGAAAAGATGATTGCATACACTTTTTAATTTTGAATGTAATCTTGTCATTGTAGAAGTTTCCAAAACATCAAAAACTTGTTTATGATAAAACCTTTTATTCTAATTTCATCTTCTGAAAAAGAGCCCGGTCATGGTGCTAGTTCATAATGATTAAATTTGAATTGTGGATTGTTTTTGTCCGACGGTTTTATTTTCAAGGACTGATATGTCTCAGTATTAGTCACACACTTCTCATTACCTTCATAACTAGCAGTCTCCTTTGTTAGTCTTTTGAAGTACTTATTATTGTGTTACATTTGTTGCAAATTGGCAGGTCTCCCTTTTAAACATTGTGGTTGAGTTGAAGAAATGTTGTAATCATCCATTCCTATTTGAGAGTGCTGATCATGGTTATGGTGGGGACTCTGGAATTACTGGCAGCAGTAAACTGGAGCGGGTAATTCTTAGTAGCGGAAAGCTAGTTATTCTGGATAAGCTTCTTGACAGGCTGCATGAGACCAATCACCGTGTTCTAATATTTTCACAGGTAGTTTACTTGAGTTATTGAAGATGATTTTTTTTACATACAAAAGTTAAAAAAAATCACCACTAACCAAGTTTTTTATTCCTGACATTTTAGCTGCTTCCAGTACTTTAAGGTAGGCTAAATAGACTGATTGATTTGATATGAAGCAAATTTCTGTCACTGCAACTCATCCATCACAAACCAAAATATAGATTCCTGTCACTTTTTTAAGAATACAGTGAAAGGAGCTGGAATAAAAAATCTAGGTTGAGCTTATAATCAGGCTGGACCATAACCTGAAGTTTGAAAATATTGGAATCAAGAGTTGGACCAAATTGTATCACTTTGGTTCCAAACTGGACTTTTGGCCTAGTGATTTAGCTTGCTTTTTTTAAATGACACCATTAAGTAAAAGAAAAAAATGTCAGTTTCAGGTTGGAAGGGAACTGAACTGGACGTAAGATCGTACCCAGTATGTGGGTTTTGGATTGTTATGTTATGGTATTACGTTGTTGAACAGGGTTTTGTTTCAACAATCCTAGTTTTATAAACCACGCATACTATAATCACTTCTAGACAGCGACTGTGACAATGCACTAGTTTGTTTGCTATTCTGTTCCTATTAGTTTGGAGTATTTGCTCTGGTATTAGTTGGACATCCCATGTAGTTGATTAGCTGATCGCACCTTTGTAATGCAGATGGTTAAGATGTTGGATATTTTAGCAGACTACTTGTCAATTAAGGGATTCAAGTATCAGAGACTTGATGGAAGTACAAAATCTGAGGTGCGCCACCAAGCTATGGAGCATTTCAATGCACCGGGCAGTGATGATTTTTGTTTCCTTCTTTCTACTCGTGCTGGTGGTCTAGGTATCAACCTTGCGACTGCCGATACAGTCATTATTTTTGACTCTGACTGGAATCCTCAAAATGATCTGCAGGTTTGGTCCACAGCATGCATGCATCTTTATACATTGATTTACCGCTTTTCATAATTTTTCTGTCTCTTGTGTAGGCAATGAGCAGAGCTCATAGAATTGGACAGCAGGAGGTTGTTAATATATATAGGTTTGTGACAAGTAAAAGTGTTGAGGAAGACATCTTGGAACGTGCAAAAAAGAAGATGGTATGATTAGTGATTATCTTTTGTTTGGTAATAATAGATATGCCATTTGTAACTTAATAAAGACATGTCAAGCTGCGCATGGACTGAGTTGAGGTTTTTTAGCCATAAATTATTTCATATTTTTTAGGCATATTGAACATTAGATGTATGTATATCTTCGCGGAAGGTGCAGGTATCAACATGCCCTTATGATTGGCTTATGTTTGGATTTTTTTTTGTTTTTTCAGGTACTTGACCATTTGGTTATACAGAAACTAAATGCTGAGGGAAGGTTGGAGAAGAAAGAAGCAAAAAAAGGGAGTGGATTTGACAAGGTAGTGATTAAAAACATGTTTCAAATATTTGGAGCATAACGAAGCAATTATTAAAATGCGTTTCAACTTTCTGGTTTTTTTTATGCATCTTTGGATCTAAGATGTTTTCTTTTCAAGGTGTGAATGTTCCATTAAGATTTTTATTTTCATGTTTCCAGAATGAACTGTCAGCTATTTTAAGATTTGGGGCAGAGGAATTGTTTAAAGAAGACAGGAATGACGAAGAAAACAAAAAGCGCCTTTTAAGCATGGATATTGATGAGATTCTTGAAAGAGCAGAGAAGGTTGAACAGAAAGGAACTGATGAAGAAACAGGAAATGAATTGCTGAGTGCATTTAAGGTAAGCAGCTGTAGATTTTATCAAATTTCTACACTTTTGTGTGCTGTATTTATGTGTGTATGTATGTATATAGGGGAATTATTTTTTGCTTGTCTTAAGTATTTACTTCATCTGTAGGTTGCAAACTTTTGCTCTGCTGAAGATGATGGAACTTTTTGGAGTCGCTGGATTAAACCTGATGCCATTGCACAAGCTGATGTGTGTACATGTTTTACAAAGATGTCTTCTTATAGGCTTATTGTTTCAAGAAGCTAGCAATATTATTCTGATCTCATAAGTTTATGTCGTTATTTACGTATTTTGTATTATCTAAATGCAGGAAGCTTTAGCTCCACGAGCTGCAAGGAACAGCAAGAGTTATGCTGAGGTCATCCCACCTGAAAAAAATAACAAAAGGAAAAAGAAGAGTACTGAATTTCAAGATCGGGGTATAAAGCGTCGAAAAGCTGAGTATTCTAGTTACCAAACTCCATTAATTGAGGGGGCTTCAGCTCAAGCAAGAGGCTGGTCATTTGGGACCTTGCCTAAGAGAGATGCTACACGTTTTTTTCGTGCGGTGAGATTTGTTATGCCTTTTTTTCTTCAAAAAGCAGTTCTTGAACTTAGTGACCTAATGGACTCCCATATTGAAACTGTTTTGAATACATTATTATTTAGTTTTATATAACCGGACGTAGGCTCTATTAGGTACTGCCTATTTAATTTGAATCAGATTTATTAGCTTATTGTTTTGGTCTAATAAGTCCAAAGATCCAACACTTTATTGACATAACTGTTTAAATTCTTTATCTTACCATAACTGAAAAGAATTTTGCTACCCTGCGGCCTGCTCAATAGTGTGATCAGATTTTCTTACTTTGCATGGTAGGAGCCTCACTTCGTTGTGTTTCTTCAGGCAATTGATAAGCTCATAAGCATCTTTACATTATACTTAACTAGTCTTGACAACCCCTGTATTACACGGGTTGAACATTGAAATAAAATATAAATCATAAAGTATATAATTTAATTACTGATAACGATTAGTTGTCAGCAACTGCCAGCTTTTGTTGGATCAAAGATTCTCTTCTACCCTTCATGTTATTCTTTATTTACTAATTCTTGTTATCAGCTTGTTTATTTCTTGAAAAATATTCACTGATGGCTGTTACTTATACATAATTTAGCCTTTGATATTGTCTGATCATGTGGATTTCTATCTTAACTGCATATTTCCTTTCGTTTATTAATTGTTATATGTTCACAGTTATCAGTTTCAGGCAGTTTTTGATATTTTAATGTTAAAACCAGGTTAAGAAGTTTGGAAATGACAGCCAAATTAGCTTAATAGCAAGTGAGGTTGGTGGTTGTGTTGAAGCTGCTCCTGTAGAGGCGCAGGTTGAGCTTTTTGATACATTATTAGATGGCTGCAGAGAAGCAGTTAATGGAGGAAATCTGGATGGGAAGGTTGTCTCCGAACGAGATTTTTCAGATAGCTTCACTAATGATATGTTTTGTGATTTATCTGTTTTAGGAGTTGTAGATACTGTTTTGGTTTAACTTGGAATATGATCACCTCTTGTAGGGGCCATTATTGGATTTTTTTGGTGTACCTGTAAAGGCTGATGATCTACTAAGCCGTGTTGAAGAACTTCAACTCCTTGGAAAGCGCATTAACCGCTACAGTGATCCAATCTCACAGTTTCAGGCTTTGATGTACCTGAAACCTGCAACTTGGTCTAAAGGTTGTGGGTGGAACCAAAGTAAGTTTTATTTTCTTCATTGTCTTGCTAGGTTGGTAAATCCTCTAGAGGTGGCAACAATGTGAAGATTTGGGTAACAGGTCAAATTAGGTTTGGTCGAAACATTTACATTTTGGTATGGGTCAGGTTTGGTTGCTCTGGGGCACTAATTCATTTTCTATAAACCGTTATGTGTTAGATAGGTGATACTTTCTTTGAATATTGATGATTTCAAAGGTCTTAACTTTTTAAAATCCGGCTTATCTCTATATGATGGATGCCCTTCATTCTTAGCTGACTTTCTGATTTTGCTTGATGACTCATTAGAGATAAAACATAACCTGAATCAAGCCATTAGGCAAATTGGTCAGAATGACCACCTTTAGATTTTAGAATCATTGCTTCTTTTGAACATGTAGAGTTACATATGGTATGTTCATGTCTTCAGAGGATGATGCGAGGTTGCTACTAGGGATCCATTATCATGGATTTGGGAATTGGGAAAAGATAAGATTGGATGAAAAGCTTGGTCTTTTGAAGAAGATTGCTCCTGTGGAACTTCAACATCATGAAACATTCCTACCACGAGCTCCTCAGTTGAAAGAAAGAGCTTCTCAACTTCTTGAAATGGTAAGTCGATTCATCTTTTTTTTTCTTCACCTGACCTGCTTTGTTGATAATGATAGGTTACTGTACTCTTATTAATTGTTTCAGTCTCGGGCTTGTATCTTTTAATAATCTTCTAGGCTTGCTTTGCTTTCCTCATCTTAATTGATCTCCTCATCTCCCTTTGTTTTCATGGTTTTTTATTTTGGGTGTCAATCACATGTGAAAATTCAGCTGCAGCCCTTTACGTAGACTTCAGTGCTATAAATAATTAGTGGCTGTGTTATGATTCTGATTAGTTATGTCTAGTGTTTTTGCTTACACAAATGTTCTATAATCCAACTGACACCTGGTGAATATTCATAGGAACTGGTGGCTATAGGTGGCAGGAGTTTTGGGAACAAAGCAGGTCGGAAGGGTTCTAAAAAGCAGCAGAAGGATCATCCACCCAGCATTTCAACTTTCCGTGGAAAAGGGAAACAGTTTAAACCAGGAGGCTCTCCTGTCACAAACGGTAAGCTAAAAATGACGCGTGGCAAAAAGAATGAGGCTTTGGTCAAAGAAGAAGGTGAGATGTCCGACACTGAAGAAGTTTATGAACAGTTCAAGGAAGTGAAATGGATGGAATGGTGTGAAGATGTGTTGACTCAAGAGAAAAAGACACTTGAGCGCCTTCACAGGTTACAAACTACCAGTGCCGATCTTCCTAAAGAAAAGGTTCAACCTCATCCCTATTTTCCTTTAAGTAAATAAATGGGGTGATGATTTTGAAATGGAAGCCAATTTTTTATTTGTTTAAATGTCTGCAGGTTCTTTCTAGAATTAGAAATTATCTACAGATTCTTGGGCAAAAGATTGATCAGATTGTTACTGACCACGAGGAGGATCCATACAAGCAAGATAGTAAGTAACTTTCTTTTCTTTTTTCATGGTGGTATCATTCTTATCTGCTCTTGTCTTGAGGCGGCAGAAACTAACTGGGCCCGTGTGCTCATACTAATAAACCCTAGTCTAACAATAGAAATGTCATCCAAAATGTATTCAAAACCTCAAAATCACTGTTAATCAACACTTAAAGTTAACCTGTATTATTCTGATTTCCCAGTCGGTTACCCAACCGACTTGACAGATCCAATTTGCCACCTCATTTTTCCAGCAATAGTTCTGTCATATAAACCATACTCCTGTTTTGTGACATGCACCCGCACAATGTAGTTTCTTGAGGTGGTGTAGTGGCATCTTCTAATATTAATTACTGATTTTGTTGTCGAATAAATAAATCAGGGATGACAACACGACTGTGGAATTATGTGTCAACCTTTTCAAACCTGTCGGGGGGTAAACTTCAACAGATCTATTCCAAACTCAAACAAGAAAACGAAGTTGCAGCAGGAGTGGGTACTTCCCAAATCAACCCAAGAGGTTTTAGAAATCAACCATCTGCATTACTTAACAACAACAAAGGTGGCCTTGATACAGCAAAATTTGAAGCATGGAAAAGGAGGAGACGGGCTGAATCTGACCCGAGTACAACCACCCATTTACAACGACCATCTTTCGGTATACCTGACCCAGGTTTGGGAATTCTTGGTCCAGCACCATCCCACAATAGTAGACCTATTAGTGAAGAGAGGACTCAACGCACCCGCCAGCCTGGTTTTGGTCCAAAACAAGGTTTTGCATGAGAATCAGACGACAACAACAATAGTTCCCTCAAACCATAAACCTGTGTTTGGGATTTTTTTCTCATGGAAATAAAAACATAATCCTTTATCAAGCTGTTCTGTTGATCCAGTAATAAGCAGGTGGAGACCGTTCAGACATCTGCTTCGCAAGAAACATAGGAGTAAATGGCGTCACGCAATCACAAATGTTTTTGCTCTGTTTTTTGTCTTTTCGTATATTAATCTAGGCACTTGGCTCGCTTTTTCCTATATAGAGACAGATTTAGTAGTACACCCCATTTTGAGATATAGCAAACAATCTGTATGTATTCGAACTTGTACACTATTCGGTTTTGGTTAACCAAATTTCGCTCTTTTTATGGTTAGGGTTCGCTGTTAATATTGAATGATGCAGGTTGTCGTAAGAACTAATGTTTGTTTAAGAAGGCTAAGAATGTACTGTCTTTTTTTATCTATATTTTCTTATTGAATTTTGTACTGTATTTTATTCTATTTTACTTTTTAATTTTTGTTTAAAAAAATTGTAATGTTTTCACCAATGATCAATTTGTAGTTTGGAGGAATGGTTTATTGTCAAAAGGAGATCCAGACTATAGGAAGTCCCTATTCCAATGTTATTTCAGTCGAAGTTTGTTTGAGTCAGTTTTAAAGTGATTAAAATTCTTCTTAGCCTTGGACAAAAAAATATTTTTATTTGCATCTCCCTCTATATTGATCATTACATGAATTTTGTCGTTGAGGGTGATTAATTTTCAGTTCCCTCTATTATTATTATTTTTTTAACAGAAACACCTTCATTTTCAAAGAGAAATACATCACAACTTGCTGACAGCAGGACTAAAATCCCGACCTAGTGCTTTTAACACAAGTTTGTTACTAATGGGTCATTAACCCCATTGACTGTTCCCTCTATTTGACAATTACATGAATTAGATGAATCATTTTCAATTATTTTTTCGTAAAAGTAAAATGTGATTATCAAAAAGAAGTTACATGTTAATGCGGCTGTTAATACATCTAAACTGGAGGATCTACACAACCCCGATATGTATATGATATATATTGGATTGAAGTTTCATAGACTTTGGTAAGTACACTAAAAGCTCTAGTAAGTACATACGTAGATATTGCAAGCTTTAGTTAAGAAGGTTTTCCATTTAGTTTAAATATACTTCATTCACCTTCATTTTATAGACTTTATGACACTTCATGGACTTTAGAAGACTTCATGTTTAGCTCATAAGACTTCACACTTAGTATAAAGACTTGGAAAACGTTCTAGGTCTCTAGTAAAGGCACCAGATACCAAAAGCCGCTAGAAGTATGATAGGAGTACATCAAAGTCGTTGGAAGACTTTAAAGGAATTAATATCCAGGTTGAGAGACTCTAATATAGTTTAGGTTTACTCTAAAGCTTTTATAACTAGTTTTATAAGATTTGGTAAGTACATTAGATTATATGATTTTTATCATAAGTGTAAGAAGCATATCAGAAGTGTCATTGGTACATCATTAGTGTTAGAAGTATGCCCCAAAAGAGCATCAGATGTGCCAGAAGTGTACTAAAAGTATAAGTAAATCAGAAATGCGAAAGTATGACAGACGTACATCATAAATGTCATAAGACTTTAAAAGAGTTTTTAACTAATTTGAAACAGTTTAAATAGTTCATACTTAAAATCTTCGAAAAGTCTTTAAAAGGGTATAGAAATATCTATAAATACCTTAGGAGTATTTTAAAACTAGTTATAAGAACTTTAGAAAAGCTAATGATTATTTTTAGAGGTGTCCATTTCTTGAATTGCCTAGAATAGGATTTTTGACATGACGTTCACCATAATTGACTATAGGAGTATTTTTATTTCATTTTTCTCTATTCATTCAACATGTTTTTGTCAAATGATTGTTAACTATTTTGAGCAAACATTTCACAGTATTTGTTTATGTTTATGTCCTCCTCCTCCTCCCATGCAAAATCGCTAAATTACAATACTGAAATATTCTCCGTTGAAAATTGTTGTAAATTCCTACAACATTTACTATTCATAAACAGTAAGATACGTTTTTTTGACATTCAAGACGAAGAAGGTGGCAACTATTGCCATCCAAATATCCAAGCTGCTAAGTCTAGTTTGGATGTACAAAACTATATCTCCAAAGATGGAGATTTCATACATCTCACTCCTATAAGCTTAACCATTGATCCTAATGATACAACATTATCAACAAAACCTTATGCATTTCTTATTATAATTCAACGCATATAAAAGTTAGACGAAGCAAGCAATTCATATAAGTCTATGATGATGGATGCTAGAAATCTATCATGTTTTGTTTGGTCCATATCAACCAATGACGGTTAGAACCGACGAAGAATCTATAATTCCCAAATAACCAATCAGATATTTCAATGAAAACCCTAAGAAACCAAAAGTGGATAAAATCACCATCTTTCTATCTATCTATCAATAACGCTTTCATTGTCTGTATTAATTGAGCTTTGAAGTTGGTAGACATATATGTTAAACCCTACACATTAAATAAGAATACTAACAACAAGACAAAAAAAAATACATCCATTCACAAAATTACAGACAATACATAACTCAGATATGTATACGAACATAGTTTTACACCCAGACATACGTTTCATCATGTCTAGCCCAGAAGTTGTCGGAGCCCGCGAAAATTAACTCTCCCATTCCTTAGTAATGGCGAAGTCGTTATGAATAATAAAGGAGCACTGCTGTACTTCCACAACATAAGAAAAAATCATGAAATGATAATACGACAATACACGAGTATAATTTCAAGTCCGATAATAAACTAACATAGTAATATTTAACTCATTTCTCTTGATCTTGAATATAGCCAGCCATATTTCTTTGTATAGCATGACATAAATTGATAGATGATTTTTTTCCTTGAAAACTCAAAAGTAAGACACAAGTGAAAACATCAAACATTCATTCATTAACCTTTTGTTGGTGGAGCGGGAAACTGGTGATTGTTGTGAGAAATAAATCTCATCACTTTCACTTCAATTTCAAACCCTAACAACAACAATTACAATTATAATGTTGTACTAGTCGCTTAAAATCCCCAATTTTCACAAATCGAATGGCATTTTCTTCACAATTCTTAACCCCAAACAAACATCATCAACAACAACAACAACAACAACACAACGAAGACGAACAATCACAATCACAATCACAACATCATCAGCATCGTGAAGCGAGGTACGTTCCTCTTGACATCGTTTACTCAGCTACAGCTCCTTGTAGTGGATACTCGAATGTCATGTCTAAGAAGGTGAAAGCTACGGAATTTGACGATGTTTTAGTAGATCTGAACTCACCGCTACCGAAACCGCCGTTGATTTATGTTTACACTCGTAAGAGGACTGGTGGTGTTGATGTGAAAGTTGAGGAATTTGAAGGAGATGATGTTAGGGCTTTGGGCAATGGGAGTAATAAGAAGAGGAAGACGATGATGGTGAGTCAGGAGGTTGTTAATTTAGGGCATGGTTTGGTTTGTGGTGGTGATACTTCTAGGTTAAGAGGATCATGTCAGAAAACTAATAACAGAAGTAATGGGAATAATAGAAGAAGGCGCAAAAACAATGCGAAAATTGATGTTACTCAGAACAATGGTGATGAGATTGAAGTAACTGAGGTTGATAACATAAGTAAATCCACTACGGCTGCTGCGAGTCGCGCCAAGAGATGGGTGAGGTATGTTTGAATTAGAGAGAAGTGCATTTTTTTGTTTTATTTGTTGTTTAGCGGTTAATGATATGGTATGTATGAGCTTTTGATGATGGATAACAGGTTGAAATTTGATGGCGTGGATCCTCAGAAATTCGTTGGATTAGAATGCAAGGCAAGTAGTGATTTTAAACATCTTTTTATGTTATATGTTTGTTGTTTGCTTAGCTTACTTACGTGGACGTTAAATTATAAAGGTTTACTGGCCGTTGGATGCTGATTGGTACTTTGGCCGTATCGCAAAGTATGACTTGGAGAGCCAACGTCATCATGTAATGTTTTTTTATCCTTATTTGGTATATGAATGTCTTTGAAGCATTTTTTCTATGCAATTATGTGGCTTTATTAAGGTAATTGCAACAAAAATAGGTTGAATATGAAGACGGTGATGAAGAGCTGGTTATCCTATCTAAGGAAAGACTAAAGTTCCATGTGTCTCCAGAGGAGATAAAATGTCTAAACTTGACTTGCGATCTTCATTGTTCAGAAACAGATGACCTTGATGTCAATGAAATGATTGTATTGGCCGCTAATCTGGATGATTGTCATGATATTGAGCCTGGGGACATAATATGGGCCAAACTTACCGGTAAGGACATCCTAATCTTGCATAATTATTTAAATTAAATGTGATATTAAATTTCAGGGGCTGGTTTCACCCTTGGCTGTTACTTTAGTTGATTAGGCTTATCTTGTTTGTTGTTGATTCAGGTCATGCTGTGTGGCCAGCAATTGTGTTGGATGAGTCATTTGTTAGCATTCGTCGAGGTCTAAACAAGATTTCAGGCGAAAAATCTGTTCTTGTACAGTTTTTTGGCACACATGATTTTGCTAGGTGTCTACTATTAGTATCTCAAAAGATATTTAACTATCTCCAGAATATATTGTTTCAAGTGTAACACTCGGTATGATTTTGTTATATCCAGGGTTAAAACAAAGCAAGTTCTTTCATTTCTTAAAGGGCTTCTATCTTCTTTCCACCTGAAGTGCAAGAAATTGGACTTTATTCGAAGCTTGGAGGAAGCAAAAATGTAATATGAAGTTGTAGTTTTTCTAATTTGTTTTGTCTTTTGTGAATTGTTTACTTGGATTTCATTGTATGTTTATGATGTACATGTTATGGAATCATTGATCAGGTATCTCAGCAGACAAAAACTTCCAAAGAGTATGTTACAGCTGAGGAAAGGCTTTGGCACAGATACCGGAGGTGATAGCGAAGAGGATGAAGGTCATAGTGGCTCAAAGAAGAGTTGTACTCGTGCTGAATTAGAAGAGAGAAAATTTAAAGGCTCTAAAAGTGGCCCTTTTATAGTAGGGGATCTGGAAGTATTGAAGCTTGGTAATGATCTTAATTTATCAGAATGATTTTTATCCTCTTTGTATCCATACTCATTTATTTGTGATCATGTGTAGGTAAGATTGTTAAAGACATGGATTGTTTTGATGACGAGGAATCTATCTGCCCTTTAGGTTATACAGCTACAAGGAAGTTTCCTTCACTATCAGGTAATTTGTTCTTTTACTTGACTAATGTTTATTTTGTTTATGCCATTACCGCTTTATGCATTAACGGTTCTACCTGTTCCAGTTTTAACTGTTGCTTATTCTTGTGTCGGTTCAGATCCAAGCATTTGTTCTGTATATAAGATGGAAGTGTTGCGAGATGCTGGCGCAAAATCCCGACCTGTGTTTAGGGTTACAACAGATGAGGGAGATCAGGTACTGCATAAATGTTTAACTGCAGTTGTAGCCCTTGTTGATATTCATATTGTTCTTCTTATGTGTCTTGCTGTCGTTTTAATTCAGATTGCATTAATGTTATGTTTTTTGATGCAGTTTGATGGGCCAGATCCTTCAGCGTGTTGGAATGATATTTACCAAATAATAAGAAAGATGCATTCAAGCAGTTCTGATAATTCCCATGCTGAAGATGCATCTGAAAGCTTCTTCAAATCGGGTGCCGATATGTTTGGTTTTTCTGATCCTCATGTGTTGAAACTTATACAGGTACATCTACAATTTAAATGCATTACCATACAAGTATTCAACACGAGTTATTATTATATTCTTGGTTTCTTTTTAAAGTGCTGTGCCCCCTCTTTTCATAAATACTTTACATTCTTGCTACTTTCACTAAAATATGGAAACTATCTTACCATAACATTGTGTTCAATCTACGCCTCTACCATCCGCTTTAAGACTTAACTGGTTTTAAACTGGAACCGGACGTTTACATTGGTCTGGTTCTGGATTGTTTCATTTTTAATTTTCTCCTTCCGGTTTGATCGGGGTGGAATCTTGGTTTTAAAAAACACGCTATATGCGCATCTACGCATGAAGCAGACTCAGAAGCAAGGTTCTGCGCTTCAGGCAGCACCATGCGAGGGTTGTCCCAAGATTTGACTGCTTATGTCGATTTTTCCGGTGAAATCAAATGCGCAAGGCACGCGATTTATGTAAAAAACATGAAATTAAAGTTTTTATGATTAAGAACGGAGATGAAGACGACGAAATGGAAGCTTACCTGTGAAGAGATGGAGAATTGCAGTGAGGATGACGAGCTGCTGGTAGCAGGTACACCAAGAAGATGACCGATGACGGCCTTTTCGTTTTAGGGTTAGAGTTTTTTTAATATTAGGTTATCTTAAAGTTACACCACTCACCCTTAAAGGTTTTTTTTTTCAAATTATAACCAAACACTTTTTGGTATGCTTTTATTTTCTTGTCTCGTTAATAGTTGTGCCTTTTAACTTGTACATAGAGCTCTATATGTTGTAAACAAAGGTTATGCATATATAGTTATCTGAATTTATTGTAAAAAGATTTAGTATTACAGTAATATTATATGAAATTAATTTAGAAATGTTATATTAACACCTTGCCCTTCGCATATGAAAAGCGATGTGCTTTTCCGCTTTGCAATTCGGTTTCAGACCTTGTTGCTTTTGTGCGATTTCTGCCTTTTAAAATGAAGGTTGTAATCAACATTCTTAGTTTGGCCATTTCAAAAGATGTGATACCTTCTTTGTATCGAAAGAAGCTGTTCTTTTGTATACCATATATGGTTGATATATTCTCCTCTATGCATCATATGTATGGGAGTATGGGTTATCCCAATTTGTTAGTGTAGCTAAAGATTTCTTAACCAACTAGATGCAATTGATTGGTTTAGGGTTTGGGCATTATTGGTTAGTTATTAAGCTTCACTAATGTATCATTCAACATCAGTTCCCCTTTCTCTCTCTTGTCAAAAAATCATGATAGTGAAAACGTTTTTTTTTCCTTTTTTCTTACCAACTATTATGGACAAGTCAAATAATCCTTGTCGATGTTTTCAATGCGGAATGATGCTTTACTATCTTGTATGGAGTTGGATGCATGTCTTCATTTCCGATTTAATAACAACTAAATTTAACTTTTTTTTTTTGAAGTAGTTTGAATCTTTAAAATGATCAAGTCTTATCATCATTAGATGCAATACTCACTCTATTATGGCTTTACTCTCTGTATGGTTTTCATGTAGTTAGGCTCACTCAATTGGATACATGTGTTTACCGCTCTACTAGAAAGTATCGATTTCGTTTGGTTATCTAGTTATGTATTGTAGCTTTGTTTTGTAGGGTACATCGAGTTTGAAGATGACATCAGGGAGAACAATGCCAATTGGTTACAGACCCGTCCATGTTAAATGGAAGGATCTGGATAAGTGCAATGTCTGTCACATGGATGAGGTGAAATTTCTTTCGTTTTATGCATAGTTTACCAAACTATGCAGTCTTTCCCACCCATTTTTGGTCATAATGTAACAGTATAATGCTTTGATCTTATGGTACCCATTTCATTTTCTGTCTCTATCAAGATTAATCTTTGGCTACCTTACAGTTTGTATACAGAAATGCTTTACCTGCATCAGTCTTTATTTGTAATGTTCTTATTTATTGTGCAAATGTCAACTTTATCAACTTATAATTCCCTAACACAGATGCTTATTTTTTAGGAATATGCCAACAATTTGTTCTTGCAGTGTGATAAGTGCAGAATGATGGTAAGCAGCATCCTTCTATTATTCTTGTCACAATTTACAACCGAAAATCTTAATTGCCTCTAGGAGTCATTTACTATCAATTATATATAATCACATGGCTTTGTTCCACCGAACCTCATTTATCTTCTTTTTTTTTTGTCATATTACTTGCAACTAATGTCCTAAGATACAGATGCTATTTTGTCCTTTACTGGCAGGTTCATGCAAGATGTTATGGGGAACTGGAACCTGTTGATGGTGTTCTTTGGTTATGCAACTTGTGTCGTCCAGGCGCACCTGATATTTCCCCACCTTGCTGCCTTTGTCCAGTCACAGGTTTTTGTTTTTTCTGATTTTATCATTAACAAAGTACTATTGCATAATCTGTACAAAAAAGGAGTCTCTTATTGCAAACTAGTTTGGGTGGGTGGGCTATAACAGACCTAAATAAAATAACAATTGTATCAACTCACTGTTGTTTTTCTAGGAGGTGCGATGAAACCTACAACTGATGGACGTTGGGCTCATCTTGCCTGTGCTATGTGGATACCAGGTTCCATTTCTGTTTCTGTATGTCAATTTTCTTGTATATTAGTTTTAAATGCTTTGACACCTTTTCTCTTTCAGAAACCTGTTTATCTGATATCAAGAAAATGGAGCCAATTGATGGCCTGAATAGAGTTAGTAAGGTAGGTCCTTTTTCCCAGAGCTTACTAGTACATTCTAGATTTTACTTTTAGTACATCTGCTTCTCTCTATAAGAACAGTGTTTAATCTGTTAAAAAGAGAACTCACACACATGAAAATTCTTGGTTGCATTGTTCAAAGAAAATTCATAATTTTTTATAAATGATTGGTATAATTTTGTTGTCTATTTAGGACCGTTGGAAGCTTTTATGTAGCATCTGCGGTGTTCCTTATGGAGCTTGTATTCAGGTAATAGCTTGTTTTCATTGCCTGCGTGTGTAACTGATAGAACCCAGAAATTGGATGCTTTGATTAATTAGAAAACAAGTAAAGATAGTGCCCAAATTCGAGAATGGGTGATCTCCAATATAAGGTTTACAACCCTAATTTGATAAACATAAACATTCATATCTAAACAAGAAAATAACCAGCTATTAATACTAATCCTAATCCAAAGGTTACTTAATTGACTCCCTACCACTTCAGTTTCCCCAACCTTTCATTACCCTCAGCAATAATGAGACTGACCCGACCCATTTGGACCTGACCCGACTGTGGGTTCGTATCAATACTACCCGCCCGGAGAAACGACTTGTCCTCAAGTCGAAAGGGTCCAATAAGCAGCAGAATAACCCACTCAAAATGTTCTCTGGATCCCGCTGGGTTGACCCGTTTGTGCTCTCTGGTATACACCTTAATAGCCTTCTGGAAAATGGCTGCAATGTTGCTGAAAACATCTTCAACAAAGTCGCATACTTTCTGAACCATCCAACATAGTTCCTCCCTTGGATCTACATAGATAAAACCTATCATAACATTGTTTCCTGGGTCCCATACTATGATGAAAAATGCAGCCACAAGGGTGTTCGTTGCGTCTAGAGTGGGAGCATTGATCGGATTCATGCTGGTAGTAGTAGGTTGATAAAGAGGGCCTCTTCTAGATGTTAAGGTCTGCATTTGTATGGCCATGGTTGTAAACAACACAGAAGAAGGCGATTGTTGTAGAACCAGTGTGATTGTTAGTGATGGTGGAGGTTCGTTTGAGGGCTGATTAAGCCGAGGAGAGGTGTAGGTAGCGGTGTGGCCTGGTGGCGGTTTGACAATAATCGGGGGCAGGGTGGCAGAAGTAGCAGGGGGTGGAGATGCTATAGTTGGTGGTCGTGCGGAGGAGAAAAAGGGTGGTGAAGACGGTACGGTCCCCTTGACCAGATCTGTCAATGAACCTTGAGGTTTATAATGCTTGGGATTATCAGTGTGAGAAGGGATGATAAGGTCAGTCGTTGGACTAGATTGTACAAGGACAGCAGATGTTCCATACATCCGAGCCTTAATTATTTCAACATCATTCTTTAGGGATACAAAAATGGCATCTAGTCGCGCTTCAATGGTTGCTAATTGAGCAGAGATAGTTGAATTCCAGGTGTTCTGCGCCATCTTTTTGTTTTTGTTTTCCCGGCAATGGAACCAAATGATAGAACCCAGAAATTGGATGCTTTGATTAATTAGAAAACAAGTAAAGATAGTGCCCAAATTCGAGAATGGGTGATCTCCAATATAAGGTTTACAACCCTAATTTGATAAACATAAACATTCATATCTAAACAAGAAAATAACCAGCTATTAATACTAATCCTAATCCAAAGGTTACTTAATTGACTCCCTACCACTTCAGTTTCCCCAACCTTTCATTACCCTCAGCAATAATGAGACTGACCCGACCCATTTGGACCTGACCCGACTGTGGGTTCGTATCAGTAACTTTACATTGCTTCAGTTTTCTTAAATGTTGTTATCTTGGACTCTATTTTGCAATCTATGCTGTTGTACCTGTTTTTTTTGGCAATTATAATCCTGCATGTTGGATATGGATAGGCATCATTAAACTTTAAGTAATTTAGTCAATTTTTATTCATAGATCACGTGTCATCTACATTCTTTCTGTTCATAATAAGTATTTATTTCATTTATTTTTATGTTGAGTAAATGGCACTGTCCTTACCCTGTTACTTACTTTGAGTTGCTAATGCAGTGTTCAAACAATGCATGTTATGTGGCGTATCATCCGCTTTGTGCTCGTGCTGCTGGATTTTGTGCTGAGGTAAATTTTTTTTTAAATCTTTTCACTATTAAATGATGGTCTTATATGTACTTAGCGGGTTCTGCTTTCTACATCTTCAGTTAATGTCAACTTTTAGTTGTTTAAGGAATGGAAAATAAGCCTATTTTCATGTTACATATATTTTTTCTATGACCCAGTTCTTGATCTATATTGTGTATACAATTATGTCTAAACAGCTTGCAGATGCTGATAGACTGCAGCTTGTCCCTATAGATGAGGATGAGGAGAATCAATGCATCCGTTTATTGTCATTTTGTAGAAGGCATAGCCCTAATCCTATGATTGACCGTGTTGTTCCTGATGAACGGATGGTTCAAAAATCAAGTCAACATTTAGATTATGCCCGTCCAGTGAATCCTTCCGGCTGTGCTCGCACTGGTGTGTCATTTCTTTTTTTTTTCTCCGTTATATTGCTGATCTTGTTTGTTAGGTCATTCGATTTGAATCATCTTATTTTAAATTGTGGTGTAACTATGAATTTATAAGTCTATGCATATCAGCACATTAGCATCTTGATGTGTTTATAAAATGTGAGCAGAGCCTTACAATTATTTTGGGAGAAGAGGAAGAAAAGAACCTGAAGCCCTCGCTGCTGCATCGTTGAAGCGAGCATATGTTGAAAACATACCATATTTGGTGGGTGGTTTCAGCCACCATAAGTCGTTAGGCGAAGTGCCGTATTCTGATATCTCAAAACTTAGAAACTCATTGCTTGAGTCTCATACGAGCATATTTTCTATGTCTGAGAAGTATATATACATGAGGACAACATTCCGAAAGAGACTAGCATTTGGTAAACATCCTTCTCTTTAATTCTTTTTCACTTAATTGATCACTCTTTCTTTGATTTCTGTTTTAATTTCTGTGAATACATCCATATTTACTCAAGCAACTATCTTGGTTGTGAAAGACTATTAGAAGTATCACATGCATTACATGTACGCTATATATACTCTGTTATTTCGTTGCTCATCCATGTGTTTTGGTATCACTTGTTAGATAGCACTTTCATGGACTATTATAAGTGAACTGAATATTGTTGATTATTATTTGTTTGTGTGCCATGTACATTAATGCACGTAAAACATAGGTTTTAGAATATTACCGTTGTTACTTTTAAGGCATGTGGAACTTATGATTAAGAATATTACTATTCTGACGTTTTCAAGAAAATCATTATCTATTTCTGAGATAAATATTTTGTGGCAATTGAACTAGCAGCTGAGTTTTCTGTTCTATCTGTACTAGATCTCTTCTTCCAATTAGCTCCTGTGCTTGAACTCAACATGAAATTGATCTGTTGCTTACTTGCTTTATATTTAATATTATAATCCCCCTTCTCTCCTCTTTCTTCCTTACATTAAAGACTTGATTCTGTTTTCTCTTGGGCTGTTATGACACAGGGAAATCTGCAATACATGGGTTTGGCATTTTTGCAAAACAACCACACAAAGCGGGTGATATGGTAAAGCATCTATTTATAAAATCATTCTTCCGTTATGGTTTGAAGTCCTCAATAATAATTTCGTCGCTGAGATTCCCAACACTTAATACAGCTAATATAATGTTTCACAGGTAATTGAGTATACTGGTGAAATTGTTCGACCTTCTATAGCTGACAGAAGAGAGCACTTGATATATAACTCATTTGTGGTAAGTATATGAGTAAACATTTGTTACCATATGCAACTCATTAGTACTTTAAATAGATTAGGACCCTCAATGGAAATCAGTACATTAAATATATTAGGACCCACAATGGAAATCAGTACATTAAATATATTAGGACTCTATGGAAATCAGTACTTTAAATAGAAATAAAATCATTGGCTACTGTTGTTTATTAACTAGGAAAAACATAATTTACTTAGTCTTTATGGTTTACCCAATGAAGTGGCAAGAGTATAGCAGATGTTCAGACTCTCTTGGTCTTTTTTGGAAAAACATAATTTACTTGGTCTTTACGGTTTACATAATTTACTTAGTCTTGGTCTGTTTCGGATACACACACCCATTTATATATCTGTACAATAAATTGCTGTAGTTATTTAAACAAGTAGAGAGAACGTTTTCTAGCAGTTACATATACATATCTGTACAATAAGTTGCTGTAAAACTTCATAGTTCATGGTTCCTTGTTTTTGCAGCACTCAGTTTGCATTGAGGCTATCTTTTGTGGCTGATGGCTGTTCCATTATCTTTTTTTTTTGCTTGGACTACACACATTGTTTTTTTACATATACATATATTTTTCCTACCATGCTCCTTTGCTTCTGTACTATTTTTGTTTACTGTATGACAGTACTTAATTTTATCATAAAAAAGTGGCTTGCAATTGTTTTTGGTTCTTCAAGTACATTATGAAATTGCTAGGCAAGTGAATATTGTATGGCATGTATCTGTTTGCAGGGTGCTGGGACATACATGTTTCGGATCGATGATGAACGCGTAATTGACGCCACGAGAGCAGGAAGCATTGCACATTTAATCAACCACTCTTGTGAAGTATGTTAAGCTCTTGGTTTATTTGCATTTCTTGGTCTTATGTTCCATTTCTTCATGTTATTGTAGCTAGGGGGTGTTTGGTGGCCTCTTAATGGTTTAAAACCTTTGAACCTATAAGTGATAAAAAGATGGGGAATGGTTAAGAGGTAGCCTCTGAATGGTAAAACCTCACAATTCATCATCATATTTTTAATAATTACCGTTTAATGGACTTTTGAGCCATTAAGGTTTTAGCCCCTTACTGGCTATTCAGATGCTACCAAACAACCCCCTAAATGTGATACAATATAAGCAGATTATTATTATAACATTCACATGATTGGATTTAAGATTATTGATTTTACATCCAGTTACCAAATCTTTGTGTGACATGCTTGGAAGCAAGTTCTTATGCATATATATTATTTCTTTTTTGTCTGTTTGTTTCAGCCAAATTGTTATTCTAGAGTTATAAGTGTAAATGGTGAGGAACACATAATCATTTTTGCCAAGAGAGATATTGCAGAGTGGGAAGAATTGACTTATGACTACAGGTTTTTTTTTTTTACTCGGGTTATCCGTCATCTGTTTTTATTTTGGCTTAATTGAGTTGTTTTGATATTGCAGATTTTTTTCAATTGATGAACGGCTTCCTTGTTGTTGTGGTTTTCCAAGTTGCCGAGGTGTAGTTAACGACATTGATGCTGAGGTACAAATGGCGAAGCTATATGCACCGCGCAGTGAGTTAAAAGACTGGGAAGGGGAATGAGTCTCTATTTACAGTTAAAAAAGTAAAAAACTTTGTTTGTACACATGTTTCATGTTTGGTGGGTAGGTTTTGTTTCCCAAAGTGGACTTCTGTTTAGTAGTTGCTTTATTGATATTAGAATAAGACCTGTCTATCTATAGCTATAGGCCTCAGTGCCCAATCCCTGGAAGTTATATATAAGAAATACATTTCATGATTCATGTTAGATTTAAAGTAACTTTTACATCAATTGATTTTTATATTTTACATGATTAAAATCTTTGATACTATAGTTTTAACTTTGAAAAAAATTTAACCGCATTAACTGTTTTTTTAACGGAGACTTTTTTTAAAAAGTTATTTGAATTTTGGAATCTCGATAATTTTCTTAGTCATAATTTTTGTCGGCCAATAGGTAAATGCTTGGGTTTTTGTGTTACAATATGGAGACCAGATCACGTGCTATGCACATGCTTATTAAAAGAATCTGTTAGTTTGTTAATGCATAGTTAAGAGTTAGTTAGTAAGTGTAAAGTTAGTTAGTTGTTCATATTTTCAATTCATGTATAAATAGAGGATCAGATGTAAACAATGGTAATAATGAATAATCTTCTTCACACATTCACAATTTGATGGTATCAGAGAACAAAGATTGATCAAAACACATATGATCACTAGCTCCAGTATCAATTATCCATTTTGAATTCAGAATTTGACAATTCAAAATACTTGCAAAGTTTGCAAAATTGATAGTGTTGTTCTTGTCATTGTTCTCACTGATGGTGACATTTTGCTGTAACAGTTTGAGCAATTCAGCATATTGTGTTGATGTCAAAGCATTAGAAGGATTAGTATCAGACTCTGCACCAGATACTTGTGTTGTATTTTCATGAGAATCATCAAACACATTAGCAGCCATCCTTCTAGATCTGGTAAACTTAAAATCCTTTGGGAACCCAATAATTCTGTAGCACTTAGATGCATTATGTCCTGATTTCTTGCAATTTGTACAAAACTCTTTGTTATTAGGATTAAACCTAGATTGAGACTGTACATTCATTGCAGCAGTTTTAGTGGCAAAGTGAGTAGATGCATGAATTTCTTTTTGCTTTTCATCTTGTATTAATAAAGCATAAGCTTGTGTTACTATAGGTAAAGGTTTCATGAGAAGAATGGTTCCTCTAACACTATCATAACTGGAATTTAACCCCATAAGAAACTGAAACAAGTATTGAATTTCATCTCTCTTGATGATAGCTTGAGAAGAACCACAAGAGCATACAGGAATAGTATTTAAATTGCTTAACTCATCCCAAATACTCTTCAATTTGGTAAAATAGGTAGCAATATCATCATTACCTTGTGATATGTCAGATAAACTCTTTTGCAATTGATAAAGCTTGGCACCATTCGATTGACCAAATCGATCATTCAAATCCTTCCACAATTTGTCAGCATTAGTGATGTAAATCACACTTCCACTGATGTCTCGTGATAAGGTGTTTAAGATCCATGATATCACCATATCATTACATCTTTGCCAAATATCAAGATGTGGAGCAGATGCTGTTTTAGGCAATGTTCCATCTACAAACTTCAATTTGTTCTTTGCTGATAAAGCAATTGACATCGATCTCTTCCATGCAAAGATACAAATGGACTGATATATTTTTCATCCAAAAATTGTGTTTTGCAGTCCCCTTCTCTGAAGAGGCCAGTGGTTATCAAATTGTGAATGTGTGAAGAAGATTATTCATTATTACCATTGTTTACATCTGATCCTTTATTTATACATGAATTGAAAATATGAACAACTAACTAACTTTACACTTACTAACTAACTCTTAACTATGCATTAACAAACTAACAGATTCTTTTAATAAGCATGTGCATAGCACGTGATCTGGTCTCCATATTGTAACAGCCCCCCTCAAGTTGGAGGTTGAGTAAAACCCAACTTGGATATCAAATCAAGATGCATTGGTGTACTCAAACTCTTAGTAAAGACATCTGCCAGTTGATCTTTGTGAAGTGTAGGAAAAACATGTTTAAGAAAGACTACATTTCTGGACACAAACACAGATTTTGTAGTGAGATTATATAATTTGTAGCCTTTCTTGCCCATTGGATAACCAATAAAAAGTTGGTACTATCCATCTCACACCTAAACTTTCTTTGTCACATGTCTTATTTGTGCCAGATTTTAAACATAATTTGTTATCAGTTCCTAGATTATGCATTAACAAACTAACAGATTCTTTTAATAAGCATGTGCATAGCACGTGATCTGGTCTCCATATTGTAACATAGGTTTTCTTAAAAAAAAGCCAACTGTTATCTAAAACTTATTAGTAGCATATATCATTCTTCATATACAAAAGTGTCTTTTTTTATTTGACAAAAAAAATAAACTTTTATATGATATTTAGTAAAATTTGATGTATACTCGATTCTTTTTGTTCTATATTCCTGTCATTTTTATCATTAACTATTCTTAATATTGAGAGGTTATTTGTTTCACCTTTTATTAGTTAACTTCAGTATTTAATTATTCATCATTCATAGTGTTTAATTCATAAAAAAAACATCTGAATAATTTAGTTAAGCGTTAAATGATTGAGAGACTGAAAGATGCTGAATGAAACTGAATGTAACATGTACCAAAATTACTCTCATATTAAGTTCTACCTCAATATCCCTCTCATTGATAGTGTCTTTTAATGGTTCAGACCTCTTAATCATTCAGCAGTTAATGATTCAGATTTCAGTTAATGATTCAGATTTTACCAAACAACCTCTTACACTGAAAAAAAAATGTATGGGTTTTTTAAATCTAACGATATCAAATATTACGCCTAAAACAAAACTAAATAATTGACCGCCCTCTTACACCTCTTAAATCATTTTCCCTTCTTGTCTTAAATCAACTAAAGCTTGTGTTTCTAGTCTTATCGAAACTCTCCAAATGTCTTTACAACATTACTAGTCTAACCGTTCAATCACTAAACAAAAAAAAACGTTTTTTAAGAGACATCATGATAATTTTCAGGTATGATTTTATTACAACAAGTTCACGTGGTCAAAGTATGTATGTATATTTCCCTCGTTGTTGTTGTTGAAGTGTGTGTGTGTATTATTTGACTCTGCAGTGTCAAAGTATATTGACCTGATCCGCATCTCATCAAATCTCAGGTTTTTATTCTTCTTCTTCGATCCAATTTCGGTTCAACAGTTACAGTTTTAATCTTCATTCATTGCTCTTGATCTGACAATTGTAAAACTACACATCACCTGATAACTTCATTATTAGGGCAACGTTGTACTCAACTCTCTTAAGCACACAGTCATGTGAATCTAATATCGATTAGTACGATTCGAGATTTGTATATAATACAGCATTGGATCAACGACTCAAAAATGGATCAGTATGAGATTATGGAGCAAATCGGTCGTGGTGCTTTTGGTGCCGCTATTCTCGTTAATCACAAAATCGAAAAAACTAAGTATGTATTGTTTACTCTTTCTGTATATGTATCTGCTGCTTCTTCTTCAGTTAGCTATTGATTGGATCTTGAATATTCTTGTTGCTGTGTAACAATAACAATGCAGATATGTTTTGAAGAAGATTCGTCTTGCTAGACAGACTGAAAGGTGTAGAAGATCTGCTCATCAGGAGGTTTGTTTTTGTTTTCATGATGTCTACCTTTGTTAACTTATTGGCCTAGGTCAACAACTCGGTCGACTAAGTAATTGGTGCCTTTGGAGTCTATTGATAATGTTGGTACTGATTGTTGAGTGATTGTTTGATGTTTAGATGGCTTTAATTGCGCGTATTCAGCACCCGTTTATTGTTGAGTTTAAAGAAGCATGGGTTGAGAAGGTTAGAAAGCTGTGTTATTGGATGTGATCTGAGTTAAGTTTGGTGTGTTTTTGCTGATTTCGAGTAAATTTTTTGATTGGTGTGTAGGGATGCTATGTTTGCATTGTAACTGGATACTGTGAAGGTGGTGACATGTAAGTATTTAAAGAAAAAATGCTTCTTCACTTGTAAATTGGTTATATCATAGCTTTTAGCAGGCTTATAAAATGATTATGAACAGGGCTGAGTTGATGAAAAAGTCACCTGGGCAATACTTTCCGGAGGAGGTATCGTTGCTGTTTCATTGCTATGTTTTAATTATAATGACCAGATTTATAATTACTGATTATTGATAATCTTGTCCTTACAGAAACTCTGCAAGTGGTTTACTCAAATATTATTGGCAGTTGAATATTTGCATTCAAATTATGTTCTACACAGGGACTTGAAAGTATGTAATAGTATATTCTGGATGCTGAACTATCTTTTTCTTTTAATGCCTTGTACCAACTCTCATTGCATTGTATTTGCAGTGTTCGAATATTTTCCTTACCAAAGATCAAGACGTTCGTCTAGGTGAGCTAGTAGCTTTTTAGTAGATGTTGATCTAACTATCTTTAATGTTAAAACAGCAATTAATTTCTTTGGATAACTACTTTTTTTTTTCCATCAGGTGACTTTGGGCTTGCCAAGACTTTGAAGGCTGATGACTTGGCTTCTTCGGTATGTTCTTTATATTCGCATATGAAATATGTACTAATTTCTTCTTCTACATCTGATTGAATTTCTTACACGATATATGGGGAGCCATAGTATAGGTAACGTTGTTTGACGTTTGTGTATGTACATGTATCATAGTTGAAGAAGGTGTAAGGCGCAAAGTGTGATCCTTGGGCCTAGACGCTTAAGTGAGGCGCATAGTATAAAAATATCATTTTATGTATTATGTTTGTTTTGGCCCGTTTAGGCTGTTTAGGTTTATTCCAAGCTTGTTTAGGGATAGTGTAATTGTTTCAGACCTTTTCATATGATTTTTGCTAGAACTTTTCCTGAATATGATGCTATTGAAGCAAGGCGACAAGGCTACACTGGGCTTCACCTAGGGGTCTAGGCCTGCACCTTGTGGGCTTTTGATGACTGAGACATGTATTCAAACATCTATGCATATTTCAATATAGTATTTCCTCGTTCCAACAATATATCCATGAGTTGATTTGGCAAATAGTTTACCAAAGTGTTTCTCCTTATAGAATATATAAAGTACCCTTATTGCACGTGGACCAAAATTGACGCTACTAATGTTTTGTGATAGTTGCAACAAGCAAACGTTGCTAACATTTTTATGGAATAGCCCACAAAGGACTTTTTTTTAGTTTTGTGGCAGGAGTATGATTTGTTGTTACTGATTTGAACCTTTTAGCTCATATACTGCTTGATTATTTTATTTCAGGTTGTTGGAACACCAAATTACATGTGTCCTGAACTGCTTGCAGATATTCCTTATGGCTTTAAATCAGATATATGGTCCTTAGGTATCTGATTTTTTGCATTTATACTTTTCAAGCGATGTGTTTGTTGTTTTTATATTTTGTACTTATTCCATGTGCAATATTTTTTTGTTCTTTAGGCTGCTGTATGTATGAAATGGCTGCTCACCGCCCAGCATTTAAAGCTTTTGTAAGTGTCCTTGAATCAGAGGTTTAAGTGCTGCTGATTTTCTGTAGATCTTAATTCTTGATTTGATGGGCCTTGTGTGATTGTTTAAATGAATATGTTATGTCCTTTTGAATATTATTGTTAACTTACTATATTTTCCTACATTATTAATGTCTGAGAGCTAATGAAGTCAAAGTAATTTTTTTTCTTTAGGGCTAAGGGGATTTATGTAATTTTATATTCAGTTATTGAAGCTTGAATTACTGCATTCCATAACTTCTTTAAACAGGGGATGCATCGTAGTCTTGAAATCTGCTCAACACTACTAAGTGCGAAAAGTATTATGTCTAATCTACTACTAGAATATTGAAACCTCCAACTACGTACTCATCCTTTTATCTTTAATCATTAAAGAATACTTACTCAGACTTACACATCAATGCTGTCCCACCAATTGTCTTAATCTACTACTCGAATATTGAAACCTCCAACTACGTACTCCTCTTTTTATCTTTAATCATTAAAGAATACTTAATCAGAATTACATCAATGCCACCATTTTTCTGATTGTTAGGACTTAGGATAGTTACTACTTTTCCTTTAGGATTGAGATAATGATTAGGATTATTATCAATGTTTAGCACTATCCTTTAGCCATATTCTTTGGACAGCAAATAATTTTGTTATTGCTAGTCTTTGCTCCAAATGAGATGTGATGTTCAAGAATAATAATTACTTGACTAGATGACCATGGTTTAAGAGTGTTTTATTTGATGTGTGCAATAATTATCTTTTAGTGAGATTTCTTGCTATAGTATGTTCTGTGAGTCCTAGAGTTTCATTATTATTTTTATTTACCTTGTGTGTGTCTGATGCTCTAGAAATCTAGGTCCTTTGTTTAAGTTTTCTACATTTTACTGTGTTCTACATCAATGCAGCTAGTGAAATAAAGATGCTGGTAAAGATGCTACTAACCATATAAATAAATAGAATTGTGATACCTTGTACCATGATATTAATCTAATTGCACATCGTGCAACATTTTCTAATGCAAAGCAAAAAAGATTAGCACAGAGATGAACACAGATCTTTGAATTGATACAAAAATGTTCTACTGAGCATCATTCTCTGTTTTTGTTTAGAAAAGTTATTTGAAAAGAGAAACTATAGCTAAAAAGGAAAAAAAAACAATATAAAGTGGTGCGAAGGATGAGTAACATAACTGATAGGCAGATGAAGATAAAATCATAAAAATACATTAAAAACATGAACATAGCCATTTTAAATAAACAGTGAAACTCTGTAAAAGTATTACTTCAGAAAGTGAATTATTCAATAATATGAACTTACAAAAGAGTTTGGTTGTTGGCCACTGGTCGATACGTTAACAACAGTAAATTAACAGAACTTTAATATGGTGATAGACATGGCTCTATTGTTGTGATAAAAGTGAACCAAAACTGTTAATAATGAACCAAATAGGTTTAATTGACTGATTAGAGAGGTCGTTCACCTCTCTCCTTGATTTACTTTCTCTGAATGATGTGAAATTGAAACACCAACTAATTATTAGTGTTAATCAGGTGTGAGATTACAACCCTAAAGCCCTACTTTATAACTTATACCCCCTAAACTTAATATTTGCAGCAGGGCACATAACTTCATCCTCCACACTTGTACATTAACAAATATTTGCCTTATAAAAAACCTATTCAATAATAAAACCAATAACTTTCATAATTGTTAATTTTTTTATAATTAATTTGGGGCTTACCTTATGGAAGTGTATAGTTATAATCTCTTATATACAGGAGACTGCTTACAACCGCTTAAATCGCTAGTTTTGACATATTAGATTAATTAGTTCTTGTAATTATATTTTAATAAATTATTTAGACATTTAAAGAAAACAAGTGGTTAGGGGTCAAACTGAGCCGCACTGTTTTATCCTATATCCGTACCGTTTTCCTTAACCGCCTGTTTTCCCCCCTCTACTACCTTAGTACCTTTAAATACTGCCGCCGTTATTTAGCTATATTTTATCATGCTTACGGAAAAATTACTGACCCCGTTATATAGTTATATCATATGATGCCTACAGAAAAATTACTATCACCGTCATATAGTTAATTAGTTATATTCTATGAGACCTATGGAAAAATTCCTGTTTCTCTTAAAAAGGTTGATTTTTGGTTGCCTATATATTGATTTCAGGACATGGCAGGACTGATAAGTAAAGTAAACAGATCGTGTATTGGTCCTTTGCCACCTTGTTATTCTCCATCCCTGTAAGTTGAATGGTTTTTATATTGTTTTTCTATTTGTTTTCTACTTCATCTTGATTATTAATAATCCTGAATGAGCTAATACATGCTGAAGGGCTACTGTCTAGTAAAGCCTTGTGGTACCTTTTATCACATTACTCTGTTACCAATAACTGGCAGGAAAAAAATCATTATAACTTTAGTATTTGGGTCCTTAAGAAGTTAGACTAGAAATGCTTGCTTAGATGATGATGAGATTTCTAGTTATTGTTTGTATTAATATTATTATATAATTTTCAGTGGAAGTAAAATCCATGTAGACTAGATGGATATATATGCAATTAACATTAGTCATCTCTCTATTTTCTGTTTCCAGAAAAGTCCTCATCAAAGGAATGCTCCGTAAGAACCCAGAACACCGACCCAGTGTATGTTTTCAGAATTTTACACATCCTATTAATCTGTCTTTCATTCTAAGTTCTAACTAATTTCTCTCCCTTGACTTTGTTAGGCATCTGATATTTTAAAACACCCATATCTGCAACCATATGTTGACCAGTATCGTTCTTTAATTGGTGTTGGTCTCATGTCGCCTTCAAAGTCAATTGGTAATGCTCATGAAATGAGAAAGAAGAGATCTGAAAGTATAAGTAGTAACAGTTCTTTCAGTGACAAAGATAGTGTGAAATCCAGTGAGAAAAACATTCAGGTTCCAGCTGGTGGTTGCACCTGTGACCATAATACAAATCTTGTTTCCCATGGAGATGATGAGGAGGAGGTTGACGATGATGAATTTCTAGAGGGTATTGAACATGATGAAATCGAAATGATGCAAGAGGTGGGTGAACCAACCGTAGATTATCAAAAGCCAAGTAGTGAAGGTAAACAAGTGAAAACAGTCAAACAAGTTAAGATGGCTCCGAAAGAAGGTAGAAATAGAGAACACTGTTCACCTATGCGAGGAGGCCGTTTAAAGACCGACTTTGAAACACCAAGTAAATTTCCCAAATCAACTGTAGTGAATCATGGGTGGAAGGCAGTTAATAATGCTGAAACCCCTCCTGAAAAGAACAATCTTGAGTCAAGGAAAAGAATTCAGGGATCAATTTCCTCGAAACATCAGGTAAAAATATTGCCCCCCTCATATCATTCCTTCAGACAATTAAATGATACCGAAGATTAAAGATGTAACATTGAGCGGGTTGGGTAACCAGTCAAAACATATAATTTTGGGTTAGGTTGTATTGACTTGTGAACATTTTTTGTCCATCGATTTCTGCTTTATAAATACTTAATAGTTTTAGATATGATTAAAAGATATAACTTTCTAATAGCGATCTTTTTTGGCATCATATAGCAACTAACTTTTACCATTTTCCAATTTGGTTGCTAAACTTTTTTTTGTACACTTTTCTCCATTAATGTCCAAATATGTGTCTTATATTGTCCACTAATTGGAAAATTTACTCCACTACCCCTGTTAAGTTTATGGCCTTATCGGGCATTTTTTGCAAATTTTAAAACCTTTTTATATTTTAAATTATTAATTTGAAATATTACAAACAAAAAACATACCTAGTAAAATCATGCCTATAGCGTTGCTATGAGCGGGATTTTCCTGGGTATGTTTGTTTGTTTGTTATATTTCAAATTAAGAGTTTATATTGCATAAGGATTATGTCGTACTACTCGGACAATGTGAGTAAGAAACCACCCATCTTAGTAAATGACGAGTTTTGCCATTGATATTGAATTTTTCAACTCAACTTTGCACCAATATTTTCTTCTCCGGCTATCTTTCTCTTTCTCATCATTTCATCATGTTATGAGAGGAGGAGGGAGGTTTGGTATATTATTATATGATCTGTAAAGAACACCCCCGAACTATATGATTCATAAGGTTGTTATGGTCATTTTTTCAAATGTAAAGAAGTTATACAATAATGCGAGACTTCCAAACTTGAGTGACTATGTGTGTAGAAAAAACAATTTAGCATACTTCCATACATAAGTGACTGTGTGTAGAAAAACAATTTAGCATCCAATGTGGAACATTGGTTAGACTTGGTTGCTGTTCAATGAAATTAATCTTTTTCATTTAGTAATAAATAAATCGAGGGGTTATATGCATTTGAATGCACTTTGGGCCACTTCTTATCTGTTGGAACCCATCAATGCATTTGACATGTTTTCTTTGTAATTTTTTTTCCTAATCATTAAAACCTTACCAATACTAGCTATGTGTGCAGCCACCTGTGATTGAGTCATCTTCAAAAACTAAAGGTAGGCCAGAGGGGACCCTGCCCTGCGGGCCTGCTAAACACATTGAAGATACAAATCCGCGACTGAAAACTCCACCTTCTCTTCTCAGAAGACCATCATTCCCCGGAGGACGTATCAAGCAACCAGCCATTAGTGCTCATCCCGATACCATAACCACCATTACTAAAAAAGTTGAACCCAAGGACCCAGCTCAGTCTCTTTTGAGGATCCCCACCCAGATTCCTGGAAGGACTAAAGGTCTTGATGAGTTAAGTCCAACCTCCCCTGAAATGAAAAATCGTAATGAAATCCTGACATGTGAAATGACTGTAGGTCCTTGTGGGTCAGTTCAGACTCGTATGAGAATCCCCACTCAGATACCTGGAAGGACAAAAGGTGTTGATGAGTTAAGTCAAACCCCTGTAATCATAAACCCTGGTGAGATTGAGACTCCTGGTAGGTCGATTCAGACTCATGCTGCTCACAGAAAATCTGTTTCAAAGATCATAGAGGAGTCGCGGGTGGGAGTTTCAAATGAGAAACAAAATGATGATAACATGAATTCAGTAGCATCTTCGCCTTCAAGTCAAGGATTTAAACCTTGTGAAACATGGCTGGGTGACTTGACAAAAACTGAACATCCTGTGTACCAACAAGCAAATCTGACTCAATCAGATGTTGAAATCTCTCAGTCAACTAGAGCGCTTGTTAGTGGTCAAAATCAAGATTCTATGTCGCGCTCGAATGTAACCTTATTCCCAGGTGGATCTGATGCAATTTTCGAATCAAATACTGATTCCATATCCATGCCCACGGGTCATGATAAATTCACTGTAAAAGAGTTCATTTCACATGAAGCAGATAATACTACATTTTCCATTGTTCCTGTCACGTCTAGTCAAATGAATAATATGTTGTCCAATAGGGAGCCGGCTTTACAAAATCCAAAAGTTGAAAACTTTGCTCATCCACAGCATCCAACATCTTTTGGTGATGTGATTAATCACAGCAGCTTTCATGTGGGAAACGAGCAATCATTTATGGAAAGGAATTTAGAGGTAAAAGATGAGGCTGATATCAAAACCTTAGCCTCTCCAACAGGATCTTTTGAACGGTCAGATCGTTCTGAAATAACGACTGTGAAATCTGATATTCCAGACAGTCCTTGCAGTAAAGACGTTGAAAAAAAGAAGAGCTCACCAGCAGTTGAGGAAGAAATGGTTATGCCACAAGTGAAGGAAAGTTTAGATATAACATCTACAAGGCAACGGGCAGAGGCACTTGAAGAGCTTCTTGAATTATCCGCTGATTTGCTTCAACAAAACCGGCTGCAAGAACTGGCTGTTGTTCTTAGACCTTTTGGCAAAGATAAAGTCTCCCCAAGAGAGACTGCTATCTGGTTAGCTAAAAGCCTTAAAGGGATGATGGTTGATGACTCTAATAGGAGCTCATGAACATTCGCGGGTACGCTCATATCTCCCACTTTGTCTTTGATATTTTTGTTTTCAGTTTTAACCTTTTTTGAATGTGATACTTAATTCTTTCATTGTGTTATCTTGTATATATCGACGTTACAAACCGAATTTTCTTAGCTAAAATGTATTAATTACCAACTTTGTCCGTAATTATTATTGTTGTAAACTCTTGACTTGAGAAGTATTGTAATTCAAAGTGCCGCTTTTATTGATTGAAATAATTCTGTGTTTACGTTCTCTATTGCTGTCTCATCTGTGGCGTCCTACGAGAGATGTATGGTTCTTACACGGCATGAAGGGTTTTATATTGTATGGTTAAAATTTCCTATCATTGTTTTCCTCTGGCTTCGAAATGAAGGGTCGAGGTGAGCCTCAATTATGGGAGCTCCAAAAGTGTTGTTCTTAAGCACCATCTAGATTGAGGGAGATTGTGTTTCGAACTCAGTCATTTCACTTCATCTGAGTATAACGATCTTTTCATTGTGTCAACCGTCGTTGTTATAAAAATATTTAAGTGTTATAAAATTGTAGTTAAAAAAATATATATACTAACATATGAAGTAAAATCTAAAAAAAATCGTGACAACCAGACAAAATGGTAACGGAAGGCTTGTTTGAACCTTACAAGTCTTTGTTGAATTCAAACCAATTCTAGCCTTTTCAATGCTATACCAACCGGTTTTTTTAAACCAATTCCAAACTTAATACAATTCCAAGTTATGAACCGATTATGATTCACGGAAGTTTTTGTAGTCCATCTGTTAAAACGGGTTTTATAGTGCACTGGCTCAAGCTCAAAAATGGTTCAACCAGTCAAACTGGGTTGTACTGAAGGTTCAACCGTAGATAATTCCATTAAAAAAAAGTAATCTAAACCTACATAATTCCATAATCAAAAATCAATTTTACTACAATTTCTTTTCGTAAAAGTCTACAAATAAGTTTATTACACGATCAATTTCACAATTGCTCAATTGATTGAAATTCAATATCATTCTCATCAATAAAACACGTAAATCTTATTGGATTGACTAACATTACTAGAATCAACAATGCTAAACTAATCAAAAGTTTATACAAAAAGTTTGAACCATATTTTCCGATAATTCAACATGTAACCTAGGTCATACCATACTAAAAACATATTTGTTAGACAACTTAACCAATAATACTAGCCGGTTCAACCCGACACATGGTATTGTTTTCATCTATTTTTTTAAAAATAGAGTAAATTACATTTTTACCACCTCACATGCAAGTGGAGAAGAGTTAACGGAAAGTTGTATAAAGTTAGTGTTTGAGATTATATATGAAGTAAAAATGACATTTCATCCTCTTAAAACAAATGAAGTTAATATTCGGGACCATTTATGTTAAAAATAAAAATACAACAACCAAAACTATTATATTAAAGTGAAATAAAACCGTTTTATTAAATGATATTAAAATAAGGGGCATTTACACATATCCCCTTCTTAAGATCATTTATTACGTATTTCCTTAAATTCAATTACATATTTTCCCTTCCTAAACCATATATATTATATATTTACCAAATTTCTTTAAAATAGCATTTTGATTTACTATTTTACCCTTAATGATCTTTATAAATATATTTTTATATTTTCTTATGGTTTGTGTAAAAGAACGGGTAAATGAGTAATTTATTATGTCAAAAAGAATATATGTAATTAAACTTTAGATTTGAGTAAATATGTAATTGATGGATTTAAGAAGGGAAATATGTAAAAAAATTTTAAAACAATGACCAAGACCAAAGGAGATATGATAAAGAGGGCGTTTTTATAACCCTAATTTCACAATCTTGTACATCTGAAACCCTAACAAACTCTCTCCACCCATCTCTATCTCCATCAAAAACCCTAACACCGTCTCATCAATGGCAAAGAAGCGAAAGTCTCGTGCTTCACAACCTTCTGTCGAACAACCACTCCCTACTGAAGACCCCATCAACGAACCACAACAACAACTGGAACAAACCGCACCCTCGGAACAACTTGCTGATGAAAACGCTCTAAATCCCGACCAAAACAACGAACAACAGGTCGAAGATCATCAACAAGACAACAACAACAACAACGAAGAAGGAGAAGAAGATGAGGCGGAAGAAGAAGAAGAAGAAACATACGAAGAAACCACCGTAAACGAGGTCAAAGTTGAAGAAACTGAAACCGAAACAGAAACATTAGACGATGAGCCTGTAGAGAAGCTTCTAGAACCTTTTTCCAAAGAGCAATTAGTTTTATTGCTTAAGGAAGCTGTGTCGAAACACCCAGAGTTTATTGAAAGTGTTCAGAAAATTGCTGATGCAGATCCTGCTCACAGGAAGATATTTGTTCATGGTTTAGGCTGGGATACTAACGCTGATATTTTGATTGACGAGTTTGAAAAGTATGGTGAGGTTGAGGATTGTAAAGCTGTTGCTGATAAGGTATCTGGTAAATCGAAAGGTTATGCTTTTATATTGTTTAAACATCGGGTTGGGGCGCAGAAGGCGTTGAAGGAGCCTCAGAAGAAGATTGGTAACCGGATGACTTCGTGTCAGTTGGCTTCTGCTGGTCCCGTTCCAGCGCCTCCACCGACTGTGGCGCCTGTTTCCGAGTTGACACAAAGGAAGATTTTTGTGAGTAATGTGGCTGCGGATATTGATCCAGAGAAGCTTTTGGAGTTTTTTTCCAAGTTTGGGGAGATTGATGATGGTCCATTGGGGTTAGATAAGCAGACGGGTAAGCCTAGGGGGTTTGCGTTGTTTGTGTATAAGAGTGTGGAGGGTGCTAAAAAGGCGTTGGAAGAGCCTCACAAGATTTTTGAAGGGCATACTTTGCATTGTCAGAAGGCTGTTGATGGTCCGAAGGCGAATAAGCCGTTCTTTCAACAACCTCATCAGCATCAGCATTATAGTGGTGGTGGTGGGCATCATCATCCTTCGAAGAAGAGCAAGTATTCGGGTTCGGGAAGTGGTGGAGGACATGGTCATATGATGGCACCTTCTGGACCTTCAATGGGTTATAACCCTGGCGTCCCACCTGGGCTGAATCCGGCTCTAGGTCAGGCTTTGACCGCACTTCTTGCTACTCAGGGAGGTGGACTTGGGAATCTTTTAGGTCTTGGTGGGCCTCCACCTGCAGGGTATGGAAATCAAGCAGGTGCAGGATATGGTGTTCAACCTGGGATGCAGGGCGGGTACCCCAATTCACAGGCAGGTCAAGGAGGTAATAGGCAGCAGCAAGGTGGTGGACCTTACATGGGTCATGGTCACTAGGTGAGAAAAATACTGCTCTTTTTACTAGCTTGTAGTTTTAAATTAGTATCTTGTTGTGGGTTGCTTGACTCTGCTTTGTTGTTGTTTGGAAATTCGAATGTGGTTGCTCTTGCTTTTTTATTTTATTGATTTGGTCATTTTATTATAAACTTGTATCATTTTCAATGTTCACCTAGTTTTACACATGATTCTTGTACTATCATAAGTTTGTTTTGTCAGGTGGTTGCTTTATGACAAAACTATAACCGGATGGTTTTTTTATAGATGGATGGAGCCAACTTTACCAGTTGTTTGTACGGATTTTGCATTACATGATGATGAGCTACATACTATGAATTCTAAGACACTGATTCTGGTGCATTTATAGCATGATAGCATGTTACTTGGTTTAGCTTCACCATTGATGAGTTCAAAAGGCAGTATTTTTTTCTTTTTAAAGTTTTGTTTTCCACATTTACATGTTTTATTGCAATAGATAATTCAATATTGTTTCAAAGTTCTAAGTATACTTATTCTGTGGACGATGCATTTTAGAGTTTGCATTTAGACATTTTTTTTAGTAGTGGCCTTTGAGACAGTTTCTTGTTCATTCATTTGTTGCAGCAATTTTTGGCTGGCCTCACTGCTGGATCGGAACCAAAAGTGTAAGTTCAAACAAAATTGCTTAGTAGTTGTACCTTGATTCATCATGCATTACATCTACCCATGACTAACCTTGTTCCGTAAGTTGTAAAAAAACTAAATCAGAGTTCATATTATATTACTCACTTACTCTTTTTGACTTCTGTTTCTGATGTTAGCAATTTTAATTTTGAAATGGCTTTACTTCTGTCATGATTTTTTGGGCAAGTATAGCATATGTAACCAAGCTGTTCTCTAAACTCTTAAACTTTAGTCTTTTCAGTTTTGGCTGACAAGTGTTTTAAGCTTGGAATCTTGTTTTTGAAATCAAGTTTTTATAATCCACATATTCATTGTGCAGATTTCATCATGTTTTTGTTTTGGACTCCTGCTGAATCCTCACGTTCCGGCAAATGCAAATGAAGTCTTTATTATATGTTGCAAAAAAGTAACCATTTGCTTAAAGAGCAGATTTGTAAACCCGTATTTCCTTATTTTCAGTTGCTTGGAACTTTTTTTAACAATGTTGCTTGAACTTCTTTAACAATGTAGTATTTTTATTTTATTTTTAAGTTTCCCAAAAAAATGTTACTGGTGTTTAGAAGTTTTATCTACCTTTGGTTGTACTTTTTACGTGACCAAGTTATACTAGATGTTCTTTTTAGGGTGAGGTCAATGTAGTTGCATAATTAGCAATTATGTGTTGTTCTGTGGGTGTATTTTACCAGCTAGTGTTTTCTATGCTTGTGTTTTAGAACGACACACGAGCCTGGTGCTAGTGGCGTTTGTCTTCACAAGTGGCTGTGGCTGTTACAGGTATTATCTTTGATGTCTAACCTTATGTATGAAAACGCTAAAGGGGTTCTCCAGTTTGTGGAGATGTTGGGTTTTTAACAATCGGTCAACTATAATGGTTTTGATGTCCGTTTCAAAGTATACTTTCATGCTACAACTGGTTCAAAATTTTGAACCATTGATAACTGATAAGTGATTGTGGTTTTGAGAATTGTGTTATGAGTTTGTAGTTGGTATTCAATTAAAGAATTTGATAAGTATGATGATTACCAATTATATTGATTTATTTTTTTGACACATGTTTAGCAATGGTAATTTCCTGTTTTACTGATTTTTGTATTCTTTGAACAGCAATTCATAGAATTTTTAGTATAAGTAAACAACCTGAGTTTTACAGGATTTTGAACTTCCAACCTTTTGGTTTTTGCTTGTGGGGTATATCTTAACCACGATTCGTGTTTTACTAGTTTTTATTACTAGTTTCATTTGGTTAAAGGAAAAGTTTTTGACTTGATGAAACAGACTGCATAGTTTTTGTTACTAGTTTCATTACTATAAGGAAGGTTGTAGAAACAAAAACATGCCTCTTAAACAGGAATTGCAGTTTGGGAAACGATGAAACAGACTGCATAGATACTGTTGGAAGGTGGCGGTTACAAGAAGAGAACAGACCAACTGAGAAGAGGTATGTTTTTCGGTGTGTTGTTTTTGCTACCATCCGGTTGAAAGTTACTCAGGTGGCTTGATTATTTTTCTTTGTGATCTATGGTTTCTTCTCTTCTCGTCTTTTATACGTCCAAACGTGAGTTTTCTTTTTTATAAACCGTACAACTTCTAATGATATTATACAAAATCGTTAGTCTCATTCATATACTTGTTTTTTGGTATGTTATGACACTATTTTCATCTCAACCCTTTATGAAAACATATTAACACTTACACGTACATGCCACTTATTCATTTTGCCTTGTGGCTTTGTTTCTTGAAATATGATACTAATTAGGTCTTGGGTTTGCTAATAACTGTTTAATAAATTAAACACTATATGAACTTTTACACAGTTTTTGTATTTGATTTTAGATTTTTTTTTCTTTCTAAAATGAGTGTTTAACATGTGTCAATATATATTTTATTAATTGGGAGACCTGGATTAAAAAAAACCAGTTTCAAATTCCACTAGTAACACTTTGAAAGCGCGGCAATGGAGGCAATGACAGAAGATTTTTAGCGATACAAGTTTGATTCATGAGCCGGTTAGTGAGTTTTCTCCAAACTAGAGTCGGGTTTTCTTCGAGGTAGGTTGGCTTGGGCTACTCAGGCTGCATGTGTTCGTATAGCGTATGAGGTCGCCTATCGTCATTGGGTCACTTCATGTAGCTAGGATTTGTTCGTTTTGCTGTAAAAAATAGTATTTTTTATTAATTGAGAGTGAGTGAAGGTATTTTAAAGATCATTGGTTGTTTAAATTCTAAGTAACTAGTGATGTATACTTATGGCAATGGGAAAAAAATCATATTTATAAATTGTAAAACGTGTTTTAGAGCCCTAACGTATTTCTAATTGGAATTGGGGTATCTTTTTTTATTCTTTTATCACATCGGGTATTTTTTTCATTGACATTGGTACATAGACATGTTTTTTCTCGGTCATGTAGTCAACTCTTTAAACATGCCATTTGAAGTTTGTTAACATGTCTGCTTGATATGATTGTCGCTCTTAATTTTTAGCATGCAATTTATACATTAACACGCAAGATTGCAAGGCATCAACCTTAGGGAGACAATCACCAAGAGAGAGTATATATGCTACAAAGGGATCATCTCGAAATGATAACTAGACGAATCACCTAGAGTTTATGTGATCGTTATTTCTAATGTGAATATAATTTATGAATTTGTGTATGTGTGTAAAGTGTGTGTATCACTAATATGAAGAATAAAAATGACTCTTCTTTAGTGTGATGCACTAGTTTATGTTTTTGTATGTGTGTAAAGTGTATGTATCACCTGGTTAGAGAGACGTTTGTGAAGTTGATTAAACAAACAATTACAAATCTAGATTTCATGAGGTTGCTTAAACAAAAGAAGGTAAATGAAGTTGCATATTTGGTTTAAAAAGTGATCCGTGCTCCAAGTGGAAGCGTCTAAGTCAAGGTGCAAAGCGCAATAACACCATTTTGTGTATGCAAGACGCAATGTGTTAATATGGTTTTTGTATTTCTCATATGTTTAATTGTTGGGTGATATTTATATGAGTGTTTGTTGTTGAAATAAGTGTTAGTAAAGTCTTTCTTTCTGACTTCTACCTTTCTTTGAAAATATAGATCGAAAGAAGTTGTTTATAGGCCTTGGAGGCGTCTAACTCTTTTTTATTATTAATTAAATAAGTTGTCTTAGTTTCATAACATGTTTCAACTCTGGAATTTCATGAATGTGGAACTGGATCCATTATGTTTAGTGTGTTGAAAAATCCTTTTTGTACCTAAATCCGTACGAAATGCCCCATTTGTTATAAGACAGCTCCCACACGTCCTTAATAGATATAGCAAATGTCACTCAACAGCACGAAAGTGGATTAATACAAACCCACGGACTATAAAGTTTGTCGTACAGTATCCCAATGCATAAAAAGTCAGTGTGCAGATGAGGCGCGCCTCACCCAAGCTCGTTGCACTTTGCGTCTAGAGCTTGTCTTATGTTAACAAACAAAAAATCCCAAAAAATATTTCATTTGCAGGTGCATTGTGAGCTCATATTACATTTGGGTTGATACCCATATAATCCTACAAAAAATCTACTTGCTATCAAATTGGTTGAAAATGTATGCTTAGTTATTCAAGTATATTACATGGCCAAAATCTCTGCCACATAGAAATCTCATCTTTGTTTTCTAGTTTTTTAATTCCTCCATAGAAACCTTCCGTCTCATTTCCTTCTTCGCGATGATCTCTCCTGTTTATCGTCATATGTCTCCATCGCGAACCAAGTGCATACTGCTTGAACTCCAACACCACCGTATCTGTCACATTACCATTCGTACAGTTTTTAAGACTTCTATTACCTAATGACCGCCATTTTGACCCGCTTCACTGCTTAACTAAATTTAAAATTTGACCCACTTGCGATAAAACACAACCCATATTGATCAAGCCAAAATAAAGTGAACGAGAGTACGAGACCAGTTTACACCTATGGTATTTCACAAGAAAAGTGTAACATCTACTCACCGCTTTCGTGGCACCTGCAGTAAGTGTCATTAGCATCACATGATTCCAAGTGCCCTATAACACCATACCACCAACCTGCCAAAGATTTGTACATTCATAAAAATATTTTCTTGCTACTTTTTTCCAATGTATTGAAGATGAACTCAATGTGATTTTTTTCCAATGTATTGTTAAAGAGCATACAGTTTCTTCTGAATAATTGTACATAGAACAAGAACATACCGTAAGGGAACTGTTTGTTTCTTCTCCATTGAATCTCAATGTGATCTTTTGGTCGCAAATCATTCAAACACGTTGAGGTGAGAAGATCATGAGGTGAATAATCAACAGGAGCTTCCCTTAGCCTATCCCATGTCACCCCACTCTCTTCTGCCATTGCCCTTGGACCATGTGGTGGGTATCTACTCACATCAAGTTCAAAGATGTTCAAATATAAGAGGCTGTTTGTTTCATCTCTTAATGGTTCAGTTAAGTGCTTAGGGGCTGTTTGGCAGCATCTGAATGGATAAGTGCTGAAACCATTTAAACATTGTTATAGAACCTTACCTGGCGTCAAAAGTATCGGTTTGAGAATCATAACTAAGCTCTGCGTCGTAGCATGACATGATAAACCCAACATGCCCATTCTGCAAAGACAAGAAATTGTACATATCCAACATATCAATGATACCGAATGACATAAAATATATGGATGTTGTTACAAAAAAGGCGCTAAAGAATATGTTACCTCGCGGTTAAAAACCTGAGCAGGAAACCAAAACTTCCCAGTCTCAAGGGCTTTGTAACATGACGCAATTGAAGACGTAACAGGTGACTGACTAGCCTTTTTATCGTCGTTAAATTGAAACGTCATAACAGGCCAAAGTTTGGACAAAAACCCTCTTCTTGCTTCCTCATCAAGAATGTGTTTTTGAGATGCAACATGCAACAACCACTCATTTTTGGCAGCTAAACCAACAATTTTGCCCCATTTCTTCTGCATATGTTGTTTCCAGAGATGATCAGTTAAACACACGTCCCTTAAATAAGTCGAAACACACGCCATTTTACAAAGGTCAGTGGGCTCAAGCTTCTCAAGAATGGTTTCCAATGCTAAGTCAGGCAAATCCAATAGACTTGGCTCTATTGTTGTAGCGGTTTCGATTTTCTCCGTTGGTTTTGTGTTCAATTTGTTGTAACATTTTCTTTTGGTCTTGGATGACATATTTGAGCTGAAGTATATAGAGAGTGCACTCTTTAAAGATTTAGCTGAGGGAAGCAGGACTGATAAATCTTCCAAGAAACGGAAAAAGAGCAGTTTTATTTCATTACACCACGGTGGAAGTTGCTTGATGGGAAGAGAAAATTTATAAAAGACGACGAAAGATAGGAATGTAACAAAGTAGATCAACATGTTGAAAAACAAAAAAATTGGAAGGGAGAAAGAAGTTTTTTTTAGTTCTTTTTCAAATTTATGGGTTTTTTTCTTCTCTCGAAAGAGATTTAGACGAAGCCCACCAAACCCAAGGTGGGCTTCGTCTTTTCAAACTAAAAGGATTTACACCAGAAGAGTAAACTTCTCCTTCACCTTATACAAAATTCTTCAACCGATTCTATAAAACACAAACTATCAGCCAGGGTCTGATTAATAACGCGTTTCAAAAAGAGGATAAATATATCCAACAAATCTTTAAAAGTCTTTTCTTGTTCTCAAATCAACACAAAGATGTAGTAGATATAAACAAAAAATGTGAAATATGAATGTGGATGATCAAGATGGTACCAAAAATAAGGTATCTCAACAACTAAAGCATAAAAAGTTTAAAAGAAAATTAGAAAGTATAATGAAATAGAGCAATATTATTGGGATCTTTTTGTGATAAAAATATATTCGTGTAATCAGATCAGACCAATAAAATAAATAGAAAGGAGAAGACAAAACAGCAGATTAACTCCTCTTTGTCTTCTCCTCTCTTATGATGTTTTGCTCTTAAATTTTGGGGACTAGGTTTAGACAAATGAATGATGTGCACAAAAAAATATATATAGAGATGAAGAAACAAAAATTTTACCTAGCTAATTGACATGTATGTGTGTGGATTGTTCTCTAAATTTAGTATGTATATGATTGTGTGGGTATAATGAATGCTATTGGAGAAGATATTGGATCACCGGTAAATTTATGTATGCATGTTGGTTGTTATTGGAACATATATGGTGGGTGTACTTTTTGGAGTTAATGTTTGTTTAATAATTGAGCCCATAGTTAGTTGCATCCATTTTTTAAAAATAATTAGTGTTCATTTTTTCATCATCATAAATGTTTAAGTGTGTTTATAGTTAGATTTAATCCATCTACCCGTTAGTTTCATGATTTGATGTTTTCTTTAATGTGTTTAAGTTCTTCTATGACCAAGAGTATTTGAAAATAAAAGATGTACACATGAGTTATTAATGTGAAAGTGGCTGAAGTGGGCATTTTTCTATCATAAATGCTTATGGGTGTTTACAGTTTGATTTAATGCTTTGAAATAATGTAAACGTCAGTTTCATGATTAACTTTTTTCTTTAAGTTTTGGCTTCAAGTTTTCAAACTATGACAAACGTTATTTTCTGTGGTTTATATCAACAATCAACAATATAAAATTTAATCGTAAAACTTAACCTAATTTAATTTTTATATTATATATAAATATATTTATTTATTTATATTTGATAAAAAATGAACCTCTTTATGTTTCATTGACTTTTGACTGTTGTGCTCCTATAACTCAACATAACATCTTTAAACTTTTTGAACTTTTTCACAAATTTGGCTTGTTGGACTCGAAACCTACAAGATCCCGCTATCCATGTGACCATCTATATGTGTTTATCATCTGTCCACACGCTACAATGCCAAGTTCATGTTCCAGTTTACGAACTCATCTCATGAATTCATTTTCTAGTATGATAATTTACTTCTAAAGTTTCATATCTAACACTTTAGGACAAAGGTTCGCAACTTAAAATTACACACTACCCATGAACCAATACCATATTCACATTTCTTAACACCAAAACACAACTATAAGTCTATAACTCCCCAACATAAGGAAAGAGTCAATAGAAATTCAATGTATATCTTGAACTTCTTTCATCAAAATGTAACCTAAACATAAGTAAACATATCTAATATAATCTATATAATAATTCAAGGTTTTAGGGGAGCAATTTTTGAAGGGAATTTTTTATAAAAGAAAGTTTTAGAGGGAAGTATAAAATACCATGCATGAGTTGATGAAACAAAATATCTTTAAATATTTACAAATTTTTATACAAAATGATTATGATTTTATAAATATTATTATTTAACCCGTGTGTAACACACGGGTATTAAACCTAGTCTAATATAATAAATCAGGTTTTTTAAAAGGAAAATTAAGGGGGAAACATATATACTTATTAATCGGAAAAATTGTGAGTCATATTTCATGTATTTTAAAATAAAAGTAATTTTAAAAGAGTTAAGTGCAATTTGCACCCCTGTGATTTACATCCAAAGTCACTTTGCATTCCCGTCTGAAAAATTAGATCGTTTGCACCCCTATGGTTTTTAAAGCGGGTCATTTACACCCCTTCCTAACTTTTTTCGTTAGTTGAGTGTTAATTGAAGGGGTAAAAACGATTTTTAGACATTTAAAAACTTAGTTATATTTAAATAATATTTATAAAACTAAATATAAACTTATAAACGGCTCGATAAGGCTCGACGAGTTTTGAATGCAAAGCTTGAGCTCGAGCTCGATAACAAAACGAACATTATTTTAGGCTCGAAATCGAGCTCGAGCTCGTTAAGGCTCGACTCGAACGAGCTTTTTACCGAGTCGATCTTGAGTAGCTTACGAGCCAGCTTGACTCATTTACACCCCCTGTGTATATATAAAGTGAAATATATAACATCCCGGCGACTGCGACACACTATCACTCACTCCGACCAGTCGACCACTGTCAGCCATTGACGCTTGCACTTTCAATTCATTTTCATTTTCATTTTGATGGGAGGAGGCTTTCAATTCCAACTGTATCATCATCATCAACAACACCCAAACCCAATATTGATGCCCCCAATTTCATTTCCATTTAATCTCAGATCCATCACCACCACCACGCTTTGTTTACTCTCCTCCAAGTGTTTCTCCACCACCACCACCACCACTAAGCGTAGCAAATCACCTAACAACAACAACAAGCTCTCTTCTGATGAACTCAAACAACACTGGTTAAATTCTCTCAATCCTCCTCCCCCTACTCTTCTCAAACCAAAACAAACCCTAGACCATAATCATGATGATGCTTGGGTTATTGGGATTGACCCTGATGTTTCAGGTGCATTAGCTGTTTTGAAAACATTTCATTCTTCTGCTCAGGTACCCTACCTACATCCAATTTATCATCTTCTTCATCCCATAAACTCTTTCCTGCTGCATTTTTAATTATAACTAGTGCAATTGTCATTGGCTGTTTCTATGTTTCAGGTCTATGACTCTCCTAATGTCAAAGTGTTGATAGGCAACCGTGTACGCCGTCGTATGGACACTAAGGCTATGGTTCAGTTACTTCAGACTCTTAGTATCCCAATCGGTATGCTGCTATTGTCTCTTACAATTTACTTATGGATGGGTCGATTTGGGTTCTATTTTTAACAGAAAACCTGGTACAACATAAATTAGCTTAAGTGGAGACCACTCAATGGATGGAACTAGTCGGGAAAAATGTCTCGGACATTCTAAATTTTTGTATAATATGTTTGATTACTATTGAAATAATATAACAAACTTTTTATTGACCTGACTCAATCTGTACAAAAAAGTACCTGTTAACCAGCCTGTTGATCGGACCATTATGCCACATCTTTGAAGTATAAAAAAGCTAACATTGAGTTATGTGTATGCTATATAGAGTTAGTGTTGTGTATGTTTCATCGCCTTCTTACTTGATGTAGTTAGGCCCATATTATTCTGTCTATTCATCAGTGAAAGCCTCATCAAAAGCATGAATGCATAAGCATAGTTTCACTATATGTTTTATCGCACGACAGTGTATTAGGGACTCTAACTTATTTGTTGACATATGAAGCTCCTTGAGTTCATATGCTTCTAGTAGATATATGTCGTGACTTGATAACTTTGCATCAGGAACAACTGCATATATAGAACAATCACTTCCATATCCAGGAGATGGGAAACAGGTTAGTTTTTGGCATTTTTTTTACTTATCGACTGCTCTGCAAGGCAAAATGGTATTACTATTATGCTGCTTTTTTGGTTGTATAATGTTTGGATATGTGTTTCTAAACTGATTATCTGGTTATTGTGATGTAAATTCGCAATAATCAGGGTTTAATGAATAATGATGGATGCATCAAAATAATATACTCCATTTGAAAACACACCAAAATTATGTTTTTATGAGGTTTAAAATCTTTAGGGATGGTGGAGTGGCGGATTTAATTACGGACTATGGATTGGTGTCCTTGTTGCTTCCGGAGTTTCTGTTGTCCCAGTGCCGTCTATGCGATGGAAACAGGAGTTCAAACTGTCTGGAAACGGTAAAACAAAGGTTAGTTTGCTCCAAAATATTATTTTTTTTCATTTTGACTACATATAATCAACTAGTCTTGTTGCCTATTCAGCCCTTTTTGAAAAAAACATTTTAAATACTGGAAAGTAATCTTTTGAGAGAAAAAAATGTGTTTTAAACACAGGAAAGTAATATATTTGGAGCAAGCTATGTATCTCCATGACTTGTATATTTGTTTGGCAGGACGATAGCAGGGCACTTGCATGCTCCCTATTTCCGTCATTAAGCTCATCACTCAAAAGGAAGAAGGATCATGGTACTTGCCTCGTCAATATTTTCTAACCACTGTTTAATATTTACTATCTTAAACATGATCGCATAACAATTTAGAGGGCATTTGGATGACTTTTTTGCAGGTCGGGCCGAGGCTTTGTTGATTGCTGCATACGGAAAAGGCATAAGATTAAAATCTGATTCTGATTCCGAATCATTAACGACCATTGACACAGACAACACTACATTGTAATTAATCTTCATGCCTCCTAGAATTAATGCTTATTTCATTAACAGAAGGATAATACCTACCTCATAACATTGTAACCGGCTTATGTATACTTTTAGTCGAGCTGATTGTGTGTGCAAATGATTTTAGCCGAATTTGTAACTGTTCAAACTATTAATACTAAAGAAGTAGCTATTTACCAAGTAGTGAGTATTATGGGAACTTCATTACCGGCTCGAACCATGTGGTGTTTTTGGATGTAGGTGTGCTCCTAGCCTTAGTTGTGTTTTTTTTATAGCATTGGTTGGGCTGGTAGAGTTGTGCATGTTTTTAGTTATAGAGATTTGATACATTTCTATGCATTTTTCCCTCCTGTGTGTTTACGTTTCATTTGTTTTATGTGCTTACGTCTCAAAACATCAAAATGAAAAGATATGGGCGTCGTGAGCCATGGGTCTAAACTATAACCAACCACATGATTAAATGTAAACTGTTTACATCTTTTAGCATGATTATAATTATGTTTCCTGGTTATATAGAGTGTGGTCTCTTCTTTATGTTGACTAATTTACGTTCATGTTCATTTTCATGCAGCTTGGTTTTTAATTTGTGTAAATTATGGTGCTATGAACATGGATTTTTTTAGTTTATTTGTTATTTCTGTTTGGATACAAATAATTCAAATGCAACTACGATAACAAAAGTGACAAGAATAAAAAGAGAAGCCAATACATCATTTAAGAGAACTGGTCATCCTGTAACAAGTAACAACTGTATGAAAATAAATATTACTCATAAATAATTGTATTAAAATAATTGTACAATTTGTATTTCCCAGGACAAGGATACAAATAGTTCAAATGTAAGTAACTACAGGGTTATATCGTATATAACTCCCTCAAGATTCGAGATCACTGATCGAGTCCCCTCAACTTCACGAATCTGCAGCCCATGCCCAATAGCTTCTTTTGTAACCATAACATCCATCCTGCATCAACAATCTCCTTGTCATCTACAGCTCACTCTCGAAAATACAACCAGTTCTCCCACCGACCCGTTAGTTATATGTTATTGATTATAGTCCATGATATACATACATATATACAACTCCATGAGGCATGATTTTTTTTAAACCAAGATAGTGAAAAAACGCATTACACGTTTGCAAACAATTAAGACTAAACATGGTAACTTTTGTGTTACAAAAAAACTATGTTGAAAGAAATACTAAGAATGAGATACTTACATTTTTGAACGAGAAACGTAAGCAAGTATGAATCTGCATCTTTCTTTTCCTTGTAAGAGGAGCTGTTTCACTGTGTCAAAAAGTGGAGGCACGCTGTTTTGCTGAAAGCTTACAAACTGTCAAGGAAAACTTTCAACTGATGTCACACAAACAAACTTAATACGTAACCGTGCACTTAATAGTACTGTTATTCTATCAACTCATACCAACATCCAAACTACCTAAAGAAAAATTGACAAACATGAAAGCAGGATTGTCCCCATATTTATTGGTTCTTGTCTTTAAAGAGTCACGCATACGAAGAAGTAAACACATAATATTTCTTAAACGATAAATGACTAGGATATAGATGTCAGCTCCAAGAACCAGATCAAATCCCTCTGGATGCTTCTGTAGAATATGGTTTAGCTGATCCGAGTTTCCCCACTCGAGCTTCTCTGCACTTAAGGCTGCGGGAAACAATATCAAGTTATCAACATTAGACAGCATATACCAAAACTACTCAAACCTAGTAAACTTACCAGCAGATGAATTAGGGTTCTCCGAAGATTCATGAAGCTCTATGTTTTTCTTCAAGATCTGAAAAAGAAACATAAAATAACATTACTTCAAGGTTGAATAACATAATCTTGCAATCATAGTTATCATACCTTGAGGACTTCATCATTATGGTCGGTAAGCACTACTTCACGGCAAAATCTGCTACAAAGTATACCAGTAACACCTGCACATGTATCATAAGTTATCTATTAACGTCAAACGCTTTGCAGAGAGTTTTGAACACACGACGAAGGATAGAGTGTAGTCTCTGAAAGTAACTAACCTACACCAGATCCTAATTCGATAGCGGAACATCCTTGCAGAAGCTCAGCATTATTGGAAATGTATTCATTCAACAGTCTAGCACCCGGCCATACCAACTGCCCGGTCAAATCGAAATCAGCTGCGCCACAATATGTAACAGTTACTTTGCATTGTAATACAAAAAGCTAATAACATAACACACTTAAGCAGGATAAAAACTGAAAACAAACAAGGTTGCATTAGGTACAATTGCTAACAGGAGATGATGGAGAAAATAAAAATTGAACTTACTGGAAGCTGATTGGAGACATAGAAGCTGAAGAACATGAGAGCCAAAAGTGAAGGTAGCGAGCTCATAACTGCACATTGACATTCGAATAAGAAAAATGAATTAAAATCAAATGATGATTGTGTATATTTACGGGTAACAAAGATGGATACTTGTTATTTATGAAGAACGATTCACCCAAGCAAACTGTATCATCTTCATCCTCATTGCTGTCTTTAAGCAATTCGTTTACAGACATGGTGTTGGATGATCAAGGTCTAACCTAAATGAAAACATAAACCCTAATTTTGATATAAGGTTTAAACTTCAAATCAATAACATAAAAACCCCAATTTTGATAATTATAAAACATAACATAACTAACATATAATTTTTTACTATCTTATTTTTTTTACTTACAATGACCATCGGATTAAATTATCTGTCTAGAATATAAGTTTTTCATAACAAGACAAGTAGTGTTAACATGAAGTTAAAACGATGATAAGCGTTGTTTTATGATAAATTCAACAAAAAACATGAGACATTTATGAGCGATGTTAAGAAGTCAAGTGCCCCCTTAAAATATTTATTTTAAGTGCTACACGTATGTGAAAATCCCGAGCGTCATCACGTAAAGTTTTGCAACTCCATCCCTAACTTTGAAAACCAAAGAAAAGATATCAAATTGAAATAAATGAGCAAGATTTGTTAAATGCAATTTTATTAGTTTCTTCTACCAAATATCTATTTGAGAATAACAGATCTAATGGTTTTAATGAGATTTTTGAGAAAGAATTATTTTTATAAAAAAATATGACTTTTTAAAAAGATATGAGTGAGAAGTGATAAACATACATGATAGATACACTAACCCCAAGTAGTTTTGATGGGTAAATATGCAGATATAACAATTTAGGAATCCTATTAACGATTTTTTTCAGCTTTAAAAAATATTGTATAGTTGTTGATGAAAAAAATTCTTGAATTCACCACATACACGTTATAAAAAATTGATAATAAAACGGGAGAAAACAAATGTTAGTAAGGCTAGTTGATGTTCAATCAAAAGAGGTTTCTGTATATATTTTCAAAAAGGATGCGTGTGGTTTAGCTAATACCATTTGAGTCAGTTTTGAAGGTATCTTGATAATATTTATGGACCATACCAACCATTTGTCTAGCATATTAAAAAAATGACAAGTTATTGAAAGTATGATGTTCAATTAGGGGTGTGCATGGGTCGGTTTGGGTCGGTTTTGGACTAAAACCATAACCATAACCGCTTGGTCGGTTATGCCAAATCCATAACCATAACCATAACCGTTTGGTCGGTTAACCGCTTTTCGGTTAACCATCGGTTATGGGTCGGTTTCGGTTATTTCGGTTAATTAACCAATATATTCAGAATTTATGGACAATTAATACAAAAAGACTACTAAGATCAAATTCTTAAACAAAAAAGTTTTGAAGCTAGGCATATCCTTTTATAAGCTTAGTTTTACTCAATGTTTCATATGACTAGCGATGTGGGATAACAATTTCACTTAAAAAAATACTTCTTACTTGACATTTTGATGAAAGAAGCAATGTGGGATTAATAAAAAGAAGCTTATTTTGAGTATATGAATTATCTCATCTAGATTATTACTAGAATAATGAGTAGTATATTAAATTTATTTCATATTAATAACAATCGGTTCGGTTCGGTTAATGTTCGGTTATGGGATACCCTTAACCATAACCATAACCAATGTGTCGGTTAATCGAAGAACCTTAACCATAACCATCGGTTAATAGTTCGGTTCGGTTAATTCGGTTCGGTTATGTCGGTTAATTCGGTTATGGTTCGGGTAATTCAGTTTTATGCTCACCCCTATGTTCAATATTGTTCATAACACCATCATTGCCACAACATGAAAGAAACACAAAGTGGTTGGACTTCATTCCACAATTTTAATACCTTATTCATCAATCAAAAACGACATTTTACCTAAATGTCCTTCACCAACCCCACCCACTACAAATTAAATTACCAAAACACCCTTCACCAACTCCTATTTTTCTTATATAATTTCCACCTTACAATTTCCAATTACCCTCTATCCTATCCTACACAATGATCCTCCTACTCTTTCCCATTTCCATCACTCTAATCTTCCTACTCTACACATTCTACCAACGCCTCCGGTTCAACCTCCCACCCGGCCCACGCCCGCGGCCCATCGTCGGAAACCTATACGACGTTAAGCCCGTGAGGTTTCGTTGTTACGCTGAGTGGGCCCAACAATATGGCCCAATTATATCGGTATGGTTTGGATCAATACTAAACGTCGTCGTGTCCAATAGTGAATTGGCTAAAGAGGTCCTTAAGGAAAAGGACCAGTACTTGGCGGATCGACATAGAAGCCGATCCGCCGCCAAGTTTAGCCGAGATGGGCAGGATTTGATTTGGGCCGACTATGGGCCACATTATGTTAAGGTTAGGAAAGTGTGCATGCTTGAGTTGTTTACACCTAAGAGGCTTGAGGCTCTTAGGCCCATTAGAGAAGATGAAGTTAGTGCCATGGTTGAATCCATTTTTAATGACACTACACATCCTGGTGAGTTTCTTTTTAATTTGATATTGTCCGTTTACTTGTTATCTTATCGAGTAAACTATAATTTTAATCTATGTGTTTTGATATTATTAACATTTTTGTCTCACTTTAACAGTTTTGGTCCCTTTAACAGTTTTGGTCCTGTGTTTTTATTTTCTAACGAAAATGGTCCCGGACACAAGGTCCATTGGATGGAGTTAGTGTTCGGGACCATTTCTGTTAAAAAATAAAAACACAAGGACCAAAACTGTTAAAGTATGGTATCAAAACACGGAGACCAAAACTGTAGTTTACTCTATCTTATTTTACACGTCATTTTATTGTAAAATTTGTTCTGTTATGAATGTAAAAAGTTATTAAAAAAGATGAAAAATGAAATGAAAACTGATGTGTAAGATTGTTGCCATTGTGTTTGAGCAGATAAAGTTGGCAAGAGTTTGGTGATGAGAAGTTACCTGGGAGCAGTAGCATTCAACAACATTACACGGCTCGCTTTCGGGAAACGGTTTATGAACAATGACGGTGTGATCGACGAGCAAGGAAAAGAGTTCAAGGCGATAGTGGCCAACGGGTTGAAGCTAGGTGCATCTTTAGCCATGGCCGAGCATATTCCATGGCTACGTTGGTTCTTCCCACTTGAGGAAGAGGCGTTTGCAAAGCACGGTGAACGTCGTGATCGTCTCACGAGGGCCATTATGGAAGAGCATACTGCTGCCCGTTTGAAAAGCGGGGGAGCCAAGCAACATTTTGTCGATGCATTGCTCACTCTTCAAAAACAGTATGACCTTAGTGACGACACTGTTATCGGTCTACTTTGGGACATGATCACAGCAGGAATGGACACGACTGCTATATCCGTTGAATGGGCAATGGCGGAGCTTATCAAGAACCCGAGGGTGCAACAAAAAGCGCAAGAGGAGTTAGATAATGTGATCGGATCCGAACGTGTGCTCACCGAGCTCGACTTCTCTAACCTCCCGTATCTTCAGTGTGTTGCAAAAGAAGCGTTGCGGTTGCACCCTCCAACCCCTCTCATGCTTCCTCACAAAGCAAGTGCAAATGTCAAAGTTGGTGGCTATGACATCCCCAAGGGATCCAATGTGCATGTAAACGTTTGGGCCGTGGCTCGAGACCCTGCTACATGGAAAAACCCACTAGAGTTTCGTCCAGAGCGCTTCCTGGAAGAGGATGTGGACATGAAAGGACACGACTATCGACTATTGCCATTTGGCGCAGGTAGAAGAGTGTGTCCAGGCGCACAATTAGGTATCAATTTGGTGACCTCCATGTTAGGTCACCTTCTTCATCATTTCTCCTGGGCTCCGGCTAATGGCTTGAGCCCAGAAGAAATTGACATGTCAGAAAACCCGGGGTTGGTGACGTACATGCAAACTCCTCTGCAAGCCGTCCCCACTCCCAGGTTACCTCCTATGTTGTATAAACGTGTGGCCGTTGATATGTAAACATCTTGTTTTTCAACTTTCTTCGAGATATTGTATTTTCAAGAGTGGTGAAAACTTTAGGTGCTACAGATTTCTTGATGTTTCAGTGAATGATAAGGGCATGTTTCAGTGGTGGTTAAAGATAAGAACTAGCTATGATCTGTGCATCAATAACCTCTTATTCATAAATCTCCAAATTTTGTAACAAAAGAATAAGTCAGCCAACAAAACCAAATAACCCGTATGCGGTTTAAGTTTACAAAAATAAGCGTAATATACTGACTATTCGCTAAGAAACATACAAACCATCTAAAACAAAGCAAAATGAAGATGTATCACAACTAACTTGCTGATATCTGGAGGACGAAGTTTCGATCTCCCGAACTTTAAACTATCTCTGTAAACATAGGATGCTGTTAAAAAATCATGCTGATCCGAACGTTTCCAGACCAGGACGGTAAAATGTAATTTTGTAGTGTTTTTCCAGTGGAACTTACTAACTGATTGTAGCGAATGGTCATCGTTTAAAATAGACATGGATATAAACAGGGTTTGAATTGTGTGTGTGTGTACCTTGCTTGCTGCAAGATGAAGATGAAGATGAAGATGAAAAGATCCAACACAAGCATGGTAAGTAAATAACTAGTGAGGAAAAAATAAGTTTTTAATCAGCAGCCAAAGTCCAAAACATGATTAATGAAGAGATGCCGATTGTTATCCAACTCATGAATGCCAATGCAACTGCCAACTGGTACTTTTGGCATTCCTCCCCGATACTTACGCTGCAGCCTCCTAAGTCGTTGAAGTACAATACGGTTATGCCTGCAGAAGATGAAGCTGCTGCAAGGCTCAGCGTAGCCGTAACCTGCAAATCACTTGATTGTGTCAAGGAACAACTATTAATGCCTGAACCTGAATTTGTTAGTACTCAGTTGGTTGGTTATTATTGTTCGCTCACCCAATCTCCAACAACGAAAAGGCTGACCAGAACAGGATTATGGATGACTTTTTTCTTTGCCAGGGCACATGCGTCCAGAAATGCGAGTCCGAAGCTCCAGATTACTTGCAGCCCCATTGAAGCTATCAAGTAGCTGAACCAAAACAACACTTGTTATCCAGTATTTTGCATTAAAAATGTTTACTTTACGAAGTAAGTACGATAGAGCTAGTTAAACATATGTGTACAAGAATGTTGAAATCCTACAACAAAATTTACAGGAATTTTATGTACATGAAACGAATCAAATAAGCAAATAATTAAGGTTAATGGGATGTTTGGATGTTCGTTTCATAGTTAATAAAGTTAAAAATACTAAAAGTATGAGGTTCTCAGTTTCTCACTCACCAAAATCTTGTTAGGCATAACAGGTTCATTCTCATGCAATGTTCAACCTTTTTTCGTGATTGATACGTGATGCTTTGACGCCCACTTATGATGAACAAAACATTACCAACTACAAGTAATAGTTCATAGTCTACGCAACATACACTATGAACGTATTAGCAAGCACTACACGAGTCGATATATATATTTAGTGTCAAACACATTGATCTTAGCAGCCATCTCACTACATGAACCATGATTGTTTCATGGACTCAGTATGAATCTAGTCTATGCCTATAGCTCAAACAAATGCTGATCCAAATTGTAAGTCATGTAACCATTGACCCGTTTGGCGTTAATCAACCTACTTTATACGCACGAAAAGCCCATATCGAGACAAACATTGTGGCAAACCAGCAACCTCAGATTGGCAAAACAGGTGGAGCCAATGTCCCTCATTTAAGCCCTCTAATCTAACATTTATCCTAATTCTGTTGATTCTATTTGTTGTAGACACATGAAAAGGCAAAAGCAAGATGAATTTTGTGCAAAGATTTTGTCTTTAAGGAGCTGATAGTTGATGTTGGGATTAAAAATGGGGGGAAATAAAGAAAATGCAAGATTGAGTACCTGAAGGCAGTGAAATTGAAGAAGGATTTAGTGGTAGCCATTGAAGCAATGGAGCCAGCAGCAAACAAGCACTGAAACAATCTCAAAAACAGACCAGTGACTGTTCCTGGAGTCCCTGCAAAGTTCTTCATCTTGATTAAAACCTCAAAAACAAATGATAATAATCATCCATTTAGAGAAGATGATTGTGGTTTTTGGGTGGTGAAATCTTGAAATAGAAGAAGAGTAAAGAGGATGATGATGATTAGATTAGATTAGTTTAGATGAATAAATGAATGAATGGAACAAGAATTGGAAGTGGGGTTGGGTGGAAAGTTTCAGAAGATGATGATGATTGGAGGAACAAGAAAATAATTTCCAAACCAAACCAAACAAATTTGGATCCATAAATCATTAATTTTTGGGTCATGATTCCCTCGCCGTCCGCTCGTCGCTTGCTCGGAAATTATTCGGAAAATGCTCGCTTGTTTTTGCACTCGATGGTAAACGAGTTGTTCCGCTTGGTTCGGTTTGTAAACGAGCCAAGCAACGAACAATGGTCTGCTTGGTTCGATTCGGCTCAAATATTTTTGAATTGTTATATATATACTTATACATACATAAGTATATGATATTTTGTTATAATTGCTGATATTAAATATATATTTTTTAAAGTTATTAATTTTATTTGAAATGCATGAAAATAATAGTCATTTATCTTTTTGTAAAATATCTTAAGTATTTTCAACAACTTTAAATATAATTAAAAATTAAAAGATAATTATTTATAATATTTAAGCATTAATCTTTATATAATATAGCAAAATAAAAAAAACTTATGCGGCATCTCTTCATAGCTTTTAGCTTATGTGTCATTATTTGAGAGTTTATCTCACAATAATGATTTTTTATTTAAAATATGTATATAAAATATATTATAACAAAATTAATTACATTTTTGGTCCCCTAATATTTTTGAGAATTCTTAGAAATTTAAGATTATTTATATTTTTAACCCTTTACTACAAGGGGTGTACGTGAATCAATTAATATTTGATAGGGTTTAAAAATGAAACTTATGGATAAAGTTAATAATAACATACAATTAAAGACCTCGGTGTTTTATAAAATATACATAACATTTTTATACGATTTTTTTTAAAAAATAAACTACATCATAAAACTGAGCATTTTATTCTCTTTAATTTGAGTATAATATTGCTATACTAAAAATCTAATTTTTAAAAAATATATCATCTATTCCGTTTTACCACGGTTTTGTCTCAAAACTGAATGAAACATTCATAAACATCCTTAAAAGCATCACTTGAATTGTGTTCCCGAACGTAGCGCGGGAACTAAACTAGTATTTCATATAACTTTAAAAAAATTATGTATTTATGCATCTGTAAATATATATATATATATATAAATATTTTTATTATTAATTGTTTAATATATATTATATCAGCAACAAACTTCAATTTTATTAAATTACAAGCTACTACTAGTTTTTCTTAAAGCTACTAATTTATATTTATGTACATTATTAAAAAAGAAAAAAATTAATTCTCACAAATTTGCTAGATACTCGCTCGAAAAATGTTCGGTTCGATGTTGGCTCATTTACACTCGGCTCGTGAACGGCGCTAGCTTAGTGGACTCTTCTTTATGAACTACCATTTGAATTGTAACAAAAACATTGTAAATGTTTCGTGGTATGGACATTATGAAAAACATACAAAAATTTAACATCTAAAAATTAATCATAAATGAGTAACGGGGATGGGAAAGAATGCAAAAGCTCGCCAATGTAACTAATCAAAATTGAATAATTGATTTTATGTGTCAAAACGGGTTAAAACTTTGGCATTTGATTTGTGGTGTCAAAATCGAGTAATCATGACAATGTAAGACTAGCTCACTTGATAGAGACTCTTACCCTTTAGATGGAAGGTCGCTGATTCAAATCCGAACATAGAGCATATTACTTTTGAGTAGTATAGAAGTAACAGATGATATATTGTCGTTCAAAAAATAAACTAATGATCATGTTCTTATTTAAGTGATCACAAATCCTTTTTAATTTTCTTTCTTAACAGCAATTTTGCTCAACTTCATGGCGTAAAAAAACAGTAACCTCAGTTAATGTTAAAGACGGAAAGTAGCATTACAACCGACAGAACGACTTAAAATGCAATTTCTAAAAACTTTGGTGTCAATAAAAAGTACCACTCTTTTTATAAAGAATGGTAGCTGTTTCGAGAGGTAGAAGAAAAAATATGATGTAGCAACTAGATGCCATCAACTTGACATGTGTATCAACATCTTCCAGAATATGCAAGCACCATAGAACTAAGCTCCCAAGTCATAGATTTTGGACAAACTTTATTTTATGATAGTAGAAAACACATATCATCAGAGTTACAATTACAAACATATTTTCATTAATCTATCTCTCAGAAGGTTTCTTGACTTGACGCAATGGCACAGAGTTTTGATAGCAATGGTAGAAATCATAATGAGGAAACCTCTCATACCAGGTGTCTTGCTGGACATGGGTGTCCCAGTGTTGACCACAACTGCTCTTGCCGTATTTGTGGATCCAACCGGACCCATTGTGACCTTCGCCCCAGGTCTTGTTCCACCGCTCTCCGTACTTGCCTTCCCACCATGTTTCTCCTTGTTTCACACCATGACCGTTTGGGTCGAAGTTTTCGTCCCATTTGTCACCCCATTTTGTCCACCCATCACCCTCTGAACGTTCTGCCCATTTGTCTGTGTACTTCACGCTGCCACCTTGTCCATCATACTTCTCACCCCACCTGCCAAATCAAATCGTTAAACATGTCAGTTACTTACGAAAAGAAGTAAAGAGATTAGGTTTTAATATTCATACAGAAATAACAAAGGAAAAGAAAATTATGTTTTAATATTCAGTACTACTGATTATTGAATCAGGTTCTGATATTCAATAATATGGAAATAAGAGATTAGGTAGGTTTCTCTATCAATCATGTTCATAAAATCAGGATAAATGACAACTAATTAAACAAAACAAGTATATCGTAAAAAAACACTATCTACATGTTAATCCACATTATCCTTCATATGTTTTAACATGCAATGATGATCCCTAAACAGAAAACTACTCGACATTTTCCGGTATCAGCATTAAGAAATGTACACTAAGTAATGATATTAGATATTACTACCACCTGGGATAGCTTACTTACAAGAATCATAACATAAAAATAAAACATTTATGGGGTTTAATAATAAAAACAAATGTCCTCATATGTGCACATAGACGTCTTGAACTCGAAACTGTGTTGAAGGTTTGTCATAGGATCTCAACAGAATGACCAAGAAGAATTAATTATGAAAAATTATTATATAATGACTATTTTGCTGATTAAATATATGGCATGTTGAACTCCATAACTAATATAATGAACAAATTCATGCACGGATAAAATTCAACATCTATTAAGTGACTGTCAATGCATGTAAAAAGAAGTCAAACGACATAATAGATTATTTTCTAATTTACCCATCTCTAACTTTAGAAAGACGATTGTAATGTGATACCTTTCATGCCAAACATGAGCATGGCCAGCCTCTAGCTGTGTGCTTGGATCAATGCTGCACCACTTGTGAGCCCACTTTTCGGCTTGACCAGCGCCATAATGTTCAAACCATTTTTCCTGCCATTCATCTCCTTTTCCATTCTTTCCCCATTTATCTGCAGTCTTTTCAATATGCAGACACCCTTCAATCTGCGCATAAACCATGAATTTCCAGTTTAACAATCAACCCAGGGGACGTTAAAGTAGCAAACATGTATATGTGTATCTATGCTAAGTTGCTAACATAAAAGTGAAATTTACTGTAAAAATCCAATGGTTAGGTTGTTAACCAAGTTGAAGAAAACCAAAGCACACGCATGACGTATCATGTGAGAACCGGCTGCATTGATCGCAATCTCGCTGATGAATCAATGAACACTAACTGGGAAAAAAATAGGATGAGACATGCCAATTAAAGATGGCATATCACACACAGAGATCTAAGATACTAAAGGTGATATCCAAACATCTGTTTGGACAATACATGGCTTGACTATGAATTAAAAAAATCCGTTACAAACGCCGAATCCAACACATTTTCCAACAAAAAAACTTCAGCTACGCTCATGTTTACAAAACCTGGAGTGTAATTTATCCTGCTTCTAATGTAGCACTTAACTAGATTCTGAAATTAGTGTGCATAAAATGAATAAACTGCACATTGCACTCACAAAAGAAGAGTCATGGTTACAAAGTTCTTTCTATGCAGATCAATTAAATTCCACATTTAATGAAAAGCTGAAATGTTACATACCTGTGACATTGATTCTTTCCAGAATTCACGCCAAACATTCCCAGAAGCATCACGTCCTGATTTTTCAGACCCAAGTTCCTTATAACCAAACTCATCAGCAGCTTCCCAATATTTCTCTTCCCATTCAATAGATTTATCAGCAGTAACACCCCTGGTCAGTGTCCACCTACAAACTACTCCATCTGCTCTCACTTCTGTCCCCGTTTCTTTCCACCACATTGATCCTTCTGGACTAGTCCCATGAGATGATAAGGGGTCAACTTCAGCAAGAGCATGAGCTGCATCTTCTGCATGAGTTGTAAACATTTTATCAACTTCATGTTCTTCACTCAATTGAGGACTGGAGCCAGGAACACCCTGTTTTTCAACCTCCATCAGTGACTGAAAAGGCGGAAGAGAAAGATTGTAATTTTTGCTTTCAAAAGGCAGAGACAGATGAGTTGTGGAAGGTTCTAACTCCATCACAGGGTTTGGTTGCTTGGGATACGGTGATACGCTTCTACTTGATGCTGCCCCATCCTCCACATCTGAACCAGAAGGCGGTACCCAAGACCAGAAACTTGGACCTGGTGTTCCAATACTGGTTGATCCTAATAAAAGTAGCATGTTACACACTAGTAAGCAGAATATATCATGCAACATACGATTCAACATTGTAATGTGGTAAAAGACTATATTGATTATTAATTTACAATGCATTCATTAGAGTATATATATATAGAACAAAATGCAAACCGTAGATATGCCATGAGCTCGTTGGCTTAACAACACAGAAATCCAAATACGATATATATTCCAATACTCCCTGTGGTCAAAGTGGAAGGAAACCTGAAGCTGACTGGTCTTATCTACACAACTACACCATAATCCTGATTATCTATATACAAATTTATGTTGTTACCAATTACCACACATTTGCATTGTATAAGATCAGAATTTGCCTCAACACAAAATAATCAAGTTATTACAACTAAGCATCAGATTATCATCAATTTTCGACACAAATTCCTACGAATAAACGAAGAACTACCTTGTTGTGAATCTCCAACAGTGAAATCATCATCATCATCTTCGTCGTCTACATTTCCTATTCCAGCTGATTGATTCTGAGTTTTCTCCTCCTTTAAAAGCGTACTAGCAACAGCAATAGCAGCAGCAGCTCGATCAATCACCTGGATCCTCTGTATCCTATCTCTTTCCTCAGTAGGAACTTGAAGCATCTTCAAAAACTCACTACTCTTCATCTCCAAATCCTCAACTTCACCGTTGATCTCTTCTCCAACAACATTCTCCGCAATTTTGTTAAACTCAATCTCCTTCCTCTCCCTATCCATCGCCTTCTTCCACATATCGAGATACGAGCCTCCTCCGCCATCGGAAACCCTAACAATGAACCGTTTAGTCCTGGAATCAGTTGGAAACACGAAGCGTGTGTGTGTTTCTAGAAACTTGTGCTTTGTGGTGTGATATGGTGTGAAGGTGAGGTGGAACTGAGAAGACATGGTGAACTATGAAGTGTAGATCATGGCAATGGAAGTGTGATTCAAAGATACAGTTTTGTTGAAGAAGAGAGAGCATCGCTTGAAATTGAAGTAAGGTAGATAACAATAACAAGTTTACAATCAACATGTGCCTCATATTACAAGTGATTCTCGTGGGGCCATAAACCTTTTTGTGAAACGTTATATTACTCTACCGACGCCGATAACTAATGTCGATAACAAATGCCGATAACTAATGTCGATAACAAATGCCGATAACTAGTGTCGACGGACGGTGGATGAGATAATTTACATGTGTTTAGAGCATTAGGTATTAAGTATGATGCCGTTTAAAAAAACAGGTATTAGGTATGATAATTAGTAGTAAGTTTGTGTGTAATTAAGTTGTCTTATCTCAATAGTTTATTTTCTTGTGTTTTATATTTTTAATGGGGACATGGTTTTAAACGCTTACTGCATCAAACTTTATGTTAATCCTCCCCTACGTGTCCATCACGTGATTGATAAAAATCCCATTTATTACACTATTTTAACTAGGTTAACATTTTATTTAGTCGCTAGTTAAAAAAAGAGATAAATTACATTTTTACATCACACGTGTGGATAAATTAATGGAAAATTGAATGTGGTTAGTGTTCGGGACTATTTTGTTTTAAATGAAAATCATAAGAACAGAAATTATTAAGTGAGACCGGACATATTAAATGTATCAAAACACAATGATCAAAATTGTAATTCAGCGGTAAATAAACTCGGGTGTTGTCATTTGTCAACATATTAATAATATTATTACTTGAGTTTTCCATAAAATTATTAGTATCTATATAATATTTCAGAGTTTTTTAGGGGGCAAATTTAGGAGGGAAATTTTTTGAGAGTTCAAATTGGGCTCCAAAATTTCATTATTATTTACGGCAACTCCACTCAATGATTTCCAATCAATTGTGTTCTACATTTTTGGTAATATGTTTGTGGTTTCAATCAATCCGGTTGTTGAAGTTTTATTTATTATTTCGTTTCTTACAAACAGATTCTTATTTCATATTCAGTATGGTGTATAACCAGTATTCGATTTTGATAGCATGTTCAATCAATCCGGTTGTTGAAGCTTTATTTGCTGTGTTCTATATTTTCGATTTTTATCCCTTTTATTTATATATATTTTAGATTTATCCGTGTGTATACACGGGTTTTAACCTAGTTGGCTTAATAAAGTGGACATGGTTTCAAAATTTTAAACACGAGTTTTGGGCTTAACCAAAACAAACAAGCCCATGGGTCGGATAGAAAGTTGGAACAAATTATTATGGGTCAAATGGATTATAAAATAGCTCGATTTAAGTATAAAATAGTTTCCAAAGATACTAGGCTTATTAAAACCTTAAAATGGTAATGAGCCTAACCGACCCAACAAGTCAACAACCCATTTATTACACTACTAGGTTTAATTCTTGTGTGTTACACACGAGTTAAATAATAATATTTATAAAGAAATTATAATCATTATGTTTAACAATTTGTAAATATTAAATGTTTAAGAATTTTGCTCCATCAACTTATGCATGCATGGTGAAAATTTCACTTAATTTTCCCACATAAACTACATATTATAAATCAAATATTTTCCCCCTGCCTCTTAAAATCTTAATTTATTAAATAGATGTATGTTAAATAACAATAGTTTTAAACTGTTATGGATATTTACATCCACTAGTTTTTATATAATAATAGGTTTAATACTCATTTATTACATACTTAAAACTGTTATATTATTTTTAAAAAAAATTTAGATATGATATTAATCATAATTTTTTTCTCCATCAAGTTATTGAAAAAATCACTTAATTTCCCTTTTATAAACTTCCATTTATATAGAAAGTATTTTTTCATAAAAAAACATTTTTGAAAACACAAGCTTGATTTACGTCGTTTAGTCACCCTTTTAACTCATATAAAAAAGCACGAACAAAAGACAACTTTACGAAGGAAAATAGATCCTTATGATTGTGTTGGCCCACACAAAGATAACGATCAATATGCAGCCTCCTTCATAGTTCATCATAACTTTATATAATTATAAATTATTTCTTACTTGTTACATTTTTACCATATGACCTAGAAGTCATTATCCATACTAAACGTAGGTTTTAAGTTGCTATAGATATTATTATACTATGTTTTTAGTCATTTCATACATTTTTTTCATTGGTCCATTAACTTATTCAACCGGAACCATACATTTAAAAGATGATGATGTTGACTTTGTGGACTTTTATTCAGATATTTTGATATCTTCTGTACGTCTTCTATAACCTTATATGAGACGTGTGGTAAAGATAGCATGGATACGAGAAAAATACATGTGGATATCACATGTTATACGTCTCATACAGTTTTATACGAGAGGCTATATGCTTCATAGAGTTACTTTATACGAGACGCATAGTAAAAAAATGACAGTGAAATTGATAAAAAATTCCGGGGCTTGTATAGGATTACACATCTTGTATAGCAAGAACATTATACGCTTAACATAGCTCCCTACGCGACACCTATATCCCCCGTTTAAACCCATACGAAACAGGTAAAATTTAGAAAGTTGGGATGTTTGAATTAGAAAAAAAGGAGGTGTCTATATTAATACATGGTCCTTTTTATTTTGGGTTATTGGATTTAAACACCCCTAACTATTGGTCATTGGCCCGTTAGGGGTGGTGGTCCAACGGTAAGACACGAGTCTTAAGGTCCACAAGGTCAGGGGTTCTATCCTTGGCGGGGGGGGGGGGGTTCCCATTTTATCCGGGTGGGTTTCCTCCTTTCAGGGACAACGGGGCCCCTGTGGGGTAGCTCGTAATGGGGTGGTTGCCTTCAGGTGGTCTAACCAGAGGGTTTTCCGGTGTTGCTGTCCAAAAAAAAAACTATTGGTCATTAGCCAATATAACTCCTAACTAAACACTTTGATGTTCGTATCACCAAAAGTTAACCAAACCACTAACGTTGTTATGTTTTTGCTGATGTGGCATAGTTACGTGTCCTATCTCTTTTTATGTGGCATGGTGATGGTGACGTGCCAAGTCAGCAAAAATATAATTACGTTAGTGGTTTTGTTAACTTTTGGTGATATGGACATCAAACTGTTTAGTTGTAAGTTATATCGGCCAAAGTGATACTTAAGTATGACAGCGACCAATGACCAATACTCAGAAGTGTTTAAATCTAATAATCATTTTATTTTCCACCACAAACTTTGCATGCCCCTTTCTAGAACAACACATCAATAGTAGTGAAAATGAATTTCGCAACTTGCCAAATCGGTTAAACATATGACTTAATCCCTTACGTCATTTCTTCAATCATTTTTGTTCCTATACAAATTGCATGTCCTTAACTTGCATACAAATTACAAGTACATCAAACCAAATTCATTTCCAAACACAAAAATCATATCTAGACCAAAACAAATGTTCACCTCAGAGCTTGTTTTCATCCCCTCTCCGGGAGCGGGTCACTTACCGCCAACCGTGGAGCTCGCAAAGCTTCTCCTTCAACACGATCAACGACTTTCGGTCACAATCATCATAATGAACCTCTCTTTAGGACCAAAACGCGACGCCGAAACTCGACCGCATACTCCCCGTCTTCGCTTCGTAGAAATCCCCCACGACGAATCCGCCACGGGACTCATCACACCCAACACTTTCCTATCTGCCTTCATGGAACACAACAAGCCTCGTATTAGAGACATAGTCCGAGGCATCGTCGAGTCTGATTCATTTCAACTTGTTGCATTCGTTGTCGACATGTTTTGCATGACCATGAGTGAAATTGCAAATGAGTTTGGTGTTCCTTCTTACACTTACTTTACCTCAAGTGCTAGCACGCTTGGCCTGTTGTTACATCTTCAGGCCAAGCGTGACGATGAGGGTTTTGATATAACCGAGTTTAAAAACTCGGAACTAGAGTTATCATTTCCGAGTTATGTAAACCCGGTTCCTGCTAAGGTCTTACCTGATGCAGTGTTGGATAAGGATGGTGGGTCTAAAAGATTTACGGACCTTGGAAGAACTATCCGAGGGGCGAAGGGAATAATAGTAAATACATTTCAAGACCTTGAAAGTCATGCACTCGAGTATCTTTCTAGCACTAGTGACGTCCCTCCGGTTTTTGCAGTCGGGCCTATACTGAATCTCGAGACCAACACAGATGACACTAAAACTAAAGAAATTATCTCCTGGCTGAACGAGCAGCCAGAGAGATCAGTAGTATTCCTATGCTTTGGAAGCATGGGAAGCTTTAATGAAAAACAAGTGAAAGAAATCGCGGTTGCTATTGAACGTAGTGGACAAAGGTTTCTATGGTCACTTAGGCGTCCCGCGCCCAAAGAAAAATTTGAATATCCCAAAGATTATGAAAACTTGGAAGATGTCCTTCCAGAGGGATTCCTTGAACGGACATTGGGTACAGGAAAAGTCATAGGGTGGGCCCCGCAGATGGCAGTGTTGTCCCACCCGTCAGTAGGTGGATTTGTGTCACACTGTGGATGGAACTCGACATTAGAGAGTATATGGTGTGGAGTTCCAATAGCAGTTTGGCCGTTGTATGCCGAACAACAACTGAATGCTTTTGCACTGGTGGTGGAAAAGGGAATGGCATCGGAGATTCGGATGGATTACCGGAAGTCCGGAGAGATGATTGTGACAGCTGAGGAGATTGAAAATGGGATTAAGAAGGTGATTAGTGATGATGAAATTAGAAAGAAGGTGGAAAACATGAAAGAAAAGAGTAGGGAAGCAGTTGTTGAGGGTGGATCTTCTTATGAGTCTATTGGAAATTTCATTAAACATTTGAAACTTTAATCATCAAACTCAAATTTTATTCTTATATGTTTGTATGCTCATTTTTTTTAGTATTAAGTAGGATCTTGTGAGTTCTTTTTTCCACTAAATAATATTATTTTTTCTAAAGAATTAATATTTTCGTGAACCAAGTAACATGTGTTATGTAACAGACAACAAGTGGCGAAATCATTGTGTGGTTTAATACATGAAGGAAGAAAATGGGGGTCAGTTTTGTGCTAAGTAGCATTGGGACGGGTACGGGACCGGGATACGGGGACAATACGGGGACGAGAAACGGCAAAACTCAAAAATCCTAGATACGGGTATGGCTAAGGTACGGCAATAAAAAAATATAAAAAATATATATATGTATATAATTAATACCAAACTAGATATATTGATGTAAAACATAAACTTTCAAAAGTACTAAATCTTCAAAAAGTAATTAATTATCAATAATAATATAATTTTCAAACTCCGGTTCATCTAACGTGAAATCGGCAACCTCCTAAAAGTATGTGGTATGTATACAGTTTACGATTATATATGTAGAGAATGCGGATGATCATAGTTGTCGTGTATTATGTTCCTTTTTTTACTTAATGGGCTTTAAACCCTAAAAAACATATGGAAACGTTTAGGAAACTCCATGGAAACGTCCCCATTATTTGGAGACGTTTAGGAAACGTCCCCTAGGCGTTTCCTAGGCGTCCCCGTCCCCCAAACGTCCCCGGTACGGGTACCTCACTTATTTAGGCGTCCCCGTGCTTCATAGGTTTTGTGATGTAGGTGGGGCCATTTGAAGAGTTGAATATTCAGAGTTGTAGAAAGTTTAACGTAAAAACAAATTATAATTCAACTTTCGTACCTTAAAAAGTTTAAAAAATAAAATTGTTTCTTCTATTTGACAAACCACCGGAATGTTGGTTTTTGTAAATTAAAAATGAGAACATCATCCCCTGCTATCATAGAAAAAGTTCAAGAGAGATTGAAGAAAAGTAAGGTAATTATTATTATAAATTATAGTTTTTATGAACTTCTGGGTTAATTGTGTTGGTATTAAAAGTTGATTTCAAGTGCCAACACAATGCACATATGTGGTGAAGACGATCAGGAACAAATTTATAGTCAGAGATCATGACAGTTAGTACATATGCGTTGTGTTCGTACAATGAGTAAAGAAGTATATACGATCATGCGTAAGGGATTTATTGAGTATAATGGGGTTGGTGGTCCATTTGTGACACTTTTGTGTTTAAAGGATTAGTTGATTAGGTTTGGAGTTCAAATTTATAAACTTTCTATTTTGGAAGGTCGATTATGACCTTCCAATCTAGACCTCAATTTAATGTTATTTACATGTTTGTCACTTGCCAAATTTCTAACTCTTTTTTGTTCTTTAATATTTGCGATTTACTGTCTGACTTTAACTAATTATTATTTTGGCCCCTGACGACTCAGTCGGTTTTCGACTTAGACCTCTTACTTATGACTTGAACCTTTTTCTCTAACTCGACTTTGACATATAGTACGACTCTAATATTGTTTTCGTTTTGACCTCTAACTTTTGATATTTCATCATTTTTTAATACGTGACACGTTACGATTTTCTGTCATGACGTACGGGACATGAGACTTTTTTTTATCAACGCATGTGACTTCACATACGCAAGACACAACTGTATGACTCGGCCGATGCAACGCACGGCCCGGTTTTAAATCTAGTTATATGTAACAGGCAACTTATGATGAATTTATGAAAAAAAATGTAAAAATTGTTGTTAAAAAATAAACAAATAAAAGATTTTAGTTACGTTTTCTTAATGTACTTTAAAGAAAATGAGTTTTACGATTTTTTATTTAAAATTAATCGATTAAAATCTGAGTGAGAAAATAATTGGGCTTAAAAACATTACATATAAACATTACATATTATATATTTATATGGGCCTAACATGATGAAAGAAGCTTAAATCATTACATATCTTATGGGCCTAAAATGTCCTTATATTGAATTGAGGTGATACTGATGTCCACGTGAGTACATGACGAAACATGGTTTTAAAGAACTTAAACCATTATAGATGATCTAAAAACCTTATTAGACTATCGTAAAAAGTTCATATTTAGCACAAAACAAACCATATCCAACTTCTATCTCCAAATGAAAGGCAAATGTCAACAATCAAGAAAACGTTGTTGGGAAAAAAAATGTAAAAAAGTTGGAATTTAAATGAAAAATAGCTTGTAATAATTAGGAAATGACTGTCGTACTAAGGGGGAGAGGAGTGGCTCACGAGTCACGAGCTCCTCATGAGCACAACGAGCTCGCCACTTTCCTTACACCTTGTGAAACAAGCTTGTCAAACGAGATAGTGAACAAGCTTCTTTCCTTGTTTACGAGATTGGATTTTAAACTTAAAAATGGACCGTTACTTGATATTGCTTATTGAGAACCTTAAAACTCGAAAGAACCACTGTCACTCTAAAGATTTCTTATGTTAATTGGTTAACGAAGTTTCTTGTGAGAAGACGAGTCTCTCCTCTCTAGCTCTTAAGTCTAGAAATAGCAAACCATTTTATTGTTGGACTAATCCAACATTCCAACTCATAATCTAATTAAAGTTCTAACCATGGCAAAAGATACTTGTGTCCACCTACCCTGCAAAGCGAGATGAGTGTTTGTTTTAGTACTTGCGTCTTTTTTATCCAGGGCACAACAAAAAGTTAGGTATGTATTAATCATCGTCCTCAAAGCTAGCTTTATCAACTGTAGATTTAGAATTGTATCCAATGCAACAGCAATAGTAGTATGCTTTTTAGGTCTCACATCCGCAACATTTGTGGAACGCAATTGCCGTAAGTATCTTCCCTTTTTTTCTGCAATTTTACTGTACTGTAGTGCGCACCAAGTGTTTGATACAAATCCACATCTAAAACAAAGCTTCTAGTCTAAGCAGATTTACTTTATGATCTCAAATCAATCGTTTTTGTTAATTCACCATTTCCGTCGTCAATTTTCATCCAACACAATTCTGTAGTTAGCAGCGTTGTTCACGAGCCGATCGGATCCGACTCAGGTTCGGCTTGTAAAACATTTCTTACGAGCGAGTTTTTTTTTTTTTTTTTTCTGTAGGCAAGTGACAACATATATTTAGTACGGCACTTACAAACAATAATATATGCAATTAAAAATAAGCAATTGGAGCCAAAATCAAGCCGGCTCCGAGTTTAAATGAGCCGAGCTGGCTCAGTTTGTAAACAGGTTGCGTTTGAGCTATTTGAATATCCCTATGATTCTTAACAAATGACAATCAAAGAATATTAGACCTTGTACTACTGTAGTTCTTGCTGATGCATGCATAACAACAGTGACGGGTCTAGACAAAAACCTCAGGAGTAGAGGATATAGACAAAAATCGATTCAGGGGTATCATTATACCTAAAAACGTAAAAAAAAATCCGCTGCGGTGTACAAGTTGAGGGGCCGCCACCCCTACAGATCCGCCCCTGGATAAAGATAACAACAACTTGTTATATCTATAGACCATATCTGGTTTTGTAGGAGACTGGATTTGCAGACAGTTGGTTATGTGAAAATGTTTTGTGAATTGTTGACAGTTCACGCTAACTTTATATAACTTCCTGAAGGAGTGTAGTTATAGTTGCATTTTATCATCATAAACTTTTACATTCGTTCAAATGTTTCTGTAATGGGTGTATTTTTCTTGATGCAGGTACTTTTGGAATACGTACAAACGAAATATGTGTGAGGATGGCAAGGCTAAAACCCGTGTTCTCTTTTGCGGGCCTCACTTTCCGGCTTCACATAATTACACCAAAGAATATTTGCAGAACTATCCGTTAATCCAGGTGTTCGGATTAGCAAAATAGAAATAGTGGCAGACCGGACGTTTTTCTTTTCTTTTTCTGTGAGAATTGCTTAGTGTATTGAACGTTTATGCGTTTTGTTTTATAGGTTGATGATCTTCCTTTTGATAGCATACCTGATGTTATTGCCAACTATGATATCTGTGTGGTAAAAAGCATGAAGCTTAATGCAGATGTTATTGCTCGTGCAACTCGTATGAAGCTCATAATGCAGTATGGTGTTGGGTTAGAAGGTGGTATCTGTGTTGTTATCAGTTATCAGTTATGTAGTCAACAGTTGAACTGACGATTATTTTTTATTGCTTAATGAAGGTATTGATATAGCTGCTGCTACAAACCATGGAATAAAGGTTGCTAGAATCCCTAGTGGGAAAACAGGAAATGCAGCTTCATGTGCTGAAATGGCGATATATTTCATGTTAGGTCTTCTACGCAAGCAAGTAGGTTTTCAATCTTATCTTTGTTAATCTAGTAGGTTGCTTGTTAAAGATTCTGATTTACATCTTAGATGTCGATGTTCTACAAGTCGTTAAACATCTGTAGGCCCATGAATAACAACATTGTTAGTTCATTTCTGATGCATATAATGAATCTCAAATTCTGAATTGATTCAAACTGCCAAAGTGTTTCCTTTGTTCCCTTGTGATTGATAATAAATCAAAGTGCTAAAGTACAGATTGTGCACTAGACAATGAAAGTATGAAACTACATCTTCTTATATACTTTTCCAAGATATGCTTCAACTTGAGGATAAATATAGGTTTTTATTAGTGTATGTTTATAAAATTCTTTTGGGTAGAGGAAAGGCTTTCCCTCATCTTACCCCTCCGAGGCTCTTAGACCCTACTATAGCTTTGTTGTTAGCGGGATTTACTGGGTATGTTAGTTTGTTTATCTCTATATATGAGCCATAATCTACTATCAGCATTTTTTACCCTGCTATGTTTTTTTTATTCCCTGTTTCTCTAACATCCCTCTTATTTTTTTCTTATTCGGCTCCGCAGAATGAGATGCAAATTGCTGTAAGGCAGAAGAAAGTTGGAGAGCCAATTGGTGGTACATTGTTTGGAAAAACGGTAAGTCAGCCAATGTTTAGGCCAGTTTTGTCTCTATTTTTGGACTACATGACAGTTAATTTTGCGTTCTTTCTGATGAAAGATATGGAGTAATTTGTTATAAAGTAGAAGAAATATTTTTTTGTGGATCCTTTTGGTAGACCTGCCTACCGAAAAAGAGCAACGATGAAGAATTAGACAAGTTTTACATGTAGATGGTTGACATTTGCTTCATAACTTTGTACAGCTTTGTGGTCTAATCTCATCTGCAGGTTTTCATTCTGGGATATGGAAATATTGGAATTGAACTGGCAAAACGTCTTCGTCCATTTGGGGTCAAGATTCTAGCGACAAAACGAAGTTGGGCATCGTATGTTCCAAATAGCTTCAGCTCTACAGGTGTCACAGACATATAATTTACCTTTTTAGTTTCTAAGCATCCGCTTCAGTTTATTTATCTTCTCACTATTTGATACCTTTGTTTTGATTTTCAAGAACCAATATCCCAAAACGGTACACATGAGGATTTGGTTGACGAGAAAGGTTCTCATAACGATATATACGAGTTTGCAAGGAGATCTGACATAGTTGTCTGCTGCTTGACAATGAATAGTGAAACTGTAAGACACTTTCTTCCCCTTTACTTTTCCAGATAATTTATTTTCTTAGCGGGTTGGACGCCTATACTTCTTGGGACTTACAAGTTTTTATCAATATTCAGGCTGGCATTATAAACAAGAATTTCATATCTTCAATGAAAAAGGTCAGTTTCTAAAACTACACACATGTTTATGATGATTAGAAATACTATAGCTATAGTATCAATTTTTATGTGGAAAAAGAGAAGGAACATTGTCTTGTTTAAGAAAAAGGTTTGGCAGAACCTGACTGGGGTGGTGACTGATGGAATTGGTTTTTTCAGGGTGGCCTTCTGGTGAATATAGCCCGTGGGGGTTTGGTGGATTATAAAGCCGTTTATGACAGCCTTGAATCAGGTCATTTGGGGGGCCTAGGAACTGACGTTGCATGGACAGAGCCTTTTGATCCAGATGATCCAATCTTGAAGTTTACAAATGTCATTCTTACGCCTCATGTTGCAGGGGTTACAGAATCATCATATAGATCCATGGCCAAGGTATATGCTTCTACTAGAACTTGTTCTTACTAAATGGTATTTTAGCAAGTAAATTTTATATTAAATACTTAGCAAGTAAATTTATCTTTTTGAGTAGAAGAGAATATTATTTCCCCCCTCCAACAATTCTCTTCTGGTGCAATTTGACTTTGTGTGCTCGTTGCTCCGGTCTCTTGTCTTTCAGATATTGTTCTGTGTTTATGATACGTACCCGGCGGGTCGGGTCAGCTCTGTAAATATGCTGTTATCCATAAACTTTTACAACAATGTACATTAATTTTTTTTAATAGAAATAGATTTATGGTATTTTAGGTTGTATTTATTGTCTATCTTGACTTTGTTATTTTCAACAGGTAGTTGGTGATCTTGCCATTCAACTTCACTCAGGAAAACAATTGACTGGTATAGAGTATGCCAACTGACCTCATCTTTCATGGAGGACCATTTTGATGGGTTTGTACAATGTACTACCCCATTACCGCCTAGATATGCTTTAAACGCTTGTACCTTGATTCTTTTTTGTTGATTTGAATGATTTCAACATCAACTTAGGCTTGGTGCTTTGATATTAACTTGTCACACACCAAAACCATGTGACTTATTGGATTTGACTCCATCCAAATTTAAATGTTCATTTTTTTTTCCAATTTAAATGTCCATTCCAAAACTAATGGATGTGACTTATTGGATTTGATTTTAATGGTATTATTGTCATTTTATAGGTTAAAAATATATAATAATCCATTTTTTCTTAAACTTTGTGTTGTGGGTTCCATAACACTTAAACTGGAATAGAAGGAGTATAATTCAAACACAATCCACATTAGTCGGACACCAAAGAAGTGAAATACATACTGTTTAACCAACATAAAAGCACATGATAAAAGTCTTCAAGCATCCATGCTAGTTGCCAAGACTCCAAGTGCCAAGTCGATCCATGCCAAATGTTAACGCTAGACCCTTCTCTCAAACCTCTCTGTAATACATGCTAAAACAAGTTTTCAATGATAAGTTTATACTATGTTTAAAATATTTCATGCCACAAGTTCCTAGCAAACTATCAAACATGTTAATATACCATTTCACATTGGAGCACCACCTTCGTTTCCCAGACACACTAATTGGACCCAAACAACTAATAGTCCGGGGGCTAACAAACAACGAAAGATAGGCAAGTCGTTACAAATACACATTTATTAATGACACCACTACTCATAATCACATCTACAATGTCATGTTTATTTCAACCCAAAAATGTATAAAAGATGCAAAAATATAATTCACCTAAACTACACTATAAGTCTATAAATGCTATACTAGTAAAATGCATCGCTCGCGCGTTGCGCGAGCGTTTTATTTGACACTTTACAAACCAATAAACAAAATAATTGTAATTGAGCTTAGAATTAACCATTGCATTAGAGGCATCTTGATGTTATTCCTCACGACTCAATATAACAAAATTAGAAAACAAAAACCAAAAGAAATCAAAACCACAAAATTACAAAGGGCTCAGAGTATTCAACGTCCATAGTATGAATCAACGTTCACATCGTGATTGCATCGTGGCTGCAGTGTGGTTGAGGAAATAGACCAACAACCAACCAAATTTGCCACGCCGACGATACAACACTATTGGATTAAAAAAAACTCATCATAGCCCCCAAACACCTCTTCACAACACAAAAAAAGCCTCTGATTGTTAAGAAGCAAATCAACTTTCAATATAACAACTTTCTATGTAAAGTATATTGTTAAGAAGCAAAGGAAGGGTCAAACACCAAAAGAAACCCAAAAGCACTATTAAGATGCAAGTATGATTTTCAAATACAACAAAATAGTTGCATCATCATCTTTATCGTATACATGGAATCATCCACAACATAAACCTAGCAACCAGTTTCATGAAACATCAAACACGCACCACCGTGCGCCACCACGCCAACATCCATCGGGCATAAAATACAATCTAGCCCCATGAACCATCATTCAAAATCAATCAACTTTCGGTATAAACCAGCAAACAAAGGTGGAATCCCATGCTTCCAGCCAATATCCCACACGACCACCATTAAGAAAAACACACAGATCCAACGGCATACGCTGCCGACATAAAAAAAACATGAAGATCGACGAAATCATACATCGCCGACAACAAAAACCCACAGATCTAACAACATGCAAGAACATATCGCACACCAAAGGCCACACATATCCAAAGATCGGCAACCACACTGGCGATAACCATGGCAAACCCTAGGTCACACAGATCCGAAAATCGGCAACCACATCGGCAACAACCATGGCAAAACCTAGGTCACACAGATCAGAAGATCCGCAACCATCATAGGTCACACGGATCCGAAGATCGGCAACCATCATTGGCGATAAACACCGACAACTGTCACATCAACTCCGGCAATACTCGCCGGAGGTCAAGCAGAAAAGAGAGAGACGTGCAACAACACAGAGAGAGAATGAGGTGGTTGCTGGATATGTGGGTGAAAAAAACTATAAATACACACGCATGAAATTACGAAATTAGCCCTGTGGTTACTGTTCAAAATCATCACCTTTCAATTAAAAGGAGAATACAAGTTAGTCTCTAAAACCCCTAGTCTTTTGCTCACCAAAAGACAACTTCCGCGCATGACAATTAAGAATGCTATAATCTAAACTATGACCCGTATAACACAATTTTGTTCCAAAACCTATGCTTTTTCATAATGTAACTTCAAAAGAGTTTATAACTTGTATCTAATATGTATATTTATAACTTTCATCTTTTATAAAAACCCTATATCATTTACACAATTTGTAGAATTAGTTGTTAAGCTGTTAGTGAAGCTTAACATATATTTGAATTGTCGTTAACTCACACCATGAAATCAAATCATAACCAAACCGTTAGTAACACTTTAGTTTCTTTATTTATAACCTTACTTGTTAGATTTCAATTTCCCCATAATTTAAAAAACTGTTAATAAGACCATGCGTATTCGTAGCCCTTTCCACATAACACCCTCCACCTCAATTTTAACATCAAAACCAATACGAAGAGCCGTTGTGTACATAACGCCTAGAACGTTTTTTAGAGCATAGCATCTCATCTTTCACCACCGGAGCGTTACAGATCCTTATAAAACCTACTATATTCTCCTTTTAATTGAAAAACCAAATGATTTTTGTAAAATTCTATAGTTAAGTTTTTTGTTTGTTATTTTTACCACAATATTTGTATAGTTTACATTTTTAGTCCCTCTTAAATATTATTATTTGCATAATTGAAGAATATTGTTGGGATTGAACAAGGAGAAGAAAAGAAAGAGAGAGATAGAAAGAAAAAATCCGATGGGTCACTTAGCGATGGATAGATGAGTGGTTCGACAGTGGTAGCGGTTTGGTCGGGCAGATAATTAAGATGGTTGTAGGCGGCGATAGTTGGTGCTGTTATGGTGTCGTGGGTAGCCAACGTCAACATATGTGCAACTTGTATTGTATCTATTGAAAACTCATGTAAATAATTTGTATTTTGTGTATTTTAGATAGCAGTTGATGTGACTGTCAGAGTGTATGTTTAATAAATGCAAACCAAACATGAAAAACTAACTAGAAACATATAGGACTCGCGCATCGTGCGAGCCAACGATTACATCTAGTTTGATCTAATAATGGTTTAAATGTTTAACAGTCGCACTTGTCACTTGATAATTATAATAATCATCAAAACATAACCTAATAATAAATTAGTCTTTGGTTACATCACAATACATGACTTTGCCTCTTCCCTGAATCAATCTTCATCTACGCCTGTCACTTTTTCTTACAAACAAAACCCTTTGATCCAACAACAACAACAACCCTAACTAATGTCAATCAACAACACCACAACTCCAACTCACTACCATCATCTCATCATCATCTAACATGGATTTTGCCGAATTAGACGCAATCGAAGGCTTACGATGGTCATGGAACTCATGGCCAGTTTCAAGAACCCAATCAAACGATCTTGTTATCCCTTTATCCGTCATGCAAACTCCATTGATGAATTTCAATGACCTCCCACTTTTACCTTATGATCCATTGATCTGTCGTCGTTGTGCCTCTGTTTTAAACCCCTATGCTCGTGTTGATTATCCTTCACGAATATGGATTTGCCCCTTTTGTTATCAAAAAAACTCTTTTCCAAGATCTTATGCTGAAATTGGTGAGAATAATATCCCTGCTGAACTTTTTCCCACTTATAGTACTGTTGAGTATCAGTTAAATCATCAGGCTTTGAGTTTAAATAACATTTCCAGTCCCACTTTTAACACTTCCAGTTTTAACAATTCTAGTTTTAACAATTCTGGCTTTAGTTATGGTAAGGGGTTGGGAAAGTCGGGATCTTGTTCGTCGTTTTCGTCGGTTTCGAGTGTGGATCAGAGGGTAGGAGGGAGGGGAATGGGAATGGGAATGGGAATGGGGGGTGGTCCTGTGTTTGTGTTTGTGGTGGATGGTTGTTCGAGTGAGGAAGAGATTCGGGCGCTTAAGAATGAGTTGTTGTTGATTGTTGCTCAGTTGCCGGAGAATGTGATGGTGGGGCTGGTTGTTTTTGATTCGGTTGTCAGGGTGTATGATCTTGGGTTTAGTGATTGTTTGCGGGTGTTTGTTTTTCATGGAGAACGCGATCTTTCTTCTACGCAGGTGTGTTTTCTGCTGTCAGTTTGTTTTTATATCCTGCATTAAGTTTGAAGATGTACAGTTTGTAGTTTTTTGGATGATTTGTTGTTGTTGACTTGATCCAAGTTATGTTACTTTAGTGTTTTGCTAGGAATGTGGTTAAATGCCAGGAAACCATTATTATTAGGAATTAACTTATGTAAGACAACGTTTTTTTTTTTTGTAAATATAGAGACTGGGTATTATGTAAGTATGCATACATTTTTGTTAACTAAGAGTTGCAGATGGCATGTTTTGGTTTTATAGGTCATTCACATTTGTGAGTTAAATGAGCACCTCTGTAACTTATGTCAAAAGCCTACAAGGCGTGCCCTCAAGCGCAGCATTGGTGTCTTGCTTTAAAGCCTCATTTTCATGCTATGTCCTGGCCCAAAAGTCATCTGAATAAGTGTGAAACAGTTATACGAGCCTTAAACAAGCTTGCAATAAACCTAAAACATGTCTAAAACCACTATAAAAGGGTTTTTAATACTTTGTGTTTAGCTTAAGCGCTTTGAGTGTGCCGTTTGTCTTTGACAACAATGATGAGTACTCATGGCATAATAATATAATATGTTTGTTTCTCGACCTCCCATCTTTTGTAACCGGCACTGGACATTGCTGTTACTGATCTATTAAAGAGCTTGTTTTTTTCTTTCATTTTTTAGTTCGGTACCTATCTGATCAACAACTACCTTATGCACTTAAATAGATCAAAGCTTGGAAAACAGATTAATATCATGACACCGTCACTATGATAGTGTCATATCATATTACATTACTTCTTAATGGATATTTGCACATGGTTAAGAAACTAGTCTAGAAGATTAGAGTATGGTTATGTAGTCGGAGTTAATGCAGTCAACATTGAAACTAAGGAGCTAGATGATACCCAAGGACATTGACCACTGAATGCACTTAGGAAATTAAGAGACAGGTAGATGGTAATTAATAATTACTAATTATAAGAACTAACACACATCTAGTAAAAGATAGGATTTTTAGTAGTAAAAATAATTGATAACTTCTAGTATTTGGGGTTATAGGCTTTTAATGGTATGTGTTGATTCATTTGATGTATGTTACCTCATTGTATGCTATCTATAATACTTGTTATTCACTTATTCATGAAAAGAGTATTTGAAGCCAGGGGTCTCTTCGGGGGCAACCTCTCCTTTCCGAGGAAAGGTCGTGCCTCACCCCACTCTTCCCAAACCCTACCGATAGCTTTGCTATGAGTGGGATTTACCGGGTACATTTGTCTGTTGACTCAGTTTATTATTTTAAAGATTGATTCGAGTCTATTTAGTACCGATCTACAAACATAGATGAGATAATTAGATATATGCAAATTATTGGTAAACTTATGACTTTTATGAGTCATGTGATGATACTACATGAGTGTTATGATGGGTCAAACATTAAGAAGTATAACCATGACTATACAACAAAGCTTGGAAGCGTACAAATGACTTTAACATAGGGTGACTTTTTTAAGTGTTAGTCGAGATTGAAACCAGTATGAAATGCCCATGTTTTGTTCATACTTCTGTGTCCAATGGATTTGCTGTGTTTTTACACTCAAAGCTTTATTTTTTACATTATCAGATCATAGATCTTCTGGGGATCCATTCTGCAAAGCAACAACTTGGAAAAACACAGGGGGCACAAAAACATGGCTTTATTCTTCCAGTTTCTGAATGCGAGTTCAATATTACAACAGCCATTGAAGATATTCACCATTCATCACCGCTCATACCGGGCCATCGGCCTCCACGTTGCACTGGTGTTGCAATACAAGTCGCCATTGCCCTTCTAGAAGGATACTCGGTTCACACTGGGTCCCGTATAATGATTTTCACATCTGGACCTGCAACCATGGGACCCGGAAAGGTTGTGAGTCAAGATCTTAATACCTCCATCAGAACGCACCGGGACATAAACAGTGGTCATGCTCCTTTTTACTGGAAATCTTGCGAGTTTTACAAGCAGTTGTCGGAGAAATTAACAGATTCTTCTATGGTTCTTGATCTTTTTGCTTGTTCTCTTGATCAAATTGGAGTCACAGAGATGCGGGTCGCCGTGGAAAAATCAGGTGGGTTCATAATGATGGCAGAATCGTTCGAGTCGGATCAGTTCAGAAAATGCTTACGTCACATTTTTAGTCGTGACCATGAAGGGTTTTTGAATATGTGTTTCGATGTGACTATTGAGATTATAACAACGAAAGACGTGAAGATATGCGGGGCCATTGGTCCGTGTGTTTCGCTGCATAGAAAAAACGCCTCAGTGAGTGAGAAGGAGGTCGGTGAAGGGGGGACCAACACATGGAAACTTGGAACGTTGACCGATAAAACCTGCATCACATTCTTTTTTCAAGTAAATGAAGAACAGAAGCCACATCCCGGGACTGCCTTTTTCATACAGTTTATAACAAAGTACCGACACGGAAACATGGGAATTCGGAAACGGGTAACATCTGCAGCTAGAAGGTGGGTTAGTGGTGGCGCACCAGAAATCGCTGCTGGGTTTGACCAAGAAACAGCGGCTGCAGTCATGGCTAGGCTCGCGGTCCACGAGACTCGGAACAATTTTCCTAGAGAGGTAGTGAGATGGCTTGATAAGGAACTAATTCGGTTTGCATCAAAGTTTGGTGACTACATTCCAGAAGACCCGTCATCTTTTCGTCTTTCGTCAAATTTCTCTTTGTACCCGCAGTTCATGTATCATTTAAGAAGGTCTCAGTTTATTGATGTATTCAACAGCAGTCCTGATGAAACCGCATTTTTCCAGGTGATGTTGAACCGTGAAGGAGTCGTGGGTTCGTTGGTAATGATACAACCGACTCTTTTTCAGTATTCATTCGACGGGCCTCCAGTTCCTGTTCTTTTAGACGTTTGCTCGTTGTCCCCGGATGTGATCCTGCTATTTGATTCTTACTTTTATGTTGTCGTTCACTATGGGTCGAAGATAGCTCAATGGAAGAAGCTGGGGTACGACCGTGACCCTAACCATGAAAGTTTTAGAAAACTGTTGGAAGCAGCGGAGGTTGAGGCAGAGCAGGTTGTGAGTCAACGCATCCCGGTTCCAAAGCTTGTGAGATGTGATCAACATAGTAGCCAGGCTAGGTTTCTTTTAGCCAAGTTGAACCCTTCTGCTACTCATAAATCTAGTTTCGTAGATGGGTCGGAGGTTATAATGACGGACGATGTGAGCTTGCAAGTGTTTATCGAGCATTTGCAGGAATTGGCGGTTCAAGGATGATTCGTTGAACGTTGGTTGTTGTTGTATAGATGTATGTTTCTCGTTTAGATCGTATTATTGTTTACCACATCTACGTTCGAGAAAAATGTTTGTGCCGTTCTGAATGATCAAATCGTGGCACGTCATGCGAACTGGTAGGCGGTGTTACGTTTAGTGCTTTAGCTTATCGGTTACCGTCGGATCGATACTGTAGTTTTGTAGTCTTAGATTGTTATGGATTATGTTTTGATTATCAATGGTTGGATTGTTTCAGTTATTATAGATGATCAATATGAGTAACGAGATGTTTGTTTACCTATGAATGGAACGAAACATAATCTTTTAACGATTCGGCATTTGTCAAACAACCCTTAATCGTAACTTAACAAAATGTTATACAAATATGTTAGGTATCTGCTTTTGAAACATAACCAAAGTCCGGGATTTAAAAAAAGGTTATAAAATATAATTTTTGAAATTTTTTTAAATTACTAGTATTTTAAACGCTGGTGAAGTGGTTAGGGGTAGTTTATTATTATTTACAATCTTTTTACCATTTTAAAAGTTATCTCCATACCTAATAATTTGTCTTACTACTTGGAAATATTGATTCCTTTTATGTCATACATGAAATTGACTTGTTGACTAAACATGAAAAAAGAAATTAATAACTTGTAATATGTAAGTTATATATTACTTTTTAAGTTATTGTTTTGTTCATTTTGTATTTTATTTTTATTTTAAAAGTAAACTGTGTTGTTTTTCATATTTAAAACTTTTAAATCCTTGTTAACACTATCGAAAAGGCCTCACCACGTCATAACACAACCATCATAGTTGTCTCACCACCACCTAGGGTCTATGGTTATTAAGTAATTTTTTTTATGTTATAATTTAACTCACTCACATAGACAAAATTATATATGACAACATCACATTCATTTAAAACTTAATAGACACGTGGATTCATCAATCAAATCAAACCCACCCCGCACCCACCCACACACCCTTATTTTTACATAATTTCTACATACCTTCAATCCCCAAATACCCTTATATGTATATCATGTTGACACGCAATTTTTTTTTTATTCTGTTACATTTGTTTCATAGTTATTTTTTCATATTTCTTTTAATTAGTCTATTATAAGACCATAGTATGATCATCATTTTTTATACATAGTGTATGTGTTTCTCAACGTGTGTATTGCTAATCTAGCTAGTAAATAATATTATCTGAAACATTATATTTTAACATCAGATGTACATGACACCATATACGTTTTAGGTTATATAATTAAAATATTCTCTCACACGATGAGTGATATGTGGAAAGAAGAAAAATATTCACAACGTCCTTAGGAGCAACCACATAATATGTTTCCAAAAGATAAACTCTAAAAACTTTTTAAAAATTATTAGCTTAGTCTTGCATAAATTTCTGTTACTTTGTTTTAAATAACGAGTTATACACTCATGGCTGATGGCTCGAGTTAGTTTGCACCCATGACCCGTCTACTACTTCTAAACTATACCAAAAAACAACACATAGGTAATCTATAATAAACTATGAAGATATATGGATTTCTATAAATTATTATTATTATTATGTATTAAAAGTTATAAAAAGAACATCAACTTTAAAACATAAAAGAAAAGAAACAAAAAGGTAAAAAAGTAGATCGATCACTTGCGTATACTTTAGTGAGGCACATCACAAGCAAATTTATTCTTCACGTCTCTCATCTTCTTCAACAATCATCCTCTAACCGTCACACTCACAAAAAAAAACAATAAAAATAAAAAACCAACTCACAAAATTTATCATATATGTTGTATCTAATAACTTTATTTTCCCCTCTCTGAAATATATATGCTAGATCATTAAAGATATTAAGATTAAAATAATGAGTTGCTCCTCGTCTGTCATTTCTTCCATGAGGTTGAGAAATGAGAGCTTTGAGACTTATGGTGAATAATTTTTTAATTAGATTTAGAAGTAACAATAGTTTAATGCTCGCGTTATGCTTGGGATTAACATACATGTTGTTATTTTAAGGATATTTATGGTAAAAAGAATTAAATGTTTGATTTTATGGTTTAGTTTTTATTTTAAATAATGACGTATAAAAAAGTTAGGTATGTTTAGGAAATACTGAGTTATTTAACTTTAGGTTATTATCAGCTATATCTCTATTGTTCATTTTTATACCCTAATAAATGTAAACCGACTCGTACAAACCTATAGTAGAAGACAGTTAAAAGTGTTAATACTCTTAAATTTTTAAATATACCCCTAAATATTAGAGAACTAAAATATAATAAGTGTTATTATAATATAATGTTATAGATATATATATATTTTAAATAAATATATTAAAACTTATTTAAAAATATGAGTTTTTAATTATTGTAAAAAAAACTCTCAAATAATGTCACGCAAACAAAATAGCTTTTAAATCATGTAAGATAGCAAAATCAATTTCACTTTACAATATTAAGTGTGTAGTTATTGGTTTTTTTAAATCCATTAACTAATTGTTATTTATTATCTTTTATATATTCACTAACTAAACAACTAGATTTAAGACCGGGTCGTACGTTGCAGCGGTCAGGTCACGCAGTCGGGTCTTGCGTATGTAACTTCGTCACATGCGTTGATAAAAAAAGTCTTATGTCCTGTACGTCACGGCACAAAACTGTAACGTGTCACGTATTAAAAAGCGATGAAATATAAAAAGCTAGAGGTTAAAACGATAACAATATTGAAGTTGTACTATATTTCAAAGTAGAATAAGAGATCAAAGTCGAAAACTCATCCGTGGCTAAAATGACAATTAGTAAAATTCAGGGATTAAAACCGTAAATAAGTCAAAAGTCGGGAATTAAAACCGTAAATATGTCAAAGTACAAAGTACAAAAAAAGTTGAAACTTGACAAGGCCGGTGCAAAGCGCCCCCGAAGAAATATCAAAAGTTAGAGGTCAAAACGATAACGATATTGAAGTCGTACTATATTTCAGAGTATAATAAGATATCAAATTCGAAAATTCATCAGTGGCTAAAATGACAATTAGTAAGAGTCAGAGATTAAAACCGTAAATATGTAAAAGTAAAAAAAAATCGTTGCGTCACGTGCCAAGGCCTGTGTTTTTGCACCAACCTTGTCAAATAGTAAGTATATAAAAATAAATATTTAGATATCTGACCTATAAAAAAAGTATGAAATGAATAGTAACTTTTTTATACATCTATCGCAAAACTTTTATATTTTAAATTTTAGTAACATATATTTTTTCTCAAGTTTATTTAAATTTCATTTAACCACTCACGCTTAATTTATGTTCATTATTTTTCCTGACGTAAAACGCGTGTTTACGTTCACTAGCTAACTTATTATACGTGAAGTTAAATAATGTAGTTCAGAATATAAGACAATTTTCGTTATAAAATATTAATTTGATGAATTATTGACGGTATGACAATGCAAAGCCATGTGATGAAGATGTTATATTCTTTTGTTCTTTTAATATACTCTATTTTTCTAATGTGTTATGGTACAGCTGGGTATGACTTTGAATAAGGAGTTTATTAGTTTAACATACTTAATCAAATTTATATTTTTAACCCTCTTAACTTAACTTTAATATATTTAATTATATATATCTTAATCTTTTTTGGATTTTAAACATATTTATGACTTTGACTCACTATTCTATTTATATATATTTATTGATTATTGGCTTTGAATTATTCATTATTTTTATTTAGCTTTAACATATTTACAAATTGAGTAAATTTCGGTTTTCGTCCCTGTGGTTTGGGCTTTGTAACAGTTTTCATCCAAAACTTAAAAAATGCTCAATATAACCATTGTGGTTCCAGATTTGTCTCAATTAGATCCAAACCTCTAACACCGTCAAGTTTAACCGTTAGTCAGCCCTCACTTGCCCCTCACGTGAGGGGCATTTTTGTCACTTAACCCCACTATTTGTTAGGTTTCTTGGTTGATATATGCAAATGGTGGAGTTAAATGACAAAAATGCCCCTCACGTGAGATGCAAGTGAGGGCTGAGTAACGGTTAAACTTGACGGTGTTAGAGGTTTGGATCTAATTGGGACAAATCTGAAACCACAGTGGTTATATTGAGCATTTTTTAAGTTTTGGATGAAAACCGTTACAAAGCCCAAACCACAAGGATGAAAACCGTAATTTACTCTTACAAATTTGAAACTCTTATTATACTTGACATAATTTACTACTTTGGCTCTCCGACGTTGACATTTAAGTTTAGATGTATCACGTCTTTTATATGTGACGCATTAGAACTTTACATCGATGTGACAAACGTGAGACCTGACCATCATAACGCGCGACCCGACACTTAAACCTAGTTTTGTATGTAATTGCAAACTTATCTTGGCTTAAAATATCATTTTATAATTACTAAATCTTTATCGTTAACTATTTATAACTTTTGGCATTTAAAAAAACTTTGATTATCTAATATGACAATACCAACTTAATATTAATTATTAATTAATATAAACTAAAACTCAGTTATATTTGGTTAATAAGATAAAATAAAATTAACTCTTTAATATGTCGTTATCATCCGCACAATCCTTATCTTCTATATAATATAGGAAAATAAATTTTGCTTATGTGTCAACCATTTAAGGTTGATTTGCTTACTTGGCATTATTTGAGAATTTATCTCATAATAATAGTTTTATAATTAAAATATGTATATATAATCTATAATAATATATTATAATAAAACGAATTACATTTTGAATTCCTAATATTTAGGAGATCCTATAAAAACTTAAGAATAGTTACATTTTCAACCTTTTTTACTAGGGTGTGCATGGTTCGATTTATATTTAAGGTATATTGGTTTTCACTGGTCCCAACTATCACATTTTGTCTTCTACCGGTCCCAACTATTAAATTGGCTGCCAACGGTCCCAACTTTTATCACTTTGGTAACCACTGGTCCCGTCGTTAAATTTTTTTAACGCCGTTAAGTTTTTTCCAAATTCAATACCGATGTTATAAGCCTTTTGATCGGAACGATAATATAAGTCGATTTATGAAAAAGTTACCTCAAAACGGCGCTCCGAACAACGAAATAGTGCTTCAATCGGATGTTTAAACCTAACGGTGTTTCAATCGGATGTAAAAATTTTATCTTTCAGAGAGCCTTTTCGAGAAAACTTTAACATCAATCGACACGTATTATCCTTCCGAACAAAAGGTCTAAAACATCGGTCTTGAATTTGGAAAAAACTTAACGACGTTAAAAAAATTTAACGACGGGACCAGTGGTTACCAAAGTGATAAAAGTTGGGACTGTTAACAACCAATTTAATAGTTGGGACCAGTAGAAGACAAAAGGTAATAGTTGGGACCAGTGAAAACCAATATACCTATATTTAATAAGGTATATACATGAAACTTAAGAATAAATTAGTAATATGTTATAAATAAATACCTTAATATATTTTAACCATCCATAAATTTTTATACGATATTATTCTTTTTAAAAAATTTACACCATAAAACCGAGCATTTAATTCTCTTTGATTTGATTATAATATTGCTATATTAAAAAAAAGTTTTTAAATAATTCTTATGTTCCGGTTTTATAACGGTTTTGTCTAAAAATTGATTGGAACCTTCCATGCCCCATGAATATCATTAAAATTAATCATCTGGATATTAGGTTCCCGAGCATAGCGCGGGTAATAAAACTAATTACATTTTTGGTCTCCTAATATTTTGGAGAATTCTGAAAAATTTAAGAGTATTTATATTTTTAACCCTCTACTACAATGGGTGGACATGAGTCGGTTTATATTTGATATGGTTTAAAAATAAAACTTATGGATAAAGTTAATTATAACATACAATTAAAGACCTCAGTGTTTTATAAATATACATAACATTTTATACGATTTTTTTTTATAAATAAACTACATAAATCTAAGTATAATATTGTTATACTAAAAGTCTAATTTTTAAAAGTATATCCTGTGTTCCGGTTTACCACGGTTTTGTCTCAAAACTGATTGTAACATTCATGAATATCATTAAAAACATCGCTTGAATTTTGTGTTCCCGAGCGTAGCGCGGGCACTAAACTAGTATAATATACAAAAACATAAAAAACTTACGTGACATCTTTTTAAAGATTTTGGCTTATGTGGCATTATTTGAGAGTTATCTCACATTAATGATTTTTTATTAAAATATGTATATAAAATATATTATAATAAAACTAATTACATTTTTGGTCCCCTAATATTTTGAAGAATTATGAAAAATTTAAGAGTATTTATATGTTTAACCCTCTACTACAAGGGTTGTACACGAGTCGGTTTATATTTGATAGAGTTTAAAAATGAAATTTATGGGTAAAGTTATTAATAACATACAATTAAAAACCTCGATGTTTTATAAATAAACATAACATTTTTATATGATTTAAAAAAAAAATAAAATTACACCATAAAGCTGAGTATTTTATTCTCTTTAATTTGAGTATAATATTGATATACTAAAAATCTAATTTTTTAAATATATCATGTGTTTCGGTTTATCACGGTTTTGTCTCAAAACTGATTGGAAAATTCATGAATATCCTTAAAACCATCACTTAAATGTTTTGTTCCCGAACGTAGCGCGGGGCAAACATAAAAAGCTTATGTGACATATTTTTAAAGCTTTTACCTTATCTGGCATTATTTAAGAGTTTATCTCACAATAATGTTCTTTTTATTTAAAAAATGTATATAAAATATATTATAATAAAACTAATTACATTTTTGGTCCCTTAATATTTTGGATAATTCTGAAACATTTAATAGTATTTATATTTTTAACCCTTTACTACAAGGGGTGTACATGATTCGGTTTATATTTGATAGGGTTTAAAAATGAAACTTATGGATAAAGTTAATATAACATACAATTAAACACGTCGGTGTTTTATAAATATACATAACATTTATATATGATTTAAAAAAAATAAACTACACCATAAAACTGAGCACTTTATTCTCTTTAATCTGAATATAATATTGCTATACTAAAAATCTAATTTTTAAAAATATATCATGTGTTCCGTTTACCACGGTTTTGTCTCAAAACTGAATGAAACATTCATGAACATCCTTAAAAGCATCACTTGAATGTTGTGTTCCCGAGCTTAGCGCAGACACTAAACTAGTACATAAGGTATTAGCTAGTACACGTGATAAAATAAACGTATGAGCTAGGGTCATAATGCTTTATTCCCTTTTTTGAACGGCGACTTTCATGAATTTTGACAGACACAACCCCTCGTGATGTTTTATTACCTAAGATATGTTTATTTCTAAAGACGGTCATTGATTCGAGCTAATGTAAACATACCAAGATAATATACAAAGCCCAAGAATTGTATACTCGGGGAAGTAACTATGCATCTAATTCAAAATTGTAATATATAATATGACTAGTTTAGTGCCCGCGTTACGTTCGGGAACACAATTCAAGTGATGCTTTTAAGGATGTTCATGAATATTCCATTCAGTTTTGAGACAAAACCTTGGTAAAGCGGAACACATGATATATTTTTAAAAATTAGCCGCGCTACGCTCGGGAACACAATTCAAGTGATGCTTTTAAGGATGTTCATGAATGTTCCATTCAGTTTTGAAACAAAACCGTGGTAAAGCGGAACACATGATATATTTTTAAAAATTAGATTTTTAGCATATCAATATTATACTCAAATTAAAGAGAATAAAGTGCTTAGTTTTATGATGTAGTTTATTTTTTTTTAATCATATAAAAATGATGTATATTTATAAAACACTAAGGTCTTTAATTGTATGTTATTATTAACTTTATCCACAAGTTTCATTTTAAACCCTATCAAATATAAACCAACTCACGTACACCCCTTGTAGTAAAGGTTAAAAATAAAAATATGCTTAAATTTTTCAGAATTCTCCAAAATATTAGGGGACCATAAATGTAATTAGTTTTATTATAATAAATTTTATATACATATTTTAAATAAAAAAATCATTATTGTGATATAATCTCTCAAATAATGCCACATAAACTAAGAATTAGGTTCAACTAGAAAGTCTAAATTTCCTAGAAAATCTAAGAAGGAATTTGGACCATTAAATCTAATATTAAATGAAGATCAATGACTCATAAACACAAGGTGGCATAATGGTAAATAGTTAAAACTTTAAATGGTAGGCCAAGGGTATATTAGTCTTGTCTCATTTTCAAATTCAACCCTCTTTTTTAAATGTCCATAACTTTTACATACGACAATATTTTTTAATAAAAATTACACCAAAAAAACGAGCGTTTTTTATCTTCAAAACGCATATAATATTGATATATATAAAATGAAATTTTTTTTTTGAAGTTTCAGCTCATTGTGTTATATTCGTTAGGTCATTGTGTTATATTTTTTTAGCTTATTGTGTTATATTAGTCAAAACATTGTGTTATATTTTTCAGATTGTGTTATATTTGTCAGGTCATTGTGTTATATTCCTCAGGTCATTGTGTTATATTTGTCAGGTCATTGTGTTATATTCGTCAGGTCGTTGTGTTATATTTTCATCAGGTCGTTGTGTTATATTTTCATCAGGTCGTTGTGTTATATTTTCATCAGGTCGTTGTGTTATATATTCATCAGGTCGTTGTGTTATATCTTCATCAGGTCGTTGTGTTATATCTTCATCAGGTCGTTGTGTTATATCTTCATCAGGTCGTTGTGTTATATCTTCATCAGGTCGTTGTGTTATATCTTCATCAGGTCGTTGTGTTATATCTTCATCAGGTCGTTGTGTTATATCTTCATCAGGTCGTTGTGTTATATCTTCATCAGGTCGTTGTGTTATATCTTCATCAGGTCGTTGTGTTATATGTTCATCAGGTCGTTGTGTTATATCTTCATCAGGTCGTTGTGTTATATCTTCATCAGGTCGTTATGTTATATCTTCATCAGGTCGTTGTGTTATATTTTCATCAGGTCATTGTGTTATATTTTCATCATGTCATTGTGTTATTTCAGATCATTGTGTTATTTCATTAGGTTATTGTGTTATAACACAATGACATGAATAAATAACATAATGACTTGACAAATAACACAATGAGCTAAAAAACGTGATTTTTTTTTTGTTTTTTATATATGAATATTAAACGCGTTTTAAAGATAAGAAAATGCTCGTTTTTATGGTGCAATTTTTTTAAAAAAATAATATCGTATGTAAAAGTTATGAACATTTAAAAAAATGGGGTGAAACTTAAAATATAGAGACATTACCATCTTTACCCTTCCTTCTAATTTTAAGGAAGTGGCACATGTCATCATCTCATGGCTTCTTAGACTATCTAGGAAAATTGAACTTTGTAGTATAACTCCACTCCATAAACTAAAAGATATGAGAAGATGACACATAAGATTTTTTTGTTTTGCTATATTATATAAAGATTATTTAATTTTGAAATAAGGAAGTTTATTGATCAATCTTTTTTTTTTTTTTTTTTTTTTTTTTGGACAGCGAAACGAATAAAGCCCGGCTACCCGGGGTAACCCAATGGCGAAAGGCAACCCCAAACGCTCTGCGAACACAGACAGCGTTGGGTAGCCGAAGCCCACCTATTAAACCAACTCCAATTCGGGGGAAACCCACTAGCCCGTTCGCCTGTAGGCACGACAACAAGCTAGCGGTAAAACCCGTTTGGCTCAGAGATCGAACTTGTGTTGGCCACAAGTCTCCCTTCATTGCCCCAATAAGTGATTATTTAATGCAGAAAAAAGTCAAACTCAATGAAATTAATTAATAATAAAAAGCACACAAGAAAGAAGAAAAAGGATCAATCTAGTCTAGTCATAAAAAGCATGGCAACATAATAGCAAGCATATTTAGGGCCAAATATGAAATCTAAATCATCCTATTGTTTCGATAAAATGTGATTTATATTATTCTTCTTCTTCTTCAATCCTCTTTCATCACAAACCCTAATCCTTCCTTCACACTAAATCAATCAATTAGGGTTTTGTTTATTCGCACATCGCTTCATGCAATTCAATCCAATCCAATCCATCCATATATACTGTGTTGTTTGTTTCCAATTCCAATTCCTCATTACAACACTAGTTTTTGATTTATGGGATGATTGTTAGACATGGTTCGAGACGTATTAGCGGAGATGGAAACGACTTCGGTGGACGCTGCTGGCGTTGGGATGCTGGTGAAGAAGAAAGGAACGGCCAGTGCTAGGAGTTGGATTTTGATCGATACAAACGTCAACGAAACGATTATGGATATTGATAAGTATGCAATCATGCATCGTGTTCAGATTCATGCTCGTGATCTTCGAATTTTAGATCCTCTTTTGAGTTATCCTTCTACGATTTTAGGCCGTGAACGGGCGATTGTTCTTAACTTGGAAGTAAGTGACTTCATCTTTTATATTTTTTTCTTGTTTTGTTAGCTGCTTACTGAATGTGTGAATTGATAGTTACAGTTATTGTTTGGCCAAAAGCTGCTTAATATAATAATAGTAAGTTTGTTTACAACAAGTGCAAAAGTTAAATGACAGGCTGGTTTTGTTTGTTTTTTTTACTTTCAATTTGTACGTATGGTGATGAATATCTTATGAAAGTAGTTTCTAAACACCAAATTGTCCCAAAATTCATGAAATTGAGTGTTTTAGTTGAGAAATTTGTTGTTACACACACGCATACACATGTTTTGTAATAAAAAAGATGTCTTGAAAAGTTTGTTTAGAATTATTACCTTTGTTTGTCTTAGTGCATGGCGTTCTAGATAGTATTTGGACACTTCTAGCAAGAATTTTTCAATAGATGCCAAAGCTTATTATGCTTGATTCAAAAAGTTTGTGTATTTTTTTCTTTGTTTGTTACTTCTAGTTACTCTTCACCCCCCTACAAAAATAGATGCATCCTGATTTTCAGCTAATAGTTTAAAGCCATGAGACTTTTCTAATTCAATGCATGTTGTCCTACAATAGAACTTGTTACTGGTAAACTCACACGACCCCATTAATACTTGGCTAATTAATGAGTTCAGGTAAAACACAACTTAGGCTTGCACTGGGCCCCCTTTAAGAGGGATAAAGACAAAAAATCAGTGGAATTTGGATTATATAGAACACATGTTTTTTTTGCATGTCTTGTTATATTGTTCAGTTTGTTATAGAAGTTTCATCAAACTTACACTGTTACACATACTAAATTTGGATTGTTGTTACAAGTTATGCTGGTTTGATTTGTTAACTAACTGTCGTTTCTGTTGATTTATCATTGTAATGCAGCATATCAAGGCTATTATCACTGCTGAAGAGGTTAGAATTTCTTTCTTTGTTTCCATCCATTTTCTCTGCAAAGTAGTTTAGCCACTTTTCTTGTTTTTAAATTGTCTGAGAGTTCATTTTCAGTATTAGACTGTAATATCTTGTGTGTGTTGGTGGTCCTATTTGATATACATAAGGGAATTTTGTTCTTTTTTTCCATCCATTTCAAACATGTGTTCTTTATAGCTGTTGATAATATGTTTATGTGGTATTGTATATAGCCTCAGATAATGGTATTGTATATAGGCCTGGCAAAACAGACCCGTGTATTAAGTTTTGGGTTATTTTGGGTAATTGTTATGCCACATCGGGTAACTTCGGGCTTTAGACAAACTCATCAGCGGGTAAAAATTTGACTGACTGACTGATCTGAAGGAAAACATGTATGGGTCAGGATAGGTTGAGTGAAATAACCTACGGGTCAGGATGAGCAATGTTTTCTTCCTCGTCAATTGACGGTTCCTTTCAACCTCTTTAATTACCTAGGTTTTCAATTTAGTCCAGTGGCTTCTGCAACCTCTGTCCGTTTTCTTTGACTCCAATCGACAGTCTTCAAGTTTCGTTTGTTCACTTCGACTATCCACCGATGACGACGACTAATCGCGATTCGCAAGGCACAATTGCCGAAGTAACGAACGAGATTTGGAGCTTGTTGCTGGCGTGCCGGCGGTGCCGCTAATCGCAAACCGCAACCACTGTTGAAAACCATCGATTTCATCGTGATTGTCCTCGGTTATACAGGTACCCACCGATTACACTTTCCCTCTACTGCTTACATTCTTCAATTTCAAGTAGATCTATGCAGTATGTTGGTATCGATTCCTCATATTGTTTGGATTTAGATTGTTCTTTGATTTTCGTATTGTTGCAGTTTGATTATTGCCCAAAAATATTCTTTTAAATGTGAATGTGGAATCTTTGAATACAGACTTGTAAATGAGCTATAATTGGTGAACAATAACTGTAGAAATCTGAAATATTGAATTGATTTTTCTTCAAAGAAACACAAAACAAAAGTGTTATATGGTCTAACATCCTCAAATTATCAAGTGATTTTTCTTCACAGAAACACAAAAACTAAAGATGTTAACTTTCTGGTCAATGTGTGAATGTTCTTAAATGATATGGATTTCCCTTTTCAAGGTTTAGTATAGTCAAACCTATTGCTTTCAAATGACTTATGATATTGATTTTGTGATAGATTTGACAATAATCTTTGCTATTAATCAGTATCTTTTATGAAATCAGCTTAGTGAATTCATATTAAACTATGCACTGAATTATGGTAAACTATGCAGTGAAAATAATCCATGTTTGAAACAACCTTTATTTGTAGCTCACAGCCTTACATATTTGTTGTGATTTTTGCTGGAAGAAAGAGAATTATGGTAGTTTTTTATTCGACTCGTTATGACCCAAACCCAGTCTGATCGTTGTTTACTCGAACCCATTCTGACTCGTTTTAAACCGACCCGTTCTGATGTGGCACCCGACCCGACGCAACTCGCCTGTTTTGCCATGTTTAATTGTTTACTATATAGATATTGTTTTGGATTCATCTGAAATTTATTATTGGTGTTATACTATTCTTATTGAGTTATGTTACTTTAGCTACATGTATCAGAGAGCACTGTTCCCTAAGATTTACATGAAAAACTGAGTTTTATGTTAATTCCTTGGCTGGTTCTATGGAAGACTGTCAATATAACAGAGGGAGGGACATTTTAAGCTGAATACGAGCTAGAACATGAAATTATGTTGATCACATCTGTCCTTTTGTTTTCATTTTCTTGGGTAGGTGTTGCTTCGAGATCCTTCAGATGATAATGTAATACCAGTGGTTGAGGAACTAAGGAGGAGATTGCCCGTTGTAAATGGCAATCACGCAGAACTTGGTGGCCAGCATGATGTTGAAACTGGTGAAGAAGATGGTATGTTTGTACAGCTTCCTCTATCTGTATTGATTTTTTTGTAGTTTCTTGGGTTTAAGCCTTAAGGAGAAATCAGCTTTTCAGTTTCTTTCTTGAATATTATTATACATGCAGAATCTCCGTTTGAATTTCGAGCCCTTGAGGTTTTCCTAGAGGCTATCTGCAGCTTTCATGCTGCCCGCACTACAGAACTAGAAACTGATGCTTACCCGGCCTTGGATGAGCTTACTTCTAAGGTATGTGCTTGTCTTAACATTTCATGATAAAATTGTTAGTTGTTATACCATAGCAGTTTTGATTGGCAGATTAGTAGCCGTAACTTGGATCGGGTTCGCAAACTGAAAAGTGCAATGACAAGATTGACTGCTCGTGTTCAAAAGGTACACATGATTGTTTGGTTCCCTATGTTCATTTGGGAGATCTAAATCATATCAAAGCAGCTTGCCTTGAAGTTTTAATAAATACATTAAGAGTGTTGTATAGAAGTGAATGTCGTTATGATTCTAAGTCATTGGGTTTCAGGTCAGGGATGAACTTGAACGACTTTTGGATGACGATGATGACATGGCAGATCTTTACTTATCAAGGAAGCTATCATCAGGCTCACCAGTAAGTGGGTCAGGTGCAGCTAGTTGGTTTCTTGGGTCACCCACTATCGGCTCAAAGATATCTAGAGCTAGCAGGGCCAGTGTAATGACAGTTCATGGAGATGAGAATGATGTTGAGGAGCTTGAAATGCTTCTAGAGGTTACAGCTTACGACTTTAACTTTTCCTACCATCCTTCATTTGTTTTATATTTTTTTTACTCAACGGAACAAACTTGAGAGTTGCTTTTTGGATGTGTTTCAGGCCTACTTCATGCAAATTGATGGAACCTTAAACAAGCTAACGAGTGTAAGTGATTTAGTTCCATAAAGTTCTATATCTGTTTGCATTTGGTCTGCTAGGGAGTTGGATCTTTTAATTGAACTTGTGATAATAAAATTCTGCAGCTGCGGGAATATATTGATGATACCGAAGATTACATTAACATTCAGGTATGCGGAAGCTTTCATTGAGTTCATTTTTGGTTAAAATTTATCCGGCTATGTACTAATTTTGATTCTAAAATTCTGATCATTGTTTTACTACAGCTTGACAATCATAGAAATCAGCTAATTCAGGTTTGCAATGCCCTATCTTTTCCTGTTCATCAGCAGTTTTCTTGTATTTGAGGATAATCTCATTTCCATTTATATTCATGATGGCAGCTGGAGCTCTTTTTAAGTTCAGGAACCGTATGCATGTCGATCTACGCATTAGTGACTGGGATATTTGGCATGAATATACCTTACACTTGGAATGATGATCACGGCTACATGTTCAAATGGGTCAGTGTAGAAAAATTAAATGGTTTAAGATGGCAAAAGGGCTTGTAATGGGGTTGGCTAACATGTCAAAACAGGTGAATATGGGCGCTGAACTGATTCTTTTTGTTTGAAATTCATTATCCAATATAATAATAATGAATAGCTGGTGTGTTAAATGCACCATTCCATGTTAATTAAGTATATAGATTTTACCCATTTCACCTGTTGATATGCTTCTCATTAATGGATTGACCTTAACATCTAATACCCTTGTTCTGAGTGTAGTAAGTTGTGCAGAACATTGACTTGTTGCTTGTTTTGTGAAACTTGACAGGTGGTGATATTATCGGGTGCATTTTCTGCCGTCCTTTTTCTTCTGATTGTTTTCTATGCTCGTTTTAAAGGGCTCGTTGGATCTTAAAGCTGATTGAATAAGTGGATGATCTCTAACCCTTGCACATGATTTTTAAGGTATGAAAGTACTAATACTGACTATAGTTTCTTGGTTTTCATTTTCGTTCTTTTGTTTCAAGACAAATAAAGAGAAGCAATGAAAAACTTGAGGTTGCATATTTAAGACCGTTGTCTTGTGTTTACATTCTGATATGGAAAATTGAAATCATGGGTTCACCATAGTTGTCTATGAGGAAAATCTCTTTTCAAGCCTGTAGTGTGTTTTACATTTTTTTTACTTCCAGATTTGCTTGTAGATCTTTGTGTGTGTTTTGAAGAGAATTTGTATGCTAAACCGACAGGGGTTTGTATTTTCAAGCCATACAACTGAAAGTCACAGGATGTTATTATTCTAACAAAAAAAGTATGTTTGTATACTATTTGTTTAATTTACTATACTATTTGTTTAATTTACTATACTATTTGTTTAATTTACTATACTATACTATTTGTTTAATTTAACAGGATGTGAAATTCCACTATCTTAGTTTAATTTACTATACTATTTGTTTAGATGAATTAGAAGTAAGTTACTTAGTGTATTACTGTAGACTTCATTTCAAATTAAAGAACAATACAATATCCAACTGGTGTTTAACGATAAATATTTATTTCAATGTAAAGTAATTAGTAAACATGTTTATTATTTTCATATAGACATTAAAAATATATTATTAAAAAGGTATATTGGTTTTCACTGGTTCCAACTATCACCTTTTGTCTTCTATCGGTCCCAACTATTGAATTGTCTGTTAACGGTTTTAACTTTTATCACTTTGGCAACCAGTGGTCCGTTATTAATTTTTTTTTAACGCCGTTAAGTTTTTTTCAAATTCAAGACCGATGTTTTAGCCCTTTTGATCGGAAGGATAATACGAGTCGATTGATGTAAAAGTTTTCTCGAAAAGACTCTATGAACGATAAAACTTTTACATCCGATTGAAGCACCGTTAGGTTTAAACATCTGATTGAAGCATTATTTTGTTGTTCGGAGCGTCGTTTCGAAGTAAATTTTTCATCAATTGACTTGTATTATTATTCCGATCAAAAGGCTTAAAACATCGGTATTGAATTTGGAAAAAACTTAACGATGTTAAAAAAAATTTAACGATAGACCAGTGGTTATCAAAGTGCTAAAAGTTGGGACCGTTGACAACCAACTCAATAGTTGGGACCGTAGAAGACAAAATGTGATAGTTGGGAGCAGTAAAAATCAATATACCTATTAAAAAAGGGAAGTATATAGTATATTTTTTTTAAACAATGACTTTCATGAACAAAGATGTTTATGTTTTCTCCTCCTTGGTTAGTTGTGATACAACCTTCATTGGGTTGTTAATAACAACTACTGATAAGATATACGGTATTGTCTTTTGGAGCACTATTTAAGGATATATCAGGTTTAAATTTAAACAGTTATATGAGGTGTAGCTTAGAAAGTTATAATGATATACAATTGTCGTTAAAAAAGTGGTTATATTTAAAAAAAAATGTTTGGATACAAACACCTAACACTAAATAAATGGATATTAACATGTATACAAAAGTACATGTTTACTTTTGGATCTAGATTAGCCGTAGCTTCCTAAGATGACGTTCAACTTGTAGATGTCGTAGATGATCTTCAATTCCTTTTCGTTCCGGTAACTTCCATTCTCCTTTTGAGTTTTTTCGAAGCCCTTTGTTCTCTACTTGTGACCAGTGTGGTGGTATCAAATATTCATGCTTCAAGATGTCACCATCCTTGTTCACCAATGCTATGTCCCTTCCCCTTGCTACCCTAAATTCGCTATCTTTACCGTCATACCTATACTTAATCCGTTACCGTTAATCAAACACCGTCTACATATAATAGGTAAGAAAATGAGGTCACACTTGTCATATATATATATTTTTTTTATATTTCTCGTTTTTCTTTCTTCACCTACTAAAATAAGTTTGTTATGTTCATTAATACCTAATCTTTGTTGGTATCGTTTATATTTTTCACTTCTATTTATTTATTCAGTTAATAAATAAGTTTGTTTTCCCGCCGGCCTCCTTTTCTTACTTCCTAAATCTTTATTCTAATTTTGGCTGGTCAAAAAAAAAATTATTTAATATTTTATTAAGAATTTTGTTAAAACATAACCAAGTTTCAATTTTATTCTAATTAAGGCACTCAAGTTCAAAAATTATTCCAATTAAATCACCCATCTTCATATTTTAATCAAATTATAGTATTAACATATTTTCGCATGTTTTTTTTACGCTTCAGTTATGAGTTATTCTTTTAATATAACTACATATATTAATATTACGACCCACATCCTCTCCTCAATTTATTATTGACACAAATAAAATCCAACAATTGCTCGATTTGAAGGTTTAGTCACCCACCTCAAGCAAAATATGCTTGAGTGACTTAACTAAAACAAAATCGAAACTTTGTTATGTTTCTATGACATTTCACCTATTTTATTTATTTAACTTTTGTAATACACGAGTTTTTAAACCTAGTATGATGTATATAAAAGAGTAAAATATGGTTGTAACATGTGCATACCCGTCTAGTAGATGCAAGAGAAGTTCCATGTTATGCATAGACACCATGTCTAATCTCTCTTTCACAAAGGAAGACTTGGTGTGATCCAAACCGAGTTCCTCCCCGACGTGCGAGTAGAAAAATGACGTCCAATCGGCTACCCACGGAACCAAAGCTGACGTGCATTCGTTAAAAAGAACTCCCGGTACGTTAGGAACCCTGTCGTGGATGTTAAAGACTCTCAACACCTTTATTCCAAGCTCTTGGACTCTCTTTTTAAACTTTGTGTTCCCAACCCTTGGTCCCGAAAATGACATCACTGATATCGGAATCCTTTCCGTCTTCTCGGGTTTATCCAAACCGGATTCCGCTATGTCATAGGCACTTAAAATCGCCAAAGCGCTTCCCAAACTATGCCCGGTTATCGTGATGCTCATTTTTTCGCCTCTTTCTCCGTATATCTTTGTTACTCTCCTTACTTCGGCCAAAATCTACATATTAGATACAATGTAGTGTTTTATTATATCTGGAGTAAACTGTAATTTTTGTCCGTGTGTTTTGATATCATTAACAGTTTCAGTACAGTAACTATTTTGGTCCTTGTGTTTTCATTTTCTAACCAAAAAAGTCCCGAACACTAACTCAATCCAATTTTCCGTTAAGTCTCTTTCACATGCAGAGTAAAAAATGTCATTTCTCCCTCTTTTTTTGACATGCGACTGAATAAAAATGTTAACTTACATGATGACCTAGATAAAAGAGGGAGAGAAATGACATTTTTACCCCTCAGATGTGGGGCGCGTGTGAAAAACTTAACGGAAAATTAAATGAAGTTACTGTTTGGGACCATTTCTGTTAAAAAATAAAAACACATAGGCCAAAATTGTTAAGATAAGACTAAAACTGTTAATAATATCAAAACATAGGAACTAAAACTACAGTTTACTCTTATATCTGTCTATAATAACAACAGTAGTAACAGTAATAATAATAGTCATAATATTGTAATTTTGAAATATGAAAGTTGAAAGTAACCTGTTCACGTGCTGAAAATTTTGAATACATGCAACTTTGATCTTTGTCCGTGTAAATATGCAAAAAGCCAGCCATGACTTTGATGTTGGGGTCTCTACTTGCCAAGTTTTGAGCCGAAACCGGTTTTAGGAAGTTCATTAAGTCCTCCATCCATTCGAGTTTCGTGACCGTCCCACGCCATACTATGGCAATATCTCGCCTCCCCAGCCTAGTAGCGGTCTCATCATTTGAGACCGCTACATAACCCATCCAATTCACCCTAGAGTTCCATGGTCCATCCGACTTAAGCGACTTTATAAAAAACTTGGGAATGAGATTACTCGTGTTGCTCGAGTAAATATAGCTCGTGATCTCGTACCCCGAGCTATCCATCCCCAGGTCTTGAAAAAATGATTTCGGTGGAACTTTACAACTTCCACAATACTTTGAATACGGGTCCTTGTCGAACGCCTCGTAACAGGCTTGCGCCATTTCACCATAACGAATGAGGTCATTTCGTAAGACCGGATCCATCGGATCAAGCATACCGGACCAATTGTCCGGGCCTTGTATCTCGCGTAATGAAACCATCTTTTCCATATGTTTACTTGTGCATGTTATTGTAAATGGTTGATTAATAAGTGTTTTGTTAAATTGCCAACTAAAATCAATTTTGGTTTTAGTGTTGATGAAGGGATGGTTTTGGAGATGATGATTGAGAGATAGATTGAGCTTGAATGCAGCCATTAAAAATGATCGAGTTGTAGTTTTGGAGATGCATGTGTTGAATATAGTTATAAGGAACGTACATTTGCAAGTCAAAGTCTTTCTCTATTAAACTTTAATTATTAATTTACTATATATATTTACTACTACTAGTGGCTAACGTCAAGATATTATTATAATGGGATGCATATTGTCATATCTAAGTTGCATTTTTTTAAATACACGTTAATATTTTAGAAAATGTCATATTCTCTCTTGTTGATCTTTTCAATTCAATACGTGGATTTAATCCACTTTTATGGATATGACTATGAAAGTATGTGTTTTGTACGATACTAAGATAAAACAAATGATAAAATGTATGGAAAATAGCTAATATGCTACGTTATCTGGTCTTAATCTGAAGTTTTTTTAAATGAGTTTTTAGGCTTGAACTCATTTAAGTTGATCACTTTGAATATAACTTTGACAAGATGATCTTGAGTGGCGGTTTGCATTCTAATAAATTTAGTGAAAATTAATGTTGAGTTTAAGTTGTAATATGATTGAAAGGTAGATCGAAATTGAAGGCGGCCGTTGAAGGGTTGGAGATTGAATATATTGACTTGACTGAATTAAGATGATGTTACAAGGAACAATCAATCCCTTTAATTTTATAATGTTGTTTACCTTTTTAGTGGCGTACGTAAACATAATAATATACTAATTGCATTCACATATTGTCATTTGTCACTTCAACTTTTTTAATGTGCATTGGGGACTAATATTTTATGATCGAAGAGTAAATATTATTTTGATTAAACGTATTTGGTATTTGTGAAGGGGATTTTTTTTTTACTATTTTAGTTCACGAGGTTTGTATTTTATAACAGTTTTGGTCTAGAGTAAACTGCAGTTTTGGTCCATGTGTTTTGATATTATTAACAGTCTCAGTCTCATTTTAATACTTTTGGTCTCTGTGTTTTTATTTTATAACAGAAATGGTCCTAAACACTAACTCCATCCAATTTTCCGTTAACTCTTTCACACACGCCCCGCAAAAAATGTCATATCTCCCCATTTTTTATATAGGTCATCATGTAGGTTAACATTTTTATTCAGTCGCATGTCAAAAAGAGTGAGAGAAACGACATTTTTACTCCGTATGTGATGGAGACTTAACGAAAAATTGGATGAAGTTAGTGTTCGGGATCATTTCAGTTAGAAAATAAAAACACAGAGACCAAAATCGTTAAGGTGAGACTGAAACTGTTAATGGTATCAAAACACAGAGACCAGAACTGCAGAGAGTACTTTAGATTCCTAGTAAGTTCATACTAAATGGTTTATCTACATCTACATCTACATACTCTAATAATTGAGTAACTCTTCACATGTCAACAATTTAACTACTCCACATAGAAATTTGCTTAGGTGTCATGCTCTCGTTTAATTTGATGTAGGATTTGAAAGCGGGTCGTGGTATGCTCCATATTCGAAACAACCCGATATGTTCAAATAAAAAAGTACCAATTATCATGAATTATGTATTAACTCGATATGTTCAAATAAAAAATTTACCAGTTATCATGATTTATCCCTTAACCCGATATGTTCAAATAAAATATTTACCAAATATCATTAATTATCTAATAACCCAATATGCTCAAATAAACAGTTTACCAATTATCATAAATTATCTCCTAACATGATATATTCAAATAGAAAAATTATCAATTATTATAAATCATGTCATTTATTTTAGTATATGATTTTTTTAATAAAATATTTGTAAATATTCAAACCAATTTAATAAAGATATGTTATAAATAAATTTAATTAAACATATAAAATCAAAATCTCGTATAATACACAGATACTAGTATGCTAATATCTTGCTCTGTAAGTTTGTTCATTTGATATGTGTTTTTGCTAATGATTATTATACGGAATGATATATGTTCATCATAAATTAACCTATTTGACTATTTCGGACACGGTCTATTTCATGTCATCATGTGTGTGTTTATTTTTAAACATAACTAAACCACTTCACTTTTATATATAAAAAATAACTTTCGACCTAAAATTAATAAGGGGACAAAACGTATGCATTAAAAGGTGCCATCTTCTTTCTTGGAATTTAACCTTGTTGAAAAAATATTATTTATGGTTTCAGATTAAGCGATAAATGCTAGCGTACAACCGTTACCATTGAAAACAAGGTTATTGTCTTATTGATGGAATACGATACAAGATACATCCTCAATTGTGATGTAGTTTGTTATTGTATACTAATAATAAATTAACAAGCGTGTAAAAGAGTTATGAAAAACAAATACACAGTCGACTTATCAAGGTTCCATTGAGGTTGTGATCACTTTGTACAAACATCTCACTCTTCCAAGGTTCAATCCTCTAGTAGGTTTTCAAATGAGAATTTGCTACACTAACATCTATCACTAGTACACAAACGTCTCACTAAATGAGGCTATGATCACTTTGTACAAACATCTCACTCTTCAAAGAAAATCATCATCTTCTACACCTCACTAAAGTTGTGATCATCTTCTTCGACTCACCAACTCTTCAAAAATACTATTATCTTCTGTATCTCACTAATCTAAAGTAGTAGTTATCTTCTACGTCTCACTAAGGTACCAATCACTTCATCTCACTAGTTAAAATGCAGTGACGTCTTTTACAATAAATGTAGTTTTAGAACGGTGGTGATCGCAAATAAATAAACAATATTAAGAGTATCTTTTGTCTATTAAAAATCTCTTTAGTATGAGCTGAGGTTTTTTTACACTTGAGCATTTCAAAGGCGCGTGTAAAAAAGCTATGAGAATTAAGTTTGGCAACATAAGAGACACAACTAAGTATTGTTCTTCCTTAGCGGAAAGAAAGAACGTCGACAAATGATCGTATAAAAGTTAAACAACAGTTGTGTAAAACCATATTAAAATCAAACCCACCCGACCTGACCTGACCTGACCTGGCCTGTTTACACTCTGCAGAGATTTAGGTTGACAAAAACCTTGATATCGTCAGTTATTACAACACAAGAAAACATTTTCATGAGGCCTGTTGTTTCTTCTTCTTAGGGCGCCTCTTTCTTTTTGGTTTGCGAGCATCTGAGTTGGAACTCAAATTACTACCACTGTTGCCCTCCGATGGCCTCTGATTTCTATAAGAAGGCCGCCGGTCAACACTTGTTGAAGTGTTACTAGACGATGACGGGTCAGACCTCATAGAGAATGGCTTCTTGTGGAACGAGTTACTGTATCTTGATTTCACATGAGCTGTAGTTGAACCGTTTGATGCCCGTGGAGGAGGCATAAGAGCACGAGCCGAAATGTGTCTCTGAAGAATTAAAAAAAAAAATACAAATAAGAGACGTTGTATGTTAATGTGTTTTTAAAGTTGAAAGATTCAGATCTCGGTACACTAACTTGATTTCTCTCATCGCTTGACATACCAGAAGCAGCTTTCCCAGAAGCACTAGATGCTTGTTCCCTAGAAAACAAATCAACTTTTTACATACTAAAAATGGAAATCGGCCTCTGGTTGGTTCTCAAACAGAAAATGTCAAAGATAACTGTCAGAGTGGTAAAAGGTCATAATATCAACATAAAATATTGGCAAACCTTGCACTTTTATCAGTCCATTCATCATCGGCATCAGCCTCGTCACTTGAGCTTCCGCTTAGAAAGAAGTCGTCCTCGCTTAAATCCAGCCCGTCATCATCGCTAGCAGTTTCTGTGTTAACAAAATGTCAAACCATGTCACAAAATCACACCTTAACACAAAAAGGTAGCAGTAAATAAAATACGACTATTTGTTGGTTGATGATCTATAGGAAGAAGTTCATAATATTACCATGGGATATTAATCAAAATAAGAATAATGTATAAGTAAAATCTATGAGATTACGACACTTCATATTATATGCCAAATATGAATCAAATGAAACAGTTAAAAAATATTTAGCATGTGTGTTTGATTGTTCATGATTGTCTAATATGCTGCAAGCGTTATAAAATTTTCTACAAATAAGAGGTCTGGGAAGAGTAAGACTTTATCTAACTTGTTCTTTTGGGTTCATCAATGTTTGGAAGTAGATGCCACAATGACCCATCATCACCAATGATAAAAAGTCAGAAATGAATGTCCTTATTACATGAAAACAAATGAATAACCACGTACAGAACGATACTACCAAATAACTTCTGAGAACAATAAAGGAAAAAAATTACCTTCCAGATCCTTCCCACTTGCTACAGCAGCAGCTATATTTGCCTTAATCTGTGTGCGTAAGGTGTTTCTCTTCTCAACAGTTTCCGTATTATCACCTTTCTTAAATAGAGATACATATTTTTCTGTCTTAGGGAAAAACTGCAGTTTGAAAACAGAATAATGTTTAGCCTCTACACATTAAAAAATTTATCCCTATGCATATAGAAATGTGAATGAATTAGGATAGTATAAACATAAGATCCAATTGAAGCATAAACTGAACCACAAACACCTTACACTGATAATCTTCTAAAAGAGAGAATTTATGCTAAAAAAGTAATCATAAAACTTACCCTAATATACTCAAGATCTTCTTTCAATTTAGAGAGCTGTTCAGCAATCTCAACCTCTTGAGCCTGACCGGATGACGCACGTTGTTGTTTCTCCAATCGCCTTATTCTTCGCTCAACCTTCCTTCTTTCTGATTATCACAAGCATTAGTTAAATCATATGTGCACATGAATGCAGGAATAGCTCTCATCAAAACCAAATTATTATTACCAAAAAACTTAATCTTTCTGTCACGCAAGAATATTTTACGTTCCAAAGCTAGATTATCTAGCATTTGTTGTTGACTCTTCAACCCTTCTAGTTTCTTTACCAATGCTTCTTTGACCTCCGGCCTCGTATCCTTTACGACATAAAAAAAAGCAGAACGTATGATCATTTCAGCAAATAAAGAAATCAAATACACATTGACCAAATATAAAAACAACTTATAAACCATCAATCAAGTGCAAAAATATATATTTCCCAAAAAATATTCCAAAACTACCACTGTAAGATGCAGCACACAATTTCATAATAACTGTGGTGAAGAATTTCAATGGTAAACTTGAAGCCATGTATTTAACTTTCTACCTACTTGTACTTATAGCCAAGTTGCATTTGGTCCTATAATATCAGTATCTCCCTAAGTCTCTTTGAAGACACTAGTATCATAGTTATCAATTTCACTTTGACCGTAAGTTATATCTTCAAAATATATAACTGTAAGCAGCTTAAGCGATGCTAGAATGGTACTGCACAAACACACATACAGACCGTGTACAGAACCGGAAATTTGAAGTGAACACTCAAGCAAAACTCACTTGTGTTTCTTCTAAATGGTTCAATTGAAGGTGTAACAACCGTTTCCTTTAAGGTAAAAGAAATTCATGTACATAAATATAAAGGTAGAATAATAATTCCTATTAACAAACCGGCGTCTCTAAGATAATAACTATGCTACCCTAGCCAACTCATCAACTAATTAAAGCCATCTCCTTAACCAATGCTCAATTGCTAATGAACATACACTCACACCAATCTAAAAAACAGTTTCATTTTAACAACCTGGATCATAAAATGTTCAGCAAAACTTTATGCATACACCACATGAATAAATGTCAAAAAGTGCAATCTCATCAACATCTACAATCTACAGCTCGCCTATTCGGTAGTACAAGTTCATGACAAAACATACGCATACACTCTATATTATCCAGAAAACATTATGTATACATCAAAACAAACGTATTGCAATATCTAGAAACAAGTTAATCGGGTGAAATGTTGTGGCGAAATTACCTTACGGAGCAAACGTTCGGTAGAACGAATCTGGCGTTTGAGAGAGACGAGTTTGGCTTTAGGTTTCTTCTCAACGGCTAAGGATTTAGGACGATGATTGGTGGCTTTATTCACCGGTTTTCGTCCGGCGACTCGCCGCTTGTCGTAACCACCGTGCGCCATTTTCTTCTAGGTTTTCATTTGTTTCCATGGATTGTATACGTTCAAAAACCTGGTTCAATATACACTTTTAGTCCCTCTACTTTCGAACTGTGATTTCAATTGGTTCAATATACATACATACAACAAATCTATGATTAAATCATTACATATACTAGGTTAGAGACCCGTGTTTAACACGGGATTTAGTAATAATAAAAATAATTAAAAATATCATATTTGTTGATTTTGCATCGAACTGGTAAACAATGATAATGATTATAGAATGAATTTTGTACTTTCCCTTAGATGTGCGGCTAGAATGAATTTATTCATATTAACAAAACCCTAACCTTGTAAACATTAATCATAGCATGCCAAGTCAGCAAAAGTATTCTAATATTAGGCCAAGTAAGCAATTAAGAGCTAGATTTGCTAAGAAGATGACACTTGGCAAGAATGAGTTTGGTTTATTATATGTTATAGATTTTAATCTAAAATAGTATTTCGAAACTTTCACTTTCAAAAGCGTTCCTCAATTACTTACTCTTTACTTCTTTAGTAACGTTTCACTTGCTAAATATTTGACGTTGAATAACACGGAATAAAAGTAAAATTTTCTAATCTAATTGTATTTTGTTATGCTAATAAATAAACTTTTACAGTTTTACTATGCAAATGAAGAAACTTTTACTAAAATGATTCAATGTTAAACACTCAAGCTTCATTGTTAATAGTTCAAATGAGATATGAAATTGATATGAATGAGTATTTTTCATGTATTTATTATTGTTGTTACAGTTATTTCACGTAATATTTGTTTCAAATAACAATTTTAATAGAAACTTAAGTTTTTTTTTATATGTTTCAAGACTATACTCGTCTAACACGCGGGATCTAAACTAACGTCATTTAAAACAATTTTTTTATTAGCAACTTAGATCACTAACGGGTCATTGATCCACCTAATTATTTTCATTCCTCGAGTACGGAACCTAAGTCCCGAAAAATCCCACCGGCCTAACCTAGACCTCAAAATCTATGCAAGAGTGAAGTATTAAGTATCACTCAACCAATTAAGGTAGAAATCATTATCTCATATGAAACAACTAACAATTAAAAATAAAAGCGGTCATTTTTTTGGTTATTTTATATATTCTATCGGAAAATATGTATTACAAACAAGCAATGCACCCTAACAATATTGCATTTTATTGTTTCTTGGATGGTTAAATTTTTGTCCAAGACACAACATATAACAATGTCACCACGATTTGGTTTTGATTTACAAAACATAAAACTGTAAATATTGATCTAACTTAAAAATAGTCAAAACCAGACCCAGATACTAACATTAAACTTTATTGAGAAAGTGCAATTGTCCATAGTGATGCTGCTTGAATCATTATAGAAAAGTTAGCCCTTGGTTTACATTTTCTTAATGAGCTAAGCATTTATCTATCTATCTACCTATCCAATGTGAAGAGCCAGGACTCAGGAGACCATTAACCCTGTATGAACAATAATATATTTCACTTACATGTAACTGTAAAAGTAAATATTAGCACTTGTTTCTAACTCAAATTCAATTCAATGGCAGACACCATGCAAGAACAAAACATCAAGCAAGGAGCCATCATGGTGCATTTACAAGAGGACAGGTTGTTCCCCTTCAAGCTCAGATATAACTATCAGAGAATCAGTCGCTTCGAGGGATAGAGGCTCTGACTTGGGAATCGGGTTGATAACCTGCCAAAATCTCACATCAGCGGTTTCTTTTTACTTTTGTAAATAATTGGTATGCCGAAGGTTAGTATTACTATTACCTTCTTGTTATTTTTCACATAACCAATGGCGACTTCTCTTCTTAAACGTGCTCTTTCAGAGAGCTCAGAAAATGATAAATGCTCATCTTCCTTCATGTAGAGCCCAATGTCCTGTTAAGTGTTAACAGACAATGCATCAACTAATTAAAGTTACTATTTTGACTTTTTAGCGTCAAATGACAAATCGCTTATTTTTCTTGTTAACCATGAGAACCCATTTTTGGAAAACTCATGGGACCCACCCATACCTTGCTAACCAACGGGATCAAGTAAAACAACACAGCCCACGAGACACGTGGCCTTCAAGCGGGTTAAAGGCAGTGGAAAAAATTAGTTACATTTTCCCTTAGACTAATAAGAGATTTAGTTTTATTTGACGACCACAGGGACAATCCTGAATGTTGATGTGAACTTGGATGATTTGGACTACAATTTTTTGCTCATGGGTCAGTCAAACAGATTGTTTAGAAAAAAATATCCAGTTAAAACTTTAAAGTCTTGCATGGCATAAATAAATGTTTACAACCTCCTAAACTAACTTATTCCAAACAACTGGATCATTCTTTTATTATTGATTTAGTAACCACAAATTTTATCTTCCTCCACCTCGCCTATTTTGCCACCCATAATTTAAATATGAACAAGTTGCTGACAAGTAAAGATTCCGAAGATAAAATACACATGTATGATGTTACATTGTTACCTTCACATAAATTTCATCTCCATCTGCATCCAAGATGTCTTTCCAAACTGAATTCAATTCACTGTTTTCGGCCACTGATTCAAAACAGATATAATAGAGCTGAGCTAGTTGAAAAAGAAGAGCTTTTACACAATGACAAAATCAAAATAAAAGAAGCATAAACTTCAGATAAAACCTTGAGCTGTCACGAGGCTCATTATTTCCTCAGCTGCTATGTAAGTTAATGATGGCTTGATTCTTGTAATCTGAAGGGTAAAAGGATCCATTTTCAACACATAAATGAAATGAGAGCAAGATATAGAATTAATTGTAAAGCATCAAACAAAATACCTGTTTGCCCAATTTTGAGTCAACTATTTCTGCAACCAGATTTTGAGCCTATAGTTAAGAGGTCAAAAAAGCTTTTTAACTCAAAAGTCAAAAAATAGAAGAATTTACCCCTTTGGAATGTCAGCAAACAATTGTAACTCTTACTTTGCTATACCAGTATACCACAATGAATAAAAATGGTTAATTATTTTTTATTGCTAACAGGGCAAATGAATAGTACTAAATAAGCGAGCTAAAAAGAAAAGGGTGAAAAGGAACGATGGCAAAGCTTTACCACCTCCTAAACAATTTTACTGGAAATTGATCAGTATATTGATAATAGTTTTTATAAGCATATTTAAAATACTAATAAATACTTGTACATAAAGAAATAGAAATTAAATAAAAAGCACCGAAGATCAACCCAACAGGACCGAGTACCCAGTCTGCTTTGATCATTATTAAATTTACTTAATACCTGCCCTTGGCCCACTTTTGCATTGACTATTACAGCATATAGATGACTTTGACTTTCGCCCATAAAATTCCACATAGTTTTTGTGCATAAAAGGTTATTTTAGAAATTTAAGTTCTAATGTTACCGTTAAACTATTATTTTTTTTGGACAGCGAAACGAATAAAGCCCGGCTACCCGGGGTAACCCAATGGCGAAAGGCAACCCCAAACGCTCTGCGAACACAGACAGCGCTGGGTAGCCGAAACCCACCTATTAACCCGACTCCAATTCGGGGGAAACCCACTAACCCGTCCGCCCGTAGGCACGATGACAAGCTAGTGGTAAAACCCGTTTGGTTCAGAGATCGAACTTGTGTTGCCACAAGTCTCCCTTCATTGCCCCCATTTGCCCCTTTCTGACATGCCAAATCTTGTATGTTTATGGGGACTATGCTAAACATAAATAGGTCACAGGAGTACAGGACCATTCTTTCACTGAATAAGTCCTGATGATCACCTACTTAAACTAAAAAAGGTAAAAAAAAATAGAAACATAACTCAGTTATATAAAAGAACAAATGTAAGGATGTAGAGTTGTAGACCTACTCACCTTCACACCAAGCTTCTGGCAAATGCTTTCCGCAAGAAGGAGAGAATAAGCAGACTGCTTATCAGCCCCTAATGGATCTGTAAAAACCAACAGCGTTACGATTAGTCCCATGACACTTTTGGCCAGAAGAATCAGAGAAAATAGCTAAATGAGGCCATTCCGAACCATCCACTTATCAATGATTTCGGTTATGATTTTCCTTAAAGGGTGTTTTTTTAATCAGACTGCTTATTAGCTGAAAGAGAGCAGGCTGAAAGTCCCAGAAAGTGTTTTTTTTTCAGTTTATTGCCTCCTAAACTGATGTATGATAAAATAGAAGACAATTATTGAGATAACATGGTTTTTGTAATCATATTTCGAGCATTAACTATTTCTAAAAAATTGACAAAAAAATGTGTGGTCAACCCAACCCAACCCAACCCAACTCAGAGTGCCGGACCAGTCCAACCCAGCCGTATGTTAAACTATATTTGATCCGAACCCATTTTGACTCATTACGATTTTATCACCTATAGGAATAATTCATACCTTCAAGCAGCCACTCTCTGTCAGATATCACAACCACAGAGAATGGAACCTCTTCTCCTTTTTTATGTGACTTCTGAGTGTGTTCAATTGTCTCTTTTAAGTTATCATAGTTCCTTGGGTTTCCGACCTGCATTATATATATGATTTAAAACTTAATTAAATATCAAATCATGGAAACATCGAGAAAGAAGAATAAGATAGTTCCGAGATTGTACCTTGTGGATGACTTTGACATTTTTTAACTTGCGATGACCAGAGAATTTGTAAGTTCGTTCTCTATCCTCAATTGGTACATCTGACAAAATCTCCTACACGAATCAACTTATGCTTACGACACTATTTCGATTAAACAAAACTGTACATGAATGCTAAACATAATGGGATGACTAACAAAAACGCAATAATTCAAAGAGATAGATGCATCATTATGTATCTTTATTTTTTGACATCACCGAAAACCACGTCTCCTTAAGTGAAACATACCACTACACTTCCAGGTCCTAGGTAATTATCATATTCTTCAATCATGTCCACAACATCTGTTCGCCATCCAAGTAATAATACACATTCTTTTGGTCCCACACTCAAGTCTGATCCCTGCATTTATCAATCAAAAGTTATTAAATATCTTCCCCCAAACTTAAAAGGCTGATGCAAACAAGAAGGTGGTTCTTGTCAAAATATACCTTTGAACCTTGTTTTGCTGGACGTTTGACAATTTTATCCAACCGTGCTTTTGCCATTTGAAGAGCGTTATGTGGAGATTCTTCCCCAATCTCTCTTAAAACTTGAAGATTATGAGGGTGGATTTCTTCTTCTTTAATAGAACTAAAATATGACATCTGTGTAGTTTTCTTCCCATTAATGGGTGCAATGAATAATACCTGTAAATGCAATATAAGAGTTGGTCAACCATCTTACCTTACTATTTTAGATATTGAAGTGTTGTTAATTTTTGGTATAATGTCGTAAACTAATAAAGGACTTCATTTCACTAATAAATACCTTGTCATCTTCTTCTAGAACTTCATTGTCCATTGGATGGAAATTTACCTTCCCTTTCTTATAAAGACCACAAACAACAGCCTGAAATAAAAAGTATACAATACATTAGTTAATTGAGATTTGAAAAGTTGACATGGAATGAAATATTGTTCTGTTTTTAAATATTGTAATGAAAATGTTGAATTATTAATTTATATGGCACCACCAATTTATTTGTATAAGAAGGGCAATATGTGCTTATTGTCAAATTAATACCATCTTTTCATAAATAAATAAATAAATAAACACAATCTTTTCATACCTCAAATTGAAGCTCTTGAAACAATCACAATTCTTTGTACAAAAGGTACAAGTGAATATTAAGAATTTTATTTGTAAATAATGTCCCATTATAAATGAAGAAATTATACATAAAACTTAGATAAATATTGTACGCAGTTTACAACTTAAAACATAAAATCGGAGGGTGAAATGTGTTAACAAGTTTTTGGATCAAAAGAAAAAAAATACCTCTTGAAATCCGATTCGTAGCTGCCCATACTTCAATCCTGCTAGATGTGGAAAATTGCATAAATTGAATACGTTTTCTGCAAAACAATTTTATCATCAATCTTGTCACTGGAAGCATAAGGCATTGCAAATGCAATATATGACACTCTAAAAGGTTATATAGGATAGTTTTTTTTTCTTAGTATAGGTGTTGCAGCCGCAGGTGTATTATTAAACTACATATATCCTGTAATCTAGAAGTGAGTTTCCTATTTCTTTTTCAGGAAGATCTATGAATTATTGGATGATGAGGAAACATAATAACTCTGGATTTTTCCACTCTTGTTCAGCACAATATATGGCGGCTCAGGCGGGTTCAATAACATGTCAAAACAGATAACTTTGTACTGGTCGGGTTGACAACACTATTGGGTTAGAAAATGATTATGAAAATCGTATTATTTCAATAACAATCTAGACTTTGAAGAAAATGATTCAAGGTTTTACTTTGGATTCCCTACAAACCATTTGATGTTGCACATTTCTATTAGCTTATGTTATAAAATGATTGGTTATGATATTCTTCAAGATCAATCAGCTTAGTCGGTTTAGCATTTTAACACTAGATTTCAATAAGCAGCCGGAGTTTACTTCGGTAGTTAAGCAAATGTCTATATATCTTTACGAGCCCCTTTTGCCGAGAGCACTGAACAAATAACTTTGAAGTCACATTTTCCACAGGCTCTACTTTTAACCCTGAGATTGACTTCAACAGCTCACATGTATTAGGACTTGAAACCTGAAAGTAGATAAGAGAATATTTTATTATTTGTACATGTGTACCATAACAACAGTAACTTGCCCATTGAGCCGTTCTAAAAAAATGCGTGGGCAGTGCCTGTAATAGAGAGGTAGCATCTTTGGCCCGTTGACTTATGAATTGGCTAGTTTCAGTTGTTTTTAATGTCTAATGGGTCAACCAGGTAAAACAATAGCTTAAAAGAAAAGGGTCAAAGTCTATCTTTAATTAATAAAACATCAAAAATCGATATATAAAAAAAAATGTGTCTGGTTGACCCAACCCAATCCAAAGTTCCAAACATTTCAAAACATGACCCACCCCGCCCATTTTACCACCTCTAACTTATAACTACAAAGGAAAAGGAAAACAATACCTCAACAATTGCTGGAACAGATTCCATGTCTGAAATGGGTTGAAGGGCAAGGACTGATAGAAATGCGTCTGTATCAATTCCATACCTAACAACTCCAAAAACCTAATCAGTAAAATATCAGAAAACATGATGACACAGGTGCGCGTTTTAAACGCATTCCAACTTACATGAAAACTCCAAACAAATTTAATGTATCGTCACAATTGGTAGTGCTTATGAATGGATCGAAGCTAGGTTACTTTTCCATCAAACGAGTCAAAATAGGGAAAAAAAATAACTAAACAGGGAAAACGACACCAATCTGAAATTCATCCAAAATGTATTTTTAATGCAGGCATCCTCATAGTGACATATAGTTTCGACATCATATTTAACACATTAGTTATCTTTAAAAAGTCCATAAAAGAGATTGCGGTCAGCCCGACCCCATTTCAACCCGCGCTAAAACATTACCCATTTTAACTCATTAACCAACCTTCCTATGCTGCCTTCTATAGTAGTAAATATTAAAGATAAACTAAGATCTAAGACTAGATATTCCATTACTTCTTCGGCTGTTGTGGAGTTAGAAAACCTTACCTATCACCCTTGGTTGGCAATATTATTATGGCGCGTGCCTTATTGGCTGCAGCCCTTTGGAATGATTTTGTTAAGCTTAGACTGCAACTGCATACCAAAGAAACTTGAGTTGAAACAAGAAACGGAACAAAGACGGAAGAAATCTATTAGTAAAAAATGAGGAAAGTTATTAATGTTACTCCTGTGATACAAAAAGGTGTGCATAACTAGAATACCTCTTTGTAAGGACGTCTATATGATGAAGATCTTTCACTATATTATCAACTGTTTTGTCGATTTGTTTCCTTGGAATATCTGATAAGAGAAGAATTCTCTGCCTCCTATTTATACATTTTTAAACATCTATTAGACTTAAATGCACTTACATAATCATAGATATTTTGAATATTGAAGACATTACCTAGTTGTAGCTGTACCTAATCGCACAGAAAACTCATGATACTTGTTTAATTGCTTCAATATGAAGCTCAGATGACTATTAACTCCACAGATAATAATATGATCACTCTCTAGAACTTGGACTTGTACTCCTTCTCTGAGCTTTTGCATGTTATGCTGTATAAATGGCATAGCATTTATCCAGGTTAAGGTTTAGTAAATTTAAACTGCAGAGGTGGCAAATTGGATGGGTTGGTTAACCACGTCAAAAACAGGTTTGGGTGTAACATATTGTTTTTAGTACAGATTGATGCATATACATTTTATTGCTGTTTTTATTAACAGCTAATGTTAAATATGGTACTATGGTTATGAAGACTTAGGAGGCTGTAAGCCTCAGGATTACACTTCCGCCGTGTTTGACCCATTTTTCTTCTACTAATGTCTTCAAATGGACAGGGTAGAGATAGACCATAACCCAAAATGACCCATTTATAAGTAAACGGGTCTAAATTTCCATCTCTAATTTCAAGGATTCAAGAACATACCCTGAACTGTTCCGTCATTGTGCCCAGTAGACGTGAATAAAATAATATGCCGATTATAGCAAGAACAAACCCAATAACACGTTCAACCCTAGTTCTTTGCTGCATACACCATGATCAAATCTACCAGATATTAGAGAATTGTGGTTTGACTGGTTTCATTTAGTTTATAATATTGACTTTAAAACGAAATCTTACTTTTAGATGAGTTGATGAAGAGCACAAACATGCCCATGCCTCCCACATACAGTCCTCAAATGACTGTGTATTCCGCCTGTGCAATTGAAGGAGGGTATCTTCAAATTACCAACCAATGATCAAATACCTAAAATATCCCTACTTAACACATATAGGGAGCTTTTGGATCAAAATTAATCAATCAATATCTTGTGAGAATTGCTAAATGGCAAATACATAAAGATGGAAAGGGGAAAAGGAAAATATTAGAAACGTTTGAGACTGCTACATTTTTAAAACAATACAAGTTAATTATTCCTAGTTACTTAGACTTGTCATAAATGTCTTGCATCAAAATGATTCTCCGAAATATAGAAGACGGTACCTATACTTATAAAAGAGTAAACCACCAATAAAGACAAATGAGAAACAAGCTCCAAGAAGAACAATCAAGAACCTGCAAAACATCAATCAATCATAACTCATTCCATGATATGATTTCAAACAATAGGAGATAGTGTAGGAGGGCATCCATAAGTAGAACTCAAGGGTTGTTTATCGTAAAAGAAAAGTTATGGTATAGAGGGTAGGAAAGTGACATAAGGCGTGGAGGAGGAGAGAGAAAAATGAGCACGAGAAATAAGACATGTGTCGTCCTGTCATTCCTTCCTACCCTTTTTCCCATAACCCTCTTCTTACTTGTTCCCCTCCTATACACGTGTTTAAACACATGCATATACATATACATATATATAAGGAAATGAGTATTTATGGAACTTACGTAGACACATTTCTCTCGAGTTGTATGTTAAATAAATACATGACGCGTGAAAAGTTCCATTTGATATCATGCACTGAGGGAAGAGATACATCCAATTGCAAAGGAGTGGGTTTATCAATAGAATTAGAGATGCATGCAAAAGGCAAACTTGGAGCTGTAAATGATTGAATGACAGGTGATAGAAGATATTGTAACACAACAATGGCTAATTCCCCATGATGTTGTCGTAGTAATTTGACAAGTAAGCAAGACGCAAAGGCAGCCATGATGATCTTTGTTTGATGCACCTGCAGAATTAATCAACTCTCTATTCAAAAGGATCATTTAATGGATACCTCTCAAATAATGCACACCTGAGGATAATTGGTTGGTTTCACTTTCAAGAACCATGACTCGGAATTTTTCATCTCGAAACCCATCTTATGCGATGCATGTATTCTACTGAACTCTCGTTTCGCTGCCAAATGAAATAAATGTAAGAAGTACTTATGAACGTCAATACAGAAATTTAATAAATTAGTTTTAACAGAAGAATGATTTATGATGCTAGTTAGAGGTGGCAACATGGGCAGGCCAGTTATGAGTTTGGGTTGAAATGGATCATTTTTTGTATGGGTCTCGGGTTGACCGCTAACCCTTTTGTCCATTTCTAAATATATTTCTAAACAATTGATTTATATGTTAAATATGATTATCATAACAATAATAATTATAATCGTCTAAGTCATTAATGAAAATGATTTAGAAGGTTGTATAAATTGTAGATAGGCTTTAAGTGACTTTAACTCCATTTTTCCTATTCTCCGTTAAGCATTTTTTTATTTGAGCCATTTAAAATAAAAAAACAACTAATTCAGCCTGCTATCAAAATTGCCACATCTACTAAATATTTGTACAAGCGCCATATAGATTCATTTAAATAGTGTATTGCAGAGAATTTCATACAAAATGAATTAGAATCGTGAAAATACAGAGCTATAATTCTAGAACAGTAAAAAAAACTCGCCTAGATAACACTTGAACATTGTATTTGCACGTAAGGCGGAAGAATGGATCCAGCTACATGGGAAAGGGGTTGATTCTCTGAAAGCATAAGATTAGAGTCAATTTCAGATTCAAAATGATACTCAGAATGCAAAACTATGAGCTCATCTTCACTCAAAATGAAAAACAGCATTATAAATTTATAATCTGATACTTTTATGTTAAATTTGCCAACCTTTCACTCAAGTGAATTCCAAACATTCAGTTAATGCATTTAGTGTCTACAGTATAAGTGGAAAAAGGGAGAGTCAAAAAGCAATCTATGTGGCTTTTTTTAGGTGCAACATAAGCAATGATTATGCTCTAGACAACCATACACAAAGAAAACATTATAAAACAGGTGAGTGTGTAAACTGGCAATCGGGACCCAATATTTGAACACTGAAAAAATGAGGAAATATGATCTGGAAAACTGCATTAACACTTTGTCACTCTCTGTATAAAACATTTCAAAGCATACAATGAAAAATAATGTGTACCATTTTTTTCGTGTAAAAGGGAATAAATAAAATAAAAACTTGTCATTGTAAGTTGTAACAGATCCCTGATCAAAATCCCGGGTCAAAAATATACATTCTCGTATGTCTAGATATGGAGAATGAGCCATACGGCTAGGAAACACGTGTTAGTAACGAAACTTTAAAACTGTCATATCTTTTCTACAATGATAGCTCGGATATGGCAATGGAAAATAAAAACACAAATCTCAAACCACCTTCACACAATCAATTTAAGATATTTCATTTACCCATTATCATTACTTTAGCAACTCAACCTCTGGTCTTATACACAAAAATCCCACATCTTCCATACAAGGTTACGGTATCAAATTAAAACTATCATGATAAATTTGGATTGATTGCATGTTTCAAACTGAACTAAATTGATGAACTAATTGAAAAGTTTTCAATCATAGAAAAGAAAATCTCGGTTAACAACCTCAGTGTTGCACACCAACTGTTTGTTAAAATGCGTAGCCCACAAAGACTTAAGTTTGATCATGTTCGAGCTTAAAACTAACATAACCGTGTATTGTAATGAAAGCAAACGAAGATTATGGATTGGAAATGATTGAATTTAACCTGTTTGAACGAGAAATGGTTGAGAAATGATGGGTTTTTGGGTGCATCCATGGATGAAAGTTGTGCAAGATGAGCATCTTCTTATCTTGTGTTGAAACTGCGATTGAGCAAATACATGTCGTGATTGGAAGAATAAATTTGGTTCCACAAGAATGAAAGGGATGTGAAATTTGGAATTGTGAAATGTGAGGGTTTTGGGAGTTGTTTGGATTTATAAGTCAGTGGTTAGAGATGAATTTGGAAATGAAAATGTGTGTTTGTATTGTATATAATGGTTGACAGATACAATCGAGAAAGTGATCACTCCATTGATACCAATACCAATAGCAATAGCATGCTTCCATTTCATTTCTCAATGGAGGTAATAATTATAGTTTTGAATTTGTTCAACAAACAATCTTAAATCATACCCGGTACTGGTCGGAGGCAGAGAGATGTAATCGAGCTAAACTTTTTTTAAGGTCGGGTTTGAATATTATTGGGGTGTTTGAGTTGCGGAGATTGGACATTTAGTTTAGGTATGGGTCGGATTTGATCGAGGGACGCTACTCAGATAAATTTCTGAGTTGTAGATATTGGGCTTTGAATTTAGACATGGTCGGGTTTTATTTTTCGAAAAAACGGGGTTATCTAGATAAATCTTCAAGTTGCTAAGGTTTTTTAATTAGAAGGTAAGACTAATGTTAATGCTAACATAAGTGTCTAACTTATCGTTTACAAAAAATTGAAAAATTAAATAAATAATGTCGGTAACTAGTATATAAATCTATTTTTTAGAAAAAAACATTACATTTATAGTATTAGTGTAAGTATATGATAAATGGAGTATAGGATGTGCTTGTAATAAAATAGAATAGTCTATAACAAATATATAAGTATAATAAAATAAAGTATATAAGTATAACAGAAAAATAAATGATATTTCAATTGTTATTTAAAAGGTTGGACAAAGATAGAATGCAAGATGAGAAATTTATAAACAAACCACCAATCTTAAGGTTAATACTTACAAGTTGTGACCATGGTCTCACAAGGAATGCCAAATTTAGGATGTTAGGGTTATCAATCTCATTCATTTATTTAGTGATTAAACTACAATTCAATTCACAAAATTTGAGAATTTTAGCATAAGTTAGCAATAAAATATCGGTTGATGTGAGCATATTGTAAAGAGTAATAATTTAGGGCTAACTATCGTTATTATTGTAAAACGAGTTTTCATAGTGCTAGAAATACTTGTATTGTAGGTTTTGTATTATTAAATAATGCAAGCGGTAAAGTATTTTTACCGCGTAACTCAAATTTTAAGAGATTATGCTTTAATCATCAATAACAATACAAGAAGGAAAAAAAAAATGTAGTCATCAAAGTGAAAGGATCATCATGTCCTTAACTAAGAAGCATCTTTTTTAAAAACTATTAAGCATACATCATTAACTAAATAAATAGTTAGGGTTATCTTGATGGTTAAAAAAAAAGACTTAAATTATTCTATCCATTTAACTATAAAAACAATACCCGTTTAGCAAACCATAATTCATAAACATAAACATCCTTATATAATATAGCAAAAAAAAAAAAAAACATATGTGGTATCTTTTTATAGCTTTTAGCTTATGTGGCATTATTTGAGATATTATCTCACAATAATTATTTTTTTATTTAAAATATCTATATAAAATTTATTATAATAAAACTAGTTACATTTTTGGTCCCCTAATTTTTTGGAGAATTCTAAAAAATTTAAGAATATTTATATTTTTAACCCTTTACTACAAGGGGTGTACGTGAGTCGGTTTATATTTGATAGGGTTTATTGGTTTAAAAATGAAACTTATGGATAAAGTTAATAATAACATACAATTAAAGACCTCGGTGTTTTATAAATATACATAACATTTTTATATGATTTTTTTAATAAAAATAAACTACACCATAAAACTAAGCACTTTATTCTCTTTAATTTGAGTATAATATTGCTATACTAAAAATCTAATTTTTAAAAATATATCATGTGTTCCGTTTTACCACGGTTTTATCTCAAAACTGAATGGAACATTCATGAACATCCTTAAAAGCATCATTTGAATTGTGTTCCTAAACGTAGCGCGGACACTAAACTAGTATATAATAAAGCAATTTGTATTTGATAATTAGTAGAACAAGTCTAATTGTTTATTCAGCCCACTAGACGACTAGAACAAATTGCTTTATCATATTTACAAGTAGCCAATTTTTTTATGAGTAAATCTTAAAAAAGAAATTAAGTGATGGTTTGTATAAATGATAGATAAGAAATTAAGGGCTATGAGGAAGCCCTTGAGATTATCATGCTTTGTGGTCCTGTTTTATCAATTCACCAACTCACCCCCTTGATTTTTAACCATCATAGTATTGGTCTAAAATATATTACATGTTTTTATCTGCAAGTGTTTAATTTAAACAAAAAAAACGTGTTTGTTTGTGTGGATCTCAATTTATGAGCTCAAAACTCATCACATGAGTTAATTAATAATAACTAAATCATTTTACTCTTTTTATCAACGTAATGTACTGCCTCATCTAGACAATAAACACTACAAGATGTGTGACCGTGTTTATTAATATTATTACACCAACTAAACTAACCAAGCTTGTTTTAATGATATAGTAAAATATAATCTCATACCTTTAATTCGCTAATGGTATCAAAATACTTGTTCTACCACGTTCCAATATCTCTTTACTAGAAACAAGCTAGCACTAGACATATGTATAAATTGGTCTTAACTATAGTACTTTTCGGCCATAGATTAAAGACAATATCTACCATGCTTTAATGATAACCCTAGTTCATACTAAATTATCAACATTGTCCGGATATAAACTAATTCATGGCTAAAATTATCAATATACAAATGTTTGACGTGAAACCCCAGACAATTTTAAAATATTCTCCCCCAAATAGTGCTCCTAGAGGCAAAGCCACTTCTATTGGACCACCAACCCCAATGGTATCTAATACAATAATATCAACATATATTAGCATACTCATAAACATTATGTTGTTCTTATAATAAAAAGATATGGACTAAATAAATTGTATTTGCTTATCTTTTTCGAGGTAATTACTACGTCACTTACGCACCCAAACTGGGTTAGAGTTGACATGTCATTACAACTGCAATTTCAATTTATCATGAAAGATTGTTTCCTAGCAGCAGGTGAGAGTTTGAACATATAAATACACAAAATCCAAATAATAATAATAACTAATAACAAAAACTGTAGAACAACTAACTTGGGGTCTAGAGAAAACATTGTGGTCTAGATAATTAAATAAAAACCCCAGTGATGATGGATACACACAACACATTGAGATATTCACTTTACAGGGTTAAATAAAAAGAAAAACTGTTTTTCTTTTACAAAATGCCCATCTCATCTTAGTTTGTGTGTCATCAGAAAAGCTAGTAGTTATGCACTGGATTAAGAGGGAGCGGATGGTTCAGGTTTCACGAGAGAAGTGGTTTCGGGTTGGTGATTAGGGTAGATTAGTGAAGCAAGTGATATGGGCATGATGCATAATGCTTTTGATTGCAGGAGTTGCATGGCCGCTCCAACGTCCTCTTCCATCAGCTTTGCAACTTCACGTTCTGTGTCGTCGTTTGACCAATTCTCCCATGCTGCTTGCTGCTGATTATTATATCCGTTTTCACTCCCGTCCCCCTATTTATTATAACACCATAGCAAAAAAATGTCACACGTTTATTCCAATCTCTTTAGTTTAGAGGACGTCGAAGCCGGTTATGCACAAAGATTGAAGTGGATATTCTTATTTAAATGTAGTAATATAGAACCAAGGAAACACTTGAATTCACTATTCACAAGTTAACTTATATGGCTGAAGAACTTGTTTGTAAAATGGCACATGATTTTACTTTCAAAATGGACAATTCTTACACTGAAATCAGGTTCAAAGTTGGGTATAAGGTTAAAAATTTTACTCATATTTATGAACTCAGGTCTAGTATGTTTTGAGCGACTAAAATGCCACTGTCATCAGCCACCTTCAGCGACGGTTTTGACTCAGTTCAGAAGTACAGAACCAGAGTTGTTTTGTTTCTATCTAATCCTAACTGGGTTGTTATTTGGTGCGCTTAGGCCTTTTAAATATTTTAAGTATCATAAAATTATGTCTGAAGTATAGGGTGTAGCAATTTTCATGAGATGGAGCATGAATAAGTTTTGTGTATGTTACCTCAACAGATTGCAACGGGACATCAGATACAAGTTGAGCCACTGCACCAGCTCCACCCAGCCTACTCATGCTAAGAACCTGGTAAGCCAATCAGCAAAGTTACAAACTACCAAGTAGAAGAATCTTTTTAAGACATGAACAAATACAACAAAATCCACGATTAAAACAAACACGCATGTAGAGTCTCTAAGTATCACAATTGGTTTATCTTTAACATCCTGAACCTTACTCTGTATATCCAACAGTTTACCATGTCATTGGAGCAAATCATCTAAATAAAACTTTAACAGAAGATTTGTATACCGGTAAAGAGTTTGACAACCAGTGAAAATTGGTCTTGAATGGTAATTTATTACCTTCACCTGAAGTCGTAAGAACTTCACATAATCCAGAATCTCATCAAGCATAGCAGCCTTATCAGTCTGTAGAAGAAACGTGTTAGCTATACAACAGCCAGATGTATAAAAAACATGAACTTTCACACCCAAGAAGTAGATAAACGTGCCAATTTTGACCCATTGCTCAAGCCTCAAGGCTTGTGCCTTGTGGTTTATCTTAAAATGGGAAATTAAAAAATAACTAAAACAGGATGGTCAAATGGTCACACAAAAGTATATCTTTATGCATACTAACGAGTTACGTATTAGCAATGATTTTCTTGATGAACAAAAGGTCTTTATGGGTCAACTCAACCGGCCAGTGCTAAAATTGACATGTAAACCAAGCTACACATCCTGCCACCTCTACGTAAAGATATCACTTTGAACTTTACCTTGTTACAGCTGGGTACAAGCTCCTGCAAAGCCCTCATTCTTTCTGCAATTCTTTCTCGGCGTAACTGCAAGACAAAATCACACCCCAAGTAAAGCTAACACCAACTCTTTTTACATTGTAACAAATACAAACACATATATTGCCGGTGATTCATCTTACACGCTCAGCTATGCTATGAGGATCCGTGGCTTGTCCTCTTCGAGCTCGCACCCGAGGGCGAATCGTAGGTGGATGGGGCACAGTTACCGCTGTACTACTCGTCGGCTGCCCTTGAAAACCCTGTCATTTCAACCAAAACAATAAAAACCAAAAAAACATTCCAATGTAATAACCAGCTTCAATTTCTATTGTCTTTGTGGGTGACCAAAGTTCATGATCTGGTTCATATAAACCAAGGTCTCGGTTTCAAATCCAGGCATGTGCGTTTAATATACTAACTTGGTGATGCTAACTGCTAACCTCAGAACTTAAATCAACAACTAACTACATCCTATCAACAAAAAGAGCATGCCAGAGAGTATGAGTTATAAACCTGTGGAACAGTATGTATCAGTGAATGTGACTGTAAGTTTTCAAACTGAGGAAACAAAGCACCCATGTTCATACTTCCACCTCTCTCCTGCACATCAATTCACATCATCAAAACACTAAATATACTACATAATCAACAAAAACTTATTTTAGGGCAACAAACAGTTAAACACTTACACGCTGCTGCTGCTGCTGCTGCTGCTGCTGTTGTTGTTGACCTGCAAACGCTCCGCCGTTATCTAAACTCAAACCTAACGGAAACACAGGTTGTTGCTGCTGTTGTTGTTGATGATGTTGCTGTTGATGATGATGATGAACTGAAACTGATTCAGCAGGATTAGAGTCAGGTGTGTTATTAGGTAAGCATCCGGTGATGTTGTAAGAAGGAATAGCGAGAATTTGTTCGAGGAAGTCGTCGCCGTAGCCTTCCGGCGGGTCAGAGGCCATGCCGGAAAAGTATCGCCGGCGAATCGGGGGAGAGAGAAAGAGAGAGAGATGTGTGTGCAGAAGAAGAGGAGTTTGAAAGGATGATGAAGATGATGATTAATGGAGTGGCAGGGATGTAATAAAAGAGATGAAGAAGGGTAGTTTGGGAAGTGGAAAACAGCATGCGTGGTATTGGAAAACACGCAGCTATGACAACATCATTTTCCATCAGCCGTTTTTATATAAAAGGGCCCACTCTTTTTTAACAAGTTTTTGTGTTAAAAAGGAATCATCATTGTCTTGTTTTTAATTTATTCTTACATATTCATATAAACTTTGAAAAGTTATTTCACAATTTTGGTCTAAACATTGTAAAGACGAAAACTCATTTCTATTGAAATTTTTTTTAAACAACTTAGAGCTATTTATAAATTCAAAATTAGTTGTATTTATAATTTATAATATTAATTTTATTTAATAAAAAACACAACAAAATGACGAGCTCATTGGCGAGCTTCTATACTTGTAAACTAGATCGTGAGTTTTAACTCATTGTACACTGAGCTTGTGAGGTCGTGAAACTCACTAGGAGGTCACGGTGGTGTTATAAGTGACCTTAAAGATCCTATGCCTAAATCATTACACCATGTTGTGATTATGTATTTTTAAGAACAATAATATAAGTATCAATTTCTTATGTGATTATTTTATTAAAAAATAGTTCATTTACACATTGACCTCTACCTTACTTTCATATAGTTATGGTTTTTACTTTTTGGTTTTAACTTAGTTATATATTTTAAACTAGGTTTATCACCCGCGTGTTACACATGGGTTAAAAAGTAATATTTATAAATAAATTATAATCATTATGTTTTAAGATTTGTAGTTAGTAAATATTTAAAAATTTTGTTTCATCAACTCATTGCATGACACTTAATATTTCCTTCTCAAACTTCCTATTATAGATTAAAAAAATTTCCTTTCAAAAGTTACCTCCTAAAACCTTGATTTATTAAATAGACTAGGTTTAATGTCTGTGTGCTACACACGGGTTAAATAATAATATTTAAAAAGAATTTATAACCATTATGCTTATGTATTTATATTTTTTTATATTTAAGTATTTAACCCATACATGGTGAGAAATGTAATTCAATTTCCCTCCTAACATTCATATTATAGATCAAATATTTCCCCCTTAAAATTGTCCCCTAAACCCTTAATTTATTAGATAGATTTATATGTTTGGATGTATTTCCGTGCTTTAAGATGTGACGCATTACGACTCTATTACGTAACGTGTGAGATTTTAAATACATATACAATACGTGACTGTCACATTATACAACTTGATCACACATCTGATTAATGTAAAATTTTTTGTAGATGATGAATAATAAATCTTTTGACTTTTCTTAACCTTTTCAATATGCGTATAATATGAGACAAAATTTATTCACTAGACATTCTTAGCAAAAATGGTTAAACACTTGCATAAAAATTAAAGTTTTGATCATGACACATTAGACTTTTTCTCTTCCACCCCTCATCTATTGTTTTCTTTTCTTTTGCCTTTCAAAAAATATAATGTATTTCTTTTTTCTTTGGGTTTATAAATAGTTTTAATTTTGATTTCTTATATATTTTGCGCGTTTTGATTTTAATATTTAAACGGTGTTTGAGCTTAGGCGAGGCCACCAATATCACTTTTGAGGGGAAATTAGTGGAAAGAAATATGAGGGGGCCATTAAGGAGTCAAGGTTCATTAATAATCAATTTTGTTATTTTAATTTTTTATTTAATTTTTAAATTTAAAATATTTAAAGTTTTTGTTTACTTAAAAAGTTTATTCTTAGAAGATGAATATATATTTTTATTTATTATTAAATTATTGTTACTTACTCATTGATGTGTAATTTATAAAATTAATTATAATTATTTAAAAGTTATCTATTATTTAAATATTTATTATATTATATCTATCATTGTATACATGCGGATATTAAACCTACTTATATATAAAATAATAATAAAAATAATTCAATAATATATATTACTTCATATATAAAGTTCGAATTATAAATACAAGAAAATATTTATAAAATATATAAATGAATAATTAATAAATAATAAAGCTCTAAATTAGCCAAATCTGAGTTCGTGCTCCTTTTAAGTTAATGTACTCATAGCTTATGAGCTCGGTCTCGGCTAAACTTGCACCTCTAGTTTGGACGATTCAAACGGTTTCATTTGTGTTTTAACATCCCTATTCACTATTTTCAGTCTTTTGATGGGACAAAACTAAGCTTGTTATTTTTGTTTCTTGATTGTCGGAATAACTAACTCATATAAGCCTAGACCTATTTTCTAATAGTGACATAAGCTTGATGTAAATATACAAATTAACATGTATCTATCTAATAAATTAAAGTTTTTAGGGGGCAATTTTTTGGGGGGAAAACATAATTTATTTTATAAAAGGAAGGTTGAGAGGAAAAATTTAGTAAGAGAGTTAATAAAGAAAAAATTTTGTGATTAATAATAATTTATAAAATTATTTATAAATTTTTAAATATAATAGTTATAATTTTTTAAAAATATTTTTATTCAACCCGTGTGTAATACACGGGTGTTAAACATAGTCCTAGCAATATATCTAGATGATATACCCACGTCATGGGATAAGTGATATTTTAGCAAATGTTTGTTTTTCAAACTTTCAGTTGACTTGTTACTTGTTAACGAAATTGAGTATGATGTGCTTTGATTATGCATTATAGAATGTTGCGATAAAAATGTTTATATTGTAATAGGATGTGTTTCAAATAATAAACGGTCTTTTATGAATACAACTCATGCTATGTGTTATGGAAAGATAAAGACTGTGATCGAGTGACGGGATGTGACTCGATCCTATCACATCTGGAAGGGCATTTTCTGCTTGACCTGATGCGTGATTATTGCCCGTCTTATATGACGTCTAGTCTCTGTAAATATGACTCAACTTTTTTGTATTTGTATAATCATTTTTCACCATTCCACAACACATAATCTAATATATTTTTATAATAACGAGACTAAAAGTAGCACTGTATATTTGAAATCGGAACTCCTGAATCTTTTGCGTGACATTTCTTATGCAAGAATTATAGGACCAATGAAAACAAGATTTCAGTCATAAATATATACACACGGACACTTTACGGCAAAAGCGCTCCATTACACACAGTCTTAGAGTTGTGATTGTAGCCATTGATCAGCATTTATAAAAGAAGCATTAAGAAAGAGAGATGCTTGAGTGTCATTAAGCTTTTGAGCATATGGAACTCTGGTAGAACTATTAGCTCCTCCACCCATGCACATGTACTCTCCATAAAATATACTCCTGCATATACATATGCCATCATATTGCATTGCAATGCATAACCAACCATGCATATAAATAAATAAAACAGTGGCTTACTGGTCTCTAGAGGGATCATTGAAGTCATTCCAACCTTCCGGCGCGATTATGTCAGACATATATGTGTAAGCAAAGACAACTTTTGAGAAAGGCCTCCATGCTCGACCTAACCATATCCTTCCCGTCCCGCCAATGCTACATCTCACAAATGCAAAACCACTATCTTCGTCTGCAGACGCTCTTCCATGTGCTGTCACTACCCCGTTTATGCTCTTTTGCCCCACTGCCAACGGTGGTGCCATCGAGATCAACTCACAGTCCTTCACACATAACTCTAATTAGCTATTTCTTTTTCTTTTTTTAACAGTAACACCTATTTTTCTCATCTGCAAGATATAACTATATAAGTGATACCTCGTATAATGATTTTGCATTGCCGAAAATGAAGTCAATTGAACCTTGAATATAACATTCCTTGAAGTAATGTCGACCTCTATCGTCATGAAGCGTATCCTGAGCTCCGAAAAACCCACACCCCCAAAATGAAGCTTCGTCTCCTCCTACTCTAATGGCTACAGCTTGTGCTCCAATGTCCCCTGGCTTAGGTATTGGAGCCACATTCTAAAATTCAAAACTTTCAACTAAATCAACTTCACTTCAATATGTTTACTGGTATGAAGTGTGTTATGTGTATGTTTACCATGAAGCTAATGTTCTTAGCTACAAAGTTTGTAGAAAACACTTGCACAGACGCGCTATAAAATGTGCCATGTGAGGAATTAGCGGTGTCGTTCCAAACTATCGCGGTTGATGTATATCCTTGCCCTTGAAACGTTATGTTGGGTTTTGTCTTGGGGATTATTACCTTTTCACTTAAATTTCACATAGTGAGTAAGTTGATATATAGGTGTATATAAAAATGTTGTAAAATGTTCAAAAAAGGAAGTTATTTGTCTTATTGATTAGAAGTTTTGTATGTTCATTTTGGTATGATCATTATGTTGTAATTTGTAACAAAAAGAAGAAAGAAGAGATGGTTATTAAACATGTGGGTTATAAAAGGCAAGGCTTACTAGTACATGCCCTTATTGATCCATATTAGACTTCTCTTAGCGTTTAGTGTAACTACTGCATCAATTGCTGATTGGACAGTGGTATAGTTACAACATCCGTTGCGATCTACACAAAGTGTCGTTGTGGTGTTTGTATCAGGAGGTAGAGAATAATACGGGAAATCATCACATATGTCAACTTTACTAGATTTTTTATCATGATGGTTGTGACGATGGTGGTGGTGACCATCTAACCGTCTAGTAACGTTGAACTCCTCCAAGAAATGTTTGACATATTGTAGATTTGATGATAGAAAATGTGTGCTTGCTAAAACGACGACGAGAATAGATAAAACATTTGCGTATCGAAAAGTCATGTTATCGTAGGCTTTTCGATCTAGAATTAAAGAATGGTGTTTGAATGAAAATGAAGAAATGAAATAAGGGTTTTTAAAGAAGCTGTTGAAGTGTAAGTGTATGATGGCATGACTTGCAAATTACCCTGTCCCTATGCTCATTTCAACCTACCAAAAGACTTGCAGAAAGGAAGTTATAATTGACTTACACACAAAGTCCACAAGGAAGTTTACGAAACAAATAAGATCAACTCCTTTATATATTATCCTGCCTATCAAATAAAGCTTTACAAGAAAATGGAAACAATCTTTTATGTTTGTAATATAATAAATGAAATAATTCAAATATCTTTCTATTGTATTATACTAATAAATTAAAAAGTAAAACTTTATTACTCGATAAGCTATCAGTCATCTTTTATCACTTTCATTTTTAAAAATCATAATTTATGAATGTTTCAATTTTACTGTTTGTAATACACCAATTCTAAAATAGTCTTCAAAACATAACATACTAAAGTTATATTATACATCGTAATAATGATAGTATCTTTTTGCTTTTGCACACCACTTTACTTGATTTAGTCAAATCAAATATATTATAAAACTTTGATATTTTGAAGTATTATATATTAATCTATACTATGAAGATTTATTCCATACGACCATACTCTATAATTACAAGCCATGAAATTTTCGTATAGTTTTTGCTTTTGAAATCTGATCATCACTATTTTTGTTAGGGTTATTGGATTTTAATAATCCAAACTTTAATGAATTGGTCGATATTAATCATAACTTTAAAAATTCCATGTGACAGTTATAACTTGTAAATTATTTTCCTCCATCGAACCTTTTATAAGCGTGACACAAAAATGGTCGGGTAAGGTTTTATGAGACACGAAAATGATCTGGTAGGTTTTTTGAGTATCCGTTATAAAAGGCTCGATGGAGGAAAATAAATTACAAGTTGGGACTATCAGGGGGAATTTTTAAAGTTGGGATTAATATTGGTCAATTCATTAAAGTTCAGATTATTAAATTCAATAAACATTTTTGTTAATACTTTTGTCACCAAGAGTTTTACTGTATAATTTTTTCCTTTTGGAATTTGGCAACCACCTATAATATTTGATTTTTGTCACTAAAAGGTTTAACGTTTTCTTTTGTTATTTTGAATTTGGTCACGAGCAGCGGCGGACCCAGAAATTTTTTTTAAGGGGGTCGAAAAATTTAGGTGTCATTTGGTTATTACTATATATGATTTATAATCAACAAAAGAATAGCCTTAACTATGTTGTTTTCTTTTGTGGGCATTCACATTTGGTTTGATATATTGTGTGAGTGGTTTTAGAAATATTTTAGACGTGGTTATACGTAGAAAAAATATTAATTTAGAAAAATAATACTATTCATCTATATATTAGAAAAAATAGATTGTTCATTCTCATAGTTTTCAACATTTTGTTATTGTAAATTATAAAATTATAACATGTAATGACTAGATTTATTGATCTAATGACTATGCATTTAGTTGAAAAGATTACTTTTCATAGTAATTAAAGTAAATAAACTTCCTAAAAGTAACTAAAAGTAAACTTTAAAGTTGAGATTTGTAAAATTAAAATCTACAAAGTGAATGGTTTTTCACTTTCCCAATACACACCGTACAAATAATAAAAGAAAACCCTCAAGTACCAATATATTATGGGGCTGCCTATCCACACATCCCAATTTGTTATCTACACATCCCAAACCATATAGGAACTATATTGGTCAATATGGTTCCTATTGTGAGCAAAAGGATCATATAGCCCAATATGGTTCCCATTGTTGGCAAAAGTCACAAATTGTACCATATAATTCCGATCTGGATATATAAATATATTTAAATCATTTTTTGTAGTTTTATAATTTTTTGTGACCATAATTTTTTTTAACAAAAATTAAGTTTTTTTAGTTATAAATAATGTTAGTTTAGTTTTTATAAAAATTATACTGAAATCCAAACAAATTAAACAAATACATACATTATAACATCAAACCAAAATATCCAAATTACACAAATAGTAAAAATACTAGAAGTTTAAACAAATACTCCTCATCCGTCATCAATCCTCATACTCCTGATCAGACAGTCGGATCTCCTCATCCGTAAACTCCGGTGGACGCTTAGTAGAAGACGTGTCGGGAGCCTATAAGATTTAATCATTGTTTAAACTTGTGTGTACGTAGAATAAAAACGAAATAACATATCTGCATGGAAAAGTTGGACACAGGAAAGAGCGGCCTGGTCTGGTCGGGCTGAGTAAATGACGGTCCCGAATGCTATAAGAATTTTAAAAAAATACGCATTACATAACATTAAAGTGCTTCTATATAAATGAAAAAAATAAGCTAACATACCTGCACGTACGGGTCGTGCTGAGTAAACAACGAGATGAACGAACCAGATTGAGGAATGAACGGCATTGACGTGTCTGGCTGATGCGAAGAGGATGGCATGGACGGGTCGCGCTGTTGTGTATGGACCGAGCCCTGGTCTGGATAAACTCGTGGTGGTGGACGGGGGGGAACCTCTAGATTCATATACTTATACATCTCAGTCATTCCGGTCATCATCCACTCCATATTATCACACAACCGGTCAAGTTGGCGACCTTGCGATGTCCGTATACACTTCTCATCCTCCTGGTTCTGCAAAATACTACTGAGAAGTTGGTTGGTTGAACGAGGCAACCTAACCGCACGATAAGCTCTCTGTGGATGCTGATGACCCACTTGTTCATCCGGCACCTCAACATCATCCCCCTCGCCTTCCTGCTCAGCCATCTGAGGCATCTGAACCTCCTCAGCCCCTAAAAGCGGTTGATGTACCAACGGCTGCCATGCCTAAATCTGACCATTTTTATTGATAAACCTATAACCAACATTAGCAAAGTTTGTCGCCACTTTCATCCCTGTCAACGACCTCATGTCCAAATATTTGCATGGAGCCGGGGCTGGATACCTCAAATCCACCCAACCAGTCAACCGACTAACACTCTGGGCTATGCGGCCGATAAATGATCCCCCATATAAACTCCCACGACGTTGTTTACTTCCGCGTGTGACAAAATAATACACTAAGCAAAGATGGAGGGCGCACGGACGGCCAATCAATAAACAATAGAGATAGAAAAGATCGACCTTCGTCACGTGCTCGCAACTCTTTCCACGGGCAATAATGCCCGTGCTAAAGAAACGATGTATATAACGAACTAGCGGGTCACGAATCTCAGAAGATCGGGCATCCATCGCCTTAGTGTATGGACCGTCACCGATGGTGGGCCACCAGGCAATCAATCAATGTTGGGTTTATAGGTGACAACTGGATGAAGAAGAATCGTATTGGGCAATATGAATCGTATGGCATTAATGTTTCACCAACCAATGACTTCATCGTATTAATTAAAACCGTATTGGGCAATATGATCCCAATTGATGTCAATGGGAACCATATTGCCCTATATGGTTCCCCTGCTGTTTTAGTTGAATTAATTGGTGGTTGGTCAAATTTGTTACTGGGCAAGTAAAAGTACTCGTATTGGGCAATATGATCCCAGTTGGAGACAATAGGAACCATATTGCTCAATATGGTTCCTCTGCTTTAGTTGCATTTATTATAGATGTATGGTCGTAATTGGTGTGTTGCAAGTAAAGTACATGGGATCGTATTGGGCTATATGATCCCAATTAATGTCAAATGGAACCATATAGCTCAATATGGTTCCCCTGCTTACTCATTAAACCCTATAGGAACCATATTGGGCAATACGGTTCCAGTTAAGGGATGTACAATTTTTTTTGGAGATGTATAGATAGTATCACCCTATATTATTTGTTTAACATCATCTTCTTCATTCGTATTTCTTCTTTCTCCTGCAACTTAAATGAAGCTACCCACCACCACTTCACTTGTTGTCATAGTGAGTAACGAAAAAAAAATCAAGAGTTAAGATTCTTGCTTTCTTCAGTTTCAAAGTTTAAGGGGGACGATTACAAAATTTATCGGGAGCCGCTTGAGATTTTACGTATGCATAACACTGAATATTTTTTGTTTAGGGGGAGCGGCTGCTCCCCATCGTTACTACTTGGGTCCGCCCCTGGTCACGAGTCTTTTGTTATCGATACTTTTATCACAAAACGATTTTGTATTCAAGGCCGACTATATTTTGGTAACGTATTCAAGGGATCACAATTATCGTTTCGTTATTTTGACGAATTTAATTTTCAGATCGTGACCTTTAGCGAGTATAATTACAGTTGCGGTTCTATGAAGAATCAAATCGATCATGAACAAAAATAACGTTGCCGATATTCGTATTATTGGGACCAGTTTCGGTGTTTGTTTGTTTCATGGTTTTCGATGAACATAAACAACAATGTCCAAACTCAAGTTGAAGCAAACTAACGATCAATTCACACCATACCTCAATTATTAGTGACAACCCAAGCAACCAAAGATGCAATGCTTATTGATATCATCACCATCTAAAGGGGTATACCCTCTTAAATCCCTTTGCAACCCGCACATTTAACTCGTATCAATGTCAAATCTAAAAAAAAAAACAGGGGTGTCCCTAATGTTGTTTATAATAAATGTTTTTTTTGCCTTACATTCATACAATCATTAAAACATTTGTTTGTTTGTTTTAGTAGTGTACTATAACCACGCATATTCATCAAACCATTTCTATAAAAAGTTTTTTGTTACAATAATAATCATCATTTTCTTGCATATCAATAGCATATCTGTTTTTTATCATAATTTTATTGCAAATAACTAGCAATATCCGTATTCTTACTATCATGTTCTTATATATCATTAGCAATATTCGAAATTATATCACTATTTTTCTTAAAAATCATTGCTAATAGTATCCTTATAATTGTTGTTTAGGGGTATCTTGCACATAAATAATAAAAATTTTAATTGCATAATTATACACCATACATATAATTTTTTGCCGTAGCATGCGCCACCCCTACCAAACATATGCATCCACCTCTGACTCACATCAATTATAATAACTTAATACAACAAAATCAGCAAGGGATGAAACCTCGAAAATAACGCAAACAAGATATAAGGTTTATCATGAAAATAAATATACCAATGATCTCCCGCCTAAACAGTTAGGTAAGATACCTAAGACTATATAAAATGATGTGATATTGAGTTCAAGCCTCGCGTAAGATAATAAAATAGAGTATACATAATGTGCTAGGGAGTTTTCTACTTTTCTCTACTAAGTGGCTGTTTGTTAAAATCTGAATCATTAAGTGTTGAATGGTTAAGAGGTCTGAACCATTAAGAGGCTCTATCAATGGGAGTGATATTGAGGTAGAACTTCAGTTGATGATAAGTTTGGTATATGCTTCATTCAGTTACATTCAACATATTTCAATCTCTTAACCATTCAGCACTTAACTGAACCATTCAGAGGTTCTTTTTTTATGAAACAAACGCTCTGAATGCTGAATCATGAATGATTAAGCACTGAACTGAATCATTAAGAGGCAAAACAAGCAGCCCCTAAGATAAATTTATCTTCTCACAAACGAACAAGTAAGTCGTGACTGGTCGCTAGTGATTTAAATTGCCGTTATTAAAGATCATGAAAATGGATAAAGTTATGGTCGCAACATCAGCAGAGCCGGTGAGTTATATGAATCGAATCTTTGTATGAGATGCTACGCTATTTAACAAACACTCCGTCATCTACGTATTTTGCATTCAACTCTCAACTTTCATTGCATTTCCCCAAATCTCCTCATCTTCAATCATCAACTCAACATCGAACTTCACTACGGTACGTAATACACGCAGTTCACTGCTCTAACAGATCATCCAATTCTTCCAATTAACATGTTTCTGTCGATCGATTCATGTTGCGTCATCTAACTAGTGTTTAATTCTACGATTAGGTATAGCGTCATATATTTGTTTTTTTTTTAAATGCAGCGTCATATACTTGTAAATTTGTTAATCGATTAAGTAAGAGTGCACTCTCTATTACTCAAATTTGGTTCTCAATTATCACATTTTGCTTCAGTATAGGTTTCAAAGTATTAAGTTCATTGCCAATTTGTCACAGTCCATATTACCTGTTTTTCTAACAACAGTTTAGTGACCTTCTAATGATTAATTGTTTAAGTGGTGATTAGGCAGATACATAAGAAAAAAGCACCAGAAGTTAATATAGACGTATAACTACATTTTTGTTCAGGTTTTGGAAACATATTGTTATATGTTATGTTGATATAAATATGTGTCGAATTATTAGTCAGGATTTTTTTATATAAGTTTTATGTATTTATTTTTGTGAACTGATTTGTAGTAAACTCTTTGGGGTCTGCTCAAGAATGGATCGCTTAGGAGTTAGTGCCGTGACGGAAGTTGCAGCCAATCTGGATGACTTCACGGAAGAAGAATTTGTTTCTCAATCTAAAGTGTACAAAGAATTCACAAACATGTCTACTATTGACAAAGCTTGGACCTTCAAGTCATTGAGTGGTGTGCACAACCTATTTTTATATGGTCTTTTAAAGTCAGCGGCTTATAAGCTGTAGGTTTTTAGTTATTTGTGTTAAAAAGGATGTTTCTTTAACTTGTGTCTGCAGGTCGGGTGTCTCAAACTATGTTTTCAATTACCCAACCGAATCTTGTAGCGAATAAGAGGAAGAAATTTATGTTGTCAAGTGTCATCTCTGAAGAAGCAAACGGTGGTTTAAATGTTGAATGGGCACCATTTCCAATTGATGTTACAGGTGCATCTGTGATGGTTCCCTCCCCATCAGGATCAAAGCTTCTTGTGGTAAGAAATCCTGAAAATGATTCACCCACTCTCTTTGAAATATGGGGCCCATTTCAGTTGGAGAAGGAGATTCGTGTTCCTCAGTCCAAACATGGTTCTGTGTATGTGGATGGATGGTAAGTTTTTTCTGTCAACAGTCTTTTAAAGTTAAAACACATCTTAGGTGGCGTTTGGATGGATGTTTTTTAAAATGACTGTTATTAAAATATCTCAAACTAAAAATGTGAGCTGTTATGTGTCACTGCTGCTTGAAGATACTTTTAGAAGTTCCATTGCTATCCTTCTCTGCTTCTGTCCTCTTGTTGATTAAGCACCTAAGCAACTTAATGTAATGGCATATGATGACCTCATTGTGAATATGTAATGAATATATATATGTATACATATATATAGATATGTGTGTGTGTATATGTATGCATATCTATACAACTGACAGTGTTGACTTCGATCTTTAAGGTAACCCCGTTGAATCATTACTGTGGGTGTTTTAGGTGGCAAACACTCGTGTAAAACTAATTTGAAGTATTGACATTTGGATGGAATATTGTTTATATATGTATCTTTGGTTGGAACAGGTTTGAGGGAATCTCATGGAGTGCAGATGAAAGTGCAATTGCTTATGTTGCAGAGGAACCAAGTGTGCCCAAACCATCATTTAGTGATACTGCTGGTTACAAAAAGGATGTTGGTTCCAATTCCACTGATAAGGATTTTAGTAGCTGGAAAGGTCAAGGGGATTGGGAGGAGGACTGGGGTGAAGCTTATTCTGGAAAGAGGCAGCCTGCTCTCTTTGTCATTCATATTAACAGGTTTGGACTATTACCAAGTTTTATCATGATGAGAATTCCCTGATATAACATTTATTTTCTTTATTTTGTTTGGATTTGTTATTTTAGTGGAGATGTTTGTGCTGTACAAGGGATCGGGAGGTCATTGAGTGTTGGACAAGTTGTGTGGGCTCCAACAACAAAAGGGTCACATGAGTATTTGGTTTTTGTTGGGTGGCCATCAGACACTAGGAAGTTTGGAATGAAATATTGCTATAATAGGCCTTGCGCAATATACGCTGTAATGGCTCCATCATTTGGATCAGAAAAAAGAGATATTGCTATAAATGATGATGTAACAGTGATAAATCTGACTCAAGGCACGAGTAGTGCTTTCCTTCCACGATTCACGTAAGTACGCGCATGCTTCATTTTACTTGAACTTATTTTCGAGTTATTTACAAAGAGTAATCAACTTTTCTGACCATGGTACTTGGCTCTTTGTTGCAAACAATACATCATTCTTTTGAAAATGCTAAATGTGAAACTTGTGGTGGCTATCATATTGATGTTATGGAGGAATCATTAACCGTGTGTCTTTGGTTTTCAGTCCAGATGGAAAATTGCTTGTATTTTTATCTGCCAAAACTTGTGTAGACACCGGGGCACATTCAGCTACACATTCTCTTCATAAAATTGAATGGGACACTGACAGAGAACCAAGCCCTGCCAAGATTGTTGACGTGGTAAGTTCAAGGTGATAATATTTTGATCTGTTTATTATTTATAGGTTGCAAAATGGGAGGATCAGACAGGCTAGATTATAGTCAAAATAGTTCAGGCCAAAAGAGAACCTTTAGCACTATCAAAATGGGTCCACTTGACCTACCATCACTTCTTTCTCTTTCTTTTATTTTCATTAATACTTGATATATCAAATTCCATACTGATATAACAATTGATAGCCCATAAGCTTAACAATCAACTTTGTTGATCTATAGTAATATTTCATTGTTCCAACTTCCAACAGATGTTTTGAGACCTTTCTGGTTGGTAAATGCAGTAAATCGTTGTATTAGCAGGTATGGTGGCGGATTTCGAATGGGAAGGACAAGAGTCATAATCTCTTTTCTCATTGGATGATTTATCCTAATTGTGTTTTGAAAGAGCCTTGCTAGCATAGGCTTATGTGATGGCATGAGGAAAATTGCCTGACATGTCATACTCGGTTTTGAAAGGGTGTGTAAAGTTAGGAGGGACAAGGACACAATAATTACTGTTTACTTTAATTCTTAAAGGTGAACTGTGCTAGTGCCCCCAGTGAAAACCCTCTTTCTTAGTCAACACAGTTACGCCCATAGCCCTTAATGAACCTACAGAAGCCCTGACTGCCTTGACGTTTCTAGGTGTAGGCAAGTTCAAGATTGCATCAATCTTAGTGGGATGCACTAAAACACTCTTTCCCATTAGATATGTGCCCAAGATCCCTCCGGATTGCCGATTGAAACTACTTCTTTTTCTATTTATTACTAGATCATCTGTTTGCAGAAGATTGAAGTGCTGCTTGTAGGTTTGACTGTAAACGAGTATGTCGTTTACTCGTCTAGAAATATCGAAACTGCCTCCCGTAATAAAGGTTGAAATATGGCATTCATAAGGGCTTGTAAGGTGGCACCATGGCAGGGACATTGGCCAAGCAAATCAATTCAAAATGCCATATGGATTTCAATATAAAAGAATTAAGAAGAATTAAGATTGCAAGTCTCAGGGTACTATATTGATTTCAATATGGCATTCATAGAACTTCTGAACTTGTAGTCAACTACTAGGATTTTCTTGTTGTCATCTTGAGCAATCACCCTAGATTGCAAGTCTCAGGGCACCATATTGATTTCACTATAAAAGAATTAAGAAGAAAAACAGTAGACGACACATCCAGATGGAATCTTCCGCTATAAATCACATCAACAAAGCTTTTCTAGTCATAGAGCCATAGATCACTTCTAAGCAATCATTAACAATATTACCCCTTTTCTCTCTTCATGCATAAAACCTCATCTCTAATAGTCTTATCTATGCTACATGCATCCTTGCTTTAATTGCTTCACCCTAGGCCCATTGGCCATTGTCCTATAACTGATCAGTTTTTTGTTTGTCTTTTACTAGAGTCTAGATAGAGCTGCTTAATGCTGAACTGGAGAACAAAATGATGTATTGATATCTGAAAATGGACTTTGAAAGCATTTCTAACAAATAGTTTTTGACATCTTTTATTTAGAACTCATGGACCATCGATTCTTTAGGTTCCTGTTGTGATGTGTCCGGAGGATGGTGGCTTCCCAGGGATCTACTGTTTTGATTTTCTTAGTAAACCATGGCTTTCAGATGGATCTACAATGATATTCTCTTCCGTTTGGCGCAGCACTGAAGTAATACTTTCTGTAAATGTGCTAAGGTAAAATATGTTATCGCGTTGTTCCTTTAAAATGTTACAGCTTCTCTAATTGACAAAATTACTCCTGTATTTGCAGTGGGAAAGTAACAAGAATCACTCCTAACAATTCAAATCATTCATGGAGTTTACTTGCACTTGATGGCAATAACATCCTTGCTGGTACTTGATTGACCTAATGCGTACCATTGAGAAAGTTATGGTACACAAATAGAGGGAGAACGTTTGACCCATTTACCTAACATGGGTTGACTTGGGTTATATTTCATCTCTGACAGGTTAAATGGGTAAAAATGGGCTATAAGGGAAATGAGTGGAATATATACGCGTGCTTACAACCTCCTAAACCGTTTTAATAAAAATAACTAGCTTTTTAATAATATAGGCTCTGTAATCATATAGGATACGACTAGAAAGTGTTGGCAAGTTAACTCAACTTGTTTTCACCCACACCTAACATTGACACAGTTAAGCAACATGTATGCCTCTTTGCGACCTTTTGCATGATGATAATTAGAGAACTTAACTGCAAAAATTCGTTTGGTTTTGTGTTGCCCTTTGAAGTATGTAGCAGCCTTGTAGATGTCCCTCAGATCAAATATGGTAGTATAACCAAGGAGGATTCTAAAGACGCCATATGGCGCTGGCTGGATGTTTCAAGCCCCACATCCGAGTCTCACGAAAAAGTATGCTCATCTTATTTCCTACATCAACTTCTTTTAGAGACAATCAGTGTTGTTTTTTATTAACAGTTGCAAAAAGTACTTTGGTATGATCTAAAACAGGTCAAATCTCTACTTTCATCTCTCCAATTTGACATTTTGACGATACCGGTTAAGAATGACTCCGAGAATCCCAAAAAAGGTATCCTGGTAATAACTCTATGACAAACACTATGAAGTGCAAGAAATTTCTGTTTTTGAAGAGATACAATGTAATTATGAGATGTAGCGGCTTCTATGTTGTGGGTAATGGTGTAAGCTGCAGCATACATCTAAATTATCTAATTCTGGATCTAATTTACATAATACTGTAGTAAACAAGGCCCACAACATAAAAAATGCGATATGACATAAAATGATGTAAATGAATGGAGGTTTTGATCCACTCTTACGGCACCCAGGGTTGCTATGAATCGACTTTTTCACAAAGGAACCTATCCAACATTTTTCTCAAAGTCCACAACTACATTTCATGTAGTTTTGGTTTCCTCATAGTGCTGCGTATCTTTACAACTTTGTTCGATTTGCATATAATTAGCTAGTAATTTGATCATTTTTAGGTGCCGGGAACCCTATTGAAGCAATATATGTATCCTCAAAATCAAAGCATGAGGATTGTGACCCTCTGATTGTAATCCTTCATGGAGGTCCTCATGGTGTATCATCATCATGTTTCTCAAAGACCTCAGGGTTTCTTGCCTCAATTGGATATAGCTTGTTAATTGTTAATTACAGGCAAGTCTGCTGTTTCTAAACATTCACAGAATGCTCAATATGTTGGAAATTGCTCCAACTCATTGTCCATATTCTAGAAAACAGGGATTCATCCATTTTCATTGTAATGTTATTTAAGCTTTTTCACTGTAACCCTTCCATGCCAAAAAAGTACTTCTTTTAATTTCAAGTAAATTGTTTTTTCTTTAATGTGTGAGGTCAAAACAGTCCTCTTTAATATTGCGAAGTAACTATCACTTTGTCACAAATTTGGCATTACTCTTTTCTCACTTACAATACTTGGTTTAGTCTATGGTCAACAATATTTTCAGGGAATTTTGTAATTTGTATCATTTTCAAAATTAAGTGTTTGAAATCGATTTATGATTCAGTGTGTTGAATTGTAGGAGAACCCATATGCATGCTTAAATGAAAACATGCTATTCTTCAATTTCATTTTATAATGTTTGTGTACCTTAATTCTTTTGTTTTATTTGGAAGTATTGATAACAATGTCTTGTAGAGGTTCCATTGGGTTTGGTGAGGAAGCTTTGCAATCAATTCTGGGTAAAATTGGATCACAGGTATATTTTCTTTGCACTTTACCAGTATCTTGTGTTCCAGCTCACAATGAGTTCTTTATCAGTACCATCTAAATAAGGGCAAACTAGTCATGTACTCATGCCATTTGTCGAAAATGCTATGTTCAAATAGTTAGTTATTACAATTCCAGCATGGAAGCCAAGCTGTCAAGGTCTTGGTCTTAATTAAGGGAATTCTTTTTTTTTTTTTAATAATTTAATTCACTCTTCTTGTGTGAAGGATGTAAATGATGTCCTAGCAGCTGTAGATCATGCCATTGACATGGGACTTGCAAATCCATCTAAAATTATGGTGCTTGGTGGATCCCATGGTGGTTTCTTAACTACACATTTGATTGGCCAGGTATGTAACTAGATTTTCTTTAGTTATTGTGTATATTTAGGCACCATGAATGAGGAGTGATTTTTTGTTGGTGCTATGATTCTGCAGGCGCCAGATAAATTTGTTGCTGCTGCCGCGAGGAACCCTGTTTGTAATCTTGCTTTAATGGTTAGTACATCAGATATACCAGATTGGTGCTTTGTGGAAACATTTGGAACTCGAGGGCTTTCTATCTATACTGAAGCCCCATCACCTGAACTTCTCTCTTCTTTTCATGAACAATCCCCTATTTCTCATATTTCAAAGGTATGTATCTGACTGACTACTTGTTACTTGCTTGGGTGTGTTTGGTAGCCTCTTAATGGTCATTTAGAGGCTTACCTCTTAATGATTCAAAACCTTTGAACCTATAAGTGATAAAAATATGCTGAATGGTTAAGAGGTAGTCTCTGAATGGTAAGACCTCATCATTCATCATATTTTTAATACTTGCCGTTTAATGGACTTTTGAACCATTAAGAGATAGCCTCTTACAGTCTTACTGGTTATTCATGGTTGTTCAGAGGCTACCAAACAACTCCTTAATAATTTTCATTAAGTTAAATCACATGTAAATACTCTTGAAATATTCATTTACTTACTAAAACAATCTTAGTAGTTTCTCAGGACATCTCAAAAAACTGCTACACTTTTCATAGATATACAGTTTTTCTTCACCTTTAAAAGCACAAAATATTCCTTTGAGTCACACAAAATTTTGCACCCATATGAGAGTTATCTCTTACCAAATGTTGTATGTTGACCCATTTATGTCTTATAGTTACTTTGATATGCTTTTTTTGTGATTATTTGATATTTCCAGGTGAAAACACCCACGCTTTTTCTCTTAGGCGCTAAGGATCTCCGTGTCCCAGTCACAAACGGATTGCAAGTAACAACTTTTGCTTCCCTTAGTATCTGAATGCTATTAATTTCCATAATGCCTCTAGTTATCCATTTTCATTCTGTGGGTCCTATCTCAGTTTTTTCTGCTCAAGTTAGCAATTTTGGTTTATGTTACAGGCCTTATAGAGGTAAAAGAGTACATTGTATTGATGTGTCTAAAACTATAACAACACACAAGTATATATAGACAAGAAGACGAAACCCTATGAGCCTAGCATATAGAGATGTGTGTAAGCCCTATTATATTCTAGCACTCCCGTCATGCTTGTTACATACACATTCAACACAGGAACCTCTAAGGAAACTTTGTTAACATATCTGCTAGTTGATCACAAGAGTTCAAAACTTCACATGCTCTAACCCTAATGGGCAAAGCAAACGAGTCGAACCTTAATTTGAGATAACTAATATATTCTAACACTTGTTATTCTGGCAACGTGAGAAGAAGAATCATTCTAATTGGCACCGGATATTTGAAAGTTGCTTGACTCATACAAATTCACATCTTTCATTTATCATCGCTCGGTAGGACCACCCTTCACCACCAAAACAAACAAAACCCTAACATGCTAAATGTTGCTAAGTGCTAACCTCCTATTTTCTTTATATGGTAAAATAGGCTCCTATTTTCTAATAGGTCCCGAGATAGGAGCCCACAAAAAGGAAATGGAGTTTCTTTTGGAAATAAATTTTAATTTATAAGTAGAAACTGGAAAATTCATCCTTTTTTTAGCTGATACTAGTGTGTATTTGTTTTATGATTCACAAAGTATGCGCGAGCATTGAAGCAAAACGGAGTCGCGGTGAAAGTGATTGTTTTCCCTGAAGATATACATCCTATTAACAGGTAATTCACAAAACTATGGTACATCAATCTTAAATGCATTATTGATTTAGACCAAAGGCATAACTAACAGACATGCTTTCTAAATTTCATTTCTCTGTTAAACATTGACTCTCAAAGGGTCAATCATCTAGTTTAGCTTTTTATTTATTTATTAGTAAAAATTAGGAGGATATTTGTCTGATTTTCATAAACATGTAACTAGTTCTGGACATAGGTGCATCCGCATTTGTTTATATTCAGTATGTTCATACGCGATTGATTTGTGTTGCAGGCCACAATCAGATTTCGAGAGCTTTGTCAATATAGGAGTCTGGTTCAAAAAGTACTGCAAGTAAGGTGTTGTACTAATGCTGATATCGATGGGTGGGCTTTCTAATAGATCTAAGTCGCTTTCTTAACAAGCATCATGTCTTGAAATTTCAAACCCAATCTTTACACTCTGTAAGATTTTTATTTAATAAACACTTTTCGATCGATTGTTCTTATTAAACTAAATCGTGTGGTTTTGACACCTCGGATGAACTTGAAACAAACAATTGGAAGGAACCAATGTCTCACTCTCATTTTCTTACCTGTTTTTTCAATTCTTCAAAATGAGTTTTTAATTGAATAGTTTCCAGATCATTTGTTTTTTTAAATCTGTATAATTTGGCATGGGGCTTTTACCTTTTATTCTGATTTTAAATGTGTATAATATATTTGAAACTTTAACAACCCTCAGAACTTAAAGATTATCTTGTCATTCCAATCATCTGAAAATAGTCCGGAAACTTTAGTTGTGCTAATGATTGAAAAGTTAGTTAGATTAGATGGGTTTTTTTAGTAATTATTAAGAGAATAACAAGCTTGCACACACCATAATTTCTTTTGAGATATTAGTTGTAGTTTTTATAAATTCAAAATAGTCACTATTATTATTTGTAGCCAACTCATTCATGAACGCAAACTGACAACATGTGTTCAGATAGCACCTTTCATTCTTGATTCCTTGATCTGCCAAAAGAATGTAAATCAACTGGTGCTATGTTCTATATCATTAACGGGTAAAAGATGACATATGCATTGATCCAAACCTGTAAGGCAGCTGGTTTCACTCTACATGAGGGTTGAGTTCAGTTCGTAACTTTGTATAAGGGGATGCTTGTTTAATCCTCTTAATAGTTCAGATGTCTGAATGATTCAGCACTTAATGGTTCAGACTGTTTGTTTCGCGAGCAGATCACTAAATGGTTAAGACAGTTGTCTTTGAATGATTAAGCATTATACGGAGTCTGAATAGTTAAGAGCTATTATCTGAATTGAACAGACATTTGACTTTGAATAGTTAAGCAATATACTAGTTTTTAATGGTTCAAACCTCTTACTGATTCAGCACTTAATGATTCAGATCTCTTATTGGTTCAGCACTTATTCATTCAGATGTTGTCAAACAGCCCCTAACCTTATGATGTCTGAACCGACTTATTTTAGTCCCGATCATTTCCCTTACTCAACAACTGGTTTAACTAGAATCAGTTTCAAAGAACTAATTTTAATTTTTGTTGACTCAACACTGTCCTTTTTACAAAGTCAAACCGATTTCCAGCCTAATTTATACGCCTCCATAATAAATAACATTTTAATACCCAAACTTAACTAAGTTTGATCAAACTGTCATGACTAACTCTATAAATCAAAATCTCAAGCAGCGCCTCAACCAAAACACTGCACCAAGTTGTTTCTTTCACATGTGTTAACTCAACTAGCAACCAATGAACTCTAAAGTTGTAATTCACAACAAAAGCCAACAACTTAAATCAATTCATCATTCCCTTATTAGATTTATTTCCTTTACAAAACAACACAAACATATGCTATCAACCATTTTGTAACTTGGAGTTGTAATTTGTATTCAAAAAATTCAAAAAACCAAAACTATTTACACCTTTAATAACATCAATCTCAATCTAACAATGCCATGACACCACAACATCTTCAAACCCAAGCTTCATTTCATCCCACTCCACCTCACTCAACCCATCACCACCTCCCACCACCATCATCTCCACCAACACCAACCCACTCGCCACCTCCAACACCTTAGCCACCACCACCACTCTCCCTTTCACCAACCCCATCATGTTCTCTTTATCCTTCATTCTTCTTGATCTAAACCCCAACTTCCCCCCCACTTCCACCACCCTCTTCTCCATCTCCCCCACCATTGCATTCGCCATAAATCTCCTCTCTTTCCTCACACAACCATCCTCAAAAATGCCAGATAAATCAAGCCCTGAAGACATCAAGATTAAATCAAACGCATTCACATTCACATTTGTTTTGCACTTCATTGCATCAGTATCAAACTCTTGTTCTTCTTCTCGTCTCAATGACTTCTTAAACCAAGGAAGATTCATCAACGTCTCGATACTCATCCGCGTATTAGGATTAGGATCAAGCAGCTTTTGAATTATAATCCTAGGTTGTTTACCAATCCAATCAGGAAACGCCAACTCACGTTGATAAATCTTTCTATACATAGCAGCTAAATTAGTATCATCAAAAGGAAGATACCCTGCTAAAAACATAAACAATATCACCCCACAAGACCATGCATCCGCCTTTGATCCATCATACCCTTTTCTTCTCACAATCTCAGGTGCACTATAACCTGGTGTCCCACAAGCAGTATACAAAAGACCATCTTTTTTCGACTCCGGCAAAGCGGACAATCCAAAATCCGATATCTTCAACTCACCATTCTCATCCAACAATAGATTCTGCGGCTTCAGATCACGATGCGTAACCCCATTTTCATGACAAAAACTCAAAGTGGAAACAATTTGTTGAAAGAACCTACGTGCAGTAGGTTCTTTCATTCGTCCCCGGCGGGTGAGCTGAGTAAACAGCTCCCCGCCGGGGGCGAGTTCCATAACTAAGTAGATCTTAGTTTTGGTAGCTAATACTTCGTAGAGTTTGAGTATGTTTGGATGGTTTAATCTACGCATAGCTTCAACTTCACGAATTAGCCTTGGCTCCATTGATGGATCTGAGATTGATGGTTTTTCAATGACTTTAACGGCGACTGATGAATCGTTGATGAGTGAACGGCCGTGGTAGACTTTGGCGAAGCTCCCCCGGCCTAAGAGACGAGTGAGTTGGTATTTGTTGAGGATGATTGTGCCGCCGTCGCTGCCGGTTCTGTTGATGGATGATGTCATCGCCGGCGAGAAATGTAGAAGATGATGATGAGATGTGAGTTGTTGGTTTGCTTTGTTTATAACTTTATATAGGAAATGAAAACCAGTTGGGTTTTCGCTGTCATTTTAGCCTCGAAGAGCGTTTCATTTGCTTTGATATTTTCGTGTTCACTTCCTTCTTTTACGTTTTTACCCTTCTACTTCTTGCTACTTGTATACGCCGTGTTTTCCATAAAAAAAAACATGTTTGGTAATTGGTACTTTAGTGTTGTAAGTTGCGTGGTGTGAAAAGATGATAGTGGTTAAAAAATGGTAGCGGCTTTGATGTGTTGTGGAAGATGTGTTTTGTGGTGAGGTGACGGTGATTAAAAAATCAGGTTTTTTGTGATTGGTAACATCTAAAAAAGGAAGAGAACTAAAAACACATACTACTAACTACTCTCTCATCTAGAATGTGACTAGCTTTATGCTACCAAAGGTCACGACCTTTCACACCTCATTTGTTGCGGTGTAGTTTGGCGCCCCGGTTATGTGATAAAGGGATAATGCGTTTTTTTAACCAATAATTGGTAGTTTTAGAGTGATGGGATGTATGGTAGTGATATAAAAACTATTGTTATGAAATTCGTTAGTTGTATGTACACAATGTTGCGATTTGGGGTGCCGATCGAAGTTGAATTGTTTGAGTCGAATAAGTTGGGTTTTGAAATTTGAAAAGTTGAAATATGATTTGAATTTAACTCGGATTTCAAAAAAGATAAAGTTGAATTTGAATCGAATTTGGAACATTCAATTAGGATTCAAGTTTGAAAAATTAACTTGAATCGAATTTAAGAATTTATTCACTTCGTGTTTGGTAAAAAATAATTAATCTAATAATATTTTTAAAATTCGCACGAAGCTTTTAAGTTCTGATGATCAAAATAAATAAACAATCCAAGTGCCAAATATATATATTAAAAACAAATACAATAATAAAAAATTCGGTAACTAGACTTCAAGTTAAAATTTTCTATTCGAATCAAACTTCGAGTTTTTTCAAATTCGATTTGAATATTGAACACCCTTTTATGATAGAAAAAATATTAGTGTAATTGTCAAGTAAAAAAATCAAAACATACCATTCATGCCGGTTGAAGCCACCACCACAAGAGGGCAATATTTTGTGCATGTGATAGTAACTCCACCTTAATTGGTCATGCCTCTCTATGAATAAATAGTGTTATTTTATTGTATTTAAATAAATACATCTTTCGTGTTTAAATTATTCTTAAGAAGTAAATAAGAATTTTACACGTTTTAAGTTTAAAATGAACGGTTATAAATTTTTTTTAAAAGAAAGATGAGAAGCAACAAAAGAAATTCCTAGGATTGTTATTAGAATTAAACAAATTAATACTCTAATCTAACCCTCAAGTATTAACCTTATAAACACTAAGGAAAAAAATTGATATGAGCTGAATGCTCTGTTTGAATTTATAGGCCTAATGAATGATTTATATTGGCTAAATTTAATTTTCTTTATTTTGTTATTGTAACACTAGTAAGAGGGGTGATTACTTTTGTGGATAGATTTTAAGAAAACATTGGGATAATGATCTTTAATTGTTGTTTCTCATCAACTCTTGTTACTTTTCGGAAGATTTTAATTTGTGGATCTATAGATACTTTTAGAGACTATATTAATTAAGTTGACGTTTTGGTGATCTTTCTATTATATTAATAGTAATCTTTTTATGACCGTTTAAAATTATAAGTCTTTATGGTTTACGTTGCGTTCCTGAAACCTATACAAAGAGGAATGAAAGGAAGTGAAAGAAAGATGCAAAGACCGTGTGCTCTAGAGTTTTTTAAAATTAGGATGAGCACCTACACGATGGCCAAACGTAGAGCTTGTTAGACTGCTCTCATTGATGATTAAGATTGGGTCTTATACTATTTAAAATTAAAAGAAAAGAATAAAATACCAACATTGACGGGATCTACTCGCCGCCACAACCAAGATTGGCTTGAAATTGATTTGTAAAAGATGACATGTGTCAACAATCTATTGGTTCTAATTTTTCTTTTACATTTCACTCCAGTTAGTTTTAGCTATACTCTTGTTTTTATTAATAACTTCTAATACTTAACATTTTTAAAAAATATAACTACACCGCACTGATCAGGTTTTTGTTACGAACGTGCCGGTATAAATTTTATTAAAAACAGAGTTCGTTTAAAAAAATCTATTTTTAAACACATGATACATGTTATTATCTAAAAATCCAAAGACTTTTTCTAATAAATTATAAAATGAGTTCGTTTAAAAAATGTATTTTTCTAATAAATTTTAATAAAACTCAAAATCATAAATTATATATATTTTATTTAATAAAGGTAATAAAGACTGAAGATTGAGTTGCTAATGAGAGTGAAAGGTATGGTATAATTGGGTTGTGTAGGTGAAAGAGAAAAAAATTAGGTACCGTTTGGTATGCAGGAATGATGGATGGAATGGAATGAGTCATTACGACGGAATGAAAAAGAGTGTGTTTGGTTGGTGAGTGTAATGGAATGAACCATTACAAAGGAATGAAAAATAGCTCATTTTCATTCCATCCCCACCCCTTGTTTTTTTTTTCATTCCTTCAAGGAATGAAATAATTTTTTAAATTATGACTAAAACTAAGACTTGGCCTATGGCCCAAACCTTGACCCGACTCAAGATCCCATGAACCAACCTATGTCCTAACCCACGTCTCGAGCCATGACCCGACCCATGAACCGACTCACGGTCTGAGCCATGAATCGACTCACAGTCCGAGCCATGAATCGACCATGATCCAACCCATGACCAAAACTATGATTCGACACATGACCTGACACATTCCTCGAACCAAGACCCAACTCATGAACCGAACCATGACTTCACTCATGAAAAGAATCATGACCCAACCCATGAACAAATACTTTAACTGACTCATGACCCGATCTATAATTTGACCCATGACCTGAACCATGAACCAAATCACGACCCGAGCCATGAACCAACCCGTGACTCGACCCATTCCTCGAACCATGACTCAGCCCATGGCTTGACCCATAACCCGAACCATGATCTGATTTATGACCTCACTCATGTATTGACCATGTCTCGAACCATGACCCGACACATGACCCGTACCAAGACCCGACCCATAGCCATGAAAATATACTTTTGTAATTTTTAGTGAACAATATTTCATTAATTTGTCTTTTCATTCCTACCAAACAAAACAATAAATGATTCATTTCACTTATATAAAGCAACCAAACAAGGTAATGGAATGGAATGATCCTTTTCATTCATTTGTCCATTCCTTTCCTTCGTTCATTCCATTCCCTCGTCCATTCCATTACCCCATACCAAACAGACCCTTAATTTAAAAAAAAAATTGTGTTGGGTTCGTGGTGAATGAAGATAGTCTTAGGTGGTTGAGCTTGTGAGCACGCCAAGCTCAGCAGATGGCCAAACGAGAAAAAAAAAAACAGATATTATTGTTCAATTTGTTTGTGTTTGAACGTTAAAAGAGTCGTTGTTGGCGATTAATTTTTTAAAAATCTTTTCCCCCCTTAAAATACACTATTTTAAATATAAAATTATATAAAATCTGATATGTCTGTCAAATATATCAGAAGTCAAAACATGACAATTGATACCTAATCGTCGCATCGTGAAACCTGACTACGTAACCACTTGAATATTTATTTTACATTATCAAGTCATCCTTTGTAACTAGCCTGTTTAGTTTAAATACAAATGAAGTAAACATAAACACAAGGGTGAATAGTTAGTTTTATATTATTAACGCGTGATTTGAAGCACCGACCCACGTCATTAGAGACGCAAATATTGCAAATGCAAGATGGTTCACCACCAACGTTGCTTCTTACGTACATCGTCTGTGCCGACAACTTTTTTTTCGCTAACGAACATTTTATTTTATAGCTAACTTATATTTTACTTTTTTACAAATTATATATTATGAAAGTATTAGCTGATAATTTTTACTGGGTCGTTAAGAACTATGAATACGTCTCTTTCGTATTCTTATATTTAATTATCATTTTAATAATATGATAATTTGGTAGTAAGGTCTTGATATTAGACACGTGTTATTGTCTTACTCGCGGACATCTTTTTATTTTCTTAAAATTTAAAATATTTATGATTTTTTCCATCAGTTTTGAATTATTATCATTTTAATATATGATGATTTACGGATTTACAACTTTGAAATCTTATTCTACTTTGATATAATTACGACTTTAATCCCCGACTTTGATTTGATTATCATTACACTGTAACATACGAGACATGAAACTTTTTAATTTGGAGTAGAAATATATTACACATTGAAATTTAATTATTCAATCTCAAATTGTGTTGTTTCTCCTAGAGGTTTTTTTTTCTGAACGACAACTTTTATTAAAACAAGGCTAGCACTAGGCTAGATATATACAAGAACTAGAAATCAAAATTACATCATTCCGACCAAGAAATAGAGCTAAAAGATGACCTATTTTTTTATCCAAAGATAAACGGAAGACTTGATATCTTGAAAAAGTTTCTACATATTTATAGGAGTGTTGTTGAAAACAAGATCGTTGCGGGCTAACCAGATACACCTAGCCATGGTAACGATAATTACATGGATAACTTTTTTTAGCTTCTTTAATAGGTTGCACGTTTTGTGAATGTTTCTTCTAGAGGTTTGAGGTTTCATTTTAGTATAAACAAATACCCAAAGATTATTTCTTCAAAGTTATATGTTACAAGATAGTATTAAAACCCATAATGAATCAGTTTTGCAAAATTTATCAGAGTCTATTGATAAAACAATCAATTGCCCTTTCCCTCTATTTTTTTTTTTATTCAAACGTAATTTCCACATAAATTATATAAATCAAACACCGTAAAAATACAAGTGATGAAAAGTAACATAAATTATTCTTGGTTTTAAAATATAATGAAAGTGTAAGAAATGGAAAATGTATAAAGACAAGCAAAGTAATCAAAACATTTATTGGTAGCATGTTATGAATTGGGAAGTAAACGAATTAATAGGAGAAGAACATTAATATTAATTAATTAAATATTATTGGTGAGAATAAATGCTGGGATTTATATAATAGACATTATCTAGTCATCTTTGAATCGACATGATTATCATTTTGATACTTTGACGATCTACTTCTTTTCATATGTACCACTCGATCAAGTTGGTTGAGAAAATTTATGTGGACTTAAAAACATAAATTTTTTAAGTTTAAGTCTCACATAGGATCAATGTTATTAGAGGTGTTTGCAGTCAGTGGTCTTGTTCCGCTGGATCGGTATGAAGTTTATGCAAGATAACGATTTGACGGTTTCGTATAAATGTAAACCAAACTGGCTAATGGTTTTCGGTTTGGTTTAGACGGTTTTAACGAGTTAATGTTTATGTTTTTTTTTTTTCAAATTATATTAACTAGTTACAATAATTTTTTTAAAAAAAGTACATCTTGGTTGCTTCGTAAGTTAATCTTAAAGCGAACCAACTAATATTAAGTATTAAGTAATCATAAGTATGCCATTAAAAAATAAAAGTAATCATATATACAAGCAAATATTTATTAGTTTCGTACAAAGGCATAAACTTCACAATGAACTTGATTTTTGACTTCAAAGTGAGCCACAATATAAGTAACGAACACAAGAAACGTAACACTCTAAATAAATTTCAGGAACCGTAAAACCAATGTTTATCATAAAATATACTTTGAAATTCATAATCCATCGTAAATGATTGGGTCTTCGAAACCCTTAAACTCCATAATCCTCTTGTCGTTAACATATTTAAATGAAAGGAAATTATACACACACATACTAAATTTGGTTTATACGGTTTATCCAAAATGTAAACCAAAATGCAAACTGTAAACCAAACCATATGGTTTTGAAAAACACAACCCATAAACCAAATTACCAAGTTTCAAACTGACCAAACCAACCAGATTTCTTCGATCGGGTCTAGATTGGATGGTTCATGAACACCCTTAGATATCATGGGGTTTGGGTTGGGTTCTCCCACAATAATAAGTTTCCTCCTTAGTCATAAGTATTCCTATGTGAGTCATGATTAAAGTGTGAAAATCAATATAGACGGTTACTAAAGTTTTTGGCTAGTTATAAAAGTTGTGTTGTATACTTGTATGCGTTCTAAAATAAATTGTTTTAATTTAGAGAAAACCGGTTATGGGTTGGGCCTGGACCCAATATTGGGCCATCACAAAACAAATAAAAAAAACCTAAATTTTTTTGTTGAATGTTGATTAGGGTATCTTCTCTTATATTGCTAACCAATGACATCACACTTGCCACTTGTCAGCACCACAATCACTCAAATAAATTCATATTATATCATTTACATTTGTTAACTTTTTCATTACTCATTTCTATATAAAATTATATAATTTCTTTTTTACCGTTTAAGCCGTGAATACTCACGGGTGTTAACCTAGTTGATTATATATTTACATCTCATATTCAAATAAATACCAATTAATTCTTTCTAAAATATATATGTATCAGATGACGCGTTTGGATAAACAATCCCAAAAACCCTCATCACAAGATGTCTGATACTATAAACAAATCAAATAATCACAATAATAAAATCCCAAAAACCTAAGTGAATCCATAAAAATGCAATTTCACCGAGCGAGGAGTTGCTATCAACTTTGAATCACTCTTTGTCCAAGTGAAAGGTATTGCAACATCCAATGAAAGAATAAAATTCATAAATTCAACAAACAAGAAAAGTCACCATTCAAATTTCATAGCCATAAAAACTTAGAACCCTACATGATGGGGAGGAGTAAATCAAACCCAATACCTTCACTTCCTTAAAAACAATGATAAAAAGACTTACCAAATCAACATTAGCTTGAACTGATTAAGAAAAATCAAGATATACAATAGATTGTTAGTATAACTATAATTTAGATCTGCTAAATCTAGTGGTGTTGATTTAAAAACAAGTTACGAGTCTTTTTTCTAAGCCTAAAACATAAGCCCGTTTTAATATATTAAACCGGTTATCAAACTTCAAATTAAATTATAATCAGGTTTTAGGTCGACCTGGTTATTAACAGGTCTTACCGGGTTTTGCAATTTACCCTCAACTCATCCCAACTCAAGAACATATCTCTTGACACATTATACAACCAAACATACATAGATACATCTGACTTGTGTTGTGTAGGACGACACAAACTAAGCCCCTCCCTCGTTGTCTCCGCCACCCTCTCCCTTTTTTCTTGTTGTGTAAATCAATATCATATCATCACCATCTACCAAACAACAACAACCCAAACCCACAATTATTATTTATTTCTATTTCAGCTGCTGCTTGTTGAATCATCATCATCATCATCATCATCATCAGCCATGGCACAATCTCTCAATTTCTTCCTCTCAACATCCCCTTCACCCGACTTCACACATTCCCACTCCAAACCCTTGTTCCATAACCCCAATCGCTTCTTCCCCAAATTCAAATCCACTAAAAGATCATCATCCCTTTTACTATCTCTCAACAACGGACAAGGTCTATCTGCCTTAACAACAGCAGCAGATTATGTTAGCGATAACAATGGGAACAAACCAACAACAACGATCTTACAAAGCTCCATCGATGTGGATGCAGTGACAGAGGCGGAGTTGAAAGAGAATGGGTTTCGAAGCACTCGAAGGACGAAGCTTATTTGCACGATTGGACCTGCTACTTGTGGGTTTGATCAGCTTGAAGCGTTGGCTGTTGGTGGGATGAATGTGGCCAGGATCAATATGTGTCATGGTACGCGTGAGTGGCATAAAAGTGTGATTGAAAAAGTCAGGAGATTGAATGAGGACAAAGGCTTTGCTGTTGCTATTATGATGGATACTGAAGGTAGTGAGATTCATATGGGTGATCTTGGTGGTGCCTCTTCTGCTAAAGCTGAGGTTTTGTCCTTTTTACATACCAAAGTTTAAGTCTTTTAGTCGAAACTCTATTTTTATACATCTTTCTTTAGGTTATAATATTACTAACTATGCATGACCTGTTGGACGCGACTAGGTAGGTCTAAACTGTTAAATGCTAATGGTGTAAACACACGACTAGGTTGGTTGTTAAAAGAGTTGTTTTGATATGAACAGAGTGTACTCTGAAGTGGGTTGTTGTTTAATATGTTGTTTGATTTTTTTGGGTGAAGAGTTGAAAGTATGATTGAGCGAACCTTTGTTCGTTGATTTGAGAGTTGTATTCTTTGATTTTTTTTAACATATTTGAGAGTGTGTTTGGTGGTATTGTTTATAGTGAGTGCATAAGGTTAAGGGTTTAAATCTTGCAATATGGATGTATAGGTGGTTAACATGAGTAGATTAGGATTTAGGAGTTGTTGTAAGAAAAAGTTTAAAACTTATATACACTTGTTTTCTGTTCTTAGAATGCAATGTGTTATGTATAACAAATAGGGAGCTGAAAGACATTGGATTTGTTTATGTGAACTATGCAGGATGGGGAAGTATGGACTTTCAGTGTTCGGGCTTATGAAACTCTTCGCCCTGAGCGTTGTATCACTGTCAACTATGATGGTTTTGCAGAAGGTTAGTATTTGGGGTTAGTGTGTAAAGATGATATAATGTGAAATGATTTATAAATGTGTTTTGATACCGCAGATGTTAAAGTGGGGGATGAACTCCTTGTTGATGGTGGAATGGTGAGGTTTGAGGTGATTGAAAAGATTGGTCCAGATGTTAAGTGCTTGTGTACTGATCCTGGACTATTGCTACCTCGGGCTAATTTGACTTTTTGGCGAGATGGAAGTTTAGTTCGTGAACGCAATGCCATGCTTCCAACAATTTCCTCAAAGGTTGGTGTTACCTACTTACCTCTATACGTTTTTACAACTTCAACTTTTACCATTAATATCATGTACCATTAAAGTCCAAAAAATAACTATTATAATTAATATTATAAGTCTTTGAATAAAATGATCTAGGGGATTGTGTGCACAAAAAAAAGACTTTGGGCGACTTTCAACTTGTTTGATTCATTTGACTCGTTCCCCTTTTTGACAAAAGATTGTTGATTCAACTTGTTACCTTCTATCTTTTAGTAATGGACTGAATTACTGTTATTAACATCATATCTAGTAAGTTGTTATAAATAACTATTGTTCTCTGGTAAAAACCTAAAGACAGTTTTTCAGTCATAAACCACAAATAACTACTACTCTTGAAGATCAAACACCATAAAGAGGATCAAAGTGAGACTTTTATAAGCATTTCATTGATTTTGTAGTGTATTTATTATTAATGTCTCGTTGTTCTACAGAGTACAATAATGGTTCTTGTGTTATATATTTAATCAAGCTAATACCCTTTGAATACTTTGTACCTTTAGGATTGGTTGGATATCGATTTTGGGATTGCAGAAGGTGTTGATTTTATTGCAGTTTCATTTGTCAAATCAGCAGAAGTGATTAATCATCTTAAAAGTTACATCAAAGCGCGATCTCGTGATGGGTAAGAAACTGTTCCCACTAACATTTTTCTAGGCTTAACAAGGTTTTAACCCTCAAAGTTTCAAGTTTTTAATTTTAATCAATTTTAAAAAAATTTCATGATGTTTGGACTTTAAACTTTGGATTTGCTGGTTGAGATAACCCTTTTAGCAGTTATCAAATCTTACATAATTGTTAATTCTTAAAGTTTCATCAATTTTCTGTTTAACCCTTCAACTTTTTCATAATGTTTGTTATTCTAAATTCCTAATGCTTAAACCGCCAATAAAATTAATAATTTTTAAATAGCTGGTCAATCAGGTAGCAAGCTGAAAAAGAGTGTTAAGCATTGCAAAAACAGCTGAAGGTATTAAACATACATCAACAGTCGTGAATAAGTTGGTTTTTGGTTTAAATTTGAAAATTGGTGAAACATTGAGTGATAAACTTTTTTTTTTCTATTCATGTTCCTTATCTCTCCATTCTCAATTATTTGGGTCCCAAAAAGCAGTTTTCTTGGAATCAAACAAAAAATGATAGTGTAGAAATGTTGAATATTTAATAGAACCAAAACCTTTTATGAGAAATAGAATGTTTTATGGTCTATCTTTGTACTATGGTTATTACTTTCTATTTTTTACTTTTGATTTATTAGATGACCAAAAATCTGAACCCTTATCCTTTGTCCAAATATTTTATTATTTTCTTAAAATTTCAAGGGTGTCAAATTCGATTCAAAAATTATATTTAGCTTAATGATGTTTTATTCATTAAAAATACACATTCGTATGTTAACTTCATACGTTTCACCCATTACACCTTGTGTTTTAACATGTGCATTTTGCTTATTTTTTGTGCTTTACAACGGGCACTTCGTCTGCATAGATCTGTACGCAGTGATGGGGCTGTGAGAGGAGAGAGGGTAAGGGGTGGTTAAAATGAGCACCCGCCATATTAATGTGAGGTGGTTTATGTAGGGATATTGCGGTAATTTCAAAGATTGAGAGCATCGACTCACTGAAAAACCTGGAGGAGATCATTCAAGCTTCTGATGGAGCGATGGTAGCAAGAGGTGATCTGGGTGCACAAATCCCACTAGAACAGGTTCCGTTGGCTCAACAAAAGATTGTTGAAGTGTGCAGAGAGTTAAACAAACCAGTAATAGTTGCTTCTCAACTACTTGAATCCATGATCGAGTATCCCACACCCACTAGAGCTGAAGTTGCTGATGTTTCTGAAGCAGTGAGACAACGAGCCGATGCTCTTATGCTGTCTGGTGAGTCAGCCATGGGTCAGTTCCCTCACAAGGCTTTGACCGTCTTGAGAAGCGTCAGTTTAAGGATTGAGAAGTGGTGGAGGGAAGAGAAACGTCATCAAGTTATCGACCTCCCTGATATCGCCTCTTCTTTCTCTGACTGTATTTCTGAAGAGATCTGCAATTCCGCTGCCAAAATGGGTGACAACTCTTATCTCGTTAACTATTATTATTATTCTTATTATTATCAACTCTAAGGGGATGTTGCAATTTCTGTTGCAGTGGGAGCATAATATTATAGGCCATATATATTTCTTAATGTGTATAGTTTGATTGTTTTTGCAGCTAATAATTTGGAAGTGGATGCACTTTTTGTCTACACGAAAAACGGACACATGGCATCTCTGTTGTCGCGTAGCCGCCCGGATTGCCCCATTTTCGCTTTTACAACGGATACTTTGGTTAGAAGGCGTCTAAATCTACAATGGGGCCTAATCCCATTCCGTCTTGATTTCTCAGACGACATGGAAACCAATCTCAACAAGACTTTCTCTCTACTCAAGGCCCGGGGTATGATCAAATCTGGTGACCTTGTTATTGCTGTATCGGATATGTTGCAATCAATTCAAGTTATGAATGTGCCATAAGAAACACTTCTCGTTTCATCCTACGAGCCTACATCATAAAGTATTGTATTCGTATTTCGTTATGTTGAACTTTTGTGCTCTTCAGTTTGAGAAGTTTGTAGCTTAAAACTCATGGATTATGTAATTTGATGACCTGGTTTTGGTTGTTTAGTTTGAAGGTTGCTTTTCCTTTTTCATGGTAAAAAGTATATTTTATGTTATAGCTATTAATAGTTATTTGGTTACGTCAACGATACATTTTTTTAAGAACAGTAGTTGGTACAACAGTCTATGATTGATGCACATAGGTGTAAGGATCAAGAATAAAACCTCACCTCTGACATCAGTATGTGTTTTTCGTCAACATGGTGTCTTCCTGCAACTTTCAATGGCTTGGTAATTATGTATAAAAACATTTTCCTCCACAAACGTCTCTTGTCGTTAGGCGCTTATCGTAGGCAGTAAGACCTAAAGGCTTTGCACTTGGACCCCATCAGGGATGCTACCAAACCCTTGTCAAGAGGCACAACCCTGCTGACTTTTGAACAAAATTTTGCACATGTTACTTAACTTGATATTATTTTAGAGCATCTTACTTTTGAATTCAAGTAATGGAGAAGCATCTTACATTGTTGTGCTTTAAATTCTTATGACATCAATTCCAACTCCAAGCAATTGTCTTTTATCTTCCAGTCACATTGTAATACAATAATTTAAAAAAGAAAAAAAAAAGGTATGCTTAAAAGAAAAAGAAAGTAAAAAAGTAAATAAATATAAAGCCTCCACTCATACATCAATTCTAGATAAAAGCAAAGAAAAAAAAAGATGGGTTTTGTTTTATTGAGTGGGATTGTCACTATGTTCAACATTCAACTTGTTAGATCATATCAAATGAAATGACATATGAGATTGGAATTAGAACATCTTCCCTAATATTAAGTTCCTATACCATTCTAATTCTTTAGCTAATGCTTAGTGGGTCCTCAACACTTGTAAAAGATCATCCATCAATCATACACTTCCATCCATCAATTATGATTCTTCTTCTTCTTATTGTTATCATTACAACTATTATTAATCTTCTCATTTCACCCTCTTCTCCAACATATTTCCATGGCTATACCAAGTAAGCTTTTTCTTTTTTAAATCATATCAAGTACAACAACAACATAAACCACCTTTTTGTTTGTCATTTGGATGTAGTAGATAAAGCTGTTGATTATTATTATCTAGTGGGGTTTTCGTGTCTGGTTTTATGGTAATATGCTAGTTAATGGAGCTATATTTTCAAAGTGTTGTTTGTTTTGTCATCAAAAAACATCAAGTCAAATTATAACTAACAAATCTTCATGTGTCAAGTCAAGTGTCTCTATAATGAGGTTATTGACCAAATATGCTCTCTAAGCTAACAAGTTACTCTTTTGGATGACTTTGTAACAATGACCATGCATTTTTTGTTGTTGAGATTTTGTGGCTTATTTAATTTACAGATTTATCAAGGAAAGAAAAAGATATGAAAGTGAAATCATGCAGGCTTCTAGTTATGTGTCATGCCATTATTCTGATTTTGTTGTTGATCCGTTGTTCCTCTGAAAACACGCCTAGGCCTGCCGAAGGTACATTTAAAAAAATGTTTATTTACATATTTTGTGCTTTCACTTTTGTAACGGAGGATAATGATTTCAGTTGAAGCTTTGGCGGAGGTTCTTAGAGATTTAAACGACAGTAACGGAAGAATTACGGATTGGAATTACTTTCTAGTTAGCCCTTGTTATAGTTGGTCGCATGTCATTTGTGATCATGAACAAGGAAATGTTATATCTTTGTAAGTTTGTCCATCATTTTATCACCCCATAATAAAACCAAACTTAATAGAAAATCATCACAAAATTGTAGAATTGTATCTACTATAAAAACAAAATCATAACCTTATTTAAAAAACATCAATTGAATAATAATAATAATAATAATAATAATAATAATAATAATAATAATAATAAATAAATAAATAAATAAATAATGATGTGGGAAAAAAGAATATATGGGGTCAAAGAATTGTGAAAAATGACACTCTTATTTACTTCGATAAACTTTTATATTTGTATGAGAGTTATATTTTTATGTTTTTTGTTAGGTGGTCATCTATTGACATTTTAACACCTAAAAATTAACGTGTATTATTTACTCATTGATATAAGTTCATTTAGCCAATGAGATAATAAATATTCATATTTAAATATAACTAAATATCTAAAAGTATATTTCTTTTTAGCTTCATTGTTATTGAATATTATTACTACTATTTGATATCATCATAAAATAACAAAGAGATATGAGAAAAATAGTACAATTTGTAGACCTTTAATTGTGTCACGTGCTATCTTATAAAACTGAATTGAATTTTAACCTTATAAACTTTTACTTTCATGCAGGAGCCTTGGATCCATTGGTTTTACAGGGAAACTTTCAAGTTCCATAACCAAACTCAAGTTTTTGACCAACTTGTATGTTTTATATTACTATCAGCATCATATTTTAAATCCAATTTTCAAATTTGAAAAAAAAACAAACCTTTTGAAAAGTTTGATGTATAATGTTTTCAGGCTAGAACCATTAATTTGAAGATAGATACTAGAAAATGAGTGCCAAATGATACTTTTTAAAACCATGTTTGACTCTCGAAAGTCAACATCGTCGTTTTTCTACAATGAAGTATGTTAATAACAAGTCATGGCGATTTACATATCTCATTTAACAAATACAACATGCCCAAATTTAGTATGTTATGAACAAATAACTTTTTTAAACAAGTTCAATTGGATTTTAATGACATTATATCTATTTTTTGGAGATTTAAATAATGTGTATAATGAAGTAACTTGAGTTTTCAATATGCTTATGCAGGGACTTGCATGATAATAACTTATCAGGTGAGTTGCCTGATCTTAGTAGCTTGGTGAACTTGCAAAATCTCAATCTAACGCGAAATAAGTTCAGTGGCTCGATTCCAACCTCTTGGGGTCAACTCTCCAACCTCAAATATTTGTAAGATTTAACTACTTTGTTTTGTAGTTTTGTTTGACTTTAACAAATTATTTCTCAAATCTTTATAGTCTTATAGAACTGTAAACTAGACCATGCAGGAAGAACTAATGTACTTGCATTTTGCAGGGATCTTTCGTCCAACGATCTACGTGGGAAAATCCCTGAAAAATTATTCTCTACCGGTGTATTCAAGTATGCAATCTTCTTATTAGTTTGTTAATGTTAATCATTCCAAGTTATCAAGTGATGGCACTTGTTTCAATCTATTCTTACATATTACAAGTTCTATTGATTAAATTTTGATACAACAATGTGTTATTCAGTTTTACAGCAACATCTCTTGACTGCGGCACCACGCTGCACCAACCTTGCATTTCGACTTCGTCTGTGACAGGTTCTTTGTTTATTTTCTTTTGTTAATTTATCATCAACCCATGAGATTTGGAGAGAAAATTATAATAAAGAGAGTGTTGGTTTGGTATTTTTTGTAGGTTCTCCAAAAACGTCAAAACTAAAGTTCCTTACTGTTGGCGCAAGCTGTGGTTCCGTGGTGCTTTTGTTGTTTGGGGCACTCTTTTTCTACCGGTTAAACCTTAAGCGTAAACTTAACCATGAGCTGTATGTTGATGTTGAAGGTTAGGTGTATACTTGCTCATTGTTGTTTGCCTTTTCACAAGTTTACATGATACATCATACATTTGGTTTTGACATTACAATTTACAAAGCTATTGTTTTGACCCATTAACCAACCTGTCAAACTCTACTTGTACATTTTCTTTACTTTAGGTGAAGATGACAGTAAAGTTTCTTTTGGGCAACTTAGAAGATTTTCATGGCGCGAGATACAATTAGCGACCGACAACTTCAATGAAAGCAATATTATAGGGCGTGGAGGGTTTGGAAAAGTTTATAAAGGTGTTATTGCAGACAACACAAAAGTTGCGATTAAGAGGCTCGCGGATTATCAGAGTCCTGGTGGAGAGGCTGCATTCTTGAGGGAAGTTCAGTTGATCAGTGTTGCGGTCCATCGTAATCTTCTTAGGTTGATTGGCTTTTCTACCACATCATATGAACGTGTACTCGTATATCCGTTCATGCAAAACCTTAGTGTCGCGTATCACTTACGAGGTATGTTGCATTGTTGCTAAACTAAGTCACTCTAACCATTTTTTTAAGTACCTTGTTAAGTGGTTTGTTTTACTGGTAATAGATTTGAAGCCAGGAGAGAAAGGTTTGGATTGGGCAACGCGAAAGCGAATAGCTTTTGGTGCAGCTCGCGGCCTAGAATATCTGCACGAGCACTGTACTCCTAAGATCATTCACCGTGATCTTAAAGCTGCAAATATCCTTTTAGACGATGACTTTGAACCGGTTCTTGGGGATTTTGGGCTAGCAAAACTTGTTGATACCAGCCTCACTCATATTACAACTCAAGTACGCGGAACTATGGGTCACATTGCGCCCGAGTATTTGTCTACCGGGAAATCCTCAGAGAAAACAGACGTTTTTGGATACGGCATTACTTTGTTAGAACTTGTAACCGGACAACGTGCGATAGATCTATCCCGACTCGAAGATGAGGAGGATGTTCTCCTTCTTGATCATGTAAGTACCTATTGTATACATACATACTAAAATAATATGATGATCATAAGAATTAGTTGTTGGTGTAACTTCAGATCAAGAAACTGCTGAAGGAAATGAGGATAACCAACATCGTAGATCCGAATCTAACTATTTATGATGCAAAAGAAGTGGAAATGATGCTTCAAGTGGCATTGTTATGCACACAAGGTTCACCAGAAGATCGTCCGAAAATGGGAGTGGTCATTCATATGCTGCGGGGACAAGGTCTGGCGGAACGATGGGCAGAATGGGAACAAATCGAACAAGTTAAAGATCAAGACCTGTCTCGTATGTCCTACCAGTTTGCTTGGGGCGAAGACTCGACACAAGATCAAGAAGCTATACAATTGTCACAAGCCAGATAAACCAGAAATAAAACTACATACATACTTGAAAATTTACTAAACATGTAATAAGTTTGAGATTTAAATACTTATATCTATGCATTGTCTGCAAATCTTTTTGTTTACTTATATTATACTTGTAACATATATAAACAATCTTTTAGTTTGAGTTTGATATGTATATGAGTTTGGTAAAAGCATTTTGTTCACTATTATATATTGTCATCATTTAAAATTGCTGATACTTGAAAGCTTGATGACTAATAACAAGTAGAGCTTCTAGTCTAGATCAAGTTGTGATTATGGCTTGCATGTTGACCCGGTTATCGTTAACGGGTGAGGTGTTACGGTTGGCATCATCCAATCCGACATTATTTATCGTCTTGATCATTTTTTCGCATGAACATGCCTTAATCTTTAGCAGTTGAAAAGTATTATTGAGCGCTTAAAACGTGTGTGTTCAAGCCTCTTTCTTTCATCTAAGCATTATGCATTTCAAAGGAGTGTTGGAGAGAAAAAGATATTCTTCACCAACTCATCAAAATTCAGCAACTGATTATACCAGAACAAGCCTAACTGGTTTCTTAATCTCCTTACACATGAATATGCGAGATTTTAGTTTCCGTTTAATGACCTATGAACAAACTCAAACACTGAAGTTTTCATTCGAATATGAAGGAACCAGTATGTTGTACCATTAAACGAACATGCATGGCTAGTATTGCTTGCCAAACATATTGTAGTCTCATGATCTGTTCCACACCAAAACCCTAAACACACAGGTAGACACGCAATGTCACAATCTGCTTCACACGCCTGGTTGCGTGCCACATGACCCACAATGATCCACACCCGATACGAGGGTAGCATAGATGACAACTATGCTATAGTATAAAAATAACATCTGCTCTGCTCTTCTAATTAAACATGATATTAGTGATTGTAAATAATTTACCATAAATTAAGTCTTATAGATAGATTAGCACCACAATGACCAGCTGACTAGAAAGAGAACACTCGCACCCAATTGGTATTTCACCCTACTGGTGGTTAAACCTCTAATTTAACCATTAAATGTGCGTAGAAGTGTACACGTATATTTGTTTTTGTATGCTTTATGTTCTTGTATCAATTGAAAAGATGAAGTAAATATAAAAATGACAACATAAGTTTAAAGTCGCCTCTTAAGAAAGTGTGATGAAATCTTGCAATGACCGAACCAAACTTGGAGGCCAATGCTTTGTGTCTTTTACATATGCGAGATCTGTATAATTTGGATCCAAAAGAGTTGCTATTGTGAACTGGTTTTCAGCGAGCACTGAGGCATGCTTGTATGAGTATAACGCCGCTGCCAGAGCTGCATGCACTTCTGCAGACATACACAATACACAAGCAGATATTCATTAAACAAATAATAAGAAAAGAAATAAATAAAAAAAGCAAAAAACTGCATCTTTGATAGATTACTATTTACTACCTGGACTGCCTTTTAGAGATATTGAAACATCCTCCATTTCCGCAATTGCTTCATTTTTGTCCCCAACCTCATATAAGGCTAAGGCTCTACCAACTCTCGCATACTCTGAAAGAGCAAAGTCTTTGTATTCTCTCACAACCTGATATCAGGAAAAATAGAACATGTCGATATAAAACATAAGGACCCAATACACACAATTCAAAACCATCAATATACGTTTACATTGAAACCATGTCTTTTCATTGAAACGAATCCTTACACCATGTCTACTCTTAGTACATTCATAACGATATATATCAAGGTTGTATCAATTGAAACAATGTTCTTGTATCAATAGAAGAGTAATTTTCTGGAAAGAAAACATAAGGTGGTTGGTGTTTGGGTCGTTGTTGCAAGAAAGGAAAAGAATATTGTGTTCTTGAATGTACAACAAGAGAAAGAAATCAAATCTTGTAAGGTTAGCCAACGCCATTTGTTTAGTTCATGTGCTCTGAGCCTCTGACTTTGACATAAGGTTTAAGTTTGTAAAAATTCCTAGAAAATCATTCATGTGTCCTTCGGTTTAGAGTTGATTTCAGCCTTTAAATTCACAACCTCTTAACATAAAAATGTTTCAACTAGTAAACTTACTAAAATACAATTCAATACCAACATCTCAAATAATCATAACACGCCTTATTTGTTCAACTTTAGCAAAGTTTCAAATCCAAATTTGTCTATCTAGCAATAGTGATCAATGCAAGATATACATGTCTTTGACTTTGGTTCAGGTTTTTACAATCTTGACGGTATTCCACCATATTTGATGGTCACTAAAAACGAAGTACGTAAAAATAAGAAGTTATCAAAATAGCCAAAGTTGACCAAATTTTTACCAAAATGGCCATGCTTTTTCAACCCACATGTCCAATAGTCATCTCCTACGAAAAGGATCCGTTGGCTAACACATGTCACAATATCAGCTATAACAACTTAGCATACAGGCTAAGCCGTTAGCATATGACACGCGTCAGCCACCAAACCCTTCAACATGGTTGTTTGCACAAAAGAAGCCTGCTATGCCTCCATCATTCACATGAGATAATCATGGGACACGTAGGCTAAAAAAGCATGAACATTTTAGTAAAAAGTTGATCCAACTCTAACCATGTTGATAAAATTTCCTACAAATAACACATACTCTAAGTACTTATAAGAAAAAACCTAAACATTTAATGGTCCAAACATCCTACAAGTTATAAGTGTATTGAGAATAAGATTGTGATGAAGAAGATAGAAAGATACCTGTGTGAAGTAGTTAAGAGCTTGAACAAAATCCCCCTGTGCCTGAAACTCTCTACCTTTCTCAAGTAGCTCAACTGCTTCCGCCACTCTCCGAGTCACCTCCGAGCTCGCAGCTCTCTCTGCATCAGTAATTGGATCGAAAACAGACGCTGCAACGGCTGAACCGGAAGATAAAGTGAGTTGAATACTGGCGACAGAAATTGGGAGAGAGAGTAACAGTAACTGTCTCCTTTGTATTGTTAATTGGGGCTTTGATGAAGAGGAGACGATGATTAAGAACTGTTTCTTCTTGTTGTTGTTAGCAATTAGGGTTTTGGTATGAAGATGGGGAATTGGTGGGCTACAAACGCCCATTGATTGATCTACTTGTTTTCGCTGCTCCACAGCTTTTTCTTATGGTGTTTGTTTTTTCAAAGTGATCGGATCCAAAACGTATTCCATCCTCGTTTAGTTAATTTAAACAACTCGTTTATTTTTCATTTTTTTAGTTTGTTCGTAAGTTTATCTCGGACAACATTAAAATATATAACTTCTTGGTCGAAAGACTACCCTTATATCAAGTAGTGAAGATTGTCCTTTGAAGGAAAGAGTTTGAAAACGCCTCAAAACCACCCCCTGGGCGTTTTTGATGTCCAAATTGTGTTTAAGCGTTTCCTACACGACGTCCTTTAAACGTATTTTGCTGCTAAAAGCTAAGATGGGGAGAAAAGTTAGGCTCTTTCTCATTTACCCACTACACATACTTACCTCTAGACTCAAACCTCAACTCTTAACAACTTAGCTACTCATAATTGCTTTGTAAAACTATAATTACTATCCTTTAAATTTATCTTCTATTATCTAAAACCTCTCACATCTTATACCTATATTTTCTTAGATTTTTGAGCGGTGATCCGGGATTATTGTGTTTACTTCTAAAAATCCAGAGGAGAAAACAAGTATGAGTTGTCTAATGTTAAAGTGTTATCACATAGCTTTTTTTTCTTATAACCTGAAGATGTAGATAATTTTTCAACTTATAATTTATTGAACACTTGTTATCCTTCTTTTAGCTTTTTTTTTAAATTAATAAATTATAAGTTGCTAATAACATTTTAAGGGTTTGACCGGGCTGGCAAATCGTGTCTTATCGTGTTTAACAGGTTTCTGATGACGCGAGTAACAAAAGTATCAAACACGAAAATGACCCATTTAACAAATGACTTTGATTGTTTGAGCATGACAGTTATCTATTTTATGCACCAAGGGGAATGTGTTAAACCCTAAGCTCCTAATTTTAATTATATTAAAAAATAAAAAAATTAAATAGATCTTATCGTATCTAAACAGATGACTCAATTGTCAGTCCCGTTCGAGCAACCCCAAACAACCATTTTGTATTACGTACTGTTATAACATTTCCAGGGTTCGAGCAACACAAATTGTACAGTGTATTTGAAGCTCTCTTTTTCCCTCGTCTTAACATAATTAAATCTCCCTTGTAAGTCGGAAGCTAAATCACGCTACATTCGACGATCCTTTGTCGTATAAACCCTAAAATTCAATCAATATTTAGGTTTGAAGATTTTGATTTGTTCTGAAATGGAATTGGGAAATTTCGAACCCTTATTCGGTGAGCTCAAGGTAGACTCATCAGCAATTACAACACCTGTTCGTCAATTTTTGTTTCAAGTTCATGCACCCGATCCTTCTCATCTCAGAGTTGATGTTACTGACTGTTTCTCAACCAGTTTTCAGACACTTCGATCTATTCAACAGCTTGATGATATGGTTAACTTTGTTTTACATTATATGCTATTTCTATTCTTAAGATATATATGGATTGAATTAGGCCTGTTCTGGCTTGCCTCGGCTCGGCTTGGTTTATAAACAAACCAAACCGAGCTCAGCTTGGTTTATACTGATAGTTTGAGCTAGCTTTTTTCGAGCCAGATTTAAGCCATGAGTTATTTGAAAATCTGTAAACTCAATTTAGCAAGTGAGCCGTGAGCGGTATATATATATTATTGGGTATTTTTACTAGAATAATGGAATATACTAAAATTTATATAATTATTGTCATTTAAGTGATGAACAAAATGATCTAAAGCATCTACCAATCATTAATATATATACACATATACATAATTAAGAATAAACATTTCAAGCCAAAATCGAGTCGGCCTGAGTTTAAATGAATTGAGCCGAGCTGGCTTGGTTTTGGAAACGATTCGAGCCAAGCTGGCTTGGTTTTGGAAACGTTTCGAGTCAAGCTGGCTTGGTTTGTAAACAAGCCGTTTTCGAGTGAGCTTCGAATCATTTGAACAGTCCTAGATTGAACTGATATTTTGAAGAGACTTATGTGTTTAATGTATACACAGCGGGATGAGATTGGAGTTGGTGGTTCTTGGTCTGATTTTCTTGAATACCTTGTTAATTCAATTAAGTTTGGGGATGTCAAGCTTGTTTTGCAGGGGCAATCGGAATCAACCGGTAATTACCTATTCCGCTCCGTTTGTTGTTTCTTATATCTAAATTTATGCTTAGATAATCCTGCTTGTTTTTTGTATTTTTGGTGTTATGATGAAAGTTCTCACTTGCACTTTATTTGTTGATATAAGATTTGAAAATGTATCATTAATTTATGTATGTGCTGCACCGAAAAGAACGGTCCACGGTTGAAATAAGTTTAGTTTGTGCATTCATCTAGATGAACTTTTCATCAATTGGTTTCTGTGGGGATGCGGAAGCTGGAAAGTTAATTTCTTAATGTGAATGCTGCCCAATCATACCTTCGTAAAATATGGAGTTGTTTACGCTTCATGAATCATGGTCATAATTGTACTTGTTTGAAGGTGTGAGCTTTAAGAAGCGTTTGTAATCTTTGTTGTTTGTTATTTTAAAAGTGAATATGTTTTGCTGTTAATAATGTAGAATTTGTCTACGAACACATTTGGCGATACTAAATTGTCATTGGTGAATGATTAGTAAGACATGATGGTTTTCTTATCATGCGATTGATGTTTATAGGACCTGAGTCTGCAAGACTTATTGCTCAGAAATCAAAAGGAATGCCCAGAATATCTGTTCCTCTGCGTAGGCTTGTTGGTGATGCTGCAAATGAGGCGATGGCAAGGCTTTCTTTAGATATGTATAAATCATACAAAACCAATCACAACTTGCTACTTGAAGGTGAAATTTACTTCCTTTCGATTAAGTTGTATAAACAGTTCTATTCTTCAGAAGGTCGATTATCTGTTCTATTTATTTATAACCATGTAATTATAGCAAAGCTAAACAGATTGTATTTATCAGATTCGAAAAGGTGCGAACAAGAGTCCAAGCATTCTTTCTTTGTATATTTCTTTGACATTTATCAACATCTGCATGCTTGTTATAGTTTCAATATCTACTAAAATCTGCTGATTATTGCTTCACTGTATTATGTCTTTAGAGAAAGAGGGTCGACACCAGTTGACGCAAATGCTTTCAGCTGAACAGGCAGGTTATATCTTTTCCTAATGTTATTGCATATTCATCTTATTTTTTTATCATTTGATGGCAATGCCTCTTTACTAAACTCATTAAGTTAAAAAGAAAATAATTTACTTCACATCACATGGAGATATACTAGCATAAAGGTTGAAATGTTAGGCTCTTGCTCTATGGTATTTACTATTTAGTGTTCTTACTGATCATAAAAGTCTTTTCTTGTATCCATCTACAACCTGTATTTTCTGATCCATGTTGTTTATCAGGAAAAAAGTGAACATCTTCGAAAACAACTTGATGAGCTACTTTATTCAAACAGGCATACCTCACAAAAGATCCATGACAAATTAACGTCAGCATCTTCATCTGCTGCCACCCTCTATGATATTTCAGGTTAAATCCTAAATATTCATCCTCCCTCTAACCACCTCTACATGACACAATAATACAATTTAATATATAAATAAAACTTGTAGCTTGTTCCCTTTGAAAGTTCTAGCAATCCAGAAATTGAGCAAACCTTCAACATAAAAGTCTTACATATCTAAAGAACTGAGAGTGCACTTATACATATCTAACTAGAAACAAAAACTTTATGCACTCATAGTATACACTTTTCTGCCCTCTGAAGAATTGTATGATTAAAACCCTTTTATCACATTGATTTTGGCCCAATCAATATCTCCACATCACTTCAGTTGTGTGTTTGAATTTTCTTTGAGACGTATGCGGTATGTCTAGTTTTTGGTCTTTCCAAAAATCATTAAGTCAAAGGCGATACCACTGACTTGCTTGGTGTAATAATGCATTATCACGTTTGTGGTGGCAATAACTCTACATATGTTTGTTACTTCTTTTTCCACAGAGAAACAATCTGATCAGAATCCAAGCCCGATGAAGGCACCTAAACGTGTGGTTCCAGCACATCGCAGGTTCAACTTGAGTATTCTCTTCTTATTTTACCAAAATAGATTACTTTCTGACATTCTTTTCAATTATATAAACGAAAATGTCCGTCAATTACTTGTACTCTGACATTCACATCACCTGCATCATTTATATCCTAATGGCCCCGTTAAATTTATGTGTATGGATTAGACCATTAATCGTCCAAAACAAAGTATTTAATAGTAATAGTGTTATCTGTTGGGACATAGAAACATGACGTGTGTAACTCACGCACAATTTTGTCTTAAAGGTAAAAGAAAGAAACAAAATGAAACTAAAGAATTGGATTGGTATTTTAAAGCTGTCAATGCTACAGATATCAAAACCATGTTTTTTATATGTTTTTCCTTGTATATTGACAAGTTCCAATTTCGAAAAATTGCAGATCAAAGGTAAGAGGTGTTCTCCTGCAAGATACTGAAGATGATTAAATCAGAAATATTGACTTGTGTGAGTTGTAATTGTATATGCAAAACAACCCAGCATCCTTGGATGTGAACATGAACCTTTTGTAACCTACACTTAATTTAATCTTGGTTGTGTGATATCATACACATCACCAAGTGTGCATTGGCCAGAAGTAGAATGCTTCTTAATATACATTGGGGCGGAACCATTCGATCTCTCTTTCGATATTGAAGTTGATAATGGTTAAGGAGTTTGTGATCCAAATCCATCAAGGGAAAAGAAGCTATACATTTGATTTGGATTTGAAAATAATATTGGAACAAAAGATTTACCCATTATGCTTTACCACCATAGTTGCAAGAAATGGAATTGATTCACAAAGGGTGGTCTAGTTTGAAATAAGTTATGGTTATGTTATATATATTTGATATTTTATATACATGGATTTATATAAATAAATACATACTCATATTTAGATCAAGTATAATTCTTTAGCAATTTGTTGTGAAGGAAGCAAATGTGTGGCTAGCCATAGTGACAGTGAATTATGTGTTAGATTTTCAAAACAACATGTATACGTGCCTATGTGAACAACACTATAGGCAAATCAATATTGTCACAAGAGTAACGTTGGCTTAAAAAAAATTACAATGTCTTTAATATCAACAACACGTTTTAGACGCATTGACTCTAGACAAGAAGAGTGCTCCACAGTTAAAAACAACATATTTTTAAAAGAAGAGTACATATTGTTTTAACAAATATTCATTCCAGAGATTTCTAAAAGATTGTCATTTTCGTCCTATCAACTGACACCATTCATTTTAACTGTTAAGTAATATAATCTTTTATTTTATTAATCCCTTTATATATTCCATATAACCCTCACACCCTCATCTAACAGTTTTAACTTCTAACATCCGATGTAGCTTCTTTTCCTCCATTGACAACCATAAACACCCTGTAACCTTCTCCAACTCCATCGATGAGACGATGACCATGGTGTTTTGCTCGTGTGGCGCTACAACTGTGATTCGATTGACTTTTGGACTATTGTTGGTAATAAATGGTAATTAACCTGTTGTAAAACTACATATTCAATTGACTTTTGTAGTCAATTTACCACCTTAAATTACTGTTTTGCTGAGCCAAAGCCACATAACTTGCTGCAAAAATAATCCACCAGCAAAACTAAATAACTTGTTGCAATGCACTTAGCTGACCAAAACTAGCAAATCTACATAACCAAAACAAAGCATAGCCATAACCAAATCATCATATAAAATAGTACCAAAATTTCAAAACACATGTTTAGTAAACTACAACACAAGTCTACTAATCCAAAATACCATATCAAATTCTTAACCAGAGTTCAACGGGTCATTCATAACAATGTTTCGACCCCTAAGGGCCACTGTTTTGTCTTCAATAAGCTAGATTTTACTATTCAAAAGAGATGGCAGTGCAACGTGTTGCCCGTTTACCTGTCACCTTATTGTAAAGTATTTAATATGAATTTAATTGTTGGAAAAAAAAAATACCATTCCAAACCAATTTGATATAAGACTGTTTTATGATTTGAGAGTCGGTTCTAGGTTTGAACGTATAATTGTTCTAATTCAATGTTAAAGAATACAATGGTTTACAGACTATATTACCCGAGTTAATGGTTAAATAGATGGTGCTAACAGCTAAATGGTGAGACAAAAATTACAATCTTTTAAAAACCTCTGAGTCGAAAATGAGTTAAAAAGTATTTCAGACGAAAACGACAAAACCGAGTAGACCTAGGGACAAAAATGTCAATCTACTCTTAAAAAAAATCGATGAGCAATTTACACACAAAGTCTAAATCTGGATTTTAATAAAGAGAGAGAATCACACATAAGTTTCCACGCCGTATCAGCAGATGCCTCTCACTATATATTTAGTCACATGATACATCTACAGATAACAAACTATTCTTCTTGTGACTTTTTTTTAGAGAGAGAGTTGAAACTTCTTAGCTTTAGCTACTATGGCGTCATCTTCTAGGGTTTATACTCTATTCTTCTTCTTCTGTGTTTTTGCAATCTCATCATCCATTGTAGCATCAACCTCTTCTGCTGCTGCTGATGACAAAGAGCACGTCCTCACTTTAGATCACTCTAATTTCTCTGAAACTATCTCTAAACATAAATTCATCGTCGTTGAGTTCTATGCTCCTTGGTATGTATAAATCTACTTTCGTTATTCATGTATGTTGTTTGATCTAAATGTAATTATCTGCCATTGACTTGAAATTTGTTCTGTTTGTGTGGTGTGTGTTGTGTGTGCTTGCATGTGTGTTTTTATACGCAGATCTAACTCTGGAGTTGATATCTAGAAGGAATTAGAATATTAGATGATATTAGATCGAGTTCGTTTTGTGTAAATTTTGATATAGCTCGCATGATTTGGACTTTTTTTAATGTTTACTGTTTTTAAATTCAAAATCAGATCCGGTTCGTATGTTTACTTTTGTATTTAATTATTTATTAGTTTTGGATCTGGCTTTGAAGTAATATAGATAATTGATTATTAAATAAGATGTACAGTTGAGTTTTTTTTTTCCTTTTGAAGATTGTTTTCAGATTGTATGACCTGACTTTCTTATCCATTGTATTTCATACTGTTTTGTTTGGTTTTCGACTTTCGTTGTTAATAATTCCGTAAATTGTTGCTTGCTAACGACATCTGTAAATTGTATTCTGATAGGTGTGGTCATTGTAAGAGCCTTGCTCCAGAGGTATGCATGTCTTGTTGCTTGGATGTTCGAAGATATTCTCAGCATATGAAAGAGAAATGATTTTAACCTTTTTGTTGTTGTTGTTGTTGTTGTAATTGCAGTATGAAAAGGCTGCATCTGTGTTGTCAAGCCATGATCCTCCGGTTTCTTTGGCAAAGGTAGATGCCAATGCTGAAGAAAACAAAGGACTTGCCGAACAGTTTGGGATCCAAGGTTTCCCCACAATCAAAATTTTGAAAAATGGAGGAGAAGTTGTTCAAGACTACAAAGGTCCCCGTGAAGCTGATGGTATTGTGGAATACTTAAAGAAACAAGTTGGTCCTGCGTCGTTTGAGATAGCAACTCCAGAAGATGCTAGCAAGCTTATAGATGAGAAGAAGGTTTTTGTGGTAAGATTACTTCACCACTATATTGGGACTTGCTACCTTCGATAAAGTTTTTTAAATGTTTAACATATCGTTTATTGCAGGTAGGAATTTTTCCAACATTGTCCGGGGAAGAATATACAAATTTCACAATCTTAGCTGACAAGCTGCGTTCAGACTATGAATTTGGGCATACTACAAACGCTAAACTCCTCCCCCGTGGGGAATCAACTGTTACCGCCCCAACTGTTAGGTTACTGAAGCCATTTGATGAATTGTTTGTTGACTTCCAGGTTCGCCAGCCTCACTACATCTCAGAATCTTTTCTTTGTTTTTTATTATTTGTTTTAGGTTTTGTGAAATATAAAGGGTTGTTAACACCTCAACCGTGCATTTTCAGAAATTTGATGTTGAGACTTTGGAAAAGTTTATTGAAGATTCTAGCATTCCTCTAGTGACACTCTTCGATCAAAGCCCAGCCAACCAACCATTTCTAGTCAAATACTTTGAGAGTCCCAATGCAAAGGTATACATCCTAGTTACTTGGTTTTATTTTATCGTCAGTTAATTAAACGCCCTAACTTGCATATTAGGATATTCAACGCTATTTCCTGCTTACTTCAGGACATATCTTTATATATTGCCGGATTATAACTTGTAACACAAATTGTTGAATGTCCGTCTTGGATATTTCAGTCCAACATATTACTTGGTTGTGTGATGTTGAATATACATCCTTTCAACTAAATTGAAGTATTGAACTGTAAATCTGGATACTTTGAAAAACAGTGTCCATATTTGAACTATGTTTACATCAACCTGGCTTTTCTACATGGTTTTTTTAACAAAGTTTGTATGTTTCTTCTGCCTAGGCCATGCTGTTCCTGGATTTCGGTCATGAGAAAATTGATTCTTACAAGGCACAATACACGGATGTTGCAGGCGTATACAAAGGAGATGGGTTGAATTTTCTCCTGGGTGATTTAAAAGCTAGTCAAGCGGCATTGCAGGTAAAGTTATCTTTTATCGTTTTCTTCCAGTATTTAATATCAACATTCTAAACTTCATGCTAACCTGTATGTGCAGTATTTTGGCCTTACAGAAGACCAATCACCTGTTCTCGTTGTACAAAGCAACACTGGTCTCAAGTTTATCAACTCAAATGTTGAGGTTGATCAACTTGCTCCTTGGTTGAAGGATTACGTGGTATGTTTGAGCTTTTATCCTTCTCTCAATATATTTATATATGTCTGTACAAGACAGCTGATAATCTCTTGATTGCCACAGGATGGAAAATTGAAGCCATTTATAAAGTCAGAGCCTATTCCTGAAACCAACGACGAGCCTGTGAAGGTGGTAGTTGCTAACAGCCTTAAAGACATGGTCTTGGAATCCAAAAAGAACAGTAGGATTTTTTCTTACGTTTACTCTCATATTTCGTTTAAATGTTTTGCCCTCCTCTTTCCTAACCTTATAGTTTGGATCTGTTGTTTCGCAGTTCTACTTGAGATCTATGCACCGTGGTGTGGGCACTGCAAGAAACTGGCTCCAATCTTGGAAGAAGTTGCTGTCTCGTTTGAAAATGATGCTAGTGTCATGATCGCAAAATTCGTAAGTACCCATGTTTTCTTACTTTGGATACTAGAGGTTACTTTCTATACACATTTAGTTTTGCATGTATAAAAATCTAAGTTCCTTTTTTAACAGACTTAAAGAAATGTTCAAAACAGTTAAGTATTAAATATCATTATAACACACACACATATTATATAATAATAATAATAACAATAGCAATAGTTATAATAATAATAATAATAATAATAATAATAATAATAATAATAATAATAATAGTGTATTTCTTTCAAAATAAAACTATTTAGGTAGTTGTAAATGTGATTGGTTTGGCTTATAATTTTTTCTAATTTTTTGTCGCTTTGAATGCATCAGGATGGATCAAACAATGACATTCCAAGCGACACGTTTGAAGTTCAAGGTTACCCAACTTTATACTTCAGATCTTCAAGTGGTAAAGTGGTGCCATATGAAGGAAACAGGACAAAGGAGGATATAATCGAGTTCATTCAAAAGAACCGTGAGGATGAGACCTTAACTTCGACTACAGCTGCAACCTCGACCGAACCAGGTAAAGATGAGCTATGAAGAGTTCTCCCCTTAGAGTCCCATTCCATGTACTTTTTTTTATGCTTCTGAGACATTTTAAGTTAAATCGTCGTTGTATCGATCACTTGTACCACCAATCACCATCTTGTGTAAAAAAACAAAAAATCCACCCCGGGGAGTTTTGTAGTGCATGATATGTTTGGAATGAAATAAAGTTGTTAGAAGCTAACATTATTCCTCCTATGAATAAAATGTGATAGCCTGTGAAATACTTAACTTCACTTTTTAAATTATGGCATGAGGATGGTTCTCATGTTGCCATTCGAATATGGGATTGACACTTTCATAAAAATTCAGCGGATCATTTGTCATTGATTTAGCTGTCAATGATTCAGCTAATGCTGGTGAGACAAACATGTTTCCGCACGGCCAAGGTCTTTGATTTGTTCATAATCAATTTTTTTGTTTCATCTTTGATTTGTTCATGATCAATTTTTTTGTTGCATCAATAAGAATGTTTAATTTCAGATAGTTCTCATTGTAGATAACAGAAAAACATTAATTAGATGGAAATACTTGAAACATTAAAATGGATATCGGATACAAGTGTGACATTACGTGACACAAGATGCGATTATAACATGAGCTTTTATCATCTCTTAACCCTTGTCCAATAATGTTTTATTTTAATAGCATGAAAAATGAACCATTCTGTTAGGACATGTATCGGATAATATGTTGTGTCAGCTTATCTTTTCAAATTTACACCATCATGAAATTTACATACTTTAGATATTTAAAACTTTTATATAATGGCAAGGAAATGATCATCTTTTAATTTGTTACAACTCTTTAAAAAATAAAACTGTAAAATCTTTGAGGACATGAAAAAGAGATGTCCGGGGAAAGTGAATTTGTATCAACAAACTAGCACGTATATCAAAACCTAGTTCATTCAAAGTCTAATACCTGATTATTGTTCTAAGTGTTTACTTATTCACTTATTCGCATATTATTTTTATGTCATGTGTATGTATTTACCCAATCAACAATTTCAACCGAATGGCTACACGATGATATATATTTATTACCATTGAGCTAGCTATCGTGTTCTTGAATCGACACTTGGTTATGTAATTGGTCCTAGTGACTTCTGTCTCGAGATTTGTAGCAAGTAATTGTAATAATGAACCCAAAAATTCATTAGGGTTTGTGAACACTTGTCTTACAATATACAACTGGCGATTTCTGTAAACAACACCAACAAGACACGTTTTCAAGAGTGTGCTATCAAAACCTGATGCTTCATCTTGACTTGTTCCCTGCATAACAACACCAAAATGAATTTTAAAAAAAACAAATCATAATCTTACCTAAGATCTCATTGTTGATTCAATTTCAACGGCCGCCTCATAATAAGTCGATTTTATAATTTCAATATATAACTAATTCAGCTGCTATGTATTTCAACCAATTTTAGTTATATTTTTCTTTTTTACCCACACTTGATCTACTTCTATTAATTAACACCACCAACTTTAAGCTCTCTTTGCTCCATAGGCACAAGAATATACAAAGAGGTAAGAAATATACGAGAGAATTACCTCAAAAACGCCTTGATTTCTGTTGTGGGTATCCGGACATCCCCATTCCGTCCTTTCTTCTTAACTAGTTTCATACAATTTAAAAAAACTTAAGAAATTGCTGAAAGGTGAAAGAAATAAGATAAACTAAAAAGCATCTAGATGAATTAAACCTGGTGCTGCTGCTGCTGTTGTTGATGAGGCTGTGCTGCAACACCCCGCTGCATTGGGATATTCCCAGGATTTATTGCAGCGCCACCGCCCATTCCGGCAGCAGCCTGTGAGGCAAGATTATAAGCTGACATATTCTGTTGCTGTTGCTGCTGCTGAATCCTTTGCATCCCCCCAACCATATGAACCGGCCGCGGAACGTTTCTATTCCCCATTATATGCGTGCCTCCCATACCACCAGACATTTGGTTTCCTGACGCCTGATCATATCATTAAAACACATATCACTCTTATTTTCTGAATGAATGAAGTTACTTATTTGACAACCATTCTGTATGCTCCTCATGAAGTTATTTACTTAACAATCAAAGCTGACATCAATCCTCACGTCATCATAATTATTCAACAATATACTTTTCTAGTTACATTGCTAAAAATTCCACAATGTACCAAGGTGATGCTTGGTTTGTAGTTAGAATCACTATGGTTGTGGTTTTGATAACAGATTGGAATGGCTAATGGGTTAAAATCTATGTTTGCGACTTGAGTTATGCATTGGGTTTAAATCTGTGGAGATGAGTAAAACATTACACTTACATACAAAGGATCATTTGTCCATTGATACTACCGAATGATAACACTAAGGTATAGAGATACAACTTTAGAGGCATAGGTTAAAAATTATCAAAGCATGAGACATGATATCGTCAATTTTCATTACATTTCTTTATCCCAAAACCTTCAACCCAAACTCATGCCCACACAATGTAGGCTATAGTGATACCAATTTCCATTCCACCAAGTCTTTATAACTATTCCCATAGTGATTCTAATAAAACTAACCAAGCACAGCCTTAGATCAATAAAAGCTACATACATAGATCATTGGTCTTTCGCTCATTTTAGTTTCTCATCAGTTACATGATCAAAAAGAAAACTAGGTGGGACGCAATAGTCTAAAGAAAAAAAACTATATCAATTCTCATATAAATTATAGTTTTCTGTTATAGGTGGGACAGGTCAGACTCAGACACAGTTTCCCTGGCAAAGCTTAAACCCCGTTTACTAGGTGTAATTTAAAACATCTACAATATTTGTACATATAAGCATAAAAATAGATATATCTAACATAATTGCATTATATAATATAGATTGATGCATCTAACATAGTTACATATGTATGCAAGAAGCAAGATAGTTATGTTTTGTATATAACAGAAGTAAAGCCTGCTAACATGGTTTCCCAAACGTCGATTTCATAGATTTATGGGGCATTTGCATATATCCCCCTTTAAACCTTATTAATTGCATATTTACCCAACAAAATATTTTTATTGTATATTTCCCCTTCATTAAGAAAAAATATTGCATATTTACCCTTTTTAATTTAATTAAGTAAAAACTAAATTATACATTGACTATTTTACCCTTACTTAATTACTTTATAAAATTAATACATATTCAATCATAATTGGATATTAAATACCACTATTCAATCATAATTAGTATTTGAAAGGATAGTTTGGTCAATATGATAATTATCATAAAAGATGGGTGTATACGTAATATTAAATTTGAGTTGGGTAAATTTGTAAATACACTGGTTTGGAGGGGGATATATGCAAAAATCCCTAGATTTATTGGCAAAATCCAATGTAAATAAAATATCAATGAAGTCTTATCTTATGTATAACTTATATAGATATGTTTCATTAATTGATATGTGTATGACAAGCAAGAAACATAGTCATATTAGCATTTGAGAGAACAAACTTCCAAGAACGCCATAAAGAGTTGCACAAGCATACCTGTGGAGCAGGCTGAAGACTTGCCGTGCCCTCGAAATCTGTGTTAGTGTCCACTGGACGGGTTGGGTAATTCACGATTTTCTCCCCAGGTTGAGGCGGTACCAGTGCACTAACATTCAAGTTAAAAATCACCCATCAAGTAAATAATATATATGAATATACACATTAACATAACAGCCACCAAGGTATAAAATTGTTAACCTCATACAAGTTCAAGGAAGTAAACAACAATAACATCAGTTCATAACAGAAGAAGTACAGAACAACGCAGCACTATAATACATAACATGAAATACAAAAAAAAATCCTTTAAGGAAAAAACTTACTTGCGCCCGGGTAAAGGTTCCATCCGAAAATACCTACATAAACAAAATTTGGAAGAACATTATATATCATGCCTTAACTAAATGTTTTTATATGCACGTTATGTTAGTAAATATACACACGTATATATACACATATACACGTATGTATATGACGCGAAAGATGAAACACTTACTCGTGCTCAAGGGCTTGTGCTGCTGTTATACGTTTTCGAGGATCGTATCTACAATACAAAAATGGACGAAGATAATAATAAGCATGTTTCAAAACACAATGATTGATAACTAAAGTAAAAAGGGCTTCATATTTAAGAAATGCATGCTTGTTACATGTAACTACACTAGCCTGCTATTAAACAGCTAGATCAACCTCATATGCAAGCCAAGCTATACTAGGAAGATAATTAAATGCTAATTCCTAAGATTGGGACAATAGTCGTTTTGTACAATAGTAGTCGTGTGTGCATGTATACACATCCATCCATCCCTACATATATGTGTGTATGTGGGTGTGTCATGTGTGTGTCACTCCTTAAGTTAGAGCAATGATGACCCAACTTGGCAACTTGCTACAAATAAAATCTATAAGTGATATATTATGCATAATGGCTTTGTGAGGACGTCTACAAGTAGATTTTCGGTCTTCATGTTGTGCACTAGTCAGATTGATGAGGGCCTCCATGTGTTCGCATAATACCTCTATGATGGCTTAGTTAGATCAGCACCGGATTAGGAAACGGTGTCTTGCTATCCCAAGAAACTACATTACCACTAGCAAGTACATAATATCACATAGCCGACCTCCTGGCACCTAGTCCAATCTACATAGCAAGTACATAATATCCCAAGAAACTACATTACCACTAGCCTGAGACTGTTCTAGCACCAAATTACAAAAACTTGGGGTAACCACAACAATTGTGGGTCGGGTTAGCCCCTACAAAATTATGGATTTACTATCTAGCAATTCCACTATGGGAAACAGGTGATGCCACGCTCCAATGTGCTTCATACATCAAATTCCATATAATATTTTAATATAATATGATGAGCATATATATCTATATGGTATAAGCACAACTTAATGCAAAGGTTAGCAACTTTAAGAGGCAGCACATACTCCAACATTTTACAGAGAAGATCATATGCAGGAACTTTTGGAGGGAGATGAACAACACTGTAAAGACCAGGACTTTCACTGTAAGGAGAATGAATGGATGATAGACGTTAGGTGGTGATCATAGAAAGGAAACAATTTTCACGGAATCAAACCGTATGAGTGGAACCTACTATTTGTGGCCTTGAATGTGCTGCTGATCTGATTGCCAATGTGGAAGATGAGCAAGAGTAGGCCACTTGTCTACAGTTGGATGACCTGAAATTGTGATTATGGTTAAACTATATCATTGTATATAAATAAAAAGGGAAAACTATCAAGAGAAAAGATAGGGATTTAAAAGATCATCTACAATCTGAATCCAAAGCAAGTAAAAAGTTCATGTATTGGTCAGTGTTAGCAAAACAACTGCATATTGTCCAGCTTTTGATTCAGGACTTTTAGTGACCCTTATCAATTTCATCTTTTTCCTTACCTAAAACCTTGAAGATTTTGTCGAGCTGATCAAGCTGAATAAGCAAAAACCAATATTAGGCCAAGTTACAATTATGAAGAAATACTAGTGAAATGCAATACGAGTATGTTTGTCACCTGGAAAGGGTTTGGTGTGGCCTTTACTTCCTGGCCTTGAAATAATGGCTTCAATGTCAGAAGCTCCGCAAATATACAGCCAACAGCCCACATGTCTAATGATATCAAGTATGTTGTTTCAAAATGATTATACCAAAAAATGTATGACAAAACAAAATGATTTAGTAAGACAGAACTTGGTAGCAATGTTTCATACCAACAGCACTAGTATAGTGCTTTGCCCCAAGAAGCAACTCTGGTGCACGATACCAAATGGTTACAACAACCTGCCAATGATTATTCACACCAACAACCATATTAGAACTACACAACACATATAACATAATATATAATAAAAACACATTTCAGTCATCCTTTCTACAGAGTTTCTGAAAAAACTCATTAGATATTTATTGTGCTGTAGGACTTTCTGATGGATGAAATACAGAATTAATGATTTCATGTCATGCCAATTCACTTAATTAGTCACAAATCAATACATACATGCCCCCCTCCGGCCTCCTTCTTAACTAAGGGTACAGCTCTGTGAAGGGAAGATTCTTAACTATTCCATTTGTTTCATAATCACTTCTTTTCTAGTGCTAATGTGGTATGTTTTATTAGCATCTCCTGCTGCCATAATAATTTTATGCAACATCATTTTTATGATTTTGGCAAATGTTTAAAGATTAGATGTTATATAGCTTCACCTTTCTGTACTAATAATATGCTTCCAAATCGTTCAATTGCCTTTTCTGAAATTGGGGGCAGGAATTGTTACATCTTAGTCATATATGATTTTGACTTTGAGAATATCACCCTTCAACAACAAATACAAAATATATAAAGGCAATAAATAAAAAGAGTGACTATCAAAGCAGTTTCGATGACAGGACAAGGTTTATTTGCCACCAAAATTTGGAGAGAGTTAAATTAAAGTCCCTGGTTATTTGACCCTTCTTGGGTTTATCTCAAAACCCTTTATTATACTTTCATAACTTACATGTATTTAATTTTCCTTGCTCAGTGTACTATTAGTGTTTGGTTTTCCTACTTGTGGAACCAGATATAACCATTAAACTAAACAAAAACAAGCAACTGGAGCAACAAGCTCTTCATAACCAACAATCAAGCATGTTCTTGTGTTACTAAAAAAAACATGATGTCAAGCATACTAGGACTTGACAACTTGAATTGCATCTTACCCCGTTATCGGACAAAGGCTTCAGTGGTGCTTGATATATTCTAGCAAGTCCAAAATCAGCAATTTTTACAACTCCTTGTTCTTCTCCATCACCCATCACCTGGGATGTAAAGTACATAGATTTTAAAAAAGGTAGAAAATAAATAAATACTAGCCGATATATTAACCAGGTAGTACCGAGATATAACTTTATCAGCAATGACAATCTTACCAAAATATTGGAGGGCTTGAGATCGCGATGCATAATCCAGTTGCTGTACCCATTTCATTGCAAACGTTTAACTGATAGTGATTATGCAACAAAAATATACAACCTCACAAGTTCCACTAACCTATGAAGATAATTCAGCCCATTAAGCAACTGCCAGAGTATTGACTTCACCGTGTATTGGTTGATAGATTGGTTAACCTTGTCTCTGTGATGTCTAATAATTTCCTGGTATTCACACAAAATTGCAAGTCAAGGTTTTAAGCTAGCATCAGTTGATATGATAAGACAGCTATGGTCACTGTAGTACAGCCTGATAGGTAATGGCAGTAGTACAAAACCGCATAATCCATCTAAAGCAAGTAGGTTATAACTTTTAACTATGTTAAAGAACTAAAAACATTTCCGTCATCCAACGTATTTTCACCGGCATTGGTTTTAATGAATATACATACTTGATGGTCTAAAAAGTAGTTTCAATATATGTGTGGCCTAAATAAAAAAAGTTGAATACTTGGGTGATCAGATATAGTATCCCACTATCCCCTAAAAAGATAGGTGTGTGATGACAATTACAAAAACAAACATGTATGTTTTCTCTATCATGCAAGAACTGCAACTATTTCCAATTTTAAGATTCTCCAAACAAGAACTGCAATGTTTCCATGTTGGGAGTGGAAGACTAGGGAAGTCTTGCTTTCATCTTTCATCCTTACTTAAGTTCACTGAGAAAATACATAGTTGTTTGATTTATATTAAGCTCCGGTACACAATGACTCAACATTTACTAAATTCTCAAAGATGGGAATCCCATGCTTTATAAATTGTTGTATTTTTTTATATACAAGAACATCAGGAGCTCGCTTACTATTCAATCACTTTCATTAAGCACCTGCAAACCAATTGCTGCATTTACATATAAAATATGTTACAAACTTATGTTCATTGTAACTCACCGGCCTTCACTCACTATGTTTAGATGTACATTTCATATACAAAATACACAATACTTGAACGTAAAAATTTGCAAAATAAGCAGGTAAGGATAGGTAGATAAACAATATGCTCACATATAGGTCGTACTCAGCGTAATCAAAAGCCAGATAGAGAGACATGTCTACGTGATTGATGTGCACATTCACAAGCTTTACCACATTGTCATGAGATATTTCCCTAAGCAACTGCATCCACATTGTAGCATGTTCAGCAAAACATGAAACTATATATACATAAATTTAGCATCAAACGGTTGGATACAGAATGTTGCTTCATTGATATCAAGTGCGTGTATACAGAATAAATCATCAGCTAGCAGAAAACAAAACCAAAGGGAGAAAGTGGAGATAAAAAGAGAAATATAAGAAGAATGAATCAAATGAAATCCGCCTGATTTGCACTTGGAGACTATTAGAGGAAACAAAAGTATGTCATGTCTTCATGTTAAATATACTATTAGTTCTTCCAGCAATTAAAGTTAATTAGTATTTTGCCGACGGGTCCAGTTAGGTTTATCTGTAATGTTTCTAGTTTCTTTTCCTATATATAGAAGGTTCCCATCTACTGGGATTTGCAGCATTCCATATATAGTTTCATTTTTATTACACTTCAGAAACAGTGACGTGAGCTCTAGCTTACTGCACAAGACGCACCCTGATGTATGATTAGGAAACAAATCAGCATCGGTCTATGCAAGCTCAAAAAGGGATAAACCAGTTCCATAGTTTACTAAGAAATAAAACTATAAAAATCATAATTATATAAACTACAAGTATATTCATCTAACACCAATCATTCAACTACAAAAAACGAACATCAACAACCCAACCCCACGAGTTCTATGCCATATATGTCCCTCCAATGAACAAAAAACTTTGGGATTGAAAGAACACTTGACATAAATCTGAAATTCATTAGCGCTTGTCAAATAAATCAAACGATACTACTCAGTAGTTTTTCATACTACATGCATGTGTTGGTTTCAGTGTTAATTTCAAAATAAGCTAGGAACTACACACTAAAACAAATGCACTTCAATAATGAACTTTTTTTATAAAATAAACTTTATACATCTTATATCAAACGATAACGTGGCAGGTAAACGAGCAAGTTGAGTCACAACCTCTTTTGAATAGCAAACCTGAAACAACTATAACAAAGGTTTGAACTTTAGGGGTCAAAAATTACTATGGACCTTGGTGGCTAGGAAACCAAAAGTTACGAACAAAGTGGCCACATTTACATTGTAGAGAACAAGGTAACTCAAACTCAAGTGAAACAAACAAACCACTAGAACAGTACAAGCAATTAAGAAACAGATATACTAAAACATACCATGATTTCGCGAATTGCGGTGGGTGAAACGCCATCACCGTCTTTGGACTGTTTGAATTTTTTAATTGCAATTGATTTGCTCCGATTGGACTTGATTTTGGCTAAGAAGACAAGACCGTAAGTTCCTTCACCGATTTTGCCGATCAAATCGTACTGTTGCAACCACTCAGGGCGATTGTTGCTGCCACTTCCACTGTTGTTGCCTCTGTTGCTCATTTTTTTTGTTTCAAAACCTAGCCCTAGGGATGTAGCTCATAGTCTTGTGTTTTCGATGGGGGAAAATTCAAATCTCTATGTGTTTGTTCACAGATGAGGAAAAATTTCAGATCATGGTTATGTAAATGTTTGTGTTTTCATCGATTGATTAGCTTCCAATGTTTTTTGTCCCAAGTTTTTATTTCATCCGGACATCAATTTTTTTTAGAAATGATATGTTATTTTTCTAACTTCACCCGGATATGATTTTGGTTGATCCGGTTAGGTTGCTTAAAAATAACAACTTGTTTTATTGTAAAGAGTAAACTGCAGTTTTGGTTCCTGTGTTTTGATATCATTAACAGTTTTGGTTCCACTTTAACAGTTTTGGTCCCTGTGTTTTTAACTTTTAACAGTTTTGGTCCCGAACACTAACTCCATCTAATTTTCCGTTAAGTCTCTCTCACATGCGGAGTAAAAATGTTATTTCTCTCGCTTTTTTTGACAAACGACTAAATAAAAATGTTAACCTACATGATGACTTAGATAAAAAAAAGAGGGAGAAATGGCATTTTTACTCTTTAGATGTGGGGCGCGTGTGAGAGACTTAACGGAAAATTGGATGGAGTTAGTGTTCGGGACCAAAACTGTTAAAAAATAAAAACACAGGGACCAAAACTGTTAATGGTATCAAAACACAGGGACCAAAACTGCAGTTTACTCTATTGTAAAAGAGACCATCCGTGATAGATTGAATGATAATTTCTTGATTAAACAGTTATCTCTTGGTTTCTTGTGTAGTCCAAGGGATGTTGAAATGATCCTTTGGATAGAGGATTACGTTGAGTGTTGAGATGTTAATGCATTAATGGTAAGACACGTTGTGAACACGTCTCATTAGATGCATGTCCCTTAAGATGTGTTGTGACAAGTAGTCACGATCAGCACATTGGTATTAATGTAGTACAATACCTACTCGATTGAGTCTTTACCCAGTGATTTTAGACTGTTAAGCAGTACTTTAAATCTATTAGAGATTTAGTGGTTTCTACCAGATTTATCCTTTCGTTATGAGCTGATATAGTGATATGTATACATTGGTCCATTTTATGCCATTAGGACCCTTCATATGTCCATTTACATTGTATCATGATTGACTCTTGCAAATTTATGAATGAATGAAATCAGTTGAAGGAGCATGTAGCCCATCTTGGTCTGGAATGAGACCTATATGGGGAAACGTCGTCAGTCACAATCAACAAAAAACAAAAAAGAATATAAAAAGTAAGGAAAAAAATATAGACTTTAAGCGTTTATCTGTTCATATTATATATATCTGTTTCAATACTTGCCTAGCTCTAAAGGTTATATCAAAGTATTAAAAGTTTATACACACAATAAAAAAACAAAGCAACAAGTAGAGATTTTGACCAAAGTGATGTTTGGTTGAAAACTATTTATCAAAATGGTGTTATTTGAAAACTATTTAATCAAATGATGTTTTTAAGTTTTTCGTTTCTCACTCCTACTTTAATTGGATAAAAGTTAAAGCAAAAGTTTATAAAAAATAACTGAAGTTCTTTTTAATTTCCACAAAAATAATCTATCTAATAAATCAAACTTTTAGGGGGCAATTTTTAGAGGGATTTTTTTTTCTATAATAGGAAGTTTGGGAGGTAAAATTTAACTAAATTTTTCACCATGCAAGTTGATGGAGCCAACTCCTTAAATGTTATATATTTACAAATTATTAAATATAATGGTTATAATTTCTTTATAAATATTACTATTTAACCCGTGTGTAACACACGGGTATTAAACCTAGTCTATCTAATAAATTAAGGTTTTAGGGGGTAATTATTTGGGGGGAATATTTGTTCTATAATTAGAAGTTTTGGTGGGAAATTGAATGAAAATTTTAACCATGCATTGCATGAATTGATAGAGTAAATTTTTAAATATAAAATATTTACAAATGGTTAAACATTATAATTTCTTTATAATATTATTATTATTATTTAACCCGTGTGTAACACACGGATATTAAACCTAGTAGTTGAATAATGTTAAGGTGAGCATCTGCTCCGTTCGCACACATTAGTGCAGATCGGGTTTTAATCTCCGTTCTCGCACCTATTAATGTATTAATAATAGGTCGTTCCAGTTAAACGTCGTTTAAAAAAAACAAAAAGGTAGTTGACTAATTTAGTTTGTAACTTGTAAAGATTCATCTGGTGTTTTGTTGTGATTTGATATTTTGATATCTATCACTCACGTTTATATTTACTCGGAGTTGATTTTTGTCTTGCCCCAACACAACAACAACAACAACATCATCATCAACACAAACCAGGGTTCAGGTCCCATCCCTGTAAACCCTCACAATTCTCCTTCATCAAACTTCATTCATCATCGAAAGCAGAAGAAGAAGAAGCAGAGCAAAAACCATGAGTGGACAAGTTCCACCAGCTTCACGAAGGAACAGTTCACTACACAGACGAAACAATCCATCAACTCTCTCCAGGAAATCGTCATCTACGCAATCGGAAAACGGAACTACTTCCACCGCTGCCAACAATGGTTATCCCCTCAAATCGCCTTCATCTACACCCTCGTAAGTCAAATCATACTCATCATGTTTTATTTTTTACTTCCATGTTATGAGATACATAGCAAAAGGACATTTTGTATGAGGTCGAGGAGTTTTTTTAGGGTTTTATGCGTTTTGTGTAAGTTTGTTAACCTGTTGATGTGTTAAGTTCCAACTTAAGGCTGTTGTTTAGTAGTGTTTGGCCGTTGTTTACTTGATTTTGGGATAATATAAAAGCTTGTTGAGTTTCTGTATAGAGATCTGTTAGGGTTGATAGATGGAAACGGCTCAATCGTTATCTGAATAATGTTTTAAGCATGATCTACTATACTTGCATTATAAGTGAGATTATACTGGTTACATTTGTTTGTTTGTAACAATGAATGGCATAGGCGATTCTCTTGGTTTAAAACGCTTCAAAATGGGCGCTTTGCATTGTGTACGCGTGGCTATCACTTTCGCGTCGCGCTATGGTTGTTAGGACCCACGTGTCTACGAGCATTTAATGGCTTTTATAACTAAGCTTCTGTAACAGAGTTTATTTTTTTGTTTATTTATATGCAATGAACCTCTTATTTTCATGTAGGTAACCTATGTCCTACTTTGGTTTATGTTTGTTTTAAATTATTTTTGTGAATCTTTGTTTTGTATTGGTTAGTGGTGAAAGGACTGTGAAGAAGCTTAGATTGTCGAAAGCCCTCACAATACCAGAGGGGACTACTGTTTCGGATGCTTGCAGGAGGATGGCAGCCCGTCGTGTTGATGCTGTCTTATTGACTGATGCTAATGCTTTGCTTTCTGGAATAGTTACCGACAAGGTTCGATATTTTTGGAATCTATGCTCGTATATTCTTTCTTAAGTTATTATTTATTTTTGTTTCCGGGCTCATTATGTATCATTGGCTGTAGGATATAGCAACCAGAGTTCTTGCAGAAGAACTAAGGCCAGACCAGACCGTAATTTCGAAAATTATGACAAGGAATCCTACTTTTGTCTCTTCTGATTCTTTGGCGATAGATGCTCTACAAAAGATGGTCCAAGGTTAGTTTTTAAAAATTTTATGTTTATTTCATTATTGTGCCTAAAACATTTAAGTGATATCTTCTATGGACGACATTGGAAACGACGACGTCTTCAACAGATCACTAGCATACTAGCTCTGAATACTCTGATTATGTTTCTGTAACTGGAAGCCTAACACAACATATGATAGGGTCTGCAGTTATTGTCGTAACTATTCAGTTTGTTTAGACTTTCATGTTGTTTTATCAATCTTTGTTTGTTCGTTCGTTCCTGAACAGGAAAATTTAGGCATCTTCCTGTTGTTGAAAATGGTGAAGTTATTGCATTATTGGATATCACAAAATGCCTATACGATGCTATTTCTAGAATGGAAAAAGCTGCTGAACAGGGCAGTGCTATTGCTGCAGCTGTTGAGGGTGTGGAACGCCAATGGGGAAATAATTTTGCTGGTGAGTAATTTCAATAAATGCTTATATGATCTTAACATTATAATTACTTTGTGCCTCTATTGATTTTGTTACTCGTTTTGCTTTGGCCTTTTCACATTCTATTAGCAAACTTTTTCTCTAATATACGTGTGAGATAACAATGATAGAAACCTTTTTTTGTATTGTATGTGGGTAAGCACAACTTTTACAGTTTTTTTCTTGGTATCTGCCCCCTTTACAATTTTTTTTGTATTTTACACTACAAATGGCTATAAAACTATAAAACTGAGTGGGTATGCATGTGCATACCCTCATATGGCTTTAGATATGCCCTTACCAGGTATCATGGACCTGAAGCCTTATGATGCAAGCAACGATAAAGAAAAAATGTTACTAAAACCATCCAACTGAAAGAGCTTTATAAATAACTTATATTTTTTGAAAACCGTGATAAAACAATCCATTTTTTAAAATCATTTTGTTGACGGTTTTTGGTTGGCATTACACAATATGATCATTTTTAAAGCTATGAATGTTTTTCAAAGTTTAGTGACCAAACTAAAAATGAAATTACAATTTACAAAAAGTTGCTATTAGCTTCGCCTTGCTTGAAAGGCCAAATTAAACTGGTTCCTTCAAACTATAACAAGTGTCATTAACCAAAGCAGATGCCACTAAGCTTTGATTCCATAAAGTACTAGCATATCTTTCTGGGTTGGCCTTGCTCATGTTCATTTTCCTTTTTATTTATGGTTTAACGAAATGCTTTGCTATTATTTTGTTAATGTTGTTATCTATTAATTACTTTGACTGATGGCTTGATATCAATTTCAGCACCTTCTGCTTTTATAGAGACACTTAGAGACCGGATGTTTAAGCCCTCTTTGTCAACCATCATTTCTGAAGGTTCTAGGTACTTGTTATCCCTTATGCAAGTGCAAGTCCATGGGGTTTATGTGTCACTAAATATGATAGCTTTATTTCATTGCAGGGTTGCAACTGTTGTCGCATCAGATCCAGTATATGTTGCTGCTAAAAGGATGCAAGAGTTTCGTGTTAATTCTGTTATCGTTATGGCAGGAAACAGTATTCAGGGCATATTAACGTACGATTGTTGTTTGTGACTGATTACTAATGTTACTGTTCGTTCATACCCTATATGATAGTGTTGTTTTTGTTTTCAGTTCGAAGGATCTTCTCATGCGAGTTGTAGCACAAAATCTTCCTCCCGAGTTAACACTCATTGAAAAGGTTCTACTGCTACATCTGTTTAATTTCTTTTAAGGACTTCAATTCTGCAGCTAAAGTTGCAAGATAAAGTTTTGTTTTCTACATTATCTGCGCTTCTCCGTGACCTTATTTGGTAGTGTTTTTAAGCACCTCCTATAATCTAATTGACATTTGTTTTTCGCTAAGGTCATGACACCAAATCCCGAATATGCAACAGTGGACACAACAATCCTTGAAGCGTTGCATATAATGCATGATGGCAAATTTTTACATCTTCCTGTTGTGGACAAAGGTGAGCTTGTATTCCTTAACTACCAAAATACTCCTCTTATCGTATCATATTTCAATGTAAACCTGTTAATGAATAGTACTCTCTAATGTTATTCTAAATAAGTTAAAACTTAAAGTGTTATTATAAAGGGAAATTTTTCATGGTACATTTACCTTATAGATGCGACATCAGGGATATGAAATTAGCTAGGACACATATCTTGCATATTATTCAAATAATAATGACACTAATAGTAGTAATAATAATAATAATAGTAATAATAGTAATAATAATAATAATAATAATAATAGTAATAATAGTAGTAGTAGTAGTAGTAATAATAATAATAATAATATTATTATTATTATTATTATTATTATTAATATTACAAAATTAGTTTTGAGTTTTTATTTGGATTGTTTGAAATTGAGAGTTTTGTATATAAGGCTGCTAGATCTGTTTAAAAGTTAAAACTACAGTTTTGCATTTTTGTTGAGATCCTGATTTGGGTTTTAGTATGGGTATCAAATTAATCCCAAATCAAATCAAACTACTTGAGTAGATAGTTTTTGGGTTGACCCATGCACACCACTACTTTGCCACTACTCCCGTACTCCGCTACATCTGAATACGTATAACTAAAGTAGGTAAGCCAACAAGGTTTGTGATAGAACCCAACAAATGTCGGATGATCAGATTAATGAAAAACAGATTACAAAAGCGATAAACCCGATTCGAGATGGGGAATCTCCTAGACCCAATTCGAGATGGGGAATCTCCTAGACCCAATTCGAGATGGGGAATCTCCTAGAACTTGACTAACCAAGATATCAAATAAACAAGACATGAAAACTAAAAACAAGAACATGGTATCTAAAAGAAAACTTTGATGATGTAATTATTATCCTTCAACCATTTAGTTTCCTCAAACTTTTCAACTCCACTCGTCCCTTTACATCCCCATATTCATGAAACGGGTTGACAGGGTCAGATTCAGATCCAAAAGTGATGCGAATCTGCTCCATGGGAGCTGGGTTCGTATCAGTTTGTTTGTGGATCAAAACCAGTTAAAGAAGTTAAATCCCACCTCAATGCGAATTTCCTTTTGGCACACCATTTAGACCTCTTAAATCTTTTTAATGTCAACTTGCATCTGATTCTTATCTCTTTTTGGGTAGATGGAAGTGTTGTCGCATGTGTGGATGTCCTGCAAATAACTCAGGCTGCTATCTCAATGGTAATTGTAAAGTTATGTTTATTTATATTTTTATGCTTTATTATGAGTTTCAAATATTAGTCACATAGTATACTGAAAGAAAAGATTATTCATAAATGGATGGTCTACGTGGTATGGCCATATTATGGTTTTGGCTTTTGATCCTCGCCTTTCACCACTGCCCTCCGTGGTACTTCAGATTTTGTGACAGCTACTTTAACGATCAATGGAATCGAGCCACCATAACAATTGATTCCATCGAGAGCTAAACTAGTTCCAAAAATTAATTCATTATGTCGATTTGATTGTTGTTGTAAGGGATTGTCTGTGGTGGAATCTGTAATGGTGGTCACAAATGTCAGTTGTTTATGTTATAAAAGTTATTATTTTTGGAGTTCATTATTATGTCCATTTGTTGTTCATCATCATTTGATTCTGGTATGTAATGATTTTGGTTCTTCGCGATGTTGGTTATTGTTTTTTTTTTAATATTCGTTCTTTTTCATAGCATCTAATTTTGGTTGCTCATGAGCCTCTGATTTTTTGGTTCCTAAATGGTGGTCAGTTTGTGGTCATAGTGTTGACTGTTGAACAGTGAGCAAGTACCTGCTAGTCAAATTATAAACCAGATATAGTCAAAGAGTTTTGGTTAAGAAGGGATTAGTAACTTGTGAAAGTTACAATCATAAAGAATGAATTGCTATGGGTAGTTCGTTTTTTCCCATTGAACAAAAACTATAAACACTGCTCATTGCATGCTATGTTATGGAAAGATTGTTATTTGTGGATCCAAACCATTAACTTTTCCAATTACTTCGAAGATACTTGATTGTGACATAAGTACTAATTGGTGCATTGATGCAAGACTGTGAATCGTACTTAATGTTTAGTAAAATCGATTACATTGACTACTGATTTAGTACTAATCCAATGGTTTGCATTACTGTTATTTCTATGATCTTCTGGTACCTTGAGAACTAAGGTTCGTTTATCCTCTTTTAGGCTGAAAGTAATTCTGGTGCTGATATGGCAAACACGGTGATGCAAAAGTTTTGGGACTCAGCTCTCAATCTAGAGCCACCAGATGACTATGAAGACAGTCACAGGTTATCCCTCTTTCTGTTGATATTGTTTTCTTGCCACTATAGGATTAAAATGGGCTAATCAGGTGAGTAGGTTGCATGACCAGTTAAAAGAAATGGGTTAGGGTGGGTAAGAAGGATCTGGGTGGAATGTGTTGACCTGCTAGCAGATTTTGTCATCTTAATCTTTAAATACATATTATACTTTATCTTTTAAAGTAAAGATCCACAAGACAATATAGAAGGCTGTAAATGCTCAATCAGACCATGTGTGACTTATAACCTTTTTGGCATGTTTACTGCAATCAGACCTGCTAGCAGTGAATTTAACTCAAACTGGCCCATTTTACTTAATATGCTTGAATCTGCCACCTCTATTTACGAGCATGCTTAGTATTCATAGCTTTAAGTGTATTTTAATTGTCTTTGTACAGTGAAATGTCAATGTCGGCAATTATGACATCTGATGCTGTGGATGGTGGGAGGTCATATCCATCTCTTGGTCTTGGGAATTCATTTGCTTTTAAATTTGAAGACTTCAAGGGACGTGTACACAGATTTACTTTTGGTGAGTGTATTGTTTCCAACATGTGATATTACGAGCCTTTCTGTTTTTATAATTAGTTTTCTTCTTTACAAGTTGAGTAGTTATTGTACACAGTTAAGGAATATCATCAATCCATGATAAAGAAACAAGTTGAGTGTAAGTTAGGACTCAGGGATGTTGCATTGGGTTACAACTTAGACATGCATGAGAGGGATAAGTTAGTGAATAAATTTTGAAACCGTTGGCTGTAATATTAACCTGCATCTTGTAACTCTCTGATTTGTTATACTCATTGTTACAGGCACAGAAAACCTGGGCGAGCTAGTTGCTGCTGTTTCTCAAAGGATGGGCGGTGGCAGTGGTGATCAAAATAACCTTCAACTTTTGGTAAAACATGATCATCTGTCTGCTTCTTTTGAAGTTTTGTATATTTATCTTTCTTTCTTCTATTATTGTAGTACGATGACGATGAGGGGGATAGGGTTTTGCTTACTACAGATAGCGATCTTGTTGGTGCTGTTAGCCATGCCAGGTCAGCTGGACAAAAGGTAGACATAATGTTCTCTTTAGCACCCCGTTTATCCATCTCGGTGGGTTTTATTGTAGTATTCTCTTCATCGCTTGAAAAACACCACAGCATAGTTATTGCACACGTATTTTGACTGTTCATCGAGTACGAACCCTTCCTTTAAGATGATGAAAAACCTTCTTCTGGACTATTCCCAATACTATCAATTTGTAAACGGCTGGATAAGTAATTTAAAGGAAAAATGTAGTAAATATCATTACGCTTTCACTTCACTTCTAGTTTTATTCTTTCATTAATGATTTGAGATCATGTGTACTTCACTTATGTATTTGTTACACTGCGGGTCTGAACTTGTGTAGTCACATATACTATCTTTTTACACTGATGACTTTTACATCCAATTTTTAGGTGTTGAGATTGCATTTAGACTCCCCTGATCAACCAAAAAGAGAATCACAATTAGGTACGGTTGTGGAAGAACGAACAATAGAAACCTCAAAGTCGAACCATCTCCAGACTGGGATTTTGGCCAGTGCAGCAGTCGTTGCAGGTGTGGCTTTTGTCGTCTACTTGAAGCGTTCCAACCAATGAAAATAAAGCTTTTGCATCTTGATCTGCTTTCATTCGACTAATATGATGATGACAGGTTCTATCTATGTAAGTTATATAGATGTGAAGAACAAATAAAATCAGCAATAGATTTTATACCAGAAAAATGAAAAATTTCAACATGTTGCTCATATAATTTGTTTATTTTTTTGTTTTTATGTGAAGTGGTTTTGAGGACCACTAGACTTCATATTTCCTGTAGCAACATGCTAAAATTGATGGTCAATGTGTTCATGCCATGCTATCATGTGCATTTTTTTCTAGTGGATGTTTGGATGTGATACCTTTTGGACCAAAACATCGCATTTGAAGACAGTAGCTATACTCAAATAGGTTTTGGCACTGTGGTTAATGAAATTTTGCCGTTCGAAAAAAAAAATGCCTATCTATACTCAAATATTAATTTGGAACTGAGGTTAATTTCAAAGCTATACTCAAAACGTTTTCTCAAGAATATGGCACTATATATCAACCATATGTTCAATATTCTCTTAAAAATAATGCAATTTCATTGTCGTCTAAAATTTATGTCTTATCTCATCATAGTAGATGCTTCTCACATAGTTCTGTTCTTGTGGTGGTATGACTGTCATATAGTAGCTAGCGGGATGGTTTTCTGGGAAACGTCTAAGCTAAACTCTGAAGCCAATATGAGTTTGGTTAAGATAACATAGTCTGGCTGGAGTGAGGCAGCACGACTCTCAATTTTGAGAAGTGCGGCGTTTTAACAATAAGAAAGTCATCGTTTTAAAAAACAACTTTATCTAAACTAAACCTTAAGGCATGTAGTTTTATAAAAGCGTATCTATTGGGTTGCATAGTGGATTGCTGATTACATTCTCATAATGTTAGAAGTTTAGAAAACACAACTTTCATGTGAGGTTTGGCTGGCTTCTGTACATGAGATGCACAAATTTAGAAGTTTAGAAACACAACTTTCATGTAAGTGCACAAATTTATAGTTAGAATCCTATAATGTTATATAACGACTCTTTAAAGGTCTTTTCTAAATATAAGTCATGGAATATGTTTTTGTAAGCTGTTATACACACACTTTTTGCACAAAAAAAATTGTAATACAAGGTCATGAACTAAAGGGCATTTGTCCCAGTAATATTAAAGCGTGTTGCATGATGGTCTAGCATCAAAAGGTCACGATTTGTGAGTTAAATTTCATTATTCGATGGATGGTGTAAACTTAAAGTGTTGATATACGTTTTATAAAACCTAGAAGGTTATAAAATATTAATTTTATAAAATAATTGTCGTTATAGATAATGACCGTACATCAAAAAGTGCTTATTTTTAAGTATTCTAGATTTTTATTTTAAAATATTTTAGACAATGTTTTTAACTTTAATATGTGATCCTTAGCACTTGTATAATATATAATATAATGAAATAAAAACTTTTCATATAATTATAATTTCTTTACGTGTCCTTAGTTGACAATGAAACGAATAAAACTAAGCTATTCGGGTTAACTCAATGACGAAAGGTAATCCCATACGTTAAGCGCACAAAGACAATGTTTAGTAGCCCGAGACATCATGTTCGAGAAAAATATGACTTTAATTTAGAAAAACACAAGGTAAAACACGTTCAACTCAGAGATTAAACTTGTAACGCGGATTAATTGTTTGGAAGAAAAAATCATCAAAATCATAATCATATCATTCAGCCGTACGCCGGAAATAAGTCGGAAAAAAACAAGGTCACGTGAGAAGCACATGACTTGAAATCGCTATAAACGTTCACAAGATTGGCGGCAATCTCTCACACTTTTCCCCGCCATTACTCTGTGACGAAACATGAACAACAAGGGTAACAACGGCAGGAAACGTCCGGCGCAGCAACAACCAGCGCCACCACAACCATCAAAACACGTTGCCACGACGGAGATAGAAGATGAATACATGGATGAAGATGTTTTCATTGAACAAAACCTTGTTGACGAAGATGAACTCATTCTCCGTGACATGGAAGATCGCGAAGCCCTCGCTAATCGCCTCGAAAAATGGAAGCGTCCGCCATTATCCAAAGCCTATCACTCTCACTCACAAAACATAGGTAATTATATATTTTCATTACTGTTTTTGCTTTACTCATGTTTCTAGGGTTTTAGGGCTCAAACAAATAGTTCGTAATTGCAAAATCGAATCTGTTTAGTGACAAATAATTATAAGTTATAACTACTACAAGCATAGGTTAAGTAATGTTATTGATAGTTTTTTGCTCAATAGATATGAAAGGGGATTTTTTTTCTAGTTAAATAATGACAATCGTATAATTGCATTTTTGTAATTGTAAATAAGAAATGACAGGGTATGTGTCATAGAAAGAACTTATTTGTGAATCTCTGTCAAAGAACTTATGTGTTATGTTTTCAATCCGAAGCTTCTTCATTTCTTCTCATGTCATTATTTTCTGCTAGTTTTTCAACAACTGGAGATTGATTATGTGATTGGGGAGAGCCACAAAGGATTAATTCCGAATTCTTCTGGTTCTGCTGCTATTATCAGAATATTTGGTGTAACCAAGGAAGGTATTTCATCATCCTTATCTTTCAGTTGTGTTTGCTATTGGGCGAAATCATTACTATGACAGTATGATGTCAACTATCGTGGCTATGTCATTTTCGTTTCTCTAGTATATAGAGTTCTTCAGTTATATTATGGAAAACATGCATTCTCATCGGAGTTTTACATTAGTTATAGCAATGTTATTGTTTTTTTGGTGCCTGGGGCGAGGAAAGGTTGCAAATTGCCCTAAATTTCAAGTTAGTTTGTAGTTCTTTTGATTCTTCTTGTCTATGCGTCAAAAGTTTCAGCACACCAAATTTATTGGTGTGTAGCAACTTTCTTTCTGGTACAAGTTTTGTTTTTTTACATGCTAATATTCTGTATCAACTATCAAGTGCTATAATTATTTATATATTTGGAGTAGAACATTTCTTGTAAGTTGATGGTTTGTGGTTTGCAATTAGGGAATAGCGTATGCTGTAATGTTCATGGATTTGAACCATACTTTTATATCAGCTGTCCTCCTGGCATGGGTCCTGATGATATATCCCGCTTTCATCAAATTCTAGAGGTATTATTTTCTGCTGATTAAGTTATGCTATTTGTAAGACTTTGCACCAATGGTGTTGTATATATGCATTGATGTCCTGATTCCTACAAACTACAAGACATAAGTTTTTTCCTTTTAATTTTTTTCTAGGGGAGAATGAGGGAAGCCAACAAGAGCAATAAGTTTTCAGTTCCCAAGTTTATTCTCCGTGTAGAATTAGTTCAGAGAAAGAGCATTATGTACTATCAGCAACATAGCTCTCAACCTTTTCTAAAAATTGTTGTTGCATTGCCAACAATGGTTGCTAGTTGCCGAGGTAACGTGTGGTAACTTCTAGACTTTACTTTTGTCAATGTTTCATTTTAATGTATTTTAGCAGGTACCATGTCTGAAAAAATAATTGCTCCATTATCTTCTCATGCACTTTTTTCACTAATTTTGTATGTAATCCTTGATTTCGTTTCACTCTGGCATATTACTGTCTCAAGTATTACTGCAAATGTTGAATGGATCTGAAACTACGTGTGGTGCTTTTAATTTGACAACCTCTTGTTGTTTCTCAACGGTTTGTGTAATCTTGGCAGGAATTTTGGACAAAGGAATACAAATTGATGGTCTTGGTATGAAAAGCTTCATGACGTATGAGAGTAATGTTCTTTTTGTTCTCCGCTTCATGATCGATTGCAACATTGTTGGTGGCAATTGGATTGAAGTTCCAGCTCACAAATACAAGAAATCAGCCAAGAGTCTTTCATACTCTCAGTTTGAGTTTGACTGCCTGTATCCTCACTAAAGCAATGATAGTGATAATGTTCTTTAAATTAAGCCTTTGATGTGTATATGTTCAACTTTATCCAGTTAGATTATTGATTTTTCTGACAAAGATTATAGCTATTCAGAACTGATAAGCCATGTTCCAGAAGGAGAATTTTCCAAAATGGCTCCATTTCGTATATTAAGTTTTGACATTGAGTGCGCTGGTCGTAAGGGCCTTTTCCCTGACGCTAAATATGACCCTGTTATTCAGGTTAATTTATACACATATTTGTAATTTTATTCTCCAAAACCCATTAAGCATATTAATTGAAGTGTTATATTGAAGTTCCTTCCTGATTATGTTTTCTTTGTAGATTGCAAATCTGGTCACACTGCAGGGAGAGGAACAACCATTTGTGAGAAATGTCATGACATTAAAGTCATGTTCACCAATAGTTGGTGTTGATGTGATGTCATTTGACTCAGAGAGAGAAGTTTTGCTGGCTTGGAGGGTAAATATTTTGATTATTTATTTGCTGGCTTTGAGATGATGATCTGACATTAGACATCTTACAATATGTGAATTATACTAAAATATAGTTTTTCCTATGACCGTTTTAGTCTATATGGAACCAATTATTCTGATATTCTCTTATATATTTTAGATGTGACTGGAATCATAATACACTTGAATTGCGTAACTGTTGCCATTTTTGCCAATTTTGATATGTTATGTATGAAGGAGCTAAAATATTTCTGTTTCTTTCAGGATTTTATTCGCGAAATTGACCCAGATATCATAATTGGTTATAACATTTGCAAATTTGACTTGCCATATTTGATTGAGGTCAGTGGATTGTCACTCATTGTTTTTTAGGTATAGCTTTAAATTGGTATGCTATTGGTTGCATTATCAACTCTGTAGGCTGTCTATAACCCTTATATAAAGCGACCAAAAACATATTTTGTCTTGTAGAGGGCAGAGACATTGAAAATAGCTGAGTTCCCTATACTTGGCCGCATTAGAAATAGCAGAACCCGTGTGAAGGATACAACATTTTCCTCAAGGTAATGGTTGATCATATACTTCACTTGCAAGTAATTAACAACAATTGTCATATCTGTTTTTATTTCTCAACTTTAATATATTGAGCTTTACTTTGTCTCTGTGTTGAGCTAATTACTGCTTTTTAGTGCATCTTGCCACCATTTTGCAAGAGGGCATGGGTATCGGTTTGTAGAAACCAGGGGGTTTCTCTTGATTTGTATTGTTGCAGTTAATCAGAGCCAGGGATAGGCTCTTGTCTAAAGTCAGATATTGAGATCCAAAAGAGAAAAGAAGGAATATTATAACATAGAAAGATAAGGTTGTGAATATGGGCGGAATGTCTAGGATCATTCTTTGTTTTTTATTGAAATCATTGCTCAGTAAGTACAAGTAGAATGGAAGGCTTTGTATAATCGTTTAGAATGCAAGAAACAAAGTCAGTCAAATAATGTGATTTTTGTGACCTGTATACTTTTATAGGACAATATTGCATTGCATGCATTTGTCTTTGGTACTTACAAAGTTAAAATTCAAAGGTAACTGTATATTTGTATGTTTTTTTTCAATGTTGATTGGGGGCATTCAAATTTTATGAAATATGTACACACACATATGTTGGGAGATAACGAAGTTATTTATAAAGCTGAAGTCTTCTATACTGATGGTCTCACAGACAATATGGCACAAGGGAAAGTAAAGAAGTTACATTGGAAGGGAGAGTTCAGTTTGATTTGCTTCAGGTAATTTATTTTGTAAAATGCTATTGAATAAATTAGTGGATGCACAGGATAACTAGAAGTATTGAAAACTTCTGTGTTATATATTCAGGCTATGCAAAGGGATTATAAATTAAGTTCATACTCTCTGAATTCTGTTTCAGCACACTTTCTTAATGAGCAGGTATTCTTTTTATCTTATGTTTGGTTAATAAAGTTTCATAATGGATAGGAAGTTCCTTATATCTCATTTATGTATTGTGAGAACATTAATATGCTAACAGTTGAGAACCTTTTCCCAATTGTTTATTGACTTCTATTCTGTGTAACCTATTTTACAATTTTTTTTGAACCTATAGATGGGTAAAACACAAAAACATACTTTAAGCAAGGGACCTTATAGACATCAAGTCTGAATGGAGCTGTGTAAAGTTTTTATTAGGTTATATCAGTTTTATGGCCCATATGCATGATATAGGTTTTCTAGCATTTCTTATCACTTATATATATATTTAAGGCTCCCCTTAATTGTAACATAGGCATGCCATCTTATTCTTTCTTTATATTCTGTTTTTACTACAGCCATTCTGATGTTTTGGCAACATTGTCTTTAATTTGCAGAAAGAGGATGTTCATCATTCAATTATATCTGATCTTCAGAATGGTAACCCAGAGACAAGGCGGAGATTGGCTGTATACTGTCTCAAGGTGTCATTCTTTCATTAGCTATAATGACGTGTTATCACTAACCTGGGCTAAAAAGTAGGGGTGTGTTATTCTGGGCTAGAAAGTAGGGGTGCGTTATCAGTCATAAATGATAATGTTGGTTGTAAATTAATGATGCTATCTGAAACCAAACAGGTTATCTAGAAAGTAGGGGTGTATTATACTTTGATGTGTTTCCATACTCGGTGTTTCTAGGGGTGTGTAATATGCCAAAACCAAACAATAGTGAAATCAGAAAACAACAAAACCAAACAATAGTGAAATCAGAAAACAAGCTGGTTTAATCCGGTATTATATTGTTCTCAAATTGCACCATGAGCTGAATAATATACTGGCTTCTCTTGATTTGAAAAAAATTCAAGTCCAAATTGACGCCGTTTCAGTTTTGGAAGTTAAAACACGGATAGGTTCCGTTCTAGTTCTGAATCTGAATGGGCCGAACTGCGAACTGAACCAAAATCTGGTTTTAAGAAATTCCTAGAACCAGAACAGTGGTCAGATTTGGGCTCTTCTGTTTTTCGTCCCAGACTGAGTTTTGCACACCCCAGGTGATTCTGGATTCAATAATTAGGGTTGGAAGTTGATTTTACATCCTTATCTCTTTTGTTGGTTTTGTTTTTCTACTCATATGCATGCACACTGAGGTATAAATGCCATCCTTCTCAATTTGTAATTTCCTTCATTGTGGTATCAGTATGTTAGACAAGCATATGCCTAAACTTGTATCCTTGCAGTTAGTGGTTTGTAGATGGTCAATTTTTCTTAAATTGTAGATACATGTCGCCTTCCTGTGTAGATGTATAGACTGAGACACACTCGTAATAGGCATGTTTTTTATACAACTTGTTTTCTTCTTTTGGGAGTTTTGCTTTGCAGCAAAACTCAAAGATGTGTTTGTTTCTTTTTTAATTTGATATTTTCTAAATATAACACCATTAGTTTTATTTTGAAGTACAATGTGAAGGAACATGAATATTTTTTGTAGGATGCTTATCTCCCTCAGCGGTTGCTGGACAAGCTGATGTACATATATAATTATGTGGAGATGGCTCGGGTCACGGGTGTTCCCATGTCATTTCTTCTTTCTAGAGGCCAGAGCATCAAGGTCATAATTGTTTGAAAATATGGATCATGTGTTTATTGTTATATACATAAATATGAGTCTTGAAGTTTTAGTATGTGTCTGCAGGTACTCTCTCAACTTCTAAGAAAAGCAAAACAAAAGGATTTAGTGCTTCCAAACGTGAAACAAGCAGGATCTGAACAAGGAACGTATGAAGGTGCAACTGTGAGTACATTATTCTTAATCAATATCTTATATACACATTGTATAGTGCTACATTTCAGATAAGTGCAACTGGATCTTCAGCACTGTTAAGATTCTGTATTGTTGTTTTAAATAGAGGTTGTCCTTCTGTATAGGTTTTGGAAGCCCGGGCAGGATTTTATGAAAAACCAATTGCAACATTGGATTTTGCATCTCTATATCCATCAATCATGATGGCATACAACCTATGCTACTGCACTCTAGTAAAATACTGTTCTGTTTATATTTTTAGTATAGTGTTTAAGCTATGTTTCTAGTATTAGTTTGGCAGTGGTTTTAAAATAATATTGTTCTGTTGTAGGTGACTCCTGAAGATGTCCGGAAGTTCAACCTGCCACAGGAATGCGTCAATAAAACTCCATCGGGTGAAATATTTGTCAAGTCAGATTTGCAGAAGGTATTCACTGAGTCATTGCCATATTGTGTAGTATATTATTGATAAATTCATTGTGACAAGTGATTTAATATGTACTTTCAGGGTATACTTCCGGAAATTCTTGAAGAACTGTTAGCTGCTCGTAGAAGGGCTAAAGCAGATTTAAAAGTATGACACTTCTATATTATTCTTTCAAATGTCATATTTATATTCTCTTTAATTAGCAGTAATTAAATTTCATTTTGTTCACTCACTTGTTGCAGATTTTCTTTATCGTGTAGCAAAGTATCTAGTAATATAAGTACTATGTTTATATATTAATGATTTGGTCGGGTTCCAGGAGGCAAAGGATCCCCTAGTGAAGGCTGTATTGGACGGTCGGCAGCTGGCTTTGAAGGTTAGGCAGTCAACAGATTTTCATTTACTCACTGCGGTTTTTTTGGCTAGCTAATTGCTTTCTCTAAAGTAACATTGGTTATTATGATACATTTCAGATAAGTGCAAATTCAGTATATGGGTTTACAGGAGCTACCATCGGCCAGTTACCTTGTTTAGAGATATCCTCAAGTGTTACAAGCTATGGTAATATGCCATCAAACATAAACAAGAGTGTCTGTGTGTGTGAATCTGCGTGTAGCTTGAATGATTAATTGTTACGGGAATAACTCTTCTTAGTGAAAACTTACCTGATTCTATAACTTAACTGGTTTGTGAAGGCCGACAGATGATTGAACATACAAAAAGACTTGTCGAAGATAAATTCACAACACTTGGAGGGTATGAACATAATGCTGAGGTATATTACTTTTTTTAGAGCTCATGTATGATTCATGAGCTAAGCATACTAGGAAAAAACGATAAATATGGTTATAATGGACTCATACACAATGGCACATGTGTATTTTCAGAATAATCTCACTCTGAAATTTAACTTAAAGAGAGCGAGTTAATCAGGTTATAATCGGAAGAAGCACTCCTTATGTTGTTTAATAACGTTAATTGGGAAAGAACTTTTCACTTGTCATGTCTACTTAGTACTTATATATTAATTCGAAGTTTTTACAGTTTGTACAGTCAACTGATTGATTGAAATGTAGGTCATATATGGGGATACAGATTCTGTTATGGTGCAATTTGGTGTGCCCACTGTTGATGAAGCCATGAAGCTGGGTAGGGAAGCTGCTGATTACATTAGTGGGACTTTCATCAAGGTACCATTGCTTTAACAACATGCACAAATTGAGGATCTGATGATTTATTTGTTGGGATATCATTAGCATTCAAGCAATTATGGTTTGTGGTATACAGCTTTGTATGCAGGATGCATAAGCCTAAAATTTGAATACGATTTGTGACTTTTCATCTATAATGTTGAAACCTAGAGCGAGATGAAATAGGTGTTTAAGTTTCTTTTTTGTTAAACCATTTAAATTAAATTTTCTTTTAAGACTACGATAAGAAACAAACAATTATCGTTAACAGATTTGAGTATAAAAGATATTATGGCAGTGTAAAGATGTATAGCGGCTGGAGTGAATGCTAACATAACTATCTTAATCCACTCACTGGAGTTGTCCTTGTTATCTTTTTCCCCAGAATACAAAGACCGCCCTTTGCAATCTTTTCTGCATATGATTGAGATCACCAACAACGTCTCATTGAGTAGGAGCACCAAAATTGGTCTAACTCCCGTTCAAGATTACTTGAATGAAGGAATTTTATCTCGTCTCAACAGTTCTTAAGCCTTTTGATGATTCCAATTGATGCCCAAAGCGATTATAAATGATAAATCTTCAGCCCTAGTTGTTATTTGTGGGGATTCTCTCAAAAAGATTTAGCTTCTCAACCCCACCCTCTCTTTAAGTTTTTGCAGAAAATGTCAATATGATTTGGTGTGTGTCCACTACCATCCCATCCATTTCTCTGTTTTCTATATGTGCACTTATTCACTTATCCTCGACATTTTTAATGCCCAGTTAACATGTTTACATACAATTTTAAAAAAGTGTCTACGACCACAAAATGCTTTTTAGATGGTGGATATTATAACTTGCATGAATTTTTTTAAGTATATTTTGAGTGTTGAGGATGTTTATGTCCAAAAAGGTGTGTTTCACTTAGATAGTATTGTAAGCTTACATAATATTCCTGTTAATTTTGATAACTAGTGTGTTTGTAACTTTCATGGATAATTTTTCTAGCATAGCTTTTATACGAGGATGTTTTTTGTTTTCTCATGTAACGCCATAATGGCATTTCATAAATATTAGATTTTATTTGTTTAAACTCGCAGTCAAAACTGTATTTGGTTTAATATAGTTCGATGTGAATATTTTTTGTTTCTTATGAGGTTTCTCTTGTTTGATTGTTTGTTTTGCATAGCCTATTAAACTAGAGTTTGAAAAGGTTTATTTCCCATATCTGCTCATCAGCAAAAAGAGGTACGCTGGTCTCTATTGGACAAATCCTGACAAATTTGACAAAATGGACACCAAAGGTAAAGCTGCAATATTTCTTAAGAAAAAAAAACTTGTTTTATTTTTCGTCTAAGTATGATTCATCTTCTGATCCATTGAGTACCTTTTCAGGTATTGAAACAGTTCGAAGGGACAACTGTCTGTTGGTAAAAAACCTGGTAACTGAGTGCCTGCACAAAATTTTAATTGACAGAGACATACCTGGAGCCGTTCAGTATGTAAAGAATACCATTTCAGATCTACTTATGAATCGCATGGATTTGTCTCTTTTGGTTATCACCAAGGTAAGAAAATCATAAGAGGTAACAAAATGATTATTTATTAAGTGTGTCCATGATTGGGCTGACTCATGAACACTTCTATATTATTTTGATAAGCAAGATCATAATTTTTTTATAAGAGTCTAATGATCAATTTTTTTGTAAATTGTTGAAGAGGGGGTTTTAAACCTATGAAAACACTTTAGGTGACTCTCAAAGTGGTTGACCTTTTTCCATTTCAGCTATGATGCAAAACTTTACATGTTAGAGATAAATAGAAATGCAAATGAACCTGTTTTTAGGCAAAGCGATTGATTGATCATCTCCGAAAGTTGTTTAATGTTTGTTTGTTAGCTAATATTAATTGTTCATCTGCTAAATACTTTAATTAACAGGGACTGACGAAAACCGGAGAGGATTATGAAGTTAAGGCAGCACACGTCGAACTGGCAGAGCGAATGCGAAAGGTTTGCTCTGGTTTATGTGCTTTATATTTGCTCAAGAAATACCAATCAACTTGGATTATAACTAGCAGATAACTATAAATAGTTGTGTTTAAGCATTATATCTTGCCAGTCAATTCATTTGTTTACCATTTATATTATGCTTATCACTGGTGTTTGGTATTCCTATTATTGTTATTACTTGGGGAGCAAGTTGCTTGTTAACCAAGTCGTATCATGTATCAGAATATTTTTTACTACAGTAGGGCTCTTGAGTTTGTCGTTCGTCATGCTTAATTTGGAAAAAGGAAATTTGGTGTCAATTAGGTGAGTTGTTTTACCACTTCACAGTGAACCCAGGGAAAGCCAGTCAAATGTCAGTTAATTCGGAATTTTTTATTACAGCCAGGTTCTATCAGTTCATTGTCTTCTCAAAAATTTATTAAAGCTTCTGGTCCGCAACCACTGCATACTGTTGATTATTAGTAATAGCAATTGTATAGAGTACTGGAGGTATAAAGTCACTGTGGTCTCTGAATACTAATTCTGTTCATTCATAGGTTTATAGCTTTTATTCACATGTTTTAAGTTTGATTTATAGTGGTTAAAACATATACAAAACATTTAATTAACGAAATCGGTGTTTGATTATGCCCATGTCTTGTCTGCTACAGCGAGATGCAGCAACGGCTCCAAATGTTGGTGACCGAGTACCATATGTGATTATCAAAGCTGCCAAAGGTGCCAAGGTATATTCGTATCCTGTGAAAGTTGCACCCTCATTTTTATGCAGCATTGAATTACTAAGTTGATGAAAATCAGGCATACGAAAAGTCAGAGGACCCAATATATGTGCTGGAAAATAATATACCCATAGATCCTCAATACTATCTTGAAAACCAGATAAGCAAGGTCAGTTTGGTAAAATAGTTATACTTAAAAACTTGTTAGTAACTGCTAAAGAGTAAAGATTTGATGTTTCAGCCACTACTAAGGATATTTGAACCCATTCTGAAGAATGCTAGTAGAGAACTTCTTCATGGGAGCCACACTCGAGCTATTTCTATCTCTACTCCATCAACTGGTGGGATAATGAAGTTTGCGAAGAAGCAACTAAGTTGTGTTGGCTGCAAAGCCTTAATCAGGTATTACATAGGAAATGAATTTTAGTTTTCACTTCGACTATTGGTGAAGTAAGAGATTTATGAAATGATTTCTTTTGTTTTGTTTTCAGCAATAAAGATCAAACACTTTGCTCACACTGCAAGGGAAGGGAAGCTGAACTTTATTGCAAGACTGTTGACAACGGTACTTATTAACTATCTATCTTCTCACCTTTGTTTGTGTTTCCGTCTCTCAGCTATTATTATTGTTGCTGTTATAGTATCGGAGCTAGAGAAGCTTTTTGGGAGGCTATGGACACAGTGCCAAGAGTGTCAAGGATCTCTTCATCAAGATGTTTTATGCACAAGGTCTTTTTTTGTTCTTTTAAGTTCATCAACCTTGTATTATTCTACTTTATTTCCAGCAACACAATAATAGTAAATCAAAATTCAGTAAATAATAGTAATAAATCAACTCAACTTGCAAGTAAAGTTATATCCTGAAATGTTGTTTTTTGATTTGTAGTCGGGATTGCCCAATATTCTACCGGCGGAAGAAAGCTCAGAAAGACATGGCTGAAGCCAAAGTCCAGTTAGAGCGATGGAACTTTTGATATGTATCATATTGACCTCTGAAACTTTTTGATACTCTGCGTGTATATTATAATTAGATTTCAATCAGTCGATTGTTTAGAAGCTTACATGCTTTGGAATTTGTTGTAACAAGTTTGGTGGCCAATTTTAGAGATTTTGAAACTTTGTTGTAGCTAAAATTAAGGAGCAACTCCTTCAAGATGCTTTCTTTTTAAATTCATCATTTTTTGTTTTTGTTCTGCCCTGCCCCTTAGACTGTTTAAAGTGGAAGCTAAATCAAGTACTAAGTATGTTTTTCTTTTGTTTTTGCGGCTTTTTGTTGCAATTATGAAATAGGCAATAACAATTTGCTAGATTGGATTGTTACCGATAATAAAAATTAAAAGTTGATGTTGTAGTAGAGACCCTTTAATTATATATGGTCGAAAAGCACATATACACAACATGAATAATTATTGCGTACGCCTAAAATCAACATGTTAAAATATTTAACACCAATAACCCATTGGAAATATTTAAACTTCCTACTAAAGTGGATAAACCTGGTATAAAACATAGCAGCATCCAAAACCCATACTGAATTACATACATTTTCCCCAAAAGTCTTTCTACATGAATAAATAGGAGCATGATGTGAAACCTTTGAAACATAATAAGTAACAGCATTGCATGAAACTCTCTTGATAAGACCATCAATAAGATTGTGTTTGAACTACTCTTTCTCTTCAAGTTAAAAAAAGCATAAGCCATTCTTCTTTGGTGAGCTTTAGTATATATTTTATTAAGTAGCATGTTAATATGAACTAGTTGGCCTCGTCACACGTTGCAGTGGAGACTGTAACCTGTAATGTGCTTAAATGCATTTACAGATTTACTAAGAGCGAGAAGTGCGAAGAGTGAAAAATATCATATTAGGCCGATAATGATAATCAAGACAAGAAGAGCAAGAATAACGAAAAGAATAAAAGGAAAAACTATTGGAAGAAGAAATGGAAGAATAACACAAGCAAGGGTAAGAAAGAAAAGAGGTATGAGAAGGAAGATGAAAAGTGGGATGAAGAATAAAATGAGAAAAAGACCCATGATATGTTATATTATTAATGTAATGAAATGAAAACAAAAAATTATTTACCAACTGTTTTCTTATACTCCTTCATGCATAGAAACCGGAAAGAAGGATACGTATCATATATTCTTTTGTTTTTCTTGATTTTGGCATGACCTTAGTTTACCTTTTGTTTTTGAAGATGAGCATTAAAAAATGCCAAATGCATGTCCATATTTCAAGCATCAAGTTTGAAAAAACCAAAACAAGTAAGGTCGTTTGATGTATCAAAGGGTTCAGATTCAACTTCCGCAAGTCTCATTTTTCAATGATACTTTCTAGTTAATGTTAGTGAGACAAACAACTTTTCGATCTTTGTTAACGGTTGTTACGCCCTCCCAAGTTAGATGCACCATCCGTGACGAGAGTTGCGTCTGACACAATTCATGAAAGTCGTCGTTCAAAAAAAATTCGTAAAATAATTCATAAAGAGATGGGTTTAGAATTAAATGCAAAATTGTTATTAGGTTTGTGTTTTTATTTTCATTTGGCAAACAATTATATGCTAAATGCGTCAACAATACTAGACTTGTATTAAAATTGTTACAATACTCCACTCTATTCTGACATGGGTCGGTTTTGATTAAAAATTATACCAAAACACTTGAAAAAATATGAAAAATTAAGCATAGTGAAACTGAAACAGTATAATTAAAGTTTCATAAACATTAAAAATTATTAAAAGTTTTAAAAGGGTAAATTGATTTTGAAACAATTTACATCGAAACAAGTATAACAAATAATTATTTCTAAGCTTCTACTTTGTTTACCCGCATCATCATTAGACATTAGTTGTTAAACACTAACTCTTCACCCGCAGCAGACTTATCTAACTCGCAACCCATCGGCCCAATATTAAATACTCAGCCCAACACTATTTAACCAATAGTCCAATACTTGTAGAGCATTGGCTCACTTGAACTGTTTGTGTATGAAGCCCACATGAATTTCCTTTTGCCAGTTTTTGTTGTTCACGTGTATATGGAATACTAGGTTTAACACTCGTGTGTTACACACGGTTAAATAATAATACTTATAAAGAAATTATTATCATTATGTTTAAAGATTTATAATTTGTAAATCTATCTAATAAATCAAACTTTTAGGGGGCAATTTTTAGAGGGAAATTTTTTTAATCTATAATAGGAAGTTTTAAGAGGGAAAATATTAAGTTTCATGCAATGAGTTGATGGAGCTCCTTAAATATTAAATATTTACAAATTACAAGTTTTTAAACATAATAATTTTAATTTCTTTATAAATATTATTATTTAACCCGTGTGTAACACACGGGTGTTAAACCTAGTATTTAATATTTAATGATATTGCTCCACCAACTCATGCATGACACTTAATATTTTCCCTCTCAAACTTCCTATTATGAATTAAAAAAATTCCCCCCAAAAGTTGCCCCCTAAAACTTTGATTTATTAGATAGACTAGGTTTAACACCCGTGTATTACACACGGGTTAAATAATAATATTTATAAAGAAATTAGAATTATTATGTTTAAAAATTTATAATTTGTAAATATTTAATATTTAAGGAGCTCCATCAACTAATTGCATGAAACTTAATATTTTCCCTCTTAAACTTCCTATTATGGATTAAAAAAATTTCTCTCCAAAAATTACCCCCTAAAAGTTTGATTTATTAGATAGATGCGGATGGCGGAGGCGGTTAAAATACAGCTACTCTTTGCGTGTAAAGTGTAAAATTAATTACGTAAATGTACTCTAGACTTGCGTAATTATTTAAGGTATAGATGGAATTCTGACTCAAGATATTCTTGCGTGAGAATTCCTTTTGCGTAATTATTTTATGCATTTCACACGAAAACAATTGTTTGTATTTTAAACTTTCTCTATACATATAATATTCACATCCAAATGAACTCGTTAGTTATTGCTTTTCCCAGCGGTGCACAAACAAGGGCTTTTTTAACTGGTTCCAAGTAGCATCGGGTCTAGTTCGGATAGGCTCGGGCTTTTGACCGGTTTATAATCCATTTTTGCTTGTTTAGGTTTGGGTTTTGACCGGAGAGAGATGGAACCCGTTGTGGTATGTACTTGGCATTTGAGTCAGTTTCGAAACCTTTTTTTTCACCTTTAGCTTCAACCTTATCTAGAAATGTTAAAATGAATGTTGTATTAGTTTTATTATTGCCATCATCATTTGGTGTTTTAAAAGTTTAGATTGTTGATGAATTTATCTGCTTGTAGAACTTATGTTTTGTTTATCTATAGTATCTGCAAGAGTGCAAGACATATGGAATTTTAATAGGAAGGTTTAGATACCAAGTAGGGCTATGAAGGTCCATATCCATGATCCATCTATCTTTTCTCAGTCATCTTTATCCATATCTATTGAATGAACTCTATCTATAACCACTAGATACCAAATAATCTTATTAAAAAAAACAAAAATCGAAACATTTTTGTTACAAAACAATTGTTGGTTTAGTGTATTGCTTGCACTTTTTTGTTCATGAGAAGCACAGCTTGTGCTGGATAAGTGCTTGAAACCCGGTATAATACGATTCGAACTTGAAACCTCTGTTAGAGAAAGCAAACAGGAACCCGAGTTAAAATGAAAGATCTATAGTTAGGAATCCAATTCTTACAAGTTACTCATGAACAATATGTCTGTCACAAAAGCCAGACATACACAAAATTCGCATTACCGTCTCATCTCATGTATGTTTGAAGGTAATTTGCACTTGAAAAACAAAATCCACAAAAATCATTTGTAAAAAGTCAAGTTGGTTCTAGTCTTCTTTCAGCTTATTGACATACTTGAGAAAAGCACGAGCAGGATTATCCCTTGGCGGTGCACGTACACGACTTGACCTCCTCAGTGCAGCCTCCTCTTCCATTTGGATCCTGTGAGCCTCCTTGGTTTTCTTCTGCATTTCAGCTCTGCAAACAAGATTTCTCTTAAACTGAATATGTGATGATTTTAAAGTAAACGATAAACAAATTGACGAAAAAGGACATTCATGGGTAAGTGACTACTAATTAACTAGCTTTGTTTGCAGCAGCAAGTATGAACCGAATAAGATAACCAATACAGTAAATACAAATTACTTTGACTTCAACCAGAAACAAATCTAAACACTCCCCTCATTAAGTGACTACTAATAAAACTTTCCTTTCTTCCATTGTTCTATCTGATGACTTTAAAAACAATAAACTAACTTTCAATGACTATGAGCAAGCCAATATAATATAGAAAACTCTTTTTTTACCAGCACCATACAGATATGAAACCAGCCAACACGAGTTAACTTTTCATCCGGATTAGCAAGATAAGTTATAACAAAGAACAAGTAGAAGAATCTTACGATATTTTGTTATAACGTTTCTCCAGCTGCTTTTTAAGAGCCTTTTCACGCTCACCCTTTTCATTCAGCGACCCAATCAAAGCGTCAAGCTGCGGTTACAATAATTAGGGAGGTCAAAGAAGATGAAGAAAGATGAAAACAAATGTAAATCAAGCTATCAAAATATACCTCCGGTTTAGTGGCATAGTAGCCCCACTGTTTGTGATCACAACTTTCAACAAATATACGTGCGTCCTTGCGAAAATACCAGTACCTGTTATAATTCCTATCTTTACCTAATGGGTTGGTGCGTATAAATCTCTTCTCCATTTCCCTCTCCAGATATTCTTTCTGTAAATGGCAAACATAATATTCTTTCTGTAAATAGCAAACAAGATATTCTTTCTGTAGATATAAACAAGCTACAAAATCCTGGTATCCTAAAAAAATATACAGATATCAAAACCTCTGAATGAAAACAACAGGTTGCAAAAAAGTCAGGTCGGGCTGGTTTGGGCTGATTATAACCAAGTTGTTGAAACAAGTAGGTTGAAGTAGTGTTGAACGCAAATACAAAAAGAATTTGATAGAACCACTTCCCAGAAACAAAAACAGTAATACTAGAAGACAAACATTTCCTAGGTAAAATGCTATCTCATCAGGCAGCCTAACAACACTCCATCACAGCGTTGAAAATAATTTAACATAAAAAACCACACACACACACACACACACACACACACATATATATATATAGAGAGAGAGAGAGAGAGAACTTACTCTTTGTTCTACGTTTGCTGTGTCATCAGCCTTGTTTTTATCAACATCCATCAATTTCTTTGACCCCTTTGCAATTGGATCTTTAATACTTGCTACAGTATCTACCTTTACCTTATTCGCATCCTTCTCAGAGGCCTTGCCTAATTTCTTCCCACTGCTCCAATAATAAAAACATCCACACTCAAGATCTTTTTACCAGAAAATTATCATCAAATAGAAGTAGAGGTGGCAAAGTGGGTGGGCCGGGTAAGGGTAGATATGGCTAAACTGGCACATGTCAAAAACGGGACATTTTTGGTCTAAAAATCACAAAATGTAATTAACTGGTATGTTAAATATGATGACAAAAAAATATAATATTTCTGATACAGTCCATTTTCTAAGTGGCATGGGAGGTTTGAACTTTAATAGTTTATAAATACACTTGTGGTGACTTTGAGCCCGTTTGACATGTTCCAGTTTTAGCATTTCTTTATGTTACCGGTTTGACCCATTAGAGATAAAACTTAACCCATTCATAAGTAAACAGGTCGAAACCACCACCTCCAAAAAAGCAATAACCTGTTCTCGGATATGTGTTTTCGCTCAGCAGATTTCTTTGCAGCATCTCCGTTGTGTTCGATTCCATTTAAAGCAGCTTTCGCAGTCTCTATTCTCTCTCTCCTCTTTCTTCCTTGTTCCAGTGCTTCACCTCGTCTTTCTGCTGCCAATGCCTTCCGCTCTTCTATATATTCATCCAGCTTTTCTCTCATTATGTTGCATGAAAGGGCTTCACCAACTAATTGAGCAAAGATAGCTACCTTAGCATTAATATCTAAAATACCATAATGACCTCGCTTAATTGTACTTATGTGACTGCATAATTCCTCATTGCCCACCAGTTCCAAGAAATCACACATGTAATCCGCCCACGTGACCAATGAAATCTGTATCATGAGTTAAAAAGAGCTAAATTAGTTATGTATAAAAGCATAAAGTGGATCATTTTGGTTATCTTTGGTCTTCAATAGGTGAAATGAGTACATCTTGAAAAAGATTACAAAAAAATAATAACAAGTCATAAAATGCATTTGAATGCAAAGAAGTCATGAATTGAACCTTAAGCTTTCGCTTTTTCTTCTGTAAAGCTATAAAATAATCACCGTCGTCCTTTATAAGCAAACGAAGAAGAGCAGAATAAGACTCCACAATGAGAACTATATTGCTGTCTTTATAGCAGATCGCTTTTTCAAAATCATCTAGTGAAAATGGTGATAAGTTCAATAGTTTACTATACGAAGAACAAAAATCCCAAATCATCAAGAGATCGCCAACACACTCCATTGGGACTTTGAAGTCTCGGGTTGGTGGAGGACGGGGGACAAATATAGGATCATCAGCAGCAGGTCGCACCATCAAATCATCAATTGGATATTTTATGGGTACATCGTCTGCTGGTAACATAAATTATTCAAAAATAGAAAAGCTCATCGCACTTTCACTTGCCACAAAAAAAATTAATGAATAGAATGCATGAGTTTTAAGCATATACAAGAGTATACCAATGTCAGCATCATTGCTCAGTTTCTTTCGCTTACGTTTTCCATTATTTGCCTCCTGGAAGAAATATAAAACACATGGATTACTAACTTACAACAGAAAAAGAGATTTCAATCATTTATAGGAGAGGCAATTCAACCTATTTAATTATGAATCTTGTTAAAACTAAGGCTACATTTCATATGTAACCAAGTAACTAGGTGAAATACAAAAAGACTCAAAGGAAACAAATAAAACGGGTCAAAACTTACCCAAAGTAGATTGTTGATGCATTAAACGTCAACAATATCACTTTTGTAATCACGATTGACACTTCAAAATTGAAAATATTAAACAAAAAGTGTCAAGGGACAACCCGACCCATATAAAAACTATCCATTTGACCTCAATCTATAATGGCCCCTCACCCAACCTACCCATTTTGCTATCTCTAAGTCATATCACTTTCTTTCTTTCTCCATTTTGTTCGTCTCATCTTTGTATTTTCCTTTTTTCTCCTTCACACATCAGATACTCGAATGAGACCCGTAACCAAAATCTATAGGTCCAGAGCTTTGATTCATACCACTGGACTAAAGGCTGCTTGGTGTTAGCAGAACTTGAACATTTGTATTGAGAGAGCCAACCTATATTTACTTAAAATAGGTGCTTTAATTGATCTATAGAAAACATTAAATATATATCGATAACTTCTTTCGCTACATTAATATCAGTACGTCCATACGTCTCTTATCATTCTATATAAACAAGACCCACGAAATTAAAAATTAAAAAGCTACCTTAGAAATTTTCCTCTTGGGTGATATCTTGTCTCTCAACTCTTCTGGAAGATTAGTTGAGATCCCATATTTGAGTGCCAACTTATCATGAAGCACCCAAGGGGCACTCCTATATGTAGACTCTCTGATGAATGACTTCAAAACATCTCTGCTAACTGGCAGCTTTTTCTTGATCAGATCGTCTCCACTCACCACAGCATTTTCAGTTACTTTCTTATCTTTATCGAGCCATGCTACCTGATATTGTGTCTTTTCAACCTCCTCGTCAATTATTTTTACTATTTTGCATGGGTATATTCGGTTGTTCTTCCTTCCATATATTTCAGTGCCCTCTAACAAACGCTCCCTCAACTTTGCAGCAATACTAGTGACCAGATCTCTTAAAGAAAGCATGCCTGCAAACCAAATAACACTTTTTTATGTACTTATAAGACTCAATTTAGAGCAAAAAGTCCCAATATATGCTATGCTAATAAGGTAGAAAAAAAGGTATTACTAATGAAATGTCTATCCAACATCCAAATCACGAATGCCACAAGAACCACGGGAATGTACAACAAAGGGAGAAACTACTGACTAAAAAGAGCTAAAATTCTTTATAAATAAACATTAGTTCAAAAGATCAGCCACCTAATGCCAGTCTTATGGTAGAAACTAACAGGTGCCAGACGCTAAGGGTCACTATCTCTTAAACTATAGTTATGTGTTATAGCAAATTAAACTATAAATAAAAAGGCCTTAATAGTACAAAATCTGTTTAGGATGAAACTAGAACAAAGATCACTTGATCTCTAATTGTAATAAAATTAAAGAGCAACATGGGTTGGTTAGACAGCCTAATGTTAAACATAAACACATGAATACATACAGTAAGTAAAAAGAAAAGACAATGACTAGAAACTTTGCATGCGTATCAAATAGACACTATATAAAGATAGAAAGAATATTTACTGAATTGCACATCCCGCAGCACAGGCTCCATCAGTTCTTTGGGAAACTGTTGAACCTTCTCATTCGCCTGTTTTTCTGAAACCAGTGCCTCTTCATAAGTCAAGTTGCTCTTTCCAGTGCTCTTGCACGTCCACACTCGTTGACGATACAAATTTATCCGTTTCAAGTATTCCCTATCACATTTACCACACAAATATCCCATTTCAATAAATAAACACAGCACATAACTTTGAACCTAAATAACTTCAGAGATTGAGAACATACAGATAATCACGAAAAATTTCTTTAGTAAAGCGAATCTGAAAAACCATCTCCTCTGGCTTCAAATCATCAGGTGTTTCTAGAACAGAGAACGGTTTCCTTTTAAGCAACGGCATTTCAGCTGCACAACAAAAAAATCAAACCTGAATTCATAATAAAAATTAAAAAATACCCAAATGCCACCATTTCTAAACCCTAAAACGCAGTTTTTTTTTCCTCACAAACATGTAAATTAATGAAATGAACTGACGTTGACAGAAACGATGAATGATGGATGATACAAGTACAGGCTGATCGTATCAACAGTTTTTGAGGAAATTTGTTTAATTGTAAGAAAAAAAATGCAAATTGGAGTAAGTTCCCGCCAGAAACATGAATTGATTGAATGTGTGTTTGTGGAGTGAATGAGTGAAGGTGAAGAGAGGAAATGAAGCGATCGATTTACCGGAGATTTGGAAGAAGAAATTGATGAAGAAGAGATGCAAGAGTTGGGCGTTGCGTGTGGTTGCGTCGCCGATTGCTCTTGGCACCAGTCTCTCTTGAGACTTTTTTTTCCCTTGTTCTCGGGAGCCAAATATGAAACGGATCTACTTTACTACTTAATATGTCCTTTCACTTTTCAACAAAGACACACACTCCCCCTCTACTATGAAAGAGGCACCTTCTAGTACCCTTTCATGTAGTTTCGACTTTCAACGGGTGAGGACTGAGTATAGTTTCGGCCTTCGAGGACGAGGGTGGGTAGCTTGGCTGCTTGGGAGCACTAGTGTTTGTATTTGTGGGTTTTGGAGGGGTCAAGGTGGAGATATGAGGTGTGAACTGATTCATTGGTAAGATGAAGAGTTTTGACGGAGTATATTTTGTCCACATGTACTTGCTGGAAGTAATTTTAATTGCTTGTAAACATTTTGTAATACTTTTGCGTAATGACTAAGTAACCCTTAATTATTCAAGAACTAGGTTTAATATATGTGTATAACACACGGGTTAAATATCAATATTTATAAAAATATTATAAGCGTTATGTTTAAGGATTTGAAAATATTTTATATTTAAGGATTTGTTTTCGTCAACTCATGCATGATGACAAGTTTCAATTAATTTCTCTCCCAAACTTCTTATTATAAAACAAAAAAAAATTCCACTAAAAGATGGTCTCCTCTAAAACCTTGAATTATTAGATAGATTAGATAGATTCGATGTTATTAAACCGGCCGGTCCGATCGGTCGACCGAGGTTGGACCGTTTTTTTAATAATTTTGGTTCAATTAGATACGGTTTGATTGATGTTTCTGAACCGCTTCGAACCGTACAGACCGGTCTGGTCGGACCGGAACCGGATTGCTATTAAACCGGCTTAGTCATAAAAATATAAAATATATTTTTATTTTTTTTATTTTTTTGGATTTTATGTTTACATGTATTTATATTTGTATTTTTTGTAATGAAAGTCAATATGTTGATTTTTTAAGTGATGAAAATGATGAACTCGTTTTATTTTGGCATTAAAACTTGTTTAAAATATGATTTTTGGTGATTCTTGGCGTTAAAACTTGTTTCGATTATTACTTATATGGTATAATTTAATATTATTGAACTTATGTTGTGTTTAAATTGAAAATCTTATGTATTACTTTGATAAATATATATTTATCCTACCTCGGTCCAACCCGGTCCAACCGGTCTGACCATTAAAATTATAATAACGGTTCAGTGTCCGGTCCGGTTTTCAAAACATTGGATAGATTAAAAAGCAAGTAAAAATATATTAAAAAAAAGTTTCATTACATTTATAGTATGTTCCTAAAGGGCTGTTTGGCAACTGCTGAATGATTAAGTGCTGAATGATTAAGAGGTCTGAATGGTTAAGAGGCTCTACCAATGAGAAGGATATTAAGGTACAACTTCAGGTGATGGTTAGTTTGGTATATGCTTCATTCAGTTCCATTCAGCATCTTTCAATCTTTTAACCATTCAGCACTTAACTGAACCATTCAGAGGCTCTTTTTTTACGAAACAAACGCTCTGAATGCTGAATCTGAATGATTAAGCACTTAACTGAATCATTAAGAGGTGAAACAAACAGCCCCTAACTCTTTTTACATGCAAGACCTACTCAGTGGATAAATTTCTTTTTCGTCACGACTATCACCTTTGGCTTTTGGAACTTGATTCAATCTTCATACTTTAATTTTTAATACGCGTGTACCTCTCTCTCACACATAAATAGTTCATGGAAATATAAGGGTCATCCTATTCACACATCTTATATCCTATTCACACACCCCATGCTTTTATTTCCCACACCCTTAGGCGCCGCACATAAGCCTCGGCGTCGCGCCTGGGTTACTTCTTATCCCAGACACATCCTCGAACATAGTCAATCACGCTTCAACACCCTTATGCGCCGCGCATGGCCCTCGATGTGCCGCCTAGGTCATATATGCGGCCAACAACATCATCGGCGCCTAGGTCATATATGCGGCGCATATGTCCAGGTTTGACCGAATTTCACCTCGTTTACGACATTCCTCGGTTGACGTTGACAGAAAAGTGACTCAGACGCCGCATCAAGGCCGATCCGTGACGCCTGATTTTAAAACAGGTGTGTGGATAGAATTTTAGGGTGTGTGAATAGACAAGGCCAAATATAAATGGATGTGACATGTCTCCACCATCATCACTTGTAACTGCCTCATTCTAACGGACAAATGAAATTTTAACGCTTAGTTTGAAATGTAATTTGCATAAACCTTAAAGGATTAGACATGACTAATAGAGAAATTATACTCTAGTTCCGCCATATGCTCGTTAGTATTCCTCGAATCCCATGCCTCTAGAAAAAAAATAATAAATATGAACGGTTATACATTGATATTTTTATTAACAACAACTATATATTAGTTAAATAAATTAAATCACACTTTGCTTGCGGGATTATAACCCAATACTTAGTGCTTCAAACACATGTGTGTTACCAATGAGCTGCCAACATCATCTATTATTATAGAGAAATATATGTATGCATGTTTATAGCGTGGTTAGAATAAAACAAACTATAAAGTTGGGATCTTTTTATTTTTTTCCAATGTGAGAGAGAAGATACGCTATTTATATGGATTTTTTCCAAATATTTCAAATGGGCTACAAGTCCCCTTAGTTGTTTTGCATTAAATCTTTAGATTTTGAGGCTAGTATGTATACACAATGAATTTTTTTTTGTAAGAAGTTTAATGTTTATATGTTGAATATGAATCTTGATTATGGCATGAGTTATGGTTTTAGATATGAATTAATGTATGAATGTGATTGCTTTGAAATTATCCGTGCTAAACCGTAATATATTGATGTGTGATAATATGTCTATTGAGTAAAGGATTGAAACGGGTGATGAATTGAAATAGTGATGTGAGTATCTCATTGAACCTCCGTATATGGCCTTTAACCCCATATGACTACCACACGCATTGTTAAGTACCAGTGGCGAAGCTAGGATTTTACTAATAGGGGGCCTAAAGTTATGGTGCCCATAATTTTTTTTTCCTAATGCTATGTTTCGGTATATATGTTCGGGTCGACGATTCAGGTCGGGTCCGGTTAAACAATAAAAACTTAAAGTATCAAAAATTTATGCATTCATTCTAAATAAGTTGAGTAAATTACATTTTTAGGCCTTTATAATAAGCTAAATTACGGATCGTGGCCTTTATTTTAAATTTTTGCACTGGTTGGCCTTTATTTAAATTTTTATCACGCTTTTAGACCTTTTGGTTAACACTCGTTAACTTTTTCCGTTAACTCTCCTCATGTGCAATACACATGAGGGTTTTTTAGTCATTTACTCCTAAATACCATACAACAACAAAGCACCATTTCCATTGTTATTCTTCACAGCAGTAAGAAGATAAGCAGCAACACCAACATCATCATCTCCTTCTCCTATCAAAACCTCAACTCCATTCACAAGCTCACACGCCTCCTCATCAGTACCCTGTTCAATCCGAACCTGAGTGCAACACAACCGGTGACGTTTATCTCTCCGAACCTGACTGCAACACACCTGGGTTTCGATTTCAACCAACTGATGAAGAATTGATCACTCGTTACTTGTCTAACAAAGTTGTTGATTGTAATTTTTTTTTGCTAAAGCTATTGGAGTGGTGGATATGAGCAAAACTGAGCAACAGGATTTCCCTGGTTAGTTCGTAACTTCTAACTTTGAAACTTGAATCTTGATTGTTGGTTTTGTATTTGAGTGGTGTTTATTACAAAGCTTTGATCTTTCCACACCCATTAGGTCCAAGCAGCATCCAAAGTTGCCCAGAAGGTATTTTTAAAGCAAAAGGAGAAATTTTGTTTTGAAACTTGAATCTTGATTGTTGGTTTTTGTTTTCTTAACTTCAAATTAAGATGAACTTTGATTATTTGGGTTCAGATCTTCAACGTTAGATGAAGGTGGTGGTTGCCGGAGATGAAGGTGGTTGTGGTGGCGGTAGTGATGGTGGTGGTTATGGTTATGGAGATGGAGATGGAGATGGAGATGGAGATGAAGATGAAGATTTCTTTAGGGGTAAAATGACAAAAATACCCTCACGTGCCTTGCACATGAGGGGATTTAACGCTGAAACTTAACGACAGTTAGATTAAAGGCCCAAAATCGTGAGAAAAATTTATATAAAGGCTAACTAGTGCAAAAATTTTAAATAAAGGCCACGATCCGTAATTTGGCTTATTATAAAGGCCTAAAATTGTAATTTACTCAAATAAGTTCTTACACATAAAACAACAAGATAAGAAGGATGAGTACCTGGATGAAGAAATACAACTCAGTCCGACGACCTTTAAAATCTTTGAATTCATCAATTATGGCCTCCAAATCAAACGTTTCAGCAATATCTTTTTCTATCTACAAAATCAAAACCAAACATTCAACAGCTAAAATTAAACTCCAAATTCCCTTAAATCATGAATTCAATAATCAAACATTCAACATTCTTACAATCAAGAACTGAAATAAAAACCTAAAATCCATCATCATTCAACAACTAGACTTAAACCCCTTATTCAACAATCAATAATCAACATTTAACAATCAACATTAACAACCCCTAAAACAACTAAAATTAAACCCCTTATGGCCTTATTCCCCTAAAATCCATCAACATTTAACAACTAAACTTAAACCCTAATTCCCTTAAACCCTAAATTTAACAATTAACAATCAACACTCTTACAAATTACATTCAATAAATAAATTAAACCCCAAAATCCTAATATTTGATATAAATTGTAAAACTAACCTATTAGAGTAGTATATAAGACGAGCAAGTGAGCAGGCGGCAGGCGCTCAGCAAGCGACAGCCGGCAGGCGCAGTTCAGGCGCGCTCAGCAGTCAGCAAGCAGTAGCAGGCAGCACCGCAGCAGTAGGGGCGCAGGGCAGTAGCAGGGAAGCAGGAACCAAATAAGAAGAAGAGAAGAATGAGTGAATGATGGTTTGTTATTGTTATGTCAACTGCTAAAAAAAGGGTAGTGGGTTTGGGTTTAATTTTATTTCAAGGGAATTGGGATGGTAATTGGGTTTGGGTAATTGGGAATAACCAAGGGGGCCTGATTTTAAAAATGAGAGGGCCCGTATCCAATTTATATAATAAAATAAACTAAAAACCGACAATCGCTACTTCTAACGGAAAAAAATGAGAGGTCGTGACCCTCCCTGGTCTTAACTATGCTGCGCCACTGCTAACTTAGCATATTTCTAGTTAGAATGTACCTTCACATTAAGAGCTATTTCATCGAACATGAAGGAAACCATGTTAAATTCCCCACATCAGACTTCAACCCTTCGTGCATGGATAACACCTTCGCACCTCGAAGATTTACACGTTGTTTGGAAAGCTTGATGAATTTTCTTTTAAGCCAGTGAAAATTTTGCCTTGCTTTGGTATCCATTTGCATTCCACATGTCTTCAAGTTAAGTTTAAAGGGACTACATTATGAGAAAAGACTGAATGAATAAGCGGTAGTAACTGACTAATCCCGTTAAACTGCAAATTCCAGTTGGAGTTTTAGGTATCCCCGTTTAAAAATTACTTCAACCGTAACATGATCTACTTGAATGCCTTTTGCATTGATTGCATGTCCAATAAACTATACTTTAGAAAGATACTATTCATATTTCAATATCTTAATATACAATAATTAGGTATGCCGCACGCCCCTTCAATTGGTACTTTCTGTTAACCCTGAGATTAGAACAAATTACAAAAGTCGTCCTTTATGTTTGTTCAGTATTGCAAAACTCGTCCTTAAACTTCAATATTTACAGTAAACGTCCTTTATGTTAATCAAACATTACACGTTTCGTCTTTACGTCTAACGGTCATCAATTTCTTCCGTCAAATCTTCCCACGTGCCCCCCACGTGAGGGCATAATGGTCTTTTGTTGTAAAAAATATAACACATAACATTTCTCTTCCTTTATGTTTTTCACTAATTACAAATCTCGTCCTTTATGTTTTTCAATAATTATAAATCTCGTCCTTAAACTTCACTATTTACAGTGTTCGTCCTTTATATTTATAAAAATTTGCAAGTTTCGTCCTTTCCACTAACAACCGTATATATTTAACGTTAAATGATGGACGTGTGCCATTTACGTGAGGGAAATAACTTTGCATGCTAGAGTCCCAAGGATAATGTCAAAGCATGCTAGAGTCCCAAGAAATAAATTTGCAAGTAAAGAGTGATTTGAAATAACGATCATGTTGTTTTATAGGAATTTGTAGATTTTAACGAGATATTCGTTTGCGATTATGAATTCTCAGGAATTGTCTGGCTTAGCTAAAAGCTCATTCAACAACTCATAAAATGTACTAACATATGAAACTTTGATTTTCACTACAACAATTTGAAACATTATCATAAACATTATTAACGAGATGTGCACCAATAATGACGTTCGACAGTTCAACAACCTCTACCAACGCTCAAGATGAAGGCACACACTGGTCTTTTCATTTCTAGATCAGTATAAAGCCCCGACCCTCTAGGCTCAAACACCTATTGCTTTGTTTAACTTAGGACATTAGACCCATAAAACCACCGTGTAATGCAATTGAAGTACATGGGTTGTAACAGTTCTTGAAAATGTGCCCATGAACTTTACAAGTACTCAAACACGACCAACATGCAAGTTTCAGAATACCTCTTCTTACAATTTTTAAAAAACAGAAGTTATCAGAGGTTTACTATTCTTCTCTGATCCATCACCCGTGTTCTTTACCCCACCATCTTATTGTTTTCATTCCTTGTTCCAATCATGCCATCGATCATCATCTTCGGAAACCCAACCACAAAATCAGTTTCTTCAATCATGCAAACCTTAATCGTATCTCTTACTCCACCTGCTAAACCTCGTATACAACGCCAATCAATCAATCGTGCGTGAAAGCTACACGTTAATGTTAACATCATAACGTGTATAAGAGAATCATAATCACTATGGTTTTTACGGATTTAAAAAACTAAAATTTATAAATGTTAAATTTTCAATTAATAAAAAAAGTAATTGAAAAACAAAAGACTTGAATCCATAAAAACCGACATTGCAAAAAAAAATCCAATAAATGGGCTTGGAACACGTATTAATTTTGTATGAAAGTGAATGGAACAAAATAATTAACTTAACTATACTACTGTTCATTCATAGTTATATATGTTTTCGATCCAATTCGATTGAGTTCAGTTCCACTCAATTTTCAATTTCAATTTCAATTTGTGATTGTTTCCAACGATTGTACTTGAAGAGGCGGGAACCCCCTTTACTTTTTTCTAATCTTCCCACTGTTTTCAAAACCCTAATTCCGCCAACTGTTTTCACCTATCGTACAATCTACAACCCTTTTTTCTGTAAATCGATCCAAAGAAAAATACAGTGCTGTTACCATGGCTACGAGCAACGACGAGTGTGTCCCTAACAAGGAACTAAAACAAGAAGAAGAGGTTATAAAAGATGAAACTCGAAGGTCTGCAAGAAGCACTAAGAAGCGTGTCAACTACGCTGACACTTTTTATTATGATGATTTTGAGGAAGATTTAAAACCACGGAGGAAGACAAAGAAGCAGAAGAACAAACAGGAAGATCCTCTTCCTTTGGAGAAGAAACAGGAACAGCAGGATCTTCCTGCAACGGTGGTGAAGACTGATGGTACAAAGCGCAAGCATTTTGCTAGGCGTCTAGTCATGGATGCAGATGTAATGTTTTTTTTTCATTCGTGGTTTGTTTCCTTTTTTACAAACTTGTGTTTGGTAGTTATCATTGTTTTGTTATATTTTCCAGGGAAATTTGGTTAAGGTGCCATCTATCATGTGCCATCAGTGTCAAAGGAATGATAAGGGACGAGTTGTTGAATGCAGGAAGTGCAAGACAAAGCGTTACTGTGAGCCTTGTATGGCTACATGGTCAGTATTATCACTCAGTAAAACCTATGAAACTTAGTTCATTTAAAGCTGTCATTAAGTTAGTTTGAGTGTCTAGACCAGGTAAAAAACATTCAACCTCAAAGGTTGATCTTTTTTGTCTAGTTTATTTATGATGTTTTAGGTTTAGTGCCTAAAAAGTTGACCCAGAGGGACATTTGCATGAGTTCGTTTGTCTAGCTTGGCTTGGCTTGTACTATAGTTACAGAGAAGGGTGAAAGAATTGTTTTTTATTGTTTTGCTTCTCCATATGTCATAATGTTGCTGTCGTGTGGTGGCTTTTTAATTAATGTGTTTAAATTTAATCTTTATTTGATTTGTTGTGTAGGTACCCCAAGATGATAGAAAAAGAGTTTGAGGAGAATTGCCCTGTTTGCCAAGACAATTGCAACTGTAAATCTTGCTTGCGTGATGTGCACCCTAAAGTTAGTTTATGCACTTGTCTTTTCTTTTTTAACTGATCGCTGTTCATACTTTGTAGTTTGTACTATATATATGATTACCACAATAAGAATTCCAGTACTGAATTTGGCTGTGCTTTTTAGGTAAAAAAGAAGATTGATTACACACCTAGTGCTGATCAGAAAATTCAGTATTCTATTTATACCATTCACGTTCTGCTTCCGTTTCTGAGGCGTCTCAACGAGGAGTACATAAAGGAGAAAATGATAGAGTCTAAGATTCAAGGTATTTTTCAGTTGATGTAAAATGGTTTTAATGGTTAGTTTATGCAAGAGAAGCTATTCATACTTTGTGCACAATATATTTTTTATTGCAGGATCTACCTTATCTGATGTAAAGTTGAAGCAGGTAGAGTGTAGTATGGACGAGCGCATGTACTGGTACGTTATTTTCACCATTGTACAAGTATCCAGTGATTTTGTTTTTTTCAATGGTTCTAGCTTTGATTTTGATTATTTGTGCAGTGACTGCTGTAAAACGTCAATTTTTGACATGCACAGAAGCTGTCCTAGTTGCCATTATGACCTTTGTCTTCAATGTTGTGGGGAGGTGCGTGATGGTAACCCTCAGATAAACAAAGAAGAAGTCATCGTTGAAGTTAAGGATTCAGGCTTAAAGGATCTGCAAGGGGATGATTGTACTGCTCAGACGGAGAATGCAGAGCCAAAAGAAGTTATAAATCATGTCTGGAAGTCTCTAGAAGATGGCAAAATTCCTTGTCCCCCAAAATGTATGGGTGGTTGTGGGCGTGGAAATTTAGATTTGGTGCATGTAAAGCCACTTGAATGGGTTTCAAGTTTGGTGGAGAAGGCACAAGATCTTTTAAAGCATCACAAGTTAGAGGAGGATATGCGTGAGATTCCTGTAGACTGGTGCACTTGTTCAGATTTTGTAAAAAATAAAAGTGATGCTGATAAGCAGTTATGTAAATCTGCTTCCCGTGAAAATTCTGATGATAATTACTTGTATTGTCCGCGGGCTGTGGACATTAAACCTGGAGATCTAAAGCATTTTCAGTGGCATTGGTCAAAAGGTCAGCCTGTCATAGTCAGCAATGTTCTAGAAACTACTCTTGGGTTGAGCTGGGAACCCATGGTTATGTGGCGTGCTTTTCGTCAGATTTCAAATGTTAATCATGATCAACTCTTGGATGTTTCTGCTCTTAACTGTTTAAATTGGTCTGAGGTTGATTACACATGACTTTTCTTACATTGATTTTTAGTTTATTTACGATTGTTGGGTGCTTATGGTTAATACAAGCCGTGGTGAGCTCTCTTTTTTTCTTTGCACTGAATGAATTTTCTTCTTTATATGCAGGTTGATGTTAATGTTCATCAATTTTTTAAGAAGTACACAGAAGGTCATTATGATGACCATGGGTGGCCTCAGATTCTTAAATTGAAAGACTGGCCTCCATCAAGTCTATTTGAAGAACGTTTGCCACGTCATGGTGTTGAGTTTATCACCAGCTTACCCTTTAAAGAATATACACATCCTCGTGACGGTTATCTTAACCTTGCTGTGAAGTTGCCCAAAGATTCTTTGAAGCCAGACATGGGTCCTAAAACATATATTGCTTATGGTGTTGCTCAAGAACTAGGGCGTGGAGATTCTGTAACTAAACTTCATTGTGACATGTCTGATGCGGTATGTTTTTTTTGTATTCTTTTGTTTGAAATTTTCTATTGTGAGTTTACTATTTTAGTTTCAGTCTGTCTATCTGAGTGTGCTATTAAATTTGTTAAATTGACAGAAACCTGAATCTCATCTTTTTGGATTGTTGAAATAAAATCATGTGGAAATTTAATTAGTCATGCCACAGCTTTTCTTGCAACAACATTCCTGATAGATAGTACTCAACCTGCTTTACTTTTTAAAAATTCGAAGTCATTAATATATATTGTGGTGACATGAAGGTGAACGTGCTGACTCATACTGCAACTGTGGAGATGACTTCTGAACAGCTTAGTCAGATAAATAAATTGAAAAGGAAGTACGATGCTGAGGATCGGAAGGAACTTTTTGGACATATTGGTGACATGACAAAAGATGGAGCTGAAGTTGAAAAAAGCTCAATTGATATGGATGCAAATGAAACAAGCAGGTCTTTAGATGTTTCTGGTGTTGCTGATAATAGAAAGGAACCAAAAGTTGGGAATCAAACAGATCCAACCACCAGTAACCAATTAAATGGAAATGCATTGGAGAATGAAGGTTGTGAGGGATGTTTGAGTAAAGATGGAGAAATCGAAAAGAGGGTCCTCCGCACTAGAGGTATACACCAAAATGGGAATGCAAAGAGTAAAATGAAGTCCAGGAAAAAAAAAAGTCTGGATAGGCCACATAGTAGTGAAGAAGTTACCATTGATGAGGACAAAGAAGGTATTGATGAGGAGGCTGATATTACAGGTGGAACTTGTGTGGATGGATATGATCTAGGAGATGGAGGCGCTCTGTGGGACATCTTTAGGAGGGAAGATACTCCCAAGTTGGAGGAATATATCAAAATACATTTCAGAGAGTTTAGGCACATTTCAATGAAACCTGTGCAGGAGGTTTTTTTTAATTTGCTCTATATGACAAAAGTTATTTGTTTTATAACTTGCTCTGTGGGACATTTTTTTTTAATTTGCTCTATATTTACTCTCACAAGTTATTTGTTTCGCAAATATTTATTTTTGGAGTTTTATGGTACAATCCTAAATAGTTGTTTTTGTTATATGTTTTCTTTCTCAGGTTACACATGCAATTCATGACCAAACATTTTACTTAACCATGGAGCATAAAAGGAGGCTCAAAGAAGAGTTCGGTTAGTATACATTTACAAGACGTGTGTCAGGCTTCAACTGATTTAGTAGTTTTGATTCTGCTTATTATGTTTCTCATCAGGAATCGAACCATGGACTTTTGTCCAAAAGCTTGGAGATGCTGTCTTTATACCTGCTGGTTGCGCCCACCAAGTCAGAAATCTGAAGGTATTTAACTTTTAGTTTTCAGACTGTCTTCATTTCATTAAACTCTTCAATTTTAATTTAAAAGTGACCTAGTTTTTCATGACGCTGTTTGCTTTATAACAAATGCGCGATCCATTTTTTTTTTGTCATCTATCCCTTGGTCCTTGAGACTTCATATTTAATTTGATTTTAAGGGTTCTAGTCATCTCAACATATTTAAGTTACAATTTTTAAATGCATATGCATTTATTTTGCATGATAAGAAATGATATCTCTTACTATGATATGCATTACCTTAAACCTTGTCAAGCTATTCAATTGCGTTTGAGCTTAGCCTAAGGTTATTAAACCCGAGACCAGGCTTGATTCAGCCATTTTGCAGCCGTTTAATGCCAATATCACTGTTCACAGAAAGTTGTTTCTTATTTTCAATGTTATGTTTATGGATTTTAAGCCTGCAATCTGAGCAGCTCTAGTCTGTAAAACAAGCTTCAATCTACTTGCTACTATACAAATCTACTTACAATTGTGCCTATACAATTTTCTGTATTTTAACTATCAATAAGATTTTAAACTATGCACTTCTCTAGTTATATAAAGAGTTCTTCCTGGTTCTTATCATATCATAAGTTAGACCTGCTATCAAATGAAAGTGCTGTTTTGGACTCTTGGTTGCTTTTGTGTTGAACTTAAGTAGGAATTTTCTGTTGACCTTTTGCTACTGCAGTCATGTATAAAAGTTGCGCTGGACTTTGTCTCACCTGAAAATGTTGGTGAGTGTATCCGGTTAACAGAAGAGTTCCGTGTTCTACCCCAAAATCATAGGGCAAAAGAAGATAAATTGGAGGTAAACAATCTGTTATGTATATACTGAAATGCTAGATTTTCTTTACGTTTTAAAAGATCATTGTGAGATCAAGTGAGAATTACATGAAAAAGTGTTAATTAGCAAAAGATGACATGTAAAGCAGTAGCAAAACCTTTTTAAAATATATGAAAAAGTGTTAATTTGCAAAATGACATGTATGCTGCTTGTGATTTTCAATACAATCCTCACGTATAAGTTATATTTTTTTGGCATGACCGATGTTTCTTTTGAGTGTCAATTTTTTTCTTGGCGTGAGTAGTGCGTGACCAAGATTTGATAATATAAATCTCTTTAATTACAAGAAATGGGTTTGAATGTGTCTAATGCGCCGACTTAGCAAAATCATGAACTTGCCATGTTAGTATTTGTTTTTAGTGATGATTTTTTAATGTTTTATTTATGCGCTTTTGGGTAGTTGAGTTAGTTTTAGATTTAATTCCCGATTCGGTGGTATATTGACTAGGTGACTGTTGCCGTAGAGTGGTAGAATTGCTAGTCCTAGTTTTCTCTTTTACGAGTCTACTTATTTTCTGTACGTGTTTACTTTTTTCATCCGGTTAATGAAAAGCTTCTTTCCAGTTTTATACGTACTTGTGCTCCTACTTTTTTGTTGTTTTATCTATGAGTTATCTTGGTATTCATTTGGTTAAGTTAACAAGTGGTATTAGAGCAAGGTTCATGATGTTAGAAATGGGATGGGTTGGATGTGTCAAGAAGCTGAACCAACATAATTACAAAACTTGGTTGACTTCATCAGTTCGTATTTGCAAGTTCAAGAATCGTGGGAAGTTTGTTTATGGAAACGACACTATAATGTCTGCAAGAGAGAATCAAGGAGTCCATGAATGCCTAGGGAGGCTTAGGAAGCCTTGCCCGAGTTGTTTACCAAGAAGAATACCAAACCACAAGGCTATAACTAAAATTCAGAAAGATTGGTCGGTTTTTAGCATTTTGCACAAGGTAAAAACTTTGTGTCGAGAATTTGGTGAATGAAACCAAGCGTTCTGGATTGGTGAAGAAAAGATGAGGTCAATGACAATTCACATATTGAAGTCTGAATTTCTAAGTTTTGTTGCTGCTGTCCAATGGTGGTTGAATCAACCTACTTTTGGTGAATTTGAGAATTTACTTTTTGGCTAAAAGGCTTTGGCAAAGCAAATGAGCTGCGTAGCATTTGGGTGTTTTTCAAAGTCAAATATTGAAGCTTTGTGTTGTTACCATGACTAGATGAACTCAGATTCGTTTGATAAATAGAAAGTTGAGTTTGAATGTGGGAGAAATTTAGGTAACCAAAATTGTACAAAGAGGATAAGGATTTGTTTACATGTCACCTCTGTGACAGAAGTCTGAAAGAAGAAAGGAGTGTAGGGGGTTAGAATGCTAAAGCTCAAATGGTTTTTGTGGTTGATGATGTCTGCCCTATTAATCAGATAGTAGACCCTAGTTGTTCTAATCACTTGACTCACAAGAGTAAACAACTTAGTCAAGTGCGCTATGGCAATCACATACAACTCTGACAGGTGATGTGTCTTCTTGTAGCACTAATCAATTTGAAATAGCTTTCTGTGTATCATGTGCTGGGTAAGTTTTTTTGCGTGTATTTGGTTGTGTCTTTTCCAGCTCACAGACACAAACTTGAAAAGAAGGCAATCCATACCTCTATATTGATTACTATATTGAAAGGAAGGGTTGATGATGTTGTAATCCGGTGACAAGGAAGCTTGTGGTATCCCATGATGTGGTGACTGAGATGCCATCATGTTGAACTGCAAGACTGGATGTGGTGCATGACTCAAGCTTAACAACGTAGGAAGATGAAGGGAATAAAGTAAATATTTTACTTGGTTTGTTTTCTACTAATGAAAATCTAGTGCACATGTGATGAAGATGGAGTTTTGCTGCATCAGAAAAGTTACACTGCTGATTTTTTGGATTGGAATCTAAACCAGTTTGGATTTACATGGATCCCAATATCAAGCTTTGCCAAGATGAAGGAGCTGAGCTAGAAGATGCTATGATGTATCAAAAGATCGTTGATAGCTTCATTTATTTAACGGTGATCCGTCCAAATTTAGCTATTTATGTTAGTGTATTTAGTAGGCTCCCCAAGAAGGCCACGTTTGCTTAGAGCTCCCAAAATGATGCGTTATTTTAAAGCTACAATTGGTCTTATAGTGATGTTTAAGAGGGAGGCAATGTTCAAACTAATGAGCTATTGTGACACTGATTTTTCTAGAGTCTTGAGTAGCCGTGGGCCTATGCAGCTAATGTGGTAAAAAATGGATGTTGGACAAGTACCGATGTGTGAGATATAGGTTATTGTGATGGGATATCGGTAATTTAATATCATGCGGAATTTGTGTATATAACAGTACAACACTTTGCAACTTGCAAAACATTATCAATCGTAGCAAGTAACAATTGGTTACAACTTAAAACACTAACATATACCAGTATCAGCTAACAATTAAGACTTAAAACACTAATAGTAGCAATAAGAAGAAAGACGAATGCGAAGAACTAAGAAGAAAGATACTGATATCGGGATAATCGGTGATATGTCGGTCAATATTTGATAAGAGCGGTACTGATATTTGATACCGATATATTACATGGAGACTGGTAACCGGTGTATCACTGATTGATTGCATAGGGGTTCACTAAATGCAATGTTTTCAGTCTGGGTAGTGGCCGGTATCGTGGTGCAGGAAGTTATAGTCTACTGTGTTGTTACGCCCATTGCGGCTGAACATAGAGCAGCTACCGTGGCTGCACAAGAATGTACATGGCTGAAACAGTTGTTAGCTGATCAAAAGCACGAGTTTGAAGGTCCCACTGTGTTAAAGTGTGACAAGTCTGCAATTCATGCGTGAGAAAGTTCCTATGGGTAAGATCGAGTTGGTGTATGTTGTTACCAAGTCACAACTAGCTGATATGTTGACAAAGAGTTTAGCAAGGCCAAAACTCTTGCAGTTCATTTCAAAGCTTGGAAGTTGGAATGAAATCAGCATGGTGCTGAGATGGAGGTTGTTGACTTCGTAACATTATAAATTTGCCACAACGATTTTTATTTTTAGTATTGATTTAGTTTTTAGTGCTATTTCTGCACCTTTGAGTGGTTGAGTTAGTTCCAGATTTGGTGATATGTTGACTAGGTGACCGTTGTTGTAGCTTTCCTCTTTTATGAGTTTTTACATTCTGTGCAAGTGTTTACCTTTTTCATTCAGTAAATGAAAATCTTATTTCTAGTGTTCGTTCCTACTTGTGTTCCTATTTTCTTGTTTTTTCTCAAAGTTATCTTTATATCTGCTTGTTCAGTTAACAAATGTAAATTTGGCTAAACAAAAATTACATTTCCACCATCATCATCATCTGTGCATGTCATTGCTTAGTTTGTAAACAATAAAATGGTGCATTTACTTATGGCAGGTGAAGAAAATGGCACTTCATGCAGTGGAGGAAGCTATACAGGACTTGGAATACCCAAATAGAACCATGTAAGCTTAATGCATTTCATAAGTCTTATGTATCTGGGGTGCAAATGTTTGCATCTACAAATGAAACCAAAGAACCGCAACATGACTGATAAAATCTACATTCCGCTTGTTTTTTGCTGGTTCTGTTTTTGATTCAGTATATTTTCAGAAAGTATTTTTGGTTTGGTTCAGAACACACCAAACCAAGCGTGTCCTGAATAGTTAGGCTAACATATGGTTTTGTTTTCAGAGATGACACCGAGAAAACTACAACTAAGAAGCAGCCTAAGAAGGCTACAAAGACTAGGAAGCGTAAGAAGACTAACAAGACTAAACGTTTGCAGGAAGAGGAGGAAGAAGACACTACCACTGTTCTAAAAAAAGAGGAGGGTAAGAAGTCTAAACCTGTGCCGGAGGAGGAAGAAGACACTCCTGCCGTTCCAAAAAAAGAGGGTAAGAAGACTAAACCTGCGCTGGAGGAGGAGGAAGAAGACACTCCTGTCGTTCTAAAAAAAGAGGGTAAGAAGACTAAGAAGACTAAACCTGTGCCGGAGGAGGAAGACACTCCTGTCGTTCTAAAAAATGAGAAGGATGGTGAAATTAGCAACTGAGTGGCTGTTTAGTGGACCCCCATTTTGTAGTCTATGATTTGATTATGTTTTGTAGCTTCTCAATGAATTGAGATTGCACTATGCCACTAATGGTAACTTTGTATCTGTAATTAACTAATTAACCAGTCATGCAATGGGTTGTCTTTTTGGCTCATTTAGTATTTTGAGCTTAAAGTAGCAAGTTGCAGGGTTTTCTCCTTTAATGGCAAATGCATACCATTGTTTTTTATTGGATTGACCCTCACAACATTTTGGTTTGGTGGTTTGTGTTGTTATTGCAAGGCTAACTTTTTGCTCTATGAATTTTATTGTGTGTTTTCTGTGATCTAAAGAAGGTGGTATTGATTTATAGAGATGTTTAATATAAAATTAATTTTATGTCGAGAACTTTGAAGTTTAGTCTTATTGCTTTGATTTTGATAAGTGAAAACAGTTTTTGACCGTCTATTTATCTCTTAATTATGTGCACTACATATTTTAAATTATGATAAAACACAGTTTTACTAAGTACGAAACTAAATGACTTAAAAGGTCAACCCAGCCTGAAAAGAACCAATTTAGTTGAACATGTTAACGGAACAACCTAAAATTGATCCAACAAGTTACAATACATCCAGAACTTGTGTGACAAATTCACACGTACCAAGTGAGTTATCCGAAACCACATGAAACCCACACACATACAACTCATACAGATAGTATCTTTAGGATTGTTTTTGCTTCTGGAAGGATTCTCTTATTTGGTATGTTAGTAAATAAGCTTATTTTTGTTTCCTATATGATATGATGAAATGCATAGCATGAGTTGTATTGCTTTTTAATTGGAAGGGAAAATATTCCCTTGTCTATTATGTTGTGTTATATAACTTGTTATGGTCTTCTTAAACAAGGGCCCAACAATGACAAAAACAATTGAACATGGTCATAATAGTAAAATATTTATATAACAGCAGCCTCAATCCAAGTTAAAAATATCAAACAATGCTATGTATCAAGATCCAACATTTTCCAATTGAGAAGTCTGTGTTTCCTGGGGTGGGGAATCTGCAGCATAAGCTTGGCCTTGGTCTCTAAACATGGAAAGAAACGAGTTGAGACCTTCAGAAGAGGCGCCTCCCAAGATCCATAGCAACATGGAGCTGAATGAGCTCATTGCCCCCCCACTCCCACTGACACCTGTTACTCTATTTATGTTCATGTTGTCATTCTCAGGTGCTTGTGTTTGGGAGTTTGTTTCAATAGCAGCCCTTAGTCCAGGATTCGGACTGCTCACGTTCCTCAATCTGGTGATGTGCAGAGTCGAAGCTAGAATAGTTGAGGAGGTTATGTGAAAGTCTGGTTGCTGCTGAAACTGTGACCGTCTGTTTTGCATAAATCTTTGCAGAGCAGGAACCTACCAAGGATTACATAAAGATAACAAGAATAATTAATGAAACAATATATAGACATTTCTGCTTGAGCCTATGAGGTAATTGTTCGTTATATAAACTACAAATACCTATTTAAATGAAAAGAGAGATTAAAAAAATTATTAACATATTCAGTTATCTCCAATGTTACAAAAATCTAGAAAGCAAGAATGCTTGGAAGAAGAATGGTTCGAATCTGAAAATAACAATCTAAAACTCACTTTCATCTCTCTATAAAGTACCCACCCCACCCACCCTAAATGGAGTACATCAAACTTGACACAGAAACCACTTATTATTGAAAAAAGCATGATAAAATGTAGTCACCTCAAATCGGTTCCAGAAGTAGAGTATGAGGTGTTGCATAAATGCAGCGGTGGTTGAGAGTGCCAAATATGAAAATCCTGAAAGTTCATTCTACAATGATGCTACAGACAGTACAAGTGTCAAGCCTAAGAGATCAGGGAGTGTGAAGAACGAACCATGGGAGTATGAGAAAAAATAGATATGAAACACCAGAAAATATAGCAAAAAAAAGCGCGGAAAGAACTTCATTGATATTGGTGTACGAACGCTGCAACCAAATACAAATCAAATCAAATCAAGGATTGTGATATACATGTGAGTAGCTGTGCGGTCTGCAAACAGTGAGAGAGAGATGAACCTGATAAGGGTGAAGAGTTCACATAGCCAGACCAGAATCAACACCATGAATGCTAAAAGCTGGTCATCATAAAACTCAAAAAGGAAAAACAGGATACCTATCATAATCTGCAGACACAAAATGTAAAATAATCCATGTTAAATATAATTGAAGGTAGCACGAAATAAGTCCCTAAAGTTAAAAAGACAGGTCATAGGACGGTATGAACTTACTGGTACAAACACAAGGGATTCAATTACATGTACAAAAATCAACTGAAAAGTTGGGAGACGATGCCGAGCATGGTGTTGGAGCTGCACTATAAACAAAGAAAAAAATAAACAAGTTACATTAAGAGGAAACAACATAACAAGACCCCCTAATATTAAAAAACGAGTTGGACGCCTAATACCTCATAGTTTCTTTGAATAGTATTCAATCTGTCCTATTAGAGCATGGGATGCATTAAATTAACTTTGCAAAATCAAAACCAAGATTTTATACAACCAATCAATTCAAAAGTAGAAAACTACTATTCCTGGCTACTTCTGTCTCTTTCTCTGTTTTTTGCTGGTTGGTTCAAAAAATTGTAATAGAAAACAACAGAACAAACCTGTAAACTTGAGCATGCGAGTCTGTGTTTCTCTTAGAGTAAATGAAACTGACATTGTCGTGGTGAAGAAAACAAAGAGAGACATCATAAGCACACCACACTTGGTAGCAAAATAGTCTGCAGAGTATAGAGCCAAACTGTCAGTACCTTTCCAACATATAGTTTGGAGATTAAATGAAAACAGTATGCCAAAAGCCCAAAACTATTCTCGAATTTATAAATCTCTACATCTTTTCTACTACAGTACTACTAACTCCATATGTCTAGAGGGATGTTTGGTAGGTTATGTGATTCGTATTCTGATACACAGTGACACTCACAAGGAATTATGTTATAAGAGATCATGTCCTTGTCATTCTAACAGTGACATCCATTCACGTAAAAAGTGCTTGATTGAGATCATTCCAAGACAGAACACAGTCATGGCACAATATTTTAATTCTGGACATCATTTTTAAATGAAAATTAATTTTAAAACCCGGAGTAAGTACTGTTTGCCAACAAGTGGAGAGCATGCCCTATTCCAACAGGGAATTGTGGAAAATTACAGAATAAAGATTCTACAAATACAGAACTAGAACTCTACTTCACATCTGGCACGGAAAGATTAGTAGAAGTAGAAAAATGGCAAAAGTATGCAAACCTCCAAAATTAGCTGACCCTTCTGGTTTCTCATGGACATATGTAAGATTGTAGAATTCCTTTGTCTGGTAATTAAATAGGTAGCCTGCATCAGATCTCAAAACACATTAAAAAACATGAAGATAATGATTACACATAATTCATGTAACATAACTCATCAATAAAATCCAAGCCAAAAATTTCATATACCTTGACCCGGAGAATTCAGCAAACTGTTCATCAAAATAGTATCATATCCTACAAGCCTATTGATAAGAAGCTGCTGCCACCTGGGGATTACAGGATATGCACCAGTTCATCAATGTATAGTTTAGAAGGTACATGAAACTTTTTGACAGCTATTTAGGGTACTATCAATATAACCAACCAGATTTCTTAACTAACGTCTTAATTAAAGATTAGAGAATGGTAAAGTTTTAAACTAACATCCAGACTTGTTCTAACAGTAAAACCAATTTCTCAATACAGTATATACACCACAATAAAACTATATCATAAATGATAAACTTAGAGATGGCTGGTACCTGTTCCCAAAGCAAGAGTCACGTGCTGATAAGCTAATGTTAACAGTTCGGATATTATGTCGAGACTTAGCTTTTTCAGGCAACAAAAAGTAACCCTACAAGGGAAAGCAACAATACTTATTGAATGATAAAATCATCCCTCTTTTCCGGAAAACAAATGTTAAGTATCACTGCATGAATGAGAACAATAAACTAAAATAATTAATAAACAAGGCATCTCTTACCTTTTCTGTTGTATATAAATAAGTTGGTTCAAAGGTGTTGCTTCTCGTTTCAAGCCACTGCACTAAATCACCAAAAATGGACATATAATGAGGAAAATATCGGAATGCATACCGCAGGCCTATCGCCAGACGATGTTGATTCATATTATAGGGATACTTGCGAATCATGAAAAAAATGGGACTGGAATAACATGAGCAAGAACTTAATTTCTGATCAACTGCCAATATTCCAGTCCCAATTCTGTTGTTGAACTGGCAATATGTGTTCCTATTTGAAACAACTATTAAAATAGTTAAAGAAGCAGTTTCCTTATAACATAGTCACATGTTAACAATACAAAGAAAAACCACCCTTTTACTATAAGGCCCTATAATCAAACATCAAAAGTCACATGAGATGCGACAACACTTGAAATTGAAATAAGACAAAAAGCAAGGTCATGGACGTCTAGGTTGATAGTTTACCTGCCAGTGAATTAACCTTGTCAAGGTGAAGTATATGAAGACATTTATTGACATCAATGTTTAAGTGTATACCTGCAATGTCCTGCATTTTGAAGTTCAAACTCAGCAAACAGATACTTAGGTATCAAGTTGGAAAATTCAATAACCAATGAGAAGTAAATAGATTAAAACATATCCCAATTTTCCATAGGACTGTGTGCTGCAATGCATGCATGTAATAGGTTATTTTAACTTAACGACCACATGTTAGAACCCTTTGTCAAGAAAAAAAATCAATGAAAAACTCGTAGAAAATAAATAAGTAAAAGAGTTTAGAGCATACATAATCACCACATGAGCACAATGAATTTATAATGATTCAAGTGAATTAACTGAACCACCTTACATCCACTCATTGGTCTTCAACCATGAGTTGTTTTCACAAGTTCAATATCTTTTCTCTAAGTTAATAGAGATCACCAATAGCATCTACATAATTTTACTTTGGTTAGGATCACCAAATACTTCTATCAATATCATGGAGATCGCATATACTTCTATCTAATAACGTCTCCGTAATTTCATTAGTGACCTCTACCAACTTAAAGAAAATATAGTGATGATACACAAAGCTTTACTCAAAAAGATGCACAATATCCGTCGATGAAAGATAACACACGGAAAATATAACAATGATTGTAGCTTGTTATTTTACATGAGAAGTTGCACTGACCCATAAACTTGACAAAATTCTTGTTGAATGTCTCCAAAGAAATGAAAAGCGTCCATGCCACTTGCGAATAACGAGGGATATTGCCGCTTTCAGTGATTCTTTGGCAGACCTGGCACGAGACTCGTAATCTTGCTTGGCTGTCCTGCTATTATAGGTGCTGATATCTTCAATACTGTCACTTCTAGAAGTCCAGGTCTCAGGTTGTGATTCAACAACTTCATTATCAGACCTCCACAGCTTTAAAATTCCTGATTTCACACTCCTACCACCAATTGAACTACCACTAACCCAATTTAACCAGAACTCTGTGTCCTCATTATTATCATTATTAGCTTTCACTGATTCTTTGTCAGTGGCATCATTTTTTGCATCATAGTCAAGGCTTTCACTTTGTGACCACAACCCAGCACTAGTAATCTGCACATATCCAAACACATCCACTGAATAAATTACACTGACACAACTAAATATGTAATACATCAGACGCATGTGTGCAGCTGCTCTTATATTCTGATGTAGAAATTTTCTATTTTGATTTTCATCCCTTCTGTAACACAAAGATATATGACATTATAGCTTTCTGTTCTGTAGTTGTGTAGGCGCGGCACCAATGGCATACCACAAGTACAAACAAAGAAGTCCGATTAAACTTGCACTTTGAATTTGATTTCAAGACTTCTCAACCACGCCAATTATCTCGTTATCACTTAGATTTTGCTATTACCTTTTCTTCTGAGCTGTTTTGATGCACCCCTTCATTTTAAGACTATAAAATCTGTCTGTGGACAGGAATTTCTGCTTGATCCTAAGTTAGAAAGAAGGATTTGAGCAACTAACATTCATCATCAATCAATTTCAACTGAAACAGATTTTAGAAAATTCAGAAGTTCCAAGATAAAGAATAACATGCAAGTAAACAAGAGAAATTGAAAGAAATAGAGGAAGCAATATGTTTAAAAAGGGTTATCGAGACTTCTTGATATACGTGTCACAACTAGCACCAAAAGAAGTGATATGATTATTTACAGAAACAAACAGAGAAAGCAGAACAAATTATATATTACAAAGCTCATCAGCTTGATATCTCATAATAGCGCTAAAGTGACTCCTAACAACATTGCACCGGTAAGTAATAATGAATAATAATGATGGTATGTCACCACTAAAAAATAGCAAACCTTAATTTGGATAATCTGGGCTTCAGTAGTTGCAACACCAGTAAGTTCACTAGAGCAGCCAGGCTACATAAAATGGAATCCAGTTAAAACAACAGACAAGAAATACATAATACAACATATTTGCTTAGAACACTAAATGTACCAAATGAAAAGCAAATATCCAGTTATATTGAATGTGTGTCATCAAGCTTCCAAATATAAATCCCAGTGAACCTTAATATGTTTTGCACATGAAAATAAGTAATCCTTCTAGAAATATCTATATATGTCGTAGAGTCGTGCTTTTTAAAACTATACGTCTAGCATCTCTTTATCATGGTCTTCCAAATACCAACAGAGGCAGTACATCATAACAAACTAGCCAGCTATATAAACCATGACCGTCAACATAGATTGGTACATGGTTAGATGATCAATAACAAGGTTGAGGATAGAAAAAAAGCTTTAGTTATTTCAATATCTTCCCTGCTTGAACATAATCCGTATACAAATATGAAATACCTATAAATACATGTATGTATACGTGCGCAGCAATTGTTGATTGTTAGTGATCGTCTATGATAAATTGTGCATCAAGTCAACCAACAGAAGTGCAGTAGATATAATTGTTTTAGTGTGAATAGTAATCACCAAAAGGCATCAAGTTACAATTTTCAACTCTTTCAGTTAGCAAACACAATCGAACAAAGTGTAAACGATTGAAAGAGAAGGTACCTGTTGGACGTAATTGGCATGCATAACAACAAGGATACAAAATAGGGTGATGGCGATGAAGAGATAGATGTACTCGAGAGATGCTCGTATTCTAGGTGTGAGGACATGGGAGAATCGCTCTTGAACCCTGATGAAAGTCTGTTCAGGATCCATCAATTGAAAACCCTAGAAATCAATATGAAACGACTGTGAAAAGACGAAGCTCGATCACGCACATTTTCAGAAGAAAACGAAGAAGAGAATAGAGATGAGGATGAAATTATACTTTGATGGGGACAGAAATATATAATAATGATAATACGGGGTAGTAACAATAAATAAACGATGCTTATTTATTTATTGTTTGTGCCTCCACCTTGGATTTACCGATCAAACAATATATATTCACTAGTTTAGTGTCCGCGCTACGCTCGGGAATACAACATTCAAGTGATGTTTTTAAGGATATTCATGAATGTTCCAATAAGTTTTGAAACAAAACCGTGTTAACCGGAACATGAAATATATTTTTAAAAATTAAATTTTTAGTATAACAATATTATACTCAAATTAAAGAGAATAAAATGCTCAGTTTTATGGTGTAATTTATTTTTTTTTATTAAAATCCATATAAAAAAGTTATGTATATTTATAAAACACTGAGGTCTTTAATTGTATATTATTATTAATTTTATCCATAAGTTTCATTTTCACACCCTATCAAATATAAGCCGACTCATATACACCCCTAGTAGTAGAGGGTTAAAAGTATAAATACTTTTATATTTTCAGAATTCTCCAAAATATTAGGGGACCAAAAATGTAATTAGCTTTATTATAATATATTTTATATACATATTTTAAATAAAAAATTATTATTATGAGATAAACTCTCAAATGATGCCACATAAGCCAGAAGCTTTAAAATGGTGCCACATAAGCTTTTTTGGTTTTGCTATATTATATAAAGATTCATTGAACGTGCAAAAATACAAAACTTATAGTAGACGGAAAACACTTCTTTATGATGTTAGGGGTCGTTTTTAGGGATGAGATCAGGATGAGTATCGGTACTGTCTGGTATCGGTACCGTCTAGTATCGGTACCGAATTTAGCGGGACGGTACCGGTATTTCGGTACTGGTACCACGTTGGTACCGGTTTCATGTTTTATCTTTTTTTAATAAAATTTATTCGCTTATTTCGGTTTAATTTTATACTTTTTAATATAAATATACTATAATATACTTGAATATAAGAAAATGAAATGAAATATAGTATAAATTCATTAAAAATCATATTAACTTCATTAAATTTAAAAGTTGATAATCTAAAAAATATTATAAAATGACTCAAAGTTGTAGAGAAAACACTTTATAACATTAAGCATGTAATACACAACATTCATAACATCTCAAATTATTTAAAATATACTAAAAAAACTTGTTTTTACTTAACCGGTACCAACGTGGTACTAACCGGTAAAGTACCGATACCGTTACCGCTTAGTACCGGTATCAAATTTCAGGAAAAGTGGGTACCGGTACCGGTACTCGGTACCAAAAGCTCATCCCTAGTCGTTTTGATGGACTTTGTATTGAAACCTGTGTGAAAATCTATATAATAATTCAAGGTTTTAAGGGGTAACTTTTGGAGGAAATTTTTTTTAATCTGTAATTGGAAGTTTGAGAGGGAAAATATGAAATACCATGCATAAGTTGATGAAATAAAAAAATTTTAAATATTAAATATTTACAAATTTTTAAACATAATAATTATGATTTTTTAATAAATGTTATTATTTAACTCGTGTGTAACACATAGTGTTAAACCTAGTAAGTATGATATAACGGTGATTATATTGAAGGACGTGTTTGGTGTTTTAACTTAGTCTTGTGTTGACACATGGTCTAAAGAGGGGAAGACGGATCGCTTCGTGATCTGATGTATGTGGTGTTATCTTATACAAAGTGTAGGAGACTGTTTTCACGGTTTTAACCCATGATCTCAAGGTCAAAAAAGAGCAATCTTACCAAATTGAATTTACACAAAAAGGTAAAATCTATTGTATTTTGATATGGGGTGATTTTAAATTAAATTAACAGTAAATTGCATTTTTTGTTCACGTATTTTGATACCTTTAACACATTCAATCATACTTTAACAATTTACGGTCTTGTGATTTTTGTTTTTAACTTAAATGGTCGCGTACCCTAACTCTGTTTAATTTTCCATTAACCTCAAAGGGTAAAAATATTATTTATCCCGACTTAAAAAAAATAAAAATAACACACATAACCCAAACTCATCCCATACCCCCGTTATCTTCCCCAACCAAATTAAGATAATAAGCATGGATCGCCACATGTCCACCACCATCCATCATCATCAACAACAACATCATCATTATCATCACAAAAAACACTACGTGTAAAAAAAAATAGAATATTCAAGTTAGATGTGTTTACGTATCATTATCGTTCCCTTGCCCTTTTAAAACATAATCCATGAATGACATTATCATCCTAATTATACGACTGATTCAAAAAATTATAGGCATCTATAAACACCAAACTAATCGCTATTTTAACGTCTCTTACATATCTAGTGTATGTGTATACAGAGACGATAACGATCGTTGATGGTAATGATACGATGGAGGTGGGAAAGTTGTTTGGTGTTGTTCTGGTGACGATTTGATGGTGGAATACCATGGTGGTGGTCTGGTGGATGTGGACAACGATGATGATTGAAGCGGTGGTGGTGTGAGCTCCGATTGTAGAGGTGGTGGAAAACTTTTGAAGAAATCGATGGTGGCGAAGAATACGGGTGGGGGTTTTGGCATCTAGACATGATTTGTGGTGGTTTATATGCATGTTGATGGTGATGATGGTTGAAGACGACAACAGTTGATGGTCCCCGGAGTTTATAGAAGTGATGGCGAAAAAGTTGTAATGGGGTGGTTTGTATAGGGAATATAATGGGGATGGTTGGATTATGTGTGTTTTTTTAATTAAAAAGAAAGAGAAGATAAATGACAATTTTATTTCTCAGGTTAACAATAAATTGGATAGAGTTAGGGTTCAGATCCATATCAGTTAAAAACACAAATCACAATTAGGGGTTGTTTGTTTCACCTCTTAATGGTTCAGTTCAATGCTTAATCATTCAGATTCAGCATTCTGAGCGTTTGTTTCATAAAAAAGAGCCTCTGAATGGTTCAGTTATGTGCTGAATGATTAAGAGATTGAAAGATACTGAATGGAACATGTATCAGACTTATTATTATCTGAAGTTTTACCCTAACATCCCTCTCATTAATAGAGCCTCTTAATGGTTCAGACCTCTTAACCATTTAACACTTAATGATTCAGTTGTTGACAAACAACCCCTTACTTAAACTGTTATGATTAGACTGAACCTGTTAAAAATATCAAAACACAGGAACCAAAACAGCAGTTTACGCTAAAATTAATATTGGAACGTAAATTCAAATAAATAGTCATACCAAATAACATTTGTAAAAGTTATTCCACAAAACGAAAGAAGTTAGTTATATGAATAGTGAACGATACGGGTTAGTAGGACAAACTGTTTCATTTTCTCTGTCCTATTGATATGTGTATGTATGTAAAGAGGTATAGAGATATGTGTATGCATGTAGAGAAGTAGAGGGATAGAGAGGATGTCCTATGGATATGTGTATGTATGTAGAGAGGTATAGAGATATGTGTATGTATGTAGAGAAGTAGAGGGATAGAGAGGATCTGAGTGTATTTAATAACTTAAAAGTAATCTTAAAACAACTAAACAAAATAAGTTTGATCTTGAAAAATATAAATTAAGCTTGACAACCATAACATTTGACATCTCATTATACATGAAATTTAAAAGCTATTATTCAATTTAAATTACTATATTCCGTTGATACATTTTCATTTTATTAGTATTTAATTAGCTAACATTTTAAAAAATAGGTTAAACAAATTATGTTCAAATTATAAAATTTTATATGAGTTTAAGTTAGGTTGAACTTTTGACATGAATAAAATACCTCAATTTCAGGTTCGATATTCTAATTTACACTAACGTATTTATCCGTCAACCCGACAAATTTGTTAAACTCATTATTAAGACAACCAAAATCCTTTTTGTTATTTACACTTTACTCTGCAGACGGAACAAATTGAGTTTCGTTGAGGTCAAAGCCGACGTACACTACCTGCGCATTGAAACCTTCTCTCTAATCACAACTCTTCGCACACAAACTCAAAGTTCCGCAACAATGGCGACATCATCATCACCAGCAACAAAATCGGATGAGGAAATGGAAGAAATGCTCGATCGAATGCTTACTCGCTTGGCACTTTGCGATGATTCAAAACTCGAAAACTTGCTCTCCAAGTTACTTCCTCTCACAATTTCATCGCTCTCTCGTCCATCATCTGCCGTCAGGACCAAGGTATTTCAATTTTATTATCCACTTTGTTTGTCTGTAGGTTGCTCAATTTGATTACAACTGTTTCGCATTTTCCTTATTAGTTCCCTCGCAGTTCATCAATTCGATTCTATGATACAGTTTACTACATGGTTTGGTGTTGTTGACTTTGTATTGCCTAGGCAAACATCGGACACGTTATAGGACTTATCAAAGGCTAGGTTTAACATCCAACATCGAAATTTCTTAGCATACAGGAGTGTAGTTACCAATTAGACCTTTTTAATGGTTTGTATCAGATGTTTGGAGCTTTTTTCAATTGATTCTGCTTTCAAAGTTTAAATACGAAAGAACAAATACTGGAAACTCGAGTGTTAAGAAGTTTCTTACATTCTGCTTATACTCATTGTACCTATACAGCTATACTTTTTAAACGAGATGATACCGATTTTCATATATATATATAAACATTATGAGTTTGGTACGTCTTGTCTTTTTGTTTTGTAAAATAAAGTGGAAGTGAGTTACTGAGTTAAGTAAATGTTAGGGGAGAAATGAATTGCGAATAACTGATTCTCTGCAATCAAAAACCAATTCTCTGCAGTAAACTGCAGGCACATGCGTAAAGTCATGCATAGTTCGGTTAGGAACGGCAATGATTCAACCGCTTCACTTAGTGATAGTTTGCCGATAAGAGCTAAGAATAAGGGATGGCATATTACTCTGACGAGCTCAATTACCACGGAAAAGAGACGAGGGCTTTCCTCGAAAGGATGAGCTATTCATCAAGTATTCATACAAAATAGTATTGGTTTTGTGCACGAAAGCGAATATGAGATTACTAGTTAAGAAACCTAACCTAAGTTAAACGGTGGCTTGTAATTTTTTATGTCTGATTTTCTGCTTTAGGTTGAGTTAAAGTCACATGAGGAATTTAATATCAAAAGCTAGCAAACAAAGGTAAAATGAACTGAAGTTGAGTGCATTCATAAATGTCGCTTGGTTTTATAATTTTATTCTCTTTTTGTTGGAGGTGTCATAAATAGTCATGGCAACTTTTATGTCGTGTGTGTTTGCGTTCATAAATGTCGCTTGATTTTATCTCTTTCTTGTGCGTTTATGTCTTTATTCTGACCAGCTTTTGGCGTTTTAATTGCAATGCACACATCTTTTCTTTTGTTGTGTGTTTCACTATGCTCATTGAAGGGTGTCACTGAAAGGGAATTGGAGGTTAAGCTTTTAGAGTACTAGTTAACCACAATGCTAACTGTAAATAATTTATTTGTGTCAGTTGATTTGAGTTTATCTTTAACCTTGAGACAATTATGGCAAAATTGTTAGATTTTGACATTTTATTGGTTATTTAGGTGATGGAAATCCTAAGCCACGTCAACAAGAGAGTGAAACACCAGCAACAAATAGGTTTGCCTTTGGAAGAGTTATGGCAGTTGTATATGGAAGATAACACTGCTTTGATGGTTAGAAACTTTTGCATTGTGTATATTGAGATGGCATTGGACCGAGTCAGCAAAGAGGTCTGTATTGGTATCTTTGTTGTATGAAGTTTTTTGTGTGCATAAATTGGGAAGTTATTGACATATCTTTTCTGCAATTTGTCTTCCTTTTACATGCTTACATTCAGAAAAAGGAAGATATCGCACCAACACTCCTAGTTAACATCTCAAAGCTCCCTCCTCAACACCAAGATATAATTCTCAGAATAGTCTTAAAGGTATGTTTTACTTCTGATTTTCTAAGCATTTTTGTCAATGCAGTTTTCATTACGTGCTACCATATGCATATTGCATAACTGATTAAACGTACGTGTACACCGTCTGTTTGCTCTGTATATACTTCTCACTTAATCACACATCCATAGTCAATCTGATTTCCGTTAATACGTGGAGTCCAACTAATTGTGGACCGTTTTCATCTCATTTGTGCGTGTATGCAATGCGCATGCTTGTTTGTCGATATTTATGTTTAAGTCTACATCTGCTGTATCAACCACGAATATTTACTTACAGAAAACCACACATGAAATGCTACATCAAAACGCAAAGCAGTAAAAGAAAAACATGTACAGTGACGATAGATTAGACTCTACTCTTTGAGTTTTTGAATCTTAAGTTATGAAATTTCAAGCTATCATATATATCCATTTCCAATATGGGCTTCCAATCTTCTCATTGATTTTAGGTGATTGGTGAATGTCACGCAAGTCAAATTAGTGATGAAGTTGCTGCAAAGTATCGACTCATTAGTGGATTTCAAGACAGGGAGATGTTTGTTGAATTCTGTCTTCAGATGCTTTTGTATCAACCACCATCTGCTAGGTTTGAAACCAATTTGCTTTAAAGCATATTGAAATGAGTATCACCACTTTGCATTACAAATCCTAATAACTTGTATAAAATTCAGCGGGGGATCCCCACCCGGGCTGTCGGTTTCTCAAAGCAATCGTGTGACGGGGAAGACTCCACTGAATCATGAGATGCTTTTAATTAGAAAGGTAGCTGGTGGAGTGTTTTAGCATTAATCCTGTTTTTTTTTTTCCGATTGTTCTTGATTTTCTTCACCTCAATTTTTGGTTTGTAGTTGGGTTTGTTGAATGTGGTAGATATTATGGAGCTTCCAGCTGAACTTGTATATCCTCTCTATGTTGCTGCATGTGCAGACAGGTACATTATTCTTTATTATTATTTTTTATGCAATGAAATATCAGGCATTTATATTCTTTCGTTAACCTTTAGTGACGAGTTGTGTTTTTTTTTTTGGTATTGTTCTTTCAGGCACGAGCCTGTAATAAAGCGAGGCGAAGAACTTTTGAAGAAGAAAACTTCTGGAGTACATTTAGAAGATCCCAAGCTGATAAATAGGCTGTTTTTGCTTTTCAATGGTATGGAAAGTTGAATTATATTGCCATCTGCATGATGCAGGAAACTTCAGTAGCTTCTATTAAATTGGGCAGTAGTTGTCTGCTCTACACGAGCAACTTAATATAGAAAACTTATTTCACATTTGCATTTTTTAAACTTGTTATCCTAGTTTTAAAGATGTCTGTCTAAATACATCCTGTTTAACCTGCATAGGTTTTTAGATGTAATTGAATAGTAAAGTGAAGTATAAAGTAGCACCTGATCAAATATAAGATCATGTGAAAATGAATGCATTTTGAACCCATCTAGATTGATCTTTATTCTCATGTTGATTATTACACATTTTTCGAGAACCATTTTGTTACTACAGATTGATTAGAATTTGTGCATTTAATTATTTATGTAGTCCAGCGCAATATTGACTTTGTTGGGTTCATTGTTTGATCATCTTACTTATCTTAATTGTTTATATTACACCATCTTTTCGGAGATCCTGGCTACATGCTTTATACTTAAGAGACTACATGATAATCTTAAATATACATGAATCTTTGCTGTGCAGGGACTGTTGGAGCTGAACATATTGCTCCAGATTTAAGAGCCAGTCCTGGGAATCCTGCTTTACGAGTGAGGCTGATGTCGGCTTTTTGCCGGTCAGTCACAGCAGCAAATAGTTTTCCTTCAACTTTACAGTGTATATTTGGTTGCATATATGGTATGTGTGTTTTAGTTTGTGTTATAGTACTTCAAGCTCAAAAGTTACTTTATTGGCTGTTCACATGTGTTTATGTTACTTTACTTCTATGTATATTTGGATTTCTTATCTATTATTGGGGGTTTTTGGATGTTAACAATGTGAAAGCATTCTTTTCTAGGAAATGGTAGCACATCAAGGTTGAAGCAATTAGGAATGGAGTTCACCGTATGGGTTTTTAAGCATGTAAGCGTTGTTTCTTATCAATTAATTTGTATAACTTAATATGCTGCATTGTTCCATACAAATTATTAATGAATGACACCAAAAGAAATAGTTTTTTGTCCATTCGAAGTAGAAAACATTCATCTCAAGGGAATTGAGTGTAGCTCCAACTTGAGCAGGGGTGTTAGTTGTAGTTATTTTTTTCCTTATTATTAGGGTTAATCAGTAATTGGCCCACAGACACAAGTTAGGTTTCTGGTTTATTTCCTATATATTGAGGTTCCCCTTCATTGTATTTCCGAGCATTCAGTTATACAGTTAATTCATTCCAATATATTTTACAAATACCATAAAAATGCACAGGCCAAAATTGATCAACTCAAACTTATGGGCCCTGTTATACTTAGTGGCGTTCTGAAGTCCCTTGATGGTTATACTGGTTCAGAATCAGGTAATTCTGTAGAAACCTTTATGTCACTTGGATATGTTTTTTTCTCCACATGTTAGTTTTTTGGGCAGTAAACATGAGAACTTACAATCTGTTTTTTTGGAATCTCATTCATCATAGATTCAATTTCACGTGAGACCAAAACCTTTGCTTTCCAGGCAATTGGGTTGCTTGCAAAGCGCTTGCCTCAACTTTTCAGGTGTCCTTTTTTATTTATTCCTCTCTTCTTCCATTTACTTTGGTTTAGCTACAGTGACTTATAAAGTAAGTAACATGATGGGGTGTATGCTTATTCTGCAGAGATAAAATTGACATGGCTGTTCGGCTTTTCAATGCTCTGAAATTAGAGTCTCCGTCAATTCGCTTAATTGTTCAAGAGACAACCAACTCTCTTGCTATTGCATATAAAGTATCCCTTCCAACCAAATTACTCTATGCTATTCTTACATCTTTTTCCTCTTAATCCTTTATTTTTTGTTAGGATGCACCATTAACGGTCTTAAACGATTTGGAGTCAATTCTGCTGGAAAATTCTCAAGTGGTACAAGCCAGTTATATGCTAATTTCTCTATTATTTTTAGTTTGTTTTAAATCCTCTTTTCTTACTATTTTGACATAATATTCAAATTCGTTGTGTTATCGCTAAAAGGAACAAGGGGAAGTACGCTTTTGTGCAGTGAGATGGGCAACAACCTTATTTGACTTGCACCATTGTCCAAGCCGATTTATCTGCATGCTTGGCGCTGCAGACAGTAAACTGGATATAAGGTTTGTTAACTGTTATATACGTATACATTCTTGTATTAACTATATTTACAAAGTATATTATTTATGCTACATTTACTAAATTTATTTACAGGGAGATGGCATTGGAAGGTCTCTTTCTTGGTAAAGATCAAGGAAGATCCACTAGTGAAAACATAAATCACAAGTACCCTAAACTTACAGACATGCTAAACTATATTATTGGACAGCAACCACAATTGCTAGAATCCAGTGAAATAAGGGAACAGCGGCTTCTTTTTCCTTCCCAAACATATGTTGCTGCAATCAGGTTTTTGTTACAGTGCTTTGAGGTTGACGTGAAGCAAACCATAGCAACAGAAAGAACTCCTGAGTTTGTGTCTTCACTAGGAAGCATGTGTTTACTGTTAGAGCATGCAATGGCATACGAAGGCTCTGTTGACTTGCATGCTACTGCCTCTAAAGCTTTAATCAAAATTGGTTCTCACTTTCCAGAGGTATATTATTTGTACATTCCCACTGTTCTATTTCTTATTGTTCTTAGTTATGACATGCACAGTTCAATCTTAGATGTTAGCATCTCGATATGCTGCTCGAGTGCCATGGATAAAGCAGTTACTAGCCCATGTGGATTTAGACACACGGGAATGTGCAGCCCGCTTACTTGGAATAGCGTCTTGTGGCCTTTCTATGTCTGCTGCTTCTGATCTTATCAATGAACTTATTTCATCCATTAAAGGATCTGGCAAGTCAAGGTTTGTGGATCACAATGTAATGAATTATTTATGCTTTGTAGGTCTCTCATCTTTCCAATTGTAATTGCACAAACATAGAGTTACTAGTGGGTCTTAACATTGTTCATCAGGTTTGAAATTCAGCATGGAATGATATGTGCTCTTGGATATGTCACTGCAAACTGTTTGTTGAGAACTCCTACTGTAAGTCACCTGTGATCTTTTTCCACAAACCCTGAACTATAAAGATAAACACTAAACCATTAAACCCTAGGCAATATACCACAAACCCTATACCCTAATCTTCCAACCAACATTTGAGAACTCTAAACCATAAACCCTAAATACTGATCCCAAAACCATAAAGCATTCAGATTACTATCTCTTTAACTTGATTCTGTACTTTATTTGCTTCCCTCTGTATATGATATGGATATGACTGTATAACTGATCTGCAGATTGCGGATTCATTGTTTCAAAACACATTGAAATGTCTAGTTGATATAGTCAATTCTGAGACCGCTACATTAGCTTCAGTTGCGATGCAAGGGTTAGGTCATGTTGGGCTTTGTTCCCCACTCCCGAAATTGGATCACGACTCTAGCACAGGTGGATATTGAAATCTCTGATTTGTAACTAGAGAACTATATCAAACTCTTTGTCTATGTGGGCCTCAACTATTTTTTGATCCTTTGAACTTCAGATGATGTTTTGACATTATTGCATGAAAAGTTAAGCAAGATCCTCTCTGGTGATGATATCAAAGCAAATCAAAGAATTGTTCTATCTTTGGGGCATATGTGTGTGAAGGAATCGTCTTCTACCATTATCAGTGAGGCACTTGACTTGATCTTTAGTCTTAGCCGGTCTAAGGTAGATCATGTTTCTTCCAGTTTCTATTTTTCAATTCATTGGTTATATGCAAGCTTCATATTTGTTTTTTATGTGAACGTTAAAGTTTAGTGTCAATCGAGCAGGTTGAGGATGTTCTCTTTGCTGGCGGTGAAGCTCTTTCATTTTTATGGGGCGGTGTTCCAGTGACTACTGATATGATTCTTAAAACTGACTACAGTTCGCTCTCCACGACTTCAAATTATTTGATGGCAGATATATCCTCAGCTGGGCCAACATCTGGATTTATCGGGCTTGAAGGAAACGAAGAGTATCATGTAATTGCTAGGGATATGATTACTAAAAAGCTCTTTGATGGTCTATTATACAGTACCAAAAAAGAAGAACGGTGTAGTGGAACTGTCTGGTTAGTATCATTGACAATGTATTGTGGTCGTCATCCATCAATTCAGAAGCTACTTCCTGATATCCAGGTAATTTGTGAGCCAATGTATCGATATGTGTTCTGATCTTCTATAAGCATCAAGAAATCAATAATGATTTACAAAATTGAATAAAGAGTCAAATAGTCTATGATGCTCAATAGTCATGCTTGCTTTTCTAACCCAAGGCACTTGTAGGAAACAATTTTCTGGGGTTGCCAACGTTGCATTGTGTTATTATTTGTAAAAACAAATGATATGGATCTGTAGTACAATGAAGCATAGAGATGAAGCTTAGACTAATGACAACTCATCTGGGGTTAACTCAAATCTAGTATGATCTCTAACATTGAGGTTTTAAGATTATCTCAAATTAATATTCAGGGCCAGGTCATGGATCCCTTGGTATACCAACATTGCTTTTGACTTGAATCTGAATAACTTATAGACCTTTCCCTGGAGCATCATTAAGATACCCCAATATCTGCAGTATTACATCATAACGATTAACCACTAGTGATACGGCAATACATCACTTGCTCATCACATTTGTTTAATTGATTAATTAGAAGTCTGCAATCAGGACAAAGAGTAAACTAAAATTACTTTAGTTCCAATAAATCTTAGAATCCAATGGCCCATGATTGTTTGCATTTTCAATTCATATAATCTATTGCTGTAATGCAGTTACTGCCAAGTTAATATGGTTTCTTTTATTGATGGTTACTGGAATTGGTTACACACTTGGATTTCATAAATAAGGTGAATTAGGCAGTTTTTTCAACCAGGTTGGATCAAGACTTATTTTCCCCCTGTATTTTTTTCTTCAATATGTTTTTAGAAGCCTGCTATTTACCATAACCAAACCCATTTAAATCCCATCCGTTGAAGCTTGCTATCTTAATTTCCTAAATGTCGGTGTCACTTTCCATGATCTTCTATTGCAGGAAGCATTTTCGCATCTAATCGGTGAGCAGAATGAACTCACTCAAGAACTGGCATCGCAAGGCCTAAGTATTGTTTATGAACTCGGTGATGCCTCGATGAAGAAGAATTTGGTAAATGCACTAGTCGGCACTCTCACTGGTTCAGGAAAGAGGAAAAGAGCAGTAAAGGTAATGCTTGAAAGACTTTTTTTTTCTGGATCGTCCTTTTTAATTATTATATATTTATATGGGTTTTCAGCTTGCTGAAGACACAGAAGTGTTCCAAGAGGGATCCATAGGAGGAAATCTTAGTGGAGGGAAACTTAGTACTTACAAGGAGTTGTGCAGTCTGGCAAATGAGATGGGACAACCAGACCTGGTCTATAAGTTCATGGATTTGGCCAATCATCAAGCCTCTTTGAATTCAAAAAGAGGAGCAGCTTTTGGGTTCTCAAAAATTGCTAAGCTGTCAGGTGATGCACTACAACCATATTTACGTCAATTGGTTCCAAGGCTTGTACGCTACCAGTATGACCCTGACAAAAATGTGCAGGTATGCATGCTTCAGTCTATCTAGGTTCGAGGATATTCACGTCTTCATATAAAATTTGAGGGCATTTTTTTTCAGCTGGAAAGTTTTTTGTTATTAATTGCCTAAACAAAACCAAATTGTTACTTGGGTAGCCTGTAATGTTGCTTTGATATTTGGATGCCCTTAGTGTAACCTTTTGAATAATTGAAAACTTGGCTGGCATATGTATACGTCATCCCATTTCTAAGACTTGGTTTGTCATGTTGAGCCTTTCCAATAACATGGCAAGTTAATCTTTCTGTTATACATATTCATCAACCAAACGTTTCTGATCATATGTCAAACACAGTTTCTTTTATGTTTTATTTCTTTGGATTTTTTTACCTATAGGATGCGATGGCACATATTTGGAAATCACTTGTTGCAGACTCCAAAAAGACAATTGATGAGTTTTTAGATCCTATCATTGAAGATCTGTTAGTGCAATGTGGATCCAGGCTCTGGCGTTCCCGCGAGTCTTCCTGTCTTGCTCTTGCTGATTTAATTCAAGGGCGTAAATTTGATCAGGTTTTATACCCGATTCTTTTTTTCCTGGATGTATGGGTGTTGATCATCTTGTTACAAAATCCTTATTCCTTACACCCTTTTAATTGAGACAAAACAAGGCTCTATATATATCTGTGGGTGCTGTTAAAACATTAGTTTTTGTAAATGGTAATATTTTTTTTTCCATTTTACAAATGCACTGCAGGTTGGCAAGCATCTAAAGAACATATGGACAGCTGCATTTCGTGCAATGGATGACATTAAGGAGACTGTTAGAAATTCTGGGGAAAGACTGTGCCGTGCTGTCACTTCATTAACATTAAGGCTATGTGACATTTCTCTGACAGAAATTTCTGATGCAAGAAAAGCAATGGATATTGTTTTGCCTTTGTTACTTACTGATGGAATAATGAGTAAAGTAGATGATATCCGTAAGGCATCAATTACAGTCGTTACAAAACTTGCTAAGGTAATTTGGAATGTAATTTGGTTTCTATCATGCCTGCAGGAATGTAATTTGGAAGTTCAAGTTTGTAACTTAATCATTTTTAGAAGTCTAGTGTGTGTGTTTTTTGCAAAATAAGATTAAACTTCTAACATGAATTTTAATTTCTTCTTTATTCTCTTGTTGTTTATCTTGCACCTAGTAAATCAATAACTGGAACATCTTTTTATTCTATTGAAATTTACATTCATGTTTCCAGGGTGCAGGGGTTGCAATCCGTCCGCATTTATCTGAATTAGTTGTTTGCATGCTTGAAAGTTTATCAAGCCTTGAGGATCAAGGACTGAATTATGTTGAGGTTTGTTTAAACATGTCACTGCCCACTAATATGCGAGTAGTTAATTACATACTTTCTGGCTCTTTTTTATCAGCGCTCACTAGTTCGTTTTCTTTTCCTTCTCTCCCACTCTCTCTCTATATCACACACACACACGCCCACTTTTCCGTTCTTTGTATAATCATATTACTGTGCTTCATTTTGCATAACAGAGGCATGCAGAAAATGCTGGCATACAAACAGAGAAGCTTGAAAACTTACGAATTTCAATTGCAAAGGGCTCTCCATTGTGGGAAACTCTTAACCTGTGCATAGAGGTTGTTGACAACCAATCGCTAGAACAGTTGATTCCTCGTCTTTCTCAGTTGGTTCGATCTGGTGTTGGTCTAAATACTAGGTAAAATCCATTGCTCTCGTATACCTTAAGTGATTTCATTCCCACTGTTATATATATTGAAACCTATGTAAGCATGTTACTTATTTACTTGCAACTCTTATCGAAGTTATATATTAGTTTAGTTGCCTTCACTCCATCTTTGTTGAAAGCAATCAAAGCAGTAAATGCTGTGACAACTGGATCCAAAAATCATGAACAGTTTTTTTACAGGAACTCCCAGACTTTAGTCTAATTCTTCAATTGGGAAACCAGTAATCAACAGGCTTTTTGTTCAGCTGCACTTTATTTTTCAATCGGCTGTTCTTTCTTGGTCAACAGACTCTACTTTAACCTGACTCTGATTCCAATTGTTAGAAAATTTGATGAAAGAGTCAAAACAAGAATGACTTTTTAGAGGAACTCCCAGACTAAATTACTTTTGGCTCCTTACATGACGGGTTTGAATGAGTTACTTTTCAGATGCGTTGCCTAGTCGTTTGCTATGTATGCATTATTCAAGTGATGATCAAGAACATTCTTGATAGATGAAACCTAATTATAGTTGTGGTCTTCAGCACCAAAACTTCCTCTAAAATTTTGAATCACAAACCCTAGAGTTCTTCCCCCAGTTTTAGTCTATATTCCGATTTATGATATCTACTTGAAACACTAATGACTATTTTGTTTTGTTTTAATAGTTGCTTTTATGTGCTATGTTCTGTATAGTTATGGGATCTTTGATTTTTCTGATCATGAAAACTGTATGTTTCCTTTTTTTTATTAACATCGTTTTTTCTGATCTTTAAAACACTTAAGAATTTCCTCAATCGGATTGGACATAAGGATAAAAAATTTATTTACTAGTTATAGTTAGATTGAAGAGTATGTTAGTACTAGTATTATACACCTTGAAGGATATGTGCTTGTCTATAAGCCATTTAACAGACTGCTGAGAGTGGCACCAATAGCTGAGAGGCCATTTATGCAGTTCACTGTAAGAGGGTGATTGGTAGTTCTGATGAACACGTTACACACGTCTAGAACAACTTATCTGAGTTTCCTGTTATATTTTGTCCAACTGGAGCGTAATGTACTCCATATTATGCAAGGATTCTAGTAAAACTTCTTTGTATTAAGAGTTTGGAACTGTGTATGTTCTGAAGTGAATTTTGTTTGATGGTGCACAGGGTTGGTGTTGCAAGCTTTATTAGTCTGCTAGTTCAGAAAGTTGGGGACAGCATTAAACCATTCACAAGCGTGTTACTTAGGCTCTTATTTGTAGTGGTGAAGGAGGAGAGAAGTGCAGCATCCAAACGTGCATTTGCAAATGCTTGTGCGTTTCTTATAAAATATGCAGCTCCTCCCCAAGTCCATAATCTTATTGAACAAACTGCTGCTTTGCATACTGGTGATAGAAACTCACAGATCGCATGTGCGTTTTTATTAAAAAGCTATGCATCTACCTCTTCTGATATCTTGACTGGCTATTATGCCACAGTGGTTCCAGTAATTTTTCTTTCAAGGTTAGTTTCAGAAATATGCTTCTCTTGTTACCATGCACGATGGTATCTATTGACTGGCTATTATGCCACATTTGTTCCAGGATATCTTACACTGTTAGTCATATGTTCTTTCTAGATTTGAGGATGACAAGAATGTGTCTAGACTATATGAGGAATTATGGGAAGAGAATATGACCAGTGAACGCCTCACCCTTCAGTTGTATGCAGGTGAAATTGTTAGTTTGATAACCGAAGGAATTGCATCATCATCTTGGGCTAGTAAGAGGAAGGTAACATCATTTATTTTCACTTTTTGTAAGCCCCCATTCTTTATTTTCACTTCTGTTGCTCTGTATGTCTTATTTAGGCAGCCAAAGCAATTGTAAAGCTTTGTGAAGTCTTGGAGGAATCTGTTTCTTCATATCAGCAAGTGTTGCTTACATCTCTGATGAACGAAATTCCTGGCCGCATTTGGGAGGTTGGGAAAACTTTTATTTACTAGAATTATAATTTTGATTGATCCTTACACAGTTTTAGATTCATTTATACTGCCAATTTTAATGCGATTATCTTTTTTTTCTTCAGAAACTGTATATCATATTAGTTTTAAACTGGAAATAGTTTGATTGACATTTGAAGTTAAAGTTGGACTATAGTAGTTACCTGAACATGTAATAGTAAAGTAAGGTGCAAACATCAAAAGAATCCATCTGAATATAAAAATATTATTATTCTAAGTCAGTAACTGATGTATGTTGATTTTACTCTTAGGTCTCTTTATTAAGACATGCATGAATCTCAAAATCAGTAACCTGTCTCCCAACAGAGTTACTGGTATGCATACATAAAATCATCTAGTCTCCATTTTTGTGAGTTCTGTTCTCACCTTTTTAAGACTCATGTGGATGCGAAAATCAACCAAATGAGCTTAATAACAAGTCACTGCACGCTTTAAATCCACCATGCATCTTCTAGAAGAATCAGTTGATGATTATAATGTCTGACAGGGAAAAGAAGATATATTAGAAGCATTGTCTTCTCTTTGTACATCCTGTCATACAGCAATTTCTGTTGCTGATCCAGCCACTGAAAATGCCATCTTAAGTGTTGTAACCTCAGCATGTAATAAGAAAGTCAAGAAGTTTCGTGATGCAGCCTTTCGCTGTCTAGACAAGGTAAAAAACAGTTTTATTAGAGCCTTCTGCATGATTTGTGAAATAACTTGGTTGACAAATGTTTTTAGGTTTTAAAAGCATTCAAAAATCCAGACTTCTTCGGTGTGGTCTTCCCGTTATTGTTCGAAATGTGCAATGTGGTCTTCAATTCCATTTCCAAACAAGTGTCTTCATTGAATGATACTGACAAAGCAGGTCAGATATACTTTATAAGCTTTGACTTTCTTCAATAAAATGGAGAGATAATAAATTCTATACCTAGGGATAATTGATTCATTAGTGAGATATCTCAGCTTTATGACATGAATTCGATGGGTAATTATTATAACTATTTGGCCCCTACCTACTTTATTATAATGCAGAGGCGCTTGAGAAAGACGATGCTTCTGTTCCCCATGATAAGATTGTGGATTGTATTACATCTTGCGTCCTTCTTGCTCGGTTAAGTGACCTTATCAAGTGGCAAAAGGACTTGGTGCATGTTTATTCAAATTCCCTAGCACCTGCTATTCCTTGGATAGGTATGCACTTTTTTTTCTTTAAAAAAAACAAAAAATCGTATATCGCAGTTTAACTGTCTTGGTTGTCATATTTGCTGTAAACAGTTAAGGTTTCGGTTTTCACATCAATCAAAGAAGTATGCTCAAGGATAAATGAAGGGTTGAGGGATTCTAGCCAAGAAGTTGATGTTTCAGCATTAGTTATAGAGGTAAGATAATTTCATAGTCAACCACATTTTTCAGTCTGACTAAATATTTAACTAAGTTGGTTTATTATGTGCAGTTATTTTATTCTGTATCACCGAAGGTGATAGACTGTATATCCATAGTAAAGATTGGCCAGGTATGTCGTTCTTCATCATCTTCTTCATCGTGCCCGATCATTTAACGATACCAATTTGGGGTTTGTTTGTTTTTCCAGGTGCACATTGCAGCTTCAGAGTGTCTTGAAGAAGTGACGAAGCTGTACAGAGACTTTACACAAGTAGGAGGAGGAGGAGGAGGGGGAGTGCAAGTACCTTTTAAAAGTGAGCTTCTTCATCAATGGGAGATTGAAAAAAATGAGCAGGCCAAGTCATTAATGAAGAATTGCATCGACATTATGGACACCCTACAACACAAATCTCTCTAGAACATAGAACACCCTGCTTGCTGTTTTTATGATTTGTAACAAACTACTTATAGATAGACTCCAATGATTTTTATGTTTTATTTTATGTTATTGCCTTTGCATCGCCGGACTTTGCTGTTTTTTACGGCGAGTCTATCATACTCCTATTTATAAATTACATCAAATCATATACATCATGTCTAGGTTTGAACCTGAGACTTCCTTTAAAAGGCAAAGCCTCTAACAAGTGGGTTTGACTTAAATTGGCGCCTGAATTTGTTGTTATTACCCTCTAGGCCTCTATTAATGTTTTCCATTTTCATGAATATATTTAGTTTTTGTTGGTCGCTATTTAGAAAAGACTCATTATTATTTTGTTCATTATTTTCACGGTTTTCAACTTTAAATTTTCAACCAATTTGGCTTTTAATGCAAGCCCACCCATGACCCACCCCCTTAATTTCACACATCCCCACCCCCACCATACATATATGAGGAGCTTTACAAGCCCAAAATCTCTGCCTTTAAAAACACGTTCAATGTAAGTCCAATAGTCCATCCCCAAACAAAATTTGGTACCTCAAATCTCAATTCACTCTCCAGTCTCCAATGCGCTCCGCATTTGTTCATGAAGCAGGATACCAAGACTCCCATTTTGCACAAATTAAATTTTTTATGAACTTCGATTCAACAACTTTGCTCGAATAAGAGAGACATGAATGTTAAATAGTAAATGCCTATTATGTTTAGTAAGGATTAGGTGAGATGGTAACAATAATTGGGCCTCCTTAATGGTAAGGGCTTAAGAATTTTTCCATGGTGGCGAGTTTTCATGATGATGTTCTTGAAGGAGACACTCCGTTAAAAATAGCATGAACAATTAACATCTCGAGGTCTTGCTCGGGTATTGAAGCATTGTCAAACGCCGTTAATAAAAAAGATGGTAACACATGGACCATATCGGCACAAGATTAGTTTGCAATGTATTTTAGCTGGGTTGGATTTTTTTTAAAAATTCTAACAGTAAAACAAATAAAGTCCGACTGTCTTGGTAACCCAATAACAAAAAAACAACCAGAGAACAAACAGCTTTAGGTAGCATAATTTTGAGAAAATCTACTAACTCACTCGCACATATACACGACAACTTGCTAATGTAAAACTCGTTCCGCTCAGGGGTTGATTTGGGTCTATCTTAACGCCCAAGTTTGATTTTTTTGTCAAGACTTCTTAGTTAAGGAAGGAGGTTTGGGTTTTGTAGAGGAGCATATTCAATCATCATCATCATCATCATCGCATCATAATCATACAAATCAATGGATGCAAAGATCGGCAAGTTCTTCGATTCAATAGGTACTTTCTTCACCGGCAGCGACAACATTCCTTGGTGTGATTCTGATATTGTTCATGTAAGTACACTACGCTTTTTCAACTCCTTAACACTTATAGTTCATCATCTTCAAAAGCGAGCTTACCACTGAACTCGTGTAGCTTCATAATTTGCATCTTCAAACCGTTTGTTTTGTTGCTCTTTGCAGATTTTGTTTTTATTTCTTGTTGTCGGTTTATGTGGTTCTAGGGTTTTGGGTGCATAATAAACTGAAAGGTATGGGATGATTAGGTGTCTACTTCTTTGTTAAGTTCTGTAACTGTTAAATTAAGCATTGAAGACATAAATGGATAGATATTATGATAATTAACTTAAAAAATACTTGAATTTGCTGCATAGTGTATCTAACAAATCATGTTTCCTTTCAAGTATAGGTGAAATATTTCATCACGAAGGTATTTGATTGCGATACATGGTAGGGTTTGTTTAACAATTATAAGTATCAATTGTTTTTGCTACTGTATGCTGCAGGTTATACTGTGTGTTAATCGCGTAGTGAAATCCGCTTGAACCATAGAAATGATTGCAGCTAGGACAGACTTGAAAACTCTATTGATTCTAGAGTGTTTTTCACCTTTTTGTGAGCTTTCAAGTAGTTTTTTTTTTCATTTTTGCTATTCTGTCAAAATTTATGTTATGCACTCTTGCCTGCAAATTTCACCTTTGAACAAAATCACCGGACCTCATGTTAAGAACTAGGTTAGAACCCTTGTACTATATGGGTTGAATGATAAAATTGAAAAAAATCATAAATATATGGTTTTTAAAAGTACAAAAATATTTGAAGCATTGATTATATGATTGATAATAATTTTTAACAAAAATGTGAGGAAATTACGGAGATAGTTATGAAATGATTTTCAAATATATACCAAAAAGCTGCATTGGTATATGGATAGTAGTCCAAGTTGATATATGTACACTTGATTAAAGATGTGCATACAATAGTCTGGAAGACAACTGTGAATTATATTATATTTACATTTCAAATTCAATTACAGGGTTTTGAGCGTGAGGTTGCTGAAGCGGAGAAAGGTTCTTCTGATGAAGACAAAAGTGCATGTCTTCTCCGCTTATCATGGGCTCTTGTTCATTCAAGGCGCCCTGAAGATGTACAACGTGGGATAGCTATGCTTGAAGGTGAATACAAGAAGTTGATTATGTTGAAATAATGAGCTTTAAGTATCTATCTTTTCTGTGTTTAGTAAAACCTTTAACAGTTGTCTTTTAGGTTCTGTTTTCATTCAACTTCCTTTGTGGTTAGGGTAATTTTCTTGGTTGTTGCAGGTTCATTGTCTAGCACTAGTGATCCCTTGCAAGTGAGAGAAAAGATGTATCTGCTTGCTGTTGGGTATTATAGAAGTGGGGACTACCCGAGGAGCAGGGGCCTTGTTGATCGCTGCTTGGAGGTATCCTCGTGATTCTTTAATCTTTTTTATCGTTTAGAAAACCGGTATGCATTGTATTTACAAAAAAACATAAATGCAATGACTAGCCTTCTCTTGGTATTTGACAGTTTTTTTTATGTTTATAACTATGTAGATTGCACCGGACTGGAGGCAGGCAATTAATCTGAAGAAATCAATTGAAGATCATATCAAGAAAGGTAATATAAGTTTTTTCTTTTGATTGATCTGATGGAAATGGAGCTGGTTTTTAAATGTTTTGTTGTATGATACGCAGATGGAGTGATTGGTATAGGTATTGCTGCTACAGCTGTTGGCCTTGTGGCTGGTGGACTTGCAGCTGCTCTATCTCGCAGGAAATGATCAATCCATGTGTCAATGTGCATAAAAAACTAATATTTCCTAAACACAACCCTTGGAGAGGGGTTGCGCTGAAGAAATAAACTGTTTCTTTGTTTGTTTTTGTTGTTGATGGTTTGACAAGCATATATACTGTAGTAAGACAAGATTTTACCATATATCTGTATTCTGTAGATTTCTTGATATACTATGGCAATGGTTTGAAATCAATGTTTTCTAACATATATGTAGTTAGGTAAGAGAGAACCATACAATTCCCAAGGATTTGTAGTTACAGATTTGAAAACACAAACAGTGGTGGGGAATTTAAAACTGTCATATCCAACCACTTGGATATGTAAAGCTAAAAAAAGATTATGTAAGTAGTTAATGCATTGACGACATTCAAATGGGTTACATGCCAAAACAGGTTAAAAGTTCCATAAAGGTGTACGAGAACGAGTCAATGAATTCAAATGGGTAAAAGCCTGTATAATAAGTATATAATATATTAATTTGAGACATTAAAAAACAGTAAATTATATTGAAAACAGTTGGCAACAAGTCAAATGAATCACAGGAATTATATCTAAAGGATTGTTAAACAAGTCAGATAGTTGAATTTGTTTAAATGGGCAAATGGCAAGGGATGTCATTGTTTGTAGAAATTTTATCCTAGTCTTGGCTAATAACCACATCAAAATTGTGTAACTAATTAATCCATAAATCAATTCAAATGGGTTAAAATTCAAAAGAAAAGCAAAAAATGTAACGGATCAAAAGTATTGTGTTCAAAAGGTTCAGTGAATTCAAATTGACAGATAGGTCAGTAGTATACTCAAATAAGTCCAAATGCTAAAGATTCAAAAAGTAAACTTTTAAAAATTGTGCTACATCTAAAAGTGCATTTATATGGGGTCCAAACAAGTTAACAGAAAAAGAAAAAACTTTCTAAAAGGTAGTGTTACTACTGCTAAATTTTATTTGGTGATAAATATAAAAGACAGCTTCACGAGTGTCAAATTAGCTAAAATACTTCATTTCAATCACATAACCTGATCTTGCATTTCCATTGACACATCGAAATTTTGAAGCACCGACAGAGTGTGGTACAGTTGAATTCAACAGCAAGTCAGAAGAAACAGCTTCTTGTCACGTTTTCATTATCAAAACACACAAGCAATGCCAATTTTTTCTATACCTCCCCAAAACAATACAAAACAAGTGATCTATATACAAATAAAAATTCATTTCAATCATTTTGCTTGCTTGCTTGCTTGCTATCAGTTAGTATAAAGCAATCATCTTTTGCTTTAAGGTTTACCAAGAGCAGCCGCCGCAGATTCTACATGGGTAAGGAGATAATCATAAATCTTCTTCCTTATCCTATCAATTGTCTCGGGGGAGATATGACAACTTTCTTCTTCTTCATCATCTTTAATTGAAATTGCATCTAACCAATCGTTTACGCTCTTGAGCTGACTCAGCATGCCTGCAATCTGACCGTTATCAGATAGAGAGGTGGAGGTGTCCACGTCAGCATCCAAGAATCTTTCAACAAACCCCAAGAACCAATCTTGAGACTCCATTTTTAGCTTTTGTGCCAATTCCATTGCTTCCTCAAAGCTACCGCCCTTTTCCCATTCTGGTGGAGGTTGAACCACCTTTGCCTTTTGTTGTTGTTGTGGTCTTCGTGGGTTCACCGTCACCTTTGACTTAACTTGGGTTTTTGGTGAAGCGGAATCCTCAAGTAGTAGCAGTGGAGGATTTGGGGTTTGTTTGGTATACATGGAAAAAGATGATAAGTTGGTAGCCATGGCAGCATGCACCCAACTGGTTGCCTGTTTCCGTCTAACTTTCAAATGTTCTTCTGATGGGTTTTCTTCATGATCTGACGATGAACCCATTTTGCATAAAGATTCAGAAACGCGTAGGGCATTATTCAAGTTGGCATGCAATGCCAAGAATTTCTCCACAGATGGCTGTGGACTGTCTTCTTTTGCACAAGAACGCAGCTCAGAATACATGCTGCCACACACAAAATGAAGAGATTTAAGTCAAACTGATCATTTATGAGTAACATGACCTCTATGGAGTTGGGACGAAAAAGTAAAAAACATACCTTATACATTGTAGTAAAGTTTCTGCAGCTGAAGCCTCTTGTATGGCCTCTATGGCAGCAATTTGGGCCGAATCTCTATACTTGAGGACTTCCTATACATACATAAGGAAAGAAAGACCAAATAAATAACCCAAATTAGAATAATAATAATATAAGTGCTTTTAATGCACCTTTCCAAGTTTTGCAAGAGAAGATGGGAGTGAAGACCAAGAAGCATCCGCCGGTCGTCTGTTACTGAGTGAAACTTTGACCAAGTTTGCAGGTGAAGGTGCCTCTGTTGTTGACTTCCTTCCGGAAGACACTTTTTGCTTGTTAGTATTGGTACTATCAACCATTTCTCCTCTCTTCGCAGGTGTCTTTACCTCTTTAAGCGATGGAGATGGAGATGGCATCCTTTCACTTGTAGATTTTCTTGGAACCTGTGTCCAAGCATTTTTTATCAAAATAAAATCTTCACATGTCTAACGAATATTGCAAAAAATAAAAAGGAAACACTTTCTTTTCATGGGAATTCAATTAATTCTTTGATCAGAAAATTGCTATGGTAGCACTACATACAAATAAACTTGCATAATTGACACGATAGTATTAGTATTGGAACTATCAATCATCGCATGTGTCTTTACCTCTTTAAGCGACGGAGATGGAGATGGCATCCTTTCACTTGTAGACTTTCTTGGAACCTGTGTCCAAGCATCATCGTCAAAATAAAATCTTCCTATGTCTAACGAATATTGCAAAAAAAAACACTCTATTTTCATGGAAATTCAATTGATTCTTTGATCAGAAAAATGCTATGGTAGTGTTACATACAAATAAACTTGTCTTCAATGAAAGGTGATTCAAACAATTTTCTTAGAGACACAAATAAAAAGAGCAGCAGAACATGTCTAGTCAATCTGCTCAAATCACACTCATAACTCAATATACCTAACTTACAAGCCCAGACCTTTCCTTTTGAATGTTGTGTTCTAATACTAGATGTTGAAAAAAACATAAAATACTAATTACAACAGAAAATGGAAATAAACAGAGATATAATTTCACTTCATAACTGTGGAACTTAAATCAAATCCTGAAATTATTATAATGTCTAACAGTTCATTATTTAATGTTGATCAAAAAACATATAACAGGTGAACAAAGTTGAAGTTTTTGCTTAAATGTATATAGAACATAGTGGGAACAACTTAAGCAACGATAACAGTGCACACGGATTTCAGTAGTAAACACTAACATAGCAAATAAGTCCTAAGAACCATTAATCATAAAGCAATAACAGTACAAAAAGGAAGATGATTTAGAAAAGAAAACAATGAATAACTCACGGAAGTGGATCGAGCTTCAGGCTTTGACTCATTCTTAGCGAGCTTCAATCTTGGAGTCTTGACATCCATATTACCTTCCCAGCTCTTCCTCAACGCCTTAGGCCCCAACTCAACAAAATTCTTAATCGAGCTTCCAATCCCAGATTTCTTTAAACTCGGGCTCGCGCTCCCTTTATTCAACTTACTAATTTCTTTATCCAACCCTTTGATCTTTGACTGACTGGAAAATGAAGTAGGCATAGAGTGACAACTAGTGGGAGATGATGGAATTGACCTTGATCCTGATGGTTTCACTTTAGCCAAAGATTGCCTCCTTGAATCAGTTGTATTCACTGCCAGTTTCGACAACTGTGAACTTGATCTTGATGTTGTTTTCTTAACATCCACTATCACACCATTTGATCTATCCTTTTTAGAACTTATACAACCAATATTATTCATGTCATTGTTGTTGTTATTACTAAGGAAGCCTAATGAGGTGATATCTTGAGGTGTTCCAACACATTGATGGCGTCCCGGGAGCGGTTTAACACCGTGTAAAATGGGAACAGGAGTGGCTGATTGAAGCCTCTCAACATGTATATACTGGCCCAATTGGATCATATCACTTAAAATAAGGTCAACATTTTCATCAGGTAAAGATACATATGTGGCATGAGATGAATCAGATACCTTGAGATAAAAGCCTTGATTTTGGAAAAGTTGCCCACCAGATAAAGCAGGAACAATGCTGACAACTTGCAAAAGAGATGATCTGTGTTCACCACTAACTTTCACATCTGTGTTCATGTGTTGAAGTAGCTTCAACAAAACACCAGGGATCAAACTAGCCATTCAGTGTTAACAAGATTGGTTCTTTAAAGTTGAACCAAAAGTCAAAAGGTTAGATTTTTATGTGTTTCATCGATGAAGAAGAAAAAGGGAATAATGATTAATGAAATGGGGATGGAGATGCAGATGCAGGAGGAAAGATAATGATTTGGGTGAATGATTGATTAGAGTAATAATTCAAGAAAAACAGCTCAAAAGTGGATGCATTGGCAGAAAAGTAATAAGGGCGAATCTAGGGTTTAGGAACTAATAAAGCTTCCAACTATACAAGCATAAACTCTTTTTGTATTTTAGGGTGGTGGGGGCGAACTACCCGACAATCCGTGGGGCGTGGGCTTCGGGTAGTAATAGGGTTCTGTCACAACCTGATTAGGTAGTAACGGGTGAGTGGGTTGATGAGCGGGTACTAAAATCTGAGGAGGAAGAGGTTAAATATGTGATTGTTTGAAATTAAAAAAAAAAAAACTTTTATTATATTTTTATAAGTTATGTTAGAATTTTGTGTATTACATTTTAAATAAGATAATGTTTTATAATTAGTAGTAAAAAATTATGTTTTTATAAAGTTTATGTAGGGTTGAATAAAATTTAATGTAATATGATGACACATATAATTATCCCTTAATACTAATTTACAACTTTTATTATCCCTTAATACTAATTTACAACTTTTATATCACTTACTATTCCATTGATGGTGGTGATGAAACCGCCAATAACACCCAACTACCGTCGTAACTTTACAATTTATAATCTGACCGTTACGTATCCCCCAACCGCCACCGTTTCGTTTCACACCCTCTATATATAATCCTCAATCACGATGCAGCACCAGCAATCGAAAAATACCAAACTAGATCACGAAAAATATTCTTTGTTACGTGAACACAAACTAGATAAGCGGTAAATGTATTGTGCTGAAAATTGGAATAATTTATAAACTTACTAATAAGCAGGGTTGGTGGTTAACCCGACCTTGCACTATGTTAAATATAACTGATTTGAAACATAACTCAAAAGAACTGTTTGGTTTAGTGGTTGATTGATTGTTGGAAGGCTTAGCTCTTGCTATAGGCCATGAGTTCGATTCTAGAATATAGCAACATCAAGTTTTATTTTACTTTATGTTTTGTTCATTAAACTTAGTTTTTTAAATGATTTCACCACAAGCTTAATTAAAATACTTTTTAAGATCTTAAACCCGTGATGCCACGTTAGCGTCACCATATCCGTCAAAGTGTCGTTTTTACTCTAAAACTATATTATCTACTTCGTCACCAAAACACGTGTAGGGCCAATTTCACGTTAATTTTTTTGACGGTCTAAGCCAGTTTACAATTTTTATCTCTTACTCTACTTTGAGATATATATGACTGACAATAAGACTTTGATTGAATTGTCATTCTGACCTCTACGTTTGGATATATCGATCTCTATTTTAATATATGTCGCATTACGACTTTACACTGTAATGTACGAAACATGAAACTTTTTTTATTAACACGTGTGACGAAATCCGTGACCCGGCCGCAGCATCGCGCGGCCCGGTCTTATATCTAGTTGTTACTATTTTATAAAGTTTATGTTTTAATGACAAACTATGTTACGATTTTACACTACTTTAGATTAAGTTATACCATATCACTCATGTTATTCACATAACCCATGACCTCCTAAGTATTCTTTTAGCATAACTAAACCAAATTTATTAAATTACAATTATAAATATATATATAAAGTTATAAATATATAAACACAGTTTTGGTCCCTGTGTTTTGATACCATTAACAGTTTTAGTCCCACCTTAACAGTTTTGGTCCCTGTGTTTTTATTTTCTAACAGTTTTGGTCCCGAACACTAACTCTATCCAATTTTCCGTTAAGTCTCTCACACGCGCCCCGCATCTAAAGGGTAAAAATGTCAATTCTCCATCTCTTTTATCTAAGTCATCATGTAGGTTAACATTTTTATTAAGTCGTTTGTCAAAAATAGTGAGAGAAATGACATTTTTACTTCGCATGTGTGAGAGACTTAACGGAAAATTGGATGGAGTTAGTGTTCGGGACCAAAACTGTTAGAAAATAAAAACACAGGGACCAAAACTGTTAAGGTGGGACTAAAACTGTTAATGACATCAAAACACAGGGACCAAAATTGCAGTTTACTCAAAAAGAAAGTTAAGAACTAAAGTTTAGAATTTTCTCTATTTTTTAATTATTTTTTTTAAATGACGGTTGGTGCGACGGTTAAAATTTAACTTTTTTTAAACCACTCATGGAAACAAATTATTCCGTTATCATTCATTTTTTGGTTTTTTAAACGCTAACCACTATAAAAAATATAAAATTAATTTTCTCTTAAATAAGATTAGAACCGACGGTTATAAAACTGTACTCTTATCACTAGGCTAACTTAAAACATAAATTTACACTTGGTGATATTTTATTATTTAAAGACTTAAATAGAAGCTTTAAAATAAAAAATTATTTAATTATTTGAAGACTAAAAAAATAGTTATTTAGAAACTTTAATAATAGTCATTAATTAAATACTAAGTATCGGTAATTAAAAATACTAAAATACCTAAAAAACATTCTTTTAATATTATTATTTAACATGAGAGATGCGGAAAAATACTAGTGCAGAAAGTCTGAAAACCTAACAAATGTCCTATTTATTCTTATTTTGTAAAAAATACATTATTAATTTGTTATAAAAACTCACACTATCAAAAACGAACCTAGTGCGACTCAAACTCATTGATCACTTTAGACAACGTGATCAAAACCCCACCACCAAAAATGAACCTAGTGCAACTCAACCCAACATCGTGGCATAGCCAACTCAATTGACAAACAAGTGGAAGAAGAACCAGAGATTAAAGTTGATAAAGAAAAAAAAGTACGAGAAAGACTCACATTCATACAATATCAAAAGAAAATATCACAAAAACGAATAAAATCGAAGCCTTGGACAATGCTTCCTCATGAGCGTTGTTTAAAGCTTTAACTTCAGCGACTTTGTAATCTATTCTTATAAGATTGTATTAGAAAAGGCAACCGTAGATAAAATCCGAGACGTATGCATATCGTTAGGGATGAGATCGGTACTGTACTGGTACCGAACCAGTATCGATACCGAAAATACCGATACAGAAAACATGGAAAAGTTGATACCGGTACCGGTACGATATTGGTACGAAACAAGTACTTTTAGGTAAATTTAATGTATAGGTACCGAACCGGTACCGATACCGAAAATACCAATACCAAATTTATAGAAAAATAGGTATCGATACCGGTACCGAATCTATCGGTATAGTATCGGTTCGGTACGATACGGGTACGGTACCGGTTCGGTATTCGGGTACCAAACGCTCATCCCTACCTATCGTACCGTAGTTAGGGGTGTCAATCGTGTCGGGTTGGCGGGTTAGTGGGTTGAAGGACCGCGGGTTGGCGGGTTTATGGGTTGAATTATGCAACCCTAACCCGACCCTTATTCCTATTCGTGTCAACCCTAACCCGGATAACATAAATTCGGGTCAACCCAAATATGACCTTTTAACTCATTTATCAAAATGAACCTAATAAATTTATGAGTTATAAGCGAGTTGTTATGTAAGTCGGTTAAAATTAACATATTTAATATGTGATTTTGTGTATAACAACTAGGTATATTGGGTTTTAATTTAAAATATTATAAATAACCATAAATTTACTTAAAACTTATTCAAATGAAATTTATTTATAATAAACAAAAACAATAATAAATAATTAGCTTTGAAAATGTAAAGTTAAAACTTAAGTAGTACTGAATTTTTTTTATTGTGAGTACAAATATTAAAGATAAAAGTAACTTACCACTCATTTTTAGAAAAGAATAAAAATAAATGAACTATTTTGAAACCTAAACGAGTTGGCGGGTCAACCCATTTTTAAATGTTTCAATCCAAAAACGACCTATTTTTATACGAGTCAACCCTAAAATTACCTGTATTTTTAAACGGATTATATTTGTTAACCCAATCCCTTTTTCTAAAAGGAAAAAAAGGGTTAACGCTTTGGTCTCACCGATTGACGATTGTTCTTCTCATGTTTACAAAATATAATAAAAAATAAAAAATAAAATAAAGAAACAAACAACAAATGGGTGTGGTCATATCAGATGGACGCTTCACCCTTCTTCTTCTCCGGTTGAATTAACATCTTCATCATCATCATCTTCATCATCATCGTCTTCTTCATTTTATCGCTATCAGGTGCCATTTCATGTCTTCTCTTTTTCTCTTCCAATTACTTCAATATTTAACTTAGGGTTTCTTTCTTTGTGCTTTAACCTGATTGTATACAAACACAGACCTAGATCTCTCTCTCTCTCTCTCTCTCTCTCTCTGTTTCTTTTGTTGTGAAATTATCTTTCTTTTGTGAAAATCTTGTTCAAGACTGTATAAAGGACTCACTCACTCCACTCTAGGATCAACTTTAGGAAATGGGTTGCAAAGAATGTTTTTCTTTCATGTCAATCAACATGTATTTTGATGAAAAAACTTTTTCTTGTATGACAATGTGCTTGTGTTTTTGAAGAAAAGGAAAGTATAACTCATATTGATTTGTCACTTGTTGTATAGCTGATGAGTGTGTTCATATCATATTTGGAATTTGTGTGTTTCAGTTCAAGGGATCATCTATTGGTGCAGTGGTGATTATAGCTTAGGTTTATGTTCAGAATATTCACATTTTCAAGTTGAGACTGCGATAAATTAGTACTTTGATTTTGTTTAGGCCAATACCCAGTTGGTTTGTTTCTTGTGACGATTAATTTTGTGGTTTGTTTGTGGTGTGGGGGAGGGGAGGGGATCATCCATGATGCGGGTGAGGAAATGACATCAATACGTTGTGGTGGGTTTGTTGATCCTGGATGGGAGCATGGTACTCCTCAAGATGAGAAGAAGAAGAAGGTGAGATGCAATTATTGTGGGAAAGTAGTTAGCGGTGGGATATATCGGTTGAAGCAACATTTAGCTAGAGTATCTGGTGAAGTGACCTATTGTGACAAGGCTCCGGAAGAGGTGTGTGTGAAAATGAAAGAAAACCTAGAAGGATGTCGTATTGGTAAGAAACCGAAGCAAATTGAATACGAGGATCAAACAACATATCTCAACTTCCCACCTTGTTCTAATGGTCATGATGATGATAATGATGTTTTAGAAGAGGAACACCATACTACGTACGATAATAGGAACAAGGGAAAGGTGGTGGTGGTAGGGGTAGACAAGGGTTTAGTTATAAACATGGCTCCTCCTCTTAGGTCGTTAGGATATGTTGACCCTGGATGGGAACATGGGGTTCCTCGGGATGAAAGGAAGAAAAAGGTTAAATGCAATTACTGTGATAAAATAGTTAGTGGTGGCATTAATCGTTTCAAGCAACACCTTGCTCGGATACCTGGTGAAGTTGCACCTTGTAAAAGTGCCCCTGAGGAAGTCTATCTCAAAATAAAAGAAAATATGAAATGGCATCGGACTGGAAGGAGGCATAGAAGACCTGAAACTCCTCATAAGCAGCAACAAACATCATCAACATCAACAGCGTTTTATATGATGCATTCAGAAAACGAAAATGAAAATGAAGACGGAGACGAAGATGAAGAGGATGAGCAAGAGGAAGATGATATACAACATCTACTAATCACGGGTGGTGATAAGAAGAAAAGATTTGCGAGAAGAGAAGAAGTGTTGTCGAAGAAACCAAAATCTGAGAGTCAGATGTTGGTGGCAAGTAATCATAATAATAATAAAATACCAGGAAGGAAGGAGGACGAGGTGATGTCTGCCATTTCCAAGTTCTTTTATTATGCTGGAGTCCCTACGCATGCAGCGGACTCACCCTACTTTCATAAGATGCTGGAGATGGTGTCTCAGTTTGGAGCACCAGTACCACCTCCCTCGAGCGTAATGCTGTCCACTCGTTTTCTTCAGGATGAAATTCTAACTACTAAAGCATACCTGGCTGAATATAAAGCCTCTTGGGCAGTTACTGGGTGTTCTATATTGGCAGATACTTGGAAAGATGCACACAACAGGACATTGATCAACATCTTGGTTTCCTGTCCTCGGGGTTTGCACTTTGTTTCTTCTGTTGATGCAACCGAATTTGTTGAAGATGCACCGACTTTATTTAAACTTCTTGATAAAGTTGTGGATGAGACGGGAGAGGAAAACGTTGTGCAGGTATGTAATCACCATCGTGATATTTTTTTAAAGTGTATTTTTATTTATTTCTCATGTCTCGTGTGTTAATTAATTAGGTTATCACGCAAAACACACCGAGTTATGAAGCTGCTGGAAAGATGTTAGAGGAAAAACGGCAAAATCTATTTTGGACTCCTTGTGCTGCTTCCTGCATTGAACAAATGCTGGAAGATTTTGTAAAGATAAAATGGGTGGCAGAATGTATTGAGAAAGGACAGAAGATAACAAAGCTTGTGTATAACCAGATGTGGTTATGGAACTTAATGAAAAGAGAATACACAGGGGGACAGGAACTTGTGAGAGCGTCTTTCACCAGCAATGCTTCAAGTTTTGCAACATTGCAAAGCTTGATGGATCACAGAGTTGCTCTTAAACGCTTGTTTCAGTCCACTAAGTGGCTCTCTTCTCGACTCTCAAAATCCCATGAGGGAGAGGAGGTTGAAAAGATTGTAATGAATGCAACTTTCTGGAAGAAGGTGCAATATGCGAGGAGATCGGTGGGCCCTATTCTGGAAGTGCTTGAAAAGATCAACAGTGGTGGTGATCTGTCCATGTCAATGCCATATATATACAATGACATTCAAAAGGCGAAACTCACCATAAAAAGCAACCATGGTGATGACCCGCACAAATATGGTAACTTGTGGAGCATAATAGACAATCATTCTCTCAGTCATCCTTTGTATCTTGCTGCTTACTTTCTCAATCCAGCCTACAGATATCGGCTTGACTTTGTTCTTGTATGAACCTACAGTTTCTTTCCTCTTGTTGCCATAACAAACTAGCTGTCTCTTAATATTTTTTTATATGTATTTAGTACCCAGAAGTTGTCCGTGGCCTAAATTCATGCATTGTTAGGTTTGAGCCAAACAGTGCAAGAAGGGTTTTAGCATCAAAGCAGGTAGGTAACCCTTGGTTGTTCCATATGTAAAGTCAAGTCAAGTCAGTTTGATGATATGGATTTGCTGCAGATTTCAGATTTTGGTTCTGCAAAAGCGGATTTTGGAACTGATTTGGCTATTAGCACTCGAACAGAACTAAATCCAGGTAAAAAAAATTTATTTTTTGTTTATCATGTCATAGTAAGTAATCGGGATTGATTGTATTATGTTTTAGCTGCTTGGTGGCAACAGCATGGCATAAACTGCTTAGAGCTGCAACAGATTGCTGTACGCATATTGAGTCAAACATGTTCTTGTTTTGGTTGTGAGCATAACTGGAGTATGTACGACGAGATTCACAACCACAGGCACAACCGTCTGGCACACAAAAGATTGAACGACTTAATCTATGTTCACTACAACTTACGACTCAAGGAACGCCAAATAAGGAAGAAGAAGATGCCAACAGATACCCTGCTTGTGCATGAGAGTCTTTTGTATGAATGGATTGCAAAACAAGAAGACGAGGTAACTAAACCAACACACGCTCCTGACATTCGTGTAAGACGTTCACTGTTTATTGTTATTATATATTTTGCATTTTCAGGAGGTTTGTAGTGAAATGGAGTATTATGAGGAGAATGGAGGGCTGTTTGAATATGAACAGGAGAGTAGAAAGGACATACAACCATTAGACTCGCATCCGCCTGATGAACGTGAACATGAAGATGTAGATGACCTCAATTTCCTGGATGATGAGTGACTGATTCTTGATTAATAATAATAATGTAAATGCCCACGTTAGTCATGTATTATCTCTCTATCTATATGTATTTGGTCGCCCATTCACATCAATCTTATTAACAAAATGAATGATAAACATGTTTTGTGTTATCGCCAAAATCTGTCTTGCAAAATTGTGGTGACTAAGTGACTCCAACCACCGAGTGGCAGTAGATCCACGGTTCCATTGGTGGCTACCGGCTGTGGTGGTGACTTTGACGATGAGTGATGGCTCAACTATGACGAGTAGTGTAAAACGGTTATGGTCACAATGATGGGATGTTCGAGTGGTTTAGATTGAAGCTGATTAGCGTTTCGCTGAAAGCGTGAGATATTCTGAAAGGTTGAAGTTTCCGTGACTAATTATGTTAGGTGATATATAGCTTAAAACTCACCAAAGATAAACAACCAGTTTTTTTGAAATAAAATTTAGTTTCTTTAGTATGTTTCAAAATGTGGTTAGTTTTTGTAAACATGTGCCATATAATAATATACTTTCTCTTAAATAGTTAAATCTACATTTTTTTTTCACAAAACTCATACCCGAAAGACACATTTCCAACATACCGGGGTAGGCCACAAGGCCTTGCATATGATGATTGTTTAGATATGAAATGAAACACAAATTTTGTAAAAGCAAGATTTTATACAACATACTAGACATTGGAAAATGAAACCAAAACCAATTCATGTTATGTGAGAGATTTTGAATGTGCATCTTCAACTGGTTGGCTTCTTTTCACCACCCAACAGGAAAGATGAGAATAAACGCCTTGAAGCTGTCAATTAGTCAAAGTACAACAAAACAAAACAAAACAAAAGTCAGCCAATAATAAGTACTTATTTATTTACTTATTATATTTTACTTTTGTATTTTTGATTACTCACACTTTTGTGGTTGAGCAGGAGCAGGAGTCTCATCTTTAGAGATTAAGGACTTCAAAGTATCCACTGTAACCAGTACATCATTAATTAGAGTAATAAACGACATTCGATTTAGGTAAGGATGGATTTACCTCGAGGAGGAGGAGGAAGAGGAGCGCGGGTTTTGTTTCCAAGTTTTAGAAGTCGTCTAAATCCTCCTTTCGATTCAGGGATCTTGAGGAGGTTAGTAGAAACATATGCTTTTTCAGTTGCAGTCTTTATATACTTTGGGTGATGATGAGGTGCTTTTGCGTATTCTGAATTCCTTGTAGATTGGTCTTCGAAAGATGATGCACGTGCATAAGGAGCTTCGTACTTTTTCCCACCTTCCTCCACAGACACCTGATTCATTAATCCACTCACACTTTGAACAAACCAACATTTCTTTATTCTTTGCTACTAAACTCATAGCTTAAAATCATATGCAAGTTAGCATGCTTAGCATCATTCTCCAACTTGAGATGTGTTATTTGTATGTACTATATTATGTGTATTACTTTACTAGTTTATGGTCCATGGCCCCGGTATAGGCTTTCATAGAGTTTCTTGTGTATATTTTTGAGGGTCCTCTCTCCATTGTTTGTTTATTTTTACACGATAGAAAGGTCTAACTAATTTTTACAAGATAAAAAGGCCCAAGTCGATTTGTATCAACTAGCATAGTTAAAACGGTTTCATACGTATATGTTATCATGGGGCCTAAGGTTCAATATAAAATAGTAATGTTTCAGTTATCTATTAAACTATCACGTGATGACCACAAAGTAAAGTAATCAATTCCCTCCGTCCCAATAAGTGTGGGTAGACCATCTCTAAGTAATGCCAAAATAAGGTGCATTGGATCAAAAATATGATGCTATTAACATCTTTAATGGCTTCTAAAGGAGAAAAACTTTAGACCAAAACTTCAACCAAAAAAATGCATCACTTATTTGAAACGCCCTGCCTGAAAAGAGAGGATTAATATGGGGGGACGGACACATCATGAGATGAGTGATGTGTTTTTTAACTAACAAAAAAAACTGACCTGAGAAGTAGTAGGATGCTTTTGTGGGTGGACTGAAATTGTCCCCTTATCAACAGTTTCCACAGGCAAAGGCACCTCAGGAATGTTCATCCCCGTTCTATGATTAGTGTTAAATGCCCTGGTAGTTATTGATGATGATGGCTGCTTATTATGTTCAAGCATAACAGTCTTGTCAATAACAGGCTTGTCATCAGCATCATTCAGTCTGTTGTTTAAATTCTGTTTAGTAGTGTAAGTGGTAGTTTCCTTCATCTTTTGGCTTATGAGATTTGAAGATGTCGTGACGTTGAGCTCAGCAGCCTTATTTTGATCAACAGCTGCAGAAACCTTTTTGGTCTCTTCGGATGATTTTGGTTTTGAGACAGGCTTTGCACTCCTTGTCTTGGTATTAGTAGTATGAGAAGGGTTGTTGATCTTTTTAGGCTCAGATAGCCTTCTAATGCGAGTTACAGAAGTAGAAGAAGCCTTGCATGAGTCAGTCATTTCTTTCTTTGCATCTGGCAAGGATCTAGTCATCCTATTTCCTGCTGCTGAAGGATTCCTATCAATTAACTTACTGCTGTTTGTCGATGGTGTCTTTGAAATGTTGGTGGAATTAGGTCTTATTTTGGATCTTTGGAGAGGAGATGATGAATTGGGCTCTGAATCGGTGAACTTTGTGGATCCACGCACTTGGGAGAGTTTAGATGATGAAGGTAGCTGTTTTCTGGCGGAAATTCTCTTTTGCCTCTCCATCTTTAAAGCTTCTAGTCTTTTTTGTTCCGCATCTTGCTGCAAGAAAAGAAAAAAAACAATGATGTATGGGATTAATTAGATTAAAAATGATATAATATAAAAAAAGGAGTACCTGTTGTTTCTTCATTTTCTGGAGATCAGCTTTATAGGATCTTAGTTTGTCAGCACGTGCACGTGCATCCTCTAGGGTATTTTTATTCACCTTGGATATGGATGGTCTTCCCTTCTTAACCACACCCTCCTTAGGTTTCAGTTTCGAGAGTGGCTGGTGCTTTTCTGCAGACACTTTCTTATCTTGCTTGCTGGTGCTTTTCAAAGCAGCTAGCTGCATTTCATAGTCTATTGCAGGATCATACCCAATATTTTCTACATCTCGTTCAGGCATCAAGCTTAAGGCATCGGGCTCATATTTAACATGTGTAGGCTTATTAGATTTCTTTTCTTCCAGGTCAAACATTTTCGATCCATTGTAGACATTTGCACCTGAAGTTGAGAGCATAACCGCGTCATCCCCGTATCGTTTTCCAAAATTGGCCTCTTCAAACCCATTACCATTTGTTTCTTCTCTTCTACCTGCCATCATAAAAGCATCATCACTCCTATGTCTTCCACTTGTATCATCACTGTGTGTTGCATGAGCTAATAACTGATCATAACCAGCCATGGTTTTTTCGCGTCTTTTTGTTTTAGGGTCCTTTTCCATTGCAAGCATATCTTCACGGTCACCTTCTGCGGCACTTTTGAGTAAATAAGTTTGGAATGCGTCCCAATGGCCACCATCTGTTTTCTGTCCATTAAGAGTCTCGTCCTTACGGTTAACTTTTCTCTTTGGGGATCTTAAGTTTCTCTTCCGTTGTTGTGTATGATCATCATTGTCAGTGTCAGAGGAAGCCGAGTCTGAGGAAGTCTGGCTTTTGGAGTTAATGAAGTTAATGTTACGAATAACCACTCTGCCTGATTTCTTTTTGCCACTGTTATGTTGTCCTGAGCTCTCTTCTTCATTCACTGTTTCATGTTCAGTATTGTTATATATTTTATTATCCATAGATTGCCTCTTATGAAACTGAGAAGGATCTTCAACGGATGATGATGGGTAAGGTGGTGGTGGTGGAGGATAAAATCCATGATAGTAGGGCATAGGATATGCTTGATACACAGGTACACCACCCTGCGTACCCCAGGGAGCGAAACCAGGATATTGCCCTCCATAATATTGTTGCTCACCAACTCCAACAAAAAATGAAAACTGTTAGCAGTGTGTTGATGGAAAATGTACTCAAGGATACACAAAAGTAGCATAACTACTAAGAAGCTAAAAAAATAGATTACAAACAGACAACCATAAATCTATAGCCCACTTGTAAAGAAGCTCCAGGTACCGGCCATTTGAGATCACATATTTTCTGATTGTTGAACTTTTAAGTTCAAAGAGATTTTTTGAAAAGAAAAAAAAACTCAAGGAACATCATCTGAAGAACAAACACCGAGACACTATAAGACTATCCTACCCAATAACCAACACACGGCCTTCATAAAGATTTCCTCACACTATCCTATAATTCTAGATTGTTCGAACTCATATAAGCTTCAACTTCAGTTAATATTCTATGTTACTACAAAATCATGTTGAAGCCCTTTTGCTGTTATGCTAAGAATTCAAGTTATCAGATTTGTTAGGTTGTGCATTAGAAGGTGATGTAAAGAGTAGAAAAATTGATAGTAAAAGTAAGTCTTTTACCAGCAGAATTTGTATTGCTGCCTGCTGTTTCTGAAATAGCATCGCCATCCCTGGCCCTGGGTTCATTGGAAAGCACAATTCCTGATGTACAGCAATCTGGCATTGCCTCTTCTGCTTCTATATCAACCCATTGTCCGGACTCGTGTTTCTGTTTCCACAAATCCATGAACCGCAAGCAACCACTCCTGTATGTATGTATATGCACCAGAATTATAGAAAAAGAACTGAGAGATATAAACAGAAACACAAGAATTCTGTATGCTTACATTAGACGTGATGCACCAAAGCATTCAGCAAATGATAACAAACTTGCCACATGCTCAATTTCAAATCCAGCAGCCACAGCGCGTGCAAAAGCCATTCCTTGTTCTTTCTTCAGCACTGTTTTACGTGCCTCGAGAACATTTATCAGCTGGACTCTGAATATACATGCGTAACAATACAACTATTATGAGGAAGAACAATATAAAATGCTAAGCAAGCAGCAGCTTGCTACATTGAAATATTTCACTAACAATTAACTACTCATGCAAATATAATCCCCCTCCCTCTCTATATGTATAGAAATAGTTGTCTTTATTCCACAATGTGTCCTAATTTGACTTCAATTGTCAACTAGACTACCCTTGACATGCATAACATTCACAGCCACTAAACTCCATACATTTCTGATATTTTTAAAGAACGTGTTAGAAATTTGGGTCTTAACACTACTTGGAACACATTCTAGAACTATGGACTTATGAAGGAACGGAGGCACCAATACTTTGAATTTCTTTCTTTAGTACTCGGACCATTAAGCTCACGGGCACCAGGCTGACAGAAGAAAAGATAAATAGAATTAATAATAGATTATAAAACACACTAGAAAATAATAGTAATACTTGTTACCTTGTATAGAACAATTGCCTTCTCGTCATCATCAACATCACATGCAGCTCCGTTTCCTGTGGAATGAATTAAATACCAAGAGATTAAATACTAAGAGAACATGAAATGCCCACATGGTCCAAGTCATCTACCTTCATTGCTTTCAACAGGCTTAACGTATTGGTCTTTTATCTGCATGGTTAACACTTGGATTAACAAAAAAGTTTACCCTTAAGATAATACACATACATATGTATGTGTATACATATAAAAAAACAGATCACACTCACCGATATATCATTGTTTCCTTGAATGGCAATCGCCTCTTCTATTTGTAGGATTTCAGATTCTATAGTGTAGACACGTTCCAGGATCTCGGGAGTGCTCACAAAGCGAACAAAACTATAAACAACAAATAGTTTCTGGTCAAAGTTTTAAAAATAAGCACAACAGTAACCCCCCTTAAGTCAATATAACAAGCGATAATGGCAAAACATTTTGTATTACTGTCCATTTGTTTAAATCAAGAAGCATGATGGTAACATTTCAACACAAAGGAGTTAAAAGTATGAACATCAGCAACATGTCAATCATTATGGTTGTTAAGATCACAATTGTGATCAGAAGATCTTATGATTTTATTACATAGCATCTTGGCCAAGCATAGGATCCCCATCTTCACCATGAGAAGAGCGATCTCCTCCGCTTGATTTCAAGCTATTGATTTGTACTTGCATCAAAACAATTGAACTATTCTCTCTAAGACATGACGAGTTAAAAAAAAAAAAAGAATAACACAAACCTCTCTACAGTACCCTTTGTAAACCATGTTGCATTACTACCAGCTTCTGGTGCAAGCAATACTGAATATCCACCCTGTGCAATCTGGTCTTGAGCTGCCTTTAGGTGTGCAATAAATGGGTTCAGCAAACCAGAAGCAATTTTCTCTTTCTTATCATTTGCAATGACGTATAAATCACACCTGGTACGTTCAGCAATTAAACTACTTCAAGAACAGGCATTCAGAAATATCAACTACAAAGCATACGACATTGGTAAAACAACTTTCTTTTGTGTCTAGGCTGAAAAATAAAGGTGAGGATATACTAGGATAGGGATGGTAATGAGATGAGTTTGAGCCATGTACTAATAATCCTAGTCCCATACTCGGTCCATTACCCGTCAACTATTTGTTGGATATCAAGTATACCTATTAGTTTGTGAAAAAATACATGTTTGGGTTCCCAATAAACTTTTTATTATTACAAGTTTCGATTTTGTTCCAATTAAGTCACACATACTTTCATTTACATGTACCTCAGCAAGCTAAAGTTTTCTTATAAGCACAAATTAGCATCTAAGAATTGGAGTATATATGAGACCAGGGTTTCTAGTGTTGAGCCCACGGACCCATTAGGTTAATCAAGGTTTGCTTGTAATGTTCATATACCGTAAGGTAACCTACTCAGTAATAACACTAGGAGCAGCAGCGGAGTCACATAAGAGGGGTGAGATGAAGCGTTTACAGCACTGGCGAAGCTTCACTAGAGCCAGGGAGCCACTGTCCCCCTGCCATTTGTTGTAAATTTTTGGCCAGATAGCTTAAAAATGGTCTTATAGCTTAGAAAATTGGCCTCTGCCCCCAACTTTTACATGAAAAATCCTAAACCCTATAAAAACCTTCAAGCTCTGCCACTAGTTTACATGAAACTATGAATGTGCCATTATCCTGAGTCAAGGCTAGTGTACAGCTCTCAAGATGAATAACAAACATAATATTTTTTTTGGGTAAATGGGCTATGCAATGACATAACATAGTTAAAGATGATGTGAAACCTAGCATCAAATCAAAGCATAGAATAGTAAATTTTGTTAAATGGAGTGAGTGTTGGTTGAATTTTAAGATAGAACAAGGAAGTGAAGTTAGGTTAGGTTAGGTTGGGTTAGAGAATTGATACCTTGTTCTTGTGGGGGTGAGCTGAAAGACGGCAGAGTGCAAACGAGTAGTTGACTTCATTGATGATGCTTCAAGGTGAAGATGAAGATTGGTTTAATGGCGGCAGCTTTAGCTAGCTTTAGCTTTTGCTTGGCTTTAGTGTGCTCATTGACAGAGAACAACACGGAGACATACAGTCCCCAAGAGAGAGAGAGAGAAGAAACAAAGTATCCAAAGATCAAAAATGTCTTTTCTCTTCTCAAAAAAAGTGTTAAAAAAGCCCCCTCTATGTACTTTTGTTATGAAGTAGGAAATTTTTGAAGTATTTTTATACCATTTGATCAATCAAATTATCGATACATCTTTCCCAAAAAAAGGTTCTCTCTACTTATCTATATCTAATAAAATAATAGCTTTTATTTAGAACGCCGGTCGACCAATGTCGAAGCCACAGTCGTCTTTTTTGATAGGCGTTTAAGAATGATATTTTTTAAACTCCTCTAGAGTAGAGGCTTACCTCAACTCTTTTTTTGAAGTCAAGATGAACAAAGTTGAAAATTCGTCAACTAACTGTTTTAAGAAAAAAAACATGATATGAACATTTAATCATACTATGTAAAACTCTTGTATTAGGATTGAACTCATGTCTCCCTGAGTTTCTAGTTAAAAATAGTAAAAAATACTCGACCATAATAAAAATTTGAAACGGTAGGACAGGTATGCCTGAAACCCGACGGGTATGAGACCGGACAAGAGATTTGTTTTAAAAACTTTCAATATGGGATTGCGTCGGGCTGATGACGTGAAATCACATACTCGTTTGCCCAAATCATATGTCTAAAAAAAGTGTTTTATTTTATTTTTTGGTATATTGGTTTTCATTGGTCTCAACTATCACATGTTGTCTTCTACCGGTCCCAACTATTGAATTGGCTGTCAACGGTCTCAACTTTTATAACATTGGTAACCATTGGTCCCGCCGTTAAATTTTTTTAACGCCGTTAACTTTTTTCCAAATTCAATACCGAAGTTATAAGTCTTTTGATCGGAACGATAATATAAGTCGATTGATGGAAAAGTTACCTCAAAACGGCGCTCCGAACAACGAAATAGTGCTTCAATCGGGTGTTTAAACCTAACGGTGCTTCAATCGGATGTAAAATATTTATCGTTTAGAGAGCCTTTTCGAGAAAACTTTTACATCAATCGACACGTATTATCCTTCCGATCAAAAGATCTAAAATATCGGTCTTGAATTTGGAAAAAACTTAACGACGTTAAAAAAATTTTAACAACGGAACCCGTGGCTACCAAAGTGATAAAAGTTGGGACCGTTGACAACCAAATTAAAAGTTGGGACCGGTAGAAGACAAAAGGTGATAGTTGGGACCAGTGAAAACTAATATACCTTATTTTTTTTATTTATATGTTCATTTAATCGTTTATATTAATGTTATTATTTTAATAGCTTCATCACGTGAAAAGTTAAATTTTCTTTTGAAACCAGATATGAGATCGGGTCGTATGTTGTAACGGTCGGGTCATGTGGTCGGGTATTGCGTATGTGACTTCGTCACATGCGTTGATAAAAAAAAGTTTTATGTCTCGTACGTCACGATACAAAACCGTAATGTGTCACATATTAAAAGGAGAGAAAATATGAAAAGTTAAAAGTCAAAAGATAATTCAGTCAAATCCAGAATGTTGAAATCGTACTATATATTAAACTAGAGTAAGAGACCAAACTCGAAAAGTCATCAAGGGCTAAATGACAACTAATAAAAATCAGAAACTAAAACCGTAAAATATAGCAAAGTAAAAAAATGACATGTGGCAACATGTGGTAGGTCCACGTGTCATCATGTGTGTGACACTCTCACAACCGACCATTCTAATTAGAAATGTATATAATATGCGTATGATTATGTGATATTATTTATTTGTAATTAAAAGTGATGTCTTATTTTGCAATTATGAGGGATAATGTCACATAAAAATAATTAATTTTAATTTTGTTTTAATTAAGTCATTTAAACTTTATTATATTTTAATTAAGTAAATTATATTAAAGCTTTGTTCCAGATAATTTAATCAAAAGTTTGTTTTGTTAATTTCTCTACGCCATCATAAATTAACCAAGTTATATAAAACTCAATCTCAAACACCCTCTTAAAAACCGACTGGATTATCTAAGAAAATTGTGGCAGACCATGCATATATAATTAAACATTGTGGCATGCAGTATGATGGGTATGGTTAATGGTTTTTAGTTTTGTAAGGTGCATGTTAATTGTTATGATTAGCATTCAACATAAACATGTTTAAACTCCCATCTTTTTTTAATTTCTTTTGCATGCAACACACGCATATCTCATTTGCCTAATTTCCTGTTAGCAAAGCCATTAATGTGACAAAAACGTTTAACAACATATATATATAGTTACTGATCCAAGTACGTATTTGAATCCTACAAACAAACGTTATATATAATTAAAATAACAAATCTTCATTTCTAAACAATGAAACAAACAGAATTAATATTACACAAAATAATATATAAATCTTGTTCCCTAAACTTAATCATTGATATATATTATCGATCTCTAGTTTTTACTCCTATAAGATTTGTAGCTCAACACTAGAAATGAAATAAACCTATACCCAAAGATGAAAACTAACATCATCCCCAAATTATGCCATTTTTTTATGTCATCTATATTCTGATTCTTCAAGAAATCTTCACCATACACCAAGCACCCATCTTCAAATCTTTGTAAACATCTCATTCTTCCCTTCGATCCGCCAAATTCGTTTACCAAAAAACACTCGAAAGGGTACTTAAAAAGACTCAAATAGTGCATGAACTTCCAGTATTTCGGTATGTCGTTGGTGGATATAAAATAGCCAGAGAAGAGAAAAAATGATCCCATTAACGCGGCCACAAGGGAGACTCCTATCATGAAGTTGGGGACAAGTGAACTAAAACATGCCACGAACGAATTGGACGTGCACAAAACCAACCAAACAACTAGGGAGAAGTAAAGAAAGCCGTCTAGATCTTTTCGTAAACCGACTAGCCAGTAGGTGGGGATGGTGTATAGAAGTGCAACCATCAAAAGAAATGGGATGAAAACAAGAGTGTTGGCTATAGTGTAGGATGAAATGCGATAGGCACCGTTAGACGTCTCCCTTGTTATGATTTGACGTTCTTTTAAGAACATTGGAAGTGCTTCGGAAGAGGAATAGAGTAAAAACGTTAAGTTGAACGCGAAAAACCCGACTTGAGTTTGCATTTGGAACCGAGTAATGTTCCTGAATATTGTCCCTAAAAAAAGCCCAACAACCATCATTTGAACCATTTTGGCCAGGAAGATCTGTTTGGACCTGAAAATGTTGTAGCAAAATCTGTGGCTTAGTATCATCACCTCATTGAATAGAGAGTTTGCATACATCAAACGATAGTCGTCGTTTACAGGACCTGGTTCCACAAGATCAAGACACGACGACTCCAGTTCAACATCCTCGGATATTAAGGTTTCAATCACGTCGATAGAAAACTCTAGGACGTTAACTTGACGAGGAACGATATGACCAGTTAATTCGAGACGATTTTGGAGTTGATCAAGAGAGCCTTGATACACCACAGCTCCATCTGCTAGCAACACAACTTGATCCAATAGTTCAAGAATTCGAAACCCGGGTTGGTGGATTGTTAAAATGACTGTTTTATGGTGGTTTTTAGCCATGGATTTGAGCATGGACATGACTTGTAAAGCTGCAGCTGAATCAAGTCCAGATGTAGGTTCATCCATAAGTAAAACAGCAGGATCATGGACCAAATCCACTCCAATCGACACTCTTCGTTTTTCGCCACCCGAAATTCCTCTATGTGTTCCACCACCAATTCTTGTTCCAGCAACATGACACAACCCCAGCTCAACCAACAGATCACTCACCCTTTTTTTCGCATCAACCCCTCCATGCAGCCTTAACTGCGCGCTATAAAGAAGGGTCTCCTCAACCGTAAGAAGCGGAAACAGTAGATCCTCTTGGGTCACATATCCGGACACTCTCCGGAAAATAGCAGGGTTCATTGGCCTGTCATTAACAAGCACTTCACCCGAAGGACGGATAACTCCAGCAAGTATCTCGAGCAACGTTGTTTTTCCCGCACCACTTGGACCGACAAGCGCGGTCATTTCCCCGGGTTTAACTTCACAGTTAACATTTCTTAGAATCTGTTTTCTTGAAATGGGATTCACCTTTTTTTGGTATAAAATCCAGGCAAGTTTAGAGCAAGGTGGTGAAACAGCATAAGAAATACCTTTGGTTTTGATTGTGTATTGTGTTTTTTTTATACCATTATCCTCCATAGGTGAATTGTGAGAAAAGAATGTTGTAATATGGTGTGTGTATAAGCATTAATGTATAGGTCGGTCCATATATATAGAGTTAGTTTAGTTTGTATTGGCAACATGATCATAAGGTGACAGTTTTGGTGAGGGTGTCATCATTCAACTTGCTATATATGAAAAAGGGTGGCTCGAGGAACATGTTTTTTTTTTATAATCAACTACGTACTCAGCCTCAGTCACGAATTTTGTATGATACAATTGTAAGTATAGATAACAATAGTAGATTATAATCTATAAAGAAGTTTCTATAAAATGAAAAAAAAGAGCTGTTTAGCAACAAAAGTACTAAACAAATGATGCTTTGATAAGTGGGTTGTAATCTATGTGTTTTGGGTTACGATCCTTACAGAACAACATTAATTAGAGAACTACATAATTATTGATTTATATATATGTAAATTAAGGAACCATTGATTCACATACCTGTAAATTAAGGAAAAATTGATTCACATATATGAAATTAGTGATATTAGAATAGTCAATAACTTGATTAAAGGCCAGAAATTATTCTTTTTGTTCTCGCGATAAAAGGATATTCTGTAATGATGGTATATTATGCTCGGCGAGGGTTCAAATCATAGAAGATGCTAAAAGAAAAAAAAAAAAGAAAAAAAGTCAGAAATTTGCTTAGCAACAAATACGGTTAAATGGGTTTTTAGACGTGCTTAAGGTTAATTTTTAGGAGTGGTTAGGAGGTATTGGAACCACTCTAACATATTGTTCGACTATGCCTAGCGCGGAGTAGATTTGTCATATGTGGGATTGTTGTAGGCCGCCCTTTCGGCAAGTGTTGTTGGGTGGTGGTACCACGAGCATCCCAAGCTAGAGAAGGGTGGTGGACGCCCTAGTTGATTAAAATGTGTGTTTGTTCTTTTTATTTGTGTTTTAATAGATGATATGTGATTGTGGAAATGATGAAGTTGGATGGTAAATGTTTTTGTTGGAATAACGGGTGACATTAAGTAAAAAACTGATGTGTTATGCTTACTAAGAGTATTTTTAAAAAATCAGTCCCCAACATTTTGGATACTCTTACTAATATTCACTTTCTATAAACCGCCATGAATAACCAAAAACCGTCTCAAAAATTGTTTTCGAATAGAGCTACTCTATACATTTGGACCGCTTTTTTTTAACCATTTTAAAAGATGGTTTTTAGAAGGGGTTCTTAAAAACCTCAATAAATAATAAGTTTTTCTAGGGTGCTATATCTGTAACCACTTTAATAAAAAAAACTTTTACAATAAGTATGGTTTCATTACCTTAAACATATATTTTTTTAAGGAATGTGGGACGTTACGGGTAAGCGGCCTTGGGTTCATCATGTTTAGCGTGGAACACCGCCGCAGTCATGAAATTGCCTAGTTGAATGTATACTTATTTTTTTCATTAAAATGTATATATACATACACATTTTTTAACGATAATTAGTTGTTAGCACCATTAAATCAGGATATTAAGCGTAAATAGTTGGATTCGAAATGTGACATCTCAGGAAAAACAAAGTCTTTCACGGGAGTCTCACACCCTTAAACACTAAATCAATATATCATTAGCCATATAGGAAGATTTCATGCGGATAACATGAACAAACATATCTCAACCATAGATTGCATTTGATGAATCATGTTAGGACACAATGTAAATCCGTAAATATATTATAATTATAATCAGTTTGTTGCATTTAAATAAGAGAAGTTTGGGGATTTTAAGCATATATGATCTATTTTTGGCTAAAAAGTTAAAAACCCATGATTTTCTCCGGATTTTTCTACAAAATATCTTTCTCCATCGAGTAATTAAAAGGGCCCAATTTATTAAAAATTCAAACATAGTAACGAGGCAATCTACATATTACAAAGCAATCAAAAATGATTTCACACAATCTCTAGTATAAAAAAAATCCTACAGTTAATATAACATCTACATGTATAAAAAAAAATATTAGAATATACGGTCTTAGCCTATTGCAAAGTGCAAACATCAATAGATATTTTGATCGGAAGGTCGGTTGATATGCTGAAAACCATTTTTTTACTTTCTCATTTACCATTCGTTTTCTCATACTCACACCAAATCCAAACAATTAACCATTACACTGACCCCTAGTAGAAAAAGTTACGAAATGTATATTGTAAATTCATCATTAAAATATCTCAAAGTTTATGTAGTTTTGATCTCATTAATAAGTTTAGTCTTATTCTAATAATTTTAGTATATATGTTTCAATTCTTTAACACCAATGATCCCAAGCTTTAACATCGTTAATAATTTCATTTAACCATCCCACGTCCCGGTAGGTAAGTTTGAAATAAAGGGGGTGGTTTTTCTGGAAGGAGGACGTAACCTATGCTTTGGCTGCACAAATCTTGACGAGGACCAGGTAGGCAACAGCAGCAGCAGCCACGTTTCTTCACATAAATAAATCAAGGTCGCTTCTGAGGGGCATACTACTTTCTATTTATAGCAATGAGCTACAAGGGAAATTCAGAAGTAATCAAAACTCATAGGCTAATAAACAACGTATATGACTTAGGTGGCAGACATGCAGATTTTACTATAGAGCCGGGCTTTGCGTATGACTTCGTCACACACATTAATAAAAAACGACATGTCTCGCACGTTATGATGTAAAGTCATAATGTGTCATATATTAAAATATGGAGGTATACATCAAATCTTAATGGTCAAAATAATAATTAAGTCAAAGCAATGGGGTCAAAAATGTATATAAGTCAAAGTTAAGTATGAGAGTCAAAGTTGTAATTTGACTAAAGTTGAGGGGCTAATAGGTAGCGGTTAGAATTTTATTTAAGTGAAAGTCAGGAGGTCATAGTTTTAAATTGACTAAAATTGGGGTATTAATAGGCACGGTGATAACCGGCCTTACCTATTAGAAGTATATAAATACACAAATAAAAAATATGAGTTTGTTTGATATGAGATAAGAGGCAATGAAATATAGACGAATAAATAAAAAAATGGAATGAATTATTCCTACAATTTTATTTAATTATCTTGTATAAAGAAATGAATAATTACTTTCCATTCCACTATAGTCACTACTCACTATGCTATCATGAAAAAATGGTCACTACTTTCCATTCCACTATAGTCACTACTCACTATGCTATTAGAAGTATATAAATACACAAATAAAAAATATGAGTTTGTTTGATATGAGATAAGAGGCAATGAAATATAGACGAATAAATAAAAAAATGGAATGAATTATTCCTACAATTTTATTTAATTATCTTGTATAAAGAAATGAATAATTACTTTCCATTCCACTATAGTCACTACTCACTATGCTATCATGAAAAAATGGATTTTTACATATTTCTCCTTCCTAAGTCCATCAATTACATATTTACCCAAGCGTAAAGTTTAATTACACATATCCCCTTTGACATAGTAAATTACTCATTTACCCATTCTTTTACACAAACCATAAGAAAATATAAAAATATATTTATCAAGATCATTAAGGGTAAAATAGTAAATCAGAAGGTTATTTTAAAGAAATTGGGTAAATATATAATATATGTGGTTTAGGAAGGGGAAATATGTAATTGAATTTAAGGAGTGGGTAAATACGTAATAAATGATCTTATGAAGGGGATATATGTAAATGCGCCATGAAAAAAAGAGAAAATACACCGAACACGCTCAAGCCCAAATCAAACGAGGCAAAGGCTTCGGCCCCAATCTCATAAGTACCTAAAATTTAATTATAATACAGGCCCAGTGAATTCATATATAAGCCCACAGGTCTCACCGATTATAATTCTCACCTTCTTAAGTCCTATGAGTTGATGTAGACATGTAGTATGTTTTTTTCTTTTCATTAATACGTAGTTAACGTAATGAATACAGTGCAATGCAATAGAGTCTAATAATTTAATATTTCAAAAGTTATTTTGTTATTCTTGATATTCTATATTTCTAAGCCTAACCGACCATTGTACCTAACCGATTATTAAATATTTGTTATTGTACATAACAAAGTCTTTGTTAGCACTTACGTCAATTTGCATCTTTTGGTGTTATGGCTTAAGATCATTTTCACACCTCAACATCATAATAAAATATTTAATAATTTCATTGTATCGTCACTTAAACTTGAGTTAAACGTAAATTTTTACCTTACTTGTTCTAGCAAACTCATTTTCCCGCCCATAAAAGTCTCATCCTGTCACTAATTCACTATCACTAGTTTTCATACTTTAACACGATACAAACTATATTGATTAAACAAATCAAACCAAAAACACATCAAATCAACATACGTAAGTCAATTAGCTAAGACCATGACTAGTGAGGTATTTTGTCAATCTAAAGCGCCCCCATCCTCCACCCCTGGGGCGTTTTCGAAGTCCAAACTCTCCAATGCGTTTTTCCTACAAAACGCCTTTTTCAACCAACCTTTACACTTTCCAATCATTACCCAACCAAATATATATCTCTTTAAACTATATCTAAACATTTTTTATGTAATCAGTGGAAAAAAGGTTTTTGAGGCTTTTTCCACTAATTATTTTTTTTGTCAAAAAGCCCATAGATGATATAGACGACACATGACACACAAAGCCCTTAAAGAGCTCTTTTCAATACAATAGCTTAAATAATTGTTTTAACAACTCCTAATTTTATTAAGATAAAATTAGGATAACCCGATTACTATAAAATTTGAATTTAAAACGTGTTATCGAAACACAAGAGTGTAACCAACCGAATATATCTATCACGAGTCAGCTAAATAAACGTGTTTATTATAGGTTTGACGCTTGTGTGTCTTAGAAGAAACCTTAACCCATACGAGTGATCGATCTACCAACGAACAAATGATGATGATGATGATGATGATTATGATAAGGTTGTTATTCAACATCTTCTTCTTAAAGATTATATATATTGTTATTATTCTATCATCCTTTCTTATCAGACGCGTCATCTTTTCATATTATTTATTCTTCTCAACCCTTCCGTCCAACTAACCACCCCTTCACCGCCAAAACATTCTTCAAACACCAAATTCATGAAGCCAATTATTGTTCTTGTTTTCTTGTTTATGATCTTCAAATCTGAATCAACAAGTCGAGCTGATTTCCCAGATGGATTCACATTCGGAACTGCTTCATCCGCTTTTCAGGTTCGAGTTTTTCATTCAGACGTTTCATCGAACACCTTATATGCATACTCAGTTTCTTCGTTAATGGCAGTTTGAAGGTGCAGTTAATGAAGGAAATAAAGGAAATAGTATCTGGGATACGTTCTCAAGGATACCTGGTACTTAATTTGAACTTTTATTGACATGCAATTGAAGGAAAAATGGAATCTTGGTATGGTTAATTGACTGTAATTGATTGATCAACAGGAAGGATCTTGGACTTTAGCAATGCGGATCAGGCTGTTGATCAATATCATCGCTTCAAGGTTCGTTTTTCTTTTTTACTTTACTGTATATGCAAGCAACCATATATAAAGTGAAATTTGTGTCTTTTTTATGACTAGACGGATATCGAATTGATGAAGAATATGGGAATGGATGCTTACAGATTTTCAATATCATGGTCAAGAATATTTCCAAGTAAAGTTATTAGAAAATGATATTATGGTATAATGTCATATTTTTTTTAATGACAGATGAACTAACGTGTAAATCGGTTGTAATAGATGGAACAGGTGAACCGAATCCACAAGGGATTGAATACTACAACAATCTCATTGATTCTTTACTGGAGAGAGGTTAATTTTTGTTCATATTTTTACAAATGTGTAAACAAATGCAGTGTCTTAAAGTATGTGTATCTATATATTAATTAGGGATTGAGCCGTATGCAACTTTGTATCACTGGGATCTTCCACAAACACTGGAAGATGAATATGATGGGTGGTTGAACACTCGAATAATGTAAGGAAACAGAGTATTTGTTTACTTAGGTATGCAGTAAATAGGAAAAAATGGGTTATAGATTATGTATGTTTTTTTGTTATTGTAGAGAGGATTTTAAGCATTATGCTTTTAAGTGTTTTGAGGTATTTGGGGATAGAGTGAAGCATTGGATCACCTTTAATGAGCCTCATGGATTTGCAATTCAAGGATATGATTACGGAATTCAAGCACCAGGAAGATGTTCTTTTCTTTTCCATTTATTGTGTAAAAAAGGGAAATCATCCGATGAACCGTATATTGTAGCTCACAATATTCTCTTGTCTCATGCTGCTGTTTATCATGCATACCAAAAACATTTCAAGGTATGTCTTTTGTAAGTTATTGAACCCAGCCCGACCCAACGTATTTGTTGTTTAGAAGTGCCCATTTGAGTTGATCTTGTTTGACCCTTGACCCGATTGGACCCACATATGGTAGTATTTATGAAATCTGTTATCTTTTTGAGCGATAATTGAAGCATTTTCCAGGAAAGTCAAGGAGGTCTAATTGGGATATCATTAGATATAAAATGGTATGAACCATTCTCTGACTCTGACGAAGATCAAGAAGCTGCAAATCGAGCAATGGATTTTGGATTGGGCTGGTAATTATTTCAAAAAAACATAGTAAAAATGTTAGTTTCAGGGCAAAAGACCAACCCCACTGTGTAACGCAGATTAAAGTGAATCAGGTTTCTTGGTCCTCTTTTGCTTGGAAACTATCCTCTTTCTATGCAAACACAAGTAGGTGAGAGGCTACCCATAATCACTCCAAAGGTTTCAGAATTTATGATAGGATCCTTGGACTTTGTTGGCATCAATCATTACACCTCGTTATATGCTAAAAACGACAAAACTCGTATCAGAAAATTCATACTGCGAGATGCTTCCGCAGATGTTGCTGTCATTACATCAAGTAAGCATTCGTAACCAATCCAAAATAAGTAAAAACAAAAGTGGATTTTTTGGTACTGACTTGATGGTTGTTTTGTGTAATGTAGCTTCTAGAAATGGAGAGTCAATCGGAGAAACTGTAAGTCAGCAGTCTCGGTTAATCATTGAATCTTGATGGAGAAATTATACAGAAAATTTGAAAAACTTAAGATAAAATCCAACAATATTTGCAGGCTGCTTCTAGTTGGTTACGCATCGTGCCATGGGGATTAAGAAAATTAGCAGTATACATCAAAGAAAAATACGGCAACCCGCCAGTGATCATCACTGAAAATGGTAAGTTTGATTTCATTTCCCCTCTAAATGGTTCAAATCAGGTTATATATTTATCTCTGACAGGTCAAACATTTCTGATTGACTGTTCTATTCAGAGAAAAAGATTGTCATGTTGAGCTTGAATATTGCAGGTATGGATGACCCGAATAAAGCTCATATAGATTTAGAAGAAGCACTTCGAGATGAAAAGAGGATAAACTACCACAGGGACTACTTATCAAATCTATCAGCTGCAATAAGGTGCCCAAACACTAAATGTCATTTGATTGAATCGAATTAGCTTTCTATAATATAGGAACTAGAACAACTAAAAACTTGATTATTGCAGGGAAGATGGGTGTGACGTGCGTGGCTATTTTGTGTGGTCATTACTTGACAACTGGGAATGGAATTATGGGTATACCGTTCGGTTTGGACTTTATTATGTCGACTACAAGAACAATTTGACAAGGATCCCAAAATCTTCAGTTAACTGGTTTAAAGGGGTTCTAAATTCCGGAGATTATGCAAGCTCATTGGATCTGTAGAAAATGATTATGTACATGCTGTACAGTAATAACCTTATAGAACTTGTTCCCACAAAGAAGAATTGTGGTTGCAGTTGCAGCAGGGGAGGGACATACAACTGTACATGAAGAACAAAAGACCCCATCTAATATACTTTCATTTTGTTTGTGAAGTTCTTTTATCTTATTTATATTGTTCAAACGAACAGGCTGTTATAATCATTATCTAATATATGCATATGTTTTTCTTTACCAAGCTTGTAAATCAAATTCACAAACAAAATGAGAACACATTCGAGCTACACAATTCACTTTAAACATTTACCCAAAATTTATCTAATTAAGCTTGATGTAAATAATTAAAAATACTATATATATAGATATCTGAAACACTAACATCTACAATACAGTTAAGATACAGTCCCGGCAGTTTCTAAGGTTTAAACCAACTCACTGTCTCACCGATAGTGAAAAGAAGACTGAAAACCAAACCAATGACCGGTTTCACATTTTAGTGAAGCTTCACCAACAATGAGAACATTAAAGAGTGATGTCCACATGACACTTCCACTAAAACTCATCCGGATGCCGACAACTCGTGTGAGGAAACATGAAATTCTGAACCATATTAATCTAGCATTTGTTCGTTCCTATAAATCTCTGAGTTACACCTATCAAACTAGTGTAAATCACACCCCATGTTGCAAAACAGACAACTTGGATAACAAAAGCATAAGCAACATAAAGCAAGATTATTCAAGTTTCATTACAAGATTCAAGCAAACTAAATATTTGCATTCATACGCCCCATTAGCAGAAAGATCGACAAATTAAGAGCGTTTAGCAACCACCACACCGATAACCAAGATTGCCAGTCCCATAAGACTCGATCCAACAAGGGTTTGCTCCACAGACATGCCTGCAGTTCCATCTGGGTTCACTGTAACCCCACCCTCTTTCGATGAACCACCAAAAAGGGACTGAAAGGTATCAGACAAACTGTTCATCATATCAACCACTGTAACAGTAATTTTCTGTTTGATATCCTCCACGTAATCCATAAAACCTTTTGGAGATTCACTTGCTGCTTCTGAGGCCTCATCAGACGAACCATTTGCATTCGAATCCGTTTCAGGGAAAACAACATCTACAAAAGTATGATTACAGAGTGATTAAATAGAGTGAAATGAAGAAAATATAGGAAAAGGATGTACGTTTGCTATTTCCTAACCAGTATTATGATTCTGCAGAAAATCCACGAGATCGGGGTTTTGCAGAACAGCGTTCCACACATTTGGATCAGAAGCAATCGAAGCAACAACCATCTTATAAAACCAAAACATTAAAATTTCATTATGGCAGAGAAAACCAAACAAAAAACAGATTGATTTCCATTCGACACACAAGAAAACGTGAACTTATTCGTATTAAAAAACAAAAAACAAGAAACAAAAATACCTGAGCTTTAGGGTTCTCATTAAGAAGCCTAAAAGCTTGCATTGCATTCTTTGATGGTGGTAATGGGTTAACCAATGCTTCACTAACAAGACAAGGTTTAGTAACTACAGATTCAGAATCCGACAACGATTGTCCGCTTGTAGCAATTGGATGCAGATAAGTCCTAAAAACAAACATAAAAACATGAACTTGAGTAACTTACACATTCATATATCATAACTTGATCCCAAATTCACAAGCTAATGTTCAACATCTAGTTTCTCAACCCATTACAAATGATCAAAAAAGCTTCATTTGGCTTAAATTTGTTATCCAAACTTCAGATCAATACATCATGTCACAAACCAAATTTAAGCAACCAAACAGCTTATGATATTGATCATATTGTTTAACTCCAAGTTTTTAATAGAGAAAATATCTTTCATAGAGAAAAATCTCATACATAGCCATGACATACACAACCCGGTAAATGTTAACATACAAGCAGTTAAATGTATAGAAGTTATGAACTATGAACGATAAACAATCCCAATTCCAAGCCCTAATTTTGAAATTACAAAAACAATACAATTGAATGATCAATGATGAATAAATAAGAAACACAAAGAAGCTTACTTTTCAAGAGCATAATTGAGATCAGAAGTAGCTTGTTTAGCTTCATGAATAGTGGGAACATTACCAAACACCAACCTAGGCATGGGTTCACCAGCTTCCATAAACAGTTCATCTTCAACACCTGTAAACTCCCAATCATCATCATACGGTTTTTCCACTAACACACTATTATTACAATCGTTGTTATTATTAACGATGCTCAATTTCAGATCATCTGAAGCAGAAGATGAAACAACAGATGCGACGGAACGAGCGGCCGTAGCGACGGGTTTTTCACCGCCGCGAAGGCTACTGTTGAAAACGCTTATTCCGGCGACCTTTGCCGCGGCTCTCATGGCAACTCCGCCACCCATGATTTGATGATCGGCTGAAACGTATGTTGAACGTTTGTGAAAAAAAAGGGGATGATTTTGAGTGATAAATAAACAAGTGATCCCTAATAACCGACTTCATCGTAATGGACTTGGATCGAATTAGTTCCGAAAATATCTACGAAGTTATGGATAAGTTTGTTTTTGTACTTTGTGCCAATATCTTTATTCGTGTTTAAACATTGGATCCACTGACTCACGTTGTTATTATTATTATTAATATTATATTTTTTTTGAAAAATAACATCGGAAAGTTCTATGGTTAGACCATCTGAAGTCAGCCACTCCATTACAAGCTACCTCACAGAGGCCCCCGTTACACCTCCCAGAAAGGAGGAAACTCACCCGGATAAAATGGGAAACCCCCCTCCGGCCAAGGATAAAACTCTTGACCTTGTGAACTCTAAGACTTGTGTCTAATCATTGGACTACCACCCCCAACGACTATTATTATTATTATTATTATTAGTATTTGAATTTTTAGTTTAGTGTTTTGAATTAGATTCAAGTGTTCGTTAACTAGAAATGTGAGGGGGTAATTCATGTTTGGGTCGCAACATTATATTTGCGACTGCGTTACATGTTTTGTGATGATGATATTATTATGTCATGAGAATGTGTGATGTATAAGATGTTACGATGTATTGATGTAACGTTTTATTATTATTTTAGACAACGGTATAAAATTGTAAAAGCAAGTTAGACGTTGACGTCGTTATAAGCCTCATCGTTTTTTTTCAAACTGATTTTTTTTCATAAATCGGTTTTGGTTTTTTCAGGGTTTTTTTTTCAAACCGGTTATTTTGCCCACCTCTATTTGTTTCAACGTTTGTATTCTCACATGTGGATTTGGTAATTGGTAAGCTATTACATTCTTTCTTTTCATCTCCCTTTCAAGCACAACGACTATTGGGATATAACTCCTCACGTCATACCCGAGTTATGTTATACAATGCAACATTTTTTTATAGCTTAAATTCAAATAATCGGAGATGATCACGCTTGACAACCTATATAATGCAACACCTTCTTCATGTGTTTACCATACCATAACAATATGCATATATGCCAAACCACTTGTGCCTTACCCCAAAATGTCCACCGCTAGGTTATTGTTTTCGTATGGACGAACATAAAAATAGTTGAAAGCTACATGAACAAATGTTCATGAGACCTATTGCATTTACGATTAATAATTCAACACTCTTGAAGAAATATGAAATTGAATCAATGATGATGATATGAAATAAGAAATCAAACAATGAACACAAATTTTTTCAACACATTTTACTACCAAATCTTATTAATTTGGTTATGGACATTACAATTGAAAGAATGAAAACTGTATACAAGACTCGATCCTCAATTAGGGATTATAACTACCTAACTAACTCGCTAACAAACTGAATTAGACTAATTTACACATATACTCCGTCTAGTTTAGAAATTAACACAACTAACTCTAAACTTTGACTTAGACTTTATTACTTTGACCATAACTAATATCCTATTTCTAACAAGACCAAATTAGTTGTTTTCGTATTGTGAAAAAAGATGAAAGGTTGTATTGAGTAGAATGAGTTGCGAAAAAAAGCTAGAGGGTTGTGACTATCACACTTAGACACGATAAACGCATCACTAATACAAAATCAAATCATAAAATGTATCTCATAAATGCTTTTGATGTTACTTATATGAAATACAATGTGATCTAACTAACTACATTTATTAAAGAAATGACTTTTAAACTCTTAAACACTGACTCATGCCTGGTCTTCTATAGGCTCATCAACCTGACATTTATGAAAACCAAAGGTACGTCTGAGCATATTGACTAGGATAGAAAATGCATTTCAAATTGAAAATATAGACGACACAAAATTATTGATATGAACAAGTGTTAGTTGCAAATCAACACGTGCCATATGCCATATGGATAGTGCAAACCACTCAATTAATTAATTACTAAGCTTGATATAAGGTATCTACCGATGTGTGTGTGATTGGGTACATATAATATGTTTTAAATTATGGTTATTGGATTATTATACTATAATCATGAAGTATTGGTTGATGTCACTTTTAAGTAAGATCCTCACTCTCACTACTCTCGACTTAACATAATATTTGTTGTGTCACTTTGTTTTTATGCCACATGTGCACGCCATGTAGGATAAAAAAGACATGTGGATAAAAGAAGACTAACAAAACAAGTAAAGTGTTAAGTTGAGAGTGGTGAGAGTGAGGATCTTAGTTGAGAGTGTTAGCGACCAATACCTTATAGTTAGGAGTATTAAAATCTAATAACTCGTTAAATTACAATAATACATACATATCATGATACAACAACTCTCAATAATGAAGTTTTGTAAATGTCTAGGCGTCTAGCCAACAATAGTATGATGGTGGGGGTCAGATTGGGGGATTTTAGTAAAACTATGTATAAACGCACTAACAGTTATATAGAAAGCTAACTCAAGACGAACATAAGGTTTAACAAGAGTTCGTTTTCAAAACATAACTTCTAATCAATAGTTAAAAACATATTCACCTCTTCTAATTTCCTATTGTAGTTTATACAAAAATATATATATATCAGTATTCAAATATTCATACAAAGTTCTCTAAATAAAATTTGAATTTGTAATTAAAATTCGCTTCGGTAAAAATGAAATTATTGACAAGCACTATGACCTACCATTTTAATGTAATAGTAAGTTAGTAACAGTCCATGGACCAGAAGAGGACACAATTAAACCTTCAAACCCATGTTACTTTGTCAAAACTTTGTGGGTCCATTAGTCTTTTTCTCTACATATATGATTGTCTAAAAGCCTAAAATTGCGCATGTAGCATTTACCAATTCGTTATGTCTCTCGTAAAGAGAATGTAAAATAATATACCCTACCAAAACAGTACCTCGGATCAGGATAGTCGATTCGAATGGGTTCAGCCGTTCAAGATAAGATGATTATGAGGCTAAACCGAATCTAAAATCTCAATAAAAAAAGTTTAACTGATGCAGGAGCATACGATCCTCTAATAGAGGCCTGAGCGGTACGTAGTCATTTGGTTATTTCCGTATCTGCATTACCCATAATTGGGATGCAAATGAACTCAACATATTTTCGGGTTCCTTGTTTTATAGAGTAAAATGGATGAAACGTTTATTCTTTTAAATGATATAACGTAGTGGATGATCTAGAGTTGACTTAAAACTTTTGTGATACTCAAGAAATAGCATGACAACTCTGATCATATGATATCAATGTGTAAATAGTTATATTTAGGATAGATATTATGTTGATTCATTGTATAAAAATGATGAAATCTTAATAATTATGTTTCAAATTTTATTTTCTTATAACATTAAATTCAATATTTTTAGTAACGTACTTTTATTAATGTATTATTAATAAACTATATACACTTGTAAAAAAATTAATTGTATACAATGTAGGGGATTTAAATATTGGAGGGTGAAGATTGTGAGAATTAAAAAAATCTAGGAGTTGTTAAAAGTATAATAAATAAATTAAAGTGCAAATTAGTTTATTTATATTGTTAACTAGGTTTAATACCCGTGTGTTACACACGGGTTAAATAGTAATATTTATAAAGAAATTATAACCATTATATTTAACAATTTGTAAATATATAACATTTAAGGAGTTGGCTCCATCAACTTGCATGGTGAAAAATTTAGCTAAATTTTACCTCCAAAACTTCCTATTATAGAAAAAAAAAATCCCTCCAAAAATTGCCCCTTAAAAGTTTGATTTATTAGATAGATGATCTTTTGGTCCGGTGGTTCAAAAGAGAGCTGAACCGCTTTGTCTTTTTTATAGGTTTTGATTTCTAGTTCAGCCAACGTAGTATAATTAATTTTTAACATATAAAATGCCGTTGTTTAAAAATATATATTTATATTATTAATTTGGAAACAAAATTAACTTATACAAAGAGAAATATATGGAATTAGATTTATTCTCAATATATTTTTCTTAAAATAATAAAAAATAAAAAACCACTAATAATCTAAGCAGAAAGGGCATGATAGTAAAATCAGAGTAAATAATAATTGATTTATTCAATAATTATTCAACTCTCATACGCACGATAATATGTCGCTTACTGAAATAACGTTAAAGCATATGTCAAGTGTGACGGCAATGAACGGGCCCATAGTGAAACTAATTTTGTATTTCAATTTAAAATTCATGAGTATGTGATATTTGTTCCATTAAAAAATGTAATATTTGTTGAACAGTTAATGAAAAGTAAAAGAAACATAAAACATGTATTTTGTTCCTTACAAATCTATCTAATAAATTAGAGTTTTTAGGGGGCAATTTTTTGGGGGGAAAAACATAATTAATTTTATAAAAGGAAGGTTTAGAGGGAAATTGAATAGAAGAGTTAATAAAGACAAAATTTTGTGATTAATAATAATTTACAAAATTATTTATAAATTTTTAAATATAATAGTTATAATTTTTAAAAAATATTTTTATTCAACCCGTGTGTAATACACGGGTGTTAAACCTAGTCTATCTATATATCAAGGTTTTAGAAGGGTTAACAAATAACAATATTAAGAAAAACTTTAAGGAAGAAAAAAATAGGAGAGAAAATAAGGGGTCATCAATGTTTATTTTGAGATCGTATTTTAATTTTCCTTAATTACATTAATAATTAATTTTATTATTTTGGCTTCATATTTAAATTTTAAATTCTAAATATTTAAAGTTTTTTTATTTACATATAACGTTTAGAAGATTAACAAATATTTCTAATTTATTATCAAACTATTGTTGCTTACTCACTGATTTGTAATTTAGACAATCATATATAATTACTTAAAAATGATCTAGTTATTAAATACTTATTATATTATATTAATCATGTGTATACACGAATATTACACCTAGCATGTTTAATATTTAATAAACTATATCAAAAGAAGAATCAAACCTCTAAATAATTATGCGGGATTCTAACAAGAAAAATAGATATATACCGATATCTGTGTGTCTGAGAGAATTTTGCACGTTTTACAAAGTGGCTGTAAATTAATGAGAAAAAAAAATGTTACTACTTATCTGGATACGTGAGAAAACACTTTTCAACCCGATTAGTTTTTTAACATGTTTTGAAAGTGGTTGTGTGTGGATAGAGAAAATGATAGTATAAATGTATAAAAACACTATTTAATTGAAAAAATATAAATTTTAACGTAATTATATGAATAAAGATAAAAAATAAAAAGTGAATGTTTTAACAAGAATGGATATATACACAGGAGGTCCCTAAACTTTGACAACCTCGACAGGTGATAATGTCTGGAAAACAGTGAACACCCTTCTCAGTTTTGTCCTTTGGATACTTTTTAAGTTTTATCAGCTCCAGTCAAGTCATCACTCATCAGTCATCAGCATATAAGCTCCCCATAGTTGCAAACAATGCTACATTTCGTCCCCCAAGTTAATATATAGCCTTAAAAGTATCATATCACTTGTTTAGAATCTTGATCAATTAGCTAAAACTAATAAAAATGATAAAACACATTTTAGTAGTATAAAACATTCACAAAGACAAATACACAAACATAGATCGAGCTTGTATAATTTAACATCTTTTACTACTTTTAGCATTTTTGTAACACAAATAGTTATGTGTATGCATGCATAATTGTAAGGAGTAAATTACTCTCATAAGGTCATTAAACTTTGTCAAAGTTTCACATTTTACACATATGTTTGAACTTTACGCATTTCGTCATAGTCGTTTGACAAAACATTTGAACAATCCATTAAAAGGATGTCAAAATTTTATCCAAACTACCAAAGCCTAAGTTTGAACCTGGAAAAAAGCAATACGTCTATCAAATGAGCTAGTTTTACATTAATCAGACTCGACTTTATCATATACGATCGACAAAACACTAGAGTTTATGAATGTTTGATTAAATATTATTTGGTTGCAAGTTTTGTTTTCACTCGAAGCACAAAACAAATTTATTAATACCAAATAAAATAAACAAAATAGTAATTTAAGCATAATAATTGCAGTTTGAAGTTTGAACCGGTGTATAAAAAAAGCCACAAAACCAGTGCATAAACCCTTGAAAAAGCTGAGGGATGTCCCACACTATGATTCAAAAGACACCCGTGAAGGCTCTGTGTCCCAATCAAATTCTTGCTGGCATCAATCATCATTTAGATAAATTAATAATAATAATAATTTATTCATTTCAATCATAATAATTCATGAACACATCAAACTAGTAAAACCAAACAAGATTAGTGCTGATTGATTAGCAAAGACGACGATTTCAAAATTTACATTGGTTCGATCGCCTACCTAAACAACATAAACAAAAACAAAAACAAAATTCTTATAAAACCAAACCTAAATTAATTAGACCATTAATTAAAATTCAAAACCGAATTTGTTAAAACTTTGTTGCCGAAATCCCCTCCTACATTTCAGCATAAAATCCTATTTCCTTCCTTGATTTATTCTTCATCTTCAAACTCAATGCATCTGGACCAAAAATTAATTACTTCCCATAATTAGCGTCAAAAACTAATAAAAGCTATTTAAATTCATAGATTAGTCTCATAAATGCAAAAAGCGTGACAAACTAATAAACGCGTAAAAGAAGGAAACAGATTCATCCTAGACAAAAACAAACACAGATCTAAATTAAAATAAATAAAATTAAATGTACCTTGTGATTTACAATCCGGAGGATCTTCAAAAAGCGAAAGAGACAATTGCTTATGAGCAAGGCCAATATCAAACAAAATGAGTCCAGATTTTGGATCATCAACAATAATATCCTTAACCGGTAACCATAAAAAAAGCTCTTCCTGAGATAAACCTTCAACACCAGTGAGGCCACCATAAGTGAGATTAGCTCTAACAGTGCTTTCATAAAACGCCATAGTGTCGAATTTCGTTAAACAAGGTCCTCGAAGAAAAACTTCTAAAAGCCCTGTATCATAAAGCGTGAATGATTCAACTTCTTTCGGGAACAAACCTACAGGCAAGCCTTTGCTTTTCAGGAGATCGTGAATGGAAGATCCGGTCACGAGCTCGGTTGAAACAAAATGAAGGAGAAGGTAAAATAGAGTGACAATTTTGTGATGTGAAGTAGCTGCCATTGATGAATGAGAGATATGTGAGTGAGTGAGGGAGGGTTTAATTTAGGGCTGCTTACAGAAGTGGGAACATGGGTTTTAAAGGGGAATGTGTGGTTTTACTAAAACACCCTCGCTTCTTGTGCATGTCACGTGTTGATTAGGTTTTTTAGTTGGACAACAAAATTATGGTTGAAGACGGCCGTATTTGCATAAAAGGGCCTAAACAACTCACATATGTTTGTTATAAGCTAGTACAATTATAATCATTGTTCCAACACAAAAGTAGTTAAAATACAGTAGTATGATTGGAACTAGAGGTGAAAATAATATCCGGTTTCGAACTGATTGGGTGTATTCGAACCGTCAAGTACACATGGGTTTCGCTTTTTCTAAGAAAATGGAATGGGACCAAGAACCAAATCGGAACCGGTTTCACCTTAATAGAAAACATGTAGTTGTCATATAGTGAACGTATGTCAGTTTGGACTGACCATTCTAAATCATTGTGTCATTGTTACTTACATCTCATATATCTTGTAGTTGTGGTTCTTTGCTCGTGTGTGTATAGTCGAGATCCGGTGTTGGTTCCTAACATAAAAAATCTAAATAACTAGCTTTGTTTACTGAATGGTTTAAGAGTCGACTGATGCATAATCTGGAGTAATTGGTTATTTAGTTTTAGCGATATAAAAAACGATAATGTGTTACAATGTTGCGCATTTGTACAAGTTTCTTTTCTTGTGTTTTTTTTCTCTCTTTGCGACTTTGCTTAAAGTAATTTTCTTTACGTAAGGTTATGCATGTCAAATTTTATGCTATAATGCTGCATGGTTTTTGAAGTTTAAGGCTAATTCATTCCATCCCGTAAGCTACATGTTTGGATGTTTAGCCTAATTTGTTAAAATCATGAAATCAATATTCGGTTTTATTTTCCAACCGCTTGCTTCTGGTTTACATATGTTAAAAACTGTTATAGAGGTTTGGTACAAATGTAAAATTTCATATGATGATAACAGAGATGACAATTGGTCTGGCTTGAGATGGGAATTGGTACTTTCTGTCATATCAGATTATAATATCATGCCTATACTTGGCTTCATACTCAACCATTACTCGTTAGTCTTGCTCATCGATTAACGAGTATATAAGTATAAACTATTTTATGATCATAAATCACTCACTGGATGTACATACCTAGACGTTTATGTTAATGTTTTACAGGGAATAAAACACGAGGATCAAATATTTTAACACGTCTATAACTTTAAGTATTTTATATTTATAACAACTCTAATATACTATTTATTATATTTTTATTTGGGAACCAGGATAATCGGACAAGAATCACCTATCACATACATGTCCCAAACATGTAAAAATTTCTAAAACTAGTCTCATCTTGAATCTTCTTTTAACACCAGATTTATTAAACCACCTCCAAATCAGAAGGGCAAAAAAGCAGAGTACAACAGAAAATCAATAAAAGAGAACAAAAATAAACTATGAAGCTATACTAGAGCAAAACTTTAAACTTCACCCCATCATCCCATTCAATGTTAATGTTGGTACTTCTATGACAAATCCACAAGTAGCCCTGCTCTTGGTTTTTTCACAGAGAAGTTGCAGAGACGACCTTTGATTTGGGAAGACTGCGTTGTTCCTTATCTTTCATATACACCATCAACCAGTGAGGATGATAGCGCATACCAAATCCTACCTGACTGTGTTGCTAATCGAGTGGTCAATCATCAAAAGGTCTTTAATAGAAAATGCAAAGATTTCAGTAAGATTATAGTAAGTGTTAATGTAAGTGTAATATGTTGGCAAATAACACCAACGAAAAGATGTTTGACAGTCTCATGCCAGATCTAATACAGTAATACCCAAATACATGTCTCGATTACTTTGGGTTTTGGGTTTTTCTCGGGTTCGTCTTTTTCTATAAAGATTATTAGAAAAAATAACACAATAATACATATATAGATTCATAGAATGAATGAGAAAAAAAATATGAAAAAGAAAGTTCAAGGTTGTAAATGCAAATGCAACAAGGGTAGCTGAGTAAAAGAAAGAACCAAATGATTGCATGCTAATTATTGATCATAATACATGGTGTTTTACATAATTAAATATGTTTAGCGTGACAATGAGGGGTATCGTATTTATGACCCCATGCAATTTTTGTTTGTGGTCAACAACAAACAACATTAAAATTACTATCGTTCATGTTCGTGTAATCGTGTTATGTTTGAAAAAACAACTCAAAATAAATGATTTATAGATATTAATGAGGTTATAGACGGTTTTAAAAAATGTTTTTTTTAATATAGTAATATTATACTTAAGTTAAAGAGAAATTAAATATTTGATTTTATGTTGTAGTTTTTAAGTAGAAACACAATGTTAATTAAAAAAACTAAAAAATAAATGATTATTTATATACAGAAAGAAGGCAGAGAGCCAATTAGAAGCTAGAGAAAAAAGAGCATTTATACAATCACATAACCATGTTACGTGTGATAATTAAAATCATATATAGGTGGTGTATGACGTATTTCTCATAATTTTGTAAATAAGATGATCTATTTGTATAGAAGGTGCAACACTTCTTATTTTACATCTTAAAGTGATGCAATATATCTATCTATTTTAATAACTAGTTTAGTGCCCGCGCTACGCTCGGGAACACAATTCAAGTGATGCTTTTAAGGATGTTCGTGAATGTTTCATTCAGTTTTGAGACAAAACCGTGGTAAAATGGAACACATGATATATTTTTAAAAATTAGATTATTGTAGCAATATTATACTCAAATTAAAGAGAATAAAGTGCTTAGTTTTATGATGTAGTTTATTTTTTTAAAAAAATCATATAAAAATGTTATGTCTATTTATAAAACACCGAGGTCTTTAATTGTATGTTATTATTAACTTTATCTATAAGTTTCATTTTTAAACCCTATCAAATATAAACCGACTCACGTACACCCCTTGTAGTAAAGGGTTAAAAATATAAATACTCTTAAATTTTGCAGGATTTTCCAAAATATTAGGGGACCAAAAATATAATTAGTTTTATTATAATAAATTATATATATATATATTTTAAATAAAAAAATCATTATTGTGAGATAATCTCTCAAATATTGCCACATAAGCTAAAAGCTATAAAAAGATGCCACATAGGATTTTTTTATTTTGCTATATTATATAAGGATTGAGTAACACATCTACATGTCATCATTTTAACTACTCCACATAGGATTTTGCTTAGGTGTCATGTTCTAATTAATTTGATGGAGAATTTTTAGACGGGTCATGGTATGCTCCATATTCGAAATAACCCGATATGTTTAAATTAAAAATTCACAAATTATCATCAATTATCTCCTAACCCGATATGTTCAAATACAAAATTTACCAAATATCATGATCTATATATTAACCCGATATGTACCAAGTATCATGAATTATCTCCTAACCTGATATGTTCAAATAAAAAACTTATCAATTATTATGATTTATCCTAACCCGATATGTTCAAATTAATGTTTTACCAATTATCATTAATTATCTCATAACTCGATATGTTCAAATAAAAAAAATTACAATTATCATGAATTATCTCCTAACCCGATATGTTCCAATAAAAATTTACCACCTATTATAAATCATATCCTTTATTGTAACATATGATTTTTTATATGAATATATTTGTAAATATCCAAATCGATTTAATAAGAGATATGTTAAAAATAAATTTGATATGTAAATTGAGTTAAAACCTATAAAACTAAAATTCGTGTAGTACACGGGTACTAATCTAGTATATATATATATATATACGTGTAGGGCTGTAGATGAGTTGACAAGTGTTTGAGATTAAATACTATGATTTAGAGAAGCAAACAAAAAGAATTGCTTGTGAGATTGGCAGTCATTGACCAAGAGGATAGACGAGTTTGATGTATAAGAAGTTATTTTTATTAATTTCTGTACATCATAACTCATTACATTCAATTGTATTTATACAATGATAGCTAACTTGTAAATACTCTATTAATACTTCTTAGGCTACTTTCGGGTCGGTTGGTCGGGTTCCATGGGTACACTAGACCAAGTCTTTAGGATCGGGTAGGAAATAAGGTTTGTAAACCTCACACGTACAAACACTCATAAACGGTTGCAGTGTGTTTAATTTTATTTTTGATCTTGCATGAATAATTGAATAAACTTTAACTAAAAGAGTTGTTTTAAAATTAATTAAAAGCTTTTGGTCTCAGTAAACGGTTTCAACACTCACTTTAGACTTTGATATGATATTATAGGAGGTTTAAATATTCATGAATCGTGGCCGGGAGATCAAAATTATAAGGAGCTGATGCAAGCCAACTATAATGTCTACACTTTGGGTATTTGAAAAACGATAAACAGTCGTATTTTTAATGGTAATAAACATAGTGAAGATAAACAAGCCAACTATGCTCCCCAAATTTCAGGTAGGATTGGCGAGTGTGTATCTTGGTTTAAAAAGATAAAAAAAAATATAAATAGAATTATAGAACTGATTAATGGATGCCCAAGATAAAATTTCAGGTAGTTTTGATCCGGCTCACAAGTCACAATCACATCTTGTGTAGTAAACAGTATGGGCCTATACAGACGTTACGTAACTCTCAAATCCATCAAAATATCAAATTGGTTAAAAACTCTATATACCCATTTGGCCCAAACGCTATTAGGTTTTAAGTCATTATTAACAACGTTTTGCTTCTTCCCAACTTGTCTTGCCAATCAGAAGGGAGCACAAGCACGTTTATTTCCGATATGCTACCATAGTTTTGTGCCTTTGAAAGGTAAAAAATTGCAAGATTTAAAAAAAAAAATTCCGATTGCAACGAAAAATCAAGGAAGACATTAAAATTACTCATATACATGGTTAAAAAGCATGGGAATGATTAGTCGCTAAGAGTGGGATAAGTGGTGTTCTTTTAGTTTTTAACCTTGTATCTTTGTTTTTTGTTTTCCAGTGTCGCGTTTGTTTGGTTTCTAATGCATTGATGCTTGTTGTTTAAAATAAAATAACAACACGTATCGTCATATATTAGATCAAACACTTCTTATTTACGAAGTTCCTAAATTGATATTTTTTCTTTCAAAATACTTATTTGGAAAACTCAACCAAATTTTTTTCCCAGACTCAACCATATTTTTTTCCCTCTTATATATGTATTGTTTAATTATAATAAATAAGATCATATATATACATAGCAGTGTACTTGTGACGATGATCATACTCTTTTGGTTTACGGAGTGTTACGTACTTGTACAATTTTATTGAACGGGTTTATGAATCTTGAACAAATGCCTAACTTTTGGATATGTTTTTTAATGGAAGTGCGAAATTAAATTCATGGATTATGGAATTTAATGGCTGGTAAGTTTCAAATGTTTTTGTTGAAATATTTTATTTTTGTTGTCTGTTAGTATAAAATACATAAAGCCAGTCAACTTATGACATGAGAATTATGAATGATTTAATTCATATAAAACTAAAATTATAATAAAAAACATTCCGCCATGCTTATATTCCAAATTCTTGCATAAAACACAAGTTATTAATTTAATTTATTATATATCATCAATCTTTAAACTTTTTTAATATTATATACTTGTCCCCCAACCCACCGAAAACATCATCGCAGTTTTTGGGGTCAATTACATAACAATCTTAAAACCAAAACCAAAACCAAAACAAAAACCAAAAACAAATTTGTAAGTGACTAAATACAAGCTAATACATCCACCAAGACGGTACCCATCACCAGCCTTGCTCTAATGGCATTGCACGCTAGACGTGTGGTGCTAAGGTTGGGTGTATGTGAGCTTCCGCAACTGGAAATACAAGACCCGTCACTGTTTTTTCTTGTTTTCTTTTTTAACTGTAACAATATTAAATTTGATTTTTCAGTGATAATATTTTTAAGGTATATTGGTTTTTATTGGTCCCAACTATCACTTGTTGTCTTCTACCGGTCCCAACTATTGAATTGGCTGTCAACGGTCCCAACTTTTATCACCTTGGTAACCACTGGTCCCGTCATTAAATTTTTTTAACACCGTTAAGTTTTTTTTCAAATTCAATACCGATGTTATAAGTCTTTTGATCGGAACAATAATATAAGTTGATTGATGTAAAAGTTACCTCAAAACGGCGCTCCGAACAATGAAATAGTGCTTCAATCGGGTGTTTAAACCTAACGGTGCTTCAATCGGATGTAAAAATTTTATCGTTCAGAGAGCTTTTTCGATAAAACTTTTACATCAATCGACACGTATTATCCTTCCGATCAAAAGGTCTAAAACATCGGTCTTGAATTTGGAAAAAAACGTAACGACGTTAAAAAAAATTTAACGACGGGACCAGTGGTTACCAAAGTGATAAAAGTTGGGACCATTGACAACCAATTTAATAGTTGGGACCGGTAGAAGACAAAAGATGATAGTTGGGATCAGTGAAAACCAATATACCTATTTTTAAAAATTGAACTTTTTACTTTTTTTTTCATACGTTTTTCTAACGGCTATAAAATAACAGCTAGTTTTTCTGACTATAAATATTCCTATTACTACAAACAATTTCTTTCACACCCGACTATCTCTACTTCTCATTTTCTTCCAATCTCTCAATTTATATTTTATGTATACGATTAATTGAATTAATCCAAGAGCCTGATTTTCATCCACTCGACTCTTAGACGAGGGCAATAATGAATTAACTAGACTCACAACCTTAGCAAACAAGAGTTTCACAATTTCATCAGTCAAGTTAATTCTCATAATTTCAACCACCATAGTCGCCATAACAACTTCAACATTATCAATTGTGGCTTTAATTTCAACATTATCAAATAAAAATGCATCAGCCACAATCACATCATATAAATTATACAACCACTCACTCGGACATGTACCTAAAATCTAATGATCCAAAAACAACTTATTAACATTTAAACACTATTTAACCTCATATAAATTACACAACCACTCACTCAAAATGTGTTACAAATGGTCCACCAACTTATTAACATTTAAACACTACTTAACCTCACTAATTTTCATGACTAAACTAAAATATATAAATAAGATTTTAGATTTCTGTGTCTTAAACAAATTAAAATTTAAAATACTTTTCACACAAACATAAAATTTTATTAAAGTTTGGTCAATGGATGTCGGAGATTCCATGAGATGGAGTTTAATACCAACAATTAAAAAATTTCCTCATTTCTCTTGTGGCATTTAATTATACTCTATTATTAGTTTAAAAATGTGATTTTTTTATTAATTTTGAACGGCGAAAGGAAGACTTGGAAATGGCAATGGCATGAACCGAAGTTTGTCTTGCCAATATTTATCATTAATTTATTCACGGTGCTTATCCGCACAATCCGAAGCAAGTATTTGTTAGTTAGACAATGCGTACTGATATAAAAAAAATCAAAAAGCCCTAAAAAGTACTTCATCTCAGCCTTTTTCAGTAATATATGATATTCAATAATTTTGGGGCACCTCTACACAGCGTCAAGGGCAAAAGTCCAATCAAACGCCGAGTGTTAAATGGGTAAAAATGTTCCACTACACATGATTTTAAAGTATAAGCTAAAATTGAGTTTGATATCGTATGCATACATTAACGTGATTAATACATAAAAGAAAAATATAGTCACGCTTCATCGATTTCAAATATTTAAAGATAAATAAATGAATAGTGATGGATTAATTCAAAAATTGAAGGATAAATTATTTATAATATTATATTATGTCTAAGATAAAAAAACATAATAAAAAATGTTTGTTTTAGCATTTTGTTGCACGTATTTAAGAAGACAATAATAAAAAAAATTAATGGATGACATGTGTTTGGGCTTACTGGGCCTGGAAATGAGGCCCGACAAGAAAACACCTCAGATGTATCTCTCACATGTCAGACTGCCATAGTCAAAGTCAACTATATCACACGTGGCCTTGACCAATCATTTCGAAGCAGATACACGTGTGAAGCTACCACTTAACACGTAGCTATGCTTCCCACCCGTCCAAATGTAATCCTTTTTTTTTAAATACTTTTTTTCTATTGTATTTCTATATGTTTTTATAATAATTTTTTTTTCTTCTTATCAATAAATCTCTAAATTTGACAAGAATAAAAGTTTATACATGGAATCAAACTATGTAAACAAGACAAGTTGTTTAACTATTTATTATATATTTTTTACTTTTTAATCACATAATTAAGTATTTGCCCCTTGCAGGATTCGGTAAAGGTGTAGGAGTGATTTTTTATTGGTTGGAAGACCCGGTTTTGTGTGAAGCTTTTTGGGGGTGACGTTAGCCGTGAAGTTGTGTTCATTTGTAGTTTGTTAAATAGGCATGAAATTCTGTTAAAATCGTGCCTCTCGTGAACTTTCTGATGGATCCGTTGGAAAGAAGGTCTACTCTATGGAATACACACTTGGGGTGGATTTACATGAGCATCTCCTTTCGTTGGGCTCGTGGACAATGAGTTTGTTATGGGATAAGCTATGGAAACAAGAAAGATTGCTAAACACAAGAAAACTTGTTTAAAGAATCAACATGTATTTAATCGTTTGGCTTTTGATACACTTGGTTTCCATGCCCCGAAGGCTCTGTTTTTTCTTAACAGGTTTAACAAATCATCCATGGTATTTTTTTGACCCCTAATACGCAAGGCTTTGTTTTAGTAAGATCGGATTCGCTATCGAAAATAAGGTTACGACGCAACTTGTTGTTCATTTACTTGTTATTTTATTATAAAACTTTTAATGCTTATATTTAAGTTATATGTCTTGTTATGTAAAAATAATATACATCAACCATATTTATATCCTGAAACTTATACAAATTTCGTTTTATAAAAATGTATATAATATGGTTCAAGCCGCAGGACCAAAAAAGCATATTGGTCCATCCGACAGAATTAATTAACCAACTCAACCGGTTAAATTAATGAGCATATTACTATATTAGTCTTTTAAACAAGATCAAAACATGTTACTATGTTAGCTCATTATAGTTAGTAGTCTAGTAACAGCTAGATTATATATAGTATGGCTGTGTACTGTGGTGATTAAATCTTGTATTTGTGTCTTCCTCACACATGTTACAATTAAAATATTAGAATTTTGACATTAGTCCTGCGTTGCGGTGACAATGTTCTCGAATTAAACATTTGCGATGCGTTATTTTAACACGTGTCATCATGTGTTGCGGCGACATCGTATTATTCACTTCGTTACAAGCATTAACAACGTTTTCGATTTTGATCTATGCAGTACATTGTAGCTTTAGACAGGTGGATGTAAAAAATGTAAACATGTTAAAGAAGATCGTCATGGTATAACATGTAAAAATGACACTTAAGTAAAATTCAAAGATCAAAGTTGTAGGTTTGCTAAAGTTGAGGCACTAATAGTCAAAGTCATCTAACTTAAATGTGAAAATGATAATTAAATCAAGTTAAAAAAATTAAAGTTATATATATATTAAATTACACAAAATATTAGTGGGCTAATCGGGTAATGACACGTGATCGGTGACACCACCAACAATTTAAGTAAATAAACTATAATATGGTTGAAGCCGCAAGAAGAAAGCACGTTGGCTCATTATTTTATTGTGTTACAATTATAATCGGTCTTTTAAACAAGGTGGTAAAACACCTTTACATGTAAAAGAAAATATGGCACTTTTGTGTGTATGAAACATATTGTACAAATTCAAAAAAATATTATTACTTTTACATTTAATCTTTTTAATTAAAGGAAGCCATTATTAATTCTTTTATATATTATTTTTTTACTGTTTTTTTGGATAATAGAATTGAATTCCTATTTCATATAATCATCGATCTTACTTTGTTTAAAATTTTATCCATTATTCCATTTCAATTTCTTTTCATGTCGATCAAAGAATAGCCATAATCATACACTATTTTTTTCATCAAGATTTTGATTCGGTCTAAGTGCTACCATTCCCTGGTGATCAACTTTATGTCTATATCTAAGAGAACATACTTTTTGAGTGGGTGAACTTCATTTATTTATAAATTAGAGTTAATTACACAAATGGAGCCTAACGTTTATTCTAAATAATAAGTTTGGATACTAAAGCTTTTTTTGTTGCAACTTTGGATATTGGTCTTTTAAATTGCAACTTTGAGTATTAGCATTAACAACATTAGTTTTTCTGTTAACTTTAATGGCATTTTAATCTTTTCATAGTTGAAGGGCTAATTATGAAATTTACAATTCATGATCATAAACATGTTTTGTGATTTACAGAAAATACTACAAGATAAAAAAATAAAAAACAAAACATTCAAATTTTACCATAATTTCTTTCAGAATCACTAGTTAGCACCACAGTACTAATGATAGCCATAACAACCCAAGGTTAACCCTTATGAACTTAAAAGTCACAGCTGTTGAAACCCAATTGACTAGAGTCAGTGAACATTGTTCAAAGGAGGATGTTGGGTCGAACAAACGGGGCGGGTATGAAATCGGTTAAAGAAGAGCATGCACATTCAAAAGCCCACGTTGCCACCATCTATGTTTTTTTTAATTATTTTATGTTTTTGCAATTTTAATATTTGTGTTGTTCTTAGTTGTTCTGCTTGCTTTCTATGTAGTACTTTAGTGGTTAGTTTTTTTTTTACATATTTGTAGGATGTGGGTTAGTGGTTTAATACTATATGTATGCCACTCGTAATGAAGCAGGTGGTTTTTTATGATTCAATTTTTTGTTTATCTCTTATTTTCTTGAGGGTAAACTTTTCTTCCATTGCTATTTCGATTGTTGGCATAATCGAAAGGTGTTCTTTGGAATCTAAATTAGGATTGAGTGGTGTAACTGTATCTCAATTCGACTTTAGAATTTGCTCAACGATTGATTCGGGTGGTGATTCTGTATCTCGAATTATTGTTGCCTATCCGTTTGTTCGTTTTCTTAAAATTACTATCCGTTGTCAACTTGATTCCTAACATTTGGTATCAGAGCCGAAACGCTCTTGATTCTTCTTCCAAATTTCACAGTTGCTACCCATTCTGAGTCCCACTTCAAATTCCGAACATCTATGGCTTACGATAAGAAATCTGTTGAGCAGCAGCTTAAGGAATTGCAAGACCAGTTTCGTGAATTAACCATCGCTATGCAACATCAGCGAGGACGGGAACAAACACCCCCTCGTTACCAATCAGGCGACGAGGATGATGATTACCACTCTCAAGACGGTGACTATAACCCCTATGGCCGTAACCGTCAACCGAAAAACAACAACAGTGATATAAAAGTTGATATACCGGAGTATGATGGACGTTTAGATCCGGATGAATTTGTCGAGTGGCTGCGTACAGTGGAGAGGGTGTTTGATTACAAGCAAACAATGGAGGAGAAGAAGGTGAAACTTGTTGCCCTGAAACTAAGAAAGTATGCGTCAACTTGGTGGGCAAATGTGTGTTCACAACGTGAGAAACTTGGTAAGGAAAAGGTCCGGTCTTGGAAGAAAATGAAGAAGCTTCTGAAGTCAAAATTTATGCCCCCGTATTACCTTCAAGAGAACTTCTCTAAACTGCACTTTATAAAACAAGGAACAAGGACCATTGAAGAGCTCTCCCAAGAATTTGAACACCTTCTTATGAAGTGTGATTTGAACCCGGATGACCCGCAAACCCTCGTGAGATTCTTAGGAGCAATGGAGCCAAGGATTGCTAATGTGGTGGAATTGCAACCATATTCAACATTAGCTGAACTCACCCTACTGGCACATAAGGTGGAGGCCCAACATAAGGTTCAAGGTAAGTTGGAGGTGCCCAAATCACTATCCAAAACTACAACACCTGTGACTAACTCGTTTTCACTTGCACCTAATATCTTCACTCCTTCAAAGACCTTAGACCCACCTGAAAGTTCCAACACTGGTTCCAGGCACTCACGACGTTGTTTTCGCTGTCAAGGACTAGGCCATATTGCCTCTGAATGTCCTAATAAACGAATTGTCACTTTGGCAGAATTTGAAGCCTTAACTGAACCTAAGTTTGATGAAGAACCAGACCTGCAACATGTTAAAGAAGAGGTGGTATTAGGTCCGGATGAGGGGGCGTGTTTGGTGTTACAACGAGCACTACACGGAAACGCTGATCATGGTGAAAACATGCAACGAGAGGCTTTGTTCCGTACCCGTTGTACCATACGGGACAAGGTGTGCTCTTTGGTTATTGATAGTGGAAGTTGTACCAACATTGTATCTCAATCTATGGTTGCTAAGTTAAGTCTACCAACTGATCTTCACCCATCTCCTTATAATATCCAGTGGCTAAATCAAGGAAAAGGTATTCGTGTAACCAATCGAGTTTTACTATCATTTACTATTGGACAGGAATACAAGGATGAGGTTTGGTGTGACATAATTCCCATGGACGCGTGTCACGTGTTGTTGGGTCGCCCTTGGTTATTTGATCGCCGAGTTGCTCACGATGGGTATAAAAATACCTACTCATTTGTCAAAGACGGGAGAAAGATAACGTTGCTTCCTATGTTCTACCAAGCTGCCCCTGAACGTCATGCCTTAGTCATTACTAACTATCTTATGCAGTATGGGTTTGGCATCTCAAAAGCAACTCACAAATATGATGATCTTGAGCTAGAAAGGGTAAAAACACAGCAAAATATACAAGACCAACGTGTAAATATAAAAGTTGTTCAAGTTGCAGCTAGTGATATGAACTTCTACAACAATCAAAAGCCTGGTATAGATGCTGACTATTCAAGTTTGAGGTCAAACTTCTTCAAAGGAGGAGAGGATGATAGCCATAACAACCCAAGGTTAACCCTTATGAACTTAAAAGTCACAGCTGTTGAAACCCAATTGACTAGAGTCAGTGAACATTGTTCAAAGGAGGATGTTGGGTCGAACAAACGGGGCGGGTATGAAATCGGTTAAAGAAGAGCATGCACATTCAAAAGCCCACGTTGCCACCATCTATGTTTTTTTTAATTATTTTATGTTTTTGCAATTTTAATATTTGTGTTGTTCTTAGTTGTTCTGCTTGCTTTCTATGTAGTACTTTAGTGGTTAGTTTTTTTTTTACATATTTGTAGGATGTGGGTTAGTGGTTTAATACTATATGTATGCCACTCGTAATGAAGCAGGTGGTTTTTTATGATTCAATTTTTTGTTTATCTCTTATTTTCTTGAGGGTAAACTTTTCTTCCATTGCTATTTCGATTGTTGGCATAATCGAAAGGTGTTCTTTGGAATCTAAATTAGGATTGAGTGGTGTAACTGTATCTCAATTCGACTTTAGAATTTGCTCAACGATTGATTCGGGTGGTGATTCTGTATCTCGAATTATTGTTGCCTATCCGTTTGTTCGTTTTCTTAAAATTACTATCCGTTGTCAACTTGATTCCTAACAACTAACCTAATTATAAGCCAACCTGTTCGTTATAATTTGTTAGTGTTAATACTCAAACTCGTTATAATTTAAAACATGTTATTTTGGGTAACCATAGACACCATAAAACTATATATATTAATAATAACCGGTAGTAACTAAATAAAACTAGGAAGAAGTAGAAATAGTATAAAGATATAAGCTTTCAACAGAAAATTACATTAGCAACCAGTAGCTTAGTCTTGGCAAATGTATATGACCCACAACTAAATGGTTATAGGTTTTAGCATCGCTTAAGGCAGGATGTGGAATAGATGGAAAAAAAATTAGGTGTTAAAAAAATACGTCATGTTTTTAATCCAATTTAACGGTTCTCTTACCATAATGATCAAAAGAAAAGGGTCTTAATTTCACCTGTAAAATTCTTTGTTTTATAGCCTTTTAAATTTACCAATATATGAATGAAAATAAAGTAGATTTTGGTGTGCTTTTGTAAACATGATAAAACCATGTGTAATGGTAAAATACAAAAAACACAAAAAAAACCCTCAAAAGTACTCTACATCTGCATGCGTTAGCAAAATATGAGATTCAACAATATATGAACGTTTTCTATACAACGCCAAGGGCAAAAAACCCCACCAAAGCACCATATGTAATGGTTGGGGGCGCCTTGGTGCTTTTTGGGTGTGTAAAAACGTCCCATTACACACGGTTTAAGTGAAGAAATTAAACCCGACATTGAAATTGGAGCATAGATAAGCCACTCCTAACGAAACATTCTACGGATGTCGGATGCATTCATGGTAGTTGTACTTGCACCAAGGCTTGGAAGTTAGAGAGATAATATATAGAAATTTATTAAGGAAAAATGGATTTAAAAAATCCAACTTTGAGCTACTGGCCGGCAGAGGTCCCAACTTACGAAATAATTTCTGGAGGTCCCAAGTTTCAAACTATTTTCTCGTAGAGGGCCCGCGTTAACTTTTTTTAACGGCCGTTAAATTAATTTTCACTAATGGTCCCCCAACTTTTAACTTTGTTAATTAAACAAACAAAACATCTTTTCTATAATTACACAAACCACCCTTTACTTTTCCACCACCACCACCACCTCCACTCTCCTTTTTCAACCACCACCTCCACCCTTCTCCTTTCCCACCACCACCGTCCACCACCATCACAACCACCACCATCACCACCGCCGGCTTCCACCACCACCTCCACCCCTCTCCTTTATCCTCACCACCGGCTTCCACCACTACCTCCACCCATCTCCTCCACACCACCACAGTCGCCACCGCCAGCCACCACCACCAGCCACCACCACCGACGATGGTGGCTGTCTGACGGTGATGGAGGCCGGTGATGGTGATTGTGGTGGTGTCGAAGACGATGGTGTTGGAAGTGGTTGTGATGGTGATGGTGGTGGACGGTGGTAGTGGAAAATGAGAGGGGTGGATGTGGTGGTGAGAATGGTGGAGGCCGACGATGGTGACTGTAGTGGTATGGAAGCCTACGATGGTGGTGTGGTGTGGTGGACGATGGTGATGGTGGTGGTTGTGATGGTGATGGTGGTGGAAGGTGGTGGTGGGAAAGGAGAAGGGTGGAGGTTGTGGTTGAGAAAGGAGAGTGGAGGTGGTGGTGGTGGTGGAAAAGTAAAGGGTGGTTTGTGTAATTATAGAAAAGATGTTTTGTTTGTTTAATTAACAAAGTTAAAAGTTGGGGGACCATTAGTGAAAATTAATTTAACGGCCGTTAAAAAAAGTTAACGGGGGCCCTCTACGAGAAAATAGTTTGAAACTTGGGACCTCCAGAAATTATTTCGTAAGTTGGGACCTCTGCCGGCCAATAGCTCAAAGTTGGGATTTTTTAAATCCATTTTTCCATTTATTAACCTTAAGTTTTTTTTGTTTTTTTAAGGTCTTTGTTATTTTAAATATTCTTATTTTTTCTATTTATCTATGAGAATTCGTTACCTGAAAACTTACAAGATTCACCAATACTATGTTAATAACACAATGAAGTAATTAAATCTCAATTTACGCTGAACATGTGACGTTCAAGAAGTTATAACTATAACCATTAAAAGAGAGGATTCAAACATGAGATCTGTTTAAAAAAAATAAACCAAATTGTGTAATCCGTTAGAAAATATTAATCATCCACTAAAATATTTAATAGATATTACTAAAACCTAATCACAAGCACAACACACATAAAACATATAGATGCATGGAAAACCAAATTAATTGAATCAAACTTATTTAACCTAACGGCTGCAAAATTGGGCAAATATATATCAAACACATTGAACTTAAGGTTCTTTATTTCATCTTTTAATAGTTCAGTTTAGTGTTTAATCATTCAGCATTAAGCGCGTTTGTTTAAGAAAAAGAGTCTCTGAATGGTTTAGTTAAGTGCTGAATGGTTAAGAGACAGAGCAATGTTGAATGAAACTGAATGGAATATATATCAACTTTATACTTATTTGAAGTTCTACCACAACGTCTCTCTCTCATTGATAAAACCTCTTAATGGTTCAGACATCTTAACCATTCAACACTTAATGATTCAGATTTTATCAAACAATCCCTAATTATTCAAAGTTCTAATTTAATTAGAAACGTTGGATGCCCTAACGAAATTTTAAGCCCAATATTTGGTGGAAGGATTATGATATATAAGAGTGATTTTTAGCTTTGTGTGAGAGAGGGTTCATAGAATAATTTCTAAACATTTACAGATTATTTTAAATTACTTGATAACAGATAGTAATTTTGCTACCTTAATAAGAATAATTTTCAAACACTTTTAATTTGTTATAAAATTTTCGCGTAGAAAAGAATAGTAAAGAACAGGATTAGACTTATTTATTCCATAAACTTTTTGCGATGAGGATTTGAAATGACTTAATTGAATAGAGATGAGATGCATCTTTTAGCAAAAAGGAAGCTTTAGTCATTAGCGTCTTTATTATTTTTTCTTTCTTTCATTTCACTCAAATCAAATCCTTCAATAATATTATTCTTACTTTTCCTTAAACCATTATATATGTTACTCCCTCCGTCCCATTAGAAGTGTCCATATTGCCTTTTTTAGTTGTCCCACTTAAAGTGTCCACTTTTAAAATTTATTAGTAAACTTCCAAATTTGCCCTTAATAACATAAAACAAACAATATGATGGGCCCACAATACTATTTATTGTCAAGGGTATTATTGTCAAATAACAAACAAAAATACCAATCATTTATTGTGCCTAAAACTTTGTGTTTTTCAAACTAAGACTCTTCTAATGGGACGGAGGGAGTAATAATTAGTTATAACTTTGAATACATGTTTTATTACTTGATAAATCAAGTTTATATTTTGTAAAGAGTGAAACATCCATGTTAACATATAATAATAATAATATGAAATGACAATGGTTGTTATTGCGGGTTACATAAATTTGGACTTGTTTTTCTAAAACAAATAATTTAAATTTTGTGAAAAAGTAACTTTTAGGAGATTATAGATTCTTTTTACAAGATAATGTAATCAAATCCGAATACATGATCTTATTCATTATGCGGAAATTGCATCTTATATATTTGTTTCGATGATTTAAACTTGAAAAAAGAATTTGTTCTTTGCACACATGCATGGTCATATGTAGCATGTGTTATTACTTTTAAGTTTTAAGAGTAAATATAAATAGGTTTCCTTTATTATTTAACTAAGGACTCATGTATAAGACAAGTTAAGTTGAACAATAAAAATGAATAAACCTTTTATAACTTTTCACGATAAAAATAAATATTATTATGATATGTAATATTTATTTCATAAATTTTCAAAATAAGAATCATAAATTAAAAAAGTATTTTTTTAAAATTTTAATTGAGGAAAATTTCAAAGATAGAAGCTAGGTAACTATCGAATTTTTTAGCTTTTTCAAGTAAAACACATTTGAAACATTAATCATATAATTTACAATTAAACTTAACAAAAAATGATAGGAGTCTAAATTGTGACAAAAATTTTACTCCTTTATTAGTATATGGAGATTTATTTTAAATAAAAACATAGAAAACTATTGCTTTAATAATAATATATTGGATATCATATAACTTATTGTCACTTTTAATACTGATTGTCACTTTTAATATTTATCAGCGTTACGTACTATATATGTGGTTCTTTATTTAAATTTGATGTGCATTAAACGTGCCTCAATGTATACATAGTTACATACATGGAACATTAGCACATAGATTCAAAGATTATAAATAAGTAACAACTTAGATACAAGCTGAGACCATAAATAACTAACAACTTGAACACAAGCTTCAATTAAAAAAGTTCTAAGTTAATAAGTTAATTCTAATAGTGGTACTATATTTTTTCCTATATATACTGAATTCTAAGAAAAAACATTGCCATTATGTCACCTAACAACATGTTCTTTTAATTAACTAGAATAGATTCATATATAGTTAAAACTTAAAGGTTCGTGTAATTGAAAATTTATTTTAATTTTTTAAAATAGACGATCAAATAAAATAACCATAACTTTGGCACTATGATTATCATGGGCAGGATTGTTTGTGGATTAAATTAAGATGAAAAGTCAATCAAATTTCTTTTTGAACGTTCCATGAAACATCAAACTGTTTTTAATGTACATTGCCTAATCCAACAACAAACGACCAAAGTAACATGACACATGATCATGGTTGCCATTCAATTTTCTAACTAAAACAATTTCACTAATTCACGTTGCCCCACTGCTTATGTCCCGCAACCCATTTCGGGCACTTAGGGCTAAAGTAACTCGACACCACTCTCGAGTTCAACAGCTCCACAATGGGTGCAAACTTGACGCAGCGTGGGGTCTTGTACTGGTTGATAGACGCACCTAAACTTATGGCGTAGTCCATGAGCTTATCAAACGTCCCATTCTCCACAATCTTGATCTCTAACGGTCCGATTGACTTGTCAGAAGCACGCCCCTGTCGGTAAACACTGTTGAGTGATTCCTCGATTGCAAGACAACAATCTTCAAAAACCGATGGTGGTATTTTCGTGGTCTCGTTTTGACTCAGCTCCCAGAAGATCACGTAGTGGCCTGGTATGGTCGTAGTGTCCGCATAGCTCGTGTACTCAGTCAATGTAGCATCAAACGGGATCAGATGGGTAACCGCATGTTCAACCGCTTTGTGTAATTCGACTTCATCGGTTTTGTCCGAATCAATGCTCAACGCCACGTTCTTTCTACAAATAAAGTTGAATTGAGGCGCTTTGTTCTTGAAACCCGCAACTCTCAACACATCACCAACTCGATACCTATAAAGTCCTGCAACCCAACACAACACAATACAACACAACATAAGCATTTCATCAAACACTTGGTGTGCATGAATTAATACAATCTTTTAAATAAGTTTTAACTAACCAGCGTAAGTGGTTACTACAAGCTCATATTCTTGACCAAGTTTAACATCAGCAAGATCAACCAATTCCTGTTGTTCTTTCTCATTGAGCGATTTAACCATTGAAATCGAAGAATTGTTACGATGAACAGGAAGAAACTCGAAATACGCCATAGTCGGGATCAACGTGTACGAAACTTCACTTGGTTTGCAAAGCGGGTTCAAATTCACACCAAAATAACATTCAGACGAAGCATACATAGTACAAACAAGCGGCAGCCCATTACCATAATAATCAAGCGTCGGTATATACTGTGACATCGTCCCTGTAACAATAACATCAATATACTTGGTGTTTGGCCATAGCCTCGTAATAATCCCCTGCCATGATTTTTTCGAGCATTCAAACTCAATAAAATCCGCCAACTTCGGGTCGGGTTTCAACACCTTCATGACAGCTTCTCTAACAGACCCATCAACAATACTCGAATTCAAAATCCCAGTCCGAATATCATGACACAAAACCATCCAATTCTTCTCCAAGAACCGAATAGCCCGGATAAAGCCGGAGGCAAAAACCGCCCCGACCCGAAGAACTTGTTTGTTGAGACAAAGGCCACAAAGCATTTGTGAGTACATGCTCTGGTATGAATCAGGGCAGAGAATGGTTTCATTAGGGCTAGTGTAGTTTGTGTATGGATCATATGGTCTTTGTTTGAAATGGTTACTTTTATAGTAACTTGTTAAAACGGGTCGGGCTAATAACCCACCCGGAGTTTTGGCTTCGGATTTGATGAACAAAAAATACATCCCTTTGCCTGTTTCTAAACCAGGTACAAATTGGCTCATCACTGGCATTAAAAGACTGTATAGTAATGATCTTCGTTCAAGTTCATCTTCAATTGTTGGCATCAGTTTCCTCTCTCCTCCTGATGTCCCAGAACTGCACAAATCAACATTAATTTCTAACATATTAATTAATGTACTTTAAAACCTTAATTTTATGATTCTAGTAACTTAATTATGACTTACAAGTTATGAGTACCTTTAGATTTATTTTATGTTTTTTATCATTAGTTTTACTTTAAACTTGGTATATATTTGCGTTGGTGTACACCTACGGCTTAGGGGTACATTTTCTGTACCCCAATGTCAGATAGGTGTAATTTTTAAAATTTTAAATTAAAAAAAAGGTATTATGTACCTTGTTAGGAATTCGGAAATGGGGCGGGATGAAAGGATAGGGGAAGTATCGCCATTGGCGATACGGGTGATGTCGGGTTGGAGGTCTTCATAAGTGATGACCGGGATAAGTTTCTTGAAAGTATGACGGTCGGTGTGACCGGAGAGGCCGTGACGGTTGAGATATTCAACCGTCGCATTTTGGGTAAGGATTTGGGAGAGGACTTGTTGCTGGACTTGATCAGGGTTAGAGGTGACATCTTCAATGAATTGAAGAATGTTTTTGTTTTTCTGGGAAAGGTCTTGAGAGAAGTTAGGAGCTTCAGGCATGGTGAAGAAGAAGAACAAGATGATGATGAATTGATGATGATGATGGAGATGGAAGTGGAGGTGATACAGATGAAATGGAAGAGAAGGTGGGTTTATATAGAAGGTGCATAACAAGAGTATGCAGCATGGGGATTGGCCAGTGGCAAAATTGTAAATAAAGTGCATCTTTTTTTTAATTAGTCTCTTTATAAACATAAAATAATAGGTATCCAGCAGTGAATTAAAGTGCACCATTTGTTATATGTGAGAACATTCTTTTATTAAGAAAGATAATGTACTTTTACAAGTATTTGAAAAGGTAGTCAGTAACGTAAGGGTATATTTATATATATTTCAAAGTTAAATAAATAATGTTACTTTGTTGTGAAGTAAGAACCTAACTTACAAACAAATGATTAAGAATTTACGATCTATTTTTTACACCTATTTAGTATATATAGAGTACATGCAATAGTATTAAAAAGGTTAATTAATTCATATCACGAAGGGCAAAATAGGCATTGATCTTCCTTTTTACTTCATCCGTCTTATTGGAAGTGTCTATATTATTTTTTTTGTTTGTCCACTTTAAGTGTCTATTTATTAAATTTATTGGTCTTTTACAAATTTACCTTTAAACACACAAAAACTAACATAATTAAACAATATAATTGACTTATATAATATTTATTGTCAAAGTGTATTATTGTAGTTCAAATACATTTACTAACAACCACTTACATTTATATATTAGAAGTGATTTATCTTTTTTGTTTTTATTTTTCAATATTAATCTTAGTTTATTTTTATGTTGTATCAACGTTAATATTATAGTTTACTTTTTTTACAACGTTGTTTTAAATTTTTTATTTAATTTAAAAGTGAAGGAATATGGATAGTGCATAGAATGAGGCGAGAGTTACATATTCAAGAACTTATTATCCGAGGAGCAAAAATAAAAGTGTAAAATATGAGTATGGTTTAAACGACTAAATATCGCACCAAACTAAACAATATCTTAGCACTAACATAATTTAAGATATATTGTAGAGATCCATACACTAGTTTACACCAATTTAAAAATGAGGCCTTTCCACCCTCTCCTAGAAAGGTAAATTCACCTCTCTAAGTTAGTAGATTTGATTGGTTGAGTGAGAGAAAAGAATCGAATAGAATGTGATATGAGATTGATGTGTTATGTGTAAAGAGCAACAAATGTTACGAGTAATCGACATTTTTAGTCGTAAATTTGGATTACGTCCATTTCATTAAATGTAGACGGATTACAAATGACTTCTCGTTTACTCAAACTGGTAAAGATTATAAGGCGTGATTGGTTCTCGTTTTATAGTTTAACCAACTTTGGTATTTTTTGACGTATTTAACATATTATAGAAGCCTTTTGTTTTAACGGTCTTGATCTAAAGTGATTAGTAATATTTCAAAGTGAATCACACACGTCTATTTTTGCTATACACATGCATACATGTATACAATCGTAATATCCACATATATATCTTGTAAATTGTTTTGTGAAAAAAACCAATAATTAAATATGGTTTTTATTCGCACGTTTCTATATATCAATAATTGAAGGAATAGAAACAATGGATATGACGTGCTCACTTCGAATTTTGTCTGAAATTGGTAAATTTAAAGAGATATCGTGTCTCTTAAGACTATAACCATACTAAACAAGCTAGCTTCTTTTTGCATACATAGTTCATAACTCATTTTCATGCTTGGTGGGTTTGGTATACATATTTATTTGAACCGTCCCTTCTTGCTATGCCTTATCTTAATTGTGTAGAATGTTTCGTTTTTATAAATAACATCACATGCTTCGTACAATTTCTGTTTGTACATTAACTAGTATAACACCCGCAATACTTCATGACATGACACATAATCTTTTTCTCTTTTTCTTACTTTTAGTTGTAAACTAGATTTGAAATCAGCCCACGCGATGGAGCGGCTGGATCGTGTAGCTGAATGTTGTGTATGTAACTTCATCACATGCGTTGATAAAAAAGTTTGATGTCTCATACGTTATGATGTAAACTGTAAGTCATAACGCGTAACATATTAAAAGACGGAAAAATATTCAAACTTAGAGGTCAAAGGGATAACCAAGTCAAAGTAGGAGGGTCAGAGTTGTAATTCCGATAAGTCATCAAGCATCAAAATGATAATAAGTAAAAGTCAGAGTGCTAAAATCATAAATATTCTAAAGTTAGATTTTTTTTGACGAGTAAGATCATAAATAATCACGTGGCCAGTACCACCGTGATTACTCATTAGGAGTATATACAATAAAATTATGGTTATACATTTTGAAACGTTGACAAGAGTTTTAAAAATTATAACATAAAAGTAGAATAATATATAATGTTTTGATACATCAAAATTAAGTTACACACATAAAAAACATTAAAAGAAAGACATTGAAAACACAACAAAAAACTAAATTAAAAATAACAAAAAAATTAAAAGTTAAATATTAGTAGTAGGTGGTTGGTGGTCGATTATAACATGTCTATAGTTCAAATCTTACTAGTAAGAATTATGATGCTAATTTTACTCGTCGCAAAACGGCCTAAAAGATTTTATGAAACAACAACTTTTGTGACATACATAGTTGTCACAATATGCCAACCGAAAACACCAACTAACTTGCTAAAAATCCTATTATCAGAAACTTGTACTTAACAAATTTATTTTGACAAATTTACGACAATTTTAGCAAAAAAATTGCGATAATACTGGTTGTCGCAACATTTGTGACATTGCCACAACACTAGTGTTTTTTATAACTTAGTTACATTTTTGGATTTGTGACAAAATAACATCAAATTTTGATTGTTTTGTCAATAAATTGTGGGATATATTAGTTTTTGGTATTTATGGTTTTTTTTATCGAGTCTACTTCTTTACTTGTTTGCCCTTTTTTGTGTTTGCATGGAATAATCTATTCTTATAGTAGGAGGCTCCACTCTAGACCGTTACACTAAGCTCTTCACTTTTTTTTGTTTTTATTGTTTGTTAAAAAACTGTCAAAAACTTGTTGCAAATTTAAAGTTGTTGAAGTTTGTCAGAAGCTGTTGTAATAAAGACATCATTTTGTAGTAGTGATATCAAGTAGAATTATGGACCCCTCTAGCGAAATGTATATATGTATATATATATACAACAAGGTTAGTGCTCCGTGTAGCACAAGAGTTTGGTTTCAATTATATATTTTTTTTAAAAAAAAACATATATAATATAGATGTAACATGAAATTTGAATACTAAAAAAAGTGAAGAATATAATTACTATACGTGGTTCTTAAGAAAGCGACTTCCTTATTTTCTTTATTAAAATTTGTATATGCATTATATAAATAAAATTCACGAATAGCTAGCACATAATTTTAAAGGTCAAAACGAAAAGCATATATACTTAAAGTATTTGAGGAGCAAGAATGTTATGTGTGTGCAAGTGCAAGTGTGCAACTGCGAGTAGATACGGGGATAAAAAACCATGAACGCGAGTCTTTGACCTTGAACTCTGAACTGTTTAATATTTGAGAAAATTAGTGACATTAAAAGTCGTGCAATGTTGTGTCCAATCGATGAAAACTAATGAAGAAACGAACAAATTACATATAAACTATAATCACTTTCTAATTAAATTAGCATTCTAAGTATTGATTAACAGAATTCTAAACAATGAGAGTAGATGTTGTGTGACAAAATTGATACAATAAATCTTTGTTATAATTACTCGGTTTGGGCTTTGTCCTAGCATCTTGCTGAGTTAGTTGTCGTTTTGGTTCTATTAGATTCGCTGTTATAAAAAAAGTATTGATTGACAATATCCTCTAAAGTCATGTGTATGGTATTGTGGTTAGGACATGGTGGCGTTAACTGGGTGTGAGGAACACCGCCCCCATTGCTTGTGACGTTGCTAGAGTTAGGTGACACTGGTCACGATGGTTCTTTAAAAGAATTATTAAATCACATATTGATAAAAACGTCAATATCAATTACAATCTTTTTTTTAATCTTTTTTATTTTTTATTATAGTAATTAATTTAACCATCCACACTCACTACCATTACACCACTTTAATGATAATGACTGTGATCGCGAGGCATGCTCAAGTAATGTCTACATAACAACATTTTTTTATCAATTTACTTAACCACTACACACGCCTTTAAAATAAAAAAAAACAAATCAAGATCATAAGTATTACATTTGTGTTTTAAGTTTAATCAATTAACTAGCTTATTATATATAGATATGTAATTTAATTTATTTTAGAGTTAATTACATGAAATGTCGCTGTAGGGGTCCATATAACAATTAAGACCCTTAGAAATTTGAAGTTACAAAAAGACCTTTCATGCAATTAATTCAAATAAAACGTTAACTAAAATGTTTCATGAACGGTATATGTGGCCATATGGAGACCATCTATGTTAACTACGAACAAAGTTCTAAATTGAGTTTGCCATTTCAGATTTTTAAGGACCTTAATCATATATGAACGAACCACATAAACCTTTTACTCTTTATATCATTATACACAATTCTAAAATACTATCGTTCTACTCTAATAGTTTTCAAAACTTTCAAATTCACATTTACGTACCCACTTTTTTATATATTTATATCAATTTATTTTTTAAACATATCACACATTTTACTGATCCCCACATAGAAATAGCCAAATAGGTATCACGCAAACTCTAAAATGCTGAAAAATCTAATAAATTCGGTTATATTTTTGTAGAGTTTAAAAACATCGATAATACGGCATGTATGTATTGACCTGCACGTTATAGCTAGTAAACTAGCTTTTTAATTAATCAAGTATTTAACATTACGATTTTCTTGTAATTTAATTTTTTAAATTGGTAGTTGAAATGAATGAAAAATACAAAACAATATTTTGACCCAACAAAAGTATTAATTTGAACTGAGTTAGTAAATTATAAAAAATGCTTAAAAGTACAGCTAAAGAGGTCAAATGTCATTCACATTACCGAAAGAAAGACTTTTTCCATTATAGAAAAAAGAGGTCAATGAAAAGATTCAGTAATAACGTCATGCATCACTATTGAGTGCTGTGTTGTAGTGAAAAAAAAAACAGAAAAAAATTCCCCACATAAGGAGAGAAAAGAGAAGATTGCGGTCAATGAATAAATGATCAATTGTGCACATCCGATCCTTTTTGGATGATCGGTTTAGAGTGACAGCATGTGAACATAGACTTTGTGACCGACTTCGCTGTAATATAATAAGTCATTCACAAGCTAGTGGCTGAAATAGATTAGAAGCGGTTAAAAAAATATAAGTAATTGCATGTTGGGGATTTTGAGGGCATGAGTGGTTACAAATTAAGGAACACGACCAAAAGAAAATAATAAATTACCGATGGTGCCAAGTGGCAACATGTGCACTGGCGTTTGGTTTAATGGACACGAGATAGGGGTATATATAAAGACGGCATGATCCTGTGTAAACGCCAAATATTTCGGTATAAATTATTAGCTAGACAAACAAACTTATATATGCTACAATTATTTATTTTTGTTGAACCACTTAAATTAATTTTGTCATCAACAGAATTAATTTGAACCCATATCACATAAAAACGCTAGCTCTTATTCAATATAATTGTACCGCTAAATTATGTCTTATGTAAGAATTAAAGTTTTACTAGCAAATTACTTAAATGTTTATTTAGTCCTTTTCCCTTTGGAGTTGTTTTATTTACATTAATCTCAGTCTAGGGAAATTGACATATCAATGAGTGGAGTTTAAAAGTTTTTCTTTAGTGTTTGTTTAATTTAAAATTGCTGATCAAGATAATATAATGTTCTTGATTTGATGATGCCATTGCAATGCAGTGTTATGCATGTCGAAGTGAATCGAATCAAACAAGAATCGTTTGCTTCAAAACAAAAGAAATATATCAAAGCAGAAAACATTTGTCAGCCAAGTTAAAACAATCAATTATGTGTATCAAAATTATGACACCGTTCTTTCAGTTGTTTGTTGTGACTTACATCAACATGTTTATTTAGACGACTTTATTAATTATAAGTAGAGTGTAGTAAAATACCTAAAACATTTTTCTTATTTTCCCTTTGTTTTGCAGTTTCATACCTTGCTTTACTTGATAACAAACTCCAAGTTGAAAAGTAATGAATTAAAATCATCTTTTTTATTGGTTTGCCCCATTAAGACAATATATAACTGTATCAATATAGAGGGGGTTAAAGGGATGATGCATTCAAACCTATGACCCTATATATACTTTAAATGTGACATGTAGAAAAGAACACAAAAAAGCGAACAAACAAACACCCACATTAAAAAATTGATCCAACTCGTAGGTCATGAGGGTTTCTGTGATATATAATGTACGTTCTTCACTTTGTGTAATTTGGCTTGAAACACAACCAATATATCTATAGGATTTATTAAATCTAACTTTGATGAAATAATTAAATTAAAATTTGGAAGATTAAATATTAGGATTAGTCTAATGAGGTTAATTTTTTTCCTCACAATTTCTTGTCATTTAGTTAGTCTAGAGTGAGGACAAGAAGACGGGTTTGGAACACACACATATTATTAATCTCACTTTCATACCTAATTGTATAATCGCAAATTGTATTTGTTATGAATCAAGTTACTTATTACTCATATCGGATATCAGGTATACCTGCTAGCTTTTAATTTTGCTCGTTCATTTCAAAGTAATTTGTAGTATCATACAACTTTTCTACTCAATAAATTAGAAAATGTTAAAACTAATAAGTTGATTGGATTATTAGATTTTATAAGGTGCACAACTGGACATATTTTAACAAATTTAAGAAATTTTTTTTACGCGTATGGTTTGTTTAAAATTGTTCATATGTTTCGTGTTATTAGACACATACTTGGATATCCATTCAGAATGTTTCAGATCGATCTCAATTAAATATACTTATCTGCTTAATTCAAATTTTTTGATGGCGCAGGGATAAAAATGATGGATGTGAGAGTAGACGATGCAAAATTCTACCAAATTTGATGGTGTGGGTCCCCTTTGTAATAAAACTATTTAGATTCATTTTTAAATGAATTTTCTCCATGATTTTTGAATAACTATAAAGTTTTCATATGTTATTTTTTAGAAAAAAATATATACTATAAAACAAAAACTTATCTTTTTTTAAGTTTGAGTATAGCATTGTTATATTTTTTTAATTAAAAAAGTTTTACATAAACTTATGTAATCATCATTTTTTATTTTTATTCTTATATTTTGAAACTATACTAAATACATGATTTTAATTGTATTGTTTAAATATTGTTACATCTTGGGGCCGCACACATCTAGTATATTAAATTATCAAGCAAATTTTACTAGGGCTCTTTAAAAAAATTTGAAAAAACTTAACGGCGTTAGGTATTTTTTAAAAAACATAACGGCGTTGTGTATTTTTTAACTGAGTCTCTTTAAAAAAATATGTTTTAAAGTTGAGATCTCTAGAAATTTTTTTCATAATTATGATTTTTTTTAGTCAACGGGTGAAATTTTTTCTCAATTAATTTAAATAAAAAGTTTATTTTGATGTTTAAACGTACTTGTTGAGATGCCTCTAATTAGTCATAATTTGGTCATTTTGTATAGCTTGTGTCATTATTTTATTCCTTCAAGAATTATATAATTATAATAAAGGAAAATCAAATACTACAGTATAACTACATCTATAAAAAGTTATTAGTTCATATAATAGAGAAAAAGTTAGAACAATGCATTACGTCCATTGGTGTCCATGACCTACACCCAAAATAAAAAATTAGAAATCTTTCTAATACTAGAAACCTTTCTAAAACTAGAAACGGCAAACTTCTTTATTTTATTTTATTTATTATACGACTTCATGAGCTTTTGGCACGCGATTTATAGGTATGTCGTTTAATTGATCATGTTATGATTTCCTATGTGTGTAACAATAATATAGTGATCACCTTTTGATCTCTTAAATTGCAGAGTAAACTAGCTTTATCATGTTATATATTTTTTTCGTTCATATTAATTTGATCAGTCATGTACTATGTATAGAAAAAACTGTTCATTTTTATTGCAAGTATATGCATGTTGACTGTTGGATACTAAGGGTCCGGATCATAGGAGCATCCTTATAGGGACAAACGGGGGCGCCGGCCCCTGCGCGTTTGTTGTCCCGAAGTACCGTTTTTTACCCCGATACCTTAAATTTATATATATTTTTTGATTTCGCCCCCGTGAAAAAAACTTACATGTGTTATATATATACTGAGCTCGCGGCTCGCCCCCGTACGGAAATTGTTCAGGATCCGCTACTGGTCCGGATCTCGATATCATTATTTGTGACATTTGAGTTTTTTTTTTTTTTTTTTTACTAATGGAGCCTTTATGAATTATGAAGGATGCAAATCCCAAGCATATGAGGGTTTTTAAACCAAGTCATGTAACCATATACGTGTCTTAACCGGATTAGTGTGATGTATTTATTTACGTATGTGACGCTCATAGGGAAAACTCCACAGCGGTCGGCGTAGCAACTGTTAATAAGGATCGAACCCTTGCCTGTGGGTAAAACTTTTTTGTCTCATCAACATTAACCGGATGATTGACAGGTACCGCTGTGAAATGAGGCTCACGAGAGTAGAACATGGGACCCTTGATACACCAAGATACAACTTTACTATTCTACCCAAATTCCTTTGGTACATCCGAGCATCTTAATTAAGTCCCAAAGCATCTATTATTTATCGAACATATAATTTAGAAACTCGAACCATGCATGAACAACCCGAAACATTTATAATTCTGTGATCCAGACTAAGAACCACATGACAATAAAACATAACAAGATCGAAAATATTAATGCTCTCTCACGGGCAACCGACAAATATATATATGTGTGAATGTGATAGTCCATGCGCACATGTATGAGCACTAACACCCGTAGACATCTCAACAACTACACCTACTACATGCTATTGTACTTCACTCAAAATAGAAGGATCAATACAAACTATGACTGACGGTTATTATAATCCCTTCTCTATATATATGACCAACTAAGGGTGTTCATTATTCGAATACCATTCGAATTATTTGAAATTCGATTCGAATCGAATTCGATTAAGGCCATTCGAAATCGACTTTCGGTCATTCGAATTCGATTCGCATTCGATTCGAGTAATTTTGTCGAATGTGGATCGAATACGAATATGATTTTCTGTATTCGCATTCGATTCGCCCAATTCGAATAACAAATTTATATATTTTTTAATATATATTTTCGATATATCTAATTAATTATCTATATATGAATATGATTTAATTAGCTTGAAGTAAAGTGAAAAATACTCAAACTCAACCCACTACCCAATCTTAATTGTTGTTACTGCATATGAACATGATTTGGTGCTGTGGCAACTGCTTAATTGTTGTTTTTACATGTTTTAAACTTGTTTATAGTCTTTTTTGTGTTTGATTATGCAGTTTTAGACCTTTTGTTAACATGTTTTAAACTTGTTGATGTGCTAGTATTTTGCATATTGTTTTGGTGATGTTTTGCATATTATTTGGGTGATGTTGTAGACTTATGTTATATTGGTGCTACATTTGTATTGTTACCTGATGTGTTTGTTTATTTAATTTTTTTTAAAGCGAATACATTCGAATCTATTCGAATTCGATTCGAATTCGAATAACTTAATCGAATCGAATACATAGATTTTTTTCGAATATGGATCGAATACGAATACAGTTTTTAAAAGTCCCAATTCGACCAATTCGATTCGCCTAATTTGCCCAATTCACATTCGATTCAAATGAACACCCCTAATCCCAACATCCCTCCGACTTATAAATACCTTCTACCGGTAGCCATTTGATTCACTGATATCTATTGGTTGGGTGAAAAACTTTGTAGTTTTAAGGTTACGAGTTCAAAACTCACTAGCAACAAAATCATGCAATCATTAAAATGGGTTGCCATTGAGCTCTCTAGGCATATGCAAGTCAGGATATTTTACGCGAGCTACAATTGGTTTCTTTTGAAACAGGTTGGCACATTAACGAGTGTCAAACTAACGATTGACGGTTGAAATCCCATATGAGGTATCTCACATGGTCTATGAAGAGACGTGCTGCTGATAAGTCCAATTGTCATCGCCGTTTAAAAAAAAGTTTGGTATACTACGCATATTCAGTATCACATGCATGTGTAGGTACTACACCCAACTGATAGATCACTTTGATTTATTTCTCTAACTGATATATATATACCACGTACCCATAACATCGATCGCAGTTGAGTTTTGTTAAAACTGTAATAAACTACTTTTACCGTATTAATGATTGTTATTAACGGACTAGCTAGTCGTCATGATCTTGGTCTATAAAGCTAGCTAGTTGGAAATACATTGTCACAATTAAATAAATACGAGATTTGATAATGTGTGTCGTTATAGTATGTGAATTAATCATAAACCCTATAAGTTCCTTTAAACATAATTCAATCCCTATATCAAACTGTTGACAATATTTAAATTTGAAAGTATTGCATGTAATTAATAACAATTAATAAAAAGTTAGGAACAATATTTTATGTAAATGGTTGTCATGGCCTACAAAAAAAATATTATATAAAAAACTTTCCAAAATCGGAATTGATCGAAGGCAACACAAACATGATGAAGATTGATCGAGTGCGTGCTTTTTATTAATTAAATTATTTGGTTTGCATGTATATAGAAAAGAAATGGAAATTGTAAAGCGCATTTGGAACAAAAACATTACTTTTGATGTTTCTTGTTCATATATACAAAAACATTAATATATATTTTATTGAACAAGTGTTTGTTTTTGGGCATCACTCACGTGGATACTCCCTATAGATTTCAATCACTATGTCGCTCGATCGCTCACTTTCTGAGGCTTACAATGAATGGAAAAATTAATTAAAACCAATTAATACTTATAATATTTTTCTTAAATAATATCAAAGTTGTTATATCGATCTTTTTACGACTTCATGTTGTACGTACGTACGTACGTATATATAGTTTCGAATGTTTTTTATGGCCCCGTCATGCATGTATATGGTTCTGAATGGTATCAACAACGTACGGGTTTTGCTTTTCTTAAATATATATAAAGTTGCGTATGGTATGAACACTAAACACTTCTTAATTAAGATCAAATGCGGGTTGATTATGATATTTTGACTTTAGTTGTTTTCACCCTTCTATGCCCCCGTCGCAACGCAGGGTCTTAATATAATTAGTTGAACTTGAAAAACAACATGGCTTGTTGGTTCTTAGATTTTTTTGGCTGGAGCAACTTAAAGTGACTAAACTACACACATAATACAGTTCTTCCCAATGCGCGAATCGTGCTATTGTAAGCTAAAGTTTATTAACAAAATAAGTTTAGTTATTGAAAAATGGATACTCCAAGAAACTTTTAAGTTGGCAGTTTTAATGTCACCTTAAAAGTTTCTTGGAGTATCCATTTTTCAATAACTAGTATGTTATATTATACTCTATATATATATATATATATATTATACTATATTGAAAGGGAAAGTGATTGAACAGTAACAAGGGCATTTTGGTAATTTGTATGTATGTATGTATTTGGGTGTATAAATGGTTCGATCAGTTAATGCTTTCTCTTTCTATTTGGGTGCAATTGAATCTCTCTCTACTCTTGCAACACCACCGCCTCTGGTGGTCGTATATGATGGCGGTGATGGTGGCGAGGGTACTATTTTCTTCTGTTTTTTAGCCGATGATGGTTGCCGATCTTCGGATCTGGTCGACCTAGGTTGCGCGGTGATTTGCAGATCGATTGATCTACGGTTCAGTGGTGGTGGTGTATTTACAAGTTGTTGCTACCGATGATGGTTGCCGGATCTTTAGATCTGTGTGGCCTATGGTTTTTGACGGTTATTACTGTTTTGGTTGCCGGATCATCCGTGTGACCTATGGTTTGCGATGGTTTTTTCCGTTTTGGTTGCCGGATCTGTAGATCTGTGTGGCCTATGATTTGTGCCGGTGTGCGATTTGTTCTTGCATGTTGTTATCCCGTCTGATGTTGGCGTTGTGGGTCGATTCTTAAATCGGTTGTTCTTCATGGTTTTGTGGATCTTTTGTTGGTTGTAGTAGTTGTTGGGTGGCTCATCGGTTGTCGCCGGTGCACCAAGATTTGTGTTGTAAGCAACTGTTGTATTTTGGGTTTTGAATGGTTTGATGGTGGTTCGGATTGTTGACAGATTTGTTTCATTTGACATTTTGGGTTTTTGAAGACGATGATGATGATGCGGTGTGAATGTCCCCATGGCGTGGCATTCGTTGCAGCCATGTTGGTGTCATTCTTTGACACCCCCCTGAGTCTTATGATTTTTTATTTGCTATTAAATCTGGTATTCACTTTTGATTTTGTACTTTCATGAAAGATGTGATTTTTTTAGAAAAGTAGAAGTTGAATACAAACATTTGTAATTCCTTTGAAATTGTTTCTAAATGAGTCTGTTGGGTTTCTTAATATTGGAAGTTTGGATCTTTCGGTTAATAATTTTATGGTTCCAAACTTTCTGAGTGATGTTGAATCATGAAAAGTTTGAATCTTTCTTTGAATTGGTTTGGTGGAAGCTTACTTGAGTCATTGGGGAAATGTGGTGAGCATTGTGATTTCTTTTAGCTGGAATTTGTTTTATGGAGAGATTACAACATAGATGTTTGATCTACGGTTAAAAAATGTTTCGTTTTTGGGTAAATCCTTTACATGGAATGTTGAGTTTGGTGAACATGATTGAGATTACAATTTATGAGTGGTTGGTTGCAAATGACAAAATGGGTCTGATTTGGTACAAAGAGGTTTGATTTGGTGCTGTGGGGATGATGATTTGAAAAAACTCAAATGAATTATATGTAGCAAAGATGTTTTTTTTAAAACCGGTATTTGAGTTCGGTTTTTAAATCTGAGCCAACAAAAGTGGTTAATAACAAAGTTTCATTAACACTTCTTTTAAACACGAGCATTAAATCAAACGTGGCTAATTGAGAATGAAAAAGCCTCGCGCAACGCGCAAGGCCCCGAATACATCTAGTTGTATTAATTTACAAACATAATAATTAAATAATTAATGTGTTGTGACACTTTGAGAATTTTGTTTGTTGTGATATTTTTGTAATTTATATATGTTATTATATTATCATATGAGTTTTAAGAGATGATATGTTTGGGACATTTTGTTTTATGAAATAACGGTTTGATAAATAGATATGTCTCATTGTTTAGATATTTTGTTTATTTGTTTGAATTTGATTGACATTTGTTTTTCTTCCGTTGATTTTAGTCAATGTATAGTTTTTATAGTTGCATAAATTAATTAATGGCTCGCGTAATATTGCGTAAGCGTTATATAATCTTAGTTCAAGTTAAACATTTTTGTATCATGAGAACTCATGTTAGAGGTAAACTCGAAGGACGTGTCAATACCATGTTAACTAACATGATTAGGTGATGTATATATTTAAGTTGACAGAAAGTAGTGAAAGAAATGACTTTTGAATGGGAAAAAGACAAATAAAATATATAATCTACGCTTCTTGAATGTAAAATCGCTTGTTGAGTGTAAAGTTTGGAAATATAAGAATTCATTCAGTTTATGTGTCGATACCATATTAGGTAACATGATTAATTGGGTGTATAGTATTGCATTGGAAAAGTGACTTCTAGATATTTTAATAGGAAGTGATAGAAACATATATTTTTATGTAATTAAGGACCTCTTAGAACAGAATCAGATATTACCATTTGATGGTTGATTCAACTTATAATTAAATATAAATAAAAAAATGTATAAATAAATGCTCTAATTATAAATAATATCCAAAAGATTTTGATTAAGTACCAGAAAAGATTAGCATATGAGATAAACATTAATCCAAAGTTAAAAACATGACAAGATGGATCATAAAATGGATAAAAAAATGGATTGACTTGTGTGATATATTCCAAAAGCAAATGAAAAGAAATGAAGTGCGATAAGATATATTTAGAGTAGATTAGATTGTGTGTTGTTTAAAGCAATAGATAAAGACTAATGGTGTTTAGTGTCTCCTAATTAAGAACAAAATAAGAGGATCAGAGGAGTGTAATTAATTAAGAGGTTGTATACGTCCCCACATGCATGAGGTGAACCTTTTAGCCCATATTTTCATGTCACCGCTTAAGCCGGCCGGTAGGACCCTTACCGGAGCAAATATCCGGTTAACCACTCACTACTCTTGTCACTGTCTTTTCTTTTAACAAACACCACCAACCCCATTGCTCTTGCTGCAACTGCATAGCCTCTTATATATATAACTTTGTTTATCTATAAATTTCTTAATTGAGGTTTTTTAATGGTCGATATATCATTCAATTAAAAACTAGAAAGGATATCTATAAAATCTATAATCTATCTATAAAATATAATAAAGCAAACCTACTTTTGTCAAGTGTCAATTTCTTAGCATGCTTATCCCATAAATGCTTACTTGGCATAATATCATTAATCCAATAATGAGGTGTCTTGCTCTCCTTAACTTTCAGATTTGTTATGTTTTTTTGAAAATTAGGTTTAGTTGAAACTAGGATTAAAGGCGGAAAAATATAACAAATCTATATTAATATAAACCTGCTAGAAAAATATAATAATAACACAAATAATCTTTACCAAATATTCCAAAAACAAATTGTTCCTTTTTTGGTTACCTTCCAATTGGAAATCAATTTTGAAAAGATCGATATCGAGAATATTTTCTTAATTTATATATCATAATTAATAAGTATGTTTGTTTGAACAGCCTAAATAAGTAATTAACTATTAGTTTTCATGGTTAGAGAACCGTGTTTAACACTTTGGTTGTTTATTAATTATTCATTTTTGGATCATACAGTACTACTTGAAGACATAATTTTATTTTGAAAAAGATTAGCTTGCTGATTTTATGATCATCAAGGGAAAAAATTTTGACAGCTACTTTTTACTTCTATATTGAAAGTTACATTGCTCGATTCCAGGTAGTTAGTTTTTATGTCTCTCTTTATAGAGTGATCAGAAGGAAAAGCTTTCTTGCAATTAGACTATTTTTTCAGGTATTGATTAGAACCGAATGCTAAATTATTTTTTTCAGGTATTGATTAGAAACGATTGCTTATCTGTCAACCTCTTATAAATTATTTTATGTTTCATCGATCTTCGTTTTAGATATTTTGTTTCATCTACTGTAATTGTTTATGAGTCTTTCTTTGTTTATCTTATCAACAAATGACATTGTTAAATATTTATGGTTTTCATAAATTTTATAAAACCATATTCTGTGATTATTGGACTTCACATAAGGAAGTATTTAAAAAGTTGTAACTTCGATTGAGAGGTATACAATTGAATAGTTTAATATAAAGTTTTTAGTTTCACTATTCAAATTATTCTAACTCATTCTCGTCTTAAACACGAGTCTCTAACCTAGTATATATATATATTTATATATATATATATATCAAAGATAAAAAATTGAAGGAGAATTAAAAATAATTTTCGCCTTTATCTTTTATATTTGGTGTTAAAAGAAAACTAAAATTAATCATAACTCATGTGGATTATCTTAATTACATCTAAGCCTTGTTAGTCCTTTGTTAGTTCGGGTTGTGTCAACCCGAACACTTTTATTTAATTCGTATGTCAAGCTTCTTTAGAGTTTTTAGTCAAATATTGATGGAAAAATTATTTAACATAAGGGATTATTTATTTTATTATTATTTTTTATTTTATTAAAATGAGTGGTTATTGAAAACTTGTTTTTTTCTCACTGATATAATAATTTAATTGGATAAAGAGATTAGTATTTTGGATCTATCACAAACATGCATTTTAAGGAAAATGGTGTTCTATTACAAGCTGCTAATTCCTAAATTTTAAAGATCGAATAAACAAATCACTAATTAACCTACATTTTTCACGTGATTTGAATCTCTTATAACATTTTGACCGGTTACTCTTCATTTGTTCCCATAACTAAAAATCAGGGTCGGTCCTGAGGATTTGGTGCCCTGCGCGAGACAAGAAAAAAAGGCCCCCGCCCCCTTAACCCGAAACACCAACGCAGTAAATTATATAAACTAAATTTTTAACCAAAAAACAAACGTTTGATAAATAAACATAAGAAAATCAAAGTATTCATATTAGTGATTTACATTTTTGGCAGCAGTGGACTTCCAACCTTCATTAATGCATAATCCATTTGATTATGTGAGCTTTTAAATGTTTAGTTAATTAGTTGTAGTGAGCTTTAACCTTTAGGTGTAGGCTTAAATCTTTGCTTATTTGTTACATGCACTATTGACTAAATACAAGTTTATAAAAAAAATTATATAATTGTGCCATCATCAAACGAGTGCCCTGTACGATCACACATGCCGCACACCTCTAAATCTCTTATGCTAAAAATGTCTACTTATCCAAATTAAGTTCATATATTAATTATTCGTACACACATGCATGTGTGTGCGTGTGTAAGCATAGGTTTTTGTTTTGACTCACTTGACAATTCACATGTTAAATACTTGTATGTCTATAGCATGCATGTTCTCTTTTACTTGTATGACCCACTTGCATGTAGTCTTTGGATTTTCAAGCTCGTCCGATAAAATCAGTCCCTAAAATATTGAATTTTTAATTATTAGGTTATATATCCCATTGACCAATAATAGTTTATTTGATATGAAAATTTTGACATATGACACTCCTAGTATATATAAGGGAGAGTTTAATGGGGAATTTTTTTTTAATATATAGGGAACAAATGAACACATCTTGGTCATCATTTAATCTTATGATGCACATTCGGTGTTTCATGATCTTATGTATCTCATTTGAACATATCTAAACTCATCACTCTTGATCAAAAACCTAAACAATCAAAAGAACAAACAAAATACATATGCAGCATAGTGGATAAATCACTGTGTTCTACTGTCGTGGTCACGCGTTCGAATCCCACGGCCTGAGAACCAAATATTTGGAAAGAATCAGTGAGAATCATATAAGTCGTGTACCTATCGCTTCAATGAAAATATTAGAGTAAAAAGAAGATAATATATTTATTACCATTGGGTCATTACTTCTTGAATTTAATCACCTCGCTCCTCAGTTTTTTTATTAAATACTAATTAGCGTGTGCATATTTACATATATAATGTGAGTGCATATATATGCATTCAACAAAAACTTTAAAATCATATTTTTTATAAATTAATCTTAAAATTAGTAATTTTATAAACGTTTTTGTCAATTTAAATAATAAAAAATATAACAGTTAAAACGGTTCACTCAATTTTTTTAAAAAAAAATGAGTTTTCAAATGAAAGTACCCATATATATGTTTGATTTCAACTTAATTTCGTTTAAAAAAGTTATATAACTTTAAATAATGCTACTATGTTTTTTTCTTAAAATTTATATGGCGCGCTAGCATATAGCAAAAGATGTAAAAAAGATCCGAAGCTAATGAGTTTCGAGTAATGTACATTTTCATGCATGCTGGAATGATTTGACCCACCATCTTTTTGGTCCATATTTTAAGTGCAAGTTTTTCTTAGTGTGTTCGAGTAACATCCGAGTCTATAATGGATTATATCATGCATAAAACAAGATTGTTTGAAATTTGAAACCCTAAAGGGTTGTTAATCACTATCAAAGGTTGAGAATGGCCTCCTAGCTAGCATATATAGTTTATTTTAGGAAGGGTGGACAAGCAATGTGGGGGACAAATTCATGTCACAGTTTGTAAAGCTAATGATAGAAACATAGGCAAATATTGGGTGCCAATACTATGGTCGATCTTTAATTGGAGTATACTATTTTTCCCAATAAAAACAGTTTAAAAAGACATGTGGGCCACATGTTTAGTTCTATAATGTTCTTAAGTCATTGTGTCAATGGTGGCTAGTGTTTTCTCCCATTAATATTAAAATTTTCCAATTAAAGATGGTCCTACAAACAAAGGGTAACTAAAAAAAGTAGGGGGAGTAATGTGTCATGTCTCCCCATCCATTCAGAAATGGAGAAGAACCAAGTTGAAAGCAATGAGAATAATTGTGTATGTATGTGTGTTTTATTCATTATTATTATCATCTTTTGCCTACTATACTTCCTTTACAGCCATTATGCATGTATTAGTATGCATGCTATATATATATGTTGACAATCATGTATGTCAAATGACAATTCTACCCTTCTGCCAAGCCCTTCACCCTTGCAAAGCAGTGTTTTTGGCACTATAACATATATAGTGGTGGGTGGCAAATTCTTCTATGGGTCATTATTAAAATAAGGTATGATACATATATTGAAGGGCATATAACTTAGGAAACCAGAAGATCAAGAACCTAGACAATACTACAATCCCAATAACTATACAATGAGGCCACAGTTTAATTAAGTGTCAATGAGACAACATATATACAACTTAATTGTTGAACCAGAGAATTACTAAAAAAAACACATTTTTATTTGACTTACAAACTTTCTCTCTGGATACATAAATCGAAACCTATAAAATGTTTATATAACCAAGCTATTCAAATCATATTAGGATGAAGGGAGTTCATTCCTCACCACCCCACACTTTTTACCTCATCCCACATTCACCTCACATTACATGGTATCCACCCCACACCTCCTCACATTTATTTTTTTATTTTTATTTTTCAATTATTTAAAGCTTTTAATATTTCATTAAATAATAAAACAAAAATTATAACTAATAAATAAAAGTAAACAACTAAAATAAAATAAAAACGATTACAAAATAAACTAAAAAACGGTTGCCTCGGGTTGATGGGTTTTTTGATGTCTCCATTTTTGTAAAAATATAGAGAGATTTTTGTGTATTTATGGTTAATGAGAGTGTGATTTATATTTGATTTGTGTTGGTATATATAATATATATTGTGTTTAAAGAAAAAGCAATTTTTTAAAATATAGCCGTTAAAGAGACATTGGAAGGGGGCCCACATGTTCAACGGTCAAAAAGTTCGGGGGCACACTCGGGTAACTCACCCCAAAAACCTCCCAAACTTCAGTCCCGATTGGGAGTGGGGCGGTGTTCCCGTGTGGGGCCGCACCCACCCCGAGTCCACGTACTCCGGCTGCACTTAGAATTAGAATTGAATTATAATAAGGTGGAGTGTGCATATATATATATATATATATATAGGATGAGCTTTTGACGAATGTAAAGCAAGCTAGCGTATACAGGCTTTGTATGGCCATTAAGCTGGAGTGGTGGACATACTTTCAGATGGTGGACCTGAATCAAGATAATTGTCTCTCCGGCCATATGCATGAATCTATATATGAACTAAAAATGGAAATTATCATCTATCTAATAATTCTAACTTTTAGGGGGTTTACTTTTGGAGGGATTTTTTTTATATTAGGAAATTTTTGTGGGAAATTGAATGGAATTTTAACCATGCATGCATAAGTTGATAGAGTAAAATTTCTTAAATATAAAATATTTACAAATTGTTAAACATAATGATTATAATTTCTTTACAAATATTATTATTTAACCCGTGTGTAACACACGGGTATTAAACCTAGTATATATATATACCTCACTGCATGCCACCTTTTCTAGCTTCAATCAAATTATTTATATATTTTTTTAACAAATAACAAATTCAAATGCTTGGACGAAACCTGCAACCCCCACATTTTTCTAGATCGATGGAGACACGTACAATAATAAAAAAATATATATATATACATCCAAATTAAATTTCAAATACATAATAAAAATTCACATAAATACATAATATTAGTATTATATATATATATACATGCTACTTGTTCTCGATCTACAGGGTTTCATTTTTTAATTAAACCACCTAGAGAAACATTCCTAAGCTTAATGATGTAAATAGTTATTTGGTATTTGGTTAATTGCATGCATGTTTAATAGTTAAGTTAACGGAGTAATGACTTCAATTTTGTAACATTGTTATTGGGCATTTTGGTAATTGGATTTATATATATATAAGGTCACCCGTAATGGGAGTTATCCTTGGCCCCGGCCTTCCTTCATTAAACGGGTGTTATGGTTGTACCTGTTACCATCATCACGAGTGGCTAAAACAAGTTTGTATTTTTTTTCACTCTACCTCATTAATACAGCTTACTAACACTAGTTATATATTACAAACTTTTTCTTCACACTCACGATCGTATTTTTTAACTATCACACATACATATACATACATACGTGCCAAGACTTTTTCTATATCACAAACTCTATCACACTCACCGCTACTAGTAGTGCCTAAGATGTAATGGAGCAACGAGTTTAAGCTTAAATGTTTTTATGGTCATTGGAGTTATAAATTTGAAGTGGTATCTAGTTAATTTACAATAGGAGGTTGGTGTCGAAATTTCTTAGGGTTTGTCCTGATTAAATTGTAGATATAACAACCATATTAATTTAAAATTTTCTAGTGTTAAGAACTTTAACTCACTAAAAAACCGTTAAACAACGGTTAAACGCACCTAAAATAACTAATAATTATATATAAGCCTGTTAGTCAGTTAGTCACTTAATTTCATAGCATAAGCCCAATTAAGCCCACATCATCTTTCCAGCCCCACGATAGCCCGAACAACTACGTAGCCCATTGCTTCATGTTTTTTTACAACAAACAACACCCTCATTAAGGGACTGTTTGTTTCACCTTTTAATAGTTCAGTGCTTAATTATTTAGATTCAGCATTTAAAGCGTTTGTTTCATAAAAAAAACCTCTGAATGGTTCAGTTAAATGCTGAATGGTTAAGAGATAAAAAGATGCTGAATGGAACTGAATGGAGCATGTACCAAATTTATCATCATCTGAAGTTTTACCCTAACATCCATTTCATTGATAGAGCCTCTTAATGGTTCAGACCTTATAACCATTCAGCACTTAATGATTCAGATTTTGCCAAACAGCCCCTAAATCTAGTCCAAAAATCATGACTAGACTAGCGATCCGTATGCTATACTACACTAGCTGAGTATAAAAACAATAGATATAATATAACAGTCACAACATGTTAAAACGTAAATAAAAGATGTATGAATTTAGAATAGCGGTTACAACAAAATTATTCTTGAAATGGTTTCTGTTTACAAACATAATGAAAATTGAAAAGAATCTAGTAGCCGACCCAAATGATCAAACCCGTTTTGTCAGGCTTAGTAGAAACTAAACAACCACCATTCAAGATGTTAGGGTGAGTTTTAGCAAAGGCCAACGACATTAGTATTTGAAGTATTATAAGTATGTTCTTAGCTTTCTTTATTCTTTTTTTGTTTAGTTATTTCATATTTTCTTTCTTGACAAATCGTTTTGTTACAAATGTTATTTCACTCCAAAAACTATTTTTTACAATGCTCGTCATTGTAGTTGACAAATCTTGTCAGTCCCATCCACTCTCCAAACACCGTTTAAAACTGTAGTTGGAATTGAGGGAATTTTTTCTAGCCCTATTTTTTTGTTTTTGCGAACTAATAAGCCAAATAAATTATTCAAAGTGGTCAAATTAGTCCATTTAATCAGAACTATCATAAAATCCATGTAAATTGTAAATGCTATAACCAAATCATGTCGATACTTAAACTCCAAATAAAACCAGAACGCAAAACGCATAAAGTATAACTCCATAAGAAGACATGTCAAATTATCAACAGCTTCAATAACTTAATAGAAAAATGTAGCATTTCACAATTCAACATTTAAAACTATGAAAATCATCATCATCATCATCTTGTTGTAATGCTTGTTGTAACAAAAACTCAGATTGATTCATCAAATTGGGACTTAATCTAAACATAAGAACACAAAACTCCATCTGAGTGAGTGCACCATCTCCATCAAAATCACCTTCTCTCAACATGCTCAAAAGATCATCATCTGACAAATCCTCAAGGCCTAAAAGCGACGAATTCGCCTTCAAACTATCGAAAGTGATGACCCCTTTATCGCGATCCATGAGCAACTGAAACCCATTGCACATTTCATCAATCAGACCATCTCCTCCAAGTTTGTCAGCCATTAGAGGTAAGAAATCGTGGAACTGAATTTGGTTGTTGTTGTTGGTTGCCATTGTTTGATCAAAAGTTGATGTTTGAAAATGATGATGAGATATACGATGTGACTAAGGATATATATATTGAAGATTTAGTGGACGGTGGATGTGAAAGGTTCCGGGAAGAAGAAGAAAAGGGTTGATGATGATCAGAAGACAGCAGAGTTAAGTTCGCGTATACTTGTTTCCACGAAGGTGTTTTAGTTTTAAATGAAAATGTGAAAATGTGAACGTGTCGTTTGGTGATAAGATTTGGAAGGTAGCTTGCGTTAATGGTCCCTATTCCTGGATCCTTCTATACGTACTATAAAAAAAATTAATGTCATTTGGTACTTTGGTGTTTTTTTTCCAAGTTTGGTGTACGTTTTTTCTTGTCTCGCTCGTTGTTTGTTACTTTTCTGTAACGCTTTTTATTATACAAAAACACAGTTGGTTTCTAATGGTGATCCGACGGTCAACATATTAAAAGGGTTAATGAAGCGATCGAAGAAAGTTGTCATCGAAACCCCGAAGAAGTAACATGGGATGTGAGAAACCAACGGGTGATAAAACAAACACATGACCAAAATACCCCTAAAAGTCTAGTTTTTTTATTTTTAATGTTACTTCCGGCCCATATCATAGAAAAAAAGGTTTTTTTTAAGAACCTGAACCGGTTTTTTATGAACCGGAACCGGTTCTTTAGGAACCGGAACCGGTTACTAAGTTCTAGTTTTTTCATAAAAAACCGGTTCTAGAACCGAACCGGTTCTTGTAAGAACTGGTTCTTTTAACGCCAACAAGAACCGGAACCGGTTCTTCAAAAAAATCGATTTGTGCACCTCTACTCATAACCCATGGCGATGGCGGTGTGCAGCTTGGGCCGACCCTATACACAAAGTAAACATTAGTTAATGCCCAGCCCCTACAACTATGGGCCCTTGAATTGTGTGCTGATGGGCTTTATTCACAGATACATTTTTTTAAGCGCAATGAGAATATAAAAGAATATTATGTGGCCTGAATACAATTGGGCTATTTCTTCATTATGTTTATTACGCATATTATTCACTTCTTTATGTCTGATTATTATCTCCTTCAACTTTAGGTATTGCATTAAAAAAAAAGTAATAAATCATAACTAGTTCATTACTTGACTTCTGCGTGTATTTGAATATTGAAACATGATTTTTACGGTTAAAATAAGGAAATACAAACTTCCACAAGACGTTTTAACAGGACAAAAAAAGTAGTAAAAAATCCAAACCAGATTCATCAACAAATGAATATCCTAGAATAATACAATTCGACGATAGATCGAGATTATGAAACAGCTGCATGCTAATTTTTTTACAAGGAAGACATGCAAGTGTGGTACGAATGATCATTGATCAAAGGCAATTATTGTTAATTAATACGTACGTTCTTCTTCGAGACGAAAGTTGAGTGAGTTATAGATATATATATGTCAGCAGTGACGACAATTAATTAATTCTCGAACCTAAATCCTGCATGTACCTCAACACCAACCGCCACAAAAGTTGTCTCCATCTATATATATATATAGATAGATAGATAAAGTAGTGTCCTTAGTACATATCATCAACACCTCTTGAGAAAAACAGAGCCCACGTCCGTCAACTTTCAACCAAATGCCACTCTATTTAGGTAACATTATTAAATGATAGGCGTGTATATATGATCAAATGAAAACCATATTATATATTATATTCATAATGGTTGGTGAGACGTTTAGACTTTAACATAATCACATTATTAATCTCCTTTATCACCTTAAATTTCAAGATTAGCTAGATCCAACAAAACAATTATATATTGAAATTAATCAACAGACTAGCAGGTACTGACATGATGGAGCAAACACTCATATTTTTTCTTCTTCTTCTTCTTCTTCTTCTGCTTCACTTTCATACCATTCACACAGCTGAACTCGACACTGTTTCGGATTCACAGTTCTTGACAGATGCAGACACGTTGGTTTCACCTACCGGAGTTTTCGAACTTGGGGTGTTTCGCCCAGGTACTTCTGCAAATCGATATCTTGGTGTTTGGTACAAGAAAATACCCGCTACAGTGGTTTGGGTTGCCAACAGAGATAACCCGATAACAGGTGGATCACGAGTCGTGTTAAGAGTTGATCATACTGGATTAAGTTTACTTCTTTCCAATAATGTCACCACGTTTTGGTCGTCAAACATGACGTCATCGTCATCACGAAAAGCTACTGCTAAGGTACGTGACACTGGGAATCTAGTCTTGATGGATGAAAACCAGAAGATTATCTGGCAGAGTTTTGATTATCTAACTGATACGCTTTTGCCCGGCATGAAATTAGGGAGAAATTTCATGACGGGCATTGAATGGCACCTATCAGCATGGAAAAGTAACCAAGATCCAGCTCCTGGTGAATTCACCTGGGGAGCTGACACACTTGGTTACCCTGAAAACAAACTAAGAAAAGGTCCACAAGTCACGTTTCGTGGCGGACCATGGAGTAATCAGCGGTTTAGTGGGGTCTCTACTTTCGATTCCAACTTGACGTTTACGTACAAAGCAGTTGTTAATGCAAGCGAGATGTCTTTTTCTTATGTTCTTGACGACAGTTCGATTCTGACAAGAACAACCTTAAATTCATCTGGGCAGTTAGAAAGTTGGGTTTGGGTTGAAAATGGTAAAAAGTGGCAGCTTGCGTTGTCATTACCAAGAGATATATGCGATTCATACGACATTTGTAGCACATATGCAAGCTGCAGTGTTAATATGATTCAACAGTCTTGTGCTTGTTTGGATACCAAAAGATTTGTGCCTAGAAACCAACAGAGTTGGGAAAGAGCTGATTGGTCAGGTGGTTGTGTACGACGAACACCGCTGGATTGTAAAAATGGCTCAGAAGGGTTTGTTAAATACTCTAATATAAGATTGCCAGACACAGAACATACATGGTTTAACATGAGCATGAATTTAAAAGATTGTGAAGCAAAATGTTTAAAAAACTGTACTTGCATGGCTTATGCAAATCCAGACACTAGCCTTCAAGGCAGAGGCTGCTTGCTTTGGTTCAACGATCTTTTTGACATGCGTGAGTATTCTGTTGGAAATGGCGGTCAGGATATTTTCGTACGAATGGCTTCTTCTGAATTAGGTAATTATTATTAACGAATCTTATGACAAAAGCGGCCGCTGTTACATTATTGTTTCATGTTTTTTTAGATCCAAAATGTTAACATTAATAATGATGTTATATATACAGTTGATGAATCAAATTTCAAAAAGAAGGGAGGGGCAAAAATCGAAATCATACTACCGGTAACTATTCTGGGAGTTCTTATCATTGGAATGTTTTTGACATGGTCACTGTATGCGAGAAGAAAAAGGAATCATCGCAAGGGAGGTATGAAAATTGGTGTAATCTAATAACGAAATAAAAATCAGACGGGTATGTTTTGAATAAATTCGTTTCGTTTTGTTTGGATGTATGTATCAGAAGACAATGAAGAAGATATTGAGCTGCCATTGTTTAGCTTCTCTACTATAGCTACTGCCACTGCAAGTTTTTCAGACAAAAACATACTTGGGGAAGGCGGATTTGGACCGGTCTATAAGGTAATTAAAATTTCATGATCATTAAGTTCCAATTATATTGTATAAGTATGTAAACACCCCCACACCCTACTATATAAATGGGATTTTTATTGAGTTTGTTTGTTTATTGTATGTGTATAACATCATTTAGGGGGTTCTTGAAGAAGGGATTGAGGTTGCAGTAAAACGTCTATCGAGAACATCTAGCCAAGGAGTTCATGAGTTCAAAAATGAAGTCATTTGTATTTCTAAACTTCAGCACCGAAATCTTGTGAAGCTTCTTGGTTGTTGCATACAAGGAGATGAGCGACTGTTAATCTATGAATACATGGCAAATAAAAGCTTAGATTCCTTTATATTTGGTGAGGATTATATATAAAAACTCAATTTACATACTTTTTATCAGACTATTGTTACAAAATAACTAAACGAATATGTTTTGCTTTGAACAGATGAAAATGAAAACAAGATCCTTGATTGGACAACGCGTTTCAACATCATTAAAGGGATTGCTAGAGGACTTCTTTATCTCCACCACGATTCACGACTAAGAATAATCCATAGAGATCTTAAAGTGAGCAACATTCTCCTAGATCAAGATATGAACCCTAAGATATCAGACTTTGGCATCGCTAGAAGTTTTGGAGGAAATGAGACTGGAGCAAACACACATAGAGTTGTTGGCACATAGTAAGCTATTGTAAACAACCATTAATTAGCCTCATTATCTTGATATCTTCACTTCATTCGTCTATTCTTCATGTCTGCAGTGGTTACATGGCCCCTGAATATGCACTAGATGGTGTTTTCTCAACAAAATCAGATGTATTTAGCTTTGGTGTGTTGGTGCTAGAGATTGTGAGTGGGAAGAAAAATAGGGGATTCATACATCCGGAGTATGATCATAATCTTATTGGACATGTAAGTTTACTAATCCATTGTTTAATTCACATACAAATTGATACCAAACTTTTCATCATTAATTTTAAACTGTATTCAGGCATGGAGTGTGTATAGTGAAGGCAGGACGATGGAACTGATTGATGCAAACTTAGCTAAATCCTGCAATCCAACCGAGGTTTTAAGATCGGTCCAAGTGGGGTTGTTATGTGTTCAACAAAACGCAGGAGATCGACCAAACATGTCTTCTGTGATTATGATGTTGGGCGGTGAGAGCACGCTACCACAACCTAAACAACCAGCATTTTTCATGGATAAGGACTTTCTTGTAGCAGACTTTTCTTCAAGCACTTATCTAGCAGGTTCAGTGAGTGATGTAACAATTACAGAGGTAGATGCCAGATAATAATGTATATACGCTTAGTTGTTCTTAGTTACTTTCTGTAATATATTGATTCTTAAATTCAAGCACACACTAAACTTTAGCATTTGCGGTGTTACTAAGTACATAAACTTTAAAGCTAGCATTCAAGATATAATACCTTATACATTTTTTAGATTAGCTTTGCTATATCAATACAGTTGTTATTATCAAGCCATAATAACTTAAAAACCGGTCCAAATCCACCCTTCAGAGTTTATTTTCAAATAAAAAACTAGCCATGGAAATTGTAGAGAAGCTTAACAAAGGTAGTTGAATGTCTTCTTCCTTGTATTTAAAGACATGCAACGATCCCTCTGAGTTTTTGTTACAATATGCAGCTGCACAATGTTAAAACAGAGGAAGCCATTCTTACATATATATCTGACCTCCACTGCACGTACAATTCTTTAAGCATTTTATTTTGCTTCACATTAATGTTCCAAACTCATGCTCATGTTAAACCACGTGGCCACCGTATCAGGCAATTTTACAACAGGATACTTAATAAATTAAACCCTTCGGATTCATCTTTGCAATCCAATGGTGTTCGCCTAACACAACCACCTGACGCATTAAAAGCTCCTGTAATCTGCGTACTCTTCCATAGTCCGCCAAAGAATTTGACCGCTTTCAGCATAACTTTGCGTACTTTCAGTTCACCTACACCAGCTGGATCTTCATTGTTTTTCCATAATGTTATTAGACACCATTCAATTCCCCTGGAGTAATCATTCCCTAACTTCATTTCTGGTAACATACATTCCAGTAATCATACTTTTCATAATTTATATATATGTGTGTGTGTGTTAGAGAGAAATGAAATGGGGTGATTTTATTAGTAGATTTTTAGATATGGGAGAGTCTAAATTTCTGTTAAATTTTAGAGTGGAAATAAAGACATAGGATGAGATGAGATGTAGTAATGTTTTTGTTAAATTTTTAAAATTTTGAAGATAGGGTGAAAGGTGGATATTTTTATTACAATCTTGACTTTTGATGGATGTAGGCTGTGGACTTTTTAGTTTGAATTTTGGATGAATTTTGATAGATAAATGTGGGTGATTTAAAGGAGATAACCAGAAGAAGATAAGGGATGAATCAGACATTTAACACACCATTTAACAAAATATTAACGGCGTTTGAAACTATTTCTAATATCCGAGTGAGTTTTCCTAAGACGGGATGTCAACCGCTTATACTGATTTTGATAATTCAAGCTTGACTCACACAGAAACACCATTAAAGAGGAAACTTACTACTTGGGAAAACTCCCATAAGTCAAGACTTGAACTTGAGATCTCTAAAATCTTAAGTTTTTATCCATCACCTCATATCATTGGATAAGAAGATTGAATGCTAACGGTAACTAACTTAAAGGATAACATGCGACAACTTGCTAAGATAAAAGATTAATTCAAAACCTTTTAAAGATATAAAAAGATGAAACTTAAATGACGCTAGCTTGATTACGTAATGGTAGAGTTAAACTTTAACCGATTAACTTATTATATTCCTTTCGTCTCATTTTATATGTTCATATTTTCTTTTTTTGTTGTACCAATGTAAATGTCCATTCCAAAAATAAAAATACAATTTTCAATTTACCCCTAATTATTTACTAAAAAAGATATTTTAAGACTGAAAGACGAAAACTTTAATGACATTATTATCATTTTATAGGTTGAAAAAATATATAATAATCTATTTTTACTTAAATTTTATGTTGTGGGTCTCATAACACTTAAAACGGGACGGATGGGGTAGTAAACTAGGGTGTGATTTGAAAATAAAAGTATGGTGACGTATGTATGCGTTATCATGGCCAAGATATTTAGCTAGAATATCCCAATCAAACGTAATTAATGTTGGATGCACACTTGCTACATAATTTGTGGACATAATTTATGACTGTAACCACAGGGCGTCACTGGTCAACACAAATTGCCGGTTCATCTCGTGCATGGTCCCAACTCCCAATTAGTGCTTGGATCATTGAACATGTATTTTTTACTTTATTTTATTATTTGTTGCCAAAATTTAAGCTGCATCTCAAATCTCAATGGAGGGAACACTCATATTTGTGTTATCCTTATTTGTTCTTCACAAAAGCTTTGCTGTTGAAATCAAAACCATCTCAAACTCAAGGTTTTTAACAGATGGAGACACGTTGGTCTCAACTACCCGAGTTTTCGAACTGGGATTTTTTCCACCAAATAGCTCGGAGAATAGATATCTTGGTATTTGGTATAAAAACATCCCTGTTAGAACTGTGGTATGGGTTGCAAATAGAGACCGTCCGGTTCCGGGTGCGTCAACATCGATGCTTGAGTTAAAGATCATTGATCAAGGGATTCTCGGCCTCTTTGCCAACATCAGCATGATTTGGTCATCTAACACAACATCAACAGGAAATGCGACTGCAAAGCTTCATGACAATGGAAATCTAGTTGTGACTGATCAAGACGAGAAGGTTGTTTGGCAGAGTTTTGATTACCCGACGGATACTCTTCTACCGGGCATGAAGTTAGGTAGAGATTACTTGAGGGGCAAGGAATGGTATCTAACACCATGGAAGAGTAGTCAAGATCCAGCTCCAAGTGGATTGACCTGGGGCGCTGACAGACTCGGGTATCCTGAAAACAAACTAAGACAAGGGGATTCGATCATATTCCGAGGTGGACCATGGGCTAATCAACGGTTTCCTGGTGTTTCTGTATTTAGCAGGAGCTTAACGTTTAGATATGATGTAATTATTAACGAAAGTGAGGTGTCTTTTGCTTATAATCTTGAAGACAATTCTATCCTATCAAGAGTTACGTTGAATTCAACTGCACAACTAGAAAGCTGGGCGTGGGTAGAAGGTGGTACAGAATGGCGGCCTGTCGTGTCATTTCCGCGAGGTGCCTGTGATAAATACAACATTTGTAATGCTTATGGAACCTGCAGCATCAATATGATCCAACAGTCATGTACTTGCTTAGATGCGAGAAGGTTTGTGCCCAAAAACCAAAAAGCTTGGGACACGGCTGATTGGTCGGGTGGTTGTATTAGGCGAACGGCGTTGAAATGCAAAAATGGAACAGAAGGGTTTATCAAGTACTCTAACGTGAAATTGCCGGACGCTGAGAATACATGGTTTAACATGAGCATGACTCTGGAAGAATGTAGGTCAAAGTGTTTAACGAATTGTTCTTGTATGGCTTATGCAAATCCAGATAAGAGTCGAAGCGTGTGCTTGCTTTGGTTCAGTGACCTTTTTGACATCCAGATATTGCCCGAAGACAGTGGCGGCCCTGATATTTTCGTAAGGATGGCGTCATCTGAATTAGGTAAAGTTTATAATTATAAACTCCAATAATATGTATTATATGATATATCTAGCCTTTGCTCCAACAGATTCATCTAAATACGTATACACCACTTGCAGTTTTAGAATTATCGTTTTATGCTAACAAATTAACTTCATTTCTATGTTAATATCTTGTTAGATTCTCAATCAGAAAATCAAGGAGGAGGAAACAGTAAAATCATCTTACTTGTAATTATTCTGCCTGGGGTTCTTTTCATAGGGTTGATCATTGGTACATGGTTGTGTTATGCCCGGAGAAAAAAGAATCATGCCAAACTAACAGGGGGAGGTAAAAACGTTGCACAAGTTCACTAGAGTAACATGTATTTAATAGAAGTACCTTTGAGCATATTCGCCATTTTTGAAGTCTGCTTGTTGCTAATGTGTAGCGGAAGCAGGGGAAATCATGAATGCATCTAAAAGCCAGGAAGAAGACATGGAGCTACCAACATTTAGCTTCTCTGCCATTGTGAATGCTACTGCTAATTTTTCACCTGACAATAAACTTGGAGAGGGTGGATTTGGACCGGTTTATAAGGTAATTATTGTATTCGAATCATCCAATGTAGAAGTTGCATCGTAATTTCTTATGTAAAGAAAAGAAATATATGCAGTGTAAGCATGCCCTGTTTAGATATATTAGTCATTGAAGTCACCTTTGTAGTTTGTATAATTTTTCACTTTGAAATGGTAAATCTCTAGGGTATGCTAGAAGAGAAGGAGATTGCAGTTAAACGTTTATCAAGACATTCAAGCCAAGGATTGAATGAGTTCAAGAACGAAGTCATTTGCATTTCAAAACTTCAACACCGAAATCTTGTGAAGCTTCTTGGCTGTTGCATACAGGGAGATGAGAAGCTCTTGATCTACGAATACATGCCAAATAAGAGCTTGGACTCATTTATATTTGGTGAGAATAATAAATACAAACTACATGGTTTCCAGTACTTATGTTGGTTTAAATTAAGAACTTCCATAGCACGAAACTAAAAATTCTAAACCAACTTGTTGGCCAGACGACACTAAAAGTGTGGTTCTTGATTGGGAAACGCGTTTCAACATTATCAAAGGAATTGCTCGAGGACTTCTTTATCTGCATCAAGATTCACGATTAAGAATTATCCATAGAGATCTTAAAGCAAGCAACATTTTACTAGATCTGGATATGAATCCCAAAATATCAGACTTTGGCTTAGCTAGAAGTTTTGGAGGAAACGAAACCCAAGCAAACACACAAAGAGTTGTTGGCACATAGTAAGCCATTGAAACAATTATTCATTGTTTTTTCTTGAGTACATTAGTATTCTCTTATAAGCATCCTATTTCTTGCTTGCAGTGGTTACATGGCCCCCGAGTATGCATTAGATGGTGTATTCTCTATAAAGTCAGATGTATTTAGCTTTGGCGTTTTGGTGCTAGAGATTGTGAGTGGAAAAAGAAATAGAGGATTTATCAAACCTGAAAACGGAGATAATCTTATGGGACATGTATGTTCGCTAATCACTACCCATAATCCACACCTCCATTTTTCAAAATATCCATCAACTAGATTTACAACCTAATAACGTTCATATATATTCTAAATTGTGTTAAGGTATGGATGCTCTATAACGAAGACAGGTCAATAGAACTAATCGATCCAAATTGCACCAAATCCTGTGATCCTCTTGAAGTTATAAGATCAATCAAAGTTGGGTTGTTATGTGTTCAACAAAATGCAGCAGACAGGCCAAACATGTCAAATGTAATTATGATGTTGGGCAGTGAGAGCGAATTGCCGGAACCTAAGCAGCCATCATTTCTAACCGAAAAGGATCTTCCTGTAGTAAACTACTCAACAGGTACTTACACAGGAGGCTCGATGAAAAATTTTACCATCACGGAGGTAGGTGCTCGATAGATAACTTGTCAAGCAAATACATTATTGTTTAGCAGGTATTAAACTGCATGTGGCTGTGATAGTGGCAATGATCTTTCTCACATGGCGTGGACTTTTAGCATGGGCCTATATATACATTATGTATATATTACTTTGTTAATACCATTTAGTGAACTGTGAATGATTATTTTTAATTACTGTTAAATTGTTAATCAATGAATTAAGGGTTTTAAGTTAAAATAATTTAGCTAAACTTTTGTTAAACTTTCAAGGACCAGAGTTATGTGTGACAAACCATGTTACAAACAAAATTATAATATTGAACTAAAGATGCTAATGCAGTATGAAAAAAATAGTAACTTGCTCCACATAACTGTAAGTATATTGAAAGAACATCATACCATGTCTGCAAAATGAATATTAGAAGCTTTTGCTTTCATTAATTCAAGGGTTGCAAATAATCCCACTGAGTTCAATACATAGTATCTGAAAGCAAAAAAACCTCATTGAGTTCAATACATTTAAATGAATGAATATCACCAGCCACACAGGCATTTAATCAAACAGTTGGCGTGCATGATTGTATATTCTACGCTGACATCATTGCATTTCTTATATTGCAATTGATAAACTATATATTGTATGAACTTATAGTCAGAACTAAATAACCTGTGTTTGAATCCAGTTGCCGATCGGTAATAACATCACTGAGGTTATACCAAAAAGTCGTTTAAATACATAGACGTAAAAATGCTATCAAACGAACTTTAGTTGACTTAATTTCGGTAGAGTTAAAACCGTTTTATTGAACCTTTCAAAAACTTCATTCGGATTGACCTAACTCTCACCTTAAAGCTACCAACATGTTGCTTGAGCGTGACAAAGATATCTGGTTTTGGACTTGCAAGAAGCTTTAGAGGAAACAAAAAAGAAACAAATACTAGAAGAGTAGTTGGGACATAGTAAAAATTAGCATTCTGATTCAGGTTGCTTGATATGACGACAGTGTTTAAGTTGATGCATTTTTTTACTTCGAGATGTGCCGTATGTTGTGACGACAATATCGCGTTTGTAATTTTGTTACACATAACCCGCTTGTGCATGATGCAACGCGGTTTTTAGTTCAACACTATTCACGTTACGATGGTTACATGTTGTGATGCCCCTACATTACGATGGTCACATTAACATGTGATGCTTGCATGACACGAGTAGAAATTAAAAAAATAAGAGATTCTTTGATGAAGATCATAATCTCAATCTTCTTGGCAAGGGCGCCGACAGAGCTATGAAGAGCATAGGGGTGGCCCGGAATACCCCTCAACTTCGTTGCGAAGTACAATTTTTACTGGTTTAATTATAAGTTTTTTATCGTTTTAAGTATCAAGATATCTTAAACAATTTTAATACCCGTGAGTGAAAACTTTATGTTATTATAACTCTCAAATTATGTTTTAAAATCCGCTAATGTTTTCTTTAAAAGTAAGACATAATAATCTGTCTTTTCGTTGTCAAAATTTCATTGGATACTATATAAATCACTACATGCATGTAAACTAGACATAAGCACCCAAAAAACAGTACGTCTAAAGTTTTAAGACCGAAAATACAAAGTGGCAAGATATTTAACTATCGGGAGTGGGGATGGGATGGAAGGGAGCCAATAATAATCCTCGGGCACACCGTCATCATTGATGGTTGGGGTTGCAGGGGCATGGAAAGGGGTCACAGATTCGGTTTGGTGGAGTGGGGACTACTTTTTTACTTTTAGCTTGACTTTTTTTTAGGACCATGAGTTGTGTATAAACATTAAAAAACATTTTTATATTAAATTTACCTATAAAATATTTAATTTTACACATAAAATAATAACACTTCTCTCAATATCTTTACTTTCTAAACTAAAAAAAATATTCTCTCACCCTTAGCAAATAAATTAACAGTCACAAAAAACCTAAAAAGTCGTAGTTTTATAAAGCATTTATATTTAGTCGTAAAATTAATAAAAGTAATTGATTAAAGCCTGTTATAAAATCAGCCATAAAAGGTCCCAAATATGTGAAAACGTTTTGCTGCCGTTTTATGAATTGAAATTGTGGTCGTAAATACATAGTCTTAAACAACATTTTCCTAGCCAATCATAAGTTTACTAATCATTATAAAAAAAAAATTTTGACTTCACGATATTATGTATTCAAGAATGATCACTGCATTTTTCACTAGTACACAATTGAATAAATAGTGCGTTCAAATCTCCTATTTGATGCGATTTTAGAACCGTCCTATTTGACTGTGCACTAAATAACACGTTATAGATGGTGCGATTGTTTTATTTTCTATTTGGTGCGCTTTCTGAACCATCCTATATATCAAAACACATCCAAGAAATCTCATGAATCAGAACATGACACGTGGTTGTTTTTAAATTTATAAAAATAAAGAGTAAATTACTTTTTGTATACCTGAGTTTGCTAAAAGTTAACACTTTGAAGCCTGAAGTTTAAATCCGTCTATATGTACCCTAAGTTTTTTATTTTATTTCTATTTGTATACTTATGAGTAACGAAGTTAAGTTATTCCGTTAGTTTTGAATGAATAGACCAAATTGCCCTCATCATCTTATCCTAAGTTATCTTTTTAATAAAAAAAAATAATCCAACCCAACCCACCCATCCCTTTCTTCTCCTCCTCCACAATCAGTGGCGTACCCAGGAATTTTTTTCATGGGGGTCGAAAACTTGGTAGAAATTTTTTCTTGTAAACATCGATATATAACTTTTTTTCAATCCGGTTCGACTCGGTTCGGGTTAAACCGGGTCGGGTTTAAATAAAAAATGACAAAAAACTAAATTTAAGGGGTTAAAATTGAATTTTTTTTATTTTCCCTCCACTTATATTTAAAATTGAAAATTTTTAATTTCCCTCCACTTAACTAACTTCTTTAATGTCAAACCCTAATTTCTATCTATAAATACTAACCAAAATCTTTCTAATCATCTTTATCACTCTAAAGCTTTTCTCAAACTCTCTCTAATCACCTTTATCACTCTAAACTTTTTTCTCAACCTCTCTAAATCTATCTAAGAACTACATATTTTTGCAACAAATTTTTAATACCAACTTGTAAGTTTTTTTTTCTTTCTTTCCTCTTTTCTTTTTTTCATAAATTTTTGGCATTATTTTTCTTCTAAATACTTGAAACATCCTCTAGGAATTTACCATATATTTACATAGGTAAATAAAGTTTGGTAAACCACCAATTTGAGGTTCAAGTTAAGATTGTTTTTTTAAACCTTATAAAATAAATGTTTTATTTTGTTTCTTCAACCTCATATGTCTACATTCTACATCTTTCTTAAGTCATTAGTTAATATACAAATAAAAAGTGAATGAAACCAAACCATGTTTCCAAACAAGACTATGTTGGAGGACTTGTGTTACGGTATAAAAATGGTGATGTTGAGAACCATAGTTTACAACTAAATTTTCCATCATTTCCCACTTTTCACTTGATTACTTAGCTAAAATAGTTAATTTATTTATGTATTCCTTTGTTGTACTTATGACCATCCGAATCATCAACAATGTTGATGGTTTTGTGCAATGGTGAAACACTTGAGGTTATAATACCTCAATGCTTGACAATACATGACAATATAAATAAATATTACTATTCTTCTAACAATAATTTAGCCCAATACATGGTTAAATATTATGTGTCTCAAATGGGCTGTGAACTGATAATCAATTACTAAGTTTTCAAGACTAGATGGGGGTCGAGACTTAAAATTTACGGGGGTGGGTCGAGAATTTAACATATAAAAACAAAAAAAAAATTTCGCAGGGGGAGCGGACGCCCCCCACCCCACTAAGGTGGGTCCGCCCCTGTCCACAATTGTGACTGACCATCACCACCACACCATTATCACATATAATCTTTATCATCACCAATTCACCATTAGAACAATGACAACACCCAATCTCTTCATGTTCTTCTTTGCTGCCTACTACCACCACCTCCATCGATGGTACCCTCACCATTTTCAACCTAACATTCAAGCCACTCAACTTCTTACACCACCAAAAAAACCCTAACCGTCGTTGCCCCACCCTAACCAAACTAAAAAACCCACTGCCGCGCCATGCCTTATCAAATTTGCTTTCACCACCACTGTCGCGCCCCAGCCTAACCAAACTAACCACCGTCGTCTTCATCGTCAAATCTCATTGTCTTCATCGTCTTCAGCCGTCATCTAACCACCGTCGTCTACACCATCTCCAAACACCATCGTACCTTCATCACAAAACCTAAATCCCATCGATTACTGTGTTTGGTTTGATTTTGTAGATCTGATTTAGGGATTACATTGGTGGTTGAATGTGGACTGGTGGTGATGGAAATAACATGATGTGGTGTTGTTTGTGTTGAAAAGAGATACAAAGACTTAAAAGAGGGTAGGATGGATGAGGAGGTTGGATGGGTAGGGGTGATTTATATTTATTATGATTATTTTTTTAATTTAAATTGGAATTTACTAAAATACCCCTTATGTGGTGATCAAGTGAGGGGTTTTTAACGGAATATATAGACGGCGTTAGTCTCAGGTGTATAAATAGAAGTAAAACTGAAAACTCAGGGTACAAATAAACGAATTTAAACTTTAGGTTTCAGAGCGTTATTATTTAAAAAACTCAGGTATACAAAAAGTAATTTACTCAAAAATAAATCTTTTTTGTAAAACTGCAAATTTACAAAAACACATCCAAGAAATATTGAGGTAACTTCATAGAATAGTAACTAAGTTTTAATTTTGTTCCAATTAAATTATTCATATTTATTTTTTTTCTAATTAGCTCACTTAACTTTAATAAGTGTTTTAATTCTAGATATTTTACCTATTTAACAAGTTATTAAGCCTATATGACTTTTTTTCGTTTTTCTAAATGGCAGTGGATTAAAATCAATTAATTATCTATATTATTCTTTATATCATGTTATTTTATCAATATATGCATGGTGTTTTAGTAAAAAAAAAAATCAAAGCTAGCCTATTCATCTTCTTCAAATCAAAGACAGAGAACCCATGTATATAAACTCTACTTTCATTAAACAAACTATATCATTGCCACCATATATCACACCACCGTTGCATGTTTTCTTTTTTTGTTTAACTTCACCATCTCCATCACAATACTCACCGGCCAAAGCTGAAAAATTCCCAACGAGACCCGCTATTCTGACGAAAACCGGTCACCCTGGTCTCTTCCTTCGGCTTCAAATGCGCGGAGTGGGAGTGTAGAGAGGTGGAGCATGTAGTCGGTGGCAAAGTGGTCAGCGGGCGAAAGGCGGTTGCCGTAGGTGGCGACCGGAGGTGTTATAGGAGGCGGTGCCGACAACGTAGCTAGAAAGATAACAAATAAATTAAGGTTTAAAATAATTGATTATATATAAATAATTATTTAGTCCACACGAGTGGAGTTATACTACAAAGTCTAATTTTCCTAAAAAGTCTAAGAAGCCATGAGATGATGACATGTGGCACTCCCTTAAAATTAGAAGAAATGATAAAGATGGTAATGTCTCTATATTTTAAGTTTCACCCCATTTTTTTAAACGTCCATAACTTTTACATACGATATTATTTTTTAAAAAAAATTGCACCATAAAAACGAGCATTTTCTTATCTTTAAAACGCGTATAATATTCATATATAAAAAAACAAAAACAAAAATTCACGTTTTTCAGCTCATTGTGTTATTTGTCAAGTCATTGTGTTATTTATTCATGTCATTGTGTTATAACACAATAACCTAATGAAATAACACAATGATCTGAAATAACACAATGACCTGATGAAAATATAACACAATTACCTGATGAAAATATAACACAATGACCTGATAAATATAACACAACGACCTGACGAAAATATAACACAACGACCTGATGAAAATATAACACAACGACCTGATGAAAATTTAACACAACGACCTGACGAAAATATAACACAACAACCTGATGAAAATATAACACAATTACCTGATGAAAATATAACACAATGACCTGATGAAAATATAACACAACGACCTGACGAAAATATAACACAACGACCTGACGAAAATATAACACAACGACCTGAAGAAAATATAACACAACGACTTGACAAAAATATAACACAACGACCTGATGAAAATATAACACAACGACCTGATGAAAATATAACACAACGACCTGATGAAAATATAACACAACGACCTGACGAATATAACACAATGACCTGACGGATATAACACAATCTGAAAAATATAACACAATGTCTTGACTAATATAACACAATTAGCTGAAAAATATAACACAATGACCTAACGAATATAACACAATGAGCTGAAACTTCAAAAAAAAATTCGTTTTTTATATATCAATATTATATGCGTTTTGAAGATAAAAAAACGCTCGTTTTTTTGGTGTAATTTTTATTAAAAAGTATTGTCGTATGTAAAAGTTATAGACGTTTAAAAAAGAGAGTGAAATTTGAAAATGAGACAAAACTAATATACGCTTGGCATACCATTTAAAGTTCTAACTATTTACCATTATGTCACCTTGTGTTTATGAGCCATTGATCTTCATTTAATATTAGATCTAATGGTTCAAATTCCTTCTTAGACTTTCTAGGAAATTTAGACTTTGTATTTGAACCTAATTCCATACGTATAAGCATTATAAAAAAAGGAAAATCAAATAAAATAAAATGTAGGCATGGTAACTTGTTAAATAGATAAATTATCTAAGATTAGAACACTCTTTAAAAGTTTAATGACCTAATTAAAACAAATAAAAGTATGAATGATTTAATTGGAACAAACTTGAAACTTGATTACTTTTCTATATCATTTTCCCAAATATTAAATATATTCCAAAAACATTCAAAATATATAAAACTGCAAATTTATACATAAAAAGTTATTTATAAAAAAAACAAATGTACTCTAATATATCAAAAGACCAAACACAACAATTGTGTAGAAGTTTTTTAAATATAATGATTTTAACGTTGCATCAACCGCCTTTAAAAGAATTAAACTTGATTTAACAACCCCAATTAAATTTGTTTTCCGAAACTTCAAGAACGTATGTGCACATTTTGTCAACATAACTTGAATGATATACAATGAACAACACGTCCCAAGGACCAATTCAAAGTAACTTAGTCAATACTTTACTATATATTAGGTTTAACACCTCTATATTACATACGGGTTGAATAAAAATATTTTTAAAACATTATAATTATTATATTTAAAAATTTATTAATAATTTTATAAATTATTATTAATCACAACTCTCCTACTCATTTTTCCTTCTCAACCTTCATTTTATAAAATAAATTATGTTTTCTCCTCAAAAAATTACCCATAAAAACTCTAATTTATTATATAGATTGTGTAAAGCTTTTGAAGTAGCTAGCCTAGAAAATTAATTAATTCACCTAATAAAAAATAACTAAAGACAAATGTTTCTTTAATCGGTTCTTTTACAATAGTAGAAGTAGTGAAAAAATAAAATCGTCTTAAAAATGGCGGACGTTTCTCACTACGGCAATATAAATTTTTGAACAAATTACATTTTTCATCCTTTAAGTTTACATTTTTTTTCATTATTTGTTATTTTTTACTAAAATTTTCACAAAGTCCTTTATGTTTAAAAAACATTACATTGTTAGTCCTTTACTCTAACTCTGTTAAAAATTCTCGTTAAAGTGTGTCATTTGCAGATTACGTGAAGGCAAATTTGTTTTTCCAAACCCATTTACAACTTATGTTTTGATTAAAATGTGACACCCCGCCCGGTGGCGGAAAACACCGGGCTGTCATAGAATTGGATATCCATAGTAACCAAAGCACATGGTATTACTTTTATTAAAGTCTAATAATTATTGTCATAAGTTTGGCAAAACCCAAGTCCTAAATGCGAAACGACAAATTCATAATAGCAGTAAATGAAATAGTCATGTTTAGTATTATTTCTAGGTCCAAGTCCCTATGTCTTGAATAGCAAAGAAACAAGCCAAAATCACGCGCCACCTGAAATACGCGAAAATAAAGTTAGCTACACAAGCTAGTGAGTAAAACCCAAATTGAATAGTAATAGTATTGAAATCCGAGATCAACAAGATATGCTGCGCAATCCCATATGTATAGTAATTTTGTAATATTACTCGACCAGGACCCCTAGAATAGAATAGCACACCAACCACAATAGAACCCATAGTATCTCGTCTAGCCATTTGTCATGAGAACCACTCATGTAGTAAATAATGATAACTTTTAATAACCGTCGTTTACCGTCTCGATATATAAGTCATCATTTAGCAATTTAGGGACATGGCATAGTATAGCATCATAGCATAGCAACATAGTATAGCATCATAGTATAGCAACATAGCATCTCGACATAGTAAACATGGAATTAGAAAGGCCGGGTTTAAATCACCTATCGATGTTGTACAAGCAGGTGGGTTTGTCAAACCATTAGCGCTAACATTGTACCGGTGGGATTACAAAGCAATAAAACTACTTTTAACTAACACATACGATTGCATCCAGCGGCCAAACTAGACTAACATATTTGTATGATCTCTTTTAGAAAACGAATAGAAACCGCAATATAGTAAAAGACGTATTTCAGCCCCAAAATAGTAAAATGGAAAAAAGGGGGGTGAGTTTACTCACCTCAAATACAAATCTGATATAGTATAGCAACGCAAGAAAATATTAAATAGGATCGAGGATCGCCCAGATATTAGAACCACCTAATTAACCGGGAAAACCTAATTTAGAAACGAGACAAATAATATAGTAACTAGAATCAAGAACTTAGAAATTCTAGGGTTTTGGATTTGGGGTTTTAGGGTTTTAAATTATAAATTGAAAATTAGGGTTTCAAAATATAATTTGGGAATTTAGGGTTTTAAAGTCCAATTTGGGGGTTTAGGGTTTCAAAATCCAATTTAGGGTTTCAAAAACCAATTTGGGGATTTAGGGTTTCAAAAACCAATTTAGGGATTTAGGTACGAGATGTAAATACATATATTTTTTTATAATAAACAATTTCTAGTTTTATAATTTTGAACCAATAATTATACCCAATTTTGAGGAATATATATTTAACTTGGAAGAAAATGGGTTAAAAGGTATAAATTAAATAAAAAGGGGGGCAATGGGACTCGAACCCACGACCCAGCGCGCCACAACCAATAGCTTCTCCGCTGCACCAGACGCGCTTTTGTTTGATAAAATGGACAGCCAATTGTTTAATTCATTAATACACGAAGATACCCCTTCCCATATAAACCCTAGTTTTGAACATCACCCAATTCGTTCTCAATTAGAAGATTGAATCCAGAAGACCATGGGGCTTTTAATCTACGCATTACAACGATCATTTCAATGTATTATACTTACTTGGTTTATGACGAATTGAATCGGAGAATAAGAAGAACACTTGCGTGACGGGTTAAGGATCAAGATCTGAATCTTTGAATGTGGAATGTTTAGAGAGCAGAAGAGAGATCGATTTGAGTAGCTTTTGTGATGTGAATTGTATTAACTCGGTCCGATTTGGTCTTGCGATTGGGGTTTGTAACCGAACATAATTGGAGTTAAATGATGATTTAATCGGTGATATAAAGTCAATTAAATGGTACCAACGGCTTCTAAACGACGATGTTATCGTTTTTGTTGCCTCAATTTAGTGAAAATGGCCGTTTTGAATTGATTGAATAATGTGGGTTTTAAGAACCGGTTCTTGAATTGATTATGGGCAAATTAGAGAGTGTTAATGTGTTCATGACGCACCAAGGAACGTTTTAACGGTTTCAAACGACACTAAAAACGACTAAGATGTGAGAATAAGGGGTGGCCGGAGATCGGCTAACTCCGGCAGTCTCGCCGGAGCTGGTTGATCGGAAAAACGGGCTCGAGAGGGGGGGCTGGGTTGGTTTAATGTTAATTTACAGTTATGGTCCTTCAACATTTGTTAGTTATCATTTGTTGTTATAACTTCTAGCATAGCTTAATACAATTTTCAAGTTTGACAGTTTCAACCCAAAGTTAATTGAATCTTTATTTTAACTAACTTATTTAACCACGTTAACTTGTAACGTTTATATGAAATTGACGTTCTTGAATGTTAACATCACAGATGATGTTAAAGGTTCGTTTTCTTGACTTTGAAGTATTTTTCCTTTAGTAATATTTACAATTCTCTTTAAAAATACGTTTTATATCCTTTGGAGATTTAATAATTGCGTTTAGTAATTAACTAGTAACCGTTAGATATAGTACGACAAAATTCGATCGATTATTTAAGACAAGAGTGACGTAAAATCCAACATATTTATTCGTATTAATAAAACGAAACGTTACATTTTTCCAGAATTAAATACGAACACATTTAAGATAGATAACCTCGGTTTCGAGTCGGGCATTTCGGGTTCGGGTTTGGGGCAGATGTCACAGTCTCCCCTCCTTATAGAAATTTCGTCCCGAAATTTGCAGCATCAAACGGTATTTGAAAACAATGCGAAGAGATCATCGTTAGGCGGCAAAAGATAACGATTTTTATTTTATTTATTTTTACTGCAAGTTTCATCGAATTCGCGATAATCGGAACATATACGGAATGGGTCATCTTTCTTTTTCTTTACATCAGCACGAGGCAAAACGCGACATAACTCTAACGCATATGCTTTTGAGTTTCAACGCAAGGCAAAAGTTTCAACCGTCGAAACTACTGAGAGTCATAGACAAAAGATAAACATGGAGGAAATGTGACCTTGAAATGTAAGTTCGCACCATAAATATAAAAAACCAATAGAAACATTTTTTTTTTTTCGCTTCGACTACCACATAAAGGTTATCGAGTCTAACATAACTAATAGCAAATGATGAAACACAATCTAATGAAACAAAAGTCTTATCGGCCTCCAAATAAAATAGAAACGTAGAAATCATTTGGGAATCATATCGTTCACCACGTCATTGTTAGCTTGAGCTTGATTAGCGATGATATTGAAGGTTCTAGCACGACCAGCTTGGTTAGCATTAGCGTTGGTGTTCACGTTGACATTGATAGGTTGAGGACAATCGTTGCGGAAATGAGTTGGATCACCACAGTTGAAACAAGCACGACCTTGATTACCCCGATTATTATTATTCCAACAATCTTTAGCCAGATGCCCATAACGTTGACAAACAGAACATTTAAAACATGGAGTTTCGGGAGCATGATGAAAAGGACATTGGTTGCATTTGGGCAAGAACCCCGTATAAGGCTTACGGTTATCATTACCCCTTTGCGGTGCCATAGGAGGAGCAGGAGCAGCAATAGCATAGTTGGTGGCATTGTTCTTACGCTTCTTGGAATTGAATGAGGATTCGGGCTTAAAACCCTTATAAGAATCATCCTCAGATGATTTAGAGTCATCACTAGAAGAACCTTTAGACTTTTTGTTATCCTTACGAAACAGAGAGCCAGCTTGCACATGATTTTCAGTAAGGCGACCGGCTAAAGTCATTGCCTCACCTACAGTAGCTGGCTTACTACCCCAAACAGCATCTTGGATAGTCGTTGGCAGACCTCCGATATATTGCTCAATGCCACGAGAATCAGGAGTAACCATATTAGGACACAAAGTACTGAGCTGGGAGAAACGATCATTATAAGCCACATTATCGCCACTATCTTGCTTAAGACCCCAGAATTCGCCCTCGAGTTTACGAATCTCGCTAGGAGGACAATACTTATTAGTCATGTTGGTTTTGAACACGGTCCAGGTTAAAGCTGTTACAGCGGCTTCACCGAGCCTACGCTTTTCATCATTCCACCAAGTCAAAGCACTCTTTTGAAGAACACTTGTTGCATATCGGACTTTGAGATTTTCAGGGCAACCACAATTAACAAAAGTACTCTCCATGCTTTCAAACCATTGGAGAAGTCCCGTAGCCCCTTCGTTACCGATAAATTTGGTTGGACCACACGAGTTGAAGTACTTAAGAGTACACTTAGGCTCATTGTTTTGATTAGCATTATTAAGTTGGTTCACGAGATTAGGCAAAATATTAGCCATTTGGGTCGCGATAACATTAGCAAGTCGTTGATTTCTACCCGCCATTCTACAAGATAGAAAACGATTTCGTGAGACATGGAACATTCTTTTTAAAACATAGTTCATAGTAAACACTTATTGAATTTGAATGGTATTTAGAAATATCATAGAATCTCCTTAGAAAACACTTCATAGTAAACATTTAGAAACCATGGAAACACAATCAAATAGTTTAGGGTGACATTTTAAAATCACAAAGAACCCATAGAAATAATTAGAATGTATAGGAAAATGATAGTATTAGAAGAAAAAAAAAAATGATTAAATGGAATTTGAAGGCTTAGGAATGTGTCTGGGTTTGGACACTCAAGACTTATCAAAGTGTTAAGTTCGTTCTCAACGTATTCGAGAAAGCGTGCTTTAGCCTATAGGTTCACACTCATCTCGTACATCCCCAGGTAAGCATACAGGTCTCTTAAAGAGATTTATACGAAATGCTTGCCTTAGACAGGATGCCCGTGATACAGGCGTTCCCCCTTCCAGATTGCACACGTTCCCACGTTTCAAACTTACTTAAGACGATGACGAGATTCCACAAAGAGAAAGATCCTAATCACACAGACGAGTCTCTTGTAGCTCCTTCGCGAAATCGGATAAGAAATAAGATAAAGAAAAGGCATAGAAAGATTCATAAAAAGAATAAGGAAATAAGTTCTAGAAGAGTTTCCTAAGCACAAACTACTTGCACTAAGGACTCTTAGGTTATAGTCTAGGTCGGTGTGTTTCTAATACCCTATCCTAGTTCCCTATAACCATGGCTCTGATACCAACTGTGACACCCCGCCCGGTGGCGGAAAACACCGGGCTGTCATAGAATTGGATATCCATAGTAACCAAAGCACATGGTATTACTTTTATTAAAGTCTAATAATTATTGTCATAAGTTTGGCAAAACCCAAGTCCTAAATGCGAAACGACAAATTCATAATAGCAGTAAATGAAATAGTCATGTTTAGTATTATTTCTAGGTCCAAGTCCCTATGTCTTGAATAGCAAAGAAACAAGCCAAAATCACGCGCCACCTGAAATACGCGAAAATAAAGTTAGCTACACAAGCTAGTGAGTAAAACCCAAATTGAATAGTAATAGTATTGAAATCCGAGATCAACAAGATATGCTGCGCAATCCCATATGTATAGTAATTTTGTAATATTACTCGACCAGGACCCCTAGAATAGAATAGCACACCAACCACAATAGAACCCATAGTATCTCGTCTAGCCATTTGTCATGAGAACCACTCATGTAGTAAATAATGATAACTTTTAATAACCGTCGTTTACCGTCTCGATATATAAGTCATCATTTAGCAATTTAGGGACATGGCATAGTATAGCATCATAGCATAGCAACATAGTATAGCATCATAGTATAGCAACATAGCATCTCGACATAGTAAACATGGAATTAGAAAGGCCGGGTTTAAATCACCTATCGATGTTGTACAAGCAGGTGGGTTTGTCAAACCATTAGCGCTAACATTGTACCGGTGGGATTACAAAGCAATAAAACTACTTTTAACTAACACATACGATTGCATCCAGCGGCCAAACTAGACTAACATATTTGTATGATCTCTTTTAGAAAACGAATAGAAACCGCAATATAGTAAAAGACGTATTTCAGCCCCAAAATAGTAAAATGGAAAAAAGGGGGGTGAGTTTACTCACCTCAAATACAAATCTGATATAGTATAGCAACGCAAGAAAATATTAAATAGGATCGAGGATCGCCCAGATATTAGAACCACCTAATTAACCGGGAAAACCTAATTTAGAAACGAGACAAATAATATAGTAACTAGAATCAAGAACTTAGAAATTCTAGGGTTTTGGATTTGGGGTTTTAGGGTTTTAAATTATAAATTGAAAATTAGGGTTTCAAAATATAATTTGGGAATTTAGGGTTTTAAAGTCCAATTTGGGGGTTTAGGGTTTCAAAATCCAATTTAGGGTTTCAAAAACCAATTTGGGGATTTAGGGTTTCAAAAACCAATTTAGGGATTTAGGTACGAGATGTAAATACATATATTTTTTTATAATAAACAATTTCTAGTTTTATAATTTTGAACCAATAATTATACCCAATTTTGAGGAATATATATTTAACTTGGAAGAAAATGGGTTAAAAGGTATAAATTAAATAAAAAGGGGGGCAATGGGACTCGAACCCACGACCCAGCGCGCCACAACCAATAGCTTCTCCGCTGCACCAGACGCGCTTTTGTTTGATAAAATGGACAGCCAATTGTTTAATTCATTAATACACGAAGATACCCCTTCCCATATAAACCCTAGTTTTGAACATCACCCAATTCGTTCTCAATTAGAAGATTGAATCCAGAAGACCATGGGGCTTTTAATCTACGCATTACAACGATCATTTCAATGTATTATACTTACTTGGTTTATGACGAATTGAATCGGAGAATAAGAAGAACACTTGCGTGACGGGTTAAGGATCAAGATCTGAATCTTTGAATGTGGAATGTTTAGAGAGCAGAAGAGAGATCGATTTGAGTAGCTTTTGTGATGTGAATTGTATTAACTCGGTCCGATTTGGTCTTGCGATTGGGGTTTGTAACCGAACATAATTGGAGTTAAATGATGATTTAATCGGTGATATAAAGTCAATTAAATGGTACCAACGGCTTCTAAACGACGATGTTATCGTTTTTGTTGCCTCAATTTAGTGAAAATGGCCGTTTTGAATTGATTGAATAATGTGGGTTTTAAGAACCGGTTCTTGAATTGATTATGGGCAAATTAGAGAGTGTTAATGTGTTCATGACGCACCAAGGAACGTTTTAACGGTTTCAAACGACACTAAAAACGACTAAGATGTGAGAATAAGGGGTGGCCGGAGATCGGCTAACTCCGGCAGTCTCGCCGGAGCTGGTTGATCGGAAAAACGGGCTCGAGAGGGGGGGCTGGGTTGGTTTAATGTTAATTTACAGTTATGGTCCTTCAACATTTGTTAGTTATCATTTGTTGTTATAACTTCTAGCATAGCTTAATACAATTTTCAAGTTTGACAGTTTCAACCCAAAGTTAATTGAATCTTTATTTTAACTAACTTATTTAACCACGTTAACTTGTAACGTTTATATGAAATTGACGTTCTTGAATGTTAACATCACAGATGATGTTAAAGGTTCGTTTTCTTGACTTTGAAGTATTTTTCCTTTAGTAATATTTACAATTCTCTTTAAAAATACGTTTTATATCCTTTGGAGATTTAATAATTGCGTTTAGTAATTAACTAGTAACCGTTAGATATAGTACGACAAAATTCGATCGATTATTTAAGACAAGAGTGACGTAAAATCCAACATATTTATTCGTATTAATAAAACGAAACGTTACATTTTTCCAGAATTAAATACGAACACATTTAAGATAGATAACCTCGGTTTCGAGTCGGGCATTTCGGGTTCGGGTTTGGGGCAGATGTCACATAAAACCCCAACTTATTTCAAATATAAGTTGTAAAAGGGTTGAGAAAAGACATGTTTGCCCTCACATGATCCGCACGTGACACACTTTAACGAGATATTTTAACAGAGGTTAGAGTAAAGGAATAACTTTGTAACATTTTATAAACATAAATGACGTTTGGTGAAAAATTTAGCAAAAAAGGACCATTAGTGAAAAAGGATATAAACGTAAAGAATGAAAAATATAATTTGTTCTAAATTTTTTTATGCTTGAAACTCGCTCAAAGCTCGATCGAATAATGCTCGCTAAGACGCTAACAAGCCCGTGTGTACTATGAAATCATAATACACGTGAACAGTTATGTTATGTTGAGTGGTTGATGACAGAGATATGTTGTCACTAGTACATATGTTAGTAGTAGTTATGTTGACTAATAAAAGTAAAGAAAAGTATTTGTTTAGTCTGAAACAAAGAATATGCTGCACATGTGATACCCCACGAGAGATCACTTTCAAGGAATAAAACTCTCACAATAATTAACGTTTGATTTTTTTTTTCAGTCTAAAATATTGAAGTTTGTTTTCACTTTCCTGCTACGTTAATGTAGAAAACAAGAATGAAAAAGATCATGTTCATCTTTGGCTATCTTTTATTTTCTGCATCAATAATAAGTATTTATATCCATGCTGCAAACACTATATCAGCGAACCAAATCCTCAGACGTGACGAAACCATCGTTTCGCCACAAGAAACCTTTGAACTTGGTTTCTTTAAACCCGGTAACTCCACAAACTATTATGTTGGTATTTGGTACAAGAAAATATCACCTAGAACCGTTGTATGGGTGGCAAACAGGAACACACCACTCGTCGATTCTTCCGTCGACCTAACTCTCACCCTTCAAGGAGTTCTACTTCTCCGCAATGCCACCAAGGGGAATGTAGTATGGTCATCAGTAAACTCATCGACGACGTCGGTGATGAGAAACCCGATTGGTAAGCTTCAAGACACAGGAAATTTTATAATTTATGAGGAAGGTGAGGACAACAATCCCATATGGCAAAGTTTTGATTATATGACAGATACTTTACTTCCTGGAATGAAGCAAGGTTGGAATTTGATTACCGGGATTGAAAGACGCTTCACGTCGTGGAAATCTAATGATGATCCTGGTAACGGTGAGTTTTCGTACTGGATTGATACCAGAGGTTACCCTCAGTTGATCTTGTCGGAAGGCCGGGTAATAAGGTTCAGGGGAGGTCCATGGAACGGACTCCGGTTTTCCGGAGTTTCTAACTTGCGGCCCAACCCATTTTACAGCTTCACATTTGTTGTTAACAAGAGAGAAATTTACTACCAGTATAATCTTATAGATACTTCAGTTATTACAAGGTTGGTGTTACAACCAAGTGGTCGTGTAGACCGCTTTTTATGGATCGATAGCAAACAAGAATGGAACCTCTATTTGACTCGACAAAACGATCTATGTGATCAATACGCAGTATGCGGGCCATTTGGGAGTTGCGACATTGCGAAATCTCCGGTTTGTGAATGTTTGAAGGGGTTTGAACCAACATCTCCTGATCAGTGGAAGATCACAGATTGGTCACAAGGGTGTCGACGTACTATCCCTTTGGATTGTAAACCTGGGGAGGGGTTCAACAAATATTCAAATATAAAGTTACCTGATACACGGGGGTCATGGTATAACCAGACCATGACCCTTGTAGAATGTGACAAGATGTGTAAAAGCAATTGTTCGTGTACTGCATACACGACTTTAAATATATCCGGGACCGGGAGTGGTTGCTTACTATGGTTTGGTGATTTAATTGATATTAGAACATTTGCTGAAAATGGGGACACTCTTTATATCCGATTATCAGCTTCCGCGTTAGGTAACTAATAACTTGATTATTAATTATCTGTGAAAATGTCAGCTTACAACATTATGTTTTGAGTTTTGACACAGCCTCAATAGAAAACAGAAGCCAAAGTGCAAGAAGAAGAGCACGAGTTATTGTCCCCGTAGCGTTTGGAGCATTGATCATACTAGTTTCAGTAGGCTTATTTTATGGTTTGAATAAAAAGAAGCAACAGCAACAGAGTACGTCTATCTAAAACAGAGTTATTTTGTATATTATGACACTAACTTATTATATAGTGTTTAATTAACCAACACGACAATGTTGTCGCATATATGTACATGTGTTGCTAGTTCTTTCAACAGAATGTGTGTTTGTGCACTTCATAGGGATACCTGGAAACAAATTGGGGCAGGATCCAGAAAATAGAAGTGATGATGAACATTTAGAGCTACCGCTATTTGGTTTGTCTATGATACTTAAAGCTACTAACAACTTTTCAATGAACAACAAACTTGGAGAGGGTGGTTTTGGAGCCGTTTACAAGGTATTGTGACTCCATGATGTTCTATGTAGTACAAATTATATTCGTGTTTTACTTTAAGATGATTGTTAGCATAAATCAAAGTTTTAGAGCAAATGTTGCAACATTTGCAACACACACTTGTTGAGTAGTTGCCTCATGGGATGATCCAAGGTTGTGAACTAGATTGATCATTATATCAATTTAACAATTTAAATACATATGTTGTTTTTTTTTAATCAATTCTTGTTTGATTTATATTCACCAGTAGAGTTTTGTTTTTTATTAGTAACAAAAGAAAATTTACGTATTGTTCTTTATCAAACAGTAACAATACTAACAAATGATTAAATGAAATAAAACATATTACATATAATCTTTGAAATTGTATAAAAGGCCCTTTGTGCCATGCTTCTTAGCTAGTTATGTTTCAGGGTGTACTAGACGGGAAGGAAATAGCAGTGAAACGCTTAGCAGAAACATCCACTCAAGGACTTCATGAGTTCAAGAATGAAGTTATCTCGATATCTAGACTACAACATCGTAATCTTGTCAAGCTTTTAGGCTGTTGCATAGAAGGAGACGAGGTGATGCTGATTTATGAATACATGCATAACAAAGGCCTTGATTCCTTTATATTTGGTAAATGAAGTACTAATAAAGCACATAAAAACGTATCAAATCAACAAATAGATATGCTAAATTTCAAACCATTCACAGATAAAACTCAAAGCAAACTCCTTGATTGGCCCGCATGTTTTCAAATTATCATTGGAATCGCTCGCGGACTTCTTTATCTTCATCAGGATTCTCGGCTCAGAATCATACATAGAGATCTCAAAGCCAGCAATATTTTGCTTGACAAAGATATGAACCCCAAGATATCAGATTTTGGCACGGCTAGAAGTTTTGGTGGAAATCAGATACAGGCAAAGACTAGTAGAGTTGTTGGAACATAGTGAGATTCATTTTTCTTATCCTCATTCCAATTTATTTAGTGAATGGTTTACGTTAACATGATTCTTCGCAGTGGCTACATGGCGCCAGAGTACGCAGGAGGTGGTACTTTTTCCATAAAATCAGACGTATATAGCTTTGGCGTGTTAGTACTGGAAATTGTTTGTGGGGAAAAAAATAACGGATTTGTCCACAAAGAACATTGCAACAACCTTATTGGACATGTAAGTTTGGGCATGTTAGTTTTGAAAGTGCATACTATAAATGTAGGGTCAAAGGCTTTTGACTTGTGTTCTTTGTTCGTAGGTATGGGGACTCCACAAGGAAGGCAAATCCTTGCAGTTAGTGGCTAAGTGTTTAGGTGAATCAATCAATGTGTCCCAAGTTCTGCGTTCAATCCATGTTGGTTTATTGTGTGTTCAACGACACCCAGAAGATAGACCGACTATGACTTCCGTGGTTGTGATGTTGGGGAGTGAAGGTCCATTGCCTCCACCCAAAGAACCAGGATTTTATGTTGGAAAAACCCCAGAAGTGACTACACAATTTTCATGCTCATATTGTTCTAACAATGAACTAAGCATTACAATAATGAACGGCAGATAAAATGAAATTTGCATGTACTAAACACTTCGGATTCATCAAATATTTAAGGTCTAGAATCAAAATCAAGTAAGTACATCTAAAATTGTTGTACACATCCACGTCTGCAGTTGCTTCACCGAAATCTTGATTTTTGATATATTCATATCACCCTTTTTGAGTTTTTGGTCCAGCCAAACATAATCACGGATGAACTGTACATTTTCAGCAGATGTTATGCATTTGGGGATTATGTTTCATCATCTGCTTTGCCAATGTATATGAATGAACAAAATCATTAATTTACATACGCCTTTTGTCTATGAGAGTTTGCACGTTTACCACAAAATTACACTGTCCGATCTTGTAACCTGTAATTGTGTATGAGTGTATCTATGCTGATCAAGGGAAATTTTGACTTTTTGGGAGTCAACTGAATGGTAGACTTAATGTAGATACTCTTAATTAGCCAATTGATAAATTCACCATTGCTTAGCTAAAGAACTTGACCCATTAAAATAAGACCCATGAATTCAACCCCATGACCTGCTGACAGCAACTTGTGACCCATGTGTACAAACCTGATAAACCCAACAAAGGCTGCATTTCTTATTCGTTTTTTAAAGGGATCAAGCTACTGATTTTCTATAAAAACAATGAGAGCTTTTATTAAGTTACTTTATGTTCAATGAAAAATGACCCATTTTCCCTACACGGGATTATACACATTGCTCTACAAATATTACAATGCGAGATCTTCTAACCTGTATTGAATAGTAATTACATAAAATTAAAAAAGAAATTTTCTATCGAGGCTGCAAATATGTGACACTTAAGTGGTTGGATGAACTCCACTCAGGATTACTAGATGATGATTCTCCAGCTTCTTGTGGTCTCCTTCTTTCTGTATAAAAACCCGGTTGTTTAGGTTCAGGCAATGGAATGTCACTTCCTAGCATAAGAACCACCATGGTCATGTCTGGCCTGTCTTCTGGATACTTTTGCACGCATAGTAAACCCACGTGAATAGATCGCTTCACTTCTGACGACACATAGGTATACTTGATGGTGCTATCAAGCAACTCCAACTGCTTCCCATTCTTATACAGCCTCCAAGCCTAAGCAATGAGTTTCATCTTAGAAAAAAGATACTTGGCTAGCTATATAAAGGATGTTAGGTGTTAATAGTTTTACAACTTACATGTCCAAGAAGATTGAGATCATGATTGGCATGACGAAATCCTCTATTTTTCTTTCCACTTACTATCTCTAGTACCAACACGCCAAAGCTAAAGACATCAGATTTGGTGGAGTATATTCCATCAATGGTATACTCAGGTGCCATATATCCGCTACATCAAAATTAAACAACAAACAAGTTAGCTTTTAACTAATGTATAAGTTCCAAGAATTTAGGGTGTTCACTACAAGAAAATGAACCTAATGCAATCATTTTACATCATAAACAATCGTAATTAACGTCAATATAAATGAAATTCTTACTAGGTTCCCATTACTCTTCTTGTATTTGCTTTGGTGTCACTTCCGTCCAAACTTCTTGCCAAACCAAAATCTGAAATTCTTGGATTCAAATCTTTATCCAATAATATGTTGCTAGCTTTCAAGTCTCTATGAATAATTCTTAGTCTCGAGTCCTGATGAAGATACAGAAGCCCCCTTGCAATCCCAACTATAATGATGTAGCGCTTAGACCACTCCATTGACTTTCTTTTTCCTTCATCTGCCAATATATCAGCAATAATATTGGTGGTGTGTTAGTTTATATGAGCTTGTGTAACATAAAAAGAAGATAAAAGAATTAAGATCAAAATGTACCAAAAATAAAAGAATTCAAGCTTTTATTGGGCATATATTCATAGATCAACATTCTCTCTTCTTCATCAATGCAGCATCCTAAAAGCTTCACAAGGTTTCGATGCTGAAGTTTAGCGATGCATTTAACCTCATTTTGAAACTCGTCTAGTCCTTGCTTGGATTTTCTTGAGTGCCTTTTCACAGCAATTTCTTTCCCATCTTCCAAGATTCCCTTAAAATTAGTAAATTTGCTAAGTGTGAAAATTCGTTGCCTGAGAAATTGATGAAACCCCTACATTAACCTATGAGATCAGGTAAAACCTTTGGAAAAGATTAAACCTTTGGAAAAGACTATCACTCGACCAGCTAGTTCAAGATATCGGAAATACATATCAAATCTTGACCAAGATTTTTTTTAGAACCGAAATCTTGACCAAGATTTAATGACCTATCTAGAGGTGTCCATTTTGACCCGTTTACTTATCAAACAAGCCAAAAAAATAAAAGAAAAAATTTACTTAAAAGTTGAACTAGTCAAATGGTTGGACAAATCAAATAGATTGAAAGTCACCCAAACATCAAATTTGTTTACTGTATGCATGCAGCCTCCTAAATTGTTTCACTCAAAATCTTTGTTTACTGTAATTAATACTACTTACTATACTCGTAAATAGCACATGAACAGAAAGTGCTTGCGAGTCAAGCCAACCCTTAACCCAGCCAAGCCAAACACACCAGTATTTGAATAATATTACCTTGTAGACAGGACCAAAACCACCTTCACCAAGCTTACATTCATCTGAAAAGTTGTTTGTTGCACTTGCTATTGTGTAGAAGTCAAACAATGGCAATTCCCAGTCTTCCTTTTTATCGTTGGCAACATTGTTTTCACGAATAACAAAGCTTGTCATTCCTGTAAATACAATACTCTAACTTTGTAAGCAATTCACGTGTCACTGAAAATATTAAGGTTTTGAGATACTGTAAGAGACATTACCACTCTTCTTTTGGTTTCTTTTTCTATAAATGAACAGACATATTCCAAGCAGAACAATAACCGCTACAAGTGTGGGAATGACAATAACTCTCACTTTCCTCTTCGCTTTCCCTTTCCTGTCTGTCACATAATTACATGTGTTACATAATTTAAAAAAGTTTTAAAAATCCTAGACACTAGTGTTCCAAACTAACATGACCAAAGTGGAACAATAAAGTATTTGTTTTAACCCGTTACCCAACCAACACCCGTCGTTTTTGCCAAATATATATACAAAATGCGATGAAGTTTTGGTCATACGGTCATACCTAATTCTGACGCCGCCAAGCGTACAAAGATTTCCTGCCCGTCTTCTTCGGCATACGATCTAATATCAACCAAATCATCAAACCAAATCAAGCATCCGCTTTCACTTTTAACATCTAAAGTGGCATAAGCCGTACAATTACAATTCCTCAAACAGACTTTCTCGCATTCCTCAAGATTCATGCTCACATTAAACCAACTTCTTCTTGTATCCGGCACCTTCACACCCGATCGCTTCACGAACCCGTCTCCGCCTCCACAACTCAACTCCGCTTTCCTCACACACCCGTTTGACCAATCCGCCCGTCTCCACTCCTCCGGGAACTGTGGCTTGAACCCACTCAAACACCCGCAAGCAGGCGAATCATTAATATTACAAATACCAAACGGACCACATAACCCGTATCGATCACAGTTATCCAACTGTCCCGATACATAAAGCCTCCATTCGCTTGTCCGTTCGATCCAAATAAACCGCTGTATCATCCCTTCCGTACTCAAAATCATCCTCGTCACCACCGAATTACTAACAAGCTCGTACTTATAATAAAGCTCCTTCTCATTAAACACAAACCCGAATGTGTATATATCATTCGGCTTCAAATTCGGCATGCCACTAAACCGCAACCCGTTCCATGGCCCAGAATTGAACTCCACTTCAGACCCTTTTCTCATAAGAATCTGCGGGTACCCATTCGGGTCAAATCGGTTCGTATACTCGCCTATAGAAGGATCATCAACGCTCTTCCATGAAGTCAAATACTTGTTCAAACCCTTCACAAAATCCCCGAACTTCATACTCGGTAAAAATGTATTTCCCGGGTAATCAAAGCTTTGCCATATGTAATCATTAGCATCGTTATCGTTTTGGTTTCGGATGATGAGGTTTCCGGTATCTAGAAGCTGAGCTACTGGATTATTCGCATTTACCGACGAGTTTGATGACCAAATGATGGTGTTTGTGCGATCAATGATCATTAATGTTCCTTGATCATTGAGTGTTAAGACACCTGAGGTGTCGTTAAGTGGAGTTTGTCTATTAGCAACCCATACAATCGTAGTGACTGAAATTTTGTTGTACCATATACCGAAATAGCGGTTGGTTGAAGATGATGAAGGTGTGAAGAAGCCCATTTTGAAAAACTCATCGTTGGAAATAATGGTTTGGCCGTCGGTAATGTTTTGGTTTGGAGTGATGATGCTTATTGCTGTTGAGGTTAGAAAGGGAGTGAAAATGGTGGAGACAAATAGGAACAAGAGAAAACGTTGATGCATATTGGTGGGTTATGAATTATGATCAATGCTTTCTGTCACTTATAAGATTTTTCAAAAAATGTTACCCTAAATATTATATATTAAAAAGGGGCAATTTCATATATACCCCTATAAAGTTGCATAATATCATATTTACCCTTTGCATGTTTAAAAAGTATTGTACATTATGCATTAAAAACTTGTACTAAGGGTAAATATGATATTATGCAACTTTGTAGGGGTATATATAAAATTAAACCTATTAAAAAAAACGTCATGAATAATTTAGTTTTTCTTTTTGCATTTTGACCACCATATATTTTTAGAATTTTTGTATTTTGACCATCAAAGTAGAATAACATTTTTATAGATAAATTGAGTTTAGGTAATATTGTTATATATTTTGCATTTTGTTCATTATAGTTTTTGTGAGTTTTGCATTTGGACCACCAGTAGAATGATTCTTTTGTATATAAGTTGAGTTTGATGGACAAATAGTATTGTAGTTGCTTGTCCTTGGATTCTTGAAAGAAGACATGCTCATTTTTGTTTATCTTTCTTGCTAGCTTATTCGACTATTGTCGTTCTGTTGCTTCCGGTTTCCTTTGTTGTCTTCTTTGTTTCTTCAATCGATGATGAATGTTAACGGTGGATGGCAGATACTGGCGAAGTATAGGGATTTCCTTTTGTTATGGGATTCTTTAGAGAGAGATGCAGATTCGGCATTTCCAACACCAGATTAGATTTGTTTCAATGTGATGGTGTTGTGTACAATTGTTTCGTTATGTTTATTTGAAGTTGAATGACATTTGATTTTTCGTTGATTTTAGCCCGTGTATGGTTTTATTAATGTGATGACGAAAATTTAACGGTATACAAATGGCTCGAACAACGCACGAGCTTGTATGATCCTAGTTAAGTTTTATTTGTCTCTATTTGAGTCAGTCGGTTATAACGTCGAGGTTCATAGTTGGCTTGATCTTCAATTTTATTTTCATAATCTGTTTACTGCTTCATGCTCCAAGTATTATTTATTTTTCTTTTTATATTTTGATATTAAGTCATATCACTCTTCAATATTAGAGAGTCTTCTTGTCCTAATCTAGTCAGACTATGTTATATTAACTGAGCTCACGCTTCCTTTAAAGTTTAACTTGGGTGTTTCTTCGAAAAACCATACCGCCAACTGTCACCTTACAATCATAATGCCTTCACAAGAACATAACTCTTTAGTTTTTTTAATAGTGTTGGTATAAAATTTTTGAAATATGATGATCAGTAAATCGGTAAAACAGTTGGTTTGAGAAACGTTCATTACACCATGATGGTTAGATCTATCTTTGTAGTGGTTAGTAAAGCCACGTGTACTTGTTTCGTTTTTTTTTCCTTTCGACCACATGTTCCCAAAGACCGTGAATGGATATAAGATTCGCAAATATGAACAAAAAACATGACAATTGATAATATGAGGCTTAATGCGTTGAAGTTGAATCATTCAAATCAATTTAAACCACAATAGCTTACACGATCATTCAAGTTCTTTGACTTTTCAGATTTCCACGGTTGACTTTTAAACAAAGTCACTAGTGCATAAATTGATTATTGATCACAATTCACAAATAAATTGTATATTAGCTTTAAACGGTCCCAACTAGCTATTACTTTTAGATTTTTACCATAACTACTTACTATCGAATTATCTAGTATTGGTCCTAATTTTTATCACTTTGACAACCAACAGGCTGACGTTAGTTTTTCGAATTCAAGACCGATGTTTTAGGGCTTGTGAGCGGAAGAAGAACATGAGTCGGTTAATGTAAAGTTATCTTAAAACAGCTCTCCGAATGACAAAGTTTTTACATTCGATTGAAATGCCGTTTCGTTTTATTACCCGATTGAACACCGCTTCGAGGTAACTTTTACATCAATCGACTCTTATTCTCCTTCCGCTCAAAAGCCTTAAAACATTGGTCTTGAATTCAACAAAACATAATGTTGTTACAATTTTTTTTAACGACGGCCTGTTAGTTACCAACCAGTTCAATAATTGAGACCGGTAGAGTTGAAAGGTTATAATTGACTGACTAAAATAATCCCTACATGGCAAAACCTGTTGCTAAAATAGTCATCCTCACTAACACCGTTAAAAAATCCCAGTTAGTTAACTATTAACTGACTAAAATACCCTCGTCTCTTTCTCACCATCTAACTCCATCCTCCATCATCGCACTCCACTGTGAGCATCTTCAAGAAGCAACACCAATCTCTCACGCATTCTAAGACCACCATTCCTCTTAATGATTATGATGACATACTTATAAACGACAAAAAAGTCGACATCGGTTTTGATACCGATGGTGTCACTAACCACATCTACTTGAAGCCCACAGATGCCGCCGAACACTTAACGAATAAGCAGTCAGTCGTCGTATTCACAACCGCAAGAGAATGATAAGGAACAATCCATCATCGACTCTCGTTTTGCTTCCACGACCGCCATTGCTACCTCCTCCACAACAGATTCCGATGGGTTGGTGACCCATTCACTGCTCCACAACTTCATTTCAGACTAGCATTCAATAAACCATAATTGCTGCCACCGTAACTACGCCTCAAGCCACCAGTCACCAATCGGAATTTGTTATCACAGATCACTTGTATGTATGTGCATCTTTGGTTTTATTATATACTGTCTAACTTGAATTCAAATATAATATATTCTAATATGAGTTTGTTATGTGGTGGAGATGATATGATACATTGGAATTTTGGTAGTGGTGGTGATTATGGAGTGATAGTAGGCATGAGGGTGGTGGTGGCGGCTGCTAAAGATGAAGGTAATGAAGATTGGTGGTGGTGATAAAATAAGTTACATTTTTTGTCCATAAGGGTATTTTAGTCAATTCACATTTAGCTAACGGAGACTTTTTAACAGTGTTAGTGCTGAGGACTATTTTAGCAAAATGTTTTGCCATGTAGGATCATTTAGGCAAAAATTCTTAAAAATGTAAAAAACTGCAAAACCTTATAAACCTCAGGGATCATTTTGGCAATTAACTCTATTAATTAAGAACCCGAACTTTCTTGTAAGACACTACTACAAAAACATTTACGTTAGTCTGTTAATCATGAACAATATAATGAATCCGTGAATTGAATTTAATTGATGAAACAACAAAAATTGTGTGTGAAGAAGATGGTCGAAGATTTGTTCTTTTAACACTTTCTACTATCGGATTCTTTTACCGGTTATGAATTGAATACAAGAAATGAAAACAAGAAGTGTCTAAACTATGGAAGGATTGACGATTTATAGTTATCATCAATCGTCTCTTTACAACTTACAAGCAACCTATAACCCTAATCTGGATCTTGACACCGTTAACTGAATGTTAACGGTCATTTAACAAACAAACAAAAACAATTAATACAATATGTCAACTTTAGTCCCTGATGTTTAGCTAACAGCTTCTTTGCAGTCCAAACATATCTTTGACTTTGAATCATTGACTTGATTATATGGATGCAATAGATCAATGTATAGAACCTCTTTGACCATAAAGATACAACCTCAACTCTAACAATCTCCACCTTTGAGACATATATTTACATTTCTTATTCGGTTTCCTAATGGGATCAAGCTACCGATTTTTTATAAACACAGAGAGCTCCTATGTTTATATTACTTTATGTTCAATGAAAAATGACACATTTTCCTTACACAGGATTTATACACATTGCTCTACAAATATTACAATGCGAGATCTTGTAACCTGTATTGCTTAGTAATTACAAAGAATTAAAAAAGAAATTTTCTATCGAGGCTGCAAATATGTGACACTTAATTGGTTGGAGGAACTCCACTCAGGATTACTAGATGACGATTCTCCAGCTTCTTGTGGTCTCCTTCTTTCTGTATAAAAACCCGGTTGTTTAGGCTCAGGCAGCGGAATGTCACTTCCTAGCATAAGAACCACCATCGTCATGTCTGGCCTGTCTTCTGGATACTTTTGCACGCATAGTAAACCCACTTGAATAGATCGGTTCACTTCTGACAACATATAGGTATACTTGAGGGTGCTATCAAGCAACTCCAACTGCTTCCCATTCTTATACAGCCTCCAAGCCTGAGCAATGAGTTTCATCTTAGAAAAAAAGATACTTGGCTAGCTATATAAAGGATGTTAGGTGTTAACAGTTTCACAACTTACATGTCCAAGAAGATTGAGATCATGATTGGCATGACGAAATCCTCTATTTTTCTTTCCACTTACTATCTCTAGTACCAACACGCCAAAGCTAAAGACATCAGATTTGGTGGAGTATATTCCATCAATGGTATACTCAGGTGCCATATATCCGCTACATATAAATTAAAGAACAAACCGATTAGCTTTTACTGAATGACTGAATGTATAAGTTCCAAGAACTTAGGGTGTTCACTACAAGAAAAGGATCCTAATGACAGTTATTTTACGGCCTAAACACTTGTAATTAACGTAGATATAAATGAAAGTCTTACTAGGTTCCCATTACTCTTCTTGTATTTGCTTTGGTGTCACTTCCTTCCAAACTTCTTGCCAAACCAAAATCTGAAATTCTTGGATTCATATCTTTATCCAATAATATGTTGCTAGCTTTCAAGTCTCTATGAATAATTCTTAGTCTCGAGTCCTGGTGAAGATAAAGAAGCCCCCTTGCAATCCCAACTATAATGGTGTAGCGCTTAGACCACTCCATTGACTTTCTTTTTCCTTCATCTGCCAATATATCAGCAGCAATATTGGTGGTGTGTTAGTTTATATGAGCTTGTGTAACATAAAAAGAAGATAAAAGAATTAAGATCAAAATCTACCAAAAATAAAAGAATTCAAGCTTTTATTGGGCATATATTCATAGATCAACATTCTCTCTTCTTCATCAATGCAGCATCCTAAAAGCTTCACAAGGTTTCGATGCTGAAGTTTAGCGATACATTTAACCTCATTTTGAAACTCATCTAGTCCTTGCTTTGATTTTCTTGAGTGTCTTTTCACAGCAATTTCTTTACCATCTTCTAAGATTCCCTGAAAATTTGTAATTTTAGTAATTGTGAAAACTCGTTGCCAAAAAACTCATAAGACCCTTACAGTTACCTATGAGATCAGTTAAAACATAGTAGATGGTTGAAAAAGAGTAAGCTCATATCATTAACTTTCACTTGATTACTTTAAGATATTGGAAATGCATATCTAATCTTGACCAAGATTTCATGACATGTCTAAAGGTGTCCATTTTGACCCGTTTACTTATCAAAAAAGCCAAAATAAAAAATTTACTTAAAAGAGGAACTAGCCAAATGGTCGGAAAAATCAAACAGATTGAGAGTCACCCAAACATCAAATTTGTTTACTGTATGCAACCTCCTAAATTGTTTCATTCAAAATCTTTGTTTACTACAATAATAGTTACTATACTCGTAAATAGCGCATGAACAAAAAGCGCTTATGACTCAAACCAACCCTTAATGTCTTAACGCAACCCAAACACGTTCAGTACATCAGCATTTCAGTAATATTACCTTGTAGACAGGCCCAAAACCACCTTCTCCAAGCTTAAATTCATCTGAAAAGTTGTTTGTTGCATTTGCTATTGCATTGAAATCAAACAATGGCAATTCTGAGTCTTCCTTTTTCTCATTGGCAACATTGTTTTCACGAATAACAATGCTTGTTATTCCTGTAAATACAGTATTCTATCTTAATTCATGTGCCATTGTAAAAATTAAGGTTTGCAGATATGGTTAAAGGCATTACCATTCTTCTTTTGCTTTCTTTTCCTATAAATAAGCAGACATATCCCCAGTAGAACAGTAACCGACACAAGCGTAGGAATTAATATAACTCTCACTTTTCTCTTCGTTTTCCCTTTCCTATCTGTCACATAAATGACATAAAATCAACTAATATCATACGAAATAGTAGAGGTTCCAATTTCAATCCAATATATTCGTATAATGTTTCTCCTATTTATGAAAGATCTTTGTTCATAGTTCATACTATCCCAAAGTATTTTTTTATGAACAAAAGCCCTTAAATCATGAAATCATAGACACAAGTGTTCAAACTAACATAACAAAAGTTGAACAATTAATTATTTTAACTCGTTACCCAACCAGCCTGACCCCTCGGTTTTGCCAAATATATATACAAAATGCGATGAAGTTTCGGTCATACCTAATTCCGATGCCGCCAATCGTACAAAGATTTCCTGGCCGTCTTCTTCGGCATACGATCTAATATCAACCAAATCATCAAACCAAATCAAGCATCCGCTTCTACTTTTAATATTTAAAGTTGCATAAGCCGTACAATTACAATTCCTCAAACACACTTTCTCGCATTCCTCAAGATTCATACTCACATTAAACCAACTTCTTCTAGTATCCGGCACCTTCACACCCGTTCGCTTCACGAACCCGTCTCCGCCTCCACAACTCAACTCCGCTCTCCTCACACACCCGTTTGACCAATCCGCCCGTCTCCATTCCTCCGGGAACCGTGGCTCGAACCCACTCAAACACCCGCAAGCAGGCGAGTCATTAATATTACAAATACCAAACGGACCACATAACCCGTATCGATCACAGTTATCCAACTGTCCCGACACATAAAGCCTCCATTCGCTTGTCCGTTCGATCCAAATAAACCGTTGTATCATCCCCTCCGTACTCAAAATCATCCTCGTCACGACCGAATTACTAACAAGCTCGTACTTATAATAAATCTCCTTCTCATTAAACACAAACTCGAATGTGTATATACCATTCGGCTTCAAATTCGGCATGCCACTAAACCGCAACCCGTTCCACGACCCCGAATTGAACTCCACTACAGACCCTTTTCTCATAAGAATCTGCGGGTACCCATTCGGGTCAACCCGGTTCATATACTCACCAATAGAAGGATCATCAACACTCTTCCATGAAGTCAAATACCTGTCTAAACCTTTCACAAAGTCAATGCCGTACTTCATGCCCGGTAAAAACGTATCTCCAGGATAATCAAAACTTTGCCATAAGTAATCTCTAGTATCATTATCATTTCGGTTTCGGATGATGAGGTTTCCAGTATCTAGAAGCTGGGCTACTGGATTATTCGCATTTTGCGACGAATTCGTTGACCAAATGACGGTATTTGTGCGATCATTAATGATCATTAGTTCTCCTTGATCATTGAGTGTTAAGACACCTGAGGTGTTGTTAAGTGGAGTTTGTCTATTAGCAACCCATACAATTGTAGTGACTGAAATTTTGTTGTACCATATGCCGAAATAGCGGTTGGTTGAAGATGATGAAGGGGTGAAGAAGCCCATTTTGAAAAACTCATCGTCGGAAAGAATGGTCTGGCCGTCGGTAATGTTTTGGTTTGGAGTGATGATGCTTATTGCTGTTGATGTTTGAAAGATAGTGAAAATGGTGAAGACAAATAGGAACAAGAGAAAACGATGATGCATGTTGGGTTGGTGGGTTATGATCAATGCTTTCAGCACAAAATCTTTGTTTTGTAGTTTAAAGAGTTGACTTTTTTTGAGTTGTTAGAGCATTTACATCCGAATTATTTTTGTTTTCGCATATCTTCTCTTCATGTTTTAGAGGTTCCGTATAAGCTTGACAGCTCTTAATTTTTTAAGTTTTAACAGTTTTAGCTTCTTCGTCTATTGTCAGTTTAAATTACCGTTACCCTCACGTTAGTGATGGATCTTAACAAAAATCTCGGGGGTAACATTAAAAAAAATCCATTATATATAAAGTAGCGTTATACTTAAAAACGTTAAAATAACTGCACTATAGGATACAAGTTGAGAGGTAGCAAGCGCTACTCCTACATTCATACAAGGTCCGCCCCTGCCTCACGTGAGAATTAAAATCGTCTTGTCTTCTCTCATGTAAATCTATTTGAAATAAAAGTACTTAGTGAAGATGATATTAAGGTTTTTAATAAATTTACATTAGTAATCAAGTTTAGTGTCTTTTGCAAAATTCACATATATAGTCTTTCAAATGTGTCTATTTGAGTCGGTCAATAATAACGTCGATTAATCGAACAGTTAAACGAGGTGCTTGATCTTGAATTTTATTTTCATAATCTCATTAATTACTAATTTGTTTACTACTTGATGCTCCATATATTCTGTTCTAAATTAGTTATATATAGTTATATACACTTTATTAACTTTTAACTAATTTACGATCAATAAACCTGAGAAATGATCATTATTAGTTCCACCCACGTCTAGTTGTCAACCACTTCTAATTGTCGCCTTTTTTTTACTTTCCATCACATGTTCCCAAAGACCATGAATGGATCAGGATTTGCAAATATGAACATATATATGACAATTTGATTATATATGAGGCTTTATGTTTTCACGTTGAATCATTCAAATAAATTTAAACAATTAAACCACGATAGATTATACAATCATTCAAATTCTTTGACTTTTCATATTTCAACGGCTGACTTTTCATCAAACTCAGTAGTGCATAAATCATCACAAATATAATACTCCGTATTTGGCTACAACATGCAATTTTTAAATCCCATTCAACATTTACCTAGCACCTGCCACACACATTGAGACCTTTTGCTTTTTGATGCCTAAGTTGATTTGCTACGGTGAATGTCATGTACTACTGTTATATATATCGCGTTTTAGGCACCAGTTTTAATTCCTACGGTGTGAATGTGTGATGTTATGTTTTATATCAAATATTAACACGAAATCGGTTATTATAGTGATGAAAACTTAGCCAGAATCCTGAAACATTTAGAAACGAACTTTTTTGTTAGCACTACTACAAAAATATTTCTATTAGACACTCGTCACACAATTGTACATTCGTAATCGAAATTTACAACAATAAAAACTAACTTTAGAATATTAGTGAATGTCAAAAACGTGTCGCAAAACAGCTTAGTGACGAAACTATTATCGACCACCTAAAGTTGTTGCAATTTGATTTTGGCTTAACACCATGGTAGGGATGAAGAGATTGGCGACAAACTATTATCAACCATAAAAAACGGTCGCAAATAATTTCAGTTTCAAAAAAGAGTTTTTTTCAAATGATTTTCATATATAGTTGCTAATACCTATTTTTGTAGCACCCGGAGAAAAACGTGCTAGTTTATTTTCCACAATCAGTTTTCACATCTTGATTGTATGAAAACAAATAATGTTAATTTTGTTGCTTATGAGATATTAAGATGATGAAAATGGTTTACTTTATCCAAAGACGTACTACACTTCGATCTTGTCAAATAACACTACTTTTTCGACCATCCGGAAGCGAAATTATATGACATAATGTCACACGTTTTTTGTCCATCGTATGTCACACCACGTCTAGATGCACTCCCTAGACTTTTATGAGCATTTGTCTCATTCAATTCATTTGTTGTTTTGTTACTAATTTACAAGTACGTATCTTAATACTTATTCAACGATTCTAGTAACGTTAACATAACCTTTAACGCGTTTAAACATAATTCATATGTTTAGTTAGACTTAAATAACAACTAGGCATTATTTAATTTCCAAATATGTATTCAGTAACATTATGATTTATGAAGGCGGTTTTTGAATATCATTAATTATGTTGTCAACGTCTTAAGAAAGAAATTGATGTATGTGGAGAGCATATTTTACGAATATAACAGCAAATCAAATCCATTTTTTATATAAACAAGAGTTACATCCATTTTTGACAATTGGGGTACGAGTGGAATGGAGACTTTTTAACCTATTAAGTTTTTAATAATCGTTAAATAAAATTATTATGATATGGTGAATTGGCTTGATGTTCTCAACAACTGCATTGACTAAGCTTTGTATATTAGTTGCAAAGATTATGTGACTTAACTGTCTGGAAGAACCTTGGTCCCCAGTGGATCCATTGCGTTGTTTCTTTGTAGTTGTCGTAACATCTTTATATTCAGCGAGAATCGTTAGCCTACTTTAAATCGTATTAGTAACACCCCATCTTTACTTCAGATAACTTCTATACATGCCCAAACCATGAAACCAGATTGTTACTAATCATTTGGTTAGATTTCAAATTTAAACAGGTTGGTTAAGTAAAAAACCATTGCAAAAACAGATCTTTTAATAAGCGGCAGCATTCCCTCTTAATTTTAAGTAAGCATCACTGGCTGTTTGACTCTTGGTTTTGGCATAAAATACATCAAAACACCAGTTTCGACCCAAATCAAATTTAACCTTTTTATCGCTAAACCCATCTTGACCAACCCTTTTGCCAAGATTGCTGCTTTATATCAATCAACAACACCATTGTGAATGCTATGGTTTCTAAAGGTCAATGGGATGATGGACAAAATAACAAATAGTGAGATGAGGGTGTGTGATATAATGTAAAGTCAATATTTAAACTGAAAAACACAATGAGACATCACACCATCTAATTAACATTTAAGTATAACACACAGAATATACTTACATAACACTCGGTCATATCATAAAACTAACATGAAGTTCTAACCGACACACAACCAATGGAAACCTTGAAATGCAGGGAACCGCTACAGCTCATATATCATATCCAAACACAAATAAAATTGACTAGTTAATTTCACCTCGACTTTGCATGCTGCAATGCCTTCTGAACATCCTGCATAATGTGAATAAACAATGCATCAAAAAGCCAACATTGTTAATTGGAAAACCGAAAACCCTGCAGTGAAACATAAATAACCCTAGAGATATGGTGGATTGAAGCGTCGAATTACCTAAACTAACATATGGTTTTACCTTTAACTGGATGAGTCACACAGACCATTCCATCAATACGCTTCTGCAAAAAAAAAAAAAAGATAACAAGTAGAAAGTAAGAACAGAAATCATAAAAGGTAACCAAACAAGCCCCAAATACAGGAACTAATCTCAATAACCATTAGATTGTAAAACTTTAATTTTGTGATAGACAAATGAAACAAAATTCACTGCAAATACGGAGCAAATAGTCAGATGACCATGATATCAAATTATGATCATCAAGACCTCAAGGTGATATCAGAGTGGTGAAATATTACACGGGCATTTGTTAATTTTCAAGACCACTAATTACTTATGAGTGGTTTGAATTAAATTAAACCTTATATCTAACAGCTCAGATGGGTAAGAAAAATAGAGCTAAAAAGGAAAGACAGATTGGCAAAAATGTCAAAGAGGAGCACATGTTTTAATTTAAAAAAGAAATTAAATACACGATCTGTGTACATATTTAACACACAATTTGTTTATCATTTGAACAAGTGCCACAAGTCAAACACAGCAAGAACTCTGCCATGTTAACCTTTTACCCAATACCCACGTTGGAGATTCAACCAACAAATATAATTAATCACTACCCATAACCAGTAGCTGGCATACAAAAAAGTCACGAATAAGAAATCTTAAGTAGCAATGAATCGAATAGATGTATAAAAATAGTACCCAAAGTTTGTAGCCAAAAATCTATACCTGCAACAGTGCTCAATCCCAAACCCAAAAATCTGTTGATGAGTCGAGGTACCCATCAAGATCATATGTAATGGGGCGATCCCACATTCCCACCCTCATATGGTGCCCATAAAACCCCCAACACCACTCCGTAGGCGTTATGGGGGAGAAAAACCATTTGGGTGTGATGTAGTGCACACCATGTCCACCAATCAACATCCAACAATCATATTTCTTAATATTTTTTTAATTTAACTTAAAAAACTAACTATGCAATCATTGGTTGGGACTTTATGGGACTCCATCCACTACACCACCATTGTGATATAAATCCCCTTGATGAGGTGGTTGCTACATGTCAGATAATGCCCCTCATGGGACTTTATTGTTTCACATGGTCTAACAAAGGCATATCAAATTACATTTATTACGTTAGTGCAGCCTCAGACCAAGTGATATATTTTATTTACCCAAGAATCAGAGTTTAAGTATATGAGGACCCAATCCACCGCTTGTATCTTTGACAGAAACAGCCAACCAACAGTCATACAGAAAACAGTTCGCAAACTCGCAATGATAATAACAAAAGAAACATGGGAAGTAAGAGTAATAAATGACATGTATTAGACTTGATTGTGCTTAATCACATGCAAACTTGTCCGGAATATGTGGGGGACTAATATTTACTTTTGATAAATTTGTTAAATATAAAACAAAACTTAGTCAACATCAAGATGTATTGTGGGCAAACATGAGCTTAATGGAGAAAACAAAACCCTCATGACTTAAGTAAATTCCGAATATATTAGGCTTATGAAATAAGAGTATCAGCGACTAGCCTCATTCAAACACGAATAAGCACCACCTTAGAATCTCCTCATCAATATCTGAAAGGAACCATAGCACTAGGCTAGCTTCCTCTTGCAATAGAGATAATCACAAACAATAATTATTGCAAGTATTTCATGTCTCTTCTTAACTTTCACAACTTTATATATATCAAACCAAACTTAAAGGCATCAAATATACCCATTTCTAATCCATATGTTCAAGTACTTATCAACATTATGTTCAGGTTCTCTTTTGCCGATAAATCTCACTAGCTGTTATAGTTTTAATCTTATCTTAGCATCAAACCCACCCCCAATGAGACAATCTAATACAATAGTGTCTATAACTTATGTAAAACCTTACATTTAATCTTCTAAAAAAACCTATCTAGATGCAAAAAATCATAACTTCATATTGAACAAAGCAAACACCAAACATAAAGCACGATAAAACCATCAAAACAGCCAATGAAAGACTAACATTTTTTCTCATCAGAGGCATCATGAAATTCACCCTCATCTTCATCAACATCAGCATTGGCAACCGAAACAATCGGCTCAACAGCATCTTTCTCATCAGGATACCTGACAACCACAACTGGACACACACAATGACGAACACAATAATCACTAACACTTCCAAGTCTCCCATCACTCCCACGTTTCGTGGCACCAAAACCCCTACTTCCCATAATCACAGCACTTAACCCTAACCTCTCAACCTCCAAACAAAGCCTCTCCTTCATATCATGATCCTTAACAATATGAATCTTAAACGGTATATGCGCATCCACCAACGGCTGAGCTAAAGCAGCAGATTTAGTAGTGGTAAAAGTATCAAAATCATCTTCTAACTTGAGCTTCGATTCTTCATCATCAGTGTCAACAATTGAGAGATCAACAGAGCCCCAATCAGCACCGTAGAGAACGGAAGTAGGACGAACGTGGATGAGGATCACGGCGTCGCCGGGACGGAGGTACTGATTAACGGCCCATTTAACGGCGAAGGCGCTTTCGTCGCTGAGATCAACGGCGATGCCGATGCGGCGTTGGGCGCCGGCGGTGGGGGTTTCGGTGGCGGAAGGGTTGGGGAAACGGGGAGATGATGATTTGATTTTGATGGCGGCGAGTGATGGTAGGTCAGATTCAGGTAGGGTTTTTTGGGGTTGCATTGTAGGACAAGTTTTAGGGTAAGTTGACTTGAGAGAGAGAGAGAGAGAGAGAGAGAGAGAGAGAGAGAGAGAGAGAGAGAGAGAGAGATTGAATTGAGTTTGTGCGATTTGATCGGTGATGTATGTTTGGATAGAAGATGCCTGAATGTATATCCCCCCCTTCACGTTAATCAAATTAATCAATTTTTAAAAAGTTAATTTTTTGGTTATGCTTTCGGAATTAGTTAGTGTCATAATATGACAATTAGATTATAATTTAGTAGTTTTAACATTTAATTGATGTGTTTATAAATATTTTATATTAATATTGAATAATAGTAATGTTTTCTTAAACAGATTTAAAAAATAACTAGTTTAATGCCCGCGATATACTCGGGAATATAACACAAAATATTTAACTATTTAATTAAGTTTCATTATTATGCCATATTAAACATAAGACGACCCATGAAAACCCCTGATAGGAGAGGGTTTAAAATGTAAATATTCTTAAATTTCTAAAGATTCACCTAAATATTATGGGACCAATGTGTAATTAAGGTTATTATAACATATTATTCATATAGATATATAAATATTTCAAATATAAAAATATTATAATGAGACAAAGTCTCTTATGATGTCAAGTAAGCAAAACCATATCTAATGTTGACAACTAAACAAAATCAATGTTGCTATATTTATATAAGATTGTTTTAATGTTATTATAACCGGTTACTACACTAAAAGTCAATAATAATTATAATTTAAATACTTTTAAAGAAAAGAGAACATAAAAAACTACAGTTTTGGTCCTTGTAATTTTATTTTCTACCAGAAATGCTTTTGAACACTAACTTCATCAAATTTTTCGTTAAAATTCCCTCACATACGAAGTAAAAATGTTATTAATCTCACTCTTTTTAACAGTGTTAACCTAAATGATGACCTAAATAAACGAGGGAGAGAAATGACATTTTTACCCCTCATATGCGGGATGCATGTGAGATATTTAACGAAAAATTGGATGAAATTAGTGTTCGGGTCCATTTTTATTAAAATAAAATCACAAGGATCAAAACTCTTAATGTGAAACTGAAACTATTAATAGTATCAAAACAAAAGAACCAAAACAACATTTATTCAAATATAAATATTTAGTTCAATTTTACATGATTCTGTTTGAAACTGAAAATAAATACATTATTAGGATTTGTTATATATATATATATATATATATATATATATATATAGGGTAGGGTTCAAATGAGAACTCATTTTAAGTTGAGAACTAGAGAACTAAAAAAAATACAAGGGATGGAATTTTAAAGAGGAAGGGTAAAATTGGAACTTTAAATATATAAATCTTTAAACATTTCTATCTTTTGCATACGTTAATATTATTTTAAAAAAATTGCACCATTCGATCAAGAATTTCATTATCTTTCATTTGAGTATAAATAACGTCATAAAAAATATTTTTTTTCTCGTTTTTTTAAATTTCATACTACATATATGTAGTATTGCGATATTGTATTTGATTATATTTTTCTTTAAACGAAACTAACTTTTTCATACGTTATTTACATTAAACAATTTTAAAAATCACATTTTGGTTTTTTTGATACTACATATATGTAGTATCAATGTACTTGATGCATTAATTAAGTGGCCAAATGACTCAAGAGTCTAATAATTATTTATTGTGTACATATAATCTCAAATAACCAATAACAAAGTTCATAAGATTTCATATTAATAAATTTATAGCAAATGAAAACAAAACCAATACTTATACTATGTATAAAAATTAAGATAATAATAAACTAATAAACCAATGATAAATATCATAAAAAAGTAAAAAAAAAAAACTTGAAATTCAAACTATAAGATAACAATGCATCAATATTGCATATACTGCATATATGTAGTACTTTGATACTACATATATGTAGTATATTATACTGCATATATGCAATACTATAAAATTTAAAATGGGATATTGAATATGGTGATGTTATGCACTTAAGTTACACGTAAAACCATTAAAATTACGTAGCTTTGATAAATTAACTTAAAATTTTTTATTAGAAAACTTAACTCATTGATCTTTATTCAATGTTAATGGACGACTCAGTCTTCTCTTCTTAGATCATAATTTTTCTCTTTCTCATTTACTTAATAATCGTCATTCATTTTAGTAAAATATTATCCGCCCTTTAAAAATCGATCGTAACTCAATTTGGCTTCTCAATTCCAACTAACAGATTAATATAACATGACTAATATAATTGGTATTATGATATGCGTATGCTGCACATATTTATACCACATCACATAACGTGAACCAAGTTATTGCTAGCAATTTCAATACGATCATATGAGAAAATCCAAATTTGGAATTGAGGCATGATGATGTTGTTTTTTTGTGATAACGTCATAGAAATCAATGCCCTTGAACTTTTGATATTTTATCAAAGTATGTAGTTTTGATGGTTTCTTGGGTAATTTAGGTTCATAAAAACACCGTATTCATTTCCCCAAATTAAAAACATACGGTATCGTATATTACATATATGCAGTATTGAAAGTAAAAAAAGCGAGAAAAAATTATTTTTTTATAACGTTATTTATACTCAAATGAACGATAATGAAATTCTTGATCTAATGGTGCAAAAAAAATTTAAAATACTTAACGTATGCAAAAGATAGAAATGTTTAAAGATTTACATATTTAAAGTTCCAATTTTACCCCTCCTTTAAAAATTCCATCCCTTGTCTTTTTGGTGGTTCTCAAGTTCTCAACTTAATATGGAGTTCTCTCTTGATCCTTCCCCTATATATATATATATATATATATATATATATATATATATATATATATATATATACTTTATATGGATTAAGTTCATTTGAAAAGACTCATATATTATAAGAAGAAAACCAAGAAACCTAAATCACTAAAAACTTATCAATGGTTTAGTTTTTTAAATAAACTCACTTTCTACATACAAATATGTAAGGTATAAACTAAAAAAAATCATTAAAACATTTTTTTACGTATGCATTTTTAGCGATTTAAATTTACCTACACATGTGTAAGTTATGTGTAAGTAACATACCCTACACATGACTTCCACATGTGTAGGTTTAACAAATAAACGAAATTTATTCAATTTTATTTTTTGAATATCAAAGTTAAAGAATAAATATTGCATTTCTATCATTATTTTCTATGTTATAAGTTATAACTAAAAAGGAAAGATTTTATATTAATTTATTGTTTTACTAGGTTAATAACTTATGTATTCCAGAGATTAAATGCAAATTTTATGTGGTAATAATATGTCATTTTTAAAAGAAAAAATATGTGATAAAGATTTATATTTATATTAGTTTAAGTAGAGCTAAGTTCTAGAGCGTCTCATGTGTTCTTTTATTTTTTACAAGAAAGCGTAGTTTAATATTTTTACATCTTATATAACAAAAAGTTAACGACGGTTGATAAAAAATACAAAGGACCTAACCTTTTATAAAATACATAGAGAAAGAATGTCTTAAAAGATAAAGAATGTCATAAAAGTCTTCAAAAACATTTTAATACTATTGTTCAACTCAAAGTTCTCAAAAACATCTAAAAATATAAGAGAAAAAAAGGCAAAAATTCTAAAAAATAATTAAAACAAGAAGAGAAAAGAAGGCCGTGTGAGAGTGAGAGTAAGAGAGTTTAGTGGTTTTGGAATGGCATATTGTCACTAACGCCACGGGGTTGGAGTGATAACGTCCAGGGGTTCACGAACCCAAAGAAGCCAAATTTTTTTCTTCGTTTCCGCACGGATTCCAATGTCTTTTTTATGTGGTTATGTATTGAAAAAGGTTTAATGGTTTCAAAATGACGTTGTCCTCTAGTCCCCTTTAAATTTGGTTCAAATGATCGTATTTGGGATTTCAAGATGACATCGGCTTATAAGTAGGCGTTTAAGTCTTTGTGATTATTTTCAACTATTTCGTTTTCATAAATAAGGGGTAGCTTATCAGGAAAAAAAGGAAAGTTGAACTTTATAAAGTTTATCCATAGTGCGGGACTAAAGTATTTCAAGATCAAAAACAAAAAAGAAACAGTAAACATCAAAAGTTCAAGATCATAGATCAAAAAAGCTTCTTGAATATCAACGCAAATTTAGTCAGTACAGACTACAGACTATACCCCATAAATTTCTAACTACAATATACCTCGATCAGTTGTTTAAAGAAGAATCAAATTTACAGTTCAGATATTGGATTGGAAAACGCGACTCTTTCAGGGAGAACAAATGATGCACACAACATCCATTTTCCAGGGGCCACAAGCCGTACTTTATGCATTTTTACTTCAAACGCCACCTCCGATAATGCAATTCTTATTCGCTGGTTAAAGTTAATCAAGAGATCAGTTATTTCCTAAAGAAACTACATATAGATGATGTTTCTTGGTTATAATTGGAACGAGTTAGGTTATGTTCTATTTTCTCATGGGTCAAATGAGCATTAACAAAAGTGTCAATTTGGGTTCTGTACTATCTGGTTCAAGTGGATAATCAAAATAGCTAAAAAAGAACGGTCAGACGGTGAAAACTCAAATGTTTCAGTGTATTTTTTATGCATGCAGCCTTTAAATAGCTTTATTAAAAAAAATACCATTATTATAACAATGTAGTTTTTACAATCAGATTTAGCACTGAAATCACCTATAAAAAGATTTTAAATAATCCACAAAAAAATGTTTCAGGTTAACTAGTTTCGAGTTTCGACCAAAACACACTTTGACCCGTTACCCAACTCACCCAACCTGTCAAATTTTCCAAATATATGTGACTATGTGTATGCGTAACTCGAAATATCAAACCTCATGAAAATCAAACTCCGGATCTTCAGCTTTTGAGAATCCGTACACATGAATCATTGGCAATATTAACCCTTCACGACTTTCCATATCTCTAAATATTCCCTTAAATGCATCTGTCAACAAATGCATGTATATTATGACCATGAACAGCAAGAATTAACAGCCATGATGATTAAACAGAGCAAGCCAAAATCTACATGTGATTCGGAAAAATCAACAAGAACCAAGCGTACCAAGATACTCAGCTGCGTCTTTGGGCAAATTCATGACCACTTGTGTGATTGGTCGGGAACTTTGACTTCTAAAGATAGCGTCAATGAACCTTCTTCCATCCATGTTAAAAACCTATAAATTTTATGACATATATAAAGGTGGTTTATATTTCAAAACAAGTAATGTAATAAACTCAAACCTTGCACAAGCTGTGAAATAAAGGACATGTTAAATTGTTAGGGGAAGGTTACCGTACAAAATGGATTTTGCCTAAGAAGCGTGAGAAGTGATATTTAGACACATCAAAACCGGGTCAAACGAACTCCAATTGAACTCATTCTTGCGGCGTTAGAACCGTGTCGTCAAACCCCCACCCCCACCACCCAAAAAACCTAAAACCCCCCACCCCCCAAAAACCTAAATCACCCGACCCGCACCTTCTAAAAACCTAAAAACCACCCACCCACCACCCAAAAAACCTAAAACCCCCCACCCCTACCCCCCAAAAACCTAAACCCCACCCACCCACCCCCTAAAAACCTAAACCCCTCACCCCATCCATATAAAAGCCTAAAATCTAAAAACTAAACCCTAAAAGCTAAATCCCAATGCTAAACCCTAAGGCTAAACCTTAAGGTAAAAACTAAATTTTAAAGCTAAACCCTAAAAGTTAAACCCTAGAAGCTAAGATGATAAAGCTCGACGATACGGTTCCAACGCCGCTTGAATGAGCTCAAACGGAGTTCGTTTGACCCAGTTTTGATATGATTTAAGTCACTTCTCACACTTTTTAGGCAAAATCAATTTTGTATTTGATCTTTCCTCTAAATTGTTAATGCATTAATCCCTCAAATGCACAATGAGATTGAATACTTGACTTGTAATGCATGTGAAGAAATTATTAGGATGTGTGTACTTCATTATATTTCCCTTAAATAGAATATGGAGGAAAAACAATGCTTGACAGATTTGATGAAGTTAACTTTGTTTTCTTTGAGGAAAGAATTTGAACTTGAGTAGGGGTTATGTTGAAGCCAACAGTGCATCAAAACTAGAGGTGACAAAAATTGGGCGTATACACGTTAATTATTTAAAAAAAGACAAGATTTGAAGGCAAACCTCAATCTTTCTTTCTAGCTTGTTGAGTACGCAATTTCTTTCCAGATAGTCAATTGCATGAGGATTCAAATCATTTGCATACACATGTTTAACTTTTTTGGCTGCAAGTATAGCTAAAGGACCAACCCCAGCAAATACATCGCCTGTTTCAAGAAACTATTAGATTCCACAAGACAGACGAATATACCCATGCGTAGTTGATGTTTCCAATTTAACATCAACAAAGAAGAACAAAACTTTGAATCTTCTAGGTTAAATACTAATATAATTCTACTCATATAAGATCAAGCAAGAAAGAAAGACATACAGACAACATCACTCCGTGTAAAGAAACTAAAAAGTCTTTGCCTCTCAGTTCCCAGCTTTGAGCTCCAATACCTGCATACAGTAAACAGATCAAAATTGGTACTTTGACTTTGCAAGATTCAACATCACCAAAAGGAAGTAAAAAAAGGTACATTAGTAAAATAATGGATACGTTAATGTAAACCACTAACAATACCAGCTTATCTTATTTAAGTAACAAGAAAAGGAAAAATATTATATAAACCCAAACAAATGTTACTTGCTGGTCAATTTTCAGGGAAAAAAGGCTTACACTGAAGCCAAATCAACATGAAAATGAAGTCCATTCTCTACTACTCGTGTCACAAGGGAATGATTTCCAGCCAAAACTTCAAGCTGCATCGTCCTAAAGTCATTCTGGATGGCATCGATCTTATTGACAACTGTTTGTATTTTTGGCTTGTTTTTGTCCAAAACAACCTGGCAACAATGATACTACTCAGTAAGTACAACTTGAATAAACACATTTTGTTGATGGATTTAATCAAATACCTTGGCTATAAGATTTTTATATGGAAGATGTTCATCCCTCAAGTTCAGGTGGATGATATGCCCAACAATCTCAAATGAAGAAGGAACAATCATATGCTTTGGAAGCAAGGCCTCTAACACCTGCAAAAAATATTAAAAAAAACATAACCTGAGTACAAACATGGTTAAAATGAAACTAAGAGTTTCAACAGGTGCTAAAGATACCTCATTCATCTGCCAGTAACTGTAAAACAAAGTCAGCTTGCATCTCACGAGTTCAAATGGTGATCCCTTTAAACATGCCTGGAGAAAACATAAAACTTAGAAATACATCACACGCAATACTCCAACAAGATCACAGCTGCTAATATTAATATCGTCATACAAAATTAGTTATTTTTTACACCAATACTGCCTTCTCCAACCAAGAAAGAAGGAACATCATGCATTATGTTACGTTCAAGTGTGCGCGGATGCATGAACTCCTGCATACACTTGGTGCATGCACCAATGCACAATCACCATGCACGACCGACCTAAAATTCAACCTATTTCTATCATCCAAGTTTTATAAAATGTGTTACGTTTCTAGCATGACCTAAGTCTTCAACAGATAGAGTCCGAACTGAAACTAATGTTAACCATGTGCACTGATAACATATATGTTGGCAGTAAATGCAATGGCATCCCCAATTATAAGTAACTTATGTTAACCTATTTCACTAAAAATATGTTCAAATACAGACACCCAACTCATCAATCAGGCAAGATAAGCAGGATTAAATACCTTAATCGCCTCAGGCAATTCATCGAACAACTTATAGGCATATCTTTCATCCAACAATAACAATCTTGTTGACCCTTTCCATTTCCCTACTCTATACTCAACATCACCAATCAACCTACTCAAATCCTCCTCATCATCTTCACTTTGATCATCAACAACCTCTTCAACCAAATAACAACCGTTCCTTTTACCATCTCCAACATCTTTCGTCTCGGTTTTGGTCTTCCTCTTCGGCCTCGACAACTTAGCCAAATTCCTAAACTTCTCATAACCTCTCGAATTAAAACTCTTTGCAAGCTTATCTCTATACAAAACCGGATTCAATTTCTCCCCATCTCCTTCAGCCTTTCCATAAATCCTCCGATTCAATAAGCTTAACGGCTCATCATCACTCAAATTGAAATATTTCTGCAGTTCAGGATCAATTTCGTCCCCATGAACCCTAGAAATGTTCCGAATACGAGGCCAGTTCAATAAATGACCACGGAGTTGGCTTTCTAAAGCGTAACAGCGATCAGCGGAGACTCTAAGAGCAGAAATGTCGAAAACACGAGTGAAACGGTTTTCATCGAATGAATGTTCATGGTGTTGTTGTTGTAATGGTTCAGGTTGGATATAGGGTTTGTGGCCTTTGGATAATGAAGGGCCGTAAGGGAGGGTTTCGTCGAGGGTAATGGAAAGGGAAGCAGCGACGGAGATGCGGCGGAGTGAGAGGGCGGTGCAGGGGGTGGTGAAGATGGGTTGAATGAAGGGAGATGGGGGAATGGATTGAGAAGTCGCCGGCCGGAGCATGAACATCCGATTTGGATTTTGATTTGATTTGATTTGATTTCAGGGAAGATTCAGTTGAAGGGTTTAACTGAAACAAAGATTTTAAGAGCCAAACATTTTACTGAACATGATCAAAGTTTGTTCCCAATCAAAAACATGTTTTAACCATCAATAATTACTCGAGTATTTTTTACGGGGTGACCCAATATATAATGGTATAAAAAACGCAATATAAATTTTTGACACAACAAAACGATAACATGAAAATATTGATTTTTAAAAATTTTTCGTTTATATTTTTTGAAGGGGGTCGACGCAGGGAAAAAGGGATCCGAAACTTTTTTTTAAAATTCAGTTTATGCTGTGAGTTGTAATTTTTTATTTTATCATTGTGTCTTTTTTTACCGTTGTGTCATTTTCACACGTTAAATTAAAAAATAACTTTGTGTTTGAACATTTTTCTTTTACAATAATTAGTATTATAGTCTAATTATAACTCCTTATTGGTTTAGGGAGTCAATCTCTTCTGTATATATTCATGATCGAGAATAGGGTCAAGAATTATAAGAGAAATTATTTTAATTTGGTTTTGAGATTGTTTAAAAGTTATAACAATAGTGTGAGTAATTCATAAATTGTGTGTTTTTGTTTGTGTGATGAACGATTTGAAACTTGTGTGGTTACCTGGAACAAGACCTATGGAACATTGATGGCGGAAAGTTCAAACGAAGTTTGGTTCAAGGCCTTATTGCTTCACACTACAAGAAACAAAAAAAAATGTGTCTACGAAGGCTATCCCGACAACTGCAACAAACGTCAGTATAGATGCGCTTGTGCCAGATTTTTAACTAGTCAAAGCCTATGCCAATGACATGTTATCGACAAAGGTTTGGGCTGGACGGTGAGAAATCAGGGTTGGATATGAAAAACTTGTGTCTTCGATTTAAAGCGTTATTTACATCAATTATGAATCATGGTAATGTAAACAACATTTGAAGCATTATTTACATCAGTTATGGATCATTGGAATACTTATCACACGTTAAATAATCAATAATTCAATAATCCTCATCATTAATTACCATTTTGCTCCAACATTTACACAAACAAGTGCAAATCCAAAATTCGTTTGAGTCAATTGGTTTGAAACGAAATTCAAAGTCTTTTAATTTATAGTCAATATTGAGTGATTTACATTGAGTGATTTACGGGCCATAAGTTACTTGACCAACCATATTCTATGCTCACATTGTGTGTAACTATGGGGTTACTTGTTTGTGCATTAGTGATACACCAGGTATGCCACTATAATCGTAGCTACTATCATTGCACTCAAAGATTACATGACTTGTCACCGGCCAAGCCCCTAAATGTTGCAACTCCTTGCTATCGTTTGTTTTTCCTAGCTTCTTGCTTGTCGTTAGTAGATATACCCCAACGCCGTCTATTATCAAAACATTTTCTTGTAACCTAAAATTTTGATTTAGTTTCCTAGCTTATCCTCTTCTTTTATATCGGTGTTTGTTGTTTTTCATTTCTGTTTAAGTTGTCAGCTTAAGCTCTAATTGTGAACTATTTAGTCAACGTTTATTATATTTAGCCTAACAATGTTAGGCTAACATGAGTTTATGGGATGAATTCAAGGCATAACATTTTTTCTATGTGCCTTCGTATTCTTATGAACTATTGATCATGGTAAATACATGAAATGAATTCATTTACTAATTGTTGTATTACATGTCGAGTTGTGAAACTAGATTAATATACTCTTTTAGGTCTGATTTATCTTATAATTTCAAACATGTGTCTTTGTAAGTATCATATTTGTTTAATCAATTATTTTTAATTCTTTAAGGATAGTTTGCACCAATATATCACTTAAATATTTTTTTCTATCTTACATCCTCACTCGTTCCAACTGTAATAAAATTTAATTTATGATACATATGCATAACCAACCAACCAATCTAATAATATTATACCTCAAACATGTGCATGTCTGTTACATGATCATATGTCACAAAAGTGCTACTTACATATAATTCTATATATAGATAGTTTTATTTTATATATAGAGAGATGTGCTACTTACACTTTTTAACGAGAATCATATATTTATTAACACTACAAGAAATATGAGCATTAGTGGCGACATATGTCGCCGCTAATGATCAGGTTTGTCGCCGCTAATACTATTAGCGGCGACATGTCGCCACTAATGCATCGCCCTCAATGCAATGTCACTAATGGTCATGCGTCGCCGTTAATGTGTCGCCGCTATTGCCTGTCGCCGCTAATACCTTATTATCGTCGCTATAGTGTCGCCGCTAATACTATTTTTAAACTTTTTATTTTTTATTATTTTTCATATTCTCAGTTTTTAAGTAATACAAAAATGTAAATTTATAACATCCAGAAACACATTACAAAACTGCATTTCATTGCAACTACTACAAAATTGCATGTTTTAATCAAGTACATGCATGCACATGATGCATAATGTATACTAACATATATAATGTATACTAACAAAAAGCTTCTAATTAATATATAAAACTAGTTCATCAAGTCATCATTCTCATCCCACTCGTTTGTATCATCTTCATCACCTTCGTTTGGTGCCTTATACGAAGTCATAAATTGCGTGAATTGGTCTCTAAAAAACGGATTTTGAAACAAACTTTCAACTTGAGCCTACAAAATAAAGTAAACATTATATGTTAAAACAAAACTATATATAACACCAATGCAAACACATTTAAACTTGTATGTTAACATGTTTATCAATTTACCAACATTTAGTTCAAATGGATCAAAATAACCCAAATCTACCAAACCAACATTTACCAATCTACCAATATATACCAAACCAACCTAAACCAAATTTATCAACATAAGATTTGCTAGTTTTACGTACCTGTGTTAATGAAGGAGGCGTCACCTGCTCATCCTCCCGAGTAACTACACTTGGTGATGTAGATGAAGGTTTAGGACCGATCCCTTTAATATGTCCACGTCGAGGACCCATCACCTTTTCAAATATTGAAACATCTCTTGGGTGTAGTTGTGAGAAACTTCCTTCTTCACCTAAAGCTTCATTTTGACACTCATACTCTTTCTTTAAATCCTCCTGTGATTTACAAAGATAAGTTTATATACATATATATATGTGTGTGAAACTTATGCTATAAATAGATACTTACATATTGACTCTCGGCTAACTCACTGTCAAACTTCCCATCTTTGTCGGTATGAGCATCATGAAATTGGTCGAGTCTGCTCTTGTTCTATGTAAAATTAAAAATTGAGTTATACATTAAACAAAAAATACACACATAAGCACGCACACACACATATATGCACAAAACTTTACTTTTTTGTAACAAGCACTGCTATATGAGCTTGTCCCGCCGCGGTTTACGTATTTTTGTTTTTGACGAACAGCTTTGTTAGCTGCTGAGCGTTTTTCATGCTCTTCTGTCATGAAATAATCCACAGCTTTCCGCCAATTTTCAGCAATCATATCAATTGGAGGATTTTCCTTTATTTCATCTGCATTTTCTTTCCCGCCCAAGCCTATAAAGAGATTTTTTGCTTTGTTTTTTTGGTTTCTGTATTTCTCGATAAAAGAGTTGAGACCTTGCTCGTACTCTGGTGAGTTACGCGAACTAGTAAGCCAACTTTTATCGATAGCCATGATGCAACTGAAATAGCTAGGGTTTAAGGTTAACTCTATGGGTAACAAGAATCAAACAACATATTATTCACAACATATGTCAATTAAATCTGCCCACATAAAAATTAATACATAATTTAACTTGCAACACAATTTAAGAAGAGATTTGACTGTTGATTAAACATAAAAAGAATGCCTCTAAACAACTTGTGAACAATCTGTCTTTATCAATTTTGAGCCAACAATTAGAGTGGTGGATTACTTAAGTTCTGATCAACAAATTATCATGTGTCACTCAATCGCTATAGTCACATATATATATATATATATATATATATATATATATATATATATATATATATATATATATATATATATATATATATATTCAGCTCATGGTTAATAATTTACGTTCCCTTGTAGTTAATTCATGTTTTTTTTCAAGCCAATAACTAAATTACTAAACACCATCACATTATAAGCCACATCCATTCAAGCCTAATTCCTATGATACTTATATAAAATCAACTTGAGCAATCTGTTTAAAAATGTAGTTGGTCGAATAGGTAAGTAGTTGGTCGAATAGTGATGTCTAAACACCATCACTTTATAAGCCACATAAATAGGTAAGTTGTTGGTCGAACAGTGCTGTCAAATATCAATATGGTCACAGTGAAAAAATTCTCATAGAATCAAAATGGTCACAGTGAAAAAATCCCCATAGTAATTTGCCAAACCCAAATTGGACTCGAATTTCATGGTTAGTTTTATAAGTCAAACAAATCTGTAGAAACGAGCAAAATAAAAGTCTACAAACAACCACAATGTAAGCAATAAAAATCAATTAAGATGTGGAAATCTGAAACTAGGAGCAAGATAAAAGTCTAAAAACAACCACATTGTTATTACCTAATTATCGAGCAAAATAGAAGTTGTTGCTAACGAGCGGTGATGGAGGTCGTGATGGTGGAAACGAACGTTGCTGGTCAAGCTGCTGCCCACAACCGGTGATGGAGGCGCTGCTTCTGGAAATGGGCGGTGATGGTGGTGAAGCTGACGACGAGAGGTAATGGTGGATGAATTGGAGAAGGAGAATTTGGGGGAAATGGGTAAAGATAAAGTGAATGAATTTGGTAAAGGTGAAATTATAGTGGAGGGAAGTTTTGGCGCCTGATAAAAGAGCATTAGCGGCGCCACTTTTAGCGGCGACAACAACCATTAGCGGCGACAAGCGGCCCGCTTTTCACATGTCGCCGCTAACGGTTGTTGTCGCCGCTAAAAGTGGCGCCGCTAATGCTCATATTTCTTGTAGTGTAAAAACTAATGTGAACCGGATAAATCATGTGTATGACGCTTCAATGTTAATAGTGAAGTGAAAAAAATAGATTTATTTATATTTCTCTCTATTTATTTGATTTTCAGCACCTTTTCTTAATTTTTTTAAAAAAATTTTGAAAAAACTAAAATCTATGCATATGTATACATATGTGGTTGCATATATGTATTTTGATAAAAAAATTTAAAAGTCACACTTTTCCTAAATGAATATTAAAATTAATAAAAATACAAACATCTTGATAATTTAAATAATAATAAGTACAATAGTTAAAATGATTCTAAGTAACCCTCTACAAATGTGAGGACGTGAGGTTCTCAAAAGACGATGACTTTAGATAAGTCACCTTAACATATATCTAATCAATTTTAAATACATACATGACTATTTACAACGCTAAACCCTAAAATTTTGAACTACAGAGTATTTTCTAACAAAATCATTTCACCTTTAGCCCTACAAACACCAAAAACCCGACACCCATAAAGATTCATATACTATACTTGCACATCATCACCATTTATATAAGTTATTGATGCATTTATACAAGTGATGAAGTTGTACTTTTAAACCAAAAATAGTTATACTAGCCGGTCGGCATATTCTTATGCCTCTTAATTCCATGCTATAACACTTGCATATAAATACACTCATACATATAATTTGAAATACTTTGATCATCAGCAAAAGTAAACTTATATATCCTTTTGAAGCTTGCATGCTAACATATCATATGTTTCAAAAATAAAAGTGTAGCTTAGTATCATATAAAATATATAAAAACTTTCAAACATGATTTAAACAAACATAAAGCCTAATCATCATACAACTTAAACTAGGTTGAAAGTAACTCACATGAATCTAGAAGATTCTGTAACAATAACCAAATATTCTTACAAGCATATTTGTTCATTGATCCCTATCTCCAATATCTAAATTTCAATTACAAATTTAGAAATTAACCATTACATGTTCTTATCATTTTCCATAAATATTCATAGTTTATAAAATATACAAACATGCGTATACGTACTTGTGTACACATTTCATCTCATTTTTCTTGAAGCAGCTACCGGAGTTGATTACGTGTCCGATCAAGCAAACCAGCCATAATCACTCTTTTCTTGTATTGCTCCGACTCAGTATCATCCAAAACTCGGACCGTGTTGGTAACCAACTTGACTTGTTTAACCCGTCGAGTAGGTAGCAGGTATAACCAAATTGATGTACAGAGTATAGAGTATATCCTTCCGTAAGTCACCAACACAATAAAGCTTAAAAAAGGAAACAAACACCAACGAACGCTCCATTTGTTGCACACGGACTTGTTGTTATCAGACGAACCCGACTTTTCTGAATCTAATTGCGATAAACTGTTGATGTAAGATGATGATTGAGATATAGAATTTGTTTTGGGACAAGGTAAGGAAATTGATGTATCCTGACGACTCAAATGGATTGAATCTGTTTGAGATGATGTTTTTTGTTCGGAAAATGATCGAGATCGGGATTTGATTTGGTTTTGTTTCTGCAAGGAAGATGAATTGGTTGAACCTGTTGGAGATAATATTAATGATGTTGTTTTTGGTTCAGGTAACCACTGAGAATTGGAGTTTGTGGATGATGATGAAGAAGTTGTGTATGAAGAACTGGTTGTTCGTGAAGAAGACGATAATAAATTCGAACAACGACTTGATAAACGTTCTATGTCAGTCACTTCCTTACCGGAAACATTACTTGTTTTCTCGATTGACAGAAACGAATCGCTCGTGTCTGAAGCGATCGACGATTTCGAAGAGCTTCGAATCTTCTTCACCTATTGTTTACAACAGATAAATTATGAAACTTAATATGTATTCAACAAATTCATTGCATATGCACCAAAATAAAAACCGCCAAAACTGAAACTAACCATTACGGAGTCAAATAAAACAGATTTAAGCAAACGAGAGATGCCTCGGCCATTAGAAGATCGTTCTACAGAGCGATGATCATCAACGTTAACCTCAGAAACGAAATCGTCTCTTTTCGGATCACTTGCTGGTTTTTCTAACCGTCCGTTTTTTAAAATTCGGTTATCTGATTTAGGGAACGGTCTTTCGCCCCCGACGTCTGGGGCGAAAGACCGAAAGCAAGATCTGAAAAGCTTGCTTCTCCCTCTCTTCTTCTTTCTCTTATGATCGGCCATAACGCTGAAGAGAGAGAGGGAGAGAAAGAGAGAGAGATGAATCAATGGTGGTGGTGGTGGTGTTGTGGTTGTTGTTGTTGTTAGGGTTGCAGTTGCAGGTATTTGTTCGGGTTAATTAGAGAAAAATTGAAGGAAATGGTTGATGATGAGAAATGAGAGTACATGGGGGCGATACTGCCCGAAATTGCCGCTCTTCGTCTTCCCCTCTTCGCATTTCCAAACACCATTTTTAAATTGTTCAACACTAGTTTTATATAAATAGTCCCTTAACTATGTCATCATTTCTAATTTTCGTATCCTCTTGCTAAATTTAGAATGTTTTTTTAACCATCCAATTATATATCAAAAGAAATAACCCATCCACAAACACGTTAAAAGGTTTTATGTCGTCCCCAACCATCGATGCTTCTGGCAAGACTCTATTGATTTTTTTTTGTTTCAGCCTGGCAAACAGGATTATTAAATTAAATTTTTGTAACATTTTGTTTCAGCTTGATAAACAGGATTGCATAAATTAAAGCTATGTTGTAGATAAAGTATGTCTCGGAGTAGTAGAGAGGAAAGTGAAGAGATATAACGTAATAGTAATTTTCAGGTCAAGATCAATTTTCACATGGTCTTTTGCTAATATTACCATCCAGTGATAAGAAATACAAATAAGAGTTTACAAGGACAAAATAAGCACATTAACATATAGTTAAGGGACCATTTCTAACTTAAAATATACCTATAATATAAAGTACACTACCCGTTTAGTTCAAAAATTAAAATATACAAATCGCCCTACAAGTTTTTCTAAATTGGCATGTTTCCATTGATTTTGATTGGCTAGTGGCATCACTTTTTTCCTTGGCAACGAATGAAAACAAGGTTTCATTAATATTATATTAATTTGACAAAAACCGCTGGATCATGTTGACCGTCTATTTGTAAACAAGGTTTGAGCCCGATTAAATTTGTAGCCGTCCATTCACCTGCTTATGGTAACAGGTATTAATGAACTCAGTCTATAAATGGAACCTAAATTTATTAACACCTAATAAAAACTTTGACAAAACTAGATTATGGACTAAATAGATAATTTTTTTTTTACAGTAAATATACGACTAATTTGCTTTGAGATATATGTGTTTTCTTAATTGAGTGGAGCCGTGAGTACTCATACTTAGACAACGATCTATCTCTAGACCGGATTTTGTTCATCTAGCAGTTAACCTCAAGAGTGATTTCTTTTAACTTGTTTTTTTCTCGTTGATCGAGTAAAAGAGTAGTTGAAGACTTGTGAATCGTGACCGTCAAATAATATGTGTGTATGTGCTGTTGACTGTTGACTTCTTACTGGTCAAATGTTCCAAAATCCAATTATTCTCGAAGATATTTCGTTTATCATCATATATCACCAACCCAATTTCAATAAAGTTTAATTATTCGTTAATACAATATTTTTTAATAAAAACATTTGAAAGCAATTAATATTATTTATCTTGGAACGTGGTATACATGGATAAACAAATTAATTTACGCGATAATTAAATATAATATAAAAAACAAAGGGTATCTATTTATTGAGAGTTTTGGATGTGCTTCTTCAAAATAGCTAGATTTAAGATCAGGTCGCGCGTTGCAGCGGCCGGATCACACAGTCAGGTCCTGTATATGTGACTTCGTCATATGTTGATAAAACAAGTCTCATGTCCTGTACGTCATGGCGCAAAATCGTAATGTGTCACGTATTAAATAGCGATGAAATATCAAAATTCTAAACTTATCAGGAGCTAAAATGACAATTAGTAAAAGTTAGGGATTAAAACCATAAACACGTCAAAAGTCATGGATTAAAACCGTAAATACGTTAAAGAAAAAAATTGAAACGTCGCGTTACGGCCGGTGCAAAAGCACCAACCTTATATATTAGGTAGTATATATATAATTATCACTTAATTAAGTGAAATTAGAATTAAATACATGATTATAGAAAATGGTAGCTTTCATTTTTTCAATAAGAATTTCGGTTATTGTTTATGTAATTTTTAACCAAAATATATCATTTCAGGTACATAACTAGGTAAACGAGTATGCATAATCAAGTCGGATAACAACTATATCTTGTAATCCCATACCTGTTAATTAGTCGTCTCACACTCGTGAAGAAATAACGAATAACTTTGTGCCCGTTTCAAATGTCCCAAAGTTTACAGAATCCACATCAAGTTCGAATATGCTTGTCACCCTATTCTAGACATCAGGACACGTCATAGGTCATCTCCCTTACACCCCTCTTTGAATCCCCATGATTTTTTTATGCTACAAACTACAAGTGTCAAGCAACGTGCACTCCAAATCTCTTAAATGTTATGAATGCTTACTATAATTTCATTTTGGTATTAAGCAAGTCTAATTATGCATGTAAATGACAATAAATCATCAACAAAGACAAAACCACTTGCATACCAATGAATTACCATACCATGTTTGTTGTGTAACACGTGACGAGAAGATGATCGGAATTTTCTTCGCATTAATTCCCCACAAAGCGCATATTGATTGGCACCAAATTATTACATTTAAAAGCAAAAATGTTCTGTCCGTTTGATCTAAAGGGATTAATCCCTGGTTTTAATAACATGCAAAACTTTTGCCTCTGATGACTATGGAGATATGTAGATGTACTGAAGATTGGGATGTTGTAGCAGACGTATGCATGGCGCGGAAACTTTCGAATACATATATACCCACTGTGAACTGACGAATCGTTGCGACACTTCAAGTTTCCCAGATTATTGCTCACGGAGTCATATAAACCAACGATGGTTTTGTGTGTTCGATAACACTCTCATTTAGACCTTGGGCTAATACCCTAAGTTGCAAACCTTAGTGGGCTGGACACATACACTTAAGCCCACTAACCAAATACAAATGATCATCACCAAATAAACCTAATTAAAGAATAAAGATAATCATGAATAAAATGACTAATATTCAATAATTTTCTCGTGAATAAATGATTAATATTTAGCGATCAAATATATTTAAAAAGACCATAAATCGAATGCTTAGAATTTAGTAAATTTGCATCAAATAATAGATGAAATTAAGCGTATTATTCCAGGTTGTTTAAAGTGTCATATTGTCTTCAACCATTGTGTTTTGGATTGGAACGTTTCAATTTGCCAAACCCAATAGGCATGGTATTTAGGGAAAAATTAATCTTCATATCTTACACTATATAAGAAAAATAAAACAATAAAAAAATAATTATTATATTAATCATTTAGAGTAAAGGAAGTTATCATCTTTTAAAGTTTAAAAAGCATTAATAATTTTAGTCCAAGCTTAACACTATACGTCATTGGGTATGTATTTATTAACAACTACGTCATTCCATCAATTTTGATACGGATATGGATCCAAGTTTGAAGATTATTTAGATATTTAAATAATATTTTATTCCTTAATTATCATATCTTTTTTATAGTCTATCATATCTTTTATTTATTTGATTTATTTATGTTTATCTCTAGGTTTATTAGAGTCTAGTATAAGTATTAGTGTTCTATGATTATTTCTGAAGTTTATGTTAATTATTGATTATAAGAACTTTGTTCTTGGAACCTTTGGTTTGAGTTTTAGTCTTTGATTATCAATTGCGTTTGAGCCATTTGAATATTCCGTGGATTCGGTATCAAATTTCCATTCAAAAATCCGTCAATTTTCCGAGTCAAAAGGGGGTAAAAACAAATAGAAATGACGGTTTTGCCTCACATGGTTTAACGGATTTTTGAATGGAAAACTTACGGAAGAACGCTAACTATATTAGCTAATATAAACCCATTGATGTTTAGTGTTCAGCTTGTAATAAAATTGTTAGTCTTCAAAAACTCAAAAACAAAAACTACGATTTACTAAAAAATTTATAAAGATAACTAGCAAAACGCTTCTTCATGCCTTGCTTTGTACGTGACTATGGTCATTTTAAACCTGTCACGCCTAGATCACATAGCTTGATGGTGTTATGACGGAGAGCATAAGAGGATGTAACTAGGGTGATTAGTCTCATAACACATGTTCTTATGACCTTATATAAGGTAGCTATTATGTAAGTGCTATTTAAAAAAAATATTATATAGCAAATTACTATAAGGTTATAGTGCATACAAATAAAAAAATGAGTTTTGATGATACATTATCATCCATTAATGTGGCATCCACCCACCGTGGGGTATAGGAAAACATCGTCTACAACTCATTTTTACCCCCTAATCAAATCATCAATCATAACATCATTTGTATGGTTTAAAATATTAACCTTTTTATTTTTATAATTTTTAAGTGTCTTTTTACGTATTTTATAATTGGTAATGCTTCATTTGTTACAAAGTTACAAAACTTACCATTTTTATCTTGTTCTTATTTTTATATTTGTATTTGGTAACACTAAAGTTTTTGGAGGATAATTTTTCTTGGATAATTCTAAGATAACTTCATTAACTTCTTATTCTAAGGGAAGGGAAGTGATTTCACAAATGAACCAAATTATTGTATTTCATCATATATATATTAATATATATATACCTTAAACGATTAGTTTTTTTAAAGAATAGAGTAATTGACAGTAAGACCATGTGTAGTGGGGCGTTTTTACCCCTCGATAGCACCCCAAAGCGCCCCCTCTCCCATTACACAGGGGCGCTATGGGTCAAAAAATGGGTTGGGGCGTTGCCTACAAAACGCCCGGAAATTTCAAAATTCAATATCTACTCACATTTTCATTGGTCAATTCCTTTAAATATAATAATTATATTAGGGGTGAGCATAATTCGGGAATCCCGACCGTTTCCCGATTCCCGTACCGAAAGAATCCCGAACCTGACCCGATAATATACATATAAATAGGGAATCGGTATCAATAATTTTAGAAAATCGGGATCGGGTCGGGAATCGGGTTTTCCTCAGGATACCCGAAATTAAAAAAAAACCGATTTGTGACTTTTGTAATTGAAATTTTAATTCAGCCCACAGCCCAATATAAGTAATCTTAGTCAGATTACAGCCCAGTAGCCCACTTTTTGGGTCAAAATATTGCTACAGATCATAATTCTCCAAGGTTATTTCTTTTGGGCTTTGGCAATAAAGGATAGTTTCACTTTTTAGCATTATTCAGTATGACATTTGGTTAAAAATGCTAAAATATGAATATATGATGTAGTCAGAGTCGGGATCGGGATTTCCCGATTCCCGAAATCGTCCCACCCGAACTATTCCCGAATCCCGATTGCTTAGTTTCGGACGGGAATCGGTCAGCATTCTTCATAAATTTCGGGATCGGGATCGGGTACGGGATTCCCGAATTCGGTCGGGATTCACGATTTGCTCAGCCCTAAATTATATAATGATTGAGGGGCTTTTTGGGGGCTTTTTCCATTACACCATTTTTAGATAGAAAAACTCTTGGTGAGGTGGCTTCCAAGTGGCACACAAAGCCCCTTAAGGGGCTTTGTCCACTACACATGGTCTAAAGGGATTATCACTGGATAGATATATACTATCAGGTTGTTTGCTGACGCAGAACGCGGTTATTGTACAATACTCCCACGTCACTTAAATAACTCAACACGTTGACATGCACCACCATTGATTGGTTGGTTGGTTGGTTGTTTATCGTGGAGTTTGTGTTTCAATCATGGAGTCTCCACTTCATACAGCTAGGATACACCTACTTGTCCCTCATAATTTTTATATCATACTCCATACTTTCTATGATTTACAATTACACCCTTCTTTATTAAATAAAATGCATAAGATCCCTTTTACTTTTATGTCCGGATCAATTTCACTTTATATATAGCAAACCAGCATTGATAACATATAAGTTTTAAGTAGTCATAATTCCTTTTATAATGTTTGATCGATTTGATATATAATTTGGTGATTTTCATATTTTAATAAATTTCATATAAAACATAAAAAAATTTACAACAAGGTGGCAGGTAAACGGGCAACAAGTTGTGCCGCCACCCCCCTTTGAATAGAAAAACCTAGCCTACTGAAGACAAAACCTTGACCCTTAGGTGTCGAGACATTGCTATGGATGACCCGTTGAACCCTGGTCAAAAAGTTCACCGCCTCAGTGGCTAGGAAGCCAAATGTGTCAAATGCCAGTGGGATAAAAACATGCTGATTATCCATGCAGGCTTTCTCGTGTTTTGCGATCTTGCATGATTCCGCCTTTGTCGTCGCTTGTCGTGCAACGAATCCATTGTCCCTGAGCGCAACCAATGGGGACACTCCCGTAAGGTCCACACAAGCGTGTTTGCCCCCTGTCCAACCAAACACAAGAATATCAGCCGGCCTTAAAGTAGATCTCCCCTCAAGCGGATCTGTCAGAAAGTTCACCGGAGCCTCCTTTTTAGCCGAAATACCTGCTCGCTTAAGGATATCACATAGGACATCCCTAACTAAATCATGTCTGTATTTGAAGCCGGCCTTAATGATTGTAAGTAGAGATGGGGAAATAGTGAACGTGATGAGAAGATTTGAAGCTTAAACTATTTAGGGTCGGTTTTCGGATATAAGATTAGTACGTCATAAAAATATTTGTGGGGTTTTGACGAATATTGTATTAGATGTTAAGTCTCCAGTTACGCTAAATTGTTTATCCGCATTTAAACCGAGAATAATAAATGCTATATGGTCATAAAAGAATAAAAAATATTATGTTAAGTTGTTGAATACTTAAGACTTATCAAAACTATATTGTTAAAAATGTGGTTGAGTATTTGATTGTTTTTATGTTACTTTTTTGATAAGTTTTAGATGTGACTTGTGATAACAGAAACCAAGACATGTAACTTTCAATCATATAAGATCACAAACGATTATACCCATACAAGCAAACCCGCCCAATAAATACGGCACATGTTATAGCTAAACGTGATTTTTAACTGACATAAGATTGAGAATACCACCAAAACTCTCGTACATGTCCTATTGCTATCTTAAATCATAACATATCAGAGTATTTTTTTTAACAGAAAATGAACAAGAATATTACGTACTAAGTTAGAGGTGTGATATGTAAATGAGACATTATCTTAGGGTTGATAATGTTATTTTCCAGTAGAGGCCATTTGAGTAGAGAGGTACAAGGTGAACAACCAACCATTTGAAGCTAATTAAGTTCCAGATATTTGCAATTTTACATGATCAACACCAACAACGTGTAAGCACGGACATCAAATCCAAATTAAATTACGTTTCATAATCATCCATTTCAAGTCCGGTATCGTTGTAAACTCCACCGGAAATTTTGAGTTACGTCTGCCGGAGTTTTCATACCGGAATTGTAACTGTGAACTGTATCAACAAGTTAGTAATGTCAATCGTTGAACAGCCACGTTCTCATTCCGACGGAAAACACCGGCGATTGTTTCCGTTTTGGCAATCTGGAACAGCTGCTTCTTCAACGCAGAATCATCTTCAGTTTCAGAATCAAAACAGCAATGAAAACGGCGTCGCATCGAATGTTCGTTCTTCAAATAAGCTATCGTCGGTGGCGAAATCGCTTCTACCAGCTAGACGACGGCTCCGCCTTGATCCAGCTAACAATCTCTACTTTCCGTGTGAGTATTTCGTATTTGATTTACTGTTCGTTATTCGACTTCACATCCATTTCCTAATCCTATGTTACTGGTTAATTTACCGTTTGAAGTTCCTCAGTTTGACAATGAATTTGTTCAATGATGTGATAATTGCAAAATCAAGTCGTGATTTGATATTTGTTATGACTGAACAATTTCAGGGCTAATATTGATTCATTTATAACGTTTTAATTGGAGAAATATTAAGAATTAGATGCTTGATTGTTCACTAGTGTGTTTGTTGTTGCAGATGAGCCTGGTAAACAGGTGAGAAGTGCTGTTCGGATAAAAAACCATAGCAGTTCTCATGTTGCTTTCAAGGTATCTCATACAAATTTAACTTCAATTTCTAAGCCAATAGAGCATAGTAGCATGTTCAATGTACCATATAGAACTTTGATTTATGAAATATCACTAGGAAATAGGTATCGTGTTGATGAAATGTTTGAATTTTGTGCTTTAATCCCTTTAGTTTCAAACCACTGCGCCTAAGAGCTGTTATATGCGACCGCCTGGTGGTATTCTAGCTCCTGGGGAAAGCATCATTGCAACAGGTAATAATCTACCATTTGCATAGATAATATTTCATAGCATATTTGTGGTTCATTGGTGTAAATTGATGACAGTTTTTAAGTTTGTTGAGCAACCGGACAAAAACGAAAAACAATTGGACCAAAGGAGCAAGGTCAAGTTCAAGATCATGAGCCTCAAGGTGAAAGAAGGAACAGACTTTGTGCCTGAATTGGTAACTTTTTTCATTCACTTTATCATCTTATTGTCTTTAAAAAGCTTTATGATCCGCTTTTTAACATCTTTATCTTTTTCTTATAGTTTGATGAGCAAAAGGATGAAGTGGTTGTTGAGCGAATTTTGCGTGTTATTTTCTTAAATGCGGATCGTCCTACCCCTGTAAGTTAGTAATGCTTTTTGTGTGTTTTTGCTAGTAGTTGTTTATACTTTATAGGGTAAATTATAACGATGGTCTATGCGATTTATGGATAGTTGATTTGATCCTAAAGTATCCAAAACTATAAAAGAAACATCCGTATTTTTCAAATACATCAAATAATCAAATACATTCCTATGCGGTTTATGGATGGTCTATACAAGTTATTAAATTGGATATCCGTTTAATGTAAATGATCATTTTGACTTTATTTTACACCTTCTATTAATCAAATACATCAAATAATCAAATATTTGACACTGAATCAAGAAAGTCAATAAGTTCATAAAGTTTGTCATTAATATATGGATTTTGCTAAACGTAGTCCAGCTATTGCTGTACTCAATTACCCCATCGTGTGGGCATATAACCGGAGATCTAGCGTGTATGTGCGAGCAGGGTCAAAAGCACTCAATCAATAACAGTTGTATGATTAGTAAGAAAGGGTGGAGGGAGTACCCCCTAACTTCCCCAAATGCCTCATTAGCGCTACATCAGCAATTTTCCTCAAACTACCCATGTTTCCTAAAACGGTGGAACAGTCTACCAATTTCCTCGGATCCAATTTTAGCGGCATCAGTGCCGCAGCGGTGATAGAGCCGGGCCATTCATCAAACTGGGGAGCTTTGGCTCAGCCTCAAACAAGATGGGATGGTGTTCTCGTGATTGCCTTTAATTAGCCTTTGCGGCCCCGATCCATTACCCTAGCCGCAGCCTAAAAACCCTAATAAGGGGTGCATTTAGCATTTTACCAATTTAGCTTATCCCTTACTATGTTTTACTGAAACTTTTGAGGCATTCTCCAGTTTTAAACTACTATGTCTTAGTCGTCAGTACTATATTTTACCGAAACATTTTTATTTACTTTTTAGAACGAAGGTTTGTGCAACGATTTATGAGACTGATGTAGTTTATATTTACTTGATTTATTTAATATTATATAATGATAATATTGATATTAAATAAATAAGAATAAATTTGGTTTTAGGCTTTGGAAAAACTTAAACATCAGTTGGCTGAAGCCGAAGCTGAATTAGAACTACGGAAAAAACCTCAAGTGGATGCTGGTCCAAAAGCTATGGGGCAAGGACTTGTGATTGATGAGTGGGTAAGTTATTGGTTTATTCTATTCTATTCTGTTTCTATTAATCAATATGAATTTTTATTCACTTAAATAGTTTCATTATTTCAGAAAGAACGAAGGGAGAAATACCTCGCTCGACAACAGGGGGAGGCTGTAGATTTAATGTGAACTGGAAATCGTGGAATTAGTTAATTTATTATTATATTAATAATTTTATAATTATTAAAATTATTATTTTGTTAAATTTGTTATTATTTTCCAGTTGTTCAACGGGTAATAATGTAAATTTACGCTTTAATAAATGCTTTGTATACAGTATATCTATAAATAAATTAATAATCACTTGCACCATCTTTTCCTTGCATGTTAGTTACTTTGTTTGATATTGAATATTAAACAAAACTAAGAAATCTAAAGTGGAGTGAAAAAGTGTAGTTGAATTAATTGCTGACTTGCATAGTTTTTTGATACTCTTGGGCAACACCTCACCACCCTGTTAACTTAGTAAATACAAATCTTTGTTAATGTTTGTTTATTAATGAAACAAATATAAAAGAACTTCCACCAAAAATAGCTCATCCAAGGTGTAGTTATTTTACATCCTAATAATTCCCCAAAGGAAAATAATATGATGGCTGTACGGATACACTGAACAAGGTCCATAAGTCAATACTCTGATAACGACTTACAAGCATGGAGCCAGCCAAATGAGACAACAAACCTTAGCCGGTTTTCGCAATCCGTTTGTCTCAGCACCCAACTTGGTCTAAACCTCCCAACTTTTTCTTCCACTATATAAATCCCGAAGCTTTCTAAACCAATACCCAAAAGTTTTAACATTATCATCATCATTTATCTTCATCGTTTCAAATTCCACTCACACTGAAATGAAGCTTGTCAACAAGGCTTGCGTTATTGTAACCATGGGAGCTGCAGTGATAGGACTCAGACATCACACTTTTAGACCCAAATCACACACCATTTGGCAAGTTGTTGGTCCATCAGTGTCTCAAGCAAATCGTCGCCCGCTTGCATTTCATCCATCGCATCAACCCCCAAGGAAACCAAGAGATGTCAAAGAACCATTGAGAACCGTAACTTATTTGAGTTGCTGGGGTCCTTATCAATAAACTCAACACTCATCTATTTCCTTTTACCCATTTTGCTTATGTAGTTATGTTCAATGTTACATACAAGTGTGTTAGAAAAATAGGTACCAAATTGTTGCTATAAGAAACTCTAAATTGGGCCTTATTGTATAGTAGGATCTTGTTTAAGACATAAAAACATTAAAAATAGGTTCACATCTTATAATGGAGGGGGTCTAGATTCACATCTTAAACATAATTCACTTCATCACAAATCTGTTTAACCAAAATCAATATCTAAGAAATTGCATTTGTAAACCACAATCTAGTTACTATACAACAAAATCCGCAACTATGACGACTATTTCAATCAATTAAACACACAAAATCAATCAACTCAAAGATCTGCAGGCAGTTGAATCCGCTGGGAACCAAATATATGATGCGTACCATGTTGCTGCACGAACACCACAATCCCACATTTCGTGCTGTTGAAATCTTCCCACAACCCAAAATCTACGGTCCCTGATAACGTCTTCTTGGGAGGGTGGTTCTTGATGGAACACATCTTTGAAAGCTTTCGCACCACAAAATCATTGGCTATCATTCGCCCTTTGTTCTCCCCGTTCTTGCAGTCCGTCACCAGCCCACTCTCATAGATCGCCACCATTACGTCCGCTCCACCATCCATTTTGGCCCTTATTGATCCCTTTAGACATACTTTCAAAGATTCCGTTGTAGACCTCTCAAATGTAGCCTAAAAATATTAACCACGAATTCGAATTCATTTATAAAAATATAAACTTTACTCCGTACTTTATTTGGTAAACAAAACTGCGGTTTACATTTACATTTGTGTAAACCACAGAGTTTACAAAAAGGTAAACTGCAGTTTACACGAGGTGGTGCTATGTAAATTATCTTTTTTTTAACTACAACAATTAATTTTATTGAAAAACTAACAAGACGCTAGGAAAGAAATGCCTCCAAATTACCTGAAAGGCCGTTTGGGGGTATCGTGGTGCATTGACAATGGAAGATAACAAAGCTTCCTCGTCATTTCCGATACACTGCGATCTCCCCTGAACCACAACTTGCGGAGTGAACATGGTGTCAAGATTGAACGACTCAACATACTCTTTTTGCCTCACCGTCCACTGGCTCGATCCAAACGGATCTTTCCACCCATTAAAATCCCAATAATCTACATGATACGCCATTAAGATGACCGGCATCTCCAGATTGAAGTCTCCTCTACCCAATCTCGAAAACAAAAGCTCCGCCTCTGGCGATGTGGCGCATCCCTGTGATGAGAACAGCTCCACCACCACCGGTCCTCCGGTTTTTAGCTCCTCTGGTGAGAGCTCATCCGGTACGGCTTCGTTTGATTTGTTGACTTGTTTGGGTGATCGTTTAGGGAAGCATGCAAAGATACCACGAGCCATTGTTGTTATTGATCGGATTGTAACTAGAGAGATTAACACGAAAATCTTTTTGGGTTTTTATGTTCTTAAAGAAAGAAACAGAGAAAGGTGCAAACGTGCAATCGGGAATGTTAGGCGAACAATATGACATAAAAATATAAAATTTGAGGGTTTTACCAGGATTAAATGGCTTAGTACAGAGAATGTATGTATTTTGATGCATAGTGTACAAGTGATTTTTGGAAAGAAGGTGTGGAGTTTGGTAATATAAGCGTGGAAGAAAGAATTAGGCGTAAAGAAGTTGAAGTCGGTGACACGTAGGTGAAAGATGCCCATCTATGATTAGGTGGAATTAGTTGTTGTGGTCCCACCATGATCCTCCGGATGAGTTGTCGGCTTTCAATGGTTGTTTTGGGCTTTAATGATATAGCCTATTAAATTGGGCTAATTCTAATAGGCTGCTTGGAACCATGTTAAAAGATTGATTAAAGTTTCAACACATTACACACCATTTCCATATCAATCTCTAGAGACTAGAGGTGCACACATGGTTCTTGGATCGAGTTGGTAAAAAAATTAAATATCTTAAAGGTACCTTAACCCTTAAATATTTATAAGTGCCTTTTTTATGCCAGGCCCATTTTTTTGTATCATATGGCTGTGCGTTAAGATCTCATCATATGCATTCTAGTTTCATGTTATCAATGACCATGCTATAAAAAGTTATATGTATAAAGGTAAAGAATGTCACAGTTTCAAAGTTAATGTAAAGCATATTTGTATAATATAATATGCTTCTCGTTCATTTCCCTTGAATATAACACAAAATATATATTACATTACATTTTCAATTCCGACGCACAACATTACATGTACACTGCAAGTCAATAACATTCAGAGATTAACCATGAATTAAACCACAAATTTATTGATTATTTATAATGATTTTATTCATCACCCGATCGACAATATATATATCATATATGATCTTCAACTTTGATTATTTCTTGCAAACAATCCCATTTCCATGGAACAAACCTTTGGCCGAACAATCCAACGAAACCATCTGCTTCTTCGTCTCTTCAACATTACTCGAATCAAACACGCAGTTTGCGCAATCAGCCGACAACAAAGAGCTGGTTTTATACTTGTCTTCTCCTCCCACAACCGCCATCGCCACCCCTGGTTTCGCCGGGTTCTTGAAATCGGGCTGATACGTCCTCCCCAACACCCCTTCAACACCATCCGAAAGTCCCGCAAATCTAAACTGAACTTCCAAATGAGCGAAACAATCATCTGAAGGAACATTGTAACCATGGATTTTGTCATCTTCAGCTGTCACAGGCACCACATTTGCCAATATTTCAACTACTCCGGGAATTGTCACCATCACGCTGTTAACACCGGAAGTTCTCTCCACTTTTATTTCCTCCTCCGGTGACTTCCACGTCGAAAGGCCACCCACCGGTAAAGTAACTTCTTCTCCGTCAAATGAGAGTTTCAGGTTGTCGATTTTGGCGTCCCATGTGGCGGATTTGGTTGCTTCTAATGAGAAAGTGTGGGAGTTGAAGAGGAGGCCCAAGGCTTGGATCCATGTGAAGTCTCTTGATCGGCCCACGGGACGGTGGCCGATAAATCGACCGTTGATTTGGAGGTTAGCGTCCGAAATCAAGGCGAAATTGTGGTTGACCTTGCCGTGAAAGTAGAAGACGATGCCGTCTCCGCCAATGAACCGTGGGTCGTAGCATGCTGATCCTGGACTGTTACAGTTTGGTTTACGGTCTGCATTACAAAAACAACAAACAAACGGGTCAACCTCAAACAATGAGAACATGCTAAACATATTACAGACTCATATTACCATGCTAACTAACTAATTATTAATAATATATAATAAGTAATAAGACATGCATATTATACAACACTTCTTGTACAAAGAAATGATGTAAATGAGATGAAAAAGTATTGTTACGTTTGCATTCAGCTTTGCATTTTGGAGAATAACAATCGATACGACAAACTTTAGCTTGTGGGTCGTTGGAGTCGCTAGAGGGACATTCCGAGGGGCAATAAAGGGTTTGGCCTTGGCAACGAGACCAAGGACCACAGTAAGAGCTTGAATAAGCTTTCACTTGTGTGAGTGCACCCAAAACAACAATCGTTGCCAAAATGACTAGAAACGAAGCTTTTTTGCTAGCCATTTTCATCATATTTTTGTTTTTGGGTTAATTTGCTATGAAGAAGGGTATTGTTGCAAAGCTCTATATATAGCAATATAGCATATTCTTTGTATACATAACTTGTGAAGTTTGAAAGTGGGGTTCATTCACTTATCTTAATTTGTCAACGTTGTAACTTGTGAAAGCTTCTAGCTTTTACCTTAAGATAAGTCATTAAGATTAATTATTTGGTTCTCAATTATTCATGTATCTTATTAGATACAATTTGTATGTATGTCTGTCATCCTAGAAATTAGCAGTGAAGGAGTCAAAATGTTATTGAATTTATGTTTGAGAGGAAAAAAAAAGAAGGTAAAAAATACCAAAGAAGGTTAAATTGATGAACTGCCTGCCTGTATCAACACTGTTAGTTCTAGACAAAACCACATTTTGATGATCAAATGCTATTACAAATCGATAATTTGTTGTTAAGAGATAAATATATTATATAAATATATGATGAATTTTATAACTTGTGCATATTAATGTACAAGTTGAATGAAACGTCTTGAAAAAGCTACAATGTGATCTCGATCATATATATAAAAAAGTTGTAGCTCTTAAAAGAAAAAAAAAAACCACCACTTGGAGTACAACAATGTAGCTTCGAATCAAGTTAAAGGGCATGTTAAGTATCTAACACAACTCCATCGCTTGCATATTTTATAAGCTACATGCATATTGCATATCCTCGATCATAGGCATGGGATGTTAACCGAACATTTTAATAAAAGAACATTTTGCAATCATAACGTACTCTTCCTAGCCAAATTATACTAGCTAGACACTAATATATAGTAGTAGTTTGCAATCACCGAGCGCGCGGAATATCTACACAATACTCAAAACTCGAAATCATCTCGATTTGGCTTCGGCGAAGTCAATAGAGCAGTGTAAAGCCTTAGCCTCTCTTCCCCAAAAGACGAACACCTCGACAACGGTCTCCTCGGCCTCACAAACGACAACGACACAAGTGTGAGCTTATGTTTCCATCTCCTCCAAGCCAACTGAATTGCAACGGTTGCCCAAGTCCTCCACCCCGGTGAATAATATCGCGCGCTCATCTTCACCTTTTCATTTACGAACGTGTACCTAAAATGTTGTGTAACGTACTTCACATCTTTGGCGTCTAGTCCAAACGCTTCTGTGGTCTCAAGAGTGACTAATGTTGAAGATGACGGGGGCAGTCGTTCTACAAATGGTCTCTTTAGACACCATGACAAGAGCTCGTCCCCAATGAAGTTTCCGGGGCCTAACATGCAACGACTTTTGACCCCGTCTCGTAGAGTTTGGCTGCTCTGAAGATGTCCTCGTACTATGAATAACATTCTTTGTACTGGATCTCCTTCTCTAGTAATCTGTTAAAATTTAATAATTAAAGATTTTAATTTATAATTGATAGATTGAAATGGTTAATATATATATAGTTGAACTCACTGTTTCCTTTTTAGTAAATATGAGGGGCTTAACACGTTCGCATATGTTCTCAAGGACCAAGTTGTCCATGTGTTGAAACAGGGGCACCTATTAAACATATAACATAGTGTTTGGGTTTTGTGATTAATTATCATCTAACACCTAATGTTTATATTTCGGTTAAGTACCTGTTTAACCAAGTCCAAACAAAGATGATACTTGATGTCCCTTCGAAGGCCTTCGGGCAGATCACAGATCATCTCACACTCGTTCACTCCACGCATTGCCGCCCAACTTTGCCTCTCGTAGTTTCGAACTCTTTGTCGAAGCTCATGAGGTAGCTGTTTCCTACTCATCCACCACTCTAAATTTCTCATTTTCAACTGCATTGCTTGTTTCTTGGATGTTGTTGCATGCAAAAACACCTGTACAAACACGCTTTGATCACTTTTGTGACCAAAACGTACTAACAGATAACTTCAGGGGTGTTTGCGTTAGCTTATTTAACTAATAAGCTAACGCGAACACCCTATTAAGATACAATAGTTACTGACTTGTTGATACCTTGATGTTTCCGATCAACATGGTGACCAAAAGGAGCCCGATGGTAAGAACGAGGATGATAAAAACTACTTCCAAACCATCGGTTGTGCTCTCCAAGTTCCCAAATGTACTGAGTGTCATAAGTCCCCAAAAAATGGGGAATAGTATCTTCTCGAACCGATTCTCATTGATAACAAGTTGTACCGTCCACTTGTAAACTCCGTAGCTAAAACTATCGTCATCTTGTATATGTAGGCAAGTAGATCTTGTGCTTCTGTTCTCGCCCCACAACATTCTTTTTTGGTCTCGAACCAGACCATTCGTTCCATAAAACATGATCAACTCTTCGCATGTCAATATTCTTGACTTGCATCCACTCGTCTCCATACACATCTCCTTCAAGCATTTTGCAACCCTTTGGGTTCCTAGCAAATACCAGCATGCCCCCACAACCTGTAAATTTTATTGAAAACTAAGTTGTATTCAAAATAAAGTACGTATTTTTTTTTATCTAGGAATTATATATATTAATTAATTACATGTGATGCGACAAAATAGGCTATCAGGTTGAGAGTGATTCCCCACCAAACAGTGCCAAAAATGTAGCCAGAGAAGCTTTGCATTCGTCGGAGGAGGCGTACAAAGTGATAGATCTTGGGAAGGAATTGGAAGAGAAACATGATCAAGAAAATCGTCATCACAAATGTCGTTGACCCTTGTCGTAGCAATGCCGGAATCACTACCCATAATACTACCTGCATTGGTAAGAATTTGAAGTATTTCATTATGCTTTTTTGTATGCAGGTAACGGACAAGTATATATATATATGTATTAATTTGGATTAAAAATGCATATATAGAATCGTTACAAACATAAGTATTGACCGTGACATTTAAATGCCCATATATGTATTAGTCAACATTCACGTGGTATGGCACGTACTTTGGAATATGTTAGTTCTATACATAAGACAGAAACAGTGACGTATTTGGAAAACAAGTTTAATTATGAACTACTTACATATACATGCGTACAACATCATATTTATTGATCTTTTGGTGAAAAACATATATGGTCCCATTTACAAAGTATGTATATATGCACGCTACAAGACAAGGTATTTACGTACAAATAAATTCCTTTGGTAAGTTAATTTGTCAATGAGGTTGGATTGGTGATGGATTATATATCTTACACTAGAAGTACTGTGGAGCAGAATAAAATTTTGAAGGTATTCTTTAAGAAAAATCCTCTAATAGTATTATAACTTTTGTTCAGGTGTATAATAATATTTAAAACATCAAGAAAAAAAATGATATCTTGTTATGTAAACCAATGAAAATTGCACTTCGCAACAAATGCTGAGGTTAGATATCCTGAAATACTTTTAAGCTCTTCATAGCTTGACTCCTACGTTGCAGGTTAATTATTGATGAAATATATATCCCGGCCTTGTTTATTTCTCGATTCAGTGAGTAGCCACTACTCTCCCCAGGCCGTCCTTCACCCTTCAAGCCCCACCCCCACCACCACACTTCACCTTTTTCGTCATTCATCGGTTCTTCCTCACCCTGCTCCCACACACCTTAACAACTACAAGATAATAAATTAAAGTTTTTTTTTCTTTTTTCTTAGAATTATATGGGATATGTCTGTAATTTCAGTTCTCATACAAAGTTTTTCGCCCATAAGTTGAACAGTAGATCGGTTAAAATGAGTTTTTTTAACTAGCTAGCTAACTAGTTACCAATTTACGACAGATATATATATAGAATTGTCATGATCCAACAAACGTATTTTACCCATAGTTTAGAAACAAAAGATATGAATGCCACATATATTATGTCATTAATTTGTTGAAAATTAACTAGGTATATAGAGGAAATTAATTAGTTAACCTGCGGAATTGGCAGGATGAGAAAGATATCAAATATTGTGATGAAGCGGAGGTGATGCAGCAATAATAATCTCCGGCACCAGCACCACCTGTTGATTTTGATCAGCAACCACACCTGCAACACATCCAGTAAACACCGAATCACCGTAAGTGTGATGGCTAACCACCCATCGATGTACACACACATGCACGATTCGCTTATGGACAGTGTGTAGAAGAAGAGCGGGTCCATGAACAGACCCATTGCACACACCACAACCAACACTCGGTTCCATTCGTGGATGGCTCGACCACCACGTGTCATCTCCTGATTCATGTACTTTTGTTCTTCTTCCTGCTCTTCATCACTGAAAGCATCTAAGAGTTCATGACTCACATTGGTAGCCATGTACGTGTGTGTGTGTGTGTGTGAAAAGGAGAGAGGTGATTAGTGAGAATATATATATATCCAATATATATATGTACTCGTCTTGTAAGGAGAACAAGACATACATGAGATATTTGAAAATAACAATTTTAAATCTATGTCATGATACACAATAAATATCTTTGCTTAATTGATATATTGAAAATGGGAAATGTCACACAAAAGCATAACAAAGTTTTTATTTTGTTTAATTTAAGTTATTTAAATTTTATTTTATTTTAATTAGGTTATTTATTTTAAGTTTTGTTTAATTGTTTTAATTAAGCTATTCAAACTTTTTTTTATTTCAATTAGGTAACTTAACTATAGAAATGTGTTCTAATCCTAAACAATTATGTTGTATAACATGTAAAAAATGATTTTTAAAATTCAAATTATTACAAAACAATACTTTTTTTGTCATTTTTAAAATTTTTGGGAGTTTCTAAATCTTTTATTTTTAAAAAATGTTTCACAATTTTTATAAAAAGTATTTCACATATATAAGATTAAAACATTAAAATAAACTTAAGTTATACCGTATAGCCTTAGTGGTAAACATCTCACATTCAAAACTAAACAATTAGAACAAAATAAAACATAGGGGAGAACTTCACAACAAAATGAATATATGTTGTGTTTTTACATATTGGATTACAAAATATCATAATGGATCAATGTAATAACGCTGTTACCCCTGGTTGGAAGAAAGCTCAGGTTGTATATGGTTGTGTCACTGCGTAAATGGTATCATTTTGATATTTATTTAATCTTAAATCTAACCGTCTAAATACATTTTTAGACTTTCGGATTAGTAAGGTATTTTTTTTTATATAACTCAACTCAAAGCCATAAATCACAATGATTCAGGAAAAGAAACTAATTCACACCTGTTAAAAATATATATGTTTATCCCTCGTTAAAAAGTTGCAATATTTCGAAGTTTATATATTTCACTATTTAATTATATTTAAAATAATTAGTGTTTTGAAAGTTTGAACTTGTGCGCAGAACTAGCTTGTAGGAGTTGCATGTCTTTACGCTCTAATTAGTAAAAACGAATATAAAATGCAGTACACCTAAACTCCAATTTGAATAAAAATCCATCACCAGTTGGTGTTGTTACGTTTTGTTTTCAGTTTCTTATTTCGGACTGTTTATCTTCTTTCTTGCGTCTGTATTGAGAAGAGACCAAAATGAATTTATTGTGGACATGTAAATAGTATTATTTTTTAAGAAATTCTCATCATACACACACAAATATATATATAGACGATATAAAATTTATAGCTCAAATATATGACTCGCTATCTTCTATAATACTAAATCATTTTTTTTTGACAGCGAAACGAATAAAACCCGGCTACTCGGGGTAACCTAATGGCGAAAGACAACCCCAAACGCTCTGTCAACACAGACAACGCTGGGTCGCCGAAGCCCACCTATACCGACTCCAATTCGGGGGAAACTCACTAACCCGTCCGCCTGTAGACACGACAACAAACTAGTGGTAAAACCCGATTGACTCAGATTTAGATAGGTATCTAAGCCCAGTGAGTTTTGGGGGCTTGAGTCGTTTGACCCTTCATAATGTTGGTATAGTAGCTGAAGACCTGAAGTAGAGTGAGATCAGTGAAAAAAATGTGTATTTGAGTTTTGGGGGCTTGATTTTATATTTAGGTTAAGTTGTGTTCGGCCTTATGGGCCTTGTAAGTTAAAACCCAACATAAAACCCCATTGAAAATAAAGCCCAACATAAAACCGCATTTAAATTAAAGCCCAACAAAAAACCCACATTTTTTTGCCATTATGGCATAGCACTTCTCTTAATAATTGTACTAAATGAAGAGTAATTATAAAAAGAAGAGTAAATTACATTTTTTGTAATTATTTGTAATTAGTTTACAAATTAATATACTACAAATTAATTCTTCAAAAACCATGAGAAGGTACTAATTAAGATCATAACAAAATGAATACTTTTCATATAATTTTAATTTTAATCATTTGAAATTATTTAACTACCTTTCTTGTCAGACAAAGTAGTCATCTACCCAAGAAGATAGTGAGTGATGGTTGATGACAACCATGGTGATGACAGCCAACATTGGTGATGTGGTCTTGTGGACAGTAGAGGATGGTGATAGTTGAGCCGCGTTGGTGGGGTGTTTGGTTCTCCTTCGTAGGAGATTATTGGAATCTTTGTAACTTTAGATGTTAATAAAAGTGTTTCCCCTTGTCCTTAAAAAAATCTTCACATTTTGTTTAACCAAAATACGTATATTGACGAAAACCAATACATGTATTGAAAAGCAAAATGAAATTGCCAATCAAATAATGCTAGGTGACAATTGACAATCTTAACACACAATCACCTTTAATACTCTAAAATAATTTGACATTAACAACACACCACAAAGTTAAATCAAAGAAGTACCCAAGACTATGTCATTAACACCTCCTTGCTATCACTCGACCTTAATATACAATGTTTACTACTATATTATAGTTTTACATCAACGTCCATCCATATATAACCAAGACCAATAAAAGAAAAATCAACTGTAAATCCTACGATTGTTTGAAAAAACGATGAAACAAAACACCAAACGTAGGCATGCACTAATGAGCCCCGCGATTGATCATCTCCATGTACTGATTCAACGATTCCTGCCTCTGTAATCTCATATCCTCGTTAAACTTTTTTATAAACGCCTCCACTTTTCGGTTCAACTCCTCCTGCCCTAATGAAGGTTCCTTCTTTAACCTCCCAGACCCATCTGACCGGCTTAGTTTAGAAGCCGGCACAGGTGGTTTTTTTAAGTTGGTAGCAGTACAACTAAACGTGTCTGACTTTGTCATTCTTTGAGTGTGATCTTGACTGTCAGTTGAGTTGCGGTTTTCATGGCGTTGGCCGTGGGTCTCCCACGTGTCAGATTTACGTAGGTGTCTTGTTAACGGTACAGACCGACCCTCTGTTATTGCCTTCCACGTGCTCTCCAGCGTGTCTTGCTTCTTAGGCTTCGCAACTCCCAATGTTCTCCCACCTGCATATAAATATCCATCACATCACTTTAATTTCCGACGTGTAAATATCTGTGCATATAAATAAACTAAAACACACAAAGCAAAGCTAACATCATCTTAATTTATATTCCTAAAATACATGTAACGGTGCATGATCTTTATCTTTTCAACGTCACTAATTGTCTAATCAACCTTAGCGGTTGAGCCTAATTAAGATTTCATAAAATAGAAAATAACTAAAAGGTTTTAGATTCAAATTTCACATTATAAAAAAAATAAGTTTTCATGTTTGTATTCAAATTTGACTTAGTAAGTCGTTAGTGATCCAAATTAATGTTAAAAAATAAATCGGTGATGAAATGATCGATATCGATTCGTTTACCTTCTGGAGCGGGTTTTGCGGGTTTCCGGTGGTTGAATCTGGCGGAAGCTGGTGGTTTCTCCATCGGAAATTGATATATATCAGAAGGAGTTGAATTAGCCATCGATATTACAGGTTTATTAACCTTGTTTTTCTTGATTTCTTCATAAGCTTTTTTCGCTATCTTCATATCTTCATCTAGACTAAATTGTGGCTCTGTAAACGTCGAGTTCAAGTTTGGGTCAATAATGTTATTATAACCAGATGCAACATCGATATGCTCTGGTTGTTTGTCCAAGACGCCACCGTGGAACGACAGTACTGGTTCGTGAATGGGTGGTAGATCGAGTGCAGGAAGGAGGGGTTTGATGGGCATGGAGTGATGAGTGGGTGGTGTGAAAGTATCATCGTCAACTTTTGACTGTAAGCGAGAAGAAGCAACGATGGTGATGATGATACAGTTGATAACAACGTAAAGATAAGGCGGTTTGAGCCAGGAGATAAGGTTGGTCCATATGACAGGGATATCGGAGACTGTGAAGTTGATGAAAAAAGGTGATGAAAGGCTGAACATGACGGCGGTGGAGACGACGGTGGCGGAAAGTACGGCGAGTTTGAGAGATAAAGTACCCATGGTCAGCGGTACGTTGTTGTTGATGATGATGATGGTGGTGGTGGTGTGAGAGTGAAGATGAGAGAATTGAATAGAATTATTATATATTTGGATATTAATAGATAGTTAATGATCAAGTTAGATCTGGCCGATCGAGATGGTGCTAATTAATGGGGTGGTGTGGGCTTGGTATTTAACTACACACCCACCCGGCCATATATATATGTCCCACAGACAGTAGATATATCATGTTCACACCTTAAATATTTGTATTTATATAATAAATTAAATAAAATGGCTTGTTCATGCAACCAACCTACAATTAATTAATTAATAATATACTTTTCAATTATGCAATATAATTGTTCATATTTTTTAAGAAATCACATATATACACTTTAAGCTCTGGGTTTACATACATATATACATGTATAGTAATAGTAATAGTACGTATGCATTTTATCACCGACGTCATATATAGTTTTTCTTCAACTTCTTGAAAATAAACAGAAACCTCACACCACAAGAATATGAGGTTTGGGGACGAAGGAAGGAATTAATTAGTCATCACCATTGATCTCAAATGTCGTCGTTGCTAATTGATCACAATCTTTGGCAGGGTTGGAGCCAAGGTGTGCCAACCGGTGTCAACCGACACTAGCTACGTACTCTTCTTTTTTATGTGTAATGTAAATTTATATACCACGCATTTAACTGACATCAGTGTTTTTTTATTGCCGACCCCAGTGCTATAAAAAATATATATCACACTATTGCTCTTATATTTATTCTTTTTCAAAATTACATATGTATAAAAAAATTATTTATGAATATTTATAATAGTTTTAGTTGTTAATGAGAGGTGGGTTAACATTTAAGTCATCAGATAAAGCCCACAAAACACGATAATCTTCTAAAGTTACTAAGGTTAGTGAAGATGTATCCATGTGATTTTAGTTATGAAGAAAGAGAACAACTTATGCGTGAGCTCGAGAACTATTTTGCAAATATTAGAGAAGATAAAATGCTTGCAAACTTGAAGGGTATATCTAATCTTGCAAAAAAAAATGGTGGAAACAAAGAAACATCTTGGATATCCATTGGTTTACCGTTTGTTGCAGTTAGCATTACTTTTACTGGTTGCAGCCGCAAGTGTTAAGAGGTGTTTTTCTTCAATTAAGTATGTGAAGTCAGATTTATGTAATTGGATGGGAGACGAGTTTTTGAATTATGCTTGTTTGCTATATTGAAAAAGAGTTCTTTGCAAAAGTTGACATTGAAGATGTTATGCAGCGTTTTCAAGACATGTAAAGCGTAGAGAACTCCTTAAATAGGGTTTTATTATTATTAATATTTGACATTTTAAAATTATTATGGATTTTCGTGTCTTTTTATTTTGTAATGGCCTGACCCGAAATATTAACCGACCCCGGAAAATAATAATGTCTAGCTATATATCCCGGTTATTGGAATCCAGGAACCAAAAAATCCGACACCACATGAAATAATTCCTGGCTCCACCACTGATCTTTGGTGTAAATTGTCGTTGTACGTTATAACGTAGCCTTTAGCAACGGAATCACTTCAAGGAACATGTTCTATAGCAATGAGTAAATGAAGATAGAGATACATATTACCAACGGTGGTTATGGCTATGAAAACCTTTAGTATTATAGTGGTTATCGTAATATTTTTTTTTAGACTGTCTGTAACACTGACGATTATATTTTTGTGTCAAATGCAAACTTAATTAGCATGCATGCTGCATCATCTTTAGTTCTTTACACGTATCAATATTCCCTCAAAAACATACATATTCGATCTACTCCAACGTTGGTATGAACATATATAATCCATAGCTTGTGTCAATGAAAACTACTTAGTTTCTTATTTTCTAGCCCCGGCCTGCCTTAATTAGAGAACTTTTCAACTCGATCTCTTATCGAAATGCTGGATCATGCATCTTCTTCGATCTTTACAAGGTTCATATTGGCTGGGTCTTCAACTCTCAATTAACTTTTCTTTGCTAGCTTTATAAACTGATGAAGAAGTAACCTTTAATTACTTTGGGTAGTACGTGTTTGTTAATTAATGTATAAAATTAAGGATTCATTTAGATCATGCTATATATATCTTTGTTGCTTCGCTTAATTAACCGCGCATTAATTGGGAGTGTAAAATAAACCTAATTATAATATTGGCCCTAGCTGCGCTTGGATATATATTGATCGAAGATCATATATATAAATACGCTACAATTTACATATATAGGGTGAAATTTATGTGATCAGGTGTGTGACATACATTCAAACTGAAGAATATATTCACATATAGTGTTTTTTCTTCTTCAATTTTTCATCATTTTTAAATGAACATAAAATACGGAGTATGATTTAATGAAAAATTTTAAATTAGGTTTATTAGATTCATTTATCCAATTAAACCGATTATATATTATACGATTTCTGTAAATAAATAAATTATATTTTGTGTAACCAAAAATCGAGTTCATAATTCGGATACGGTTAGTAACCGTGAGCCGAATACTAAATTTATAATCGGTTGGGTTTTTCAGTTACATATACAATTTGTTTGAACACTTCTAGTACGTCAATACTCACCAACTAAATGTAATAATATAAACTATCATAAGAAATGAAATTTTAATTTAAAACAAATTTATATTTTTGCAATATATATAATATGTTGAAATTGTGTTTTGTTAAAACTTTAAGATCGAGTTAAAGAAAAAGGGATGCATATGATATATATATATATATGATCAGACTCATTAATTTCTTTCATTTTAAGGACACTTGTCTTTTAATTATAAAATACACATATACACTACTGTATTTCTATTATTATTAACTAACATGTTGACTAAAAACGTAGTTAACTGATCACATGTAATTAAATGTCGTTAAGATCGATTAGGTGTCCGATTTTGTTATTCTCTTTTCTGCTGACGCTTGTGATATATTTTTGGTACGTACGTGTTCACTTTTTTCAGTAGAATACCTTACAAAATTAATGCACCAGTTTTATTATACAACTAGGTTTAATTAAAACTTGTGTCTACACACGGAATAAATCTAAAATATATAAATAAAAAAGATAAAAATCGATAAAGCTTCAACAACCGGATTGATTAAACATGCTATCAAAATCGAATACTGGTTATACATCATATTGAATTTGAATTTAGAGTTTATTTATAAGGAACGAAACAATAAATAAAGCTTCAACAACCGAATTGATTGAAACCACAAACGTATTACCAAAAATATAGAGCACAATTGATTGGAAATCATTGAGTGAGAGTTGCCGTAAATAGTGATTGAGTTTTGGAGCCCAATTTGACCGGTAAAAGAATTTTCCCTCTCAAATTGGCCCTTCAAAAACTTTGAAATATTATATAGATACTGAAATACGACATTATAAACAGTGGTGTTGGTCGAGTGAACCAGCTTTTTATGTATTTATTTACTTTTTTATTTTTATCAGGTTTTATTATTGACGCATGCATACAATTCTTAGTGGGTTTTAAGACAAAATTGTGATATGTTGCCATTGTTGTTGACGTGCGTGTTCTTGGTCCTCATCCGACCATTCATCATTTTCATCCGGGTTCGATCCCTTGTGTGGAGTTGTTTTTTATTGTTTGTGACCATTTTAATGTAAAACCTTAATTATACACTTTTTTTCTCTCTTATCGGTTTTTATTGGTACCGACGCTATATATCGAAATCCCGCCGGTGCATTATACGGATCAATATATATCTACTAGTCTCTCAATTTGTTTTTAAGTAATTCAAAAGGCTATTTATATACAATATTTTTTATTATAAACTCATAGATACCATGTATGTTTATCAATTATCATGAAGGTGGGATGGGACCATTATATTAAAGTAGAGTTTCAAATAAAATAGAAAATCTTGCAGTATTCTCATGTTTATCTAATTTAGGCCCCCAAATAGTTTTTAAAAGGTTGTAATTTCATAAACAATTACATCTAAGATCAGGTCGGGTGATGAAGCGGCCGGTTCTTATGGTTAGATTTAATAAAAGTCATATGTGTTGATAAAAAAAAGTGTAATATCTCTCATGTTACAGTATACAGTCGTACGTAAGGTGAATATTAAAACACGAATAAATATCCAAAATTAGAGGCCAAGACGATAACTAAGTCAATCCAGATGGTCAAAGTCATAAATATGTCAAAGTATAATAAGGAGTCAAAGTCGGAAACTGGCTAAGACATCAGGGGCCAAAATGACAATTAGTAAAAATCGGGGATTAAAATCTTAAATACGTAAAAAAGATAAGGTGTAAATGACAAGTGACAAAAGTGTAATAAACATGAACTTGAGGGACTAAAGTGCTAGGTCCACCGACCTGTACTTTAGTAGTTACTAGGTTTATATGTCAGGGCACTCGTTGCGGCGGCTAGGTCCTGCGTATGTGACTTCACCACGCGTGTTGATAAAAAAAGTTCCATGTCTCGCACGTTATGGTGAAAAGTCATAATGCGTAACATATTAAAAGATGGGTATATAAAAAACGTAAATATCAAAATTAAAACTAAGTCAAAACCGGATGGTTAATACAAAAAATTTGTTAGATACTATGGTCAAATTCATAAACACATAAAAAAATTTATACCTCGTACATGCACTACAGTGTAAAGTTGCATATTAAAAGACAGAGAAATATCCAAACTTAGATGTCATAGCCGGGAAGCAAGTCGTAAATATATCAAAGTAGAGTAACAGTTGAAAGCAGTAAAAACGATAATAAGTCAAAGTCGATGCTAAAAAATATATATGTCACAGTCGGAAGTTAAAACCGTAATCATGTAAAAGTCAGAGGTCAGAACCATAAATATGTAAAAGTTTAAAATCAAAAAATAAGTTAGCGAATAGGTCGGTGACAAGCAGGGTCGGTCCTGCGGATTTGGGTGCCCTAGGCGAAACGAGGAAAAAAAAACTCCCGCCCCCTCAACCCGAAACACCAACACAGTAAATTATATAAACTAAATTTTTAACCAAATAACAAACGTTTGATAAATAAACAAAAAAAATCAAAGTATTTAAATTAGTGAATTACGTTTTTTTGCAGCAGTGGGCTTCCAGCCTTCATTAATCCATAATCCATTTGATTGTGTGGACTTTTAGATATTTAGTTAATTAGTTATAGTAAGTTTTAGCCTTTAGGTGTGGACTTTAAATCTTTGTTTATTTGTTACATGAGATGATTATTGACTAAATAAGTTTTAGTTTTATAAAAAAATTATAGAATAATTTTTTTTAAAAAAAATTGATGCCCCCATCAAATAAGTGTCCTGCACGATCGCACATGCCGCACATCTTTGTAAGCCCTCTCCGGTGACAAGTGTACGTCTATGTCACCAACGTTTTAAATTAGTCAATATCAATACAAATATAATAAATATAATAACATAGATTAAATGAAACTATGTTACACACACACACACATATATATATATATATATAAAAGTAGGGGAGGGTTTAATATATATATATATATATAAGTATATGAATTTTAACCAACGGGGTTTTACACCAGCGATATCCAAATGCGTTGTGATGGAATGACCTATTAGGGTTCGAGTCCTGAGCAAACCTGTTTTACCTTATCCTTGTCGCTTCGCGTCAAACTAGGTCAGTGGCCCAGGAGGTGGGGGTTTTCTCCGGGGGGTGGAAAATCATTAGGTCGAAGTACTGAGCCCAACACGTCCAGTCCAGCTGTGTGGGGTGGGGTTTCGCAATGGCCTCATCTGGGCTGTTCTTCACCCGATTATTTGCCGTCAAAAAAAAAGTATATGAATTTTAGAGCCATTATAAAAATAGTCTCCGTATTTTATCGCAACCAAGGTTTTGGGTACTAATTTTTTTAGCAACAGGTTTATGCCTTTTGATTTTAACTTTGTAACGACTTCATTTTTTAAGATTAACGTTCGTTATTTTTCTATTAATTTTAGATAAAAACTCCAAAATACTCTTTAATAATAATAATTGTTATTAGGGAGGGCGGATCGAGCGGATGAAACGAGGAAGACGAGGTGGGATCTCGTCTTCTCCTCGCCGTCGCCGGTGTGGTCCTCCCTTCTCCTCGTCTCCTCCTTTCTCGCCACAACCTCTTCCCCTCACAGTGAAACCTCTTCCACGAGCTTTACACTTCGCCAACGACCTTCCTTTTCTTCCTCCTCGCCACACCACTCCCTCCTCCCTTATGTAATCAACTAAAGGCTATTTAATATTTAACGATCGTCAAAGCTTTGTATAGATACCATTAGTTAAAACCTAACCCCACCTGACACATCCTCTCCTTCAGCTAGGTGGTGGCCGACCATGGTACGGTGGTGTTGGCAGGGGCAGATGGTTTAAGAGACCAGCATGGGCTACCATCCCGACACGTTTTTTCGTTAATAGTGCTAATTTTTATCCTGGTACTTTAAAATGTTTTATATGTATTAAGTTCGTCCTCTTGAGAAATTTTTTTACATGTATTTTATGTATTAAGTTTATCCTGGTGACTTTCCGTCCCAGACTACACTGTTCAAGATACACCACTGGGTGTCAGAGTATACATTGGTTAGAAAGTTACACAAAAAAAATTACTTTAAAGTAAGTTACATAATTAGTTCTACTCAGTAAGTTAAGTTATACTTTTAAATGTTAAATTACTTAAATAGTTGAACTTAACATAAAATTAACATAAGCTGATGTTGATATTTAATATCCAAACTTGTTAAAAAAATAAAATAAGAAGCCTTAAGATTTCCCATAAAATCCTAAGATTATTTGTGTATCTAACTCTCGATTTTAATACAATTAACTAATATTAATAAGATAAAGTGATTTACATGTTAGTGACAAGTTGGGTTGTCACATTATCGTAAATATCTCCCGCAATTGTTTTGATTTTAATTTAATAGTCGTTGGTCTTCACATACTATACATTATTTATTAGCGTCGTGTAAAAACTAATATAACTTTTTAAATAGAACGGGGCCCAAATGTCTAAGATATGTTGATCGATAGTGATTTTTCTATTAACTTTTTTGTTAATTTCTTCTTAATCGATCATCCTTTGCATGCAAGTTTTTAAAGTCTTTACTGATTGAAATTAAAGGTTATAAGATGAATTTAATATTAATGTACCGTTGAATTTTCTCTTCCTAATCCGATTCAAAGTTTTCCGCATGGTGTTGTGTAAATAAGATGATTTGGTGTCTAATGATTCCAGCCTAGCTGGTTGAAGACATCTGGTTTAACAGTGGTGGTCCAGGGTTCTAATCCTACCTGTGAGGTTTTTCAGGAAAAACCTCATTGGTTTTCCCGGTTGAACGTCTAACCAAACTCCGATGTCAAATGGACCCGGTTAAGACAACATATTGATCGGAGTGGGGTGGTGGGTTCCCATTGTGGGGATGCGACCGATTGGTTGCATAAATTGAAAGTCACCGTTAAAAAAAATAAGATGATTTGGTGATTACTTATCATAATGCTAATTAGTCTTGTATAAACATATATCATATACGGAGTATGTTAAAACGCATCTTGTAAATAGAACAAGGCATCGAGTACTAGGCCAAAGTGTCCAACTTTTACAACACCCGTACTTCCTAGGCTCCTAGCATTTTTAATTTACGTATAAACCAGTTACATTTAAACTATAAAATGTTACATTTATTTATATATATTTTTTTTTATGTTTTGAGTTTTGGCATATAATTAATACTAATCAGCTTAACTTATTATTGTGACATCTAAATATAAAATATATAATGTGGTCTACATATTGACGCCAGAGAAACAAAATTGGTTCGTGTGTAGATTTCGTATATGAGGGTCATGTCGTGATAGAAATTAAAATCGTCCGTGGACGTTAAAGGTATATATATATATATATATATATATATATATATATATATATATAGGGATCCATTCAAATGAGAACACTTTTAACTTGAGAACAACTTAGGAACCGCTTTAACTGTTGTATTTATTATAATATTAATTGATCAAAATGCTTATAATTAACCTAATTTTAACATCTATTTAAAAAATATATGATTTGTGAAGTCGTTTGTTAAAATGCATATATGCACCTAAATCACTTGTATACAAACACATATTGTGGGTGCATATATGCATTCTAACAAACGACATGACGAATCATATTTTTTTTAAATAGATGTTAAAATTAGTTGAATTATAAGCATTTTGGTCAATTTATATTACAAAAAATTCAACAGTTTGACTCCATATATGATTCGTTAAAGTTGTACTTTTTGTACTCAAGTTAAGAGGTGTTCTCATTTGAGTGTGCCTCTATATATATATATATATATATAGGTATATTGGTTTTTATTGGTCCCAACTATCACATGTTGTCTTCTACCGGTCCCAACTATTAAATTGGCTGTCAATGGTCCCAACTTTTATCACCTTGGTAACCACTGGTCCCGTCGTTAAATTTTTTTAACGCCGTTAAGTTTTTTCCAAATTCAATACCGATGTGATAAGCCTTTTGATCGGAACGATAATATAAGTCGATTGATGGAAAAGTTACCTCAAAACGGCGCTTCAAACAACGAAATAGTGCTTCAATCGGGTGTTTAAACCTAACGGTGCTTCAATCGGATGTAAAAATTTTATCGTTCAGAGAGCCTTTTCGAGTAAACTTTTACATCAATCGACACGTATTATCCTTCCGATCAAAAGGTCTAAAACATCGGTCTTGAATTTGGAAAAAACTTAACGGCGTTAAAAAAATTTAACGACGGGACCAGTGGTTACCAAAGTAATAAAAGTTGGGACCGTTGACAACCAATTTAAAAGTTGGGACCAGTAGAAGACAAAATGTGATAGTTGGGACCAGTGAAAACCAATATACCATATATATATGGGAAAGTGAATACGGGGCTGTTAAGCGTGTAACTTACACGCGAAACCTTCTAAAACTATATAGTTTTAATAAAAACAATTACAAATCAAAAGAAATGTTTCTTAATTTGTTGGCTCATTATCGACTTGCAATTTTTAAATTTGTTTAATTGTTGAATTTTTTTGTTTAATTTTGGTTTTTATGCATTAAGGTTTTGATTCAGTTGGAAAAATAATTTAAAATTGAAAGCATATGTGATTTTTAACGGTTTGTGTTTTATGATCTTTAGAGGAAGAAAACAAACTTTGATTTATGTAAATGAATTGATGAACGATCGATTTAATATTAAAATCCAAAGGATTTAGATAACAGAGTATTCATCGGAGAAGATGACAATCTTGTATGGAACAATTCTTTTGTCAATTCTCTTGATCATTTAAAGAAGATACGAGATGGAAGATAGTGGATTTTGATTACAGAATGCCTTGAAATTCTCTTGATCACTTGATCATGGGCTGGCCTCTCTTAATCAGTTGTTTTATCAATACTGTTGATCGGAACCGAAACCAAATGATTTTGATTATAGATTGGAGGTAGGGCAGCAACTAAATTATAGTGATTTTGGTTGGTTGGAACTTGGAACCGATATGTGTTGATTACAGATTTTTGTTGTTGGAAGAGATTAGGTATTTTTTTTTAATATTTATAATCAAAACTACGTAGTTTTGAGGGTTTCGCGTGTAAGTTACACGCTTAACAATATTAACTTGTATATATACTTTTTAAGAGATAGTGTGTCTTTATGACTTTTTTATTGGTCGGATCTTATCGTTATATCAACCGTGGTTTAAAAAAGTATAATTAATTATAGTACTTTAACTCATAAGGATGGAAAGGGTACGTGAATGGATCTTGTAGTTTCACTAGTTTTTGTATTAACTAAGTATCCCCACCCTATCCTTATATATCCTAAGTGGTAGGGGTGGAAGTTTCATGTAATGTTTTAAATAAATATTTTTTTGGACACCGAAACGAATAAAGTCTGGTTACCCGGTAACCAATAGCGAAAGACGATCTCATACGCTCTATGAACATAGACAGCGCTAGGTAGCCTAAGTCCACCTATTTCGGAGAAAACCCGACTCTAATTCGGGGGAAACCCACTAACCCCTTCGCTCGTAAACACGACAACACACTAGCGATAAAACCCTTTTGACTCAGAGATCGAACTTGTGCTGCCACAATTCTCCATTCAATTCATTGCTCATATTTCCAATTCCAAAGTGATGCTACTGAAAATTAAACTTGGGTGTCTTTTAGAAAATCTATACCACTATACCGCATTGGAAGTTGTTGGTTTTAAATAAGTATATATTTAAAATTGTAATGTTTAAAATGTAAAATTATATTCGACAACCTAATGTTATGTTTAAGAAAGTTTCAAACTTACCGAGTTAGTGAGAACGTAAATGCTACACAATATTCTTAAAATTTTTAAGAAAATTTCTAACATCCTTCCATCCTAAGAGAATCAAGAGATTAGACACAATAATGGGAATATTACATTTTGTTTGTGGTTGTGTCAATAATGCTATTGTTTAATGTTGCCCCAAATAAGTTAACAAGAAAATATATATTTAACACATATCGTGGAAGGAAGCGTTAAATATATTTAATTTGGTAAACGCAATAATATTTATTTATTTAAGCTAAGTATTAATAAATAATGAATTAAGATCTGATGAAGTGGTGATCGAGAAGAAAGTGATTATATATATTAGCGAGGGAGATTGTTTCATGATGAGTGTTAATTAGATCCGTCAATAACATAAACACAATAAGCTTTTGCTATATTTTTATTTGCTTTATTTAAACAACATATTACATATTCTACTATGCTTTAAAATATATCAAATTACACACAGTCTTACATGTCTAGATTTAAAATCAGAACCTCTGATCTAAAAAGCAATGCCTCTACCGAATGATTTATTTTGTTTTTTAATTTAGCAATTTGTAGATGTAAACAAATAGACTTTAAGCCACCTAAAAGGCTAAAACCCAAATTCAACATGTTTAACATAAACGAGTTAGAGTAACTACTCATGAGTCCTTTCATTTTTTCTAACTCGACCTCGGCATAAGATTAATTCTAAGATGAGTATATAGGTGTGGAACTCGATATAAGATTAATTTTAGAAGCTTTTAAGGATTTGAGTTGTTATAGGCTTAATTAGGTGACATCCATCGATTACTCAGACCGATTTACCAAAGATTAATTCTCTTAATTCATTGATGGATAATTTTTTTAACGGCGGCCTTCATAAATTGTGACGGACGTAACCTCCCGTCATATGGGGCGTCCCTAAACCAAGTCAGGCAACCACATACGTTGTCTTAACCGGGCCCGTGTGGTGCATATAACTTGGCAGGGCGCTCACAGAAAAAACCCCACAGAGGTCGGTGTAGCAACCTTTATCGAGGATCGAACCCTTGCCGTGGGTAAAACCTATTTGTCTCGATCATCAGCATTAAATAAATCATTGACTGGTAAGATGGTGTATGAAACATCAGTATGAAATGCATTAAATGAATCATTGATGGATTATGTAATGCATTTTTTATCCCTACGTAAGATGGTGACATGTGTTTTTTTCAATCTTCATGCAATTATTCTCTTCTTGAAGCAATTATTCTCTTCTTGAAGGTCATGTGCTCTTTATTTGGTAAGATCTCATGCAACGAGATGTACGAAGGCTTATCATCCAGTCTCGTATTTCTTTAGTATCATAAACATGTATATCGATATGATAGTTATACGTACATGCGGATCCTAAGTGTATCAAATGATGGAGACTTAAAAATATTAAAAAAACGGTTGTATAATCGGATATAAATAAAAAAACTTAGCATTATCAATTATTATCATCTCTATCTAGGAACATATAGACCCCCATGGCCCCATGTAATATGTTAGAACATTAGGATTAAAAAAGTTTAAAATCATACAAAAACATATTTTACAATCAGAGATAAAAAAACAGATGGAAATTAATAAATTATAGTAAACATACAAAAAATGTTTCAAGACCCGTGGATATCGTGGACTAAAGTTTGTCCCTTTACAAGTTGTACATTTTTTAGTTTGAAGTCAGGTACCCTATATATATCAAAGACAAACTTACAAATGATATTTTAGTGGTATATTTATACGTTAATGTTTATGTTAGTCCCATAATTTTTTATCCTTATAATCATAGAATATGTAACTAAACTTTGTGTATCTTTTTTTATTTAATTTGATTGTCGGTTGTAGCATGGCATGTGGTGTTATTCTAAGAGGAACATGTGGATTTTCCAAATTTCATGCCAACTTTTACTCGTAATATACTCTTTTTAAACCCATACTTATGCATCTTAATAGTTAGCAATTAACATAACTTAATTTGACCTCGAAAAGTCAAACTCTTTATTTTATATTTTAAAGACTTGTGAAACTACCGTCTGAAAAAGTCAAATATTGATTTAACTTTATCCGCACATTACTACATGTCTGCAAAAACTGATTTTTCATGTGAAACTACATGAACTAAGGGTGGTGGGAGTGGGTTATCGCATACCCCCCACTACCCTCACAATCTACCAATCACAAATATCCACCTCACAACTACCCTCATACTACCCTCACTTCATAAATTTGGTGGGTGTCAAGTACCCTTACACTACCCTCACAACCCACCAATCACAACACTCCACCTCACACCTCATTTATAAAAAAACAAAAATATTTAAAATTTATGAGATGTGGCACAAAAAACAAGGCAAACTTGCAACGGGTATGGGTACCCGTGGTCCTCATACCCGCACCCTACCCGCATGGGTGGCGGCGGTGTTACCGCGCGGGTAGACCCCTACCCGCACTCTTACCCGTGTCCACACCCACCACCCTAAGTTAAGTACAAGTTGTTATGTAAAATATTAGTTATATTATCTAAAATATAATAAATTATAAGTCCGCTTGCATTTAGTAATTACATTTAGGCCCCTTATATTTAATAAAATCTTAAAAATTGTAAAAGTTTATATTTTAAACTCTAGCTCTTTTTACCTCAATATTTTACAAGCATACATAACATTTTATACAAAATTATATTATAAAAAACTACACCTTAAAAACAAACATTTAATTCTCTTTAACTTGAGTATATATATATTGTTATACTAAAAAATAATTTTTTAAAATATACCGTGTGTTTCGTTTTTACCACGATTTTATCTCAAACGAATTAGTTTATAATATGTGGGAAGTTTAGTACACTTAATGCAGTTAGTTTATTTTAATTAATATATAAATTAAGTTATTTTTTTAAATGGTATTTTTGAAAACATGTCCGTCAAATAGATTTAATTTAGAAAATACTTGCTAAATAAGGGCAAGAAACGTACATGTACCCTTTCAATTAATAAATTCAAGTAATGTGTCTTAAAAATGAGAATTTCACGACACATAATAACAACTTATGTGATTAATAGTAAACAGAAGCTAAAAACTATCGGTTACTAGTTATCTTCTCCCCATTAAATTAATCAAAAGTTTACATAAATTTTGTTAAAAGAAAATAAAAGACAGCTTACAACTGAAAATTGACTAATATACTTATGCGTACGTGCATCAAAAAGCCATATTTTCTTTGTACGCATTTCAAATAATAATATTATTAATGACCTAAGCTTTTACAAAGTCAAACATACGTGTTACTTTTCATTAAATTTATTACCCACAAAAGATCTAAGATTTACAACACATCATTTCCAGATTGATTTAGGCACATTTTTTATTTGGTGATTTAATGAAATTTCTAAAGGTCAAAACACAACATGGTAAGCCCAAATGCCCAATTAACCAGCGTTTTGAAAACCGGACCAGACCGGCCGGTCGGACCGGTTGAACAGGGAACCGGTCCGGTTTAGAGGTTTGAACCGCTCTAGTCGTGAACCGGCAGGTCGCAACGGTCCAACCGGTTGAACCGGAAAACCGGGCGGTTGAACCGGTAGAAAAATAGGTTGAACCGGAAAATTTTAAAATTTTTCTATATTTTATGTATTTATATTTAAAAATCATCTGGTCCTTTAATCCAGTTCGACCGATCCGACCGGTGGACCAATAAGAAGACTGGTTTGATATCCGGTCCGGTTCTGAAATCATTACGATTAACAAGGTTTGTAGTTCAAGATCCAACTCATTGCTCACCTCACTTTTGGATACAATATTCTAAACGTAGGTTTTTTTTTAAGAATAATTGCTAGATTTTCTATAATAAATGTATCCAATATAGCACCTAAATTGCAGAGAACATTTAATCTTTTAGCTGTGACATACAGCACATATCATACAAAAACTTAAAACATTGAGGTTGTTTGAAAACTTCTTAATAGATAAGTGTTCAATCAATAAGAGGTCTGAATCATTAAGTGTTGAACTAGTAAGAGATCCAAACCATTAAGAGCTAAAATATTTTTTAACTATTCAAAGGCAAATATTTGACCAATTCAGGCGAGACTTCTTAATCATTCAGAATCAGTATAATTCTTAACCATTCAGAGGCAAATGTCTGAACCATTCAGAAATCTGCTCGCGAAACAAACAGTCTGAACCATTAAGTGCTAAACCATTAAAACATCTGAACCATTAAGAAGTTGAAACAAACAGCCCTGACTGTTTGGCAAATTCTGAATCATTAAGTGTTGAATTATTAAGAAGTCTGAACCATTAAGAGGCTCTATCAATGAAATGAATGTTGAGGTAAAGCTTTAGATAGGTGTAAAGTTAACATATGCTACATTCAGTTCCATTCATCATCTCTCATTATCTTAACCATTCAACACTTAACTGATACCGTTCAAAGACTCTTTTTATGATACAAACACTCTGAATATTGAATGCTTAAGCACTGAATTGAACAATTAAAAAGTGAAACAAACATCCCTTAACTATTATAGAATGTATCAGGTAGACTAAACCATCGTAGAGACAGGTCCCAAGTTTTGGTCTCGTGACCCCTTCTAAAGGTTTTTGATGACGTCCACATCCTAACTCTAATATCGGGAATACAAGATATACACAACAAAACCACTATGACCACTAAATCCGGGATAGTTTTGAGCTCCATCTACACCATACTAGATGGACTATAAAAGCAGTAGCAACCAGTGTGTTTTTCAGTCATTGAAGAAACAGTAAAATTGAGTACTAATCTTTTCATTATACATAAACAAAGAAAACCAAAATACAGCGGAAAACTAAACAGGAAATGACGATAAAAAACGAGCTAGTACAAACAAGAAACCATCCTCATGAATGTAGCATTGAAACAGATCAAATGAAAGTAAAAGTCGAAAAATGCATCCTCTACAAATGGTTTACAATCCCTGATACAGGGAAATAAGTTGTTCTTTTTCTCCTTTATGAATTACGTTTTATCATACGCTTTATCGTTCACTTGAACTACTGCTTATGGTTTTGAGAACATCCCTTGAGTTAAAGAAGAGAAATCATAGTCTTTTGCCGACTGGGATGGAGATGCAGATGATACCTGAGTGGTAGACTGTGGTTTAGATGCTCCAGAGGGGCCCATGCTGCTGAAAGATGAATTTTGCCCCGTAATTCCAGGCGGCATCATGCCATTAGTACTGGTATTCAGGCCCATCGTGTATATGCTGATAAAACCCAATAATAAATACGCTAATTAGAGTAAAATTCTCAACAATAAAAGCATAGCATAAACATAATCAAATCATAGAATTATAGTATTATACCTGGATGTTGGAGCCTGAAATGAATTAGCAACTGGATTTGCTGCCCCCATGTTTCCCATCTGGTTAAAAAAATCAAATTATATGTGAAATTGAAAGCAAACTCTCTTTTAGGAAAAGGAAAGGAGAATAGACAGAAATATAAACTAGAGAAAACTTTGACCAATTTATAGCCTCACAAACATTCTGCTCAAAAAGTAAATTATTATCGAAATAATATAATTTTATTAATCCTTGGCATGCTAACTGTTAATAGATAAACTCTTTGTGAAAAGTATTTCAGGCAACCCCAACCTGATCTATACAAAAATGACCCATTACTCAACCTGCCAATGTCCTGTACATGAACCCAAAACACACTAGATGAATATTTTACCTGCTGCAAATATTTATCTAATTCAAGTTTTCCAGGGGCTGGCATTTGCATTCCTGGGATTTGATAGCCAATATTTGGCCAATTTTGATTGGGCAGATTTGTAGCACTACCACCAGATCCTTGTTGCCCATTCCCAACTAAATTTGGCAAGCCGCCTGATTTTGCGGCAGCAGCCATAAGCAGGTATTGCTGTTGAGCTAGCATAGCAAGTTGTTGCTGATGAAGAGCATATGGTGATGTTGTATTACTACCTTGCTAATTTCACATAAAAAATCAAATCAGTTCTCATTGTCATCTATGGTGGTGATTAATGAACAACACTATTCACTAGTTGAAAAAAAAAATCATTAATAAACTGTCAGAATAGACTTTGTTGATGGTAAATGGTGAAAACAAACAAGTTTATTGTAACCTAGTTTGTACCTTTTACATATAATTAGTGTCATATATGATGACATAGACTGTATTTTTCAACAATAAATTAACTTTTGATATAATTATTTAGGATATTCTAGGCATTAAAAGTACATTTTCAACAACTTACGCCCATACGCTATATAAGTAAACAAACTTGTAATGAAAAACAATCATCTCAAAAGAAGAACTTCTATATGAAAAATATTTCAGGTAAACCCAATTATAAGTAAAAATGACTACCACTAAATCAAGGAAAGAAAAGAATGCATCTATACCTTCTCAAAAAGACTCATAATGTCGTTTTTAACATCCTTTTTAGGTTTATCTGATGCAATAGGTAGTGACACGGTAGGTGAATCTTTAAATAGATCCTCTATTCCAGAAGTGGGCTTGGGATTGGGCTTATTGTCAACAGGTTTTGTAAGGTCTGCATTCCCTGTAGCTGGTACTTCTCCAGCAGCTACAAAATACAATACAAAATAAATTGTTCACTGTCTGTAAGTCAACTCTGAAAATAGTGTGTTAAATATAACCAATGTGAAACTGGAGACATACTAACATACATTGAAATCCTGCCCATAGATCATCTACAGAAGCTACTTCTGGAACTTTCTCAGTAGGAGCATCATCCATTGAAAGCATGTCAAACAGATCAGTAGCAAAGTCAACTTTGGGAGGTGTGACAGTTTCAACAACCTCCTTTGCCAGCTCAGCAGAAGGAGCTGATGCCTCAGTTTTTTGTATCACCTTTTGAGTTGAAAATTGTTAAAAACTTTCTTATTATAAGCACATGATGAAACCAATATATCAAAAGAAGTGTTGAAAACATCAGTGCTACAGAAGTTTGTTGTAAAGTTTTTCAAATAAGAATTTGTAAAAAGTTAACTGTTGAAACTTATATCAATGTTTAAGCATGGTACATCAGTACAATAAAAAATAATAATGCAGACACTGATTCTTGTCTATATTTGAATTTATGATGAGAACAAAGCACCTTCAACATTCTGAAGTAAGATATTGTTGAACACTCACATGTAAGCCCGAACCCACCACAATGAACGTTTAGTATAAAGGTGGTAATTTTGGTGCATACAATCGCTAAAATTGCTTCATTCTAATAAAAGAAATTGTCAATAATTTTCTTTTAATTATTTGAAAAGATTTTTACAGATAGACAAAGAAATTGCTGTCATTCAAACCTACCCGTTCTGTTTCAGCCCATACTAATATACAACCAGTTCAACATGAATCTGTTTAGACCGTTATCCAATCCGCTAGATCCGCATATCTTGCCACATCTAATAAGTGAGAAACAATGTTTTTTTGATAGAACAGGAGTCCAACCTAACCCAACCTATTTCAACCAGCACTAAAAAATGACCAGTTTTCATGCTTTGCAATGTCTAGTTAAGTGGCCGTTATAATAAAAACAGAAAGCTTGGCAGTAGGTACATACATGTTCTGGTCCTTTTGGAGGTACACGAAGATTGATTCTTGCAACGGGTGTGCTGTTTTTGGTAGTATGTGCTTGAAAGGTCTTCCTTTCATTAGCAGGACTCTCAACAGGCTTCACGGGCCCTTTTTCTTCTTGCAATGCAGGAGGTGAGATTGGTCTTCCATTTTTAGCAACCCATCTCTTGTCTTCATATCTTCATAAAACATATGAGTTTAAAATATAAAGGACGAACACTATGAATAAAAGGCATCAGATAATTACATAAAACTACATACTTAGCACGAATGAAATTCTCAATCCCAACTCTATCATAATTTGGTGGCAGCTCTGCCTCCCAATAACTATTTGACTTCTCGTTTCCCATGGCTGAGAAAAAAATGAACACACATTCAATTAAAACAATTTTCATACATTCCTCTTGAAATACACTCTCAAGCATAAAAAAACAGAAGGAACATCTGTCTTACATTGGATAAATGCAACCTGTTCAGGAAGCCATGTGTCCAGTGTAGCTGATCTCACCTAGGAAGGGGTGTACCAAATAATGATGAGAAAACAAATTCTTGTTTTGATATCAGACAATTTGATAATCAACAGATAAACATACTTAGATAAGTGAAAAGCCAAAGGGCTAATATTAGTAATACACAAAATGAAAGAGACTCAAAAGCTGAGCAAGCTAGCTACTATTAAATTCAGCCACATCTACATACAATGCTAGTTGGAAATGAAGGTTTGGCAATTCGACAGTTTATTACCTTTGATATGTGCACCCCAAGGCTTCTGTGGATGCCAGAACATTGCATGCATATAAAGATGCCTAAATTCACACTAGCCCATCTAGGACCCCTGCCATGGAAGGTCAGTATTAGCATCTGATGGACTGTTATAACTAAATAATATATACACTTTGACAGAAGGCATCACGCACTTGGTTTTGCAGTCAGCACACTCCCTATTCTCTGGCAATTTAAGAAGCCCTTCTAGTATCTGAAAACAAGAAATTAACATAAAACCCGTCAATCGCTTGCACAACTATATGCATAGAACACCATTTTGAAGAAAAGCAAGAGAATTATATTGTTTTTTCACTTTGCAAGTTTGTTTATGCAAGCAATTTAACTTTTAAATCTACAATGCTTAATCTTGATGGCCAAATCTACAAAAATGGTTGTCTTTTGTCTTCTATAGTCTCTATCTTGATCCAATCATCTCAATTTCGTAGTACTAGTATCCAAAGAGTAATGGAGGATTCAAATCCACTAACAAATTGTTAAAATCGCTTCCTTTTAATTCAATACAAACTATAGGATAGATATATGAAACAAAGTTGTATCAGGCAGATTCATATCTAGACCAACTTGCCGTACAATTTATAGTTTGTAGTCCGCCTTTTGATTCATCCTTTCCTTACGAAACAATCGTAAGATCACCAGTTTAAGCAATAGAACTAAAACCATTCAAATAACCTTTCCACAATCTTTCTCTTATCACAATTATTGATGCAAAGGTTTTAACAAATCCCCTGATCCACTGTTATAGGCCATTTTAAGTAAAAAAAAACGAATGCTAAGTGATCAAAAGCACGTTTTAGTAAAATTTATAAACCAAAACATTCATAACTTTCACGACTATATATATAAGCTGTTGTTCGTAGAGATCAAAGAACTCATAGCAACTAACTGCAAATAATTGTAGCTAATTATGAAAGATCTGATGCAAAACAGCAATTAAAAAAATTCCAGATCCCAACACTCAGAAAATAAATAAAAAAAACCTCCATAAAAGCCTCGAATGATAATCAAATAGATAGAAAACAGATGAGTAGATCAGGTAAGCAACAATTAACCTAGAATAGGAAAAAGTAAAGGCAGATCAAGTGAGAGGAGATGAAAGATGAGACCTTTCTGTGCCTAGCATTGAGCTCTTTGGAGACGCCAGCCTTCTCGTTCATATTGTCCGATGAAATTAGGAGAACAAATCGGTTCCGATGGAGTTTGAGATCTGTAGTGACTCGGTCGGATGATTTGATCACCGGAGACGACGAAGGAGAGAGATGATGATGATGATGATGATATTTTAGGCCTCCGTTTCTGACTGTGCTTGCGGCTTCTGTGAACGAGCGTGTCAAGGGAGTTGCTAACTGGGTACGGAGAGTAATGCTTTTGTATTACACGTGTGAAGACTTAGACACTCACTTGCAATGATTCAACGATTTGGGTTAAAAACCGGTAACACTTTCATTTTGTTATTAACTGATAACACTTTATTTTGACGGGGTATCTTTTTTTTTGTGTTATTTGTATGTCTCTCAATTTCGGTTAAGATCGAATGAAATTGAATCTCTTAGTTTGATTATTTTCTTTTTACATGTTATAGTCTGAATTATTAATACATTATTTGTTATAAAGTTAAATATTTTAATTTTATTACTAACGAACTCTTATTCTCTAACATTCACTTAGTTACTAGACTCCTAGAATCACCACCACATGTGTGCTTCACATGTTAAGCATATGAAGCCAAAGGACACTGGAATATTAAACGGTATCTAATACTTAAATATAACTATAAGGGCATAACGTTGATAAGGATATATGTAATAACAGATATAGACGTAACTGAATACAACACAAGTAAGACTAAAAAAATATATTATCTTCAATCTTAGTCCTTATACATCTTAGTGCATCAGTCATATGTCGTTGTACCAATTGATGTTATAAAAAAACAATGTGCCTCATGACATCCTGCCCATACAACATTGTCACACAACCCCGAATATATGTCACACATTTGATGTTGTTTGTAAGATCGCTTAACTTAAACATCTAATTAAAACCCAAAACATAATATTTGAATTGTTAGGCAAAATGTTGTTTGCAAGGGCCGTTGTCTTATCAAAGTCCAAAACATAGTTTTGGATTCATGGATTGTCTTATTAAAGTCCAAAACAGTTCGCAACGAAAAATCCTCTCAAAAAAAGATAGAAGGTTATACAAAAAACAAAATGTTTACTCTTTAGAACTACTTAAACTCACAACTAGTGATGTCCAAAAGTATAAATGAACAAACAAAAATAGAATAGAAGTCTTAATTTGTTTTGAACAACAAAGTTTCATTAACAACCAAGCCAACTATCAAGATACTAGAGGTAGAGGCCGAATTCAACCACATACCTTACAAAACTAAATATCTCCATTTGTTCCAATCGACCACTATAATTTTTTTCTATTTCTAATCTAAAGAAAACATAGCACCTTAATATCTCCATAATAACCTTAACCGGATTATTAGAGAATGTGCAATTATTTCTGGCTCTTCATAAACACCAACAAGATACCATGACCATGTTATGGATCTTACTATTGCAAGGTATGGGACTTGTCCCACATTGGTTGAATGTGCAATTGATGTGGGATTTATAACCCAAATGGATCCCTTTCCCATCAGATTAGTCTTTTGGGATGAGTTCTACTGTTTGGGTTGTAACAATGGTATCAGAGCCAAACTCAGAGTGGTGGCCCACGGAGTGGTGGCCTGGAGGGAGCCAGCCGTGACCAACGAGGACGTTGGACCTTAAGGGGGGTCGAATGTTATGGACCTTACTATTGCAAGGTATGAGACTTGTCCCACATTGGTTGAATGGGCAATTGATGTGTGATTTATAACCCAAATGGATCCCTCTCCCATCAGATTAGTCTTTTGGGATGAGTTCTACTGTTTGGGTTGTAACAATGGTATCAGAGCCAAACTCGGAGTGGTGGCCTGGAGGGAGCCAGCCGTGACCAACGAGGACGTTGGACCTTAAGGGGGGTCGAATGTTATGGACCTTACTATTGCAAGGTATGAGACTTGTCCCACATTGGTTGAATGGACAATTGATGTGGGATTTATAACCCAAATAGATCCATCTCCCATCAGATTAGTCTTTTAAGATAACTTCTACTTTTTAAGTTGTAACAGACCACCATCTAAATAACTTTCTTCTTGGTGTCACTCCCCGGGATAAAGTGATGAATCTTCATCAAATCCAGAAAACTAAAGGAAGATAAAGGGGGTATTTTGCACCATGAACTAATGTTTTGCCATTCGACAGCCACAACATAACATGATGTAAATAAATGGTCCACCGACTCGTTCGCCGATAAACACATACAACATGCATCCAGTCCCAACACGATCCTCCTCTTTAACAATTCATCATAAGTAGGTAGACTATATAAAAGAGTCGTCCACCCAAATACATTTACCTTCAACAAAGCCCAAGAGTTCTATTGAAAAATTGTTGTCATCCAACGCCGGGTAGCATCATTAAAGTAATCTCTTAACCAGTCACCGAGAACGCTCCACAATCACCCCCACCCATCAACACTGGCTTGCTATAGACACTCCCATATCTTAAGAAATAAGCTCAAACCAATACAATTGTTTGGGTTCTAACAACTACGTGTATGTTGTTTTGCAACAAACTATATGATACAAATCAAATAATCGATAACAAATTTTACAAAATTATAAGGCACAGACACGTATATTTAATTACTCATTCGACATCCTTAACCTCAGCTTCAACGTCAATAACAGCTCTAGATGAAGCGTTCCCTGCAGAAATCACGCAGCTATATCAATGAGTAACACATTCAAAACTCAAAAAATAATCAATCGATCCATGCAAAACGGTTACCTTTCTTTGGTTGTGAAAATAAGTCGCTGATTGTTTCACCAAACGACGTAGGTTCCTTGTTGAATCTTGAAGGATCCCTTACAAACTGATCACCCATCACTGTAATCCAATATATTCATTATTCAGTTTATATATAATATGATCCAAATCGCAGAATACCCTCAAAGATTATAGTCATTCGAACCGAATCCTATTTTGTTCAGAACCCGTTTTGACCCACCACCCAGATTGACCCAAACCCGTTTCTGTCAGGATTGGTTACAGGTTGATCATTAGTCAAAAGACCCTTTAAAGTAAATATCAACTTAAAGGTTGCATCTTTACCTGAAAATGGCTGACTGCAATAGGGGCACAGCTGCGGTTCATCATTTAACATAGATCTGCAAGCAATAATAAAAGACCAGATCAGAAACAAGATTTCATGCCAGCTTTAGAAATGAGAATCATAAAATTCCGTCAAGTTTCTTACTTGAAAACTTCAAATTCATTTCCACAATTCCGACACTGCAAAACAATCAAAAGGTTATCTAACACATTACTCCAAAAACAAACAACTAATTACACGATTAATTTGTTAAATGACAATAAGATATTTAGTCTAGAATGATTATTGCAAACTTATCTTACTTGAATTTCAACCATATCGCGGCTTGCCCACCAAATAAGAGCTCCCAAACCCACAACCGGAACAATAACCACAAAAAGCTGCCATAGACAATGCAACAATTAAGCATGCACTTTTGAACACAATTAAGCATGAAATTAAACATTTTTACTTCAAATTCACAATCTTTATAGTGTAATTACATTTCAACAATCAGTTTTGGGAAAAATGCAAAAGAGACAAAAACATACCCAAACAGAAACAATGGTATCAAGTATCCAACCAAGTTGTCCCGTCATAGAAAGATAAGTTAATCCAATAGCTAAACCAAGGTTCCACAAAACCCTTGATGTACCTTTCCCGCCACCACCGCCGCCGCCGCCATTGAAGTTAAGATTATTAAACCTAGCAACAACCATCCTCTTCTTCTTGTTGTTGTTGTTTATCTTATCATCAAACGTTTGATCTTTATTCCGTAAAAATTGGCTACTGGATTCAAAACCCAATCTAATACCTTGTCGATGGTAAAAACAAACGTATTTTCTAGTGAAAGAATTGGCGGGTTTTCGGACTTTTGTAGAGTAAAAGGCTGTGGTTGTTGAGGGTTTATAATCTATGAGATTGGTGAAAATTTGTGGGATTATAGTCGTCATCTTTGCGAACATGAAAATGATTTATGAAATCTGTGGAAAAGGTTCATCAGTTCATGGTTTCAAGAAAAGAGTTTGTAGTGAAGAACCGGAAGAAAAGGGATATTTTTTTTCTTGGAGTACGTATGCCTTTGAATTTTTTACAAGTTGGTTACATAACACTGTCAGATCATATGGGTAATGTTGTTAGATGATCTTATAACACTCTATTAGTGCAGTGGGCGTGATATCCTTTGGATAATGTGTCACACCCCGACCGATGGCGGAATCATCGAGGCGGACGAAAGTGGATGATTGCTCATAGCTCATGGTACTAAAAATAGTTTAAATATTATTAAATTCAATTATCCAAACAAGACTAAATGATAATCAAAACAAATAATCCAAATAGAAACAATTGAAAAGAAATCTACTATATTTTATTAACTAGGTCCAAGTTCCTAGTCATGTGGCATCTCGAAGTTCCTAACTTGTCTTTCCTGAAATCATGTGAAAAATAAATGGTCAGCTAACGAATTAGCTGGTGAGTAAACATAGGTTTGAAATACATATAGATAAACTGATAAAGAAAACTCAATTCATGTCGTTATGTCTAAACTTATAAATGCAAAACATGTACATACAAGATAACAACGCATAATCAAACCTTGAATAATGATAAAGGGGGGTCCACATGATAATGATACTCAGTTATAATCACCCAAGAATCAGGGGGGTGGGTCCTTTCGACCAATAGATCTACCATTAGTAACTGTCGGTTTCTACAAATTAATGATTACACTTGCACAAAAATTGCTATCAGGCTATGAACACATAATTTGCAAGTAAAGACATAACATGAATTGTTTAAATGATCAACTGAAATCTGATAACTGAAATAACTGATAAACTGAAATCTGATAAATGATTCAATAGGTCACATGATATCACCCCAAATTGAAAACCAGAAAAGGGGCTATGAGTACTCACGTGATAATTCTTGATCGACTGAAAATGAATAAAACTTGAAAACGTCACCGGATATTCCTTAAGGATCACCTAAAGGATATTATCCTATGTTAAAATGGTAACTGGAAACGATCTAGAAATCTAGGGATCTAATTGGAATCTGGGTTTAAGTAACTCTACTGATTTAGGTAAAAGAGTTAATAGTCTAATTGTAATAAATTTGATAATAATGATTTAATTAGGTAATACACCAATTAAATTGTATATAATGTTGAACTCCTTATGAAATTATTAAAACTAATATGTGACATACCCGTCATGATAAAACCGAATAATTATTTATATAACTTAATTTATAAAAATTACTCATTTAAATAATTGCAAAGTGTATCGTTGTCGCTAGTAAATATTAATAAAACATGATAAACTTGTAAATCGTAAGATTATTAAATACAATAATTTATAAATAACTTAGTTTATTTACACTTTTGTACTTTATAAAATCCAAGTTTAACCATGTGGCTAATATCTAAACTTAAGTATTTTTTTTGTCACAAGAAGTAAAATCTAAGTTTTTCATAAAAATAAGTTTATATTTACTTATTTCTAGTCTTATATAATGTATTTAATAACATAAATGATTAAATGTTACTTACAAAATATTTATTGTTAATTAAAAGATTACTAGTAACGAAAATAAAATTGATTTGTTTTAAACCATGAATCACAAAAAAAAATAGACCCGCATTTAAAGATCCAAGGATCGAACTCTGGACCTATCGGTTAAATCATCAAGTATTAACCATCCAATGAACTGAATTTTTGTTAACGTAACTAGAACCAAGGTTTATAATCTATTAAATCCTTAAACCCATCTTCTCAATTACATCCTAACCCTAATCATGTAATATGAACAAAATTCAATCTTGCATATGAAATCAAGCTTAACTATGATCATTGGCACAAGATAACGAGTTCAAAGATGCATCTCATTACCTGAATCGTCGAAAAATCGATAAGAATTAAGAAGGTTTATTCACGGCTGTTGCAAGATTTAATTGACGGTCCAGGAAGATTGATACGATCAAATTAAGGATGCGGATTCACTCATCGATGTCAGGAGATTAAAATCCCTCTGCTAATTCAAGGCAATAACAACCTGTAGGTGCTGTTCGACTAAGAAGCAGAACGACGAAGAACAGGGGATCGATATGTGTAGGTGTGTGTGTTAAAACTGAAATTGGTGTTGCAGATAGTTAATGTGAAGTCGTATGAATAATTTTGATAGTTTATAAACGGCTGAACTGGGGTCAAAGTGCTGTAACGATCTCGAGTTTTGTTCGGCTAATTTTTGAGATAAAAACCTTGATTTCGCATGTTGATTGGCAATTAAACTCCCTGATCGAGTCTTAAAAGATCAGTAGATAGTTTTGGATAGATTCAATGTGAGCTTTATGATAGAATTTGCTGAATTCAGTTTCAAAAATGCCGAGGATAATGGATTTGGATGAAGTTTGATGAACCGGCATCTAAATCGACCCGTATACTAGTTTTTAGGTTCGAATCTTATGGCCAAATATGTAGGAACGGTTTAATCGCGTCAAAATGGTGTTGTTTTGTTGATTTGGGTCTTCGCCGGAGACTCACCGGAGTTGCCGGAGAATGTAGCCGGATTCACGGGTTTGGGGGTGGGGGTTGGATTTAATTTGATTTTTCATTTTACCCCCTGAACTTAGAGTTATGTTATTGTTAGTTTAAATGTTTATTTTGTGTTTTATTATTTACATATCCAATCCCTCAACTTTAACTTTACTAACTAAAACTAACAATTTACATTTTTATAAGCCAACATTTATATAAATAAACTCTTATCGTTAGTTTTAGTAAATTTTATAAAAATCATTTTATAATAAGTATTTAGTAACTTAATGATAAATAAACGAAACCTTTATTTCATAATAAACCATAATATTACAATATTATTTAACGATTCGGTTTACATAAAGAAAGAAAAAGAAAACGAATCGGGACGGACGTCACATAATGCCCAATAACGCTTTGTACGTTAGTATGCGGGGTAGTGAAGGTTCATCAGTAGTTAGTTGATTAATAGCTATCTAATGATTATGGGGTATTATAGGCGCGTTAACCATTACACCATTTTTTGGTATAATGCATCTTGCCTAGTCATCGTCCACACGGCGAAAAACGTCCCCAAGAGGCATTAACCATTACACATAGTCTAATTACATGAATCTTTTAAATGACCCGTATCATATACGGTTTGTATTATGGTATGATAGGATCTAATTGTATATTTTCAACTTCTTTTGTGTTATTCCTCTTGTTTTTTACCGTTTTTATTATTACTCTTGAATTAAAAAACGTCGATGTGGAGGTCACGTGACACAAAGAAGCCAAAGACTTCATCCATTTTAAAGGAAAAATTTATCAATCAAAGACTAGAGGAATGAAGATTTTCCATGGGAAAGGAAAGGGAGACTTCGTTAGGTGTTCATGTGATTTTGTCAAAATAAATCAAACGTTCTCGACTCTTATAGCTTAGAAAAATCACTTTTGATGATAGGTTTTATAAACTCGGTAGTTAGTTGGAATGTTGAAAGTAAGTTGTGTGATACACGGTTGCTAGACTCTTATTAAATCATAGTGGTTGCACTTTATACTGAGCAAACCAGATTTGTGAGCTTAACATACCTTAATTTGATAATTAAATCTCATATAATTCATGTTACTAGTAAATTTTGGCTATATTGTTTCATGAATTGCATCAATGATTGTGGAAGGAAATATCATATAGTACTCTCCATTCAAAACCTATTATACCTTTGAACTAATCCACATACAAGCCCTTTACAAGAGGGAATTGATCATTATTCAATAATGTTCTAATTTTAAGCTACTGCATAAATAAGATGATGCCTTTGATATGAATTATTTCAACCCATTACTCTTTCTTCTTCTCTTTCACATCAAGATCCTTGTATGGTGCAGCAGAGTATGCATACAACTGAAAGATTGAGAAAAACACCATCTCCACAATCACTAATGCGTTTTGCAGCGCTTGCTGTATATGCGTCACATCGAGCCAGAAGTGATTTGATTTTATTATGCCCAGTGCCACTAGACCACTCAGTACAACTCCCTGCAAGTAAATGAAATAATCACACAGATCAAACAACACTGCATAAACCAAATCTTAGTTTGGGAGTGTTTAGTTGTACATAAGGTGAGTGAGAATAATACCTGCCAAAAACAGAAGAAAACGATCCCTTTGACGCATAAGAACTTGGCAAGTGGCTTATGTGGTGCCAATTCTTTAGCAAAAACATGATAGAAAACCACAAGTGCGTATAATGCTAAGGAAACTGATACATTCAAGATCATAGTGATTGTCCAGCTAAGCCAATCAGGATAAATTTCAAGCAGTTGCAAAACTATCATCAAGACAGAGCACACAGGGCGGATCACTACAAACTGCCATGTCCAATACTTAAGGAGCTTGAGGTTTTGATGGTTCAAACGAACCGAATGAGGCTGCATTCAATTAGTAAATACGTCAGTAATAGAGGTGGTAATATGAGGTGGAATTTCAACCCATTCGCTTATGAGCAGGTCGGTTTGTTTGTGTGTGCGTGCGAGCTTTATTTTATACCAAAGGACTCAAAAAAGGTCAAAAAAGTGTTTGCGGGTGAATCCAACCCAACCCCTTTAACATGTTACCAATGCCTATAGATTGTAATATTGCAATTGATTTTTATTTAAAACGTGCCACTAATTATTCAATCAAGATACTCCCAAAAATCATTCTAGAACATATATCCATTTTCTCTCTGAAATGTGTGATGATTATAGCAAAATCATTCAATAAATAATTGGAAAAAATAAAACTTTACTTGAAAGAGAGTCATTGGGAACGAATGGTGGATCTCTCTTCCTTTGATCTCATCCGGAACTATATTCTTGCTGATAGATATATTTAAATAAGTGTACAGCAAAGCCAAGAACTTGGCCATCACCTGCATTTCATAAACAGATCAACCAAAGTCTTTAAACAACTTGTCACTCAACGTTTAAAATCAGAATAAACATTTCTATTCTCACCAGACCCTCGTAGCACTCCTTGATGGAATCCAAGAACACAAAAAACGTCTCACTACCACGAATATCAAGCAACCCAACATAAGAATCAACAGCATAAATGGGTGCCATGAGAATTATCACTAGAATCGCCTTCTGTTCTTTGGGTTTCTTCCAATTACCAAGATGATCACTAAACAACTTCAACGATAAAAGGACAGTAATCGCTACAAGAGCTCCAGAACCGAGCAGAGTCTCTTGCTTACGGGTCATCGCGATAGTTCCTCAATGCCTGTTGGAAAATGAGCAACAAACCTTAATAAAATTGTTATAATATTTTCAAGTTTGAAATTGGGGAAGCTTTAAAACCTAAACTATGATGATCTTTGATAAGATCTAGTTTGATCTAAAGAATGATAATCAAATCACGTAAGAAACAGACCCTTGTCATGCATATATCTATCAATCAAAGGCATATCCTAATTGCTTCCAGTCAACAAAAGGGATAATTTTGATTTCAATTTGCAAGAACTTGTGGACTGTTGTTAATGGCGATGAATGGTATACAAGTTAAGCTAGTTATAGTTAGTTAAACATAGTTGACTGCTTAAATTTCATAGAGATCAAACAAAAATCGAGTAATTACAGTCAACAAGTGAAGCATTAATAAAGATCTATTCTTTAAGACATAAAGATCGAAAACAAGCAAGTAAAGTCAGATTTGTTGATCCTGAAAAGGGTACCTTGGGAGAAGATGGTAAAGAGATGTTTGATTGAAGGATTAATGATAATGAATGTTGTCAACTGCTTCTTGGTTGGTTTTTTCTGCCACGGAAGTGTCGAGGGCAGGTGGGGTAGAGGGAGAGTTATGAAGATAAGCAACGAGTATCGACAATCAAGGGTAGGTAGTGTCGACTCTTGAACTTTATCACTTTTTAAGTAAAATATTATATTAATATTTACCAAGTAGATCAAGATGGTTAAACGTGTTTTTGTGTATCATATACAATGGCATGGGATGATAAAATAATCAAAGCGCGCAGATCTCGGTTATATGGGGACGCCTCCATCACCATTCTCCCATATTAATTTGAGCTTTTATCTTGTTTTATTTTATTTCGATTCATTTTATTACAAGTTAGACCATCTATGTTGCGTGTTATTTGGCGTGAAAACAATCCATAGCACTCCTACCCCAACTTATTATGGCGCTATGAAAAAGACGAATAGGTGTGGTGTGTATAACGTTGGTTTGGGTGAAGTTTTAAAAAAAAGAATAGAATTGACGGAGGTGTCCTATAGCACCCATACCCTCACTCCTCGGGGCGCTATAAGCCATAAGGGGCGTGGTTCACTTATCACTAGACATGGTTATAATCTAAATTAGGCCTCCTTTTGGGTATAAAGGTGAGAGTTTAGGATATTTGAGGTCTCAAGATCATATTAGGAAAGGGGAGATCGACCTTCCGATTTAGTTACATGGTGGTGTGGTAAGAGTTTTGACTACTTTTCTTAAGTTCTAATCATGATCAGTGGCGTACCCAGGAATTTTTTTCATGGGGGTCGGAAATTTGATAGTAATCTTTTGAGTATCGATATATAATATTTTTTCTAATCCGTTTCGATTCGGTTCAGGTCGAACCGGGTTGGGTCAAATTAAAAAATGACAACAACTAAATTTGAGGGGTCAAAATTAAAAAAGTTTCATTTCCCTCCACTTATATTTAAAATTGAAAATGCTCAATTTCCCTCTACTTACCTAACTTCTTTAATGTCTAACCCTAATTTTTATCTATAAATATCAAACCAAATCACTTTAATCACTCTCACTCTAACTCTCTCTCAAAGTCTCTTTCATTTTTTACTTTATTTTTATTCCTAAATACTTGAAACATCATTTATGAATTTTACCATATATTTACTAACAAGGTAAATAAAGTTTGGTAAATCATCATTTTGAGGTTCGAGTTAGAATTATTTTTCAAACTTTATAAAATAAATCTTTTATTTTGTTTCTTAAACTTCATATGCCTCCATTCTACATCTTTCTTAAGCTACTAATTAGTCTACAAATAAGAAGTGAATGAAACCAAATCATGTTCCCAAACAAGATTATGTTGGAGTACTTGTGTTATGGTATAAAAATGGTGATGTTGTGAACTTTGGTTCTACAACTAATTTTTCCACCATTCCTCACTTCTCACTTGATTACTTAGCAAAAGTAGTTAGTTTATTTATGTATTTCCTTTTTGTACTCATGACCATCCAAATCATCAACTATATTGACGGTTTTGTGCAATGGTGAAAAACACTCGAGGTTACAATACATTAATGGTTGACTATACATGACAATATAAATAAATATATATTACTCTCTTCTAACCATTATTTAACCTAATCCATGGTTAAATATTATGTGTCTCATATAGGCCGTTAACTGGGCATTAAACTGTGTTTTCAAGACTGCATGGGGGTTGAGGGCTAAATTTTACGGGGGTCGATCGAGAATTTAACATATAAAAACCAAAAAAAAAAAAAATTTCGCAGGGGGAGCGGACGCCACCCACCCTCTAAGGGTGGGTACGCCCCTGATCATGATTTAAGGGAGAGATTTTCTCACAGTGGTACGTTTCATCCTCCTTGATGGTGTTTATAAGTGTCAAAATCAGTATGAATGATCGATATCACGTGTCAAGAAAGCTCACTTGGATATTAGAATCGTTCTAAATGCTATTTGAAAAAAAAAGATAGGGGAGACACTTTACCGCAAATGTTTTTAGGTACAATTTTGATCCTTACTGGCACCATTATTATTTAATTTCATAAATATAACTTGTAAGTTTGAAACACATGTCTCCAAGAGACATCATGATGATATAACGTTTCTCACTACTAGAAGTCAAGGTTTCAAATCTTTTAAAATGTTCGTGTAGCTGGTTAATAAGAGTAACTTAAAAGTTTTTTAAAAAATTCATGGTTTATGACTTTACACATAAATAAAAATTATAAAACATAAGAAACCTACCAGGAAGTTAGAGTCTTTATCACACACACCAAATCAATAAATTTTACAACATTAGTAAAGGAAACGGACGTTATCAAGTCCAATCTACCATTCTCGTTTGCTCTATTCCTTATCTATCGAAAAGAAAGTGTTTTGATTTCTTCAACCAACCTTGTGACATTTACAGACTTTTGATAAAGACCTTGTCTTTTCTCGCTCGTCAAATACTCCAACACGCCACCATAAAATAACATGAATAATCTCAAATTTTTTAACTCATTATCGATGCGCGTTTGTAACGCTTGATAAAATCATCGTATGTAAAAAGCATAAATTGGTCACGTTTGTGATACTCGATAAAATCACCGTATGTAAAAGCATAAATTGGTGGTTTTTGCACCAACCCACAATCAGTATGCATGCATATGTAGCGACAATATAGGACATAAAATATGTTCAACTGATTCATCAACCTTAGCACAAATAGGACCGAGTTGAAACGATTTTGAGTTCATTAATCTCATTTGAACTGGCAGGCATTGTTGATCATCTCCATGCTAATCTAACCAAAGCTCCTTATATAAACACTTCAAAAATATTGGTTTTGCAATGTGTGGACTTGTTTTCTCGAGGCAAAATCACATGTAATACGGACAAATGAACATGGGCAGAAGATGATGAATGAGTGTTTGCAGTCAAGTTAATGAGGGGGCTGATTCAAAATAGCATAGTCATACAGGACACGGTTTATGCTTGGAACAATTGGAATCCCATCAAGGTTAATATATTGCGTTGGTGGACAGGCTAAATACGATGATTGATCTTCACAGAAGAAATGCCCATGTTCCTTCAATGTTATGACCATTATTTGTTCAAGAGGAGGCTCTTGAGCACGTCCTATTAAGTGGCTACGACTGTGTATCATAAAAGATTTCCTCATGGTGAACAAACATTCATACGCTTATACAGTATACTTGCATATGGAGTCAAAAAGTATCAAATCTTCAGTAGTAGGGGGGAGGCGTGTTTAGTAATGAGAAATGATCACTTTACCCCCTCCAAGTCCAACTTAAAAAAATTGTGTTCAAAATCATAAAACTTCAGTTTTTGGCACAATAATGATCAACCCATGTTCTTAATTTCACAAAATCAAACTGAAGGGAGGACGGCAAGAACAAGTCATAATTTGGACTCACAAAGGCATTTAACAACTAAAGAAGACACATATTAACAAGACGTAATCTTGTTTTCATTCATCAAAATTTTGTTTAATTTCTAAACATATAGTTGTGCAAATAAGAAAATCAACAGTTGAGATTCTAACCTATGTCGAATATGAAGTCTACAAAGAATTCAAAACCTCACCCAAAACTAGCCCCCACTGAGTCCAATGAGTTCCACCCTGCATTTAGAAATTTCAAGAAAATCATCAACACTGCGTTAACTGCAGAAGCAGGTGTTTTTGTTTTTTATATATTTATTTATATTTTTTAGTTTTTGGTATTGTGAAAGACCAGAACCTGACAGAAGACGCAGAAAGGCTCCCTTAATGGTCCGTCACACGAGAGCTCACTTGTGCTGCCATCTATAAACGTCCCGTCAGCAAAGATCACCTCTGATGCATAACCAGCCGTCAATCCTGCAATCGGTTTTGTATAAGAGCTTACAGGTGAGCTTCTCTGAACAGCCTCACAGAAAGCAAGAAGCTTCTCACGACTTCCAAGTTGTACTGCCTGAAAATTAATCCACAACATATATTTCATTTCTTTTTCTTTAAAATATAAACAAAATGATATTATAAGTTTGCATCGCGAACCTGTACTATGTCGTGACGGGGCACTCGAGGAAGTGGTTGGACTTTGTAACCTTTTGCGGACATAACTTCAGCGATAAGTAGACCTCCCTTGTAATAATGAAACAACAAAACCATTAATAATGCTTATCAGATTATTACAATTTCAAATGACATCCAAAAACTCATGTATCTGATTCCGGTTATTCAAAAGAACATAAACACATTCAAAATACGCACATCCATACACCCCTTAAAATGACAGACGAATACAAGAAAACCAAATGGAAAATACCTTAATTGCTTCCCCAACCATTTGAGGTGAGAGATATAATCCTTGAAAGAATGTTCTCATAATATCACCAGGAGTTGACCCGCAGTCAACCCCAAGACCTGGTGCAGAGAGACGGGCTGCTGCTGCTTTTACCCATTTTTCTTTCCCTGCAACGTATCCCCCACAGGGTGCGATTGTTCCGCCTGGATTTTTAATTAAACTTCCTGCAATAAGATCTGCGCCCTGTTTATTCGTTATCACCCAAAATAATAATAATCTATTTGTAAAGAAAACAAAAGGAAACAAAAAAATAACATACCACCATTGGAGGTTCAATGGCTTCTGTGAATTCACCATAACAATTATCCACCATAACCAAACAATTTGGATTTTGTGACTGCAATAACTTAATTTTGTCAAGAAACTTGTACCAAAAGTATCATGAAATCAAAGAAAAGAACGAGGTAAGACTTAAGAGTAAATTACACACCTTGATGATGTGTATTGCTCTAGAAATTTCATTCACGCTTAAGCTTTTGCGCCAAGAATACCCACATGATCTTTGAATAAGAGCACATTTTGTTTGAGGTTTTAAAGCAACCTCAAGAGCATCCCAATCAAGCCCTCCATCATCTGCAAGCTGAAACAAAGCATGCAATAAGAATTTTCGAATATTTGTTGGAAGTGGAGGTGGCATAATGAGCAGGGCAGGCAGGTTGTGTAACAGGTAAAACAGGTTTGAGCCAAAATGTGTACTTTGGCACCGGCTGGAATAGGTCCGGTGGTCCTGTTGGGTTGAACTAAACCGTGCCCATTAAAAAAGAATTTTGCTATATGTAGTTGGTATGTCAAATAATATTACACAAATTAGCACTCTTGATTAACTTGTTTGACCCGTCAGAAATTAGAACGTAACCTGAATCAAACCATTCATAAATAAATGGGTCGAAAATCAAATTGACGCGTCTACACAAATGTTAGAGCAAAAGATAGAAGACACTTACTGCGACTTCTCGATAACTGATTCCAAAATCTTTAAAGGAACCTATTCCATTGTCATCCCTGATTCCTATAACTTCCTCCAGTGTATCATATGGAGCACCAGCAACCGCCAAAAGCTGGTAACCAAATCAACAAATACCAAAAAAGGAATGAAAGCGCGCACTAAAAATACCACTAAATGAAAAAGAATTGAACTATTACCTCATCACCTGGCCTCAAGAAAGCAAAAAGGGCACAAGTAATAGCATGAGTCCCTGAGAAGAACTAAATTAAAAGTGTATTGAGTATACTGTATCGAGTTTAAACCAAAAACTGTAGGAAAACAGATGATGGACTAAAGATGATCAAACCTGTGAGCGGACAATTGCTGATTCAGCACCAAAAATTTCTGCAAAAGCTTGGTCAAGGGCTTCTCGGCCCCCCGCTTCTTCATGGCCATAACCAGTACAACCAGCAAAGTGCTATTAGGATGCAAGATAGAACTTAATACGTTGAATTTATGATTATCATTGTGTTCAAAGGAAGCTACAAGCATAATAAGACACGTAATGATGATTGTATGCAAAATTTTCCATACATGATATCCAACCCTAGCATTCTGAAAAGCTTTGAGAACTCTAGACGTATTGCGTGCCACAAGAGTATCAATGGCCCTGAATTCGGGATACAAGCTATCAACTGCACTTTCGACCTGAATCAAAAGGTTGCATTTTAATTAACGTTCCTTGACTTAGAAGGGATGACAAACAAATGTATAAAGAAACTATATGGTTTATTTCAGTTTAATGGTTTATTGAAACAGTTTCAGTTTTTGTAAATCAAAATTTACATATTTTGTTTGTGAAATTTTATTGAAGTGTTTGATATAAAATCAACTACAATGCTACATTTGACTCTTGATAATTCTTCCATAGTCATCAATGTTATACTAATCAAAGCTACGTTCTAAAAAAGTTCTCCCCTAATATAGCAATATCTAGTTTCTTCTTCTTCTTCAGTAAAATCAAGCAAGGTGCAAAATTCACAAACTGAGTGATGAAGAAAAGAGTTAGATATCGGATAAACAAAAGACTTGAAGCAAATTTTGTTGATTACTAATGCAAAATCATAATTACACAGATTTGAGGAGGAAGCAGCAGCGATAGATAGATAGAATTAAACCTCTGGAAGAAACAAAGGAGCAGGATGTTGATGGTTATTAGGTATTGCGATTCGAGAAGATGAGTGTAATGGAAGTAGGGTTTTGTTTGAACAACATTTGATACACGTTGGGAATGTAGCCAAGGATAAGGCTCCCGTCATTTTTACTTCAAAAACCTCTGCCTACTCCCGCGATTGTTCAGCTGCTTTATTTGGTTGTCCTGTTAGATGTGGAGGATAAAATCAAGTTTTACACGTTTATTTGCTTATGTCCTTCATAGTCTACATTCAATTTTCATATATTTTCGTTAATATTATTCGTTTTATCCTTCTATTAGTCTAAATAATTGAAGGATCACAAACATCCTTCTATCCTCTAAGTTGGCATTGCTCAACTCCGCTGCTATCAAACACCCGTTCTTGTCTTACGAAGTACAAACCACATCTTTCTCATCACTTGCTCAAGCCCTCGACTTTCTTATTTTAACATCCGTATATGTGAATGATGAATACTCAAAAACCTACATTAAGTTGATTTAATAGAAAGAAAAAAAATCCAAAATGGTTATATAACTATTTATAAACTCGTGAACTTTGTAGGAAACTTTTTCATAAAGAAGGTAACGCGAGACCTACTTAAACATTTCATTAAGAATGTCTACAACTAGTTTAATTTGTTCACAGGATGAAAAAGAAATAGAAGTTTACAGGGCTGATTACACTTGATGAGAACAAAAATCAAAAAGCTTCTAAAACACTAAATCCATGAACATCATATAGTATACATGAACCACACCACCATTCGATGCCATCAGTTAACCCAACGACACTCTAACTCGTGGCGTAGATCCTCCAAAATACCCAAATTCGTCTCGATGGTTGCACCTAAGTCAAACCTCAAAAGTTTGACTTCAAAAACTATGTGTGCTTACAAAATGATGCAAAGTTTGTTCATCATGTGTATGAAACACGGTTTCCAGAAACGATCCGATTTCTGACCCTCCCTCTTTTAGTAGCAATACTAGAAATCAAAGAGTTTGATGTCAGAGCGAAACTGTCGAAACCCATTAATTTCAACCCGAGGTTTTTATACAAATATGCCATTCGGTTTTCACCGCCTCCTACCACTGATTCCAACTCGATTGCCTGTACATGTGATATGGCCGTGTAAAGCTTTAAAGGTTGCTTGTCAGAATGTTGAATGTTGTTGCCTTTCCCATTATCATTGCATAACTCGGCTGAGCTATCAATTGTAACCATCATAATCCCAGTTGAATTAGGGTCTTCATTTGACGGGTCAAACACAAAACAGAAATTCCCAAAAGCTAAATCCGGGTATTTAAACAGATTTACGAGACTATCGCTTACTCCAATTAACCGATTGCTTTTTTTAGGATGAATTTGTTTACTACCACCCCTTGTGACCCTATAAATGCATGAAGCTTCTCGTAAGCCACTTAAATAAGCACCGTGCATGGTGGCAGGGTGTTGGCGGATTGTAGCTTCACCAGCAAAAAAAAGCCGATTTCCCACATTTTCTGCAAGTATATCATAATCACTACCCGAAGAGTGCACCCTTACATGAGAGTATGAACCATAAGAAAAGGGATCATCTCCCCATTTTGTACAAACAGATTGGATAGGATTAGGTATGTCAATACCCTTTGGACCATATATACCTGTGGAAATTAGCAAAAAAACACAATGGATTAAAACTTGCCCCTTCTATAATAAGTTACAATATATGAGTAAAAAAAACAAAGCTAGAAGAATAGCAGGTCAGACGTGCTAAACATTACCCAAACTATAATATAATGCATAAACCTTCTAACATCGTTTAATTCAAAGATTCAGAATATTATGGTAATCATATGTTTTTGCAATCAATAGTAGCACATTAGTTATCTACTAGCTAACTTTAAGAATGAACCCAAACCAAAACTGGCATGTTTCCACATGTACTGGAAAATGACTTGTTTCAATCCAGACCGTTCAACTTGTTAGTTGTTACTCACCCCAGCCTGATTTGTGTTTTTATCTAAAATGGGTCAAACAACAAAAATTAAGCTAACACAATAACCGGTTGAAAGTCCTGCAAAGTCTATTTTTATCTATCCAAAATTCTGATTATTCGCTAATAAAATATGATATACTGATTAATTGTAGAGCATATTTAAGCAGAATGAACAAATACGTGTTTGGGGGTCAACCCAAACCATTTGGGTCATCAGAATTCATTTAACCCATTGAGGCGTTGACCATGTATTTAGAAATTTTTAGTACCTCGAAGGATGCTTAAAACACGGTGTAGTAAAGTGGAAGGACTTGTGGACTCAAAAGATCTTGCAGCTTCACCAGCAACCAGTGCAACAAGAGTGGCACCCCCAGAAACAGTATGATATCCGTAAAACAGAAAAAACTCGCCCCGTGTATAGCTATTCTTGCTAAGACAGCCAAATGTATCCAAATCTTCACCCCAGAAGACATATGGAAATACCATAGCAACCTTATTCAACAATCCAAATCCCAGTTTATCAATTGCTTCTAATTTTCTTTCTGGCAATTCAGGTTCAAACTTTAGGGTCCGCTTTTTCAAAACACCGAGAGGAACAGTGCATAACACCATGTCTGCTTGATATGTTTGATCACCAGAAATCACCTCAACACCTTCATTACCGTAACGAATCGTTTGGACGGTTTTTTCATAAAAAATGGGAACCCCTTCACATAATGATTCAATCAATCTCCAATTCCCACCTGCAAGAAAGCAATGATCACCATCCATTTCATAAGGATCGTCTTGATCCCAATAGGCAGCAGACAGATGTGAAAGACAACCCGCATTTGCATATTCTAAATTAGCAAAATGCCAATCTAGTAATTGCTTTTCCTCAGGATTTGTGGCCACAGTGTATAGCTGTTTAAGTTTTTCAAGAACTGAGCCCAAAGAAATATCAGCAGCTGACTTACCCATAATTTGTCTGAATTCAGTAACTTTGTCTAAAAGCCTATTAAAAATAAATTCTACTTTGGAATCAATTTCATCACCAACAGGTCGGCCCTCTGGATCATACAACGGACATTTATCTCTAACTTTATGAAGAGGAATTGAAAGTTGTCTAGCCAAAACACCAAGAGGGTTAGCATGTATACCCGTAATAACACTACCACCAAGATCTACAGCAGCATAATTACCCTTTTGACCCATCTTCTGCGTGTAAACTCTTCCACCAGGTCTGTTCCTACCTTCTAAAACAACCACTTTAAAACCAAACGCTAACAGCTGACGAGCAGCAGCTAACCCAGCTAACCCTGCACCAACAATTATCACAGATCCCTCAGTTGCTTCCTCAGGCATCTGAGCCTTGAATGGTGACGAAACCCCAAAATTGATATACCCATTAAACATAAGAAAATCATAAGCTGAATGTATCAACTGTTCATATTCGTTACTTACAGTCTCCCTTATCTGACCTTTAGAAAGCCACGCGTGTACATTAGCTCTCCACCTTGAAAGAATATGATTTCTAACAACAATATAGTCATTCTGTTGTTTACCATTTAACTCACTCACTACATTAGCTTTAATTTCTTCTTCAAGCAATGCATCAATTGGAAACCCTAAAGAAAGAGCAATCATAGCTTCTTTTTCGGTTTCTTTCTCCAATTCCTTCTTTGTTCTAAACCTTTTTCTAGAAGAACCACCTAGTTGTTTATCCAAATAATCATCCATCAAATTCTCATCATAGCTTCTCGAAAGCGATTTCTTTCTCAACAACCTTTTCGATACCGGTGTCTCCATCCTGCACCTCTATTCCCTTCCCTCAAACACACGAATCAAACTCCTAAAAAAACTAAACTTATCCAATAGCAATATGTTGGTCAATTTCACTAAAAGAATCCTAATTAGAAAAAAAAACACAATTCACGTTTCTCTCAAGCATATCATCAAACACATTGAGTCATGAAACAAACAACAAACAAATGTCACATGCATCGTGTTATATCATCCAAAAGCATCTTAACTTTATATCATCATTACAGAAGCCCTATTTGGTACCAGTTTTGTTCAAGTTGAACATGAAAGCATGTCTATGAATGGTATAATTGAAGCCCTAAATCGGTATTTGTTGATGAATAGAAGAAGTAGATGCAGTAGTGAAAACGGTTTGAAAGATCCGGTGGAGATGAAGAAGACGTACCGTTATGTGACCGGAAGTTGAATCGTGTTCTCGTCTTTTTGAAACGTTGAGGGGGAAAAACTAGGGCTTGTTTTACAAGGAAAACCGACAATTGGAAATTTCGTTCATTATTTGGATTTGGAGGGAAATTATAGACGTTATTGGGCTTTATACATATTGGGCTAAATGGCTGATGCTTCTTAACCCAATAAAGTTTTTCACTTCCCGTCTAGATTTATCATGCCCTATCGGTGTAATAATTAGAGGTGTACAAATCGGTTTTTTTAAGAATCGGTTCTGGTTCTTATTGACGGTAAAGAAATCAGTTCTTAAAAGAATCGGTTCGGTTCTAGAACCGTTTGTTAATGAAAAAACTAAAACCTACTAACCGGTTTCGGTTCCTAAAGAACCGGTTCTTTGAAACCGGTTCAGATTCTTAAAAAAAGTGTTTTTTTCAATGACATGGGCCGGAATGTTAGGCTGCTGCAAAAATCTTCACCCTTCATTAGGTAGGCTTTCATTTAGAGTCTATGGTCATAAATTTGTTATATTCTTTTTAACTAAATAAGTAGTAACATTAAAAAATTTAAATATTACAAGGTATATAACTTTTAAAACATTAAATAAGTAACAACACTAAAACATACCGGTTTTTTAGGAACTGGTTCTTCCAGGAACCGGTTTTTCCAGGAACCGATTTTTTTAGGAACCGGTTCCGGTTCTTTTAGAACCTATAATTTGAAAAAAATAGTAGAACCTATTAAGAACCTCCGGTTCTGTTCTACAAGAACCAGTTATTCTAAGAACCGGTTTTCGGTTATTTGATCGGTTCCGGTTCCGGTTTTTTATGCACCTCTAGTAATAATCATGGGTTTTTTTCAGAACCGATTATGGTTGTTGTTTCTAACCGAGTAACGGGTACTAGTGGTTTGACGGTTTGGTTCTTGTTAAACTGGTTTAAATGAGACATGCTACAAACCAGCGGTTTAAGTTCAAAGCTGACTCTTTTGTATGTTGGTCCGGGTTTGAAAAATCGGGTTTTTTTTCACCTCTATTTAGATTTATTTTACTCCTTTAACTAAATAATTACTTGCTGCTTAAACTCTTGTCAGTGGAGTTGGGTACCGATAACAGTATGAAAAAAGAGTGTTTTAATTCGAGGTTGGTCTTGATTACATTACATGAGCGGGGAGCAGAAAACTCGATCTTGAGACGTGAAATCATTAGATTTTTCATTAAATCATATAAAAGATTTATATATTAAACCTTGACAATCAGGTATCACAATTGGGCATTTGGTCTAGTGGTATGATTCTCGCTTAGGGTGCGAGAGGTCCCGAGTTCAATTCTCGGAATGCCCCAAATATTTTTATTATTGTTCTGTAACTCTAGTCAGGCTTTATTTCATACTCAACTTCAATACAATAAGCTTCATCTCCCTGTGTTGCTTTGAGAAAATGATAAATCATGTTGGTTTCTTTGTTTTACACTTAAGACTCACAAATGGTGAAAACAAATTGCTCTTACGTTTTGATTTTGATATATTTCAACTTTCATAGTGGTTTGGTTTTGGTTTAGATAGTTTAAATGTTACTAAAAGTGTGATTCACGGTTTAACATAAAAAATCTCCCAATCATTACCGTCATATGTCAAATATACATGTTAAATTGGGATTTTCATGTACATTTTCATCTTACGATTTCAAATTGTCTATAACTTAAAGTTTAAAACAATAACGTGTTTAAACATAAGTAATTTTGTACAAACATAACCAAAATTTGATTTTGTTATAATGAAGTTACTTAAACTTTGTTTTGTTTTAATTATGTAACCTATCTTTAAGTTTTGTCCTATTTAAGTCACTCCTAAAACTATGTTACCTAATTGAAACAAAACAAAGTTTGAGTAACTTAATTGAAACAAAACTTAAAGACAAGTTGCTTAATTGTAAAAAAACAAAGTTTGAATGACTTAACTGGATTAAAATCAAAATTTGATTATGTTTATGTGACATTTACCATTTAAAATATTTAAAGTATGAGAATTTCGTTACCATATAAATCTCGAAAGATAAGTGCATACTTCATAACATTCCTAATATGAATACATAAATACATATAAAAAATTAGTAGTTAATGAACAAACTAGATTTTATTCTCGGGTCGCGCATGGTGGCTGCCGAGACTTTTTGTATATGTTAATGTTGATGCTAAAGTTGAACATATCTAGATACGGAGCACCTAAGATTTGTAGTGATGCTAAAATTGAAGTGGCTGCTACAAACCCAAGATTTGTATGATGTGGAATAAGCAAGATTAGTATGCAAATGATTAATAGGTTGTTTTTGGTAACACGTACTACTAAGTTAATCACAAAAGGTGGGTCATTCTTCAATTTGTTATGTGTAAAGGGTTGTTTGTTCTTTCATGTTCATTGATGTTGGTTCGCAGTTCCTTAACAACGGCCCCTGGTTCCTTCCATTTGTTATGTGGAAAAGGTGGGTCGTCCTTCCATTTGTTATGCTGGCATTCAAAAGCCTTTTTAAGGGATGTTCAAAAGGTGCGGCCTTATCGCAGCCTGCTGCTTGTCGATGTGGCATTTAGCTTTTCAAACGTCAACGGTGTAGAAGCTCTAAAACTTGAACACTATACTAAAAGCAATAGAACTTATGAACACATCTTAGAACAACAGTAGCAGCTAGAATTCGAGAATAGGCGACAACAACAACAACAACGACACTAAAAAAACAGGCAATAATCAATGACCATCAGACTATACCACACAATGCAACAACAACATGCAACAAAACAAAGCAACATATAACCAAAGAACTAACCTTGAACAAAGTAGCAATCCAACATCAGAAAAAGTAGCCATGTACTCAAAAGCACGAAACCAAGTCAATGCATGACAAGGAAATCCAACAAACATCACCGATCACCAGAAAAGCAACACCAATGATAGCGGCAATCACAGCATAACCAACGGCAACCGTAGATGAACAATCAACTGACCCCATACATCTGCATGCTCGACAAAATCAACAGCCAAAAAACAACAATTAGAAGACCCAAACAACCCAAACCATCAATCGTAAAAGCACGCACGAACGACAACCAATTGTGACATAAAACTGTCAAGTAAAGAACAAAAGAGGAAAAACATTCATAAGAGAAACACACGTCACGAGAACGGCACAACAGAATCGCAAGTGAAGGTCACATGAGGAACAACCGACTTTCACATTTAGAATATGTTGATGTAACATTTTCCCTTTAACATATCTAATATGAAGTATGAGAATTTCATTACCATATAAATCTCGAAAGACAAGTGCATACTTCATACCCTACATAATATGAATACATAAAATACATATAAAAAATTTAACTTAATGAACAAATGTGCGAGATCCCTTATATTATGATCACACAGTGGAGATGAGATCGTAACGACAATCAAAGTAAGATCAAATAACAACTAATGATGTAGAAATATTTAATGATCAATGCTTGTTTTGTGTTCATCCGGTGATTGCTAATTTGCATATTTACATAAGACATGACATTTAAAAGGCATGTGATGAATATTTACATTATTTGGATGTTTATTGTATGAATGAATTGAATGTAGCAATTGAGTTATAGATTGAAAAAAAACGGATTAAGTCTCCATTTGTCATGAAATTGCTTAGATAAGCACTTTAAAAAGTTTATAACGACTTATGTAATACGCTTTCAACTTTCGTTACAATTATATCTTCTCAAAAAATCATATTTAATTCTTAATCTTAACTACCAAGTATTTAACTAATGTTAATTTTACAACTAAACAACCCGTGTGATATAAGGTACATTTCGGGTACTTATTTAAGTTCTAACAATAAACTTAATTTACCTTAAATATAGGGGTGAACTTACTAAAATAGTAGTAAATATTGTTTTATTTCCAAGATATGAAACGGAACTACTAAAAGAAATGATCACATACACTATATTTTAGTGAGTAAACTAGGTTTTTAAAAACAATGTTTTTAAAAAATATAACTATTATATTTAAAAATTTGTAGATATTGAATATTTAAAAATTTTTAAATGTTTTATAAAAATATCATAATCACGATTTTTTTTCTACATCAACTATTCACTTAATTTTCCAATCCTAAATTTCCTTTTATTCTTTTCTCTAATTTTCCCCTAATTTCCCCCATAGAAGGTTTTAGTGGCCCTTAAAACCTTGATTTATTAGATAGATGTCATATCGTCTATAAATTATGGTTATTTTCTTTATTTATATATAATCTTTTTTTATGGGTCTGTAATGCTATAATAGTTTGTCATGTCCATCCACTTTATTTTAGTTGTTAAACATTTATCTCGTACAACTTAAGCAGATGTATTTATTTATATCACGTGGAATTAACTCATGAAGTTTATCATGTTACATTTTTATTTGAAAAGTGTAACGAACATAAATTTCTTTCACATGATGAACACTTAACAATCAAACTAACCGAGTTAATAGAACCAAATGTAAATGGTAAAATTTTAAAATGTTAAAATTTACAATAAGAAAAATAACATTTTTTATAAGAAAAATAACATTTTTTATAAGAAAAATAATATTTTTTATATGAAAATTAAAAAAGTGATAAAAACTCAAGTACCAAAATAACAATTAACTCTAAATACTTTGTTAAATAACAACACCTATATGCATGACCCTTATTAGGGGTGTTCGCGGTGTGGTTAGGTTCGGTTTTTACCCTTAACCGCAACCACAACCGCAATATGCGGTTAGTGGTTTTCATAAACCGTTCGGTGATCGGTTTTTTCGGTTTGTGGGTTTCGGTTTATTCGCGGTTTCGGTGCGGTTACGGTGCGGTGCGGTTATTTATTTATTTATTTTGTTTTACTAACCGAAGTTTGAAAGAGTAAACAATAAGTATATTGATAGATACGACATAAATTCATTATTGGGATAAAATGCATTACATCAATAGTAAACCACAATGTGTTACGTTCATAAAGAAATAAAGTTCAATAAAGTAAAAAAAAGACAATCAATAAAGTTCAAAAGATTGTTTTGTAGTCTTCATCAGAAAGATGCACTGCACTTTTGTCTGTAAATATAAACAAAACCATACCACTTTAGTTTAATAAATAAGATCCACAATCTACATGCTATATTTATACTTATATTAAAACGAAGTACTTAGGTAAAGCTATATTATAATTAAAAAAGTTAATTATAGTTCGGTACGGTTCGGTTATTTCGGTGGTTAGAAAAAGGAATAACCAAACCGCAACCGCAAATGTCGGTTTCGGTTAATTTCGGTTCGGTTAATTGCGATTACCTTTTCGGTTTGGTTATTTCGGTTCGGTTTAATCGGTTAGTTCGATTTCGATTCGGTTAATTCGGTTTTTTGCATACCCCTAGTCCCTTATCAATAAGTATAGAACTAACCTTCTCCCCTCATGATCCAAAATCCATGACCCGTATCACTTGACCCGCCTAATGTTCCGAATGCCAGACCCGGATACCCATTCTCTACTCACTCTCCTCACACGCAGATAGATTGAGTCGTTTTTATTATGACCCGTAACTTTTTCAGATCCGACCCAATATCCAATAATCTTTATTATGACCCGACCCCATTCATCGACTGTGCGTATATCCCTCTCCCTTGCGGCTTTTTGTGCCCCCACGAACCCTAAAAGAAATGCCCAAACCTCTCTCTAATCGCCATTAACATTCAAGCTCCCCATCTATTATATCTCCGGCGGCTTTATCCGGCTCAGAACCACCACCAACACAAATCCAATCACATAATCAGTCGTTTTGTTCAGTTCATTAAACTCTGCCATACTGCTACTGTTCAGACATCCACTATCGCAACTTTGCCTGATCTCATTGTCATGCTGACCGACTCATGCTTGGCTGCTGAGGTAACAATCGAATTATCTGAATTACATTCTGCTCAATTTTGAATGAATCGATTTGGTATTTGAAGTTCCTAAACATTCCGGCGAACAAGTCTAATCTGACTAAACCACACAGTTTAGAAGTAATTGAATCGTTTTTAATCATATACATTATCCAGTGAGTGCTCAATTTTGGAAGTTATCGATTTGGTACTTGATATTTGTTAACATTCCGGTGACCAAATTATAATCTGAAAAAGTACGCAGCTTAGAAGTAACTGATTTCGCAACAATTCTAAACCGTCTCCTCTTCGCAACAATTTAATGACTCAGCTGCACAAACTCTCACTAGTCAGTCTTTTCGAACTAATCCTTTCTCTTTTGTTCCCACATTTGGTCCAGAACCATGAACCATGATTGCTAGGTCCATAGATGTACTACACCAGTATGAGTGTATACATATAATGTACATATATTTATTTGATAAGCATGATTCGATCAAGCTGGATTTTGTAAAATACATAAGATTAATGTTGCACGTGTTATAATAAAGCTCAAATTTTGTAAAATACATAAGATTAATGTCACATGTGTTATAATAAAGCTCAAATCGGTATTTGACGTAGGGAGTTTTTATAATGTCGTGTTAAGTATGAAATGGCATCATGCATATACAACATAATTAGCCAAAAGGCGTCTTGTTATAATAAACGTGAACTGCAAGGGTTGACTTCTTCCTTTGACGCTTCTGATAAATAATGAATATTTAGTAAGTTTAGTATAGCATTTAAATTCAAGGATAGGCTTTTCGACATAGTGTCAATGTTTCCTTTTATATTTTATTTGCAAACAAATTCTATATTGTTGCATATTAGACATCTGCAAGCTGTTTATTTTCTTGCCATACAAGGTTAAAGTGTCACATACCCACTTGATTGGCTGTCCCCCTCCCCTCCTCCCTTTCTCTCCTGTTCTCACAGAATCCGTTCAAGGGCGTTCATACCCACGAATGTCTTTCCTCTCTCTCTTCTTTGCATCATCTGCCATTTCTCTTGTCTATCTTCCACGTAGGCTAAAAATGCCTGAGAAACGAGTGTCGTGGATGCTCTTACCGGTTATGGATTTTTCCATGCTCGTATGTTTTTCTTGTATAACAGTTTTTCTTTATTCTTTGTATGTTTGTGTATGCATTTTATGTGGTTCTGTATACATTATACAACAATTACCCTATTAACTCATTTTAATTTTTTCAGAAAAAAATTGCATGTTTTAGGCTTGCAGAGCTCAAGGATGTCCTAAGCCAGCTTGGTCTTCCAAAGACAGGGAGAAAGCAGGTATTCGCTCTATTTCATTAGTATTGTTCTCTTTTCTGTTTAGTGAATTTTTGTTTTTCTTGTGCTCTCTGACTGTAAAGTTTACATCCTTTATTGGTTTTGGGTAAGGATCTATTTGTACTGACGTTCTATACTTAAATAAACGATGAGACAAATTATTTTTCCCCTTTATAGGACTGACTGACTGAGTAACACGTTGCCTAAAAAGGCAACATTGAATGCTTATCGATCAGCTTTACAGCTGAGACTTGTGTTTCATTTTGTTTATTGTTAAAAAAGGCAACATTTCGTTAAAATAGGGTATGGTTGGTCATGAAATGGTTAGTTTTTGTTTGATTGTTAACGTTTGTGGTTCTGCTATTTTTATGTCATCTTCTATTCTTCTAAAGGGTATGCAAATTTTGGCATAATTTGCTACTGCTAACAACCCAAAACAGCAGGCACAATTGGATTATTAATTAAATTTCTAAAACACACTCTAGTGGTTGGTAGGGCCAAAGTGTGGCATGATTCTCTTTTTTTGCTTCATCCCTTGCATTTTTACTGATTTTATCTGACTAGTTTGTCTAGTTCAGCTGTTTAGGATTTCGTGTATCCGAAATTATATTTAAGGTTGTTCAGTTAGAGTAAATTTGTTCTCAACTCTTAATTTTTATTGGATTTGTCCAGTAAGAGAATATGAAAGTATGCAGCTTTTCTGTGTTGGGTTGACTCGAAAGAAACTCTTATTTTGTGTTATTGTAGACATTGCTCTTATCTTTTGCAACTTGACATAGTCAGTTTTAAAGAACAAGTTTAGTTGCCACATAGTATGTTTTTAAGGTTTATGCTCATGTCTGTTTTTTTTCTTCACAGTTTCTTGGTGTGTAAGAGTGATTCCTTATATGTATACTTCAAATCTAGTGTTACTTCTCTAATAGGCTGAGAACAAATTTTATAATTGAAAATAAAAGAAACACTTCATGAAACTACTTAAATATATGTATATTAAAACCCTGATCGAATCATAATTTAAGCATTCTAGTCATATCTCACTATTCAAATATATGTAAACTACTTTACTAAGGAAATTACATAATTTCCATAATAAATATCGGACACCCTATAAGTGTTATATTTGAGGATAGTTACCGTCCACTATGAAGAGCTGAAAGATGAACATCGTTATGCCACGGACACCGTAGGACAAATCCTCCTTTGCCTCCCATCGTCCGTTAATTGTTTTCATGGGGTTGTCCTTTCACTCGGATGTTTATGGATGAATTGGTGGCCCAGAAATGACATAAAACACATTAAATTGGAAATGACTTATGTAAAATGTGGGACCCAACTAAAAATGTTTGGAAAATTGTATGAACAAATACATTGCAGGGGTTTGTCCATAGAAAGTACCTCCTGGATCTATCATTTTCTGGTTGTTCCTTATTTCAGTCACAGTGTTTTAAGTATTTTTTATGCTATTCTATTTGTTTATGTTACTTTCTTTTATTTCAATCTTATACATGTTTTAAGTATATAATAAGCTTAATTTAATGTATATCCTTGTTTTTATAGGACCTCACGGAGAGGATACTGACTTTGCTTTCTAACGAAGAAGGTAGGGTGCATTGGCGACATGCTGTCATTTTGGGCCTAGTTTTTGAAACCTACCTTGGTTTCAATTTTTTTTAATGTCCATTGTTTTCTTTGTGTTGCCCTAGTCCACTACATTGCAGGAATTGCCTTTACATTTTCACTTTATGCTTAATATTCTGAAACATACCTTGGATTTTGTTTTTGTCAAATATATTATTCTTTCTATTCTCTCTTTTTTTCTGGGTTGGCTGGTTTGATTGTCTGTTAGTTTTTTTATTTGTATGCTTTTTTGTTTCTTATTCAGCTTTCTCTTAAATTTTTTATAGCATCAGGTACTCATAGTCATGGCTCGCGAAAGAGCAAAATTATTCGAAAGGAGGATGTGACAAAGATAATTGATGACATTTACAAGTAAGTGTTATTCATTGATGGACATGCCAATTGATCATAATTTTTCTATAACTTATGATTTCACTGAATAAAAAATATAAAGTAAAATAAACAATTTAACATCAATTGTTCATATCACTACTTATCTTTATTGGTGTTTTAGAAAATTACAGCACACAGGGACAAAAGCTCCCTAGCTGGCACAAAAAAACAAGTCAACATCAATGGTTCATACCACTACTTATATCTATTGGTGTTTCAGAAAATTGCAGCATACTGGGGCAAATGCTCCAGTAGCTGGTGGACATACGGTCCCTGATGGTAGCAGCATTTTGCCTAAAGAGGAAATTGTGGATCAGAAAGTTCGTTGTCCATGTGGCAGTCCAGTGAAAACAGAGTTTATGATACAGGTTTTTTATACGATTTAGAATGTTTGGGCATTTTTAATAAACAGAGTTTTATTAAAGACAAGTTTTATGCAGTTTAGTGGTTATTTGTTATCACGATTTAATCTGAAGTTGTTTCTGTACAGTGTGCAAATTCACAATGTAATGTTTTTCAACACATTCCATGTGTTATTATCCCTGTGGAGTCTACTGAGGAAGCTCCGCCTGCTCCACCCCAGCATTATTGTGAGATTTGTCGAGTTAATAGATGTGACCCGTGAGTATTATATTATCATCTGCCTCTCTTATTTATCTAAACCAAAACACTAGGATATTACAAACTAATTAATCAACTTAAAGAAAAATATATATTAGTGAATAAGCAGTTAAGATAGATACAAAGCTCCGGAGCTTAGAGAAGTATCAGCATGTTGAGTTTACGCATAACAAACGGTTAAACACTTGAGATGTCTTTTTAACAATCCCATGTTAAAACATGATCAATTTGCTATAACAAATTTCTGTACCTGGTAATATTTAGTTATTAACGTTGAGGAAAATCTTTACACTTCTACCTTTGGATTATTTGATTGTTTTTTTAATGTTAAAGTGGACTGTTTATATGGTTTTTTATTTTGCAAATTTATCTGGTCAGATTTTGGACGACTTTGGCACACCCTTTAAATCCTGTGAAGCTTCTTCCCTCAAGTGTAACAGATGATGTGTAAGTTATGTAGTTTTTGGTCGTTTTGCTAGGATTTACTTATTTTACGCATCTTGATTTTTTGAACTGTTTTTAATTCCATATTTTTATTTGCTAGTTCACAGTTAATACAGACTGTTGAAACAAGCTTCCAAATTACTAGAGCTGATGTGCAGTTACTGGAGAATGCAGGATATGATGTACAGGTGGGATTTTTTATTTAATATCCACCGGATAGTGTCTTTTGTACAGGTTGGATCTATATATATCTTAATTTTTTTTTTCTTGAGTAGGCATGGTGCATTCTTTTTAATGACGGTGTTCAGTTTAGGATGCAATGGCCTCAATATCCCGATCTAAAAGTGAATGGTATGTTAGCTTTTTCATCATATTTGGGCCCACGTTAATTGTTATGTTTTGTGTTGTAAATTCTGATTATTTTGAATTGGAGCGAGACATATTGATCAGAAACTCAAGGATACTGTGATGGTGATGTTGGAAGCATGATAATGAATTCTAATTAATATTTATTGATTTAAAAATAGCTATTTGTTATTTCAGGAATTCCTGTCAAGATAACCAGTCGGCCTGGATCAAAGAGGCTTGGAGCCAATGGTCGCGACGATGGTCCATCGGTAAGCCATTTTACACTCGCACACTCACACCTGGTTTTTCTTTCATTTGAATTTAACTTAATTTTGTATTGTTTTCTGTTTTCAGATCTCGGTGTTTCTAGTGGAGGGATTAAACAAGATTTCTTTATTTGGTTCTGATGATCGGACTTTTTGCTTAGGTGTCAGATTAGTTAAGCAAAGAAGTGTTCAACAGGTACCTTCACTCATCTTTCATTTTATGTCAGTTCTTGTTGCAATTGGTTAAAAACCATGGAATTACACAATTCATATCTTTTTCTTTCACACATTAATTTTTTTGGTAGGTTATTAAAATGATTCCTGGTGAAGAAGAAGGTGAATCCTTTACTGAAGCTGTAGCCCGTGTTTGTCGTTGCATTGGTGGTGGAATGACTGCCGCTAATGATGATAGTGACAGCGATTTAGAAGTTATTGCAGATAATGTCACAATTAATCTCCGTTGCCCTGTAAGTCTTCTCAACTTTATATATATGTTAAACTAGATTAGCGTCCTGTGTAGCACATGAGTTGGGTAAAAATATGTAATATTAAATTATATTTCTAATAAAAAACACGTGTAATATAGATGTAATATAAAATTTGAATCCCACAATGATTATATTACTATCTAATGCACCGGTTAATATGGATAAGAGAATATTTTAAAATTTAAACTATGTAGATAGATATATAAAAGAAGATAATTTAATTATTAAAAACAACGATATGCGGGTAGTATTTGACCCGAATAGGATCCATACGCTAAGTTAAAGGAGAATTTGCCACATAGGATTTTTTCATATGTGGCGTATCTAAGATCATGACAACTGGATGAGTTATTCAATTATTAGAGTAGGTACATATAGTTTTTTTGGTGACCATGTGAGCTTGTTAGAAAACCTCATGGGCCCCCCAATACCCTGCTACTAACCAGTGGGTCTAGGTAACCGTAACTTGCGAACGTGGCTTTAAAGGGGCAACGGCAAATTATACTTCAATAAAGTGTTTGTTGATATCAATAACAGATGAGTGGGTGTAGAATGAAAACCGCTGCTAGGTTTAAAGGATGCATTCACCTCGGGTGTTTTGATCTTCATACTCTTGTCCAAATTAACCAACGGTCTAGAAAGGCAAGTTCTCTCATACTTCACTGTTAAATTACTTCTCCTTAACTAGTTTGCATTACACATCTTTTTTTCCAGTGGCAATGCCCCATTTGTCTAAAGAACTATTCATTGGAGGACATTATTGTTGATCCCTATTTAAATCGGATTGTGAAGATGGTATGTTTATATTTATTTCATGAACATCTAGACTCTAAATTTCAAAGGCATCTGATTTTAGTTTTATTTAAAAAAATATCACTCTGTGAAAAGATGCAACCTTGTGATGAAGATGTAACTGAGATTGAAGTGAAATCTGATGGTTCATGGCGTGTGAAAATTGGACGCTCGTTTATGGATCTTGAAAGATGGCACATGTCAGATGGATCTTTGTGTGTTTCTGAAGCTAACGTTGGTTCCAGTATCGGAGTTTCTGGTGAAAAAAGTGAACACAAGTTAGCAAACGGGAATGAAAATGGGGGTTCAGAATTTATGACAGACTGTGGGCAAGAGGTAATCTCAATGAGCAGTGGTTCTTCTGAAAATATGCAAGAAGATGAGATCCAAAGTATGAACCATGATGTTATGGTGGATTCTACACCATACAATTTCAAGTCAATGTCTGGAATTGCCAACAGAAGTTCATCATCAATAGTAGATCAAAATATCATTGTTCTTAGTGATTCTGAAGAAGAGAACTATGATTCGGTTTCTGCAACACCTGGACCACCCACTGGTAGTTTTAGTTCACTCAATGCTAACCCTGAAACCCCTGATACACACATGGAGGATGCTGTATTGTCAGCTGGTATGCATATTTTTTTACAATTTGTTTCTAATCTCATTCAAATTTCAAAGTATAATCATTTTAGATGTAAATCGTAGTTATTAAATGTGTAAATTTGACTATTTTGTGTTGCCGCATCAGCAGGTCCTAACATGGAAACTGAATCTAGTCGTACGAGTAATAACAAACAACATTTAGGTGGGCCATCTGGCCCGTTCACATTTCCCCGCCAGCCCAGGACCGTAAGAAGGCAGCATGGAACAAAAGCTGTATCAGGAGACTAAAGGTAACAAGTCCACTACAATCCATCTATCATTTCAATATTATCAAATCAAAGCTAAAAACACCAATCTACATGTAGAAAAATGTAATATCATGTTTTTTTAAACCGTTGAAACGACTTTGGGAACAAACACCAAATGCTTGTGGGTCTAGTCTCACTAGAGACATGGGGTAAAATAGGTGGAGAAAAAAAATTGCCGCAAAAAAAGTTACTATTGGGTCACAATGTTCTTTTTATTGATTGTCGTATTGCAAAACTGTAGTTAGCAGTTGGTCCTAGAATTTTCATATAACCTCCCAAACTGAATCGTGAAAACCCCTTGTTTGACGGGGCATCTTGTTTCGTGTAGATTAATGTTTGTTTATGCCGGGCAGGTGACTGAAGAGATGCAGCATATGGTCTCAGTCAGGTGTGATGTAATTTAAGTGAAATTGCAGTTCTAAAGGACAGTTATGGTGTTTTACAAATGCAGGTATAGATTCATCTTTTTTTGTTAAAATAGTTGACAAATCTTCTGAGTTTCGTTTTGTCAACAATTTTGTAAATCCTGACACCATCTTGTGCATATATTCTACTCTTATCCTAGCATCGTTTATGCTCTTTTTTTCTGGCTTGCATCTATGTTTGGCACAATCACCATAAAACAAAAACATCTCTCTTTTTGGTACCAACAGTCAAGAACAGTAGCTCTACTGCCGAATATGAACCGCGTGTCCAAGATAACACCATGTTTTTCTATGTTTGATCGTCTCTGAAATCGAAAAAGAACGAGTGAAGGTTTTTAAGGACATCTCTTGGTTTAGTGAAATTGACCAAATTTAGGTTCACTATTTTGAGTGTTGCATAGAAGTTGTATATTTTTTTAGTTAGAAATGCACAATTTGTTTTATAGCCGCAGAAAAAGAAAAAAAACATGAAAAATAATTTTGTGATGAACAATATTGGTTGTATTGAGGTAGTTTTATTATCGTCACCCTCTTGCCAAGCATGATGTTAACTAAAGCAAAAGCATCAGGCAAATGAATAAGAACATCTTGATAGGCTTATTATTGCAGTGACATGTCTTTATTATTAAAGTTTTTTGTCAAAAAAGTATTCATAGTTAATATGTTAAAACCGGTTTCGCCTCTGGTTTGGAATTGGGTTTGACACCAGTGGTAGTAGATGTGCTTCCGGTACCAAGTCAAAACCGGTTTTGATTTTGTTTGGGTTGTTATTCAGCTTTTTTCTAGAAGTTTTGATTGGTTTTTGACCGGTTTAGTTCTCTTTTGGAACCGTTGTTTCATTTGACATAAAGCTTAAAGGAAACTATAATTGAATTCAGTGTTAAAACTCAAACTTGATATATATAAACCTACATAACTCAAACATGTAACCAAGATTTGTTACTTATATCAAACCGCATTGCTTATGTCATTAAATTCCTTTTTCTTATAAACATATCGTGTCCATGTAAAATAAAGTGTAGGCAACTGAATTCAGTTCATTGAAGTTAACTAATCAACTTTCACCGTCGTGGGTGGGGCCACGGAGGCAAGTACATCACATGGATCCAGCCTCTAGGCTTCCTTTACGATTCCCACATGTTCACTGTGGAGTGTTGAACTCACCAGCCTGAGTCGACGAACAAGATGTTGGCATGTTGCAATGCCGGTAGTGGCTAGTAACATATAAGCATCGCATCGAATAGCAAATGTTACTAAAGAAAGGAAGATACCATAAATAAGCATAGTATAAAAAGTCAACAATCCACACTAAGATTTTAGTACGGTAAACATACTATCTATATTTTATTTTGGTAATATTCTTTTGAAATCTGTTTCCAAAAGTAACATGACAATTGTATAGGTATTTAAAGAGCCGGTAACATTGTCCATGAAGTTGCCTTCATGGTGAAAGGTCTTTTTTTGAGTTGAAGTTGGAGTTAAGAGTTAGGGTACCAGCTAGCTAGCATCATATTAATTTATGTTTAATATATACCCTAACAACAGTCAACAAACATCAATGTTTAGTCAAGAATATGATGACTATATTGATGAAAAAAACAGTAAAAAAGATGCAACATTTAATAATAACTTACTTGCTTTCTGAATGCCACAGTTTATTAAACATGGGGTAGGTTGATAATACAAAACAACATTCAATGCTTATAGTTAAAATGTTTTTTTAAACAAAAACACAACTTATTATCATCATTAGCATCTATGATGATGTTAATGATAATGATGATGTACCAATGTACCATGTATGTGCAACGACGTACATGCATGTATGGAAAAAAAGATGATCATGGGTAGGTTTTAAGAGTGGCACCACAAAATGTGCAAACAATGGCCTTACAAGATCTCCAGTAGACTGGTACATAGCAGAACCTTGTTTTGGTTAGGATGTCAGCGACACTGGCTCCTCGTTGGCATCGCGAACACGATCCTGCCACCGGTTTCGTCCTTTTCAACTTTCGTTTTTGATCCACAAGAAAGCAAAATACCACCATGTATATGTATAGAGGAGAGAGAGAGAGTGATGAAGACAAAGGGTACTTATATTGAGTATATATGTTTTGATGTTTGAAGAGCGAAAATGATTAATGTTTTGATTGTGGAACTGGATTGGGCCGAGAATATATTATATATGATATTTTATGGGGCTTTTTCTTGGACCAGAACAATTTGAGTTCAATTTATTGGCTCATTGATGAATGTTCTTTTTTTTTTATTTAAAAAAATGTCCGGCTTTTATTTCTATTTTCCGTAGATACATTCTCCAATTTGTACTTTAATTCCTATTGTATCTGCTTGTTCTTCTATTTGTTTTTGTCTACTTTATAACCATAATCTAACCATGTTATTCACTAAAACATTTTCTAGCAAAACGTCTCGTTTTATAATAATAAAACGTCTTGTTTTATCATAATAGTTATCATTCTTTGCATATCATCATTAGCAAATCAGGACTTTTATCATCATTTTCTTACATATCACTAGCAATATAAAAAGTTACATCGTTATTTTGCAGGAATATTATTGCTCAAGGTTATATATCATTATAACTGCTCAGGAGTATCCATACATAAAATATGAAAAAATTACACTACGTTTATAAATTTAAGTCATTGCCTGAGCTACCTGTCAGGCTGTCACAATAACATACGTCTGCCCCTGCCATCGCTAATATTTCCATCGGTGATTCATTGGTAAATTCCGACGTTGGTAAGCCTCCAATACATGCATTACACACGCCATTGTTTTCAACTAATTAACCGTCACCAATTATTTAATTTATAAGCATCCACCTTCGCTAAGTTTTGCTAACAAATACATTCATCACTGAAAGTCTGAAAGGCCATTGTTATATATTGGTTATTTTTATTGTTTTGGGGTTAAAAACGAAGTTGTTAGCTTTTTAATTAACCTTAACATTAACAGGTGATACACACATATTATGTATATAAACATGTTGATTGACACATGACATGACATGACTATACATGTGCATAACTCCAGTGGCGGATCCTGAACATTTTCAGCACGGGGGCGAGCCGTGAACTCAATATATATATAACACATATATGTAAGTTTTTTTCACGGGGGCGAGATCAAATATATATATATAAATTTAATGATCTAATTTTCCATTAAAAGAAATCCAATTGATGACGTACCGTGGTTATATGTAACTGTGGTTATATGTAACTGTGAATGTAACTTTTACCATGTCACCTCGGATGAACCTTAAATTGAAATTTATTTCTAGGCATTTATAATTAAATATTTAACATGTCTTTGCATATTACTATAATACAAACACGTAAACTTAAAAGAACTTAATAGGTTATCTCATCACATATTGATAAATAGAAAAAACAATTATAAAAAGTTAAATGCTTATAGAACATGTCTTTCATGCCTTATTGTTAAAAATGTTGTCCAAGTCTAAGTCTAAATTAGAGCCATTGGTTCACACTTCACAGTATTGGGACATTTGAGCCCAAAGCCTTTGCTTTAATTTTCTGGTTCATTTAATTTTTTTTATTAGACATTACATTACTATACTAGTTATTTATGGAGTATAAGAAATATAGATTTGGAAAGGAACCTACTGAAAGAAGGTTAATTATAAACATATTCGGTTCTTTTGTTTTTAAAAACTCTTTTGAGTATATTAAAAAAATTCAAATAACTAAATATGAATAAGAAAAGTCAAATATCAGAAAGTCAAATTAAGTTAGCAAAAGAGCCATTGTATATAATAATAAGAACTTTAAACGCAAAAATTTGACTTGTTTAAAAGCATCGTTATCATTTGAGTTTATATAGCGTTCCATTTTAAATATAAAATGGTTGAAATAATAAATACTACTTTATTGACACTAAGTTTTTGTACTAGCTATATTTATTGAAGGTTTACAAGTAAATGATTTAGTGTGATGATTATGAGGGCATTTATGAATGTTTTCGTGAGAGCCACTAATACATATTTCACTTGTGACAAAAGGGGATGTTATACTTGTAAGTCGTGTATCCATCGTTTTTGGTTATGGGTTATAGTTTTTATAGAGTGTTTGTTGTGATGATATTATCTTATACGTATTTTATAATTCTTTACATGTGTTATGTTTAATGTGGATGGCTATGCGTGACCCTAAACGATTATGACATTGTTATATTTGTTGTGCGGGCGACAATAACGTGTGAAGCCCACGTGCGATGTGAGACGTTTATGGTTTTACACACATGTTATGTTGATGACTCTAACATGATTAGGCACATATAGGAATAAGTTTTATGTCCCTAAAGTAGCCTTGTAAACATGAATAAACACACGTTCCTGTTGAGGAGCGAACCCCGGTAAGTGTGGACACAAATAGGAGTGTGCTGCGGAGTTAATTAGCAAACCATCCAACCCTCTTTTGTTGCTAACAATGTGTTGATAACAATGTAAGCAAACACATTTAGAAAAAAAATTATGTTGCGAGCCAACTGATATATGCCACGTATCAAGATGTTTTTGTTAGGTTGTTTTTTCTTTGTTTTAAAATATTATATTATTTATTTACTGTTTTAAAAATATATTATTTTTTTAGTTTAAGCTACTATCCATTGACCCGACTTATCACCTTAATTTGCGGAAACCTGCTGCGGTGATACTCTCAATTTGTCGAAATTTAGTGACTTGTCAAAGATCTCTCGTTAATATTAATTAATACTAGTTATAAGAAAAAAAAATAATGAATAATGATTCAATGTGTTTTTTTAATTGTATTCAGGTTTCATTTTGGGGGAAAAAATATTTGATAATAATTCAAGGATAAGACAAATAGTTACATGTTTCCTACTACAGAATAAACTAATAAAGTTGAAAAATAATAATAAAAATCACAAATATATTTAAAATTTTTAGAACACAAACGTCCCACACTATAATTTCACAAATCATAAGACATGGTTTGTTATGCACCACATGATAGCTTTTTTCATACTTGAAATGGACGTAACAATTTAAAAAAATTTAACATACATGAGTACATTTCACGAGTTATGAGACAATATTTTGCAGATTGAAAGCCTATTACCATAATTTATGAAATATTATTAACGAAAGTTACTTTGTATGGCTATATTTTCAAAAAAAATATGGATAAGGTTGATCAGACCTGAAAACTAATTTATAAATTACATTTAAAAATATATATGTTTTATATTCTAGTTCAATTTAACTAATATTATTTTCCGAAACTCAATGAATATATTATTTTTGGGACAAGAAATAAATATGAAGGACACGTAGTGATTGAAAATTTACTTCTTGAAGTACATATTTTATGGGCCTTATAAATTAGTAGCTACTAGCTAATTTCTAAAAAGATTTGAAACAAATTTTATTTTTTTTAAAACATTATCTTCAAATTTTAAATTGAAAATATTAGCGGTTAAATTAACTTCCGTACAAATGTATATTATTTATTATGATTTTATTTATAACCGTACTTCACTTCACTTCACTTCACTCTTTCCCACCAGGCCACCATTATAAAGACACAACATTTAGCCCCTTCTGCATTGATTTAACCACCAGCCTCACCACCACCACCACCGCCACCATCCCTATCGTTTCTCATCATCATCTCTCTCTGTTTCTCAACTATCGTCTCGAGATCAACAAGTTATTCTGTTTCTGTACCTCGGCCGTTATTTCTGGATCTGAAACCAAATCTCACGTTTTTTTTTTTCCCTCAATTGTAAGTCTTATTTCATCCTTCTCTCTTCAGATTTATAGCTTTTAATTGCTTTATTTTCTGTTACTTTTTGAAGAAACAGCTGAATTCATTCCGATTTTATGAACTTTCGAGGCAAATCTCGTGATTTGTGAAGTTAATGTGTGTACCTTTTTGTGAGAGTGAATTATATGTATATATTTGTTATTTGTACACTAGCTGATCATTGAGGTTGAAACTGGAAAATTAGGTTGTAAAAATGGGGCGAGCAGGAAGAGATTGGAGTCAGATCTATTCAATATACGGCATGGACGATTGGCACACACCGATATTTCTACTAATCCACGCGATTGTGTTTTCATCTTCATCAATCATGTTCCTTGTACACTTCAATCAGATCTGCTACTCATTTGAATCAATCTTCCCTTCAATATTCTCAGCCACTTTCGCCAGATTCACAGCCGGATTCACCGGCTCAGTGATGGCTTTAACCGGCGTATGCCTGTTTTACGCAGCTGGAAACATGTTTTACTCATCCGTCGCCCTATACTGGGACATGGCACAACGCATGGTTAACACAGTTCACGACTGGTCATCTGTCAAAACTGTACTCGACGTAGGATGCAGCCGCGGCATCCTTTTAAACTCCGTTGCAATGGAGTTAAAAAAAGAAGGAAGCTCCGGGAGAGTAGTAGGATTAGACCGAACAAACACAGTAACTTTATCAACGCTAAAAACAGCAGCAATAGAAGGTGTACAGGAGTACGTCACATGCCGTGAAGGTGACGCGCGTATGCTTCCTTTTCCTGATAACTATTTCGATGTTGTGGTATCAGCTGGTTTTGTGCATAAAGTAGGGAAAGAGTTTGGGTCGAAAACAGCAGCGGCATCGGCTGAAAGGATGAGAGTGTTGGGGGAAGTTGTAAGGGTGTTGAAAGAGGGTGGTGTTGGGGTTGTATGGGACCTTGTTCATGTACCGGAGTATGTTGTAAGGCTACGTGAATTGAAGATGGAAGATATAAGAGTGTCGGAGAGGGTAACGGCGTTTATGGTGAATAGTCATATTGTTTCGTTTCGTAAACCCAGCCATCACGATCACGTGTTGGGACCCAATGAAGTCAGATTGGATTGGAGATTTAACACTATGTTTTGAACGGAGTATTTTTTAAAGGGAAATATTGATATATAGCTAGGAGAGTGTGAAAGATATATGGATGTAAAAGGCCTGGTGAAACGAAGTGGAACCAGACAGCTAGCTTTAAGCTTTGTTTTAATTGTAAATTAGCTTATGATCGATAATATATAAGTGATGTTACTAATTATATATTTTGTTGCATATAATTCTGTTTAAATAGGTTGAAGTAGTGATTATTAACATGTGATTAATTTACATCACTGATTATTGGTTTATTACTAACGTCTTAATTAGATATTACTCTGGAAATTAAGTTGTAACTGTATAAAATAATAATAAAATTTCAGTTTGGTTTTAATGAAGTTTGTTAATAGTTTTCTAACTATAAATTAAATTCTGATATTATTTTCTTATCAAACTTATTTAATATATTATTTTTAAATTAAGGACCAAATAAAGTAATTATAAAACTTGATAATTGTTTAAACGTCTTTTTATACCTTGCCATTGCTTAAATTGTAAATTTTGTACAGTATTATATTCGTTTCACGTAGAAGGTTCGTACTTGTACACCTCATGTTTTAATGTTTATAATTTAAATATATATTTTTTTAAATATTTTTAACTTTATCGATCTTTAATTTCTTTTACCATTTTATTGCACTAATAAAATGAGAATAGTGATGCATAGTAAATAATACAAAGTGAATTCTTAAAATCGTTGAAACTTTTGTGGTTGGCCAGGAAAAACATTTTTTAATAGTATTAGTTATTTGTTAAAAAAAACTTACCTATTATTAGATCACATCGAAGGAGAACATTGTAGGAAAAACCGAAAATATATTTTCAAGTAAAAACAATATTGACTAGTGACTAGAAACCTCAAAAAGTCACTTTGATAAACATGAGGCCCAAAATGTGCTACGATTTTAGCATGTTGTGAGTTGTGATGTGCATTAATAGCGTCGATCACCATGTGACATGATTGTTACCCACATGACAATATCACCACTACACCCCGATGGCCCAATGGTTTAATTAAATGTTAGCTTTTCAATTTTGACTTAGTTATATAGTATAACTATAACTTATATTAATTTTACAAAAGATTTTTTTATTGGGTTGGTGAAATTCTTATGAGTTGACATTAAAAGTTATGGAGTTATTTTTATCCCTAATTAAAAAACCTAAGATCTACTTTATATATACCATAATCATATAATCGAAATTGTGTGCCTTTGAAATTAATGAAATAAACTTGTTGCAGCTGGTGGATGTAGGTCCCCCAATCCCACTAAGACCGAACCACACTAAAATACTTGTGTCGTTTATTTTTTCTATACGCGTGATTAATCGTTTGTGTTCGTGTGTGTTGATTTGTTTCCGTGTACCACGTCGTACATATCACTAGATCGACATTATCGTTATCGACTATACAATAACAATCATACCCAGTATGTGTAACCTTCTTTTAAAATACGTGTGTTGCAACTCAACGCCTTCGATCCAGACTTCTCATGAAAAATTATTGAATATAATGTGGCCGTCAATGTGCTATGTGTATTACATATGTTGGTGGATTCAAATACACGAAGGATTAAGTTATTGAGAGAAAAAAACAAATTATTATGTTATGCATTTGTGTAAAAGTAAATATGTATTAAATGATGTTCAAGGTAGCAGAAGTCCATGATAAATGTTGCGTTTTCAATTCATACAATAATTATTGGAGTGACTCATGGAGTGAGTTTAGAGTTAAATGATAATTATGTTTTACTTATTATCCAAATTTAACTTATAATAAGCTATTTTACATTTAAATATTTTACTTTTGAAAATGAAATTCTTAAACCAATTCTAATATAAAGAAATATGCTTTGGTAGCTTCATTTTCAATATTTTGTTAATTGATATTGTACAATAATATTTGGATGTAACAAAAGTAAAGATTAGGTCCTACTTATTTTCAAAAGTTAAAAAGAAGATTTTGAATTGGAGACTCATGATCTTGTCTCAAAATATTCATACGTTGAGTTAAGTTTAGTTTTTCTTTATCTGTCTTAATTATGCATATACATATGTCATTTTAATTGGGCACCACTATACCTACACGTTTATTAATTTGGTCATTAATGTTGCATGTGGGTAGGGTTGGGTACAATGGTGAAATTATTAAAGTTGGCATTGAGTAGTGATGAATTGATTAAAACTAGTTTGAGCTCTCTACATAACACATACTTGTTTAGTCTCATTAAAGATCCAACACAAAACAATTTAAGTGCTACTCCAATAGGTCATATCCAACGTTACAACTAGTGCTCAAACTATTATCGTGTTCGTGACACATGTTTTTAGGGGATCAAACTGAATACAAAACTCACATGAAACTAACTCTTCGTCGTTCTTTTGTTTAATTGCCGCTACAAATGTTCACACATCATGCTGGAATGCAAAATGATGAACTCAATGGTGGAGGCAGGACACACACTAAATGAGGGCTCGCGGGATTGCAACATATATTGTCGCGATTGACGTTTGGCAAGTAGAGTTGTGGAGGCCGTACATGTCCGGCTGCTACTGGCACACACATTATTGATATCTCAATTCTTGCACCTGCAACACAATCTCATTAGATATTTTCCATGTCATGTAAATGGGTCGGGTCAGATCATTGACCCGACTCATTAACAAACCTGGTAGTGTAGTGATATGAAAGCACCTTGTTTTGAGGAGAGAGGGGCATGTCCTCGTTTTCTACCGGCAATCATCCAATTCTTTGAATTCGCGTTGACTTCGTACAATAATTCGTCCTTGGAGTCAAAACTGGTCAACCTTTCCAGCCTCCATTTGAATGTGACAAGCTGACCAACTGTAAGACTATTGGAAGGCAAAGGAATAAAAGCAACTGCCAATAACGGCTCCTGTACTGGCCGTTGTAAAACAAGACCGCTCTTGAATGTTAAAAATGACGTGACGTCATCATGTTTGGGTACTTCGGTTTTTATAGATAGAGGGGCATGGGATCCAAGATTTCTATCGCCACAAATTTCATACTTTACATTTATTATTGTATCGCGACGCATCGCTTTCCCTTCATCTGCAAAGCCATAAATTCATTGACCATTTCAAATGATTATACAAACTTCCATTACTATTTAATCAACCAAATGATGCCAAGTAAGCCAAAACGTGAGAAAGACAGAGACAAGGCCCCCGTTGGCTAGGATTGGGCTCATTGTCATGCATTACAAGACTCTTGTGGTTTTGATTGGATTACAATTCCTCGAGACATGTGCCAACAAACAAAAGTATATAACTTAAAAAAAATGATGACATGGATATATAGTTAAGAAAATAATCAACTACCTTCAGGGGTTGTAGTTCCAACTGATATACCAAACAAAATCCCAGATTTAGATCCTGGAGGAACAATCAATGGAAACATGCCAGATGTCGGTCGCCCGTCACCTCGTCCAGCATGAGAAAAACCATCCTGCAAATCTAACCACACATCATGTATGGTTAATGAGGCCTTCACCTGTGACTGTAATATCACCTGCAGAAACAAAGAACCACCACTGCCATGGTCTGTGACCCGTGTGCTGATGTGGAACGGGTCAGTGAAATGAACTGGTATAGTCCTGTAGATAACCACAATATTAATCGTGTTAATCTTGTTTTGAACGTCTTAATCAAGCGACAAACACGAGCATGAACCTTTTCAGTATCTGATTATGTGACGCCCCAAATTCAAGTTTTAGAGCTAAAGTCCTGAGCCCGTTAGCAATGCTTGGCCTCGTGGTCGATATCACCCCTAAAGGAAAAAGTGAATAAAATTCTCAAGTAGTCAACAAAAGTCAAAGTCATAGCGCAGTAACGTAACAAAAACCTGCAGATGTTCCTTTTGGCAGCTCATCACTAATGGCGCATACAGGAACCCATAAAATGCTAGTTATACTGCTGGCCCAGTTTGGTAACTCCATACTACCATTTGTAAGATTAAGTTGAGAAAATTCTGTTGGACCATCAGAAGCATTAGAGCTATTATTATGATTATCATTATCGACATATTTCTCGATTTCAATGGCGCGCGATTCCTCAATCTTTAATCCGGGCCCAACGTCAATGTGTAAACGAGCTCCCTTGAGCGAGTAGTTTAGTGGCTTTATGACTATACCGACCCACTGAGGCTTGTTCAACAATAATGCAGATGAAACTACTGCATACAGGTCCACAAGGGACCTTGATTTGAACACCTAGATTTGGATGTAACATGAATTTACAAAACTTGTCAATATCGTCATATGTTTGAACATGGTATGTATAACTACCTTCAAAATAGGCTTAGCTGGCTTGTCATAACTTATATCATTATCTGTCGGTCCACCTCTGGAGAACCCATGAGACCTGAACCTTAAATGACCAATTTGCCCAGTGAGAACACCCAACACATAGGAACCGGGCTTTTGTGGGGGCAACGAAAGATCAATCGTATTTCGACCTGTTTTCAATATACTAACACCACTGCTCTTGATTGCCTACAAAATGTTTCTTTTTAAATACTGATTGATAAAAATGCAACTGAAAAGTAATTATCATTTATAATACCTTAACGCGTTCATCAGCGTTATGTGTAGCTGTCAATGTAAGACTAAGTGATTCAAGAGTGATATCATCAGGAAACTCACTCCATAAGGTTACAGACAAAGTTCCTGGATCCCCGTCACAAAGCTCCACAGGTGGGCCCGAATGACCCGAATATGTTATCAATGACGACACATCTAAAGGGACCGGGTCAGCCATTTCACTTTGCGCAAGATGAACTAATTCTGACTGAAACGCTTGGCGTTCTTTAGTCAAAAATAGTTTTTTATCCAAAGAAAGTAATCTCACACATGATGTTAAGTAACCGGGCTTATCATTGAGTATTTTCTGGCATTCTGCTAAGTTAGGAAGCACGTCCGCTAATAAATCTTGCCATCCTTCACCAGAATAAAGCGCACAAACTTTTTCGTATGAACTTGCAGCTTGATCATAGTTTTTATGTTTGAAATAAACAGATGCAATTTCACCATCAAAAACAACCCCATGCCTCTTCCACCATGCATGATAATAACTATCAGCAGCACCCTTTGATAGCTCAAGATTCTTTTTCTGTTAGAAACACATATCGATAAGAACTTTTAGATTTCATACATAACCGTCTGATATGATCTGTAACATGTACCTCAAATTCATCTATAGATGATAAAAATTTCCATAAATCAGGATCAGAAATAGTTTCACGAAGAGCATGTTCAGCACCAACATAAACTTCTGCTAGTCTTGTGGTATCAACCGAGCTTACTGGTGTAGAATTCGTCCTTGAAACCGATGCCTGCGCTTCTGAATCTGAGCTGGCAGCATATAATATGTTTAGCTAAAATGATGGCAGTAGAGATTCAAATGGGTCATAACAATATACATTTTCATACCCATCAGACGCTTGAGGCATGGTTCCAGCAGAGAGAGGGGGGCTTAGATGATACGGATCAAACTGAACAGGAGGCGGTTCAAGAGGCAGCGGTTTCCTCTGAATACCAAAGTGCTTGATTCTTGGAGTAACTTGAATAATTTCCTGTAACTAATAAAGTTTAATCATGTTGGTTATTTAAAGATTTATCATTCAATAAGTAAATAACATAAAAGATAATACCTTTTCTTTGACAAGAACCTCAGATGAAGCATCAGAGGGAACTGAAGGCCAAGTTGCAGGCTTAGGACAAGGCAACATGCTAAGCGAAGCACTGCATTTAAGAAAAAAAAAAGGAAGAGGTTATTAGCCTAGCGTAATCTGCATATTACCTGACGTCGAAAAGAATGTAGAAAATAGACAAAAATAGTAATTGAGTGCATACCAGTTGACTGGACTTCTTTCTATATTAGATCCATACCCAATTAGATATGCAAGCCTCATCAACTGCCAAAAGTTCACAATTAAAACAAAAAAACAGTAAATTTTTAAAAAGATTAGGGTCAATTCAAGTTACATGGTTCATTTAAGAAAGATAGCTTAAAAGCAAACAGGTCAAAATTTGCAAAAAAAATTAGTTGATAAAGCCTCTTAAATCAAAAGATCAGGTTTTTTTTATTAAAACAATATGTTTTTTGTGATCATATGTGAAAGAAGTCATAAGTATATGGATTAGCTTGACCCGACCCTTACATGATAATTTAAGGCATGTAGCTCACCTTAATTCGAGAGAGAGAATATAATTCACCCCGTATACGATAATATTCTCTTTCTATATCATGTGCCACTTGCCCGTCTCTATAATGGTCAGCAGTTGCATTGAGCAGGCTCAAACATGAAGTTAGGACCCAAACTTCCCTCAGACAAAAGGGCAAATTACTCTGACAATAAGCAATGATAATTAAAAAAACAACAACTTGGAACAAATATTTAATCTGGATCAAATGCCAACCTCATGCACGGCCAATGTTTCTGAGAAACTAATTACAAATGAGAACCCTCTTGATGCAACGTCATATGGACGGTTTAGACTTAACAACAACTGCAAAAAACTGCGGTCATCAGTAATCCATATGGTCATATTGAAATACATAAACTGGATTGAGTATATTTGGCTAATATATTTAATAACCTTAGCTTGACAGGCGAATAGGTATTGTTGAAACTCGAACTCACGGAAGGAAGTTTCTTGAACAATCTGTGTTAGTTGTTTGTTATTACGGCTTAGTATTGCAGATTGATCGTCTCCATGCTCCTTACCTCCAAACGCCCTTTGCTTGTCTGCATTTTTAACTGTATCATGCAAAATAAGAAGAAGAGTTTAAAATCCATTGTTAAATAAATCAACATTTTATTTACAAACTAAACACCTGTTTCGATGTAACATAGTTTTAGTTCATCGTATTCGCGCAGTGAGTCCTCATGAAGATAAGCCATCTCTAACATGAATGCCAAGCTTTCCTTGAGGATGAAAAAGGTGCAGAAGCTCCAAGTGGGCATCAAACGTTGTTCGTTGAGTTTACGAATCTCATCCTCATAGAACTGGATACGTCTATCCAGAGTGTTTCTGATGCACTCCATGATTTTGAGCTCAAAATCGTCCCAAAAAGTTGCTTCAGTCTCATGCGAGTCAAGTTTGCAGCACCTGCAGCAGGTTAACCAAGTAGTTTTCTTATAGATATTAAAGTCACTTAATGTTTTATTAGATATAAAGTATCCATGGCGTCAGCGTGTCAGTCCAACCCGACCCAACCTATTTTGATCCATTACAAAGCTCGTTGAATTTGCCACTTGTTAACAACATATATACCTTTCTCTCCTTCTTGAATTGAAATCAACCTCAAGTCTTGCATAAACCTTTTTTTCCATCTTGTTGGTGTGGTCCTTTTCGGATGTAGATTTGGACACAAACACAATGAACCACTCCTCTTCATTTTGCAAAATTAACTTCAGACGCGGTTTCAGGATTGTCTTGAACTCGTCTAAATCCTACATTAACAACATATATACCTGTCATTTTGAACATACTTTTCGATTAAAAATCTCAACATTTTGTAACTGTAAACTGCTATTAGCTAGTTAATCACCTCACATGTTATAAGAACCACAGTTGCATATGGTTCTTGAAAACAGAAGTATAGTTGATCCTGAGGGACCCGGCTTTTGATCCTTGAATCTGTGGTTAATAAAAACTCAGCTGGCAGATCATTAACAGTCATAGGATGGTGAGTTTTGTTGTTTATTATAGCTCGTTTAAACGGAAGACGATCCTCGAATCTTTCCTTGACAAGAGGCCACAAATCACTCACATCTTTAACTGAAACGAAATTGATTTGAATTACGATAAGTCAGATAAACAGATTATGAAACGAGCAAGTGCACAAATTTATGTATGTATCATACCAGCAATGACCAGTTGATCACATGAAATCTTGATAGACTGAAACTGAGCTAAGATGTTTGCCATGTATACAACCAATCTGCCAACGAAAATAGATAAATAGTTCAGCAAGAATAGTTTGTAAAGAAAAAATACTCTAGAAATTAATATGATAAATACTTTTCTAAAAAAATCTTATAGCAAAGAAAAAAAAACTACTCTAGGTAGAGCTAGAAGTAATGTTTCAGCAAGACATAGCTCAAAAACCTTTCCTTTAGTGTAAAAATCAAAGAACATAAAATAAACATATAGTATAATTAAAAAGAAATACATATGGTTCACTAAATCACCTAAAAAATAACTAGTATCAACACCTAGAAAGGCAAACAAGCTGCTGGACATGTCAAGACATGCCCAACTAAAATAAATTACACGTCCTTTAGAAATCTGCAACCTTTAGCGACGCATGTCACCGATTGTGCCCTTGGAAATGTGAGAGCTTTATCGAGCTCGATCCCAAGCCTAAAAACGCTCATTAAGTTATCGAACCCGAGCTTCATATATCGTGCTTGAGCCGGCTCACAAGCCTTAACTAGCTATTTATTTATACGTTTTTTATTTAATTTAATAAATATATATTCATATAAATTGTTAAAATTATATGAATAAGGTGAAAAAAATTAAATGTTATATTTTATTTATAAAGTATAAATTTGATACATATATAACTAAATATAAATAATTATAAATAAAGCTCAAAACAAGCCAAGCTCGAGGCTTAATCTAAATTAAGCTAGGTTTAAGCATAAACTAGCTTGAAGAACCGCCAAAGTTACCACAAGATTGTGCTAGCTTCTTATTTGCTCTTTATAGAGATGGACAAGACACTATCGATCCTCCACTAATCTGACATCATACTGGTTTAGAAGATAGTATTAAACAATATATATGGTTTGATATCATCTGTGTCAAACATAATTGATAACTGATAATTATATTTCTTCATGTCACATTCTTAGAATCTTTTAAAGCAATAACAATTATTTGTTGGGAAATGAAATCTGTCAAAGAATATATAAACTCTTAATGCATTTTAGTCTTAATTAATGCAGTTTAGTAATTAAAAAATCATCAAAACATACCGATGAGTGAATGTATATACGTAACAAATGCGGTGGTGATAGTGAGTGGTACGTAGAAGATTTCAATTCCTTAGATCGTTGTTGAATTACTACAAAATTTGGAAGAAATTTGAGATCATTTACTTGATAATTTGAAGGGAACTAATTCCAATTCCAATTTTACTTCAATTTTTAACCACGCAGATCAAGGAAGAAATATTCAAACTCAATTCTAATAAATTTATGTGGACCTAATACATTCACAAATTAAACTTGGATCTCAATTCCAATCAATATACGAATCAAATTAACGCTAAATAAAAAAAATTTCATGCTCATTAAGTCATCATGTGTCACATTTTAGAAGATGGAGATGTTTCCAAACTTATACGTCAAAATCATAACTAAATCAAAGTAGTAAATATGTTAAAGTACAATAGAACGTTAAAGTACAATAGAACGTTAAAGTCGTAAATACGTTAAAGTAGAATTATATGAGTCAAAGTTGAGTTAGGGGAGTGTAAAGTTGTTAAAGTATGGAGACTAATTTAGTAATTTATAAGGCCGGATAACCGACCTTACAAAACATTTTTTATAAACTCTTTAAAGCAGTCTGTTTTTTTAAACGTATTTTTTAAAACCGTTCTGTTTTTTAAACGTGTTTTTTTTTAGTTGTTCGATTTTTCTAACTTTCTTTGTTAAAACCATCTCGTCTTTACTATTTAATTTTATAAACATTTTAAACGTGATTATCTCAAAGTACATGGTACACATTTTATTAAAGACTAATAATGATGTGACATAAGTTTTGGACTAAATGACTACAAGGAAACCGACAAAAGTAATAAAGTAAGAAACTAAAAAGTGGAACAGTTTATTGTTTATTAACACTAGATCCAAAGAATTTCCTATGTCTTTGAAATGGTAAATAGAGATCATCACGTACCACCTGAAATATGCGTAAAGAGGTGTATATAGTAGATCTTTTAAAACTGTTTCGTTCTTTTCTAATGCATGCTTTTAAAACCATTCGATCTTTTTCAACTTCTTTTTCGAAACTGGTTTCTAACATTTTTTATAAACGGGTTTACACCCTTAATTGCTTGGTATTTGCTAGCTAGTGCCTAGTTGTGACTTGTGGCCGGTAAAACGAACAAGCCATTTTGTTCTATTCGGTATTATCATCATGTTTTATAATTTATACGTGTATATAAAATTTTCAAATGAGTGAAACGAGATGTCGTTTAAGTTGTTCGTGTCCTTTGTAAAGCTAGACATTTATACACGATGATAAAGTCTTTTGAAAAGTACGTGGGCGTACATGTTATCTTTTCAATCAAGAGAAACGTTAAGTGGATCAAAAACTTATTTGAATCGGGAAAATAACGGAGAGTAGTTAACATTCACTTGAAATTCCATCCATCGTTTTTTTAATTTATTCCATATATCCTTAACTCCTTATATTGCCTATATTACTGTTTGTGTTGGTTATTAATAAAAGTTAATCGATTCAGCTCATCATGATACCTCATAGTTAGTTGCTTTATTAAAAGAAGATATATTGGTTTTAAACAATCTCACTTTCATTTTTTGGTTTCTATCGGTCCCAACTATCGAATTGGTTGGTAACGGTCTCAATTTTTATCACTTTAACAACTAACAGGTCATCGTTAACTTTTTTTTACACGCCGTTAATTTTTTATTTCAAATTCAAGACCAATGTTTTAGGGCTATTAATCGGAAGGAGAATACGAGTCGATTGATGAAAAAGTTAACTCGTAAACAACGCTTCGAACAACAAAACAACGTTTCAATCGAATGTTAATAAACCTAACGGTGCTTCAATCGGATATAAAAAATTTCGTTCAGAGCGTGGTTTCGAGATAACTTTTGCATCAATCTACTTGTATTCTCCTTCCGATCAATATCCATATAATATCGGTCTTCAATTATAAAAAAACTTAACATCGTTTTAAAAAAATTTAACTACGGCTTGTTAGTTGCCAAAATAACAAAAATAAGACCATTACCAGTCAATTCGATAGTTGAGACCGATAAAAGGAAACGATATAAACCAAAATTTGAAAGTTGAGACCGTTTAAACTTTTGATAGACGTCCGGATACCATAAACTCTCGTGATAAACGGCTTGTTGGTTGACGGATGTCAATGTGAAAGTTGAGACTGACAATAAATCTCTTTATAGACGTTCGGATGCCATAAACTTCTGACTAAAGAAAAAACCTGGCTTACGGGTTCACCACCGCGCGTATGTACATATGTACGTAGGATGTGATGTCAAAAGAAACTTGAACTACGTACATTCCACATTCTTTTATCAATATTTTGTTATGTTTCGTATCCATCTTATGTAGGACAAGTTCAAAACGTAAAAACTTTCACTTAACTAAAAAGTTTTATTGTATGATCACCGATCGATATTTAATTTTATCTTTAACGCTCCTATATATTGATCACACTTCTTTGTTAACTACATAATAAGGAGAATACAACTCATATATTTTCAATTATGTTTTTTGTGAAAAAATATTTTCAATATTAATATTTCAATAAATTAAGATGTATTAGCTAGGGTTATTTAGGTAATTAGCACAACTTTAATTCCTCTATGAAAGAGATAGCTGAAAAAAGATGGCCCATATCAAGATTGTCCCATTAAAATTTTCGAATAAAGCCACTAATGATGCAAAACGTATTAAAGTTGGTTTGTACACTTTACTAAAAATGGAAAGATATAAAACTAGTGTGATTTAATTTGTGTGGTTTTAAGATTATGATTCCTTTTGATGACAACCCAATGGTCCACTACAACGAAAATAAATTCAAAAATAAAGATAACTTTGTGAGGTGTGGTTAATTAACAAGTAAGAGTCTCATCCATGAGAAAATGACCCTATCATGTCACATAATTAATATAAACTAATTTGAAAATTAATAAATAATTAAGCTAGCTGGAGATAATATCAAATTAAATATCCCTATCATGAAAGGTTATGTCAAAGGACTTTTTATATATAAAAGATATCATGTAGAACTTTAATTTGTTATAACTTTATAGGTGTGAACTGATCGTTGAAAATACAGCTGTAGAAGATTTCATGCGATCGATTGACATCAAACGACTTGTTATTTTCTAGTAGTGATGTATGTTTACATGATGTCATTTTCTTACTGGAAATTTAGAGAATTTTAAGAAGTACATTGCATTTAATTTGTTAGTGGGAGTTCATACTTCATTTGCTTTTAATTGTTTATCAAATCCTTTTCAAGTCTTGATCTTTTAACTCTCGAGAGAATGCAAAAGGCAATGACGTAAAAGGAATACATCGATCTTTCTCCATCACCTTATTTTGGCTACGCGAGCCATTTATTATCTTGATCAAAAGCTAACTTAATGACCCAAGTTCGATTTGTATGAATTGAAGCTGGCCAGCAAGATCGAATTAGGACTAACAATATACCGGAGTAATTAATCATTTGGGAGTTATTTAAGTTTATTGTGCTCGTTAATTAAACAGTTGAATCAATCTATATATGCTATAATCAATCAATCTAAACTTAATTAATTAAAAAACCCAAACTTGAACTAGCTAGCTAGAGTGTAAATGAAAATTCATTTAACAAATAATGAGCTCGATCGATCGAACTTCATATTTCATGCTTAACTAGAATATATTGTGAGAAAATATATAAATTAACCAACCATTTATATATATAAATTATAACCTTCTTTCCTTAACTCTATATGTAGTTATAGATTTAATTAATATACCTGAGATAATTAATTATTAAATATATTTACAAATAACATATATAATATATAGTAAATAATAAACTAACTAGCTCCTCAAACCAAGCTTAATTTGAACATACACATATATAATATAAGCTAGCTCTATTAGGTTAAACTAAAGAGCTGATCGATCAAGCAAAACCTATCGACTCGATCGAGTCATTGAAGCTAGCATATATTATACTAGTATTTAGCATTAAGCAAAGGCATTAAATTAAGCAAGATATATATAAATTAATAGTAATAGTAACAGTAGTAATAGTAATTAATAGAATATATTTGTATATATATATATTGTGTGATGCTGGTTTTTTTAATTCAAGGATTAATCCATGTGCATGATGATATACATATAGAATGATCGATATATAAACTGCTAGCTAGTTTCTACACATATATATATTCATATTACAGAAATTAGTTAATTAATTAAGTACACATATGGATGCTGTATAAGATTTAACAGCTGTAGAAAATTAATTCAAGTTTAAATATCATATATATATATATATATTATTACCTTTTAGGGTTTCTTTTGTGATATATATTTATATCGATCTAAGTGTACCAATTCATCCCCTGCAACTGATATGGATGCCTGAAAACACCCTCTTCAATCGTCCCCAACATTGTTTGCTGTTGCAGTTGTGGTGTTTGTGGTAACTGACTCAACAAACTCGCAATCGAACCACCGTTTTCCTCTGTGGTTCTTGTGCCCATCACACTCATATCACTGTTACTCTCCGTTGTCAGAAACCTTTTTGTGTATGCTGCAGATGACGAGTTTCCCGGGTTGCCGTTGGCGGATTCGTCGTTCCAGAATAGACCCGACAGTGTCCTCTTCACTGGAAGAAGATTAGCGATGTTGGTGGTGTTGGTGTCGGTTTCGTTTGAGCTCATTCTCACATCAAACATGAGGTTGTGTTGTTGTTGTTGTTCTTGATTCTCCACCATCGTATGGTGGCCACCTGCGAGTGAGATCGACGGTGGTATTGACGATAACATCCCGTTCATTTTGTGATGATGATCACAACCGTCACCGTCCATTGGTCTCTGCATGTTGTTCTTCTTGTAAATTCGACACAATACCCAATCATCTAACTACAAGTTATGCAAACAATATATTAATAGTTTGATTAAGTACGGTCTCTGAACAGCAAAACTAAGTCTTTTAAAAACTGCATATAATTGCGTACCCTTAAAGATCCGCCTTTTTGTTTGTTGGGATCAGATCCATGAGGTTTCGAAACCGTCTTCCCATCTGTAAGTCGATACTCATGCATGATCCAATTCGTCTTAACTCCTTTCGGTGGCTTCCCACCGTAAAAAACAAGTGCCTTCTTGACACCAACTTTCTGCGTACCGCCCGAAGTCATCACGGGCTTATCAGTCCCGGTAGCTTTCCAATACCCCGAATTCGCGGCTCTGTTCGGGCGAGCACCGTTCGGGTATTTCCTATCTCTAGGACTAAAAAAGTACCATTCCTGTTCCCCAAACGTTGCCTTTGCTAAAACACAAACAATCAATTACAACTCAAGACTAACAACCACAAACAGAGTTTGTAGTTACGAATGAAATTTGTAGAGGTTACCAGGAAGCTCCCATGGATCGAACTTATAAAGATCGATCTCGGCGATAATGGCCACAGGAAGAGGTGTAGCAGCGACTCGTTTCTTGAGGTAGTGAACCACCAACTCTTCGTCGGTGGGATGAAACCGAAACCCTGGTGGCAGCTGAGGCAACTGAGAACCAGTTGATGAATCTGTACTTTCCATAATCACTTCAATTGTTGTTGTTGTTGTTGTTTCTGGTTATGATCATGAGTAGTAGTAGTGTTTTTTAGTTTTAGAGAGAGAGAGATGTAAATATGTTGTAAATAAGAGAGATGAAGCTAGCTAGCGGATCTTAATGCGAGTGTAGGACCATGGTATTAATATAGGGTGCACCGTACAGAATCAACGGTCACACGAAGTTTAGTTTGAGGGGTGGGATTTAGGTTATGTAGACTGATGCCACGTCATATGATTGAGGGTAGAATAGTCATTTACTACTCGATTGAAATTTAGTGGACCATGGTCAGTCCGATGAAACATCAAATGGGTCCCAGTGATGTCCTATGTGGTGGTTTCGCCGCTTTCGCATCAAACTATATAATTTGATTGGTCACTTATCCAAATCACATAAATTTATTATTTTTCATAAAGTTGTTTATTAAATATTTATTAATTCAATAATTTATATTATTACGCGTGCGCTTACACATCCTGACTTGATAAAGATACGGCACTACTTGTCTATTTGTATAACGATATGTGGCCATATAGACATATGTGTGAGATACGATGCAACCGTGTATTAATTTAGTCAATAAAAAACTGAATGTGAAGCTTAAACAAATGTTTTTAAAAACTGAAATATAGAAGTAGGTTTTTAAACATAGGTTGGCATAACTGGTACTGTAACCCTCTGGTGTAAGGTTGTTGTTCGCTTTTGAGTCCTAGCGTCTTGCTAGTGGCCGGGTTTTGATTAATAAATATTGCTGTTAAAAAAAATCTAGAATGAAAAAATAAAAGTATCAAAGTTCGGTTGAAATAAAATTTAATAATGTCAATGGTGAATCAATGTTAAAAGTAGACAATTGACATATTTTAATAAGTTTAGAAATAGGGTTTTTATTTAATAAAAATTTCCTATACGTGTTGATAGTGATTTTTTAAGATAAATTTAAATATATTAAAACGTTAAGTATTTTTCATTGAGTTTTCATTAAAACATTAATTACTTTTACTTGAAAGTAAACAGTAGTCGACCTCATCATGTTGACTTGCGGCAAATAACCAAAATCCCTATCCATTATCTTCGCTGTTTTTTCCTATTCCAAAGGACCCACAAGAACATATATATATAGATGAAAAGTATGCTTCGAGAGAGATTTTAGGGTGATTTAACAAACATGATTTGGGTTAAAAAAAATTATGGTTTAGTTTAGATTTATATTGAGACTTGAACTCTAAGCATCCGGTAAAAGAAACATAATTTCACATAATCTTGAGTACTGGTGAGTTGCAAGTCGACCTTTAGCTAGTCAGTAATAATTTAATTATACCGATAAATTATCATCGTATACGCTTTATATATATATATACTAATTATTATCGACTCAAATAAATGATATTTTTTAATTAGGACATTAGGTAAGTTTAAACACATATAAATACGATCATATATATGTATCATCATATCCAAGACATATATGTATACAAATTAAGATTGATAAATAGAATGTGTGTTTGGAGATTTTAGGAAGGAGAAAAGAATGAACCGACCGTCTAACCTTATTTTCCCTCTCACACATATCTCATATGTAACAGAATCAGGCATAGTCACTAATTGCATGATCCTTAAACATGTGACCAAACACATGCATGTTAAATATTCTGTTTTACATAATTATCTCTTTTATCACACGTAATCCCTTTAATTAAATGTTTGGTACATGACATAATTCATGCCAAAACCTCTAATTGTAGCTGGGTTTTATTAAACTAAAAATAAATTACTAATTAAATAACTTCATTAGAGTTTCATCAAAAACTCATTTATAACTCAAAATATGATATGGTTATAATGCTTAAGTTTAACCTAGCTAGCTTGTGGTTTAATTAACCCTTCTTTCAGTTAATTAAATATGTTAAGTTAAGTTCATAAGATATATAAATTCATAATTGGTGTTACAACAATCCAAAGGGACAAGTCTTGTTGTCAGATCGAACATGTCTTAATCATATGTGAATCTAAGATGCATCTGCAACTTTTCTTTAATTAAATGAAATACTCGTTTGGGTCGTCAAATTTATGAAGCCAAGACTCTAAGTTTTTATAGACAGACAATTATATATGCTTTTTTTTAAGACTCTTAGTGTAAATTAATTTAGGGATATTACAAAGACAAAACTGCACTTTTGGTTCTTTATGTTTATATAAACATTCACTTTCAGTCATTTAAGTATAAAAGTCATAATTAACATCCTTTGTCTTTAAATTTGTTGTATTATTGGTCCTTTATCACTAACGGAGTTAAATATTCCAGTTAAGTCAAAGGTAAATTAGTTTTTTTACCCCTAAAGAACTATTTCTATAATTTTAAACTTAAAGGACTATTTCTGTAATTTTAAACTTAAAGGACTATTTCTGTAATATTAATATCTTTTAACTAATACATTAGTTTATTTTTTTAAAAACTTTTATTAATATTATCATATAATTAAAATGTAGACTAAAACTGCATTTTTGGTCCTTTATGTTTATACAAATATGCACTTTTAGTCCTTTAAGTACAAAAGTCATAATTAACATCCTTTGTCTTTAAATTTGTTGTATTATTGGTCCTTTAACACTAACGGGGTTAAATATTTCAGTTAAGTCAAGGACAAACTAGTCTTTTTACCCATAAAGGACTATTTCTGTAATTTTAAACTTAAAGGACTATTTCTGTCGTTTCAAACTTAAAGGACTATTTCTGTAATATTAATATCTTTTATTTAAAATATTAGTGTATTTATGCATTTTTAAAACTTTTATGAATATTATCATATAATTAAAATGTAGACAATTTTTATAAGCATATTTTTTGTACATATTAAAGTAACATATGTGTATATTTTTTGAATAACAAAAATTTTACAATATTATTTACGTTGTTTATAAACTTTTGAAAATAACCGAAAAGTTTCAAAAATTCTCAAAAAAATAATCTCGTTGATTTTTAAATGTGTTTGTAGATTAAAGTGACATTTACAATATTACATCCGTATCATAAAAAATATTTAATCAAACACCAAAACTAAATTTACAAAAAATATAATCGTTAACTTCACATTACTTTGAAGTTTTATACTAAAATGTAAAAAAATGTGTAATTACATAAATGTTATAGATTGTACACTTGATTAGTAAAGACATAGTACGTCCATTATGTTGAGTAAACAACATGCTTAATATATTGTCGGTTATGGCCATTATGTAAATATATGCGTATGTTGAACATAAATTATGATGAACGAACTAATTTTTTCTCGCAATTGTTCTCTCAAGTTTATGATAATAAATACATTAGAAAAAAATATATAAAAATTGTCTACATTTTAATTATATGATAATATTCATAAAAGTTTTATAAATACATAAATAAACTAATGTTTTAATTAAAAAATATTAATATTATAGAAATAGTCCTTTAAGTTTAAAATTACAGAAATAGTCCATTAAGTTTAAAATTACAGAAATAGTCCTTTAAGTTTAAAATTACAGAAATAGTCCTTTAAGTTTAAAATTACAGAAATAGTCATTTAAGGGTAAAAAGACTAGTTTGCCTTGACTTAACTGGAATATTTAACTCCGTTAATGTTAAAGGACCAATAATACAACAAATTTAAAGACAAAGGATGTTAATTATGACTTTTGTACTTAAAGGACTTAAAATGCATGTTTGTATAAACATAAAGGATCAAAAGTGCAGTTTTGTCTATTGCAAATGCATTTGAATTCGGTAAGAAAATCCCAAACACTTAAGATGTGTATTTAGATATGAGAATATTTATCCAGTTCTTTGAGTTTGTCTAACCACGTAAAAAACGAAGATATATATTTTGAACGTCATAATAAATACATTAATCTTGAAAATATAACAAATTTTATGTTAAAGTTGTAAAAACCATAAATTAAGCGATCAGCTATGGAGCTAATAGAAGTGTAACTAATAATATATATGTATTTAATATTTCATGCCGGTTTGTAAGATGAATTCAAGATTGTGTTTTGAGTAACTTGTATCATAATGGTCAATTTTCATCGTTCAAGCACATACTATGAACGACTAAACTTGATACCCAAAAATCTGTATGTATAATTATATATGAGACTTTCTATTTGATGTGTGACTCGTTATCATGTTAACAAATTAAGTTATCAAAGTCAACAACAACTCATATTAGCACTAGCACTAATTGTGATTCTTTAAAAGGATAAAAGAAATTATAGTTAGAAGAAACGTGTAAAAATGTGTAAACATTACCATTAATTCCGTCGACAGTATTTGTTTTTGAAATTATGAAAATAGGATGAAAAATTAGCATGTTCACACCGCCTTATACTATAATTAGGTATCACTCTCTCCCATTTATGTAACGGGAAAATGAAGGCGCGCTGTGAATATAGCAAAACCCGGCCATAGACTAATTACAATTAATGAAAAGATGGATGATTAAGCGACCTAATTCTGTTTTAATCTTATTTGGTAATAAGGTAATGTGAATTAAGGCAGGTGGGGTACGGTTGCTTTCACTAATCACCTTTCAGTTACAATTTATTAATTTCAATTTTTAGTGTAGCTAGATTTAATTTATTAATGTAAGCTTAAGTATTTACTTTAGTTAATTCTTTGAAACTGACGATTGGCTTTTAGTCTCTATCAGATGGGTTAATTAGCTATAAGATTAATGTTGATTGCATTTTTTTACAAGTCAAGTTGAAATAACAAGTATACAATGTAAAAGCCAACTGAAAAATATAAATACTCTATGAACGGAGCTATATATTTTCTACTTGATATTGATATATAATAAATATTCTAGATTAAAACTAGGGTAGGTTTGATAAGGCAAAACATTTTAAATTGAATACTAAGAATTTTTAGTCGTTTTCGGTCATTGTTAAGTTGTTTGTGACGTACGTTGTACTAGTGATCCATAAAAATGCCTGAAGATAAGATTAAAAATGAGATTTTTGTCAGGTTTTTAAGTCGTTGTCAATTGAAAAGTTTATGACCTTACTAGCTGTCGATAATCCTTCAAAGATGTTCGCTATTAATTAATAGAAAAACATAAGACAATGCTTAACAAGAAACTAGAACATGAAAATAAGAAATAATAAACTAAATAACTAAGAAAACGAATGAGCACCAATGAGACCGATCGACCACTCACAAGTTTGTAGATTAGCTTGACCAAAATCCACACGTAAACTAAGTAAGTTATTTCCTTAATTTCATTATAATACTTTTACTTATTTAGTTTCCATTAAGTAAGTAGTGGAGATAACTTGATGAGTAGTAAAAGGACACATCATAAATAACTAAAAATGTATTGATTTTGATTTTCACAATGGATAAAAACTCTCTTTAAAGTTACTCTTAAATTTACTTAATTAATGGCACCGACGTGTAAGACTACACTCAAACACGCATTAATTTAATTTATTTTATCTTATTACAACTTATACGAATTCAAACATAATGTATCGAGGCATCAACACATATAATTTAGCGACATAACTAAGTCTAAGAAAAAGGTGGGTTTGGGTATAATATAAGTGTATAAATGTATAATCAGTGGGCCTGATAATAAGTTACCAAAGGTCCAAAAGGACTAAAAACGTAAGGCCTATTTTGTTCATCACTAAGAATTTAGAAAAAGTAAGGCCCATTTTAACATCCCACAGACTAAGAGCTTAGAATATATGTGAATAACTTTAAAATACAAATTGTTTCTTTTAGAAGTTAACAAAGTATGGGTGAAAGTGAAACTATCATACAATAACAATGGATATATATAACCACGTACGCATGAGAGGTGAAATTAATTATCATGCAGGAGGATAGGATAATCATGTGGGAGGTATAGATCAATTAATACATAAATGGGTGAATAATTACGTTTTTTTCTAACGGTAGATTTCTTATTTGATGTGACTTGAACCCATGACCTTAGATATTTTAAAGATTTGTCTTTGACAATAAACCACCACGGCACCACCCCATTGATTGAGTTTCATACTTTAATCACCTATTAGTGCTTTAAAAGTTGACCTACTATTAGGCTCGGGCTAAAACATTAACCAGATATCAATACAAATACATTGAATCAATGAAGGATATTCTTCTTGCCAAACTTCAAGTTTTATAATTATTTTATGGCTTAAGTTTAGTTATTATGAATACAATGTACCATATGCCTTTTGGCAAAGGATAGAAATGAGGATGTGTGTGTGACATACCATTTCTTAGGAAACTGTTAAAGAGAGTGGCTTAAATACAATTTTCAAAGTACGGTGTGAAAAAGAGTTTTGTTTATTTTAAGTTCATTAAAAAATATAGATGTGAGATATGATGACCACGATGAGTGTTAGACATGCAAAAGATGCTAGGGACGATAAGGGAGAGATGTCTATAGCACTAAATATTTTCTTTTATGAATATCTTCTCCACCATACTTATATGGGACTAAGGGAGTAAATATTTATAGTCGTATTGGGCCGATCATGAGGATCTTAATGCCCTGTGCGAACTGAAAAAAGAGCCCTAGACATTAATGAATTAACGGACTTTTACAACTTTGTGAGCTTTTTTAAACATAGTTGGTTTTCATCTAGTTGAAGTATTAAGATGGACTATTACAACTTAAGTCCATGAATTTAGTGACGAATCATGTATTTTTTATCAGAGGGTCAAACCATATATGTTTTTTATACCAATTCATTTAAAAAAACAAAACTGTAAACAAAAATATATTTCAATTAAAAACCTATTTTACGGAACGTATATTAAATAACTATATTTAAAAAAATAATAATTTAAGGTTTTATTAGTATTTAAATAAACAATTTTAAAAAAAATTTAAGTGACTATTCTCTAACTTCACATTAGAAATGCACAAATTTAAAGATAAGGGTAATAAAATATTACTGAAATTTATGGTTTAAAACAAACCTCCCAACAAGAAAACATAATCATTCATCTTTTTCACTTTTACTACGGTGAACCTTCACTGGCTTCCGATAGTTCATTAACATTACAGATTAACACTCACTCTTCTCACTTTATATCACTTATTTCTTCACTCTTCTCATCTTTCTAACTATCTTTTTATATAACAAAAATTATATACAAACTTTTTTTAAAAAACTTGGTACCCTTGTTGAGATGGTGTATTGAGTGGTCGCCTATGCTGCATGCCTGCATCTGCCGAGAGACGGCCCTGTAGGCATAAATACTTTGTTATATGAGCATGGATGTTTGTTGGTTCTTGAAAATGAGCATTTTTAGTATTTTCTTTTAGTATTTTCTTGAGATTGACACACTAATTACAATATTCATAACGCTTATCAAAGTAGCTAACCACACTAATTACAACCCGTATTAATATCGTTTATTAATTATTTCTTGTAGAGTACATAAAAGTATGATTCGTAAATTCGATAACATGTGAAATGCAAAGAACTAAAGATCATATTGGGTCAAAGATCGAACACAAAATTGCGTTGAATATGCCATTTCTTCATTTTTATAATAAATGTTAAATGACTAACGAACCCTATGAAATGAAAATAAAAACAGTCTTGGATTTTACCCCCTCACAATCCTTGAATCTACAACTAACCCCCTATAAAATCATATATTTACACACCAGCCCTCTCCTAACATTTCACTGTCTAAAACCCAAAACCCCTTGTTGGGTCGGGTACCGAATACCAAACGGGTCAATCGTGCTCGATAGCCTTTGTCCCTGTCCAAATGGGTTTAGATCCGACTGAAAGTAACCCGGATGATCCACCCGTTGGCTTCGGATCCCACTTTGAACTTCATCTTCAACCGATCTTCCAACCTTGGTGTCCATAGTGTACACAGGCGCCATTGAAGCACCAACATTCATCGTGTTTGTGTTTGTGTTCGGTTGTGATGGTTCTTGAACTTGAACAGTACCCGTGACAGGTTCCGGTAACCCAAATGCGGCGATGCTCGCCCAATCGTAGTTACCGGAATCGAATTTTTGTAGATTTAGCTTCAGATCATCTTGTTGAAACGTTTTCAATGAAGCAACCCTTGGTAAGTTGAAGAACTTGTCTTCAATCTCCGGTAACGATTCAAGAACATCATCGAATTGAGATGAAGATGACGAAGATGACCCATGACTCTGTTCCGTTGTTTGACCACCTGAAATAGCTTTTTGTGCACTTGAATTTTTCTTGTAAATCCTACAAAGCACCCATTCATCCAACTGCATACAACCAAAACCAAAGTTAACATTTTTAACGTACAAAAACACACAGAGAATTGAATGATTGATCAGTGGAGTTATAACTTACTCTTGAGCTACCGTTTCGTCTTTGAGGCTCTGATAACCTATACTCATGCATGATCCAATTCGTTTTGTTTCCTTTGGGAGCTTTTCCAACGTAAAACACTAAAGCTTTTTTTATCCCAACTTTTCTTCCATTGGTGGTGATCACCTTATCAGTTCCGGTTGCTTTCCAGTAACCCGACCCGGCTACTCTATTGGGTCGTGACCCGTTTGGATACTTTCGATCTCGTGGACTAAAAAAGTACCATTCTTTCTCCCCAAACATCGCCTTACCTACAAATTAGTGTTTAAACAACTTAGTTTTGTTATTGAATAAAAAACTTGGCAGCTTTTAGCCCGGGACAGAAATAAAAAAAAGGCGCTTACTTGGAAGATCCCAAGGATCAAACTTGTACAAGTCAATATCAGCAATGATCTGAAGAGAGAAATCATGTCCGGCGACTTTCCGGCAAAGGTATTGAACAAGAAGCTCTTCATCCGTCGGATAAAACCGGAAGCCCGGCGGCAAACTGAGTTGAGTCATCGGATCTGTTACCGGTAAACCCATTTTCCTTTTCACGTGTGTTGAAGAGAGCTCGAGAACGTTTTATTATTATTATTATTAAAGAAACTAAAACTTGTAAATTTCTTTTTTTTTCAAGAAATGGAAAATTTGATGGGTATTTATAAACGGGGATTTACAGAGAGATAAGTACGGTCGTCCTTTTCTTACTGTGGTTGGTGGGGTTTAGAAGTTGACACGTGTCCTGGGCCTTGATCTTATCCGAAGGTTTAAGAATATAAGTGCATGAACCATTGCAGCTAAACGACAAAATAGGGATAGTGAGTCATCTACAATGGTAGCATCTGGACCGTACACGTGTGGGTTCTAGAATACTGACTCGACCATGAGTTGGTACCATAAACGACGAAACCTTCTGTTCTATATTTTGTCAAGAGTCAATTATTGAGAAACATAGTAAATATGAGGACTAAAATTTATATAAATTATTATCTACGTAACTAACTAGAAGCTAGAATTTAGAAACGAGTAGCACTACTAGTACATTGTGATGTCTTTTTACGTGGTCGAAGGTCCTTTTAATCACTCCTATTTGTGGCGTATATATACTTTTGTGCTATGCATGTGATGGCTATAATTTATCATATATAAAAGACTTAAAAGTGTGAATTTTTTTGTTGGAGATTTAGCGGAAAATTTGTCGGGTTTTTTTATGATTTAAAAATAAACATATACAATTCATCATAGTGTAAGTAAAATGTGTGTTGTTAATTTGTTATTGTCAATTTTCATATAAATACACCATATTGTTCTAACTAGTATATATCAATCGAATTTTTTTTTTATTTTTTATTTTATTTTATTTTTTTTAAAACAATACTTTGTATTAGATCACAAACCAAACTACATCCGGATAACGGGTAAGCGAGCAACAAGCTGCGCCGCTATCCCCTTTTGAATCGCAAAGCCTATTCTACTAAATACAAATCCTTGGTTTCTCGGGCTCTGCGAGTCGCTGTGGACCACCTTCTGCACCCGCTCCAAAAAGCGTACCGCCTCGGGGGCTAGGGATCCAAAAGTGTCGAAGGCAAATTGAATTAGTTTCTTGATTATTTGGTGCAACTAACTTTCAAAATTATCTTTTAGTGTACAAACTTTGATAGTGTTATCATTTAATATATATCGTTTACATTAAAATTGTTAGCTATCTTTTCTTGACAACCAAATCACAGGTGTCACATTTTTTTCAAACTCATAGGACTAAATGATTTGGATTTGATAGGACAATTATATAGTAGAAGAAAATGGTCGATCTCGTCAGAGAAAATGATCTCATTATAGAAAACGATTGGCACCACACCATTAGCTTACAAGTCATTTGCAATTGAAAATTAACTTATACTTTATAAAAACTTTAGAGTGTTGTATATTATAACAAATTAACATTTTAATTAAAGTAATTCAAATCTGGAACAATATATTTATGTCGATCGATTCGATTTTGCTAATACCAATTTCATCCCGGATATTGTTCTTATAGTTGCATTGATGTTACAGCGACGCAACCTGTTAATCGATTGTGTCTTCTATTTTGATGCAAGAAAATATCCGTTCACAACTTCACATGGAAAATAAATATTAATACTAGAGTAACTATTTATTCGTACCTTTCGAAGTTTATTATATATAAAATGACTATTACATTATCATATATGTGTTTATTGTACCAAGGGTATTAAATTGTTAGACGAAACGGATTTTTGTATCCAATGGTATAAACTAACGTATACATATACGTATGTTAAAATTAAAAGTATATTAATAAAAGAAAGAGAAAAAGAAAAAACACACGTGGGTCTAAGGGAAACACGTGGTGAGTATAAGTTAGGCCGCAATTTCGTCAAAAAAGGAGAAGAAAGGGAGTGCCAAAAGGATGCATATTGTGTTGACACGTAACCCCTCTTTTAATAATATTTTCATTCTTCTTTTTTTATGTCATTTTCTTCCCCATATTTTTTTTGTGCTTTCTTTCACTCTTCTAATTCCTTATTTTCTTTGACTTTCCACCACCACTTTAACTAGATTTTTCTTTACTTTTCTTTTTCTCTTTTGTTAATTAATTATTAACATCTTTAACAAATAATTATTAAGTAACTTAAAAAAAACAATCAAATGCCTGGATCCACGTCAATACAACAACTGTGAGAAATATTAAGTGGACATCACGTTATCAACACATGATCAAACGTCATCTCATTAGAAACAAATAAGCTTAAAATAGAATTTTAACACACAAGAAAATATACTAGTTATCGGTATTAGTTATTATAAATACGTGGTAATGAGTAATAATCAGAATGGTCAATAATAAAGTTAATCTTTTATATAGGCCTTGTCTATTCACACACCCTAAAATTCTATCCACACACCTGTTTTAAAACCAGGCGTCACGGATAGGCCTTGATGCGGCGCCTGAGTCACTTTTCTGTCAACGTCAACCGAGGAATGTCGTAAACGAGGTGGAATTCGGTCAAACCTGGACATATGCACCGCATATATGACCTAGGCGCCGATGATGTTGTTGGCCGCATATATGACCCAGGCGCCATGCCGAGGGCCATGCGCGGCGCATAAGGGTGTTGAAGCGTGATTGACTACGTTCGAGGATGTGTCTGGAATAAGAAGTAACCCAGGCGCGACGCCGAGGTTTATGTGCGACGCCTGAGGGTGTGGGAAATAAAAACATGGGGTGTGTGAATAGGATATGAGGTGTGTGAATAGGATGACCCTTTATATATCATAGGAAAATAAATTTGTTTATGTGTCAATTATTTAGGGTTAGTTTGCTTACTTGGCATTATTATAAAGTTTCTCTTATAATAATAATTTATAATTAAAATATGTATACATAATCAATAATAATATATTATAATAAAACGAATTACATTTAAACTCATAATATTTAGGAGAAACTAGAAAAACTTAAGAATAGTTACACATTTTCAACTTTTTTTACTAGGATATGCATGGGTCGGTTTTTATTAATAAGGTAAATAAATGAAACTTAAGAATAAATTAGTAATAAGCTATAATTAAATACATTAGTATATTTTAACCATCCATAAATTTTTATACAATATTATATTTTTTTTAATTTACACCATAAAACCGAGCATTTAATTCTCTTTAATTTGAGTATAATAAAAAAATTAATTTATTCTTGTGTTCCGGTTTTATAACGGTTGTATCTAAAAATTGATTGGAATCTTCCATGCCCCATGAATATCATTAAAATCATCTGGATATTATGTTTCCGAGCATTGCGCGAGCACTAGTTGATAATATAAGTGTTAAATTATTGTAGAATAATTCATGAAGTAATAAAGTTACTTATTTTACCAATATAAATAGCATCTTAATCATTTATATAAGAAAATTGTTGTAGTATTCTGATTATTAAAATGTGATTTCATTGATTAAAATATGTGAAATCAAGTGAAACTTCAAACCGTTTGCCGACATAGTATAACAAAAAGTCCAAAGTTTAACTATAATTAAAAAATGCATAAATAACAGGAACATTGTCAATTTAAAGGAACATTGTCAATTTAAAGGTTTGAGTGTATACTTGAAGTTTCAACGATCATTAATTCTAATAATATCATTATTTATTTTGGATTTTTTTTATAACAAAATAGTTTATAATTATTTATATCAAATAATCATTTCTTATATTAAAAATCAAAATTTCCAAAAATGGTAACTGTTTTTCATTTTTTTTCTTAACCACTAGACTAACATTTGTGTTCCAAAGTTACTTAAGTACAAGAGAATAGAATGACTCAGTTTACTTTTATTTTCAGTTCTCTCCCGTCTCTTCTCTCTATAGCTTTCTCTTCTCTCAACTTCTTAATTTCCAAATTAAAATGATGGAATTTTAGACTAATTATCCTTTTTCTTTCCTCCACATCTTAAAAAAAATCTCTGAAACGCAACAATGTTTTTCTTCCTTCAATTTCCCTCCTTAAGTTAACCCTAGAACACAATGTAAGAGATCATTATAGATTTAAGCTAAGTTAGCAATATAAATAGATGGGTTTTTTTTAAACGATGATTCATGATGTAACGACTTATAATCGGTGCACTTAGATGTGAAATGACTAGAAAGCCACCTCTGACCTCTAACACTAATAAGTGTTTAAATTTTTATAGTATTAGTATGTAAAGGTGATTAATAGAAATAGTGAAATCTATAACATGCATGGGTGATTAATTATAGAGTCGCAGTTTTACAATGACAATCTTCATATTTATGCAAAATTTCATCCCATCTTTGCATGCATAATTAATCATCTATACATAACTTAATTAGCTTCCTCCACAGTTTGTACGTAATAATAACTACTACATAAATTTTAGCTTGTACTTTATACCCTTGTTTTTAATAAAAATCCCTAATTATATATGTCGTCCACTTGCCAACACAAAGTATACGGAAGATTAAATAACCCGTGACTTGAATATCGCTTGAAAGAAGTTCGGAAAAATTAGCCCGACACACTTGTTAATTAATACGTGTTCTGTTTTTTGAATCTTAATCAATCTCCTGCACATAAAAATCAACATATTCTTAGGTTTTTGTTAATTGTTTCTATTTGTATCAATGAAAAGACTACGACTTTATTAATTTGTAGGGTTGGATAATCAAGAGAAGTTGATCATAAGATAGTTAACTTTTTTGAACGGCGACAGTAGCTAGTGTTCTATTCAAATAAAAGCATTATCAACAATAAGATAACATTATGAATTACAAAATTATGTAGTGACACACATTTTTAATATTTTAATATATAGTGTTTAGCCTTTATTCCGTTAGTTTAGTTTTGTAACGACACATTACATTATAACATATAGCTCGACATAAACTTTTAGTGAAATTAGCTTTTAAATCATTAATTTAGGTTTTAATGACACTTTGCTTCCTTCACAATTCTTTATTCTAGTGAGTATTGTGCGTTGTTAAGTTGGTCGTGTTACTCATGGAGGGACTCAATAGGTAAGGAACTGGTTCAGAGAACCCATCGCGTCTTAAAATTTTAATAGAAACTATATAGAAAATTTTTTGATGTGGATCCATATAAATTTTTAAAATGAACCCATATAGATAATTAGGAGTGAGTTCAAGTAATAAAGTTATCTTAGATGAGTTGGAATTTTTTTAGAATTATGAGTTAGTCTACAAAAGGTCACAGGGTTAATTCTCAATATAAACATTTCATAAGAATTCTTTTTTTTAATGGATTTTTAACATTTTAAGACTCCAAATCGTGAAACCGTTCTCATATCATTACAATCTCCAAAGTGTAGTATAGACTTATTATATTACATTGTTATTATGTGATGAACCTAACCCAGTAACTAATCTAAACCGTGAAACCGACCTGGATTTTTTTATGTCCGGTTTCACTAAAACTACAATACCTAAAAACAGTAAACCTACTGATAAAAATTCATGGATCCATCATTGGAATTACTTTCAAAATCTCTCCACTTTCTACATTTGCATTAGGGTTAAGTGTTGGTCATATATTGAACTGCTACTTCGGTGAAAACTACAGTCACTCGTTTCTTTCAAAATCTCACTTACATTTAATTTATGATTGATGTGCTTTATTTTAGTAATTTTCCTTAAAAAATGAATAAATCATAGTATATATACTAGGTTAATTAGTAACACGTGTAATACAAGGATTGGCAAATTTAGACGATGTGTGATAAGAAAATAATCAAAAATGTTAAACAATGAACCGAAAAGCCTAAAAACTAACCAAAAAACCTAACCATTAAAGTTGAACCAGAAAACCAAACCTAAATTTTAAAGTTAACAAAAACAAATTAAAATAAGAAAAAAATAAAATAAATAAAAACAACAAATGTGTGAATACATATTAACTATTTTGAATGATTAATAAAAAACTGTCTAAGTCTTATGATTAAAACTTATACATTTAACATGGTGGTTATGATTTTGATTTTCAAATGGTATGTTATTTTCTTTTTTAGTAATAAGTGGATTTTATTTTCAATACAAAATTGAGATAAATATAAAATTCATATGATAATGTGAAAATAAATATGAGATTAACATTTAAACATATCAATATGAGAATAATGTGTCTTAACTTTATATATTAGTACATGTAGATAAATCATATCGAAACGTTGAAGTCGATCAATTATTTTTGGGTGTGTTGAAGTCGTATAAACCGATCGAGATACAAAGAAAAACCGAGCAAGTTCCAAGTGGAAAGTGATGACGTTAACAGTGACGTAAAAGCTCAAACTTTAAGAGTATTCTTTAATGAGAAGTAATTGATGTTATGAGTTGGCATAAGATGATTGGTTGAATGCAATCAAACGACCAGTTTCGATCAGCCTAGAACGATGTGCACCTGGCGGCGTCTGATATCAACAAATGCAAAGTGTTTTATACGTGTACATATATTTTGATTACAGCATACCTGTCTTTTTATGCCAATCATAGGTTACATGACGTTACACAAAATATTTTAAAAAATTCCAATTCTCAAATATATATCACTTCATATGCAGTAAACTAACTAGATTTAAGATCAGACTATATAATGCGTCAGCCGAGTCATACGTATGCAATTTCAACAAACATAAAATTTTATGTTTCGCATAGTACGGCGTAAAGTCGGAATACAACATATATTAAAACATAGAAATATAATCAAACTTAGGGGTCATAATGACAATTAAGTTAAAGTCGTATGGTCAAATTCGTAAATATCTCAACGGTGTAAAGTTTGTAAATTGACTTGGACCGTCAAAAAGTTTAATGTGATGTTGGCCATACACATGTTTTGGCGACGAAGTTGATAATATCGCTTTCGAGTAAAAACGAAACTTTGATGTGTGATAGTGTCGTTAACGTGACATTGCGGGTTAAGATCTTCAGAGAGTAATTTAATTAAAGCTTGTGGTCAATTCATCTAAATAACTTAGTTTGATGTATAAAACAAAAGGCTAAAAAACTTGTTGTAAGGAGGAATCGAACTCACGAGGTTAGGCAAGGACCAAGTTCTTGAATCAATAAATAAACCACCCAACCAAACTACACGTTTGAGTTAGATTTCAAAGTTAGAGGCTGTTTGGCAAAATCTGAATTATTTAGTGTTGAATGGTTAAGATGTGTGAACCATTAAGTGCTCAAAGTTAGGGCTAGTTGGCCAAATGACCTTCAACTCCTAATGAGATTAATGGTCATTGAAAACACATTTATATTTAAAGGAGTAGGTTTTGAATTCAAACATTAGTGAGATACGGGGTGTAATTTACTTGATTAATATATACTTTAAAAGATAATAATGCCCCTTCGGCTTCAACTACTGGGTCGGATTGTAAAGATGGTTAACGAATGGTTGATATTTGAAAATTTAAAACCTCTACTAAATTGTTAATTGGGATAATGTACCCAGATTCATTTTAGGCTAGAAACATTGCTCTTTTTAGCCTACCCATTAGTCTATTAGGCCGGTCATCAGTCTTCTGAGCCCAATACCAACCCGTTGGGCCGTTGTGTTCGGGCCTCAGAATTTCTCTTTAATCTAATCCCACGAAAGTCAAAACTTTATTGATCTAAACATGCTTATTTAAACTTTAAAGGAGTTAAACTTCTTTAAAATCTGTTTTAGTGGAAAAAGTATCAGTCTATAAACTTTACACTACTTAAGTTATGTGTTAGCAAACAATAAGTATACAAATTTAAAATTTGATATGCATATGATAATTGATACAGGTGTTATTAAATCGATTTGCATACTACTAATACGAAACTTACGCCATGTTTCATAACAACCCAAAGATCATAATTAACCACCTATAACTATAACAAGTGCATTTTGGAAGTTGAAGGACGTTCTCCACAAGTATTTTTTGTGGTTGATTTTTGACCACCCTTGCTCTCAACCAACCATTCATTAAACACACCCATATGCATTTATTGGTAACCCTATATCAAAAGAGGTTCATCATCATGTTCTAAGGGTGTGAGACGAGTGTTCGTCATAAACCAATAAAATATTGTCATGAAACTAAACAATTGCTGACCTCTTGAGAGGAGGGCAACCCAAAAGTAAATCTCTTTCACCTATTCAATGCTAATTAATAATATTTGATGCATATATGAGACCCACAAACTCAATTTTCCACTTTAATCTTCTTCCTCGCTGGACACTGTAACGAGGACATGGAATGGGCACCAGTGAGTTCGTTGCAGCTCATCCTTCCTCATGAGGGCGCTGCATCTAACCTAAGTATCCCATAAGAAAATGCTAGCTTATATTTATACTAGCTAGTTGAGTACTTGACATTGTAGACAATATATCCAGACCTATAAATATTATTTATTTGAACACACTTGCAGTTCCACACTTCCACCTATGAGAATTGGACGTGTGGAGCTCGAAAAATAACATGTGGTTAAGCTACCTAATAGTTCGCTCCATGGCTGTCAACTATACGTACTGCTCATCTTAAGTTTTCATGGCATATATGATCCTGGTTAACATAGAGGTTGGTTCCCTAAAAAATGAATTTTGCTTAAAAAAATATGAGAAACGATGTTTAGACACATTAAAATCAGATCAAACGAACTCTGATTGAACTCATTTCAGCATCGTTAGAACCGTGTCATGAAACCATCCGCCTCCATCCACTCCAAAAACCTAACCCCCAAAAAAATAAAAAAAAAATAAAGAAAACCTAAAATCTAGCTCAATAATTAAAACTAGCTTTTCTAAAGTAGGCAAAATGTCCCATTTTCATGTGTCGGTCTAAATAAATGATTTCCATTGAATATGAAACATATTTTATGGACATGATTCATATTCACTTGCCTTGGATCGAATCGGATCACTACGATTAGCTTGGTATTGCAAAGGAAGGAACTTTTCTTATTTTTATTTTTCGTATTTATGAGAGATCGAACTAGCCGGCAGGCAATCTTTCATGGAGACATAATCGCTAACTATCACGACTACTTTCGTTTGTTACTTGCGCGCAACGAATAATATATGTATATACTAGGTTTAACACCTGTGTATTACACACGGGTTGAATAAAAATATTTTTTTAAAAATTATAACTATTATATTTAAAAATTTATAAATAATTTTGTAAATTATTATTAATCACAAAATTTTGTCTTTATTAACTCTCCTATTCAATTTCCCTCTAAACCTTCCTTTTATAAAATTAATTATGTTTTTCTCCCAAAAAATTACCCCCTAAAAACTCTAATTTATTAGATAGATTAGTTAAAAACCCTTATTTTTTTTTCTATACCTGTAAAAACACTCTCTTTACGATGTACACTACATTGACCATACTTTTAAAATCAATACCCTTCTTCACAGGATTTGAACTTACGTTTCATAAAACATCAATTTAACATTATATGTTTCAAGAAAATAAGTTCCATGCTATTTCAAGAAAATTGATACAATCTTTCATCACTTAATCTTTAATACATCGGCCCACTAGGTTTAACATCCGTGTATTACACACGGGTTGAATAAATATATTTTTTAAAAATTATAACTATTACATTTAAAAATTTATAAATAATTTTTTAAATTATTATTAATCACAAAATTTTGTCTTTATTAACTCTCCTATTCAATTTCCCTCTAAACCTCCTTTTATAAAATTAATTATGTTTTCCCCCAAAAAATTACCCCATAAAAACTCTAATTTATTAGATAGACTAGGTTTAACACCCGTGTGTTACACACGGGTTAAATAATAATATTTATAAAGAAATTAGAACTATTATGTTTAAAAATTTGTAATTTGTAAATTATTTAATATTTAAGGAGCTCCATCAACTTATTGCATGAAACTTAATATTTTCCCTCTAAAACTTCCTATTATATATAGATTAAAAAAATTTCCCTCTAAAAATTGCCCCCTAAAAGTTTGATTTATTAGATAGATTTTTAATTTTTTTCCACACTTAATTGAGATGGATCCAAACGGCAATCTTGCATGGTGGCATAATTGCCCAACCGTCATGGCTAGCTTCTTTCTGTTTGTTATACGCGCACAACATATATGACATGTGCCTGTGCAAGTGACAAAGTCTAATTTGTGATGACACTTTGATGAGTTTAATAGTAATATGAATAGTAACATATATGTGTAGCTTTAATATGCTAATTAAGTATTAAAAAATAAAAGCCTCTTTATTGTATTTTTTGGACCAAGAAAGGATTGGTCATGTAGAATAGATGGGTTTGTCTTTATTTAAGGGACATTGTAATTTATTTTATCACTCTTTGTATTCTTTTTGCTTTTTTAATAAAGTTGATTATTAAAAAAAGATATACAACAAAATATTATATAGTGTTTTGCCTCTGTTTTAGAAGTCAAATTTTATATCCTAGAAATACAAATTAATAAGATTATGTGGCTTTAAATCCTCAAAAAAAACTTTCATAAACAGACAAGTTTATGGTAAAATTAGAGGCTGTTTGTTTCATCTTTTAATGGTTCAGTTTGGAGTTTAATTATTCAACATTTAGAGTATTTGTTTTATAAAAAAAAGTCTCTAAATGGTTTAGTCAAGTACTGAATGGTTAAGATACAGTGAGATGCTGAATGAAATTGAATGAAACATATACTAACTTTATCATCATTTGAAGTTCTACCACATCATCCTTTTTATTAATAGATCATTTTAATGGTTCAGACTCATTAACCGTTTAACAGTTAATGATTTAAATTTTAACAAATAACCCTTAATCAAGTACTCTCCAAGTGAACTATGAGCTTAAGTTTACATGCACACTACACATATGATAAATTTTATAAACGTGGTAGCTAGGTATAAAGTATAGAGTAAATACTAAATAAAGTGTAGTAGGTATAAACTATAGACTAAATAACTAAATGGGGTTAGGTGCATATATAGTGTTCATCATATCATTTATAAGTTTTTCCAGTACGTCAACTAAATAACTAAATGGGGTTGGGTGCATAGAAAGACAAAAACAATCATTTACAGGATCAGCTAGCGATTGTGTTCAGAATGGAATATACAATTACAACAAATACAATACAAATTTATCTCCTTTTTGTCATTTTATTCCTAAATCTTGAAGCTTCCATTAATGGTGATGAACCAAGTTTCAGTCAACAACACCCCATCAAAAGATCCGATTTCCCATCCGGGTTTCTTTTCGGGGCAGCCACTTCTGCTTATCAAGTAATCATCTTTTATATATATTTATAGTTCAAAAACAAAACATGCCCTTAATTTTTTACAGGTTGAAGGTGCATATCTTGAAGATGGAAAGTCCCTCAGTAATTGGGATCAATTTTGTCATTCCAAAGGTTATTGTTTTATGCTGTTTTGATTCATGAATTAATTTGTAACTCATATGTTATGTTGGTAAAATTACCACCATTGCTAATTGTTATTGTCTATTAGGATGTGGAGAAAAGGGTGAGAATGGAGATGTTGCAAATGATCATTACCATTTGTTCATGGTATTAGTCTTTCACTTGCTCTTTAAGTTGTTATAACTAGAAAACAGTTTTTTTTTTTTTTAAATTTAGTTTTGTGTTTATACAGAAAGACATTGAGATGATGCAATCTCTTGGCATAAATGCGTATCGGTTTTCGATTTCTTGGGCTAGAGTTCTTCCGAGTAATGTTTCTAAACCATGCGTATTTCGTCATCTTCTATATATGTATGTTGAATGGTAGTTAAATGATGTTGTTTTGTCTAAATTTGATTAGGAGGAAGATTTGGTGAAGTTAATCCCTTAGGAATAATGTTCTACAACAAGATCATCGATAATCTTGTACTAAAAGGTGAATCTGTATGCATATTTGCCATCATTATGACAAGTCAAAACTTTTTCTTAAATCTTGATTAGTTATACAGGAATTGAGACATTCGTGACGATTCACCATCATGATTTCCCTCAAGAACTCCAAGACAGATACGGGTCTTGGCTTGATCCACAAATGCAGTATGTATAAACATCTTGATTACCCTCACACCAACTAGTCTTTTTTGTTAGTCGTGTGATTAGTAGTGTGTTTCTTGCAGGGACGAGTTTGTACATTTTGCAGAAACTTGTTTCAAGAGTTTTGGAGACCGTGTAAAATACTGGATTACAATCAATGAACCAAATTTGTTTGCAGAAATGGCTTATGAAAAAGGGTCTTATCCACCTAATCATTGTTCACAGCCCTTTGGCAACTGTCTAGCTGGAAATTCTGATGTTGAGCCCCTTTTTGTTATGCACAACATGTTATTGGCCCACGGCAAGGCTGCAAAGCTTTATCATGAACAATTTCAGGCAATTTGCTAACTTTTAGTTATAGTCTTATTCATTTTTTAATCACAAAAAGATATTTAGATTCAAATTTGTTTCTGCAGTCAAAACAAGGAGGCTCAATAGGACTTGTTGCACACTGTTTTATGTACGAACCATTTACAGATAGTGATTTGGATCGCAAAGCTGCTGAAAGGGCCTTGATCTTCAATATTGGCTGGTAATATTCTAGAGGACTAATTGATTGCATAAGAAAAGTAACCAACTTGAGTTCAATTTCTGAATTTCAGGCTTAGGTAACCATCAAAGTTTTAAAAAGATCTTTTAAAGTAACCAAATTTCAAAAATTCATGTTTAAGGTAACATAACATAATCAAGTATTCAAAAATGATAACATGGCAGCTCATGTATTTGTAACTTTTGACTGTGTTGACTTTTACTTCTGAAGTGGCACGGACATTTTATTTGAGTGCCGGTTATCTTTGGTAGTACAATGAATCAAATTATAGAAACTTAGATGATTTAAATAGTTGGTTACTCAAATAAGAAGAGGTTCATTTTTGTAATATAAACAGGTCATTCGATCCCCCTATATTTGGCGATTACCCTCAAGAAATGTATGAATACCATGGAAATGAATTACCGAGATTCTCCCCGGAGGAAAAGGCTTTCATGAAAAATAGTATTGATTTCATTGGAATAAACCATTATTCCGCTATATTCACTAAAGACTGCACTAACTCTAGCTGCTTAGAAAGTGCTAACCGTGCGATTAAAGGTTTTGTGGAAATTACAGGAGAGCGTGATGGAGTGTTGATCGGTGATCCAGTATGATATGCAATCTTAGTGTCAAGATTATGTTTTTTTTAACATTAATTGGTATTTAAAACCAATGATTTTGTACTTCAACAGACATCAATGGAAAGATTTTTTGTGGTTCCTAGAGGCATGGAAGAGATTGTTAACTATGTCAAGACTAGGTACAATAACACACCCATGTTTGTTACTGAAAATGGTATGTAATTATTCATGTGTTCAACGCGTGTTTGTTGGAGATTATATTGTGACTAAATTCTGAGTTTTTGTTTCAGGCTATTCATCTCCAAATGTGCAGGATGTACAAGTCGAAGAGATCTTGAATGACGTGAAGCGAATTGAGTTCCATCAATCTTACCTTGCTTCTTTAGCTAAAGCCATAAGGTGAGTTTCATATGCTTTGACTTTGAAGTCAAACACCACATTTTGTCTTGAAAATTTATGTCAAGTCATAAAGTCAGAGCAAGATTAACATTTGACTAATATGACTTTATGATAAAAGACTACAAATTAATAGAATGTTATGTCCTTAAGTTTCAGCCATTATAGTGTCAATTATGTACTTGACAAGTAGTCAATTTGACCATGAAAATCAAAAGAAGGTTGCTTTTTTTTTTTTGAATTGACAGTAATGGAGCTGATGTTCGTGGCTATTTTATATGGTCATTGATGGACAACTACGAATGGACATTGGGTTACAATGTAAGATTCGGGCTACACTATGTTGACCGTAAAACATTTGACCGAATTCCCAAACAGTCTGCAAAATGGTACCAAGATTTTTTGAAAAACAACACCAATGTTGATATTGCAGCAATCACAAATCCAGAATCAGTACGCACGCAAGCACATATTTAGGATCTTTGATTCGCACATACCATTATTTGAACTTGTGACGTATTGCTATTAGTCTGAACCTACTTGTATAGCAGTATAGGCGTGTTTTTGTACCATTATAAACACGAGTTCATGTATTTTTATATATATAAGCATTTGCAAACATGTAAAATTTGCAGTGAGCTTTTATTCAAACATATAAAGGCATGGGTTACAACAGAATGTCAGTATGTGCAACTAATTTACACTTTACCATTTACGAGCCTTAAAAAGGCATTATTTTCAATCAATAAACAAACAAAAAAATCGTTACATTGAAATTATAAGGTCGATATTAGTTCCCTGGGATGGTTGTTTAGCACATGATATCAGCGGGACGAGCAACATTCTTCTCATTGTCGATTTCAGTCAAAGTTTCTTTCACCAACTCAGTTGTATATGTTACCACATCCGCCCAATTCCTGTTACCAACAATAAAATGAAGTTAACTTCTAACAATCCTGTATAAGACGCGAATATATATTATATATCAATAAATATTTACCCTTTGGTTGTGTCGAATGCGAGTCCTACAGTATGCTTAGCCTCCTCAATTGCATTTCTGAATCTTTTAATCTCAGCCGGAGTATATATCTTATTATTTGTGACGCGAAGCTGAGAGGGTTTCACGTCACAGAAAATAGGAATAACTTTTTTCCTCGACTCCATCATCAAAGCGAGTTCATGAAGACAAAAATACGAGTCACAATAACGTGGTGAAAAGACTGCTACACCAATCTTGCACCCCATTATTGCATTATCGATATTCTCAAAAAGTTTATCGCCAGGTTTCATATTCTTGTTGTCAAGAAACGATGGGATTCTTGACAACAAGAGTTGATGGTAGAGCAAAGAGGCGATTGATCTCTTTGTGTCTATCCCTCGATGGTTTATGAAAACATCGCATGCGGGTTGAACCACGGACCTGGCTTTCTGGAGTGCGATTTGACGTTTGATGGTGTTTAACATTGCTGCACGTTGCATGGTTTTTGTTTTAGGAAAGTGAAAGAAATTAAAACCTAGCTTAAATGTATGTTCTTGTTATAGCTTAGTAGTTGGCTTTTAAGGTGATGTAAAAGGTTGTATTTATAGATGATGAAAATATTGAACAAGAATGTTTTTTTTGGAGTTATTAGAATATAAGTAAACATGACCTTATTAGTAAAAAAGTTGCAATTTACTAATATTATTATTATTCACATGTTGCGAATGGAATTGGACCGATTCAAACATGCAACACTCAAACCCGTTAAACTTGTGCTTGGTTAGAACGATCTAGATACGTTGAAAGATTTACGCTACAACGTCGACGATGTAGCATACGGGTCGACACTTTCATTCGTTACTTTACAAATACGATTTTCGCATTATTAGTTTAAAGTATTTTAGTGTATTGAGTAGTATTTTTTTTTCAAGAAAATAATAGGAAAATAGTTTGAATGGATCAAAATGTTGATCGAGGCATGAAAATTGACAGCAGACAAATCGACAAATTAAGGAGCCTTTGAATGTTTTTTTCAACTTACAAGTTCGTGTGTGGGAAATTCCAAAGACCCTTCAAATACGTTTTTCAACCATTTGTACGTATGTTCAAGTTTGATTTGTAAGTCTATAGATTAAAAAATAAGCATTTCAATATTCTGCACATATATATATTTTAATTAAAATGTATTTAATTAAAATGGTATATTAAGATTTGTGGGTACTCATAGACGTGATACAATGTAAAAATGAGCGCATTTCCTAATGAGTACATATCACCCATTAATTTGAATGAAGTACTCGTAATATCTGGATTGATTTATTGTCATTAATTATTCAAGTTATATTCGTTTTTACTGGTCTCAACTATCAACTTTTGGCTTCTACCAGTCCCAATTATTGATTTTGGTTGTCAACGGTCCCAACTTTTATCACTTTGGTAACCAATGGTCCGTCGTTAAATTTTTTTTAACGCCGTTAAGTTTTTTTCCAAATTCAAGACCGATCTTTTAAATCTTTTGATTGGAAGGATAATACAACTAGATTGATCGGAAGGATAATACAACTAGTTAGGAACAGTGAAAACCAATATTCAAAAATACACTTGTGGCCTTGTGGGTGTTTTCTGTAAAATAAAGAATACACTTAATTCCATAGCTTTTTAAAAAAAAATTATCACAAATTTGTCACCATATAATATTTACTAAAGATTTGAGAAACTTTTAACAAAATCAAAATTAAATAAATACTCTATGATTTCACACAAATTTATGACAAATTAGCTTAAAAAGAAAAATAATGTCGTAAATTTATGACAAAATCAAATAAATATTAGAATTTTTGACAATTTATCCAAACTTCAAAACATAATTAGTATTAAAGTTGTGGTATATGTGAATATAACAAGAAAAATACTAGATGCTGCAGTTTTTATCTAAAAATAGCTACAAATGCATTTCATCGGAAATTTATAAGATGTTTTGTGGAAAAAATTTTGAAAAATATATTTTGTAAATTTTTTTTTCCCACAACCATGTTTTTGTAGCAAAATGTCGCTACATGCACTTTTGTGACAACTTTACCACCAATATATTTGTGGAAAAAATTGCTACTTTTGGTAAATAGAAATTCATGACAAAGTTGTCACACAACATACGTAGCGACAAATTTCCCACAAAAATATGGCTATGAGAAATTTCACGTTACAAAATATTTATTAATAATTTTACCAAAAAATTTCTCATAAACATAAGACAAAATGCATTTGTCGCTAGATTTTAGACAAAAATTGCACAATCTACAAATTTTTTGGTATTTTTATAGTTGCCACTACAACTTTGCCTCAAAAGATAATAGTTATTGAATTTCATTTTTTTTTATTCGTGATAAATTTGCAATAAAGTCTAATATTTATTATAGTTGTCACAAATTTACAATAATATATACTTTTATAGCTAATATGTCAGAAATTTGTATGAAATATTAATGATTTTTTTTATCTTTTTAGCAATTATTGAAAGTTTATCATAATTTTATGACAAATATTATATTGTGACAAACTTATAGAAAATATTTATAGAAAAAAAAACTCTTTTTTCAGTTCTTCTACCATACCTCATAATTGTCCCATTGGCCTTTCTTTGCTTCTAAGTTCTTGTTTGTGTCATTTTTTTCTAAAAACATTGTTTCTATTTTCTATATATTAGAGCAATCTTACTTTACGTATTGCTATAACAATTATTGTAGTTTTATAAATTTTTACATACGTATCGGTGATAAACTTTATCCATAAGTTTTATAAATTACTAGTTTAGTGCCCGCGTTACGCTCGGGAACATATTCAAGAATGCTTTAATTAAGGATGTTCATGAATGTTTCATTTAGTTTTGAGACAAAACCGTGGTAAACCGGAACACATGATATATTTTTAAAAATTAGATTTTTAGTATAGCAATATTATACTCAAATTAAAAAGAATAAAGTGCTCAGTTTTATGGTGTAGTTTATTCTTTTTAAAAAATCGTATAAAAATGTTATGTATATTTATATGAGGTCTTTAATTGTATGTTATTATTAACTTTATCCATAAGTTTCATTTTTAAACCTTACCAAATATAAACCGACTCATGTACACCCCTTGTATTAAAGGGTTAAAAATATAAATACTCTTAAATGTTTCAGAATTCTCCAAAATATTAGGGGACCAAAGTTGTAATTAGTTTTATTATAATACATTTTATATACACTTTTTAAAATAAAAAATCATTATTGTGATATAAACTCTAAAATAATGTCACATAAGCTAAAAGCTCTAAAAAGATGACACATAAGTTTTTTTGGTTTTGCTATATTATATAAGGATGGTGTAGTTTATTTTAAAAAAAATCGTATAAAAAGTTATGTATATTTATGAAACTAAGGTCTTTGATTGTGTGTTATTATTAACTTTATTCATAAGTTTCATTTGTATACCCTATTAATTACAAACTGACTTATGTGCACCCTTGTGGTAGAAGATTAAAAATATAAATACTTTTAAATTTTTCAAAATTCTCCACCATATTAGGGGATAAAAAATGTAATCAGTGTTATCATAATATATTTTATATACATATTTTTAATAAAAAAAATTATTATTGTGAGATAAACTCTCAAATAATGTCACATAAGCCAGAAGCTTTGAAAATATATCAGGTAAGTTTTTTCGTTTTGATATATATATAAAAAAAAAAGGAATGGCTTAACTTCTACTAGCGCCTCTTTGACTTGTATGTTTCAATCTCCTATATATTCTTTTCAATTCCATAACTAATTGGTTTCTTAATTTCCACGAATTGGAATAGGGATGAACTTTCTTCTTAATTGTTCTTGTCACAACTATTTTCGTCTTATCAATAAGAGTTTAGTTTTACGTACTGACATTTCAACCCCTTGAATATTAGTGTGCACACACACGTACATGTAGTGTTGAAACTCGAAAGTGCATGGCCAACTAATCCATATGTTAGTGATGTTTCTTATTTAGTTGCGAAATCATATGACATGTAATAATCATATGATATCTTCTAACTAATTGTTTATTTTGGTTTTGAAGTAATGTTTTGAAAATTGAACCAAACCAGGGTTCTGAGCCTTCGTTGGTCCGGTTTAGGGTGTTTGAAATGTTTTTTAGCATGAGCGTATGTCGGATCGAAAATGGTGGTCGAACCGTAAAACCTATGGTTAAACGGGAAAAAAAAGGATATCAGATTAGAAATTTTAGGAGTTTTTTAATACTTTAGGTATTCATATTTAAAATAGGGTTATTGGATTTAATCACCTTCAACTATTGGTTATTGGCCGCTGTCACCTTCAAGTATCACTTTGGCCAATATAACTCCCAACTAAACACTTTGGTGTCTGTATCACCAAAAGTTAACAAAAAATGAATCAAAAGTTAATCAAAAGTGACTTAAATTGGTTAACTTTTGATGATACGGTGTTCGTAACACAAAATTTAACCAAAAAATAACCAAAAGTTGACCAAAAGTGACTTGAATTGGTTGACTTTTGGTGATACGGACACCAAAGTGTTTAGTTGGGAGTTATATTGGCCAAAGTGATACTTAAGGGTGACAGCAGCCAATAACCAATAGTTAAAGGTGATTAAATCCAATAACCCTTTAAAATATTTATGGCATCATCCCTTTCTTAAATTCGGTTTAAAAGGTCCGACCAGTAAACCATAAAAAAAATTGGTTCAAAGTCAAATCTTATTCTAAAAAGTAAAAACGTTATTTTGAAGACAAAGTCAAAATGCGACAACATGTTAGTGAACAAAAATAAGAACTAACAAATTCATAAAGTGTTCAGGTTAAAATAATGATTTAAAAAAGTATGTATTTATTTGTATATTAAAAACCGTTTTATTAAATAATAACCGAGAAAAACAAATGAATAATTAAAATAAAATAATAATAAACAAATTTAAAAGTAAAAACATTTTTATCTAAAACATGTTTTTACCAAAAAATAATATATGTAAATATATATATATACATACACCGACATGTATATACATGCATACATACACATACATATATATCAAAAATTAGATTTATTTTGGCATTTGCATTTTTGAAGTTTTTACCATTTGTATTCATGTGGTGTTTGGTCATTTATAAAAAAATTAACTAAAATATCTAATGGAGTTAGTTTTTTGTATATAAATGGTGATAAAATGCAAATGTTAAGGGTGAATATGAGATTTTAAAATATCTAATGGAGTTAGTTTTTTGTATATAAATGGTCAAAATCGATAATCACAGGGATGGAACTGAGAATTTACTGTACATATTACACTTAATCTTTTTCTTATATATTGAAATAAAATTAGATTGAAGAAAATAACATAATATTTCATTTATTCTCGCAATTTGTATGTTCTTCCCGTACAGTATAAAATGGCACAAAGGTTAGGGGCTGTTTGGTAATGCTGAATGGTTAAGTGCTGAATGGTTAAGAGGTCTGAATGGTTAAGATGTCTGAATGGTTAAGTGCTGAATGATTAAGAGGTTTTGTTTGTTTGGACATCTGAATGAAATTTATAAAAATTTTGTTTTATTTATTTTGTCTCACATTGGAATGGAGACACAAACATTATAAATTTATATATACAAGATTCATGTCATGTTAAGTTCTTGTGACATGTTTTACTGTAGCATCTATCCGCGCGTAGGAGGTACAATTTGGTTCAAATTTCTTGTCATAATGTGACACCTACGGACACGAACGCAACTCCAAAAACCCGAGTTCGTGAGGAGGGCTGGTTGTTTTTTGTTTTTTTTAATCTATCTAATATAAATAAGTTAACCCTAACCTTCCCATCCCATGTAAATAATTATCTCATCTCCTTCACATCCCATATAAATAAATAAGTTAACCCTATACCCCATCTCCTTCACATCGCCGCCTCCATTCCTTCACCTGCACACATCGACGCCTCCTTTCAAACGCCCGCTTCGTCAGATCGTTCCTCTTTGTCGCTGCTCTGGTGTTCTTCTTGTCGCTCGTCGTCTCCACTGAACGGTTCAGTGGCTCACAGACGCTGAGCGATTCAGCGCCTCCTTCAGCGCCTTCGTTCAGTTCAGCGCGCGACCAAACAACTCCGGCCTCTGACCGATTCAGAGCCGGCTTCCGTTCAGAGCCATTCAGAGGCCAGCCAAACAGCCCCTTAGTTGTCTGATTCAACAGAACCCTTTCTTTAATCAAGGTAAAAAATGAAAGAATGACTAAATAAATAAAGAGTTAATTACACAAATGGTGCATGTGGTTTACTAAAAGTAACAAGTTTGGGTACTAAGGTTTTTTTGTTACAAGATTGGGTATTGGTCTTTTAATTTGTAACAAGTTTGGGTATTAACACTAACAAATGTTAGTTTTATAGTTAACTTCAAGGGCATTTTAATCTTTTCATATTTGAAGGGCTATTTATGAATTTAATTTATGATTGATGAACTTGTTTTGTAACTTACATGAAATATTATACGATAAAATTTAAAACAAAACACTCATTTTTTTCTTTATTTTTTTTACGAACCACTAATTAGCACCACCAACATATTCATAAGACATCGGTTAGCACCGGCCACCTTATATTTTTTCACAACTCTTTGACATAAGTAACTTAACTCGGCCATTAAGAGTTATATTATCTAGAGACCACTTCATCATCATCGTCAACCCGTATTATTTCCTTCACCACTCGGCACCCTCTAACCTTACCATCCACCTCGATTCACCGAACCACAGTCATCCATCACAAACACCAATTACTATCACCAACAGATTCACCAAGCTCCAACCTTAACTAACACTCATTCGCCACCGTTGAAACCCATCATCGTCTCAATTTCGCGACTTCTTCACCATTCATTACACCATCACACTTCGTGTTACCCTAATCGACACCATCTAACTCTTACTAAATGGTTAGGTTGGTGCTACTAGGCTTATGAATAGGTTTTATGGTGTTAGCTAATGGTTCTTGAAAGAAAATACCGTAAGAAAATAATCGACAAGTAATAACATTATTGAAGTGAGAAATTTCACGTGAGCTTCACTCTAGTATTCGAATTTGCTTGTTTTTTTGCTTTACTTAACACTTTAAATTTGCAAATGATTATGATCAATACTCAAACCTTTAAGGACAATTCATAACAATAATATGTGAAACCCACTTTGTGTTCTCAAGTTTAGTTTGAAATACACCATTTTAGCTCATATTATTTTCAGATCATTAAAATCCAAATATGAACTAATTACGAATAAATCCAATTAAAAGAAACCAAAAAACTATCAAAAGTATAGGAAATATTTATATATAGTCTAGATCACATCAGTGGTGCTAATTAGTGGACAATGAAAGAAAAATATGGTAAGAAAATGAATATTTTATTTTTTATATTTTTATCTTATAATATTTTATGTAAATTACAAATAATAAATTTCATAAATAGCCCTTCTAATATGAAAATATTAAAAAAAAACCCTTAAGTTAACAGAACAACTAACGCTTGTTAGTGTTAGTACCCAAACTCGTTACAATGTAATAGATCCAGGGATGGAGCTATGAAGAGCCCAGGGGTATCCTGGGCTACCCCTCAACTTCAGTTACGAAATACAGTTTTCACTGGTTTAAGTATCAAGATACCATTTTTTCTTACGGTTTTAAGTATCACAAAACCCCTGAAAAAAATTTATGATACCCTTAAGCGGAACTTTTCTCATAGGATACCCCTGATATTTGGTTTTAGATCCGCCACTGAATAGATCAATACCTAAACTTGCAATAAAAAAACCTTAGTACCTAAACTTGTTATTTTGAAACCATAATACTCATTTATGTAATTAACTCATAAATAAATAAATAAATACCGTACATACGGAGGCACGTGGAGACTGGTTTTTATAACCAAAGAGATGGAATAATGATACAAAAAAATTTAAAAATAATAACAATAATAAAATCTATTTCAGGAATATGATGATTGACATAATCTATGGGTTTTTTCATATCAACATCCAAAGACCAAACCGTTTTACGAATTTGTCTATGGGTTTAACGAAAACTGTTCATTTTATGGGCTTTAGGCCCAACTATGTGATTTGAAAAGAAGTGGGCTCGGAAGAATGTTCGTTATCTTTTGAGGCGACTGAGTCATCCTATTACTTGTTTCTTGATTGCCCCTTCACAGCTAAGGTATGGTTTAAGTTTTATGATGTGACAGTGGTATGTTTTTTTTTTTGGACAGCGAATAATAGGGCGAAGAACAGCCCAGATGGGGCCATTGCAAAACCTCACCCCACGCAGCTGGGCTGGACGTGTTGGGCTCAGTACCTCGACCATATAATCCACTACCCCCGGAGAAAACCCCCACCTCCTGGGCCACTGACCCAGTTTGTCGCGAAGCGACAAGGATAAGGTAAAACCGGTTTGCTCAGGACTCGAACCTTGGTGGGTCATTCCATCATAGCTCTGTGGGTACCGCTGGGGCAAAGCCCCGTTGGTAAGACAGTGGTATGTAATGCTTGAGATAAATACATATGATAAAGATTTATTTTATATTAATATAAGTGAATAAGTTTTATTCTCTTGTGTTGTTACGGAGCGTTGCATTTAACCTGCTCAAGTCCAATGGAAGATGACGATGATATAATAGAAACGAGAAATTAAGACCCATGCATTGCCGCAAGGCCGTAGACGTGGCAATGACCTTAACGTCCTTACCTACATTAAAGAAACATATGAATGTCGGAAAATCTATTTTGAAGATTGAAACATAAATAAAACTCAATACTAGACTAATACGGAGTAATTTATAAAAAAGTAAATCACGTTAAGAAGAAATAAAAAAAATCATATTATCAAAAAAGAAAGCTGACTGCAAGATTTGAACCCTTGCCACGAATTGTAAGTAAGAAGTGCGCAACCTAGCTGGTCTAGGCTATTTGAAAGAATTAGGGAGGGCAGAGTGGTGGATACGAGGAAGATGAGGTGGGATCTCGTCACCATCTCATCGGAGCCAGTGTCGTCCTCCCCTTCTCCTCGTCTCCTCCTCACCTCTTCCCCTCACACCACAACCTCTTCCACGAGGTCTCCACCTCGCCCACGACCTTCCTCTTCTTTCTCCTCGCCACACCACTCCTTTCGCCCTTATGTATGTATACTACAAAATTCCAGAAAAAGAAGAAGAAAAATTGCTTGTGCGAGGATCATCGAAGTTGTAATTGAGTATATATAGAATGCTAAAATCAAGTCCATCATGGCATTTTAAATTATGAAAAACTGGTTATGAATTTATGATCATTGTATAGAAAACACCTTATGAATTATGATCTTTATTTAGCTCGATCCATTGAAATTACAATCAACTTAAAAGTAACCACCAATATCAGTTTTATCTTATGTGAAATTAAATTTGCACAATCGATCGTCCCATAAAAATTCGAATCTAAACTATATATGCTTCATTTTAATGGAAGCCTTTTGGTTGTTATGTCCGAACGTTATGCATTTATCGTATGAGTTTCGATGTATTTCTTTTATGTCATTATTGAGTTAAATTTGCAGGTAAGATTGTAAACAACTTTGAAAATATTATGTGTATTGGTTGCATCCATTCTAGTTTTTATTTATAATATTTTCGACCCTTCAATGTGTGGGTGGGTTGGACAGGCACACACTCGGTTTTAAGTGTCCAGGGTATGCCAAATGGGTTGAGGGACATGCCGTCTAACAACACGCCACTTGATCGAAACCTAGGATATGCCAAACAAACTCTAAAAATTACAAATGAACTCTCAAAGACGGACTTTCAAAAGCTATAAATGAACTTTAAAATAAGACATTTTGTGAAACTTTACTTCCCAAAAAACTATTTTAAAATATTTATTATTATTATTGGACGGACCGGGACTAGGGAAGGTGGTGGTTTTAAAATACATGACATTGAGTATTTGAGTCTTAGGTAGGCTGTTAATTAAAATGACATAGGCTAACTAACAGTATCAATAAACAAGTGAATTAAAAGTCGTTGTTGAAAGTAGGATAAGAAGATTATATGTTTCCGGAGTTAAAAATTATAATGTGTTATGCTAAACGTATTCATCGATCTTGTGTTTTTTTCTTGTTATCGGCCATTTTCTTTCTTTTTTACAGTCATGATTTATTTTTTTAAACATGATAAAAAGTTAATAGGTACGAGCAGACAACCCTATAAATGATTGAAACATAGTACCAACAAGTGTACAACAATACCTAACATTGGCTTTAGTGTATCATATACAAATCACTACATATAGAATGAAATACATTTTACTAAATATTTATCTTTAACTTTTGTTACTTATTCATTCGAATAACAAATGTTATAAAAGCAATACATCAATCTTCAAAACCAGGATCGATATCTTTATTTCGGATCAAATATAACGCAATATCATAACTTACTTCAAAAAGTTCGTTGGATCGATCAATGTTGGGTGAATGTAATCAACCTCTTTGTTATAATGTGTCGGTGATGTGTTAGTTGTAAGTCCTTATTGTCATTATGGGTTTTAACTTGTTTTTCTTCAAATTTTATGGAGATATTAGCCTGTCTAGCTATGTGTCTATGTCTAGTATTGTCAAAAGAAAAAAATGTTCACGAAACAAAAAGGTAGAAAAAGTAAGAATTAATTTATATCACATGACACTTTAAAGTGCTAGTTAGGCCCAGTGGCCCACAATAACATATCCCTATATTAAATGGTATGGGCTAATAATTATTAGTGGTCGAATGTAGAGGTGCACAAAATAATCGGTTCAATAACCGAAACCGGTTATTAACCGATTGAGGAATAACTGGTTAGGGTATTTTTTTAACCGCAGGTTCGTAACCGATTAGGGATTTTTTATGAATAACTGGTTATTAACCGGTTTTTTTAAAACCGAATTTTAACCGATCTACAGGTTAACCGGGAAAAAACCCGAAAAAAATAATAAAATATTAGAAAAACCGGTTAATTAACCGAACCGGTTAAAGTAAAATAACCGAAAATTTTGAAAAAAAACCGGTTATTAACCGAACTGGTTAAAGCGAATAACCGATTTTGTCAATAACCGAAAATAACCGGTTAGGGTATTAAATAACCGGTTAACCGAAATTAACCGATTTGTGCACCTCTAGTCGAATGGGTGGGTCATATAACAAGTAAAAACCTAAAACTAATTTTACGTAATTATTGAAAGTAATAAAAAATAGATTATTATATGTAGGGAATCGTTTGAAACATAAAATTAAAATAACAACCAAAAAGCTTCAAAATCAACAAATAAAAGTATACATCAGATCATATCAAAACGGATGTATGACGACTAAAAAGGATACAAAACTGTAGTAAGACTACAAATGATTTAAAAACATTTATAACCGTGTCAAAGAAACTCTAAATGACTTTATTTTGGTGGTGTTGGAACCATCTCGTCGAATGTTACGTACTTAGCTTTTACTTTTAGGGTTTAGGTTTTTTTAAGGGTCGGGGAGGTCAGGTTTTTGGGGGTGAGGTAGCGATTTTAAGTTTTTGGAGTGGGGCGAGAGTGGAAGGTTTGACAAGCCGTTTTTAATGCAAACCGAAATGAGATTGATTGAAATTTGTTTGATCAAGTTTATGAGTGTTTTAAAATCACTTTTAGCCATTTTTGAGTTTTCTATCTTTTTTAAAGTATCTTTACTATTAAAATTTAAAATGATATTTCATAAATTTTTTATGCTGTTTGTATAAAGATTAGACAAAACTGCATTTTAGGTCCTTTATGTTTGTATAAATGCGCACTAATGGTCCTTTATGTTTAAAAGTTGTAGATGACGTCCTTTATGTTTCAATTTGTTGTACTAATGGTCCTTTTTCACTAACCTAGTTAAGTTTTTTTTGTTAAGTCTCATCACATGAGTTGCATGTGATGGGTATTTTAGTAATTCAATAAATCAATTCATTCCTTAAAAACACATCACGTTTTTTAGTCTTCATATTTTTATGCAAGCCCTAATTAACTAATCCATGCACCCCTTAAAAAAACCCATCACGTATTAACCACAGAACATGCACTGGTAAACCCTAGTTCAGCGTAAACATGCACTAATCAACCATAGAACTTGCGCTTTTTCATCTACGCTGATAAACCCCGGTTTGGCGTTTTCATAATGGTTGGTGGACGATACCATATACGAAGTGAAGATGATAATATTGATAACGAGATGTTGTTTGGTACGATTAAGAGTAGCAATTTTAAGTGTTCAAGGTATGTTTTTGTTTACTACAATCCCCTCTAACTGTTTTTTTACTCATTGCAGGCTTGTATCCCACCATGTTCATCGCGAATTTGCATCATCAAGGATACTTTACTTCGGTTCCAGGAAGAAGGTATGTAAATGGGTTTCGACTTGTTCTAGATGTTCAAGGTATGTTTTTTGTTTACTACAATCCCCACAAAAATATACCTTTATAGCAGAAAAATCAAACCTTTATATCTTAATCGCAATAAAACATAATACATACCTTCTTCTCTGGACATGAATAGAACCTACGACCTGGGTTTCGACTTGTTCTAGATGTTCTTAGTGTTGCCTCTCTCCCGCACTTGCAAAATACAGACACGCATTGACCAGAGTGGGGGCTGATCGAATTAGGAGCTCATCGGAACTAGGGGTGATTGGAATTAGGGGGTGATCGGAACTAGTTGCTGAAACAGATGATTGGAATCAGGTGTGATTAAAATTAGGGCTTGAAATTGAATCTCATGTCAAAAGTAGGAAGATAGAAAAAAAAAGTGATATGCGTTTTTTTAAAGGATGAATGGATTTATTGAATTACCAAAATACCCATCACATGTAAGTCATGTGATGGGACTTAACAAAAAAAGTTAACTAGGTTAGTGATAAAGGACCATTAGTATAATAAATTGAAACATAAAGGACGTCTTCAACAACTTTTAAACATAAAGGACCTAAAATGCAGTTTTCTCTAAAGATTATTTAGTTACTTATGAAACGTAAATCTAAAAATAAAAAATAGGCACACTACAAAGTGTGTGCTATACCTAATATATAGCATGTGGTTCGGTGGAGCTTGTTAACACCCCTTACAAAATATAGGTAACAAATGTAAGTAGACGAAAATTAGTATCTTTTTGGTAAATATTGACACAACAAGGGTAATTGTAGTGGTTTCTTTTGTGAGAATTTTATGAGTCTATTTAAAATGAAGCTAAAATGAATGTGATAGATTAAAATTTGAAAGAGAAGAAATTATAAGAAATAAGTGAAAACCTATCTCACATAACTATTAGATGGAAATTTCAAATCATGTATTAGCACGCTTCTTCCTTAAATACTATTTACAACCCTAAAGAACAAGTGGTTCCACTAAAGCGTATAAAACACTTAGTGGCGGTTATCACGGAAAATAAATAAGCTCTTTGTTGTTACATCATTGAAGATCCCAAAGAAGACGCAATATATGTTTTAAGAGAACCATGTCTAACAAGTGACTTCCCCGACCATTTCATTCCTAACCGTTCTTTGACCCCAACAAACAGTCACATACCTCGGTGATCATCTCCTTGAATGGCAAACGTGTTCTTAGAGTACACGTGATACCTGATTTAAATTACCAAATCTAACATGTGACCTTAGCATTCTATTCACATACACACCTCACTATTTCAGTCATATCCAGAAATACACTCTACTTCTTATTGTTATAACACGAGAGATAAAACGTGAAATCTCTATTAAGAGAGCCGTGTGTAACACATACCCATTAACATTCTCGTCCTACGCATTCTATACAAATGTATGTTGTAATTGTAATTACATTTCTAAGCTCATTTTATATTGATTTTGTTTTTCATTTATATCGCATTTTAATTTTTTTAATCATAAACTATATCAATACAAGAAGCGAATCAGTTTAGATTTTTTTACACCCGTATCATACGTCCATAACTAATCTTGAGCTTGTGGACATTGACTAGATTCTCATCAACATCGTCTTCCTTAACGCGTAATCAAAAGGTGATGAAACTTGATCAAGAAGAAAAAAAAAAGTTGCGTATACCATGGTGTCTGGGACAATATGACACCAAATACCATATTTATGTATACATCACCCCCAATAACAACACTCCACGTGTACATCACACAGCGGCTAATTCCACAAAACCGGCCACCGATTAATTCATCTACTTTTTTTTTCAATAGTCTAGAGAGAGATAGACGACGACAGTGAGCAATTGTCGCCATTATTAAAGCTCCATTCTTCTTTCTTCATTTTCAATTTCAATTTCAATTTCAGTTTCTAATTTAATTATCCCAATGCCCTAAAACTTCAATCTTGCACTCATTTCCCCCATTTCTCTTTCAATTTGGTTTTCTGGATACTGTTTTCTTTCTTTTTTTCTTGCATCTGATGTTTAGTTTCAATTCCGACTCAATTTATCATCAATCACCCATCAGTTCATCTAATTTCCTACACCCCACATACTCTTGCTCCTTTTCCCGTTTAAATTTCATCAAATTTCGTTTCAAAATCTGATCTTTTTTCTACCAATTTGAAATGGGGGATCGGTTACGTTCGGCTACACTCGATGACTTGCCGGTGCATTTGATTCTTGAAATATTAACATCTGGGTGTCGATTGAGTGGTGCGGATCTTGTCTCATTGGAGCTAACTAATTCAACTTTCAGAAGTGCCCATGATGAGTTTGTTCCTCAAACTTCAAACTCGTTGGTTGACTTTGCAGCTATTCAACTTTGTAAGTCACATCCTATTTATGTCTGTTTGAGCCACAAAGCTCAAGAAGAATTGGTGAATAGATGCTGTCAGAATTGGAAAAGGGTTTTGAGATTTTTGCAGTCAGTGTACCAGTGTTCAGATGTGGTTGAAACAACTTCAGGCAATGTATGATTGTTCATTCTTTTTGTTCTGATTTTAGTTTTTATTTATGCAATTGACTGTGATAGTTTGTGTTGAATTGGTTGTTAATTTGGTTGATTAATAGAAGATGCAAATTAGAAGTGGGAGGTATCACACATTACTGATTAAAGATTCAACCGTTTACTCGTGTGGTTCGAGTATATGTGGTGTTCTTGGTCATGGTCCTGAAACTACACAATGTGTAGCGTTTACTCCGATTAAATTCCCAAATCCTGCTCATGTTATACATGTTTCAGCTTCCCATAATCATGCCGCATTTGTCACGCGGTCAGGAGAGGTTTGTATTATGACTGTTGTATGCATTTTGCTATACTTGTGTTATAACCTTGATGTATATGAGGTTCAAGTGTTTTTGCTGTTAATGTTTGTAGGTTTTCACATGTGGTGATAATTCTTCTTTCTGCTGTGGGCATAGTGATACAAATCGCCCAATATTCAGGCCTCGGCTTGTTGAAGCATTAAAAGAAGTTCCTTGCCAACAGGTATAGCTGTTTTATAAAGCTTGGTTACTCTGTTTGTATTGGTAGTGTTTGAAGTTTATACTTGCATTGTTACAGGTTGCTACTGGTGTTAGCTTTACTATGTTTTTAACAAATGAGGGTCGTGTTTACACATGTGGAACCAGTGGACATGGTCAGCTCGGCCATGGCGACACCTTGGACAGACCAACACCAAAACTTGTGGAGTCGCTTGTGACTGTAGGTCCGGTTGTTCAGATTGCTGCTGGTCCAAGCTATGCACTTGCTGTCACTAGTGACGGAACTGTTTATTCATTTGGGTCTGGAACCAATTTCTGTCTTGGCCATGGTGAGCAGCATAATGAACTTAACCCTAGACCAGTCCAGTGGTTCAGGAGAAAAGGGATCCATGTTGTTCGCATGTCTGCTGGTGATGAACATGTGGTTGCACTTGATTCCAATGGTTATGTGAGTCAAAACTCTAAACCATCATTCTTCAATCCACAAGTCACCATCTTTTAGTCTTGAGTTAATTGTTTTTTCAAATTCAGGTTTACACATGGGGAAAAGGGTATTGTGGTGCACTTGGTCATGGTGATGAGATTGATAAAACAACCCCCGAGCTCCTTGTTAGCCTCAAAAGTCACCTTGCAGTTCAGGTTGATAATCAGTTATTAAAAGTTGAAAGCAGAAATGAACAATAATTTTCTTGGAGGAACTATTATTTACATTGTTATGATTGTAGGTGTGTGCAAGCAAGCGAAAGACATTTGTGTTGGCGGATAATGGATCTTTATACGGTTTTGGATGGATGGGATTTGGGAGTCTAGGATTTCCAGACAGAGGCGTATCTGATAAGGTTTTGAAACCGAGCGTGCTTAACAGTCTAAAAGGTCATCATATTTCTCAAGTAAGCACAGGTTTATACCACTCGGTTGCAGTCACCAACCAAGGCCGGATATTTGGATTTGGAGACAATGAACGAGCACAACTGGGGCATGATAAGTTGAGAGCGTGTCTCAACCCGAATGAAATCTTGGTGGAAGAAACAAGTGAATTTAGTGTATGTTAGTAGATAGTTTCTGGTTTTGTTTATGTTGGATGTTATTGCAATAACAAGATTGTTTGTGTACCGGATTCAAGGCTGTTATGTTGGTTTGTTTCTAAAATTACTTAAAAGTATTTGTTGATGCTTTACAGCAAGAAGAATATGAACTCTAGTAGGCTGTAGCAAAGTAAAGTGTAATATGAAGTATCATATGAAACAAAACTATGTTGATTGTAGTTACAGTTGTCAAATGGGTTATTGAATGTGAAAGAAACAGTGAAATTATGTGTTAGTGACACATAGTATGAACAAGGTGAAACGCCAAGTAATGATTTGCTCGTATAAGGTAGGACAACGTGAAAGCTGTTAACAACGACACAATTTCAATATGCACAAAGATTTCAATTGTCTTGGTTATTTGACTGCAAATGGAGCGTTGTTTATTTGACATTATGACCTGATATTACAAAATTATTTGACAAATATTACCCAATGAAATGAAAAAAACGTGAAACAACCTTTGTCTTTTAATATATCAAATAGTACAAATGTTTTAAACATAAAAAACGTTTGTTTTATTGCGTAATTAAAAAAATATGTCGTATATAAAAAGTAGAGTGTTTAAAAGAGATGGTAAGACTTGAAAAGATGGGCAAAAACCAATATATCATTGTCCTATATACTAAAATTCTTACTATTTACTATTATGTTACTATGTATTTATTATTTTGGACTTAAGATCTAGTAGTCAATACTTTTTTCACACTTTTTAAATTAAATAAGCTCTCTAGAATGACTCTAACCCAGTATAATAAATCTTGACAAGATTGACCTGTTGGTATGAATCCTTAGTTGCCTAACTTTTAATTTGCAAGGTCGGTTATCCAACCTTACAAATTACCAAATTACCCTTCTACTAAGTTACTAAAATAGTCCTACTTCAACAATTTTACATGTTTGATCTTCAACTCAACTTTAACATATTTACGACTCTAACCCTTTTACATTATTTTGACATATTTATAACTCTGACTCTACGGCTTTGGCTTCGGTATCATTCTGTCATCTAAGATTCTAAGTTTTGATATAACTCCGCCTTTTAATATGTGTCGCAGTACGACGTTACACCGTAACATTACGTTTGACTTTCTAGTTTTCAAAGTCGGTTATTCGACCTTGCAAATTACAAAATATGTCATGTGAGCATTACACGTTAGTATCATCCAGGGATGAAGCTATGAAGAGCCTAGGGGTATCTCGGGCTACCCCTCAACTTTCGTTACGAAGTGTAATTTTCACCTATTTAAGTATCAGGATACTATTTTTCTTACGGTTTTAAGTATCGGGATACCCCTGAAAAAAATTATGATACCCTTGAGCGAAAATTTTTTCATAGGATACTCCTGATATTTGGTTCTGGATCCGTCACTGATACCATCATCGTAACGTGGACACCACATGCTAATGTCATTATCGTAATGTGTATAACAAAGTCACAAACGCGACGTTTGCCATCACTTTACACGACACGTGTCAATGTAAGATGAATTCAATCCTAGTTTAATGTAAAATTGAAGCTATAATGAGTTAGATAGTTGAGTTATAATCCAAAATGTAATATGAACTTTCGTATTGTTGAAAGTTTAACAAAAACCAAGTTTAAGATTAAGTGCTATACTCTTGTGGCAGTCAGTCATTCTTGTGGTATACTCTTAGAAAGTTTAATAAAAAACGAAAAACACGAAAATTTTATGTAAATTCATTCATTTCAGGAAAAAAAAAAACGTAAAAGTCATATCGAAAAATAAGCGTTTAGCGACATACGATAATAAGAATTCTAGCAAGATGCTAGATCGACCCACACTCAAACACCACAAATTCCAATTCAATTACTACATAACCAAATGTAAAAAACCACTATAATCATAATCACATAAGGTCAAAACACACCTAGCTTCTTTAGATATAAGTATAAGACGTTTCTTTATTCTAGAGATATCAATTCACAATTTAAAAGGAAAATGATAAAAAGAAAAACTACAATATTCTGTTTATAATCATGTGATCGATCCTGTTATAAAAACAACGTACGTATGTTATTAAGCCTTAATTTGTTAACCAATTAGAATAATTAAGTAACTCGATCAGATAACTTATCGACATTCAAATTTTTTTGACAGAAAACATTTACTCAATTAGCTAGAATCATGGTTTGAATCTAAGGTCATTAATTCCTAGAACCAGTGAGAATTAATGCACTAGCAGGAGATCGAATCAGACATTTAACATTGTATCATCTGTTGGAATTGTCTAATGATTCCAGCCTAGCTGGTTGAGGACACCCGGTTTTACAGTGGTGGTCCAGGGTTCTAACCTCCCTGCCTGTGAGATTTTCCAGGAAAAACCCCATTGGTTTTCCCGGTTGAACGCCTAGCCAAATTCCGATGTCAAGTGGGCCCGGTTAAGACAACATATTGACCGGAGTGGGGTGGTGGGTTCCTCATTACGGGGGATGCGACCAAATGGTTGCAAAAATTGAAAGTCGCCGTTCAAAAAAAAAAAAATCTGTTGGAATTAATTAATTTATTAGGATTGGAGAATTTTCTAGATTAAAGAAACAAATAAGGTCATAACAAATGGATGTCATGCATGAAAAAAGTAATTTTTTTTTCTTGTTTATGAATTACGGAGAGAAACAGTTGAATTTTTTTTTCCTTAGAGACACATGGAGTTCATGCATTGACAAGTGGCAATGATATCACATGGAGATGAAGGGTGGCACATGTATAATATATTCTTATCGAAAAAAAAACTTCACTTGAGTTTTAGAATTAAATAAATCTTAAGTAATGCCTTTAGTTATTATGTAACAACCAAATATTAGCTAGAGCGTGTACGGTGCGTTTGTAACATTATTACATGAGTTATGCATGTTAGTAACACTCACGTTGTTTTTGCGACTTAAATATTGTTGTTATATATGTTGGTGATATTAGGGGGTTCAAGTTGAAATGTTAGAAAGTTAAGGGTTTAATTACGTAGAAAGCTATCAAGTAGAAAAAAGAATGGGATTAAATTTGTCATTTAGCAAAAGCAAAAGCTCAATGTGTTAATTAGAAAAGACCAGAGTCAAATTTATGTCATCTAAAACTCTAACAAAACTTTGGGACATTGTGAAAAGTTACCATGGTCTCATCTCCGACCATGGCAATTAATTGTATATATAGCTAGTATCATGCACGCTCGGCACGATATTGATAATTAAATTAATTTGTTTTTTGTCTTGTGTATTGTGTTGGTGACATTAGCATAGTTAAATACGTAAATAAAAACATATTAACTTATGGTTCATCTTTGAATAGAAAAATGTAGAGAGCTCAGAAACATGAAATTAATGGAGACGTAATTAAGTACAAAAAAACTAAGAAGTCATGAAGGTTTTGTTTTAAAAACACTAAAATAATAAAATATGACGTCGGTGTGGGTGAGGTGTGGACTACGTGAGATGTGTATAAGTTATTACATAATGTGTGTAACGTGTGAGATGGGTGATGCATGTGTGTGAAAGTGGGTAGCTATTGTAAAAAGAAAAAAAATAAAGTCGGACACGACTCGAATCTTTGAGAAACAATGTTATATTATATTTTTTTTAGGTAATCTTCGTTTATTTAAAAGAGTATAAAGTAAATTAACCTTCTTTGAAAAATTAGATTTCAAACACACACTAGAGAAATTTAAGAGACTCGGAATGATATGACCATTCTTTATTTTACACATATTTTATTTATAAAATCGTCACATGTGGTATGATTTGAACCAACTACCATTTGATCGTAAAGTATGTTACTATACACTAAAGCTCTAGCCTAGAACACTACCTCCTTCATTTCATCAACTAGTCATGGTCATTTATTGACAAACTAAAGTCGGGATATGCTTTTGTATATTTAAATAAGTTGTTCGTAATGGTTAACATAACATTCTAAGTTTAGGTCATGTGGTGTTGTCTAGGGTCCTATTATCTTTTAACTCCACGTAGGTTTTACAACGTTCACTTTAACTCTTTTCACTCATCCTTTTTCTAAAACAATTTAACTCTTTTAAATCTCGTAGTTTAATTTAAAAATAATTACGGAGTATTAAATATATAGGTGTGTGCAACGAAGTTTTGAAGCCCCTTAACAAATTAACACATCCTAATTAACCGTACATATGCATTATATGAGCCAAATAGAATTAATTAATGCTATAAAACGTGAGTACTAAATCGATCCGTATGATCCGTTCGCCTTATGTTCCGGTTATCATTTTATATGCGTGGTATGTATATTAATTTACTCCGTCATCCTTTATATATACTACGTAACAAACTTTGTTATTATTACTAAATGCCAAAAAAAACACGGAATAAATGTTTCCTTTTATTAACACTTACTACCCAAAGAAGCAAACAACACAAATAGCTCATATTTACAAAACTCACCCTTCATATTTCTCTATACGTCAATCATCCTCTCCAAATGTTCCTGGAAAACTTTCAACATCCCGGAAAACTTGACAATTCCGACGACACTACAATCCTCTTCAATCACCCACACATAACTCACACGATGCGCAATCGCCTGAACCATCACCGCCACCAACGAGCTCCCCGGATGACACACGATTGCCTCCGCCCTCCTCATTATCCTCGCCGAGTATCTTTCCGAACGATTATACATCCCTGACCTCGTTGTTATAGCCAACGGCACACTCTCTTCATCAGAAGAACCACAACTGCTATTACAATATGGTATTGAAGACGAGTAAATTGCAAACTCGTCCAACATCCCCTTCAAATTTCTTTCTTTTAATCTCGTCTCAACAACTCTCGTTATATCCTCCGGTGGGCCACCGCAGTCTATGTACGCCATAAGATCACCGGCGGATAACGTCATGATCGCCGCCGCAACCATTTCGTCACAGTACGTGAGAGTGAAAGGAGATATTTCTCCTATCAAAACACCGTCGTTGTCGATGACAGCGACGGATGTTAGCTCAGCCAGAGAGGTGGAAATAGCTTCAACTGCTTTTGACGCCGGAGAGTGGTAGTTGATGGTGAGTATCTCCGTCGTGATGATCCCAAGTGACTCAATTGAGTATGCGGCAGTTGGTGAGAATAAACCTACTGAACTTAGAAGAAACCTCATCACATCTTCTTGTGTTAACCAACAAAATTCACGGCCACCGGCGTGTATCGTCGGAGCTGTTGACGGTAACTGCCATAACTGTTTTCTTTTTGAAAATTTACTCTTTATTGGCACCACAAGATTCTGAGCTCCATTCATCATAAGATCAATCGCTTCAACCAAACTGCAAAAGGACTAGCTTGTTATATATATAATATATATAATCTTAAATTAAAATCAGACAAAAAAAAACATTAATTATGCATGATCGATCATCATGCAAATCCAGAGCCGGGTTAACGTTATAAATTTTAGGTCTGATAGGTTAAAAATGTTTTTAAAAACTAGGATTCGCATATATGCTTTACTTTCATATGATTTTTTTTTATAAATGGTCAAGCTTTCGTCACTCGATCGGTGTATGCATGGTGATTAATTTACCTGTAAGAGGGGTCTACGTGTTTAATGAGGCCGGGAACATGTGTGAGTAAAGCGGAAACGGGGGAGCTAAGAGCGAGGGAAGGGGATGAGATGTTGTCTTGTTTGCAAAGGTAACATATGATGTCAACCATGCAGATTTTTCCGACGCAGCGGCAGTCGTGGGTGGAGGAATGGTCGCAGGTCCAGATGGTGATATGCGTGTCGTCGGAGGATTTGAGTGCGGTTAAGGCGTGGCGGATGGTGGCGGAGATAGGGAGAGAGGTTAGTGGAGGCTTACCGAGGCATAGATCGGAAACATCGTGTGCCAACAATCGTGCTGCCATACACAGGTTTTAGTGATGAAGATTTGGCGATTTGTGTACGTGTGGGGTTGAGAGAGAGAAAGAGATCGAGAGGGAGAGAGTATATTGATGTGACGAGGTGTATTTATAACCATTTGGTAACTAGTATATACATAGATCAGAATAAACACGTTATATATGAGAATCAATTAAAATTTAAATGCCCTTATGTAGCGGGACATGGGAGGCCTTGGGGTCAGGGTGGACATTCGTCCGGACCCAGGACCTAATGCTCCCGGAGGACTAGAAATTTTAAAAAAAATATCTATAATATATATGTATTTAAATAAATAGATATTTAAGTGTTTTTGTTTAAACTTATTTTTATAAAACAAGCATCCCAATTGTTAAAATAAGTAGCTCATTAGATTTAAAGTCTTTTTAACAAAATAAACAGATTAAATTTAATTTTAAAAAATTAAATGCGTGCTTTTTTCCCACTTGTTCAATGCCTAAACTCCTCGGGGCCGACCCTAAGTGGGGGGTGAGGTTCAAACGAGTACCACAAGTATAATGTGACAACTATGACTTTTCGAATAGTTTGTTTAAAGCTTGCTCGCAATGGCTTTATTTGAAGTTGAGACGAGATGAGCTAGATCGGTTTGGTTTGCTTGTTAGATCATATCGTTAGATTGGTTTGGCTTTAAGCTTGCTTGTAATGGCTTAAAACCGATTATCGGTTGTACCAATGATTTAATGTATAAGTTTTACACTAGTCGACTCGTATTTTCATTTAATTTCGATCAAAAGTCATAAAACACTAGTTTGAAGTTCAGATAAAACTTAAAGGGACTAGTGACATAAATATTCTCAAGCGAGATTATTATATAACAACTACAAAAAGATGACGTTACTAAAATCCATATTTTTAATTGAAAAACATAAAACGTGTGTTTATACATATACATATTGATATTACGTGCACATATGCATTTAGATAAAAAAAAATAACAGATGTAGATATAATAATAATTTTTAACGGCAATTTAGACAATCACGGGTTAATAGCCCACATGACCATCTTTATCTCCCATTAGAAGAAGGATATAAATAATCATACTTAAAAAAAATTATTTTATTGTATCGTTAATAATTGTGATTGAGTTTAAAAACTGTTTATCTTATTAGCTTTTCAAAAATCTAATAAATTAAAAAAAATGTATGGAAATTAACAAAATCACTCATTAGGTTTTTTAAAGGGTTTTAAAGTTGTTTTGAAAATTCTTAAATTTATGGCTTTTTTATTAGCTTTTTGGCTTTTTTAATACAAATTATCAATTTACCTCTTAAAATACATAGTTACCCAATCACTCTTAAAAAACAACTTATTAACTTTTTCACCACAAAAGTTAATTAAAACATTTTCATAAAGACATTGTAACCATCCTTATTCTAGACAATATAGAGCCTAAGTCGGTGATTATATAGCTCATAAAATTTTTGCATCTATAATCAAACTATGAGTCAATTCATTAAAAGAGCCTAACCCAAATATATATGTGGCCTGAGGAGAATATATTAATTAATTTGTCAATATCATAACAAGTGTTTGGTTCAACTAGTATTTTTTAGGTGCTTGACAGTTTTTATGTTACAATCTTACGTGCTACAAGTATGAATGAACTTGGATGAAATATGGTTTTTGAGTTTTTCTGGATCTTGTATTTGTATTTTATGAGGAAAATAGAAAAGTTAGCTAAAATTAACTAATATATCTTAAGTCATTACATGAAAAACGTGAAATAGTTTTCATGCAATAGCTAATAGAATCATGCTTTTTGCCTTTTTGGTCACAGAACACCTTATCGATCTATCACTCATGTGACCTGGATATTCTTTTGAAAATATATAATTAAGTAAATCAAAATAAAAATATTATATAATTAAGTAAATCAAAATAAAAATATTTAATAACTTTGGAAGCAAATTAAAATTATGTTGGAAATCCATCAACGCTCCTCTCATTCGTAATCTATCAACAAATTCTATCAAGAAATACATCACCCTCGCCATTTATATTTTATGCCTGAGTATCGACAATGAATTAAGGGTCTTTTTCACCTTTGAATTTTACCCTAGTGTGAAACTCTTATATCTTGTGAAAAATAAAGATATATTTAAAACTAAGGACAATAACTTTTCAAATAAAAAATAAAATATCTTGTCATTTTTTTGTAGTTATTTTAAAAAATGTCATATCTTTTAAGAAATGACATATCGTTTCGGCAAAGGGTGTCACAAAATAACACTCTTTCTTAAAGTAGGCCTACACGGCAAAATATTGCCATTTTTATGAAACCATGTTATCATGGGATTTCGTTTTTATTTGTAAAAGCTAGTGTACACATATAAAAATAATAGAATTTTGAATTACCTATTGGCCGGGTGTTTGTTAGTTTGCTCTCTACTACTTTTCAAGCAAGGTACCAATATATTGTTTACACATAAGTGAAAGTTGTATTTTAAATAATAGATCTCAACCATAATTATGTTTTTTACAATGATAAAAATAAAACATACGTACAACAGAATTATGTTTATTTTAAATAATAGATCTCAATCATAATTATGTTTTGATTGATGATCGATAATGTTTGTTGGAACATTCCTTAAAAAAAACTAATTTTTTTTTAATTATTAGAGAAAGTGACATATATATATTCTCAAACATTAATGATACTTGGAGATGGATTCATAGCAGGGACAATAATTTCTCATCAAGGTTTTTAAGATGGTTAATTGATCATAAATCTTTTATTTAACGTGAATGTTCTTTTGAGGACAACACTTGGTTACCAATAAAAACAATTTTTTTGCATTGGCGCATCATGTCAAATCGTGTTCCAACCCGTGTTTCTCTATCACATAGAGGCATACATATTGGAGCAATCTCGTGCCCTTTGTGTGACAGGGTCGAAGAGGAGACAAATCATCTTCGCTCTTCGTTGTTTTACTGGTGTAGTTAATTTGGTCTCAAGTGGGGATATGGTTGAATTTTAGAATTACTCCCTCTAGATCATTGGATGCTCTTTTGGACATGAGTGGTTATGGTTTGAAGAAAGGGTCTCATCAATAAAAGGTTATCGAAGCAATTCTCAAGACGGGTCTTTGGTGTATTTGGTGTGCGCAAAACAACTGGATTTTTAGACATGTTGCCCCCTGTCCAAGGAAAGCTTTAGATGAAATAAAAATTGTTAGCTTCCTTTGGGTAGAAATTTTAAAATTATGTATTGTTCAAGACTAAACCCGTGAAGTAGTATATATATACAAGGACTCTCAAATGAGAATATATATATATCATTAATAAAATTCGTTCATCTTAGAGTTCCGTTTTAGGCACGGTTTGATTCGTTAAGCTCCTTTTACATACCGGAACACCAAACGAAATGGTTTAATAGTTATATTAGTAAGTTAGTTATAAAATTAAATAGTAGTGTTCGTATCTGAAAAACACAATATTCACCAAATTAAGTTCCAAATGTATATCAATCTTCTATATATATGGTTTAGGTGTAGAAATATTTGGATTTCTTTTCATATATGTTACTAGCTTATAAGTCCGGCCTATATATATGTATAGATTGAACTAATTAAAAAAGAAAAGAATATATATGTAAATTAATATTGAGGCCGGCCAGGTTCGAAGGTGACAACATAACCGCTGTGAGGCTCCAATGGTGACTCACCCACCGCCCACGCGCTTGAGAGCTGCTGCTACTTATCTTATATATTTATATACTAGTTTAGTCCCCGTACTACGTTCGGGAACACAACATTCAAGTGATGCTTTTAAGGATATTCATGAACGTTCCAATAAGTTTTGAAACAAAACCGTGGTAAACCGAAACACGAAATATATTTTTAAAAAATTAAATTTTTAGTATAGCAATATTATACTCAAATTAAAGAGAATAAAATGCTCAGTTTTATGGTGTAGTTTATTTTTTTTAAAAGATCCATAAAAAAAGTTATGTATATTTATAAAACACTAAGGTCTTTAATTGTATATTATTATTAATTTTATCCATAATGTTTCATTTTCACACCCTATCAAATATAAACCGACTCATGTACACCCCTTGTAGTAGAGGGTTAAAAGTATAAATACTTTTAAATTTTTCATAATTCTCCAAAATATTAGGGGACCAAAAATGTAATTAGTTTTATTATAATATATTTTATATACATATTTTAAATAAAAAAATCATTATTATGAGATAAACTCTCAAATGATGCCACATAAGCCAGAAGCATTAAAATGGTGCCACATAAGCTTTTTTGATTTTGCTATATTATATAAAGATATTCTCTCTAGTATATATTTTCAACTCAACAGGTTCTTTCGTAATTTATTGTACTGTGCAATCGATCTCCTCAATATATTAATTGTCATTTTATATACACGTACGTACGTACATGAATATACCTACCTACATTTTCTGTATAATCTCTCATGTACAACTTTAGGACCACATAATATATATATATATATAAATAATGACATAAATTGAGGTCACATTGATAATTAATCAATCTATAAAGAATTAACTAATTAAGGTTTCCAAGGGGACAAACTAAACTGGTAAGGTTGGGTCAGTACGTTGCCTCTACTAATAGGTTTGAGTGACAATGACATTTTGTACCCATATCTTATTTAACATCATTTAGAGCATCCATATTTGACATATATATTCTTAAAATTATACTAAAATCATTATATTATTTTTTGCATTTTAATTAAATAATATTTTTTATATATTTATCCTTGTTTCTTTTCCTTTACTCACAACCACTTTGAAAAATATAAAAAATTTAAAAATGAAAAATGAAATTTTATATATCAATCTCACTCGTAACATTATACCAAACAAAATGTAAATGCTCTTAGAAGCAACACAAGAGAAATATAATTAAACGAGAATTTGAAGTTGCCACCAAACTAAACTGTTTAACACTCGAATCATCAAAAGCGATCCTTGAAATGATCCACAAAATCGTAAATTGGTCTCAAATCGGGTTGTGTAACTTTAATCCCTGAAAATGGTTTGTCTTAACTCATGAACCACTATGGTGTATGGGAACAACGGGACTGTAGCCTGTAGACATACTTAATGGGCCTGTCGGCCCAAGTTTTGAGATATGGATTCACAAACATCGTTTATCAAGCAGTTACCAACTTACCATTACCAACATGGAAATATAGATTTCATTTATGCCAATAAAAAATAATAATAATGGAGTTTAGTTATGTCAACATACTAAACAATCTTCATTAGGTTGAATTTTTTTAGAACCTCTTTACGGGTCAAGTTGACCTGAGTTGAAACTCGTCAAACAACTGTTCTAAGGAAAAATCAAACATGAACCTTTAACCATGCCACGTAAAACCCTTAAGCTCTGACACGAAGCCGGGTGGTAGCCAGAGACGAGCTTCATTGCCATCCAAAAGTAACACAAGTGAGGATTAAACATGATTTTCTTATAAAAAAATCAAAATCATCTTACCAATACACCAAAACTGAGGATTTCTTACTTGGCTTTCTCTCGAACCAAATGATAATGATTGTGATTTTTAGATTCTGTTATTTTCTTCACTTGCGAAAAAAATAAAACAATCTAGAAAAGCCACAACTTGAATTACGTTCCTAGTTAGACTCAAATGCAATCATTTATTACCTTAATTTTAAAGACAAAGATTCTCGAAGGGAATGTATATATCCACCCCATATATAGAAGGTTGTGTTCCTCCTTCCTAACCGATGTGAAATGTTACACACTTACACATGACGTAATCATAGAATGATGTGGTAAAACCTGAAATGATACGGACTCGCGACATGGAAGCCGACTCGATCCATTCATTCCTAAGAAACCCAAATATCACCCCAACAACTTATTTCGTATGATGGGGATATTTCTAGCTATATTACCGATTTCTACTTGGTATTGTAAACTCACTTTGATTTTGAATTTCTTAGCACTCTTATAATAAAGGACGTTTCAGTTCACCGATTTTAAGGATTGTTTAAGGGAAATTTTATGCACCACTAAGTCATTAACGACATCCACAATTGGTTCTTCATAATCATTTTGAATCTCTAAATTTTAATTAAAAAAATATGGCAATTGTGTTATTTGACTTCTATGTTACTTTATACGTGTCTTTATATACGAGCGCATTAGAATGTTGTATAATTTCCTGAAGCTAACATATGTGATGAGGCACACGACTCGCATGTCATGTGGATGCATTGGAAATAAGTAATGACTGTAATCTTTAATATTGATTAGTTGAGAGGAGGAGCAGAGCTTTCACCCCCTATACGTACCTTATTATTTATTAAAACTCAATTATATTATGTCACCCTACAAGTATTTTTCATGTAGCATCAATATTTTATTTTCTTAACAAATAAAGAGAAACAAAACATCCTGATAGTGGTTTATATACCGGTGCCGTGGTGGTGGTGTGTTTTTAGTTTTTACCAACTCTGGTAGTTAAAGTGGATAATAATTTTATGTTTGAAGTAACCAATCAGGAAAACAGAGCAAGCAAAGCAAGCACATGCCTTTCAACATATTAAGGTCCGCTCTCCAAAGCATATGTTCTGTTCTGTTTTTTACCTTCACCATGGAATAATGAGACTTCGAATATAATATAATAACAATAATGGATAATATAAGAAATGCGAATAATAAAATAATAAAAATATGGGGTTATCTTATGAATAATTAAAAAGTTCATAACTTAAATTAAATCAAATTTCAAAAAATGATTCGTAAACCTTGTTGTCCGAAGCACTATTTTAAAATTCGACTTATATTATGAGTTACAATTTTTTTAATGTGTCTTTTTTTACTATTGTGTATGTCTCACACTTTATATAAAAAAACATTAAATCGCTCTTATAATAAAATAATTGATTTTTGTTCAAACTCTTATTACAATTTAAAAAAAAACTTGTATTATTTCTTTATATATATATTTAAATACTTACTCTCACATCTGAATGCATTCATTCATTCTTTCTAGTTCTGTGTGTCCAAAAAACTGCAACAAAACCTAAGACAAAGGTATTGTCTCATCTTTTAACGACACCGAAAAGAGCTACAACAAAATCAGAAAATGTATACACAATCATAAATTCATTCGTTTCCAACAACACAAGATAAGTTAAAATAATAAGAAGAAAAAGATACACAGACAGACAGATTGAATACACAAGAAATGAATCATAAAAATACAAATTAATATCTCCTACAATTCATCATCCATCGCTCAAACGTATTCTCTTCACCTTTTTTTTCTTTTTTTTTTTTTGTTATTTTCCTGACAATTTTATCTATCTTTTTAATTTCCTACTGAAAGAAAGAACTGGCTCCTTCATCAGTTCTCAAGGCAGAAGAAGTAGCACAAAAACAAAACAAGACTCCCCTGCTAATATTACAATCTTAATTTCAAGCTATCTGTACAACCCCACCCGCTTATATCCGAACCGGCATTCCAAAATTCTGGAATGTTCTGATTTCCCCACGTAATCCCGCTGTCACGATCACCATACCCCACGCTGACTTTCCCGGGCTCATGTTTGAAAAGTCAACACTAGTTCGTGGACTCGGGTTCTTACTAACAAGCTTTTCCTCAGGCCATGTAGCTGATATCCTATCGAAAAAGTAACCGTTGGTGGCACTCGATATGGTTCCATGAAGAGGGCTGCTAACCAATGAACCGTCTATTCGATTACTTTCATCTTCTGGAGTAGGAGGATGGTTAGCTGTTGATGCCTCCTCGTCTAACTGTTCATGATCCCCGCTTAGTCTATTGGGTTCGCTTGACCTAAAACCCCAACAGCTGTCGCTTATGCCAGGCCATGGCACAGCCATTGAAACATCCTGACAGTGGAAATGCTCGTATGATTGGGTGACGGTTACACCTTTGCTTCTGCTGGCACGTGAGTCGGCTTCGTGTTTCCAGATGTACACGTTAGAATCCTCGCTAGCACACACCACGTATCTCCCATTCGCTGCCACATAGGCTGAGATTTGGCTGTTTGTGTTGCGAAAACCTAATAGAAATGGAAAGGTATATAACCAGAAACAAAAAAATATATATATACGAAATATGTCATGTAAATAATTTACCTTTGAATTTGTGGACCAAGTCCACACCATCAACAACACGAATTCGTGAGTCTGCTGATGTTATTAGCACTTCTGATGTACTTCCAGGAGCAAACTGTATATGAATGATAATCATCAGTGTATTTACAAAAAAAACTGTAACAAACCAAAAGGAACCATGACCCAAAAGGTGTGTAATAGTTCATCACCTGAAAACCGGTGATTTTTTTATGATGCGGCTTCTTCTTCTTATTTTGCAGGTTGATCTGACTCTTCTGCTGCAATCTATTTTCTGAAATACATAGAAACTTATTAGAACATAAACAAAAACGAAAACCCAAAGTCAAAACAGAAATGTTTCATACCAGTTGTGTTGTATAAACGACAGCTCCCCTTGTATGAACCAACAAGCGCAGCCTAAGATTTCAAAAAAGAAAAATACTTATTTAGCTTGGCATACAATAAAAACCATTGCCTATATTTATAGTTTCAGTAAAATAAAATCGACAGTAAGAATAATAATCTTTATGGTTCTAACCTGACCATCTGGTGTATAACACGCAGCAGTGACCATTTCATGCAAATCATTCCAATCGACAACTTGTCGATCAGGAATACTCCATATTCGAACCTTGGAATCTAAAGATCCACTGATGAAATATCTATCATCGACAGGATTAAACTGGATGCAAGTCACTATCAAAAAACAAGAACACGGTAAAGAAAGAGTCGTCTTAAGTGATAAGAATCTAAAATGCAAGTTATTTTTGTTACCATAATCACTGTGAGAAAAGATCTTTAGACATGACTTGCTAGACAACTGCCACAACCGTACTGTTTTGTCCATGGAGGATGAAAGCAAATGCTGAGATCAATAAATGCAAATTTTAACAACCTTGATGTATAACATTAAATGTGCCAAAATGACAGCCAAGAACAGACAGATTGAACCGTTTAGCAACATTATAGACCTAATAAATTCTAGCAAGGAATGATCGCAGGCGATTGGCACTACCTACTTGTGTTTAAGGTCAGTAGTGAAGATCACAGTTGGTAAGAAAATATAACTGGATTTGGTTGCCATGTTTGTTTACTATATTCCTCTAACAAGCATATAACTGATTCAAAACTACGAGTAATAAAACAGAAAATGCTGGCTAACCTGAGATTTGGACCATGACAGATCAAGCACATCTTCTAGATGTCCATTAAAGGAACATATTGGTTTTTCTGAAAGTGCAAATATGGTATCTGGCACCACAATAGGATCCAAACTTATAGATTTTCGGCTTATAGATAACCGCCCTCTTCTTTTCCTTTCTGGCACATTTTCCGAATTTGTAGATAACGAAATTGGTTCTGGTGACCCGTTTGACATCAGTAACACATTCAAATTGCCATCTTCTAATTTATCAAACAAAAGATCACCTTTTCTTTCCGAGCTACCAACTTGCCAAATATGAATGAGACAATCCTCACCAGCGCTAGCAAGATACTTGCCATCCAAACTAAACTTAATGGTCCAGATTGAACCATTGTGAGCCTGAATCTCTTGACTTTTAAACAAACCCGTTAGATCTTTACACGATTTCCCATATTGTCGAACCCTTACTTTTTCAGGACCATGGAAAGAACCATCTTGACTATCGTCAGTTGCTGAGCTAGACCTTCTTCCACCTTTTTCAGAAGACGTGTCCCTCTCGTCACTGCTCCGTCTTTCTTTATGACCTGTAACAGAACTCGCTGCATTCTTAATACTTTTCAACCAACTTCCTTTCTTCTTCGATTTCGATCCACCACCACCACTACCACTACCGTTATTATCATTCGAGTCAGGCAATTCAGCACTCTCAGCCTCAAAATTCTGCCTTCTCATGAGCTCTTGAACAATGGGTGAATGCCCAACGCACATCTCAAACTCCTCCATCGTCAAATGCTTACCGGTACCAACTTCCTTCAAATTTCCACACATCCCATCTTCTCTAACCACAAACTCCTTACCATTATCCAAATTCTTAATCGTACACACAGCATCATCCCTAACACAATCAACATCCAAATCCATAATCTCCTCACTACGCCTATAAATCCTACCAGTTGGAGGCTTACTAGGCGAAGCACCATTCGCATTCATCACAGAGGATCCATTACCAATACTCGGCGATTTAGCTAAAACACATTTATCAACGTTATTATTTACATTTACAGTTACAGTAACAGTTTCTGCTGCTGCTGCTGATGATGATGATGATACAGAATTAATCAAAACATTTCCTTGAGGCGAATTAGAATTAGAATTAGAATTAGAATCACGGTATTGATGATCAGCAGATTTGGATCGAACAATTAGGGGTTTTGAATCAGAAACATGATGAAGGTGAAGATGAGGTTGAATATTTAAGTGATCTGCAGAAATAGATTTACCCAATTTGAAGTCGTCGGCGGGGGAAGAATGAATTACAGGGTGTGGAGTGAGACCCATCTGGCGGAGCAAACGCAAGCGACGTTCTTCAACTGACGAGGGTTGCGAGATCCAGACATCGTAGTTACTAGAAACCCCTAATGGGATCGGAAATGAGGCATTATTGTTACTGGAATTAAGATCTTTCAAATACACATCGTTATCATTTTCATCTTCGGAAGAAGAAGAAGATGATGAAGAAGAACATGTTGTTGAAGAGAGTATGCGATCAAGTGACTCGTAGAAACAGTCGTCGTCAGTGTTGTTGTTGTTGGTGCTGATGATGATGTTGTGGTTTGAAGATTTGGTCATCGTTGGGGCATTCCCATCTGAAAACGGAAATGAAAATGCCCGCCGGAAAAAGACAGAGGAGATCGGAGATCCGGCGAGTGAGTGACGGTGGGAGAAGGAGAAAACGATGTCGTGTTGTGTGTCGTTAACTGGGAAGAGAGAAAAAGAGAGTTTGGGATTGGTTTGGTTTTGGTTTTGGTTTCGGTTTTGGTTGGTTTTGGTTGATGTGTGTGATGACTACAACGTGAAACCACCTCAAATCTAAACATCATAATAATAATAATTTTATTTAATAAAAATAATATACATACATATAAATATTAAATAATTAGTTGTACAATAATTTGCATATGCATTTGTGAGAGATAGCCTTCAAATTAAATTGTATTGTCTCCATCTTAATTTAATACCTCAATTTCATTTTCTTTTTTTATTATATTTCTTTTCTCTAAACTTATTTAGTTTTAAAGCATATAACTAAAAATTTCTCATCCTTAAGTGGTTATAGTAGTGTATCTAAAATCTTATATAAATAAAAATTCTTAGAATTCAAGACTTGCAGAAAAAAAAAAGTTTCAAATTATATTATTTCTTTGGTTATTTTATCAAACATTATCTTCTATATAATATTGGAAAATTAATTTTGCTTATGTGTAGGGCTGGCAAATCGTGTCTTATCGTGCTTAACAGGTTTCTGACGACGCGAGTAACACAAGTATCAAACACGAAAATGACCCGTTTAACAAATGACTTTGATTGTTTGAGCGTGACAGTTATCTATTTTATGCACCTAGAAGGAGATGTGTTAAACCCTAAGCTCCTAATTTTAATTATATTAAAAAATAAAAAAATTACATGTTGTACTTTTTTGCTTAACAGGTCTTATCGTGTCTAAACAGGTGACCCAATTGCCAGCCCTACTTATGTGTCAACTATTTAGAGTTGTTTTGCTTACTTGGCATTATTTGAAAGTTTCTCTCACAATAATAGTTTTATAATTAAAATATGTATACGTAATTTATAATAATATATTATAATAAGACGAAATACATTTTAAACCCCTAATATTTAGGAAAAACTAGAAAAACTTAAGAATATTTACATTTTCAACCCTTTTTACTAGGATGTGCACGGGTCGGTTTATATTTAATAAGGTATATAAATAAAACTTAAGAATATTTTATTATACTATAATTAAATACCTTACTATCTTTTAACCCTCTGTAACTTTTTATACGATATTTTTTTTTTAAATTACACCAATAAACTGAGCATTTAATTCTCTTTAATTTGAGTATAATATTGTTATATTAAAAACAACAGTTTTTAAATAAATTTTGTGTTTCAGTTTTATAACGGTTTTGTCTAAAAATTAATTTGAATCTTCCATGCCTCATGAATATCGTTTAAAATTATATGGGTATTATTTTCCCGAACATAGCGCGGACACTAAATTAGTATACTTCTAAACCAACTTGTTAGTTTTAGATAATTCTGGTTCTTGTTGTATTTGTGTAGGGCTATAAATAACTCTTCAACTTGTGCATAGCACTTTTTTACCTCATAAACTCGTAGATTAGCGTGTATTTTTTCTTTTTAAAAATTTTTCAATTAGAAAAAAATTGTGTTTTTAGACGTTGTGATGTTATTCTTAGTTAAGGTTTTCATATGACATGACAGGAATTTCCTTTTACAATGCGAGCTGTATTGTAAAAGGTTTTTTTAAGATAAATTATCATATTTTTAACTTTCAAATGTGTGAGTCTCACAATTAAAAAAATAAATATAAACACAATCTTATAAAAATATAGGTTAAACTTAAATGATATGAAGTTAAAAAATTTATTAAAAAGTATAAACAGTGAAGTAGATCTCTCGATTAGATGTGTATTTTTTTTATTTGTATATTATATTGTTTTATTTTATAATAATTATCTCAAGTTCTTATTCAACAATGTTGTCAACATTATATATCACATCAAAGTTAATTCTATCGTCTTATATGACCGTCAATTTTTATACAAACAAAATATCAAAATTCAAACACACAGAGAGTAACATGTTAAAAAGAAAAAGGAGATCGAATCGTATAGTCCAAAATAATGAAGTAAGTCCACAAATATTGTTGTTTCCTTTTTAAAATAGATATTTACTTTACCTTTTAAATTTGTTTCTAATAAATATCTTCATTGAAAACGTTTGCATTTTATATGAATAATAATAATATATATACTAATTTTAAAATTCTGATTTTGTTTGAATAATGGACTTTTATTTTTATACAAAAATAATAAGAAAACGGGTTTACACAACAAACTAATAAAGGTAAAAAAATCATGTTAAAAACTTTTTTTGTGTTTTTACCATTTGTACGTTGTTGTATATAGACCAAATTTATTGCAAGATTTTTTCAGTTCAAAATTGATTATTTTGTCACACACTGTTATTGTATTGAATTTATGAAAGTAAGTCTAAAATTAATATATATTTTTTAAAAAATAAAGAGATGATATAAAGAGATGATGGACCATACTAGTGACAGGGTAGGAGTACATAGGTGTAAAACCATTACCACAGTAGTAGTACATTTGGGTGACCTCCCCCACCACAAAATATGCCCTCTTTTTATTACAAAAAGAAAACACATACTAATTAAATTCCACTTAAATGATTTATCTAACTTCTTTTACACACACTACAACATAGTATTAAATGACAACACCTCCTTTTCTAATTTTCCATTTATTATCCTTTCTTCTTATGTTGAAGTACAAGGACATAGCAAATACAACATTATAAGATAAAAAGTACATAGTATGATGTTGTCTATTACGTATTATTATGCTATTTACAATGGTGTGGGCAGTCTTGTATCACTCTTTTTAAATTGTCAAATCGAAACCGGAGAAAAGAGGTGGTGTTACCGACAGCTTCTTCGATGATTTCTCTGGCCTTCTTTGGCCTCACCCTCCACATACACATATACACGACCTTTTTAGCAAGCATCAATTGAATTCATGCTATCCTGATGATAAATGTTCCTGGACAGCAAATATGGCCACCACATCATCCTATTCTAGAAGTCGAGGGCACACCATTTACCCTAATCATACTACCCACAACACCAACACCATATTTTTCACAAATGTAGAACTAGCCAGCTATCACATCAACTTTTTATTCAATTTTCCCACAAACACATTTACGTCCAATGCTAACATTCCCTTTCTTTCATTTTCACAAGTGTGGTTATGCGAGAAATGGATCCTCACAAAGACAAGAGAAAAAAGCCACTGATATTTAATTATAATACCATTATAAATCCAAGGGGATGGAGACATATTGTTGGAACAAACAATGCTCCTTTGATAAATAAAATTCTCATGATGCGTCATGAGATCTAGTGATTTTGCAACTCGAGTGGGACGTTGGCAATAGAGAAAGTACAATTAGAATGGCCAAAACCTATTAATCCTAGTGTCATTAGAAATCCTTGCAAGTATTGTAATTTTCACATAGAAAAAAGGCATGACACTAGCATCAATATAGATTTAGAAGCATAGTAGATGGTGTTTAAATTAGTCGTTTAGAAAAAGTATCATTTAGCCTTTATAACACAACGTAAGAAAATATTGGGTATTGCCAGATTAATGTCTTTGAGTTCAAAATCGCATATGTTCCCATACTTTAATAAAGCTGGAGATTTGAGAAGGCATTAAGAATAGGAACATGTTATGATGAAGGGAACCACCCAATAGTATACAAACCTTTAGTCGTAACCAGTCTATTTGGTATAAATAACTAGAATGGACAAGTGAATGTAATGAAAGAAGAAAATGAATGGACAAAGTAATCAAATGGATCATTTCATTTCATTATCATGTCTACTAACCTTATAGGAATGAAACGAATCATAACTTCGTGTTATTTAATAGTCAAGAAAAGATAAAAACAATGAAATACAATTCATTAAACATGACAAAAATAACTTATCATGGTTATGAGTCAGATCATGGTTTGAGACATGGTTCAATACATGAACCAAGTCATAGGTCAGATCATAGTTTGGGTCATGGTCTGGGGCATGGCTCGTTCATGAGTCAGGTAATGGGTCGGGCCATGGGCCAAGTCATGGTTGAGGATCGAGTCCGGACATTGGTCGGGTCTTGGAACGAGGCGTGAGTTGAGTCGTGAGTCGAGGAATGGGTCAGGGCATTAGACAGGTCATGGGTCATGTCATTGTTCGGTTCATGGGTCAGCTCAAGAGTCAGGTCATAGATTGGGTCTTGGATCGGGCCACGGGTCAGATCATGGTTTGAGGAACGACTCGGGGTCACGGATTGGGCCATGGGTCGAGTAATGGTTGGAGGAATGGGTTGGGTCATTAGTCGAATCATGGTTCAGGTCATGGCTCGGGTCATAGCTCGGGTCGTGAGTCGGTTCATGGGTGGGGTCATGGTTTGGTTAATGGGTCGAGGCATGGGTTGGGTGATGGTTCAAGATGTGGGTCGGGACATGGGTTGGTTTATGTTCTAGTCATGGTTTAAAATAATTATTCCATTTCTTAAATAAACGAAGAAAAAAACATGGGTAGTAGATGAAATGAAATTGAGGTGTTTACTATTTAGAAGGAATGTGATTTTTTGAGGTAATATGTGATTATATTCCTTTGACTAACCAAACAACTACTTTTCCATTGTCTCACAATGGGTTAGTTCATTTCACCTTTAATTTCTGTATACCAAACACTATCTAAACAACTTAACTAATAGATGAACAAAAGTTTACTTGGAAGGGTACAATAAGTAGTTTGAAAGTTAGTCATACGAAATGACCTAAAGGAGAGCATATGTTTCACGTGATACTTAAAGTGATTTCAACTTTGATTGTGGTTTAGTAATAAGAGACTTGGTTTCTCCAAAAGATTTCAAATTTAATTCACACTATTAACACTTTGGGAGAGACATTGAGACCATGAAGGGACACATGTGACAACACAAGTTCGATCATTGACCCTAACAAGTTTTACCGGCCACCAGCTTGCCGTCGTGCCTACGAGCGGACGGGTTTGTGAGTTTTTCCTGAGATGGAGAAGGATTTTCCTCCCGAAATAGGTGGACTTGGGTACTAAGCGTTGTCTGTGTGAGTCATCTTTCGTCATTGGGTTATATCGGGTAGCTGCACTTTATTCATTTCGTTGGAAAAGAAAAGTAATTGAGCAGAGGTAAATAAAGAGGAATTTAACGATACGCACACTTAACCCATTTCCATTTATATTTATTATGAAGCATGAAATTAGAGACAAGAAAAAATAGGTATTGAAAGAAAAAAATGCATGTATAAATTTTTTTTTGAACAACCAAATCAAACTTTTATTAGACTAGCAAGATGCTAGTTAGCATTATAAATAATCAAAACTAAAAGAACACCATAGTTGAAATGCATCTATAAATAAGTAAATAGAAGCACTAATTAGGCAATGCTTATTAACTTTCAAGATGCTTAATATGATATGTGAATTAAAATAAAACACACGAAAATTATTTAGCATATTCACCTAGAGTTACATATTTAAAAAAATAAATATTGTCATGATAATTTAGAAAGAAACCATATATAAAATAGAATATATATAATGTATAATTTGGACCACAAATACACTATAGACGCCTATTTATATTGTATCAAATTAATCTAAAATAAAGGCATATGTCCAGCCTACACGAAATTAGGCAATCGAACATAAAGAGTCCCCGGGGCCAAAACAAAACAACATAAAAGAAAAGAAATTACTAGCAAATTACACGTACTGTAACTGTACGTTAATGTTAACGTAGGTTTTGAAATTAGAAAAAAGGTATAGGGGGTGATAATGACATTCACCAAATTCTTCAAGAGCTTTCATGGCTGACTTAAAAGTTAAAAATACACAAGTTTTAAAAGACCAAATCAAACCCGTCATATCAAAACTCCCATCAAAACTCTCAAAACCAAATTTATATTTTTTTTCATGTTTTATTTTCTTTTAATGAAAAATCTTTTTATACCACGTCCCCTGGACTTGAAAACCAACGAATTGTAAGCACATGCCACTAACAACCCCCTAACAAGTTGGTGGAAGTCGAAACTTGTCAAGGTTTGACCTTTGACTTAGGATATTTCTTCCTCTTTTAATATGTGATACATTACGACCTCACACTGTAACGTACGAGACATAAAACTTTTTTATTAATAAATGTGACGAAGTCACTGATATATTGTAATCTATACGGATTTCCTGTGTATAGCTTGTTTATGTTTTCGTTACTTTTTATTAGTTTTTATTTACTTTTAATCCATGTAGTGTTTCGTAAATCTCGGAACTAAATATTGGTGAAAAATCAAGAAATGAAGTGAAACGAGCTGAAAATGCGACATGAAACGGAACCAGACATGAAACCGGAGCACGAAACAAAGAAAATGGGCTAGGGGAAGTACGCAACCAGCTAGGCAAAGCTCACGACGTGCTAATTTTAGGGTTTTTGGTGGTTTTTCAAGCCATGCTACGTGACCAGCTCCCGTTTCGGCAACGCGATGAGGCCGTTTCGGCAGAAATTTTTGGAGTTTTTTTGGCTTGATTACTTTTTAAACACCTTTTCTCAAACCCTATACCTAGTTACAAATTGGGCGAAAATCAGAGGTTCGATGGAGCGTTTTTGAGAGTTTGAAGCGTTTGGTTGAAGGTTCGAAGCAAAGGAAATCATCCGGATTGTATTCTTGCCATCCGGGTTTCGTTATTCCTCTTTTCTAGTTAAACTATGGGTGGAAATAAAAAAGAGAGTTAATTTTACGAATGTAATAATAGAAACCGTGTAAATTCGAAGAGATGATACATAAGAAAAAATGAGATCGAAAATAAAGAATTGGCATAGGAGGAAGATGACTTGTAACAATCGTAATTCATTTATAAATAAGAAAATCTAAATCTTTTAAATACTTCACTAAAAAAGATATTCAAATATTCAGAAAATCTTACTATCCTCATTATCTACCAATAAAATTATTAAACGAATTCATTTATAATAAAACCATCACATTTTCATACATGATTACCTTATGCTATTAATTAATATTAAAATCAAGATCTCTTTCTAAAATAAAATAAAGCTCTTTCTTCCTTTCGAAAAATTGCAATTGCAAATGTTTAATTCGAGTCTAATAAAATGGTTTTGTGTTTATGAAAACGAAAGAGTACTTATTATATCCTTTTTCAATTAAATTAGATTTATATATACACACATATATTATGAGATTAAAATATAAACATTAAGAAAGAAGACTTGTGTAGTTTAGTTGTTGTGTAACATGGTTATGATTTAAATATGTCCACCAAGTAATAATATATTAAATAGTCTCTAAAGAGTGCATTGGACATCACATACTACGTGGGAACAAGCTTCCTCAATAATTATATTCCTTTTGCATTATTCATTTGAATCATGTACTAATTCATCATACTTCCTAAATTCAATGTTCATTACAAACTCCATTTTCCCTACAAACATATATGAGAATTGTATTTACAACACGAATTTTTAACAGAACGACAAGAACAAACGGATTTTATTCAAGCAAAAGTTTTAGGACAACGTTAACAAACTAAATTTTATACATATTGCCTGAGTGGGTCGAGAAAAAATAATAGAGTGACATATTAGATATTACAAAAATTAAGACAAAGGGTAATTGGATTAAGGGTAATTTAATCCAAGCAAAAATAGATTGATTTATGTTTCCCCAAAATCAAAATGCTCAAAAAATCCCAAAACAAAGCCTTCTGTTTGAGCAACTAAACAAGCAAAATTAGGGTTTGAGGATTGAGCAATGGTTATCTTGAGCGTGCTTTCTTTGCCAAACAAATACCAAATCTAGACAAATCTCTATCTTAGGGGCTGTTTGTTTCACATCTTAATGATTCAGTTCAGTGTTTAATCATTCAGATTCAATATTCAGATCGTTTGTTTCATAAAAAAAAGAGCCCCTGAATGGTTGAGTTAAGTGCTTAATGGTTAAGAGATAGAAAGATGTTGAATAAACTGAATGGAGCATGTACCAAATTAACCTGCTATTATCTGAAGTTTTACCCCAACATCCCTCTCATTTATAGAGCCGCTTAATGGTTCAGACCTCTTAACCATTCAACACTTAATGATTTAGAGTTTGCCAAACAGCCCTTTAATCAAACAAAGTCGTGGCGGTAGGGGAGAAATTGGTAAAATCTGACTAATCTAGTGATTTTGATTCTTACAAGTACGTAGAAAAAACATGGTTTGGTTAAAGCATCATACCATGGTTTTTCACCGGAATGTTTGATTGACGAGTCTTTGACTCCGACAAACTTGGCTCCGAAAAAAAGGTTCTCCGAAAAAAAGGTTTGGGTGAGCCTCCGTTATGGGTACCCCGAAAGCGCCACTCTTAAGTGTCCACTAGATGGGGGCATGCCGAGACTTCGAACTTGATCATTACACTTCATCTGAGTATAACGGTCTTTTCATTGTGCTAACCGTCGTTCTAAAAAAACAATATGCTATCTTACTTTAAGTATGTAGAAAATAAGATTCATTGTCCAATGGAAAATGCAATGAAGATTTCAACTCGGGGAGACCTGAGTTCAAATCCGAGCATAAGGATTTTACATGATATTGTTAAAGGTTCCTAACATGATTTTCCCATGGAGCTGATTGACTACTTTTCTGCTTGACCAACTTGGCTTCGAAAGAAAAAGTTGAGGCTCTTAAACAGCCACTAGATGAGGGCAGGTCGGGGCTACAAACTCGTTTATTTCCGTTATGTCAACCGCCGTTCTAAAAAATATAAAACAAAGTGTCTTTTAAGTGTCCATTTATAAAATATGTTAGAAGTTATAATTGCGTACTTTCAATAACACATACGTATATCAGTAAATTAAGTATAATATTAAAATTATTATGCTTCTATTCAATGGCGCAGCCAAGTGGAGACCCGGGAGGGTCCGGGCCCTCCCATTTTTTCCGGTTAGTAGTAGCGATTTGTCGGTTTTTAGTTGATTTTGGTATATAAATTGGGTACGGGTCCTCCCATTTTTAAAATCAGGCCCCCTTTGTTATGGGCACCGTAACTTTAGGCCTCCCTATTAATAAAATCCTGGCTTCGCCACTGCTTTTATTGTGATGAAAATGAAGACCATTTTTACGTACCTAATTTATGTTCGCGTCTATGAAATCCATACAAAGTTTATGCGCGCACTTACGTGAATATTTTATTGACAATGAAACTTGTATTAAAAAAAAAGACCAAACGCATATAGATGAAAATTATGCCTCGTATAATGTAAACAACTCGACTCATAAAGATTTGTCAAACATATAATCGTATGATTTCTTTACAATTTCAAGAAACTAGTAAACAAACCACACGCATATATGATATATTAAGACCACTAATTCCAAGAAAATGTATAAAATAGGGACATAAAATGTTCAACTTATAATCATGACTCAAGAAATTAATGACTCAAAGTTATCCCACATGAAGCTATGAACTTGTGATGCATTAGTCACTCCATCTTCCATATCTCCCCATGCAAACAAGCTATGATCACTTGGTTCAACCGGGTTCGTAGCATCATCACTACTCAGGCCAGCTTGTTCCGGCGCATATGAGCCATTGACCAAAGGGTTGACCTCGTGCTCAACACTTGGTTGTGATGAAGATGGAATTGACATTTGTTTTGAATCTTTGATGACAAGATGAGGGAAGTTGAGTCGTGCATTGTTTCCTCGCAGCTTGAAAGCTTCGCGATCATAAGCTAAAGCAGCTTCAACCGCGGTCTCAAAGGTCCCCAACCAACGTCTGTTCCTACTTTGTGGGACCCGTATCTCCGCCACCCATTTTCCCCATTGGCGTTGCCTGGCCCCTCTATATAGCTTCACCACACTGCGATGGCCACGTGTACGATGATCATGACCCGTTACATTATCATCTGGTTTAAAAGATATCATCATATGTTGCTTCTTTGATGATTGAGATAATGCAAACACAAATGTTGATTCATTGTGTTCTTGGTATGGCCTTTTGATCTTCTTATCGGGTTGACCCGAATAAGTTTCAATTACGGGTTCCATCTGTTGTGTTAGAACGTACAACATTATAGATTTTGGGATGGTTGAAGATTTAAGCAGCTGGTGTTTCGGTATTGATGGCTCGCGTGCTAAAGTGTCACTCTCATAGGCATGCTCAATAACGTTTGACTTTAAGGATTTGTTTATTATGATCCAAAAATATAGCGGTTATATATGATTTGGTCAACCGTACCACCTATGAAACAGCACATGCGCGATCAAGCTCGTATCATTTTGGAGAAGGTTGTGTCTAGAAGTTCATCTAGTTTCTTTAAAATAAACCAACCTGTTACAAGCTCTAGCTATCATCCCTTTACGTTTACTTATGTTCTTTCATTTATATATTCACTAGGTTTAAAACCCGTGTATACACACGGAATAAATCTAAAATATATAAATAAAAAAGATAAAAATCGAAAATATAGAACACAATAAATAAAGCTTCAACAACCGAATTGATTAAACATGCTATCAAAATCGAATACTGGTTATACATCATATTGAATTTGAAATTACAGTTTATTTATAAGAAACGAAACAATAAATAAAACTTCAACAAATGGATTGATTGAAACCACAAACGTATTACCAAAAATATAGAGCATAACTGATTGGAAATCATTGAGTCGGAGTTGCCGTAAATAGCGATGATATTTTGGAGCCCATTTTGACTGGTCAAAACTTTTTCCCGCTCAAATTTGCCCCCCAAAAACTCTGAAATATTAGATAGATTCGTTCGTTCTACATAAATACATTCAATCTCTTAATTACCAAACGAACATGAAAAAGAACCCCATTAGTTTAATTGTTTATGTACGGTCGTTTGGTCAATTAACTAAACAAAGAACACAATCACTAATTGTTCATGTTTGTGCGATTCGTAGAATAGTGGGCGGCCACAGTTTTCACTATTCATTCTCAACCAAGAAGGCCAAAACAATTCCCATGTAATAAATAGGATTGATTGGGTGTTGACGATGGATCCAAAGAAAAAAGAAGGCCTTGTATTCATGATTATGATGGCAACCACGTGTTACATTTGAATTCTAAGGAATGAGTTTATATTCAACGCCAAATCTATATCAACATACGGGGTTTTAGAAAATATAAAGATTGAATTCGTTTTTTTGGTCAAATACACATACAAATTGTGTACATGTAGCTTGGTAAAATTAGTGTTATAAGCCCTCTTTAGTTTGGTGTTTTAGTTGTATGTTTCAATCCTAACATTTTGCTATTGATTGAGTTGCTTTTTATTTCAAATAAAACCGCAGTTAAAAAAACCACAAACTAGTTCATGTAACTTCTTAAATTTTATCAACTTTTTAGCTTGTGGAAATATTCATTATATAGAAAAAGTAAGATAGTAACTCGATGAACCATTGATATAAAAATATAATCCAATATGAACTATGATCATATTTTGCATATTTTTATCTTAGTTTTTCACTAAAAACATCAAAAACAACCATTAGTTAAATAAATCAATGGGCGGATAATAAAATTTAAGCTTACGAGTATGTTCTAGTCACGAGCTGACTTACCTAGGGTCAGGATCAGCTCGTTTACAAACTGAGCTGACCTAGTTCAGTTTGTTTACAAATAAATCGATTTCAAACAAACCGCAGGCTTTCTGAAGAGCTCTAGTTCAATCTCCACAAAGGCGCTTTTTGAACGGCTCTAGTTCAGTAGTTCAATATCCACAAAAAGCCATCAACTCACTTTCCCTCACATGTATCCATGAATAATAATGGTTAAGACTTCAACAATTAGGCAATGGCTTCAGGGTTTAATTAAATTAACTATACTAAATGGTTAATCTCAGATAATACATTAATCATCTCAATCTTTTATCAAAATATTCAACTGCAAAAGATATGCAGCCAAACTGTAATGTTAACTACAACCCAAGCAAATAGTGGGGGTGCATACAATCCAACATTCAAAAATCTAGGTTTTTTTAATAAATGGATATAAAACAAAAAATTAAAGCAGGTTTATAGCTGAAAACCGAAAACACTAGTAACGGACTATATCTTGGAGGCAGTCATAGAAATGCGACATTTTAATGGTGTCCTTGCCTGAATATATCGCTTCAGCACTTCCGCCAGACTCTCCTTGTGCCGCCATCTCTACCACCATGTAGAGCCTCTTAATTGGCATCTGAAACACCACCATAGATGTGTCGCATTTAGGTTTGTTAAAATATGTGTAGTCTTGTGACAACACGAACAAATATTTAAAACATCAAGAATCTTACATCATTCAAAGCCTCAGCAGCAGCATCAACGTCATCTTGCGAGAACACGTTCAGTTGTTGCAATACCTGAAAACACAAAGATTGAGATCAACTAAATGGATTGAAACATTGAACACTAAAAACATCAAAAAGTTGTAACTAAAAAACTTACCTTTTTAGCATCCTCGGTCTTCAATGTAGGAACATGATAAGTGACTGAGAAAGCATCACAAACACCAACCGACTCCAAGAAAGATACCTCGCTAGTTGTTCCGATCACAAGCATATTTTTACCCTGAAGTTTTAGTAACCAAAAAAACAAATATACTTACGGTCTAATCTCTTTTCGTTTGCAAAATATTATGGATTTATACCCAAATTAAGCATGGCAAAACAGTCAGGTCAAAAGGATTCTGGCCAGAAGGGTTCGCCTTAAAAATGGGCCGTATTAAAAGAGAAGAAATAGCATAAGTTCACTCGCAATATTTGCTTTATGGCAACTAGTGGCGATAGATAGCCACAGTGGAGAAATGGAGGTGTTGGCGGTGATTAGTAGGTTGCAACACACAATGGTGGCAGGTGATGGTCATCAATTTGGACCCATTTTAAGTTTGCAAGTTTTATCACTGCAACACGAAATGAACCATTGTATAGTTGGAGTCAACCCAAACTGGCCTGTTGTAGAATTTTATCCAAATTGACCAATAAGCAAAAAAAAGAACAGATCGACCCGTTTCTCAATAAATGATACCCTAAGTCCCAAATAGAAAGAAGTATACCTTTGGAGGAAGCCTTTTCAGGAGGACCATTAATGTCTGAGATATTAAGTTAGAAAACCGAGGGCCAATGGCAACGTATTCCAGTAGTCTGTATTAGTGGAAAATAATTTATAGATTTATCAACAACCAATAAAAGGCTCATTTATATGCCACAAGCAGGTGAAATTACCTTTCGATATCATCAAGGACAATAATGCTCAGTGTTGACTTATAAGCATCCTCAAATACCTATACAAAATTACAAAGGGTTCCCATGAAAAACACCCTCATGAAATCCATCATAAATGTAAAATAAAAGTCGAGTATACAACCTTGACGATTCGTGCACATTTACTGGCTTCACTGAGTCCAATCATTGATTCAGCAGAGATCTACAATTATAGAAAATATGTTGATTTCACACTACAACATGCGTAGATTATTTAAAACTGTAAGTAGACAGAACTTACGATCTTCACATAGGGGAAATCACTACCGATACCAACAGTAGCTGCCATTGCAGTCTTACCACTGCCAAAGATGACAACATAAAGTCATGAGCTGGGAAAAGTGATAATATACAAATATTAACTAATAAGTATGTATCAAAACTACAACTTACCTGCCACTTGGACCTTCTAGAAGAACTGTAACAAGTGGACTACCCCTGCTCACTTTAACTTGCTCTGCTAATAGCATAGTTCTTTTAAAGATATGATCATGTTTCTGACCACAGTCAACTATTCCATTCAGTCTGCATCAATTTATAAGAGTTCAGAAAATATAACAAAATATTGATCAGATTATCGGAATGAAAAACAACTTCAGATAATATTCACCTGCAACGTTCAAGGTCATCTGTTGAAGCGCCAAATGCAGGAGTAACTTCATGAAGAGCATTCAAGAAATCTTCCATTGTGACTTTTATGCTTTCCTCATCAATTGTTTTGGTTAAATCATCAAGGCTGAGCTGGCGGTTGAGAGCATAAGAAACAGCACTTTTCACAACACCTTCAAGTTCTGCTCCACTGTAGTTTTTTGTTCGTGCAGCTACAACACAAATTCAACTTGATCAAACCCTAACATATTATAGTTTTCATTTAAATGAAAAAAAAATGATGTGAAAATCTATACCAAGTTCTTGCAGGTTAATATCTGGAGCTAGAAAAGAATTCTCTTTCATCTTATTTGTATGAATCTGGAGAATTTGAAAACGACCATTTTCATCAGGAAGGCTGATTTCCACTTGGACTTCCAAACGACCAGGCCTAAGCAAGCATTTAAAAAATATTCAGCAAAATAACACTATTTAGTGGCATTTAACATCTTACTGAGAGAAAATGGACTCACCTCAAAAGAGCTTCATCAAGCAAATCCTTTCGGTTTGTCATACCGATTAGCAAAACATTATTCAATGCTTCCACACCGTCTATCTACGAAAGAGAATTTCCAGAGTCAGTCATTAACTTTTTTTTTTCTTAACTATGGAATAAGGATTTGGAAAAATGACCCAACCTTTGTAAGAAGCTGATTGACGATGCTATCATGCACTCCAGTGCCATCCCTAGTTGAACCTCTAGACTGCAAAAGCAAACCAAAAGCACAGGTTACAACAAAGCATAAGGATTTTTACTAAAAAAGAGACATTTTTTTATGTTAAGAAATGGACCTTACCTTACAAATGGCATCAATTTCATCAAAAATGATGACATGCAAGTCACTTTGATCTCCTATAAATTTTTAAAAAAAGTTTCAGAAATGAAACGAAAGTCATTTCAAAGTCCAGATTTTAAACAAGTAGACAGTCTACCTCGTGTTCTTTGATCTTGTTCAGCATCAGCAAATAGGTCCCTTACATTCTTCTCAGTTTCACCAACGAACTTACTCAACACTTCAGGCCCATTTACAATCTAGTTTGTATAATTAACAAATAACTTGTCAAAAGAATCATTAACGCTATGTGCATTTGTATTCTCATTATAAGCACGCCATAAACATAAAAAGGTCAATGCATAGAGTACCTTTGGATCCTTTCCGTTCAACATTTTTCCAATCTGGCGAGCCATTAGAGTCTTGCCAGTACCAGGGGGGCCATATAACAGCATTCCCTTGACATGCTTTACACCCAGTCTGATGAACAAAGATTCACATTTCATGACAGGTTCAAAAGAAACAAATAAGTGTTTCACTTTTCACAAAGTATTATTTAGCAGTATGGCATGACAAAATGATAGGCATTACTTGCTTGCCACATGTGGAGGGAAAACCCTAGAGGCAAAAGCTCTTCTAAATATATCTGCAAATTCATTGCTCAAACCACCAATACCGAGTGTTTGAAGGTTGAATTCCTTGTGCTTAAATATGTTGCTGCTAGCAGCCTCACGTTGATTTATGATCTGCACATAAAGAATGAGAAAAAGAAATACGGACAATAGCCAAATGGTCAAGTGCCTATGCAGTTAATCGCGGTGCTATAGCGGTTCTATAGCGGTTCGCGGTCATCAGGTAAAATAGCGGTCAAAATAGCGGTACCGCTAATAGCGGTGCTATTTACCGCTATTTCACCATGATTTTGGTTTTGCTATAGCGGTTTAATCGGTGCTATAGCGGTTGGGCTTTTTTTTTAACTGAAAACCCTAAAATCAGATCAACATCGTTCTTCTTTCTTCTCATTCTGGTCTTCTTTCTTCTCATTCTGGTCGTCGGCTGTTCAAAGACCAAATTCCAAACCAAATCGATCTGCTGTCTCAAGAGTCAAGCCCAAACCAAAAATAGGTAATTTGTTCATCTTCATGTAATCTGTTAATTTGTTAGTGTTTTGTTAATTTGTTATTGTTGCTAGCAGGTTTGAATGTTTAATAATGAATGTTTAATAATATATATAATATATATAATATATATAATATATATAATATATATATATTAAAACCGCTATCCCACCGCGAAAACCGATATCTCAAATAGCGGTCCTTGACCGCGAACCGCTATTTTTCCGCATTAACTGCATAGTGGTCAACATAATAATACTTCATAATACCTTTATTCCACTAGAATTGGAGGCTTCAAACACAATGTATGAATCTTCAGAAAGCATGCCTCTTTCGACGTCTGATTTATCCGGCTCTTCCCCAGCAACTTGGGTGACTGTGAATACATAACCATTTCCATGATACTCAAAAGTTACTTTTTGTCCTGATGTCAAAATCTGCATTGAAGTAAGCCTTCGTGTAAATCTCAAACAAATAGAAACAAGCAAAAATACATACAGATAATCGTTGTTGTCTTTCTGTAATTACAATCATAAAGATGGACAAAACATGCAGTGTCATACCTGGTTTACAAATCTTTTCTTAAGCTGTTTAGCCAAAAGAACAGCATCAACCTGCAAATTCAAAACTGAGATGAAAAGGTGCAAACTCAAAGAAATAAAGCACTTTCTTAATGTAAAAGAGTGAGACATGCCTGCTCTTCTTTATTCCCTTTTTTCACGAATTCTAACTCAAGGGTAAGTAATGCAATGTTGAAGTTTTCGGGTGGAACAAACCTACAATGGTTGGTCAAGGGGATTTGTATTAGAATCAACAAAAAACTTGGTTACTGCACCAGAGTAAGCATAACCACCAACCTGCTAATAGATACTGAATCTCCAGTTGAAACTCTAGCATGACGGCGTTGGATGGCATTAAGCCCGATTTGCCCACTTTGTATGGTATCGTTCGCAGTTTGTTTCAGTTAAAGTAAAACAATAATGTGTGTCCTTGCGTATAACATGATAACAACAGTAATTCAATGCACAAACAGGTCATTTAAAACGTTAAAACGACAAGGTCACAGTCACTTGGATATAACTTCCCTGGCATAAACAATAACCAAACAGTAACTTGAACTTTATATATACTGATCTTTGAAGATCAACAACACCATATATACTTTGTCCAAATAATTTAAAACAAACATGGATCTGGCTTGAGGTCTTAAACTAGAATTTGTATAATGCCATATGAACAAGGATTTGAAGTTTTCCTAAAATATTATAATTGTTTAGAAATAAATGAAGAAAACACTAGATCGTGACATATTGTATCAGGATGTACATTGCACTCACCACCAAATTATTCACGAATTTTCAAATTTAAACACCGCCTTAAATAAGTAAACAGTTACGATGAAGGATCAGCCAATTTCAAGCATCACATTCGAGAAACATGAATAAATTGTAATAAATGACCTATTTACGAAATCAAAACACATAATAATAATAATAATAATAATAATATATGTTGTTGAGAAGGATATGCTATAGAGAGAACGAAGACGTCACCAACAAGAGCAAAGGCGAGGTTGGATCCAGGTGCGGTGAAGTGAGAACGATCGGAAGGGGAACAATAGGCGCAATTTGTATATGCTAGATCTTTCGCCGGTGTGTTTGTGACAATCATCGTCGTCGATGCTCCTGCCCTTCTCGCCATTGTAGAAACACAGATCAGATCAGATCAAATCAAGTTAGGTAATGAATGAATAGAGGGAGGGGAGAAACAAAGGTATAAAGACGTAGGTCGGTTTCGATTGTTGACGGGGTTAAGAAATGCCACCAGGCTAAGCTTCGATGATGTTGGTCGTGCTTTCTCCAAAGACTAAAAGACTAAATTAAGGAATAATTTGTGAGTTTCATTAACACTACTAGATTAAACCCGGCAGCTAACGCGTGTGTAAACATAAAAAACACAATTCTAAAACTTTAAGAAAAGAGTAACGTTTGAAAATAAACTACACATTACATAAAAAATATATGAAAATAGAAACACAAATTGTATTCAAACTCTACTTTTAGTCTTGAATAAATAGATTTAAACTACAAATACATTCGTAGTACCAATTAGATATCGACGCTTTTAAACTGAGTGGCTTATAAATCCTACCAAATACAGAGTAATTTATAAGAAGATTAAGAAAAATATACATACAAATAATCTAAATGATAAATATCTGACAAAATTCACAGAAACTAATATGTACCGGCTCGAGCATACGGGTCGGCATGCATGGGTCTAGGTCGTAAATTGCGATGAGCTATTTTTTTAAGTTGTTTGTTTCCCGTTTTCAGTAAAAAATTTGGGATTTAAATAAGGTATATTGAAATTTTGGAAGAGAAAATTATGGGTGATTTAATGTTATCGATTTCTTTCCATATATAGCTTAAAAGAGAATATTCTTAGTTTTGAGCGGAAAAATGCTCCAACACCCTCTTCAATGAAAGACACGTGTCCTCCAAAACCCTCTTTTATTAGAAGGTATAGATATAGATGTTACCGAGTTTAGTTAACAAAAAGAGTTTAGTTAAAAAAACAGAAAAGAGAATAAAAGGAAATAAAAAATATTGTTATATTTCAAGGAGAAAAGAAAATAGAAAAGAAAGGAAGAAGAAAATAAGAAATATTAAAATTGTTTTCTTTCGAATTGGAAGTAAAATAAGAGATCTCATTCATTTTTTTCTTTTCCTTCGTTAAGTGAATTCGGAAACACAACGTAAAGGATGAAAAAATATAGAAAATGATTTTATTTCAAATCAGATAAAATCAAAAAGAACATCTTGAGAATTTTTTTCACGTTTTATTATCCAATGATATGTTATGTGGTGCACACGCATAACATCAAAGGGCGTGGTCATGCTTTGTACCATACGTGGTCGTGTTAACCAGGGTTTACGAATGGTATGGTTGTGTTGTTACTTGTGTTGGTCGGCTTGAGATCAGACATGATGGGCGTATCCCAAGTCAGGTGCAACCGCACTGGCCAACACGTCATGTAAGATCACCTGTCTCTGACATATGTTAACATGCGTGATCGTGCTAGGTATTTGACATGACCGTACTTTTGTCATTTACCTTGGATTTCTGATGCCGACTTCAACATTTCGACAATTTCTCTAAAAAACACATTTAAAAATTTTAAGCACCAAGACAAAACTTTCTTCCATAAATTTGCACGAATCATGGAAAAATATGAAGTGTGAAACATGTATAATTGGACACGTAGTGCTTTTGATCTATACGACTATGTATACAAACTAGGTTAACACCCGTGTGTTCACACGGGATTGAATGATAAAAAATATATATCTACCTATTCTAATAATTGAGTAACTCATCCACATGTCAACATTCTAAGTACTCCACATAGGATTTTGCTTAGGTGTCATCCTCTAATTCAATTTGATGGATGACTTCAATGCGGGTTATGGTATGCTCCATATTCGAAATAACCCAATATGTACAAATACAAAATTCACAAATTATCATCAATTATCACCTAATATGATATGTTCAAATAAAAATTTACCGATTATCATCATCTATCTCCTAACCCGATATGTTCGAGTTAAAACTTTTACCACTTATCATGAATTATCTCCTAACCCAATATATTCAAATTATCTCCTAACCCAATGTATTCAAATTAAAAATTTACCACTTATCATGAATTATCTTCTAACCCGATATATTAAAAAAAAATAATTAACCATTTGTTATAGATAATTTTCTTTATTTTAACATATAATTTTTTATAGGAAAATATTTGTAAATATCCAAACCGATTTAATAGGGATATGTTAAAAATAAATTTTATACCTAAATTTAAATAAAACATCTTAAACTGAAATCCCGTGTAATACACGGGTAATAATCTAGTATAATTATATATCAATATACTTGGTTAACACCAATTTGCATGCATGAAAATAATGTTTTCCATTGTTTAGTAATTTTGGATGGATATCAAATCTTTAGCCATTAAAATGAGAATGAATATGGTGGTGACACGTGGCGCAGTGTGGTGAGATGAGTTAGCGATTTATTAGAAGAGGAGATTAAATGTGTTTGAAGACATACTCTTGTATATGTTAATCATGTAAGCCATGTTCGTGCATTGTAAAATAACACATTGTTACGGATTATGGTAGACTACTCCGGTGTAATGCACAAGAAAACTTTACTAGTTATTATTCAAATACAACATCATTAGATGAACTAACGTGTGTGAATTTACATTTAATCTAGGTCCGGATTAGAACTCCCATATAACATAGTACAATTTTATCACTACATGTTTCTAAATTTTAATGCCTTTTAAACCGATTGAAAAAAATTAGATCTATGATTTAGAATTCTTGAATATTTTTCTTGATCTTAGAATCTAATTTCATTGCAATTGAAGATGGTTTAAACATCTAAAAGTGATTTCTCGACTGGTTTGAAAAATGAAATCCGGTTATTAAATAGTTTTCAATTTTTGTAGGTAGTTATAGTCGACCACAACGCTCGTGATGTTGATTCGCTTGAAGATGCTCCAGGGTTGAAAGTTTAGGGTGCAAAAGTAACATTTTGTAGAATTGTGTTGGTAATTGTATAGCTATAACGAGATTTCACAACTAAAATAGTGCCGATTTCATCGCACTAGTGTTTGTTTTCCTCCAATAGTATATATTTGGTGGAAAGCTTTAAAGCCAAATTTATCTTATGTTATGTGAGCATGCTTAGCTCAGAGGTTAGAGCATCACATTTGTAATGTGATGGTCACCGGTTCGATTCCGATAGTCGGTTTTCTCTATTTATTTTATTTTGATTCGATTTTTTACATGATTGATTTACATATTAGACCGAAAAATACCTTTGTTTTGGTTCTTAGAGTTATTTATTTGTATCTTACGTGTAAAAAAACAGAAAAACAAGGTGAACTTTATCATACGGGCTTGCCAAATCTTTTTAGTTAATGCAAATCTTCATGTACTCTTGCATCGGTGAAAAAATCGTTATAAGGATTACGAGGCGTGCCTCAAGAACCACACATTGATGCTCATGTTAGCACGGTATATGAATACACATGATCAATGTATATGCGAAATACTTGTTATACACACTATAAAAGACTGAGTGTTTATAATAGAAATGTGCGTTGCCATAGGATATGAAAAAGAGACAGGAGAGAGGAGGCGAGAAGCCCACTAAAATTAGGGCTCATAGCCTTTTTATATAATATGATAATTGAATCAGGTTAGACTGTAAATAGAAAAAAACAGACCGAAAGAAAAGCACGTCGCTTTGATCTAACGAATTGGTCCACATTTGGATTGCGTGTATGTGGTTGATACGAAGTAAAACTTTAGGAACCTAAGTACCTATCAACGGAGTCGAACGAGATATTTATAGATGACTGAATGATTAGTATTTAAGTTGTGTAAGTAATGAAAGAGATATTGTTGTTATAGTTTAATCGCCACTCATAGCGTTAAATAAATGAATTAATTTACATAAAAAGCATTTTATAAATATGTACTGTTAATTATTTGTAATCATAATTATGTAATTTCAAATATTTTTTTAATTGACAGCTTATTCTAAAACAGTCATGTATAAGACATGAGTATATAACCTAGTGTATCTAATAAAATTAGAAGTGCGACCACCTTACAAAAAAATAATAATAATTAAATAAAATAAAAAAATCCATACAATGCCAAGCACGTGACACCTCATCCTACCCAAAATAATCTCATATCTCCAACGACAACACAGATAAATAGCTAATAAACCAAACATTCATCTCCTCCAGCTTCGATCGGTTTCATCATTTTCACATGGCCGGCGTTCTCCAAACCCTCACCGTTCCTCACGCCTCCCTAACTCCGATCACATCTTCTCCCATCTCTCTTCGCCGGAGCTTTCTGCCGGAATCCAGACGCTCAAACAATTCCTTCCGCTCTTCTGGATCCGTCAAATTCAGATCCAAGCTCGCTCGTCGAATCGTATGCGAAGCACAGGAAGCAGCCGTACAAGGTTAGAGTTGTCTGTTGTGTTTGTTCTCTCTCTCATCAAATTTGTGCTAAATCGGTTATACTATACTCTACAGTAGCCACTAGTTATATCTGATACTCGTTTCATTTATTGTTCTCCGATTTTTAAATCTGTTATTGTTTGAACATGTGATAGCAAACATGCGACGGATTTTTAATCTGTTGCTGTTGCACTTTTGCTCATAGTCGAATACATCTACAGTACTGTAATCGTATAGGAACAACATGTTCATTTCGATTTGAATCCGTGTTTGTTTGATGATAAGATAGCAACAAATTTTAATCTATTTTTGCATTGTTTTGCTGATGTTCTCATCGTAGAATACACTGTAATCGTGTAGAAAGAACAAGTTCATCTCAATTTGAATCCACATATATTGTTCTCCGATTTTTGAATCTGTTTTTGTTTGATGATGTGATAGCAACAGATTTATTTGTTTTTTTTATCTATTTTTGCTCAGTTTGCTGATGTTCTCATAGTCGAATACATCTATAGCTCTGTAATTGTATAGGAAGAACAATAGAACATGTTCATCTCGATTTGAACCAATGTTTATGTTTCCAGTGAAACTGATATGTCTTTGGTTGCTAAAACTCAATGCAGTTATCAATTTTTTCTCAAAATGTTGAAACATTTATTATATGTTTCAACATTTTAAGGAAAAAATAATGTAGTGCTGGATCTGAAACATAACTCTCTTCAGATTTGCTATCATTGTTCTTAACCGAAGAATTATCTCTATTTGTTAAGCTAGCAATAGCCATAGATTTGATTAGAGCATGATGTTGTTATCTTAAAACGAATTAGTATACATGTCATGATTGTTGATGAACAGTTGAAGTGAATTGTTGAGATTGCAGTGCTTCCTGTGACTGATGGATCATGGCAATCACTTGTTCTGGATTCTGATCTTCCTGTACTGGTTGAGTTTTGGGCTCCATGGTGCGGACCATGTCGCATGATCCACCCGATCGTTGACGAGCTTGCAAAAGAATTCAACGGCAAGCTCACTTGTTACAAGGTGAATACTGATGAGAGTCCTTCAATTGCTACTAAATATGGTATAAGAAGCATCCCAACTGTCATAATCTTCAAAGACGGAGAGAAGAAAGAAGCAGTTATTGGTGCTGTTCCAAAAACAACTTTGTCTACCTGCATTGAGAAGTTCTTATAAGAGGTATTTATAATCTCATGTATATACTAGTTTTTCATCAATTTACTTCTCTTCTTTGTTTAGTCTGTTTCATCACAAACTACAATCTTGTTCATTGTATAAATTATGTTCTTAAATCCGGGAAATCATATAACGTAAATCGGAGGGTGATCCCATGAAGTTACACTTTACTAGATTCAAACTCAGGACCGCGTTTAACTATATCCAAACCCTAACTAGCAGTCAAGCAGTGACATACCCAAGATTTTTTCTTTGAATATAGTGGTAGATTTGGATTACTCAATGTATAATATTAGCATTAATAGGGACCAGGGGGTTTCATGTCTTAGAATATGATTGTAGCTTTTGCTTCATCCATGACGTTTGAGCATATACACGTTATTTGTCAACCATCTTATAAAGTAACCTTCTAGAGAACAATGTGAATGTGATTTACAGTGCAACAATAGATTCATAGTTTAGAATTTCGAATCATTCTACATATATCTGTATTGACTAAATTATGCATTCAGATGCATTATTTCTGATGAAATAATTAGTATATGCTTATAACAATGGTTGGTGCAATGATCTATGACCGATACACTCAGAGATGCAAGGAAATACAAGTTATGTCTAATTGTCTATGACCGATCCAGTCAAAAGTGCAAGGAAATAATGTTGATTCGTTTTAGATGAACAATCAGAATTTGATGGCAAAACCGTGGTTGAATCTTCGATTAATAAGTTCGACTTCAGCTGTGTTTAATTGTCTTTGTGAATGTGGATATGAGATGGTGTAAGAAATTGGGTGTATATGTGTATTTATGATAATTAAATTAATTACTTTTAAAAAATATTAACCTTGCTTTTGTGTCAAACGGCTATAGAACCATTTCCCATCCCCAACTTCAGTGGTCAAGTTTTGAGGGTAACAAACGGGTTTGGCAAGCCGATGGCAATGTGGCATCTTTTGAGAAACTTCACATGGGTGAGGTGTTCTTGCGCCAAGCTGAACCTGCTCTAACTCTTTATGCTCTAACCATTATTAAGTTGGTGGGAGTGGGTGGCGAGCACCATTACCCCACCTCCACGAGGTATGCGCCTTGCCCATGAGCCCGTGAATCTAGCCGTTTTTCGTACCACGGGGGTGGGGGAGGGGATATTATCGTTAGGTTGAGTTTCGACTTATTCAACAAACTAAGATGAGTATGTCGGTTGGTCAGCAAGAACATATGTACATTATGGGGTCATCTTCTACAATCGTTCATCACTCTCAATGAATGTGTTTAGACTTGTTCAACAATTTCGTCAGGCTACGAGTGTGGTTTGTCATATGATTCAAGCGGCGAAGACTTCATGTTCACCATACAAGGAGCGATGGAAGATGAGTATGCCGGTTCGTCAACAAGAATGTATGTACATCATGATCGTGTGGTGGTCAACGAAGTCTTCATGAACGGTTACTTCGTTGAGGATCTAAAATACAATGTCCAGATGTTTTGAGAACAATGTCGTATGTCAAAAGAATTATTTTTAAAAACTAGTTAACGATATAAACACAATGCTTATTTTCGAGACCTTTACAATGCAAGGAATAAAACAAGCTCCACTATGATGCAAAAAATAAAATGCACTTCAGCAGTTCATCAACTTGCAATCGATAACCTTCCTGACGAATTCATTGAATTAGTAGCTATGTCCAACAGGACTTCACGTGAATGTCTTGAGTATTTTTGTAACATGATTGTACTTTCATATGACAAATGAGCTGTTTGACAACTTCTGAATGAGTAAGAGCTGAATTACTAAGAGGTATAAACAATTAAGTGTTGAACCAGTAAGAGATTTAAATCATTAATAGCTATCATATTTCTTAACTATTCAAATGCAGACGTATGACCAATTTAAATAAGAGGTCTTAACCTTTCATAACCAGTATACTTCTTAACCATTTAGAGGTAAATGTCTGAACCATTCGGATATATGCTCGCGAAACAAACAACCTAAACCATTAAGTACCGAACCATTATACATTTAAACTATTAAAAGGTTGAAACAAACAACTCCAAACAGTTTTTACGTGCACCAACGACCCATGACATTGCATTTTTGTATGACATTGCGATTATTTATATTTATATTATATAACTACCGTCTACTAATATATAAGGTCGGTGGAGACATCGACCAATCACCCACCGGCCATGTGTAACACCCTATTGGTTGGTTTCACTTTTTGATTTTTTTTTCTTTTTAGTTTTCGACCGTGTTTGGAATGCTATATTCGTGATGAGCAGTAGTCTTCCATTTTAGTGTGTGGTATAGGGAGAAAATTTGAGGCGAGTATGTGTTTTTTGAGAGATTTTGGTGCATTGTAGTGTAAAGGTTTGTGTGCTTATATAAATGTTTTTTATTTTTGTTAATTGTGTTAAAGTAGTTGTTGATAGTAGTTGTTGGAGACAAAGTCATGGAACTTCATGTGGGGCGTTGGTGTTATTCATAAAACGTCTCAGATAATTTTTTTACATATAACACTGCCGCGTAGTGGTGTAGGTGGAATTGTGTGACGTTTTAAGCGTTATGTGATGAGTATAATGTCCAATACATATGGTCTTAAGATGTTTAATGTCCAATACATATGGTCTTAAGATGTTTAAAACGAAAGTACTTTTAAAAAAATATCATTTAACTTTTTATTTTTGTTATCAATACTTCATATACACATTTGAATCGATGAATGACTTTTACCTATCTTTGGACTAATAAAATAACTTTATATCATACAAACTTCAATTAGTAAAAAACTATAATTTAATTGAGCAAATTTAGTGGCTTAAATTGAAAAACAATTTCTTCATGACTATCAAAATCGTGAAACTATAGGGATTGTTATGCAAAGATTGAAGCAAGCATTAAAAGATGAAGATATAAGTTGAATAACAGCTAATGTGATGAGCGACCCGACTTTAACTCGACTCAAGCCGGAAAACCTTAGCTTCATAGATCCTGTTAATAGCAATTACTTTATTTAATTAATTAATTAATTCTTGAAATCTTTGTCTTAAATCTGAAAGATGTCTTCCTTAAAATAATAAAATATGAGGACAATAATGTGCTCTTTTTAAATATCTTTTATTTTTAAAATATAATATTGTTATTTTAGTAGTAAAATCTTGACAAGTTGAATATTTTATCCATCCTTTTCAAATCCAGATTAGGAAGAAAGTTTATTATAATTTAAATTTAGTTAATGGCTATAAAAAGTAGGAATAAGAAGTGATTCTGTATTTCATTTCATTAGTAAAACTTTTGGAAACAAATTTAATAACAATTTAAAGTTTTAAGTTTGCTTACAGTAAATTATGGTGATACTGTGTAATTGTAAAAAAAAAGTAAAAATAATGTTATTCATAAAAATCATAACATAAACTCTTATTTTTTTTAACTATATTTGAATTCATAATACCTATCAGTATTATTTAAGTTTGAAACTTTTGTGACATAATTTTAGCCAACAAATTTTTGACACTTGAAAGTTCAAAGACAAAGACTTAAAATTCAAAAACTCATCTAACCAGCAAGCTAAAAGCACATAAATTATCATCCCGGCATTTAAATTATTAAAATGAGATTTGTGTTCTTTGTATTTTGAGATAAAACAAAAAAATTGCAAGAAAAAGATGAACATGGCATTATTAAAAAAATGATATTCCCCATATCATCATCTCTGTGACTGTGAGCCCCTCCCTTCACACTCCTTTTTCTTGCTTTTATTTACTGCCTCCTTTTCTTTTAATTCCTTCTACTTTTTCTCTTTCATCACAAAACCCTCATTCAACAATCTGAAGCAGCAAACACACAAATGAGAGGAGTAACTGGAAAATACCCATCAAGTGATGGAAATGGTGGTGCAAATGGGATCATAAAACACAACAGAAAATGCAGAGATGTTGTCTTTCTTCTTCTTTTCATAGCTTTCTGGATCGCCATGATTGTTAACTCCAGCTTCGGCTTCAACCAAGGAAACCCATTGAGGTAAACACAAAACAAACAATAAAGTTTCAAGCTTTTTATATTTAAGAATAAATGCTGTCAATTTTGTGCTATTAAACTTTAATCTTTCTTGAGGGTTTTCAAGATTTCTTGAGGTTAACAATAAAGTTTCATGCTTTATGACTTTAGATTATGTTTTTGTATATAACTTTGATCTTGACATTTTAATAAGCTTTTATGGCGGTCAAGATTTGATTTTTATGGTTTGTGTCAATCTCCTAGATAATGTTTGTTCCTTTTCACAATTTTAATGTGTATCTTTATTATCAGTTAATTTATAAATAATTGAGCTATAAAGAGGCTTATTATTTGGTGAAGAAGTATGCTAACTATAAAATGTCACATCCTTCTTTTAGAACTACATTTTCATTTGCTAGGGTTTCAGTTTCTGTGATAGTATCAACAATTTAATATCAAATTTTTAGTTTTTAGTGATAATACATTTTTTACTCCATTTAGTTAATTGATGTTGTAGTTTAGTTTTCAAAGATTATTTTTTATCTACTTTTTTCGGGATAGTTATTGATGCTAGTTTTATGATTAGGTTATTAGTTATTGATTTTATCTACTGTATAGTTACCTATTTTTATCATTAATCTGTGATGACCATAGTGATTTAGTGTATGATATGTATGTCTTTTTGCAGGCTAAATTTTGGGTTGGATTACAAAGGAAATGTATGTGGTGGAAAACACAAAGATTTTAACCTCAATGAATTGGAGCTTAAATATTATGTTAATCCTAATCAAGTTTACCAAAGTGGATTAAAAAACAGTGGAATGAAACTGTCTAATGCCCGAACAATATGTTTATTGGATTGCCCGGTGCCATCTGAAGATTCATTAAATTGGGTTTGTGATTATCCAGAAGGAGATATCCGAATTTCATTAGATGATTGGATCGATATGAATTATGATTATTTTGCTGACCTTACTCCAGAGTTAAGAAACACTTCTCTTCAACTTCAAGGTCCTTGTTACCCTGTTATTTTTCCAAGCGTAAACGGTATGTCATTAGTCAAATTTGTGTATAATAGTTATTTGTTTCGTTGGTGATTTGTTAAATTTTGTTAGTTGTATTGATAATGCAGTTTATTGGACTTGCCAACTTATCGATCGACCATCAAACGTGTCATTAACACATTGGAAACAAATGAATGGGGTTAACATTGATGATAACATGGCCATAGATAAATCTATTCATCACTCCATTAATGCACGGTCTTCAGTATTGAAGGTATGGTAGCCTAATGTGATTTGATGCTCTGTAAAACTGTTTTCATCGTCTGTTATAGTGTATAAAAATGGCAAGATCGGCGGGTTGTACAGGTTGGGCAATGGACCAAAATGGTTTCAAGTTGCAACAAATTATGTTTTACGGGTTGGGTTGGATACTTGTATTGACACATTCACTTTTGCTAACTTAAAAAAAGAATCTGAAATAGTTAGACCGCGGATTGTGTTTACAGTGATATACTAATTTACAATACTATTGTCCTATGGCTTTCAACATAAGCCATCAGATCCGTTTGATTCGATCCCCTTTTCGCTAAACTTTTTTATTGTTCCCATATGAGATAGAAGGATAAGACACAACCCAAGTTGATCCATTCATAAGTAATAGGTTACAGTTTTCACCTTCTGTAAATATTAAAACTTGTGTATTGTATTGTATTGTAGTGCCTACCTTTATTATTTTCAAAACTGAGATTATTAATCGGTGTAACGATTGCAGAGATATGTAGCTGATGTTGGGAAATCATGGCCAGTTTTGATTGTGTGTGGAGGACTCTTGCCTTTATTTTTATCATTGCTATGGCTCTTAATGATTCGACATTTTGTAACCGCAATGCCATGGGTTACTGTATTTTTCTTTAATGGCCTTATAATATCAGTCACAATGTTTTACTACTTGAAAGGTAAGATTATATGGATGAACTTATTAATCTTGCCATTTGAAATCATAAACCCTTTGACATGTTTTGCTTATTTTGGTTTGTTTAGCTGGATGGATCGGACACGATGCTATCTCACCCATCATTGGTGAACATGACCCATATTATCATGTTTCTGCAAGGGTAAATTCTTAAGTCAGTCTTTTTATTCATTTACTCACCATTAAAGTGTTGCTAAGTTGTTATAAATACAATCATTCATTAATTTGATTTATTCAGGAGCAACATCATATCCATGCAGCTGCTCTCCTCATGACTTGTGTTATGATTGTTGCTGTCTTATCGTCTATAGCTATCGTTAGACGAATTCTTATGGCAACATCCGTACTTAAGGCAAGTATAAACATATCCTATAATTAAAAATCCCACAGATTGTGACATCATGTTGCATAAATTGATAAAACCATAATTGCAGGTTGCTGCAAAGGTGATTGGAGAAGTTCACGCTCTAATAATATTCCCGGTTGTACCTTATTTCATTCTTGCAGTCTTTTACATGTTTTGGCTAGCGGCTGCTCTTAATCTTTTTAGTTCGGGTCAAATAGTCCGCAATGATTGCAGCACAAATTGTTGTGCTTATGATCTTAAAGCCAAACGGGTTAGCTGTGACGATTGTTGTGGTTATAGTATCCATTACACCCCTCACATAGGAGCTTCAATTCTGTTCCACTTGTTTGGATGCTATTGGGCCACTCAGTTTATCATTGCATGTTCTTCAACGGTGATTGCGGGTTCTGTAGCTTCATACTATTGGGCTCGTGGAGAATCTTCGGTTAGCCTTTTAGCCAATTAAAAATGCCTAATTTTTTGTTTTTGCATTTTTGTTTTCTAATTAATGTAGCTTTATTTGATTCAGACAACGATTCCGTTTCTTCCGGTCTTTTCGTCAATGAAGCTACTCATGCGTTATAGCCTTGGCTCGGTGGCAATCGGGTCCTTGATTGTATCTTTTGTTGAGTCGACTCGGTTTATACTCGAGGCCATACGTCGGAGACTTAAAGTTGCTGACATCATGCCTGAAAGCTGGATTAAAAGAATGTTGTTTCATACCTCTCGGTTTTGCTTGAAATGTATTGAATTGACCATAAAATCTGTTAACCGCAATGCATACATTATGGTAAGTAAAGACTCAACCTATATCTTCTCATGTGTTAACTTTTTAACAAAGGTGAATTTGCACATATGCATAAAAGAACATGATGTTGTAAATGCGTAACAATGTTATTCATACAATAAAAGTAATGATATGGCTTGATGGTAACGAGTTTTGGAAAAAGTTTTTCTCAATTTCTAGTGCTTTTCTAATGAACCTTCCCCTAGGAGGCTATATTCATTAAAATTATACGTTCTGCGATTTTCAACCTATATGATCTGTTCCCCTTTTAGCTAATTTTTTTAAATTGACCCATTTCAGATAATCCATGCATTAACAAGTAAATGATTTGAACTTGCTCTATGTTTAACATGTGTTTTCACTTTTTTGGCAGATTGCTATAACAGGAAAAGGATTTTTCAAAGCTTCTGAAATGGCAACGGATTTGATAATTAGTAATATTCTTCGTATAGGGCGGGTGAATGTAATCGGGGACGTTATTCTGTTTCTAGGAAAGCTATGTGTGAGTCTTGCAAGTGCACTTTTTGCATTTCTGATGCTGGACACTCATAAATACAAATCGTCTCACAACAAGATCACATCCCCAATATTTCCAGTGCTGGTACGTAACACCGGTTTAAGTCAAGATTGTATCTTTGATAAAAAAGTTGACAACTTGATACTAATTTTATATAATGGGATTATTGTGCAGGTGTGTTGGGGTTTAGGATATGTGGTCGCAACCCTTTTCTTTGGGGTGGTGGAAATGTCAATTGATACTATCATACTTTCATATTGCCAGGATGCAGAAGAACATCAAGGGACTGCGCATTATGCGCCTCCGCTTTTGATTGAAACATTTGATGAACAAAATGAGGTACAAAGAATAGCACAATGAAGGATATGAAATGCGGTGCGATTTTTTGTTGTTACTTTTTGTGGTGGTAACCTACTTATGTACAAGGTTATGTATGTGCAGAAAACAAGTAATGAGAACAATAGATATAAGTGTTTACGCGCTTCAGATAGTTATTTGTTTGAAATTAGTATTAGTTATGTATTGAACGTCCCTAATATACACATGGCTAAGTGGCTAACACAATGCAAGTTTTGGATGAGTAATTGAAGCATGTGTCTAGGTGTTTTTTTAGCTTCCTTGATGACCAAGGGAAATTTTTATTGCATAATGATGTATGTGATGTGATTAAAAGCCATTTGTTTGACTTGGGACCTTTTGTTTGTGTATTTGGATATGTGTAGGAATTGAAACGAGCTTGTTCTCGACTTAAAGGCATTAGACTGTTGTTTAACTTGTGAATATCAAGAGACATAACAAGTAAAGCAGTTTAGTTTTGTGTTTTTGGAATTTAGCCACTAGACTTTGTGTTTTCATTTTGTCCATCATCTCATAAGCTTGGCATGTGTATGAAGGTCACATAGTGTAACTTTTTACTGCCATAGCCGGGGTCATGGAAACATTTCAAGTTTAGGTATGAAGTTTGCAAACGAGGCATTTACCACGTCGTCGTGTGATCCCATCGCAGCGTCTGGGGTTAAAATACTCGTTATTATTAGAACATGAATATTCTCTCCTACCAAAAATTTATGATCTTAAATCATAAATGGGCAACCCATGATGAAGCCTCCTCAATAAAAAAAAGTTAGGACTCTAGGAGGGCTCATCTCCTTACAAAGAAGGTTAACCTACTTTATCACAGACACATTGTTCACGAAGCCCCAACTTGACTTGAGCATCAGAGTGTTATTAGACTCTGACTAGTTGATCGTCTCATGTAATGTTTTGTGTGTAAGTGACAAGATTTGTAACAAAATTTATAAAAGATTTGTAAAAAAAATTATAAAAAAATGTTATTTTTGTAATTATTATTAAAGTTAAAGAAGAACATGTGTTTAAGTTAAAATTTATAATTTACTTTAATCTTTTAATCTTAAATAAAGTAAAAAAAAAACGGTGTGTCTATACACACCCCCTTACATAATTGTCACACCCCTCTACCTTAATTTTTATTTTGAAACTTGTCGAAAATTATCCTCAAACTTTTATTATCCTTATTCGTTAAAATTAAGTGTTCCAAAATGAAATTAATAACATGCGTACATAAAAAATGTTCGCGTGAGTATTCAATGGTTCGGTTAACGGTTTATTCGGTTTTTAAATCTTTTTGTTCGGTCGTGAAATCAATTTTTTTGTTTGATCTAACTGAATTCAACTGCTTAAGTAGATTCATTCAGTCGTGAAATCTTCTAATTTGGCCTAACCGAATAGAATTTAACCGCTTTAGCAGGTTTATTCGTACCGTTTATCCGATTAAACCGATTATTATACGGTTTACTCAGATAACCGAACCGAATAAACCATATTTTTTGTAACCGATAACTGAATTCACAATTCGGATACAGTTAGTAACCGAACTGAAAACCAAATGTGCAATTCGGTTTGTTTTTTAGGTTACGGATACGATTTATTCGATTATTTTTAGTTTTCGGTTTATTTGAACGTCTCTAGTCGATAACCACCAACTAAATGCAAATAGTTTAATATAACATTATAACAATTCAAATCTTAATTTAAGAGTAAAATATAATTTTATAAAAAAATTATTAAAATTGTATTTTTTTAAATTTTAGGAAGATGGTATAACAAGTAAAAAAATTAAAAAAGTGAGTGTATATAATAAAAAAAACCGGAAATATGTAAATAATCGTTTAAGGGTGTTTGTTGGTTTGTTTTTCTTCTTCTTCACTCAAAAACCCTAGATTGGCAAGAAATTCGATCGTTCAACATTAATCAAAGGTAATATGGAAAATTCAGTAGTAATATATACTCGTTAGCTTTTGCTCTAACTCATGTCTTAAAATTTCAATTACATATTCTCTAATTCAACATCTTTTTTTTTGTTCATTTCCATCTAATCACTCACATATTTTGGTATTTGTTAGATCCTATGTAGATGAATATGATCTCATGAAATTGAATTACATTCAAAAGAGTGTATAGGGAGTCACTCAAATGATTAATGGTTTGTTTATGCTGATTTAAAGAGTTGAAAATTCAAACAAGATCCTGCACACTGTCATTTTTGTTTGATTTTCAATTTGTTAGTTCAAGCTTATTTAGATCAATTGAGGTAATGATACTCATTCTTAAATTTAAACACCCACGCTTACGCCCTTATGGGTCGATTTGGGTTGTTAATTTTAAGATTGTGGGTGTGTTTGGGCCCTCAAGGGGATTAGAATGCATATGAAAGTTGAAAAAATGAACGGGTCGCAACAGGTGAAGCTTAGATTCACCAATTGTGACCAGCAACCCAACACACGGTTTGTTTTTTGACCTTGTTATTGATTTCATTTCAAGTTCTTGAAGAACATGTGATGATGGTTGAATCTTGATCAAGTCTTATCATCGTATCGATAAGCTGATGTGATTCGGTTCTGGCGTTCTGCTATTGAATGATTCTATGATAAATGTAGTTTTATATGTTGCTGGAAAAAGGAGAATTTTGGAAAATGTTTCACCCCACCCGTTCTGACCAGCCGGTTTTGCGAGGCCTAGTTAAAACATATGCCTTTGATCCCACCTCATTTTGCCCGTTGCAGTCTGTTTTGCTTTGCATTGACAGATAGATCTTTTTCTTATTTGGTTTATATGTAAAACTTAGAAAGTGTTTCTTTATGTATTGATAGTTTACAAATGGGAAGTAGAGGAGTGATTAGTGATAAATGGTCCATGAGGGTGCTCTGGATAACAGCAATTGGAAGTGCTATTGGTATACTAAACTACCCACCCCTCCTCTTTTACTAGGTTCAATATCATATTTGATAATATTCACTCTTGTAGGCCTATATATGGTTGCTGTTGAAAGACAAACACAAAACAGGGAGAAGATGATGGCTGAAGCTTTAAGGGCTGCAGCAGAAGCAGATGCAAACAACACCTGATCCGTTACCCATCTTCTTTTTACCAACTGAAAGCAGCAAGTTTTTGTTTGAGGCATGCTTAATAATGGATCATCTAAGTCTAAAAGTGTATCATTTTAAGTCTTGAAATCTATCAAGAATGATGTTCTCCATTGTGAGCTTTTGGTGGGTTTTTTTTTCCTATTTAGTTAGTTACACGTATTTGTGTCTCTTGATATACATATCACATATGTTGGTGGATTTACCTTTGTTGTGTTTTAGGAATTAACCTTTCTGGTATGGTTATTAAGTAATAGTTTTTATTACTGGTTTACATAAATAAACTTACACAAATCTGATCATACGTAGTATTTCAAGGTTGGCTTATTTAATATAAAAAATTATGAGCATAACTTCTTTCAAGCTGTGTTTAAAGCTCGATTTTGTTTCGTTTTAATGTTTACTAGGTTTAATACCCGTGTGTTACACGCGGGTTAAATAGTAATATTTATAAAGAAAGTATAACCATTATATTTAACAATTTATAAATATATAACATTTAAGGAGTTGGCTTCATCAACTTGCATGGTGAAAAATTTAGCTAAATTTTACCTCCCAAACTTCCTATTATAGAAAAAAAAATCCCTCCAAAAATTGCCCTTAAAAGTTTAATTTATTAGATAGATGTCTAAACCTTGAGTACACTTTTACCCCGCTCGTTCATAATAATATTTATTACTTAACTATGTACTATTATATAGTATTATGCTTATAGTTAGAATTATTGGATTTTAATACTCTTAATTATGAGATATTAACCGTTGTCACTTCCAACTAAGACACCAACTCTCACCTCTCTCAACTTAACATTACACTTGTGTCACTCCGTTTTTATGTCACTTCGGATAAAAGTCACGTGGATAAAAGCAAAGTGACACAACAAATAAAGTGTTTAGTTTGAAGTAATAAGAGTGATTGTCTTAGTTGAAGTGACATTGGCCATAGTTAGAAGTATTAAAATCCAATAACCTTATAAATAATATATGTTAGGTTTAGGCTAATTTGTCTATTTCATCTCTAGTCATAAGATAAAAATACCAAAACAAAATGAAGAGATGGATAATGGAAGGAATAAGGCATGAATTGACCAAAAAAAGAAAACATGTCTCAAGAGCATTCAGCAGCATCTGAGTATTTACAACAAAAATTGAATGTATAAACCAAAATTGGGAGACAAACTCCTCTATCCATCATATGCTACATACATCCAGATTCCTATGTTCTTCTCTTTCTTTTGTTTAAAAGAGTCGAATGCGAAAGTATCAGATGATTGTGTTGTCCCTATTGCCGGGATTTTTAGAATGCCTTCTAGAACGAGATCTCCTCTCTCCTTTCCCACGCTTAACAACGTTTTTCTTTACTAGACTTTTGGTAGATGAATCATTACCCCTCCTCATGGGTACAGGAACTGTAACAGGCCGTGCCCGTTTTATACTAATAATTTTAGGCGCAGGTGGTGGCATGTGCTCTAGTAGATCTCTATGGTATGCCTGTGGTGTACCAAAAGATGTAATTAGGTTTTGGTTTATTTACCATCCTAGATGTATGTAATATTGTAATGAGAATGTAATTTCATACCTGTATCACAAAATTCCGTCTTTCACAATCCATAAACATATTAATACTCCAGTTGACTTGAGACATGATTTTGTCTCTTACAGTAGAGAAACTTAATTGATCTCTTGAAGTAAATCGGTCAACTTCATTGAACCACAGACACGTGAAGAGATTCGTTATTGGAATATGTTCTCTTATGATGACACAACCTTCCGGAACATCTACACGAGCAACAACTTTTCTTTAAAACATGTCCCAATATAAATGAAAAAGGAGGGAAAACCTACCGCTGATTATAGGAAGCTTAGCGTCAGAATAAGGCGTTAAACCTTCGTTTCTGTAAAAATTAATCTGGTAATCAATGGATGCATTGTCGTATTTCCCTGCAGCTTTATTAGCTTCAGCTTCATCAAACACATCAAACCGCCTATAATGTTTTGAAATAGCAAAAGTAGCATTGTGGCGCCACAAAAACCTGAACAAAATATCAGTCATAGTGTATAAATTACAGCACTTGTTTTTTTAAAATAATGATTATATGGAAGCTTGAAATTACCTTTCAAGAAGTTGATATGGGTCCACAACGAGTTGCAGCTTCCCGTCAATCCATATAGAATACCGAACATTTGGGAAGAGTCTGTGTAGTAAAAGCTTTGGGACCTGCCACATGTATAATTTGGTTTATACATAATAATTGCACCAAGTTATTGGATATTAATTCAAGTATTCATAGATTTATCATTCATTGTATTAATGATGTATACGAATTTCTAGTCGGTAATTACAAGGGAAATTTGCATAAATGTAACCAGCTTTTCTGATTTCTATTTTAGTTAGCAACTTCCTTTTTGGCCAGAAAAAAAACATCAAAGTACAAATCCTTTTAATTTAAAGTAAACCAGCTTCGAAAAATTTCAATTAAAGGTCAAATAATTGTTGTGGCAGTTGGTGTGTCAGTAACATTTCACCATGTTACTTTTTTTTCCCTTTTTCTGATGAAAGCACTAAGGTCTGCTTATCTTTAGTGATTACCTGAAATCAGAAATTTTGAAACCTTTCATGATGTTTTCTACCCTATAATAAGTTGGTTACAAAAAAAAAGAAACCATACAAAAACTGGTAACCTTGTAAATGTTATGCAATTTTAGACCCTCTCCAACATGCAGAAAAAAAAGCATCTTTGAGGAATATTCGTCCAACAGTTTTTTCATCTCCAATCATCTAATCCAAAATTCTTATCTCCAAACACAGCTCATACTGGATTAATTTACTTAATAGAATACATAATAGATAAAATGCTCTATTTGGCATTAGATTCATTTTAGATAACTCATTAACTCAATAACACCACAAGAATTTCGGAATTAACTTGATTTTTTATGATAATTAGTTAGCTAACTATATAAAGTAAGTCAAAACACGGTAAGATTATAAAATATAAAATCAGTAAACAAACGAAATTAAAACAATAACTAGCATTTTTTGGAGGAAAGAATTTTGTTCCTCCATATTTGGAACAAGCTTAGAAATGAACTTATTCAAATTTATTGCTTCTAGACTCCATATAGGGAGAAAAGGGGACTTATGAAGGGAACTTATTCAAACTTAATCAACTTGCTCACCTTCCAACTAGTTAATAGTACTTAATACATCATTTTAATATGTTTTCAATTAACAGCACAGAAATACATAAAAAAGAATGTGTTTCGAAGATAAAGAGAACAAACCTTTCCATTTCGTCTAGAATCCATGTAAGGAACATTATGAACAACAATAATTCTCCATAACCCAACCTTCATTCTGTAGTCCAAAGAGCTAGAATTTCTCATATATTCTTCAGTTTCCTCATCAATAAACATATAAAATGGTATGTTTTTACTTGCAGCCTCACTAATCTTAGTTGGCTGCTGAATTACATCATAGTTTCCTGAAATCCAAGAAATGATTTGGTTGATGCAAGAACAATATAAATAAGAATTTAAAGAGTGAGATGAGTTTTACTCAGAAGTACCAAATATGGCTGATGCAACAATAACATCATGAGATTGCTCCAACTCCACAAGATCAGATACATCGATATCAAATCCGGTTTTGTAACCAGGTCTGCAGCCTTTTACAAACCTGGACCAATTTCATCATTAAAACATTACAAGGATTTGTAAAAGTGTGTCAAAAGATACTACCAAATTTTATATCGAATACGTACCCACAATGTACAGTCATGGATTCTTTAATATCAAAAGATTCATTCCTTTGCTTTATGGAAGGATACCCACCAAAATCCGAGCCTTCATGTGGTTCGGTTTTGATAGAAGTTTCCTCATGAAAATAAGTTAAGTGTTGAAGAACAGGTGACACTGACGTGGTTCTTGGCATGCTAGCCATAGCTTCCTCCACTGGAAGGTAGCATACAGGACAAGCTGGCAGAGCAATAACAACACAAAAATCATTTACATAATGGTAAACCAGTTAAAAATTCTACAGTATATTAACGTTCACAGTATTAAAGGAACATAAACTGATTGCTTACGTCTAGGTCCAGGTCGTCTCCTGTCACCTGGAGGAGGGGGTGGAAATGCAAAATTCTGACATAAATTGCTATGAGAAGGGATGGATCCGGTGGAATCTGATGCAACGAACGAATGGTGGGTCGGAGGGTTTTCTTCGCATACAGACAGCATGCTTTGTATATCAGAATTATCATCTTTCTGACTATGAAACGTTCTGGAGAACTGTAATGAGGTGTTATAAGCATCGCTAAAATGATTGAAGATCGTGCTCTCTGATGCATCTTCTGACAAAACAGAACCAATGTGAAACAAGACTATTAAAAAAGCTTGATTGCAATAACCAAATACAAAACAGGTGGAAAACATTACAAACTCAAAGCTATGGTTCCGAGAAAAACCTCTATTGGCAGTAAAGAACCCTGATAGGAAAGCCATGAGTGCAAACGAAGCTAAAATCATCATAACAATCTTCTTTCTACTAAGATATCTACACAAAAAAGGAAGAAATTTATCTTTCTCCCTTGAACCAGAGAGGGACACCCTTGAAGGTTTGCGTGCAGTGAAGCCGTTTTGAGTCTGCAACAAACCGTTTTGCGGCTGCTGCGGTGATCCATAACTCTGTGTTCTTAAATCCAATGACACTCCAGTCATTGTAATTCCAATCTCACTGTTCCGCTCTTCATTGCTTTCGTCCCTCACACCTCTCCCTCATTCACAGTTCCCTGTTCCCCTCACAAACTCAAACTTTAACACAAAATCGAAATCAACCTGTGATTCATTCCAACCGTCAATTGAACACAAATAGAAGCATAAAACTTATGTAAAATTATGGTAAATCTATCTAAAGTCATATAAGATAAACAGATCAAAATCTCAACTCTCACATTACTTCACGATCTAAACCCTAGACAAAAAACGCACTACTTAACATAATAATCGAAACACAAATCTAGCATGTTGAAAGCAAAATCACATAGATTCAATCAAAATAGAGGGATAGATTGAGAGATAAGAACATACCTGTTCCGCTGCGATGCAATAAACAGCAGCAAAATCGAACTGAAACAAGAGCAATAAATCTGGGGGTTTGGTGTTAAGATCGATTGAGAAGTTTGACTAGGCTATTATGGTTTTTTACTATCCGTGATTTGAGTCGAATTTTCAGTGCAAATTGATGCGATTAAAACTGTAAAAATTGTTCCAGATGCAAAATGAAGAAGATGAATTGTTGTTGTTGCATCATAAGTGAGGGAGAGATTTGATGAAAGAGTAATAATAATCGCATCAACAGCAACAGCAACAGCAACAGCAGGAAACAGCCAATGAGATTGGTGATAGTTGAATCGGGTTATAATCGGAATAGGCTTTGTTTTCGTTTTCAGTTATTGGTAAGTAAATCTACCATTATATTATTTAACCTTCAACTACAAATTGCGTTTTGAATATTAATTACTATATTTAACACCCGTGTATTACACACGGGTTAAATAAAAATATTTTTAAAAAATTATAACTATTATATTTAAAATTTATAAATAATTTTATAAATTATTATTATAACAAAATTTTGTCTTTATTAATTCTCCTAGTTAATTTCCCTCTCAACATTCCTTTTATAAAATAAATTATGTTTTCCCCCTAAAAAATTGCCCCCTAAAAACTCTAATTTATTAGATAGATTTTAAGTTTTTTTTATGACGTGACGTACAAAATATAATGTAATTTTCTTATTTAAGCATTTAACAATGTTGTTATCGTCAATGTAATGTGTAATAAAGTCACATATGTGGTGTGTTGCATCATTCGAGGATATCATGTGACACGGGGGCACCACACGTTGATGTTACTATCGTAATTTTGTGACGAAGTAAAAAACACAACTTTGCCACGATGCCGTCGCAACATACGTCACGCGTCGAATTAAAAAACATGTCGACTAAATCCCGGTTGTCACATTACGAAGACGGGGTTACAATGTTGAATATAAATAATGATGAAGTGTGATATGAAAATAAGTAACTAAGGGCTGTTTGTTTCACCTCTTAATGGTTTACTTCCGTGTTTAATCATTCAGATTCGGCATTAAGAGCGTTTGTTTCATATAAAAAAAGCCTCTGAATGGTTCGGTTAAGTGCTAAATGGTTAAGAGACAGAGAGATGTTGAATGATACTGAATGGAGCATGTACCAAACTTACCCTCATCTGAAGTTACCTCAACATCCCTCCTATTGATAAAGACTCCTACTATTTCAGACCTCTTAACCATTTAACAATTAATGATTCAAATTTTATCAAACAACCCCTAAGTAAAGAGTGTCTAGTTGTAAACTTGATGTGTTAGTATTACATTAAGTCATGTTGTAACGTGTCAATTTTGAGGTATGTGAATATCCCTTTAATAAATCACATGTGTATGTGAGAAAAAATTATTTCACAAACATCTTTTGATAATCTCGCTTTCGAGAATTTAAACATCGTGTATATACGATGAAATCTTTTATCGAACGTAACCTTTAAAAGGTAAAAACAAGTATGTTTACCGTATATACATGATGTCATAAATTATAGAACGTAGCTTTTAGTTCATTTGTGACGTTAAGTAAGGGTAGTTAATTGAAATTTTTGTTGTTATAAAAGGTAAAATAAGTACATTTAGGGTAAGCATTTTCACAATCATTAGAATCTTACATGATTTGTAGCCTGATAAATGCAATGAAAATATCTTAAAAAAACATCACCGCTCTTCGCACTTTGAATCTTTATCTTCATGAAACCTAACATCATTCAAATCAGACATGTTAGTAGTCCTGTATCATCTTTACCCGATGAGATGGAATAACCCATTTTTGTGTGTGGTTTGGGCGGTCGGGTGGTGAGAGTTGGTGTGAACGAAAGGTGAAAGTGAGAATTAAATAAAAAAATATCACATGTAGTGAAAGAATGATTTATAAAGTTTATATAGAATAAGATTTTTATGTAGTAAATGAATCTATTTCATTATCCTACCAAAAACCTACATTTTCATTCCTTCAAAATAGTTTATTTATTCCAGCAGCAAATTTTACATACCGGCTAACAAACACCACACCAAATTTAAGTTGTCATAATGATAAGGTTTGAGTCTCACAATCAAGAACTTTTGGGTTTTAACTATGTTTAAGATAAAATTTCTTTTATATTAAATATTGTTTTCTATTAAAAAAGAGTAAATAACACTTTTGGTTCTATAAGAATTTACGAAGCTTCACATTTTGTTCTTTAACTTTCGAAATAACACTTTTGGTTCTATAAAATGACATTTTATGTGATTTCATCAATTAAATGACGAAATGTGAAATTTTATATATTCTTAAAGGACCAAAAGTGTAATTTAATTTAATAAAAAAAATGTCACGAAACATTACTCTTTTTTGGGACATTGAAATGAATAAAGGTTCGTCTGTCGGGTAACCCAATGATAAAAGACCACATATACGCTTTGCGAGCACAAATAACACTAGATATCCCAAATCTATTAATTAAACCCGACTCTAACTTAAGAAAAATCCACTAACTCATTATTGAGTAAGCACGATAACTAAATAATAATAAAACCTGTTCGGCTCTTGAGTGTAACTTGTGACACATAGGTTACACCTAACACTACTACATAAAGTATATATATTCAACTAGGTTAGTGCCCGCACTACGCTCGGGGCATAACACTCATGTGATAATTTTAAGGATATTCATGGACATGAACGGTTCCAATCAGTTTTAAGATAAAGCTGTGGTAAAACTGAAAAACAACATTTATTTAAAATCTTGTTGTTTGGTATAACAATATTATAATCAAATTAAAGAGAATTAGACGTTCGGTTTTATGGTGTAGTTTTTGTTAAAACAATGTTGTATAAAAAGTTGTGTATATTTAAAAAATAATTATGTATTTAATTGTATGTTATTAATAATTTTATCTCTAAGTTTTATTTTTATACCCTAATAAATATAACCTTACCCAAACACACCCTTAGCAGGAGAGGGTTTTAAATGTAAATAGTCTTAATTTTTAAATACTTTGCTAAATATTAGGAGATCAAATAAAAATTAATATTATTATAATAAATTATTATAGATAGATATATAATTTTTAATTATAACAAAATTATTAATTTTAAAAAAATCTCTCAAATAATGCCAACTAAGCAAATGCATCTTAAATGATGCCAAGTAAGCAAATATGATTTTGCTATATTACATAGAAGATAAGAAATATATTTTTCTTAGGGGTTAAAAAAACATAATGATATAATATATAATAGAAATAAAAAAGACCTTGTTCAATCGTTGCAATTGGTAAAACCTAGCCGAATTGTTCGAGCCGCCGGCGGTGAATTGAACCTGCAAACACCACCGACAACCGATCGAGCTCTTAAGGTACTCAAATCGAACCCTCTTCTGATTCCAATACAGTTATACTGTTTTTAGATTTACGATGATGGAAATAATCATACTAATAATAATTATGAAACAAAAAACAGTGCCTCTTGTTTGCTTGTTGAATTTCACCATATTAGAAAGAAACCAGCCACCTTGAGCCATTGAAAATCTGTTGACTGAAAGTTAATTTAGAAGATAGATTAGAATGATGGTCTTTGTGACTAACAATCATCACTTCAGTTAATGTCAAGTTCAAAGTAATAAGCCACAGTTAACAATCCAATTAAGTGTAAGCCCATTCAAATTAATATTTGATACAACCAAATCCATGACTTGGTTAATTTTATATCTGTAATGTCACCCACACCAAACTCACGAACCAAACAGCAACTGTGAAGCCATCGTTGATCATACTAATTCCTGTTCCACCAAGTTCAGAAGAAAGCAAAAATAGGTATGGATCAATCGTCTAACCTGTTTTGCTAGGCAGTCAATCACAGTGCTATAGCGGTTTGTGGTTCCTTGTGAACATAGCACCGTTTTGTCAAGGTTTTAATTTTTGAGCCAATTTCTTTAACCCAAAGCCCATCTAATAATAATTTTTAGCAACTGATCGATATGTTTTTTTACCCTACAACCATTAATCATTCTTCAGTTCCACTTCTTTTGGTTGTCCGTTCCAAGTCCAAACCAGATCCAGCAACTGATCGATCTGTTTTAACACTCTCCTGATCTGCTGTTTGCTTCTTCACGACACGGAGGAAGATTTCATGACTTATGATAAAATGTTGCCACTTTTATGTTGTTACTTTTGTTTTTATTATTAATATTAACTAGGTTTTAGTATTTTATGGCTATATATATATTGCATGATATTAAAACTACCGCTATCCCACCGTGATAACTGATATCTAAAATAGCGGTCCTTGATTGTTAACCGCTGTTTTTCTGCATTAACTGCAAATCTGTTTTGAGACGAACCCATTTTAAGTTGAACTTGTTGAAATAGTTCTGTTTTGTTATTCTATTTATATTTGTTTGGTTTAAGTTTAATTGCTTACAACTTGTAAGTGTGTAATACCATGTTCTAGTTAACACTCTTTCAAGAGACTGACTGGCCTGTTTAATTTTAGTTTGATTGCTTATCACTCGTAATTAACTTTTACTCATGCAGGAACCATAAACAATGGGTGAGACAATTGAATATGCTGATGGCAGTCCTGTGAAGATGAAAAAGAAATCAAAGAAAAACAAGAATATGACCAATGATCTGCTGCCTTTTGGTGACGGTGACAACCTTGTAGAAACTGACGGTGATCATTCAAAGAAGGATAAACATAGGGAGAAGAAGAGCAAATCAGAGTCAAAAGAAGGCAGAGAAACAGACGGTGACCGTTTAAAGAAGGAAAAAAAGGATAAGAATAGGGAGAAGACGGGGAAATCAGAATCAAAAGAAGATGTAGAAACAGATGGTGATCATTCAAAGAAGAAAAAAAAGGATAAACATAGGGAGAAGACAGGGAAATTTGAATCAAAAGAAGGTGTAGATGAAGATCAACATGATACAAGTAATTTAGTAAATGATGATTTACAGAAGAAGAATAAAAAAAGGAAGAGAAAACATTCTTCTGAGAAAGCAGAAATAAAAGAAATGGAAATGGATCAAGATGATGCGCCTGGTGAAGAGAAAGAGTGTGACCCAAAGCTTGAAAAGAAGAAAACGAATATTGTGAAGGATGGTTCGGAAGATACATCCAAGAAAACCGACAAGAAAAAGAAAAGGAAGAAAGATGGTAAAAGTTTAGAGGCCGAAACGAACATAAGTATGACTGAGGAATCTACTCTTAAGGCCCAAGATATGGAAGACAAATCCACGAAGAAACGAAAGATCAAAGTGAAAGATAGTAAAGTTAAAAATAAGACAAGTGAGTCTGTTGAAAACAATACAGAGAAACCTAAAGCAAAATCAAAATCAAAATCCAAGAAAGTTAGCTTCTCAGGTCACGTAGAGGTATTCCCAACGTCAGACTCACAACCAGAGAAAGAAACAACAGAAGGAGACGGTTTAATACGAGGTAAGAGATTTACACCAGAAGAAGATGAAATTGTGAAACAAGCTGTTCTTGATTATATAACTGTAAAAGGTTTGGGAGACGATGGTTTAAAGAGAGTCTTAAACTGTAGATCTTACCGTGGGATGAAAAAGTGCTGGCAAGAAATCGGGCTTTGCCTACCGAACCGCCCTTCTACAGCTGTCTATTACCGGGCCCACATTTTGTTTGAACGGGGTGAAACCCGGTCATGGTCAGCAGAAGAGATTGAATTGTTGAGGGAATTTCATGAAAAATATGGTAACGATTGGAAGAAATTAGCGGAGGAACTTGGTAAGCACAGGTTTCATGTAAAGGACACATGGAGAAGAATCAAACTAGAGAATTTAAAAAACGGAAGATGGAGTCAAGAAGAGTACCAAAACTTACACGATCTTGTGAATTTGGATTTACAAATGAAAATTAGCGGTGAAGAGGAAAAAATGTCAAAGCACGGGATGTTGAGAGATAATATTCCATGGACTGCAATTAGCGAGAAGTTATCGACTAGAACTGATGCAACATGTTGCAGGAAGTGGTATAATCAACTGACATCGTCACTTGTTGCTGAAAAGAAATGGAGCGATGCTGATGATTATCGAATGATTGGTGCACTTTATGAAATAGATGCTGCTTGTGTTGATGATGTTGATTGGGATGATCTGCTTGAACATAGGCCTGGTGAGATATGTTTAAAAAGATGGAATCAAATGGTGAAACACATAGGGGATTATAGGAGTAAATCGTTTGGTGAACAAGTCGACATATTGGCTAAACGTTATTGCCCGGATTTAGCAGAGATCAGAGAGGATTGGGACAGCAAACCTGTTGTGCCATAATGTTTGTGTTTCTCTCTTTTTATGTAAGCATTGTGTAATGTTTGTTAAGTGGTGTTCAAAACTCATATAAATCTTGTATAATGACCGCTTGCAGGGATTTTTTTTGTTTTTTGGTATGAAGACTTTTGAAAACAAATGTTTTGAAGTTTAAAGCATGCGTTTTTTATGTGTTAAATTGAAAAGATAAACAAATGATTATAAGTTGGGATGTAAAGAAAGACTTTTGACTTTAAAAAGGTAGACATGCTACGCATAATCTATAGGGGTTTTCAGCATCCGATCAAAGCAAATCAAATATGTCTATGACTATGTATACTTTATTACAAAATCGTCAAGATGGGTCATCAAACTTTCAAGTTTCAACCGGGTATTATTTTACTAAATTGACACCCAAATAGAATTTGAAAATACATACACTTAAATGTTTGTTCTTGAAGATATAGAAAAATAAACTTTGAGCATTATTCTTTTCCCTCTTGCGTGTCCGGTTTTAATAGTAGCTATAATAACTGACTTAGAGCAACATGTGGTGCGAGATAGGAGACGACTGAGTCATACCCGAAAGAGGAATTCATGGCAGTGGTAACGAGGGTTGAAGTGGTGCGTATGTGACCGACCGTTGAGTGGATGTGTGGTACATTTCTAATCTTAGACATCTTGAAAAAATGTTTGGCCATCTATAAAAAGATCTAAACTAACCAAGCTAAATAAATACTTATTCATTACATATCTCATAAATATAACAATAACCTTTTTTAACTAAAACAATTCTCTTAAAACTAGTCTGGAGCTAAATACATATAAATTCAAAGAAATGAAAAAACGAATTAATCAAAAGAGAAAATTACACAAGCTATGCAACTCCAATGCTTGTAATAATAACTCAGTAACTAAAGAAATACTTTTTTATAATTGTCAAACTTATATTTTATGACAGTAAAATTACATACTATTAAAGACTAGCAAGAAACTAGAAGGAAACAATTACACAACAGAAAGTATTTGATCCTCATGCTTCACACAATAGTTAAGAAAACACTCTTTCATAATTGTCAAACTTATATTTTATGACGATAAAAATACATATTACTAAATATTAGCAAGAAACTAAATAACAAATACTAAAAAAATTAGATCACACTATTATTTTCAAGACACATAAAATACTTACCTTTAACTTTTATGCTTCACACAACCAAAGGTTAGAGAGTTGAGACTTGAGATCACTATTTGGAGTAAATATAAGTTATTAATACACATATAAGTTACACAAATCAACCATCACTACAATGAAATTGACTTCAATACAGAGTCAAGAACTTATTGGACATTGAATAGAGAGTTTCTTAATTAATGAGAAAATTAGAGAAGTAATTTGGAATTATGAATAAATCCAAGGTTTGACTTGTGAGTGGTGGCAAGGATGTCTCTCTTCTCCTCTCTCACACACATGTATACACACACAAACACTGTGTTAAATAAAGAACAGGCTTCCAAAAGCTGCCCCTAACTGTCAGAATATATAAATGCTAAACAAGAAAATGTATACTCCTTTTCTTTTATTTTCTTTTTTCTTCTTATTTCATTTTACCATTTTTGTTTTTCAGGAATTAAATCTCCTCTCTTCTATCTATCCATCTATCCATAGATCCTGCAACTCCAGATCCGGAACCCTAGATCACTTTTCATTCATGCAACCCTCTCTCACTTTCAGGTAACATTCCATCCACCTTAATTACCAAACACTTTCACCTAATTTTGCCTCAATTTGCTTCACTTTGCTTCCTGCCTCTTGCTAATTGACATTGGGTTGTCAAGTTTTGTATAAAGTTTTGATTTTTTTAGTTTTTTTATTTCCAATCTTGTTCATTGAGGGTAGGTGATTAACCAACAGATGTAATTTTTTTGAGGATTTTGATTGTGGGTTTTTGTGGGTTTGTGTTTTCTTGATTTAAAGTTATGTTCTTGGTTTAAAATGTCTTGTACTTGTTTATTATTTTCATTTTGTTAAAGAAAATGATTGTTTACTTTGTCTTTTTTAGTAAAATTGAGCAAAGAATTTGAGTTGTGGGAAGTGATTTTAGTGGATCATGGGTTGTGTTTGTGGCAAGCCATCTGCTATTGAAGATAGCAGAGAGAGTCCAAGAGACAGATATGGTGATAAAACTTCATCAGATTTGAGGGTTACATCATCAAGAAGAGAAGATATTTACAGGGTGAAAAATCAATCAGATAATAATAACAATAATAATGGTGGACCAATGTTGATTAATAAGCATGTTAATGGCTCGGTCAGACTGCCCGGAGATAATTATGAGAGGAAAAGGGACCAAAAAGAGTTTATTGTTTCCACACACCATCCTGCCCGGGGCAGTGTTCCTAGAGCAATCGAAGGAGAACAGGTTGCCGCTGGTTGGCCGCCATGGCTAGCCGTGGTTGCTGGTGAAGCTATCAAAGGTTGGGTGCCTAGAAGAGCCGATTCTTTTGAGAAATTGGATAAGGTTTGCTTCTTTTTGTTGTGAATACATGTTTATATTTTTTAATGTTTGACCATGATGCAATTTTATGCAAGTCTTTGTGATATGATCCCTAGAGGTAAACTGTGGATATGTGTTATAAAAGTAATTGGATTTGAAGAATTAGAAATAGATGAAGTTAATCAGGAGCTTAAACTTAGGAACAGATATGTAGTTTTACATTTTTTTAATAACCAATTTTATTCTGAACAGTTATTTACCTGCTTCTAAAATATGATTGTTTGACCCTAAATAATCAAAAAGTTATGAATCATAATCAGTTGTTACCAAACACATCCAGACATCCCTGAATCCAATCTTGAAGAGTGTTTATTGAATTACTTTTCCTTCATAATATGTAGAGGTGGCAATATGGATGGGTCGGGTAGGTAATAAAGTAATGGGTCATTTTTAGTACATGTTGAGACGAACAGGCTCGAATTGGGTCAACCCAAAATGTTTATATATAGTTAATGTGTTATATGATCACAAAACATTGCTGCTATAATAATGTGACATATTTGTAAATAAACAATTTATGAGGTTGTATGAATTAAATATAGAGTTTGGGTGACTTTCTACCCGTTTGACCCATTCTTCTTGAAATTATTTTAGATGGCCCGCTTGAGATGATAACGCATTTAAATTGTTTCATTCATAAGTAAATAAGTTGAAATAGCTACCTCTAATTTTTAATGTGTTGATTTTTAATAAGTTGATGATAGTTTTCTTGCCTTCTTTTCAGATTGGGCAAGGTACATATAGTAATGTCTATCGGGCCCGTGATCTAGATCAGGGTAAAATTGTTGCTTTAAAGAAAGTAAGGTTTGACAATCTTGATCCTGAAAGTGTCCGGTTTATGGCTCGTGAAATCCATATCCTACGCAAGCTCAATCATCCAAATGTTATAAAACTAGAAGGTCTAGTAACTTCTAGAATGTCATGTAGTTTGTACCTAGTATTTGAGTACATGGAGCATGATTTAGCAGGGCTTGCTTCTCACCCAAGTCTTAAGTTCACAGAATCACAGGTTAAACACAATTATTTAAAAACAAAAAACACTTTGTTCTACTTATCTTTCGTCTAATGTTATAATAATTATTAAATTAGTATTATTTTTGTAGGTTAAATGCTACATACGCCAATTATTACACGGGCTTGATCATTGTCACAGCAATGGTATTCTTCACCGTGACATAAAAGGTTCAAACCTATTAGTTGATAATAATGGGATTTTAAAGATCGCAGATTTTGGTCTAGCAAGCTTCTTTGACCCAAGTCAAAGTCAACCGTTGACCAGTCGTGTTGTGACATTGTGGTATAGACCACCTGAACTTTTGCTTGGTGCTACTTATTATGGCACTGCTGTTGATCTATGGAGTACTGGTTGCATTGTTGCTGAGTTATATGCTGGCAAACCGATCATGCCAGGAAGAACGGAGGTAAGTTTATTAATATTTTGTCATAAAATTAAATTTATTTAATTATATTGTTTAATTGTAGGATTTGTTGATTGTAGGTAGAACAGTTGCACAAAATTTTCAAGCTTTGTGGATCACCATCTGAGGAGTATTGGAGAAAGTCAAAATTGCCTCATGCTACCATTTTTAAGCCTCAACAACCGTATAAACGGGTCGTTGCAGAAACGTTCAAGGAATTTCCGGTACCCGCGTTAGCTCTAATGGAGACTCTTCTTTCTATAGATCCTGCTGATCGTGGGTCCGCAGCTTCGGCTTTGAAGAGTGAGGTGTGCATTTCTTTAGACATGATTGGTTATATTCTTAAGGAGGTGTCTGGATTTGCATTTTGAAACTGATTATCTGAATCAGATTTTAATGTTCGATAAACAGATTCCGCTTCTGATTATATCTCAACTTCGTGAAATTTTTTGAATAATTAAAATTTGCCAAATGCTCAAATAGCTAATTATCTGTACATTTCGTGAATTTCTTGAAGAGACCTTGTTTAATCTGTATTTATTTATTTATTTATTTTTGATAATTTTTACAGTTCTTTACTACAAAACCGTATCCTTGTGATCCTTCAAGCTTACCAAAGTATCCTCCCAGCAAGGAATTTGATGCTAAAATGCGTGATGAAGAAGCTAGAAGGTACATGATACAAGTATCTTTTGTTTATGTATTTTATATATTTTCCGCAAATAAATGCTATAGTTTTTTATATTTTCTGATGTTTTAAATATTTCAACTATAAATTAATAGGCAAGCTGCTGCTGGGGGCAAGGTTAACCGACCCGGCCCAGACAGAAGACCTGCAAGGGAGTCTCGAGCTATTCCTGCACCTGAAGCTAATGCTGAACTTGCATCATCCTTGCAGGTTAATTTTGTTTAATGTTTTTTTTATTGTTAGTTAATTATTTAAAGTACTGTTGATTATTGATTTGTGGGTATGTGAACACAGAAAAGACAAGGGCAGTCGTATTCTCGTAGTGAAAAATTCAACCCGCAGCATGAAGATTCAGCTTCCGGGTTCCCAATTGACCCGCCAAGACCATCTCAAGCTATGGAAGAAGATCAAACCAATAATCTGCATAAGCGGGCTTCACATTCAGGGCCATTGGTTCAACGGGCCGCTTGGTCAAAAGTCGGAAAAAAGGTCGAGTCAAACGGGCCGGATCTATCAGCAATGTCAGGTTTAGTAGCTGCTAGAAAAAGTATGTTGTATGAAGATCGAAGAGACAGGGACAAAAGTGGAACTTCACAGCAGCAACCTCCACGATTGATAAGTCGGTTTCCTGGTTCGCTTAAAGAAGCTTCTTCAAATGCTGCTGGAGGACAGCCTGATGACGATGGAAGAACAGTTAATAAAGATCCGGTTAATGTAAGTTTTTTTTAATAAATTTCAAAACTTTATAAACGAATTGTCATATCCATCCTTGGTGCAGATCGGGTATGGATCGAAGGGTAGCAAGATTCATTACTCGGGGCCATTACTAGCTCCATCTGGGAAAGTAGACCAGATGCTGAAAGATCATGATCGTCAGATTCAAGAAGCTGTAAGGCGAGCACGCGATAAGACTAAGGTGAGAAAAGTCCAGGTGGAAAATACATTCTTTTCGGGTCGCTGAGCTGGAAATTATTCATACCCTCAACACGAACACGATTATGAAAAAACTGTAGACCAGTTAATGTATAATGAGCTAAATGGTTAAACGTTTTCACCTGTCATCTTCTGTATAGTGGCATCGGGATGAAACATGGGCGCTTACTTGTACTTGTTTTTTTGTCCGGGGTCTGGGAGAGGATGGGGGTGTGATCGGTAATTTTAAATCTGGGATTGAAGAATGTAATGTAATCTGTGTTATTAAGCAATTCTGGTTCCTAAGATTAATATTGAGTTTCAAGTCTGGCACTTTGCTTGCGGTTCGAATAGCCCGTGGCTCGTTTGAATGTTTTTTTTATTTTATTTTAGTATATATGCATTCAAATTCCGACCTGTCTTCAAGAAAGTTTGAAAACGACTCAAAGATGTTTTTACGACGACCCTCAACAAAAATCAATAAGATTTTAGAAATTTTACTCACTTTCTACCAACAGGCACGGTCAGCATGCCTAATCACTTTTACTAATTATTCTTACGACAAACTTTTACCCCATTCCATAGCCAACTTTAAAACAAACAAATATTAAAAACCAAATAACAAAGAGCAAAGGCTACAATCAACTACGCCCGTCTGGGAATTAACGAAATCCATGTCGGCGATGGGCCTCTTGCAGGCGTGCATAGCCGTGCACAAAAAAAACCGGTTCCGGAACCGACACGGTGTACCCGAACCGGTCGTACCCGAACTGTAGGGTACACATGGGTTCCGGTTTCTCCAAGAAAGTGGAACCGTACTCGGAACCGAACCGGAACCGGTTCCACCTCAACCCGGTCAAAACCGGACCCGAACCTACCCGGAACCGAAAAAAACCCGGTTAAACCGGTCAAAACCCGGTCAAATACCCGATCATACCCGGAACCGAACCCGACCCTACCCGGTTCTTGACTTTGTTGACCAAAACCGGAACCGATAGGAACCGGTTCCTAAAAAAACCCGGTTTGTGCACGGCTAGGCGTGCATGCGGAGAGTCTTACAGATAAACTTTTTAGAAGTTTTTTTAAGACCAATATTTATTTAAACAAGAGTATATTGTACTTCATTATCCTAACAATTAGCTTAAGAATAAACAATTCTTTTCTTAACGGTTTATTATTTATGATATTATTAACGTTGATTAATGATTGATGGTCGTCCCTCTATTACTGTTACATTGATATGTTGTAAAACACATTGAGTTTTTGTAAGTTTTAATTGAATCTTAATCTAAAGTTAGTTTTATAGATGCTTGGATGCTAAGAAAGCTTAAAATGATTAAAAAAATGAAGCGGAGCACTTGAGAGTCGAACGCTTAAAAAACAAGAAACGGAAATTATTGTGGAATTCTCCATCTATGAGATACGCGTTGATGAATCGCCATCTATGCGTATCGCATAGATCAGACAAACGATATTTTTTTAAATAATTTTGGTATTTAAACAACTTAAAAACCCTATTGCCAAAACTTCAACTCCATACGTTTTCCCAAGCTTTCTAAGGACCAAATTGAAGATTTTGAAGGTTGGAAGCACCTTGGTTGAAGCTTGGATTATCGAGACTCTTGCAATCGCGCGTTTTCAGGTTTTTGTTTCTTATGAACTTTCGTTATTTTCAACTTTTGATCATGTTTGTCTTAAACTCAGAATTATGCTTGTTCTTTCATGCGATCATGAGTAGCTAAACTCGTAGTACTACCTAGATGATCAACACTTGTTGATTGGAATTCGTTTTGATTGTGTTTTTCGTTGATGAATTGATTATTAGTATAAAATTGCATGTTCTTGATATGATATATTGGGTGTGTATCAGTGTATGCTTATTATAGTGATGATCTTTAAGGTTTTACCATGTTCTATACTTTGATTGCTGAATCATTTTCATATGAATTCTTGTATCTAGGTCAACTACTTCATGTTTTTGATTTGTTGATGATTTGCTAGACGTAGTAATCATAAAAAATGGTAAAATATATTATTTGTAAACTTTAATAATCTACCTATTTAAGCTTGAAAAAGAAGAGTTAGACAATTAGTCTTCGTAGAGCTATATTACATTGACATGTCTCATGGGTTCAATATCTAGACTTCTTAGAGCTATATTGCATTGGCATGTACACTTGCATGTTGTGTGGTTTAAGTTTAAGGTTGTCTTGAATTTAAACTTGAGTGTATAGGTCAAGTCTAGGTTATAGTTTTAGGTTTATTTTTATAGACTAAATTTACCACATCAAGTTTTTAAACGGTCTTAAGTCCTCAATTTAGGTCTTTTTTTAATATTTTCTCTAAATTTTACTTTTTGTTTGTGAGATGGTTTTGTATAACTTTTTTAAGAATGTATATTGGTTTTAAACGGTATCAACTAAAGAAATAGTGGGTAATGGGCCTAATTTTTATCACTTTTACAATGGCGTTAAGTTTTTTTGAATTTTAGACTAACGTTTTAAGGCTTTTGATTAGAAGGAGAATACTAGTTGATTGATGCAAAAGCTACCTCTAAACTGTGTAATGATCGACAAAATTATTACATCTGGTTGAAGCACCGTTAGGTTTAGACATCCGATTGAAGCACCGTTTCATCGTTTGGAACACCGCTTCATGGTAATTTTTATATAACAATCGACTCGTATTCTTCTTTAGATCACATGCCCTAAAACGTCGGTATGGAATGCAAAAAGCTTGGTTTAAACACCTGTTTGAAGCATCGTTAGGTTTAAACATCAGATTGAAATATTGTTTCATCGTTTGGAACACCGTTTCAAGGTAATTTTTATATAACAATCGACTCGTATTCTTCTTTCGATCACATGCCCTAAAACGTCGGTCTGGAATGCGAAAAAAACTTAGCGACGTTAAATTTATTTTTTAACGACGGTCTATTGATTGTAAAAGTGATAAAACTTAGGACACTTACAAATTATTTTGTTAGTTGAAACCAACAATGATCAAAAGGTTATGAGTTTGGAAAATTTAAAACCAATTAACATTTTTAAAATGGTTGTGATTGAAGGAGAGTAAAAAGATAATGATAAAAGATAAAACTTGTTCTCTTCAATAATCGAACTTGTATTGTCATAAGTTTCACTTCATTGTCCACGATGCTTCTCCCTAAGTGTTTTTAGTGATAATAAAGCTTGTGTCTCTTTTATATAATTCAAACCTTCTACCGCTTGCTGCATATATAAAATGAATATATTTGTTTAAAAAATAACAAAAGAAAAGAAACGGTGATATAAATTAATTAGGGTGTGCTATGATGCGGTTAAGAGTGATCAATTATAAAACCGAATCGAATCGTAAAACACAAAAATTGCCATGTTCAACAATCGCAACCGTCCGTTGATTCACTGTGATTTTACTCCACAATCTCACTCGTAGTTTGCTCAATACGACTATGTTTAACAATCGCTTCCGATGAAACTTGGATCTGCTAATAAATTTGTTCGTCATTTGAAGATGACATTTCCGATCAAGGATCTTGATGTAGATGTTGAGGTTTTTTATTCCATTTCCCCCTTTTTATTCTTCAGCCGAACAGTAGCATTATCTTTCATTTACAAACCCTAATCTGCTTCTTACGTCATATGCATGATTAGTTAATGATATATGATTATTATATGTTAATCACTTTTATATTATTTGACTAATCAATAATCATCCAATAACCAACCGCCTCACGTGGTCTTGCTTTTACAAAATCTTAATCTTATATTATTATATTATAATCGCCAAAGTGCCTTCATCATAAATCCTCCATGGACAAGAAAATATTTAATAAGCAAATCATAAAAAGATAAAAATAATAAAAACGCACAATGGTTCAATAAAGATTTAATAAAAAATTAAAAATTTACAATTCACAAACTAAATTAAATTTTAAAAGAATGTTTCGGAGACATTGTTTTTGTTTTCCTTCATAAAAAGACTAGTTTAGTGTCCGTGCTACGCTCGGGAACACAACATTCAAGTGATGCTTTTAAGAATATTCATGAACGTTCCAATAAGCTTTGAAACAAAACCATGGTAAACCGAAACACGAAATATATTTTTAAAAATTAAATTTTTAGTATAGCAATATTATACTCAAATTAAAGAGAATAAAATGCTCAGTTTTATGATGTAGTTTATTTTTTTTTAAAAATCCATATAAAAAAGTTATGTATATTTATAAAACACTGAGGTCTTTAATTGTATATTATTATTAATTTTATCCATAAGTTTCATTTTCACACCCTATCAAATATAAACCGACTCATGTACACCCCTTGTAGTAGAAGGTTAAAAGTATAAATACTTTTAAATTTTTCATAATTCTCCAAAATATTAGGGGACCAAAAATGTAATTAGTTTTATTATAATATATTTTATATACATATTTTAAATAAAAAAATCATTATTATGAGATAAACTTTCAAATGATGCCACATAAGCCAGAAGCTTTAAAATGGTGTCACATAAGCTTTTTTGATTTTGCTATATTATATAAAGATAAACTAAAAAATAAAAAATAAATAAAATAAATTAGAGTTTTCATTATGTTTTCTTTATTTACTCTCATTGAATATTTTGATTTAGCCTTGAGTGGTAGGCTAAATTTTAACCTGCAGAGATCATACGACATGTTAAAAGTCGGTGTTTATATCTTAAAAAAATTGTCATATAATTTGTTCTAAAAATTTCTTTGATTAGTTTATCTTTTTGTTTTGACAACTTATATTAATCCTTCTAACTTCACAAATTTCTACTTCATGTTCTAAGCAGAAACTAAATCCAAAACTAGTTGAGTGGGAGCACACACTTTTATTATTAAGCCAAACAAACAAGTAAACGTGTGATGAGTTTATCTATTTTTTAATTTAATTTGATGTTTTTTCCTTTTATATTATAGGTATATGAACATTAAATTCATGTTAAAAGGACAGAAACGTGCCACGTACGTCATGTAGAAAAGAAGCAGAAACGAGTGGACTAGAGATGATGGGCCAGCCTAATGTCTCAAATATAAAATTGTATACTATTATCACATCTTCTTTTCCTTCATTCCCGAAGAAGAAAACAATATTTTTTAATTCATTTTTACATTACAAAAACATCCTTTCATTTTATGTGGCTCTTGACAACACCTCACTATTTGTTCATTTAAAGATCTGATTTTTGCGGTTCAAGTTTGCTCAACAACACCTACTTTCTTTTACAACCATCTGTTTCTTTACATGAATCTTGAAATGGCTTTCTGCAACATCAAATGTAATTATTATTCAAGATCATGACAGATGTTATTTTACACAAGTGTTGTATGCATTTTGTGTCATAAAAAAAACATGGTTAATTCATCTGAGTCTGATTGGCAAAGGTCAAGAGGCTTAAATTCTTCAGCAGTTTCAAGCAGACAAGATCAAGATAAAGCCTTTGTGGGTCATTATGGGAATCAGTTTGGTTACTTTAAGGAAGATGATGGTGCGGTTATTAGGCAAGTGGATGCTAAAGATGTTAGCTTGAGACAGTGGTTAGATAACACCAACCGACTTGTTAATGCACTTGATTCTTTGCATATATTTATGCAGATTGTGGAAATTGTGAATTTAGCTCATTCTAGAGGATTTGTTGTGCAAAATGTCAAACCTTCATGTTTTGTGTTGTCTGCATTCAATCGTGTATCGTTTATAGAATCTGTATCATGTTCTGATTCGGGTTCAGCTTCCGATTCCTGCGGCGATGAATCGAATAACCCCAAAGCTGAATTTGCTGGATTTTTTTCACCCTCTAGTCAAAATCAAATTGAAACCAATCCATTTCCAATGAAACAAGTATTGCAAATGGAAGCTAATTGGTACACTAGTCCAGAAGAAGCTGCTGGTGCTGCAACTTCTTGTGCCTGTGATGTTTATCGATTAGGTGTTCTTCTTTTTGAGGTGTGTTTTTGTTTAATTTGATGTACTTTGTTGTTAATCATATGAAACAGATCATCTAACGTTGTAGTTTAACCTTTTAGTTATACTGCACAAGTACTTCAGTAGATGAAAAGAATGCAACCATGTCTAGCCTAAGACACCGAATTTTCCCACCTCAGTTCTTGTTAAAATGGCCTAAAGAAGCTGTATTTTGCTTGTGCTTATTGCATCCTGAGCCTGCAAGTAGACCGAAAATCAAGTGAGTTTCGTTTGCATTACCGTTTTAAGTTAGTGGTTGCATGTTCTTATGATAGTTTAATGTTTTTTGTTATTAGTGAAGTGCTGCAAAGTGAATTCCTTAATGAACCTAGAGATGAGTTAATCGAACGTGAAGCGGTTATAGAGCTTAAAGAAAAGATTAATGAGCAAGAGTTATTGCTTGAGTTTCTTTTAACACTCCAACAACGAAAACAGGAATCTGCAGACATTTTGCGCAGGTCCATTTCGTTTATATCATCTGATATACAACAAGTTACTAAGTTACAGACATCTACTCGTGGAAAACAAGGTTTGAGTGATGATTCTGCAAGCTCAGGATCAAGAAAACGAATAAGAAACGCAGAAATATCCAATAGTCTTGTAACAGATCATCAAGAAAATGCGATGTTTAAAAGCTCGAGGTTGATGAAAAATTTCAAGAAACTAGAAGCAGCCTACTTTTCAACCAGGCGCAGGGCTTTTAAAACATCAGTTAAACCGATGGTCAAACCGTTGACTAAGAATGGAGCGATGAGTAGTGATGCTAAAGGATCTGTTATTCTCACAGAAAAAAGCTCGGCTAATAATTTCCCACCAATTAACCGGCTTTCTGAAGGTAAACAAAGTGGATGGATTAACTCGTTTTTAGATGGTTTATCCAAATACCTGTCATTCAAGAATTTAGAGGTCAAAGCAAGTTTAAAACAAGGTGATCTCTTGAACTCTTCAAGTCTTGTATGTTCTCTGGGATTCGATCGAGACGGAGAGTTCTTTGCAACTGCTGGTGTGAATAAAAAGATAAAAGTTTTTGAATATGACTCTATTTTAAACGAGGATCGTGACATACATTATCCTGTTGTTGAAATGTCGGGTAGATCCAAATTAAGCAGTATATGTTGGAATCACTACATTAAAGGCCAGATTGCTTCAAGCAATTTCGAAGGTGTTGTTCAGGTATATAGTTACATATCAAATTCAAAAAATAAATATCTTTCATATAACGAACAAAAGTTAGTTAACTTTAGTTTGAAAGTTTCAGATATGGGACGTGACACGCAATCAAGTTTATAAGGAACTGAAAGAGCACGAGAGGCGTGTCTGGTCTGTTGACTTTTCCTGGTCAAACCCGACATTGGTGGCAAGCGGGAGTGATGACTGTTCTGTTAAGCTCTGGAATATTAATCAGGCAATCAGCTTTGAATACTAAACGTACTGCAGTTATTTAACCAAAAGTAATTATAATCTAGTATCTTGATATATAATAAGTTGTTTTTCTTACAATTGTTGCTACTGCAGGGAAAAAGTGTTGGTACAATTAAAACAAAAGCAAATGTCTGTTGTGTTCAGTTCCCGTCTGATTCTGGAAATACTTTAGCATTCGGGTCGGCTGATCATAGAATTTATTACTATGATCTTCGTAACCCAAGTGTGCCACTTTCTACATTAATTGGACACAATAAAACTGTTAGTTATGTTAAATTTGTTGATTCATCAACTCTTTTATCATCTTCAACTGATAACACTTTGAAGTTGTGGGATTTATCAGAGTCAACATCACAAGTTATAGACTGTCCCATTCAGACGCTCACTGGACATATGAATGTAAAGGTATGCTTGGTTACTTTATGAGTTAGCCTCTCACAAAATGGACGGTTATGGAAACGGGTTGAAAGGAGTTCAGATCAAAACAGGCTGTTTTACAAATTTATCAATCTGGTTTCGGTCACTTACCATCATAGCTTGAAATGGGTCATTTTATGAAAAAAAAAAGAAAAAAAACTTTAAAATGGATCCGTTGGCTGTATTTTTGAATGGCAGCTTCATAACCCGTTTTAAGTTAGCAAGTTTGTAAGAGTGGCTGTTTTTGACCCATTGTATCATTTGAATAGTGACTGAAAAAACCCATCAGTAAACAAAAAATGCCCCTAATCAACTCATTTGAATGGGTCATGATACGATTGCCAGGTTTATTCATGAGGTTATGTAATTTATATAACTTAGTTTCTTTGTTTTCTCTCAGAATTTTGTTGGTTTATCTGTATGTGACGGTTACATTGCTACTGGTTCAGAAACAAACGAGGTACTTTATTGTTTTAATGTGAGTTCAACATTATTTAAAAGAATTATTTTTGTTTTAATTTTTGTATGATCATGGGTCAGGTGGTTGTGTATCACAAAGCATTCCCTATGCCTGCATTATCGTATAAATTCAAGACCACAGATCCAGTATCAGGAGACGATTTGGGCGATTCAGATCAGTTTGTCTCATCCGTGTGTTGGCGTGTTCAGTCGTCAACTTTGGTTGCTGCAAATTCGATGGGGGATATCAAGCTTTTGGAAATGGTTTAGGTTTTTGCAGACATAAATCTGTTATATTGGGCGCGGTTTTCATGTTTCACTTCCTAAACATAGGAAGGTGTATAGAGACAGAAATTTTGAGATGGCATGTATTGTATAGGTAAAATTTAGTAAAGGAAAATGTGGTGTGTCATCTCTGTATATTTTGTAACTGTTAACCATTTGGTAAACATTTATAAGGAGCACAATGTTTTCCCACATTTTTGTTTTCATGTTGTTAGAATCTTTTTAATATAAGGCGTTTTGTTCATCATATAAAATGATACCAAATTCATGTGTATATTGTTGTCCCTTATGGTTTTAGTGCTGACATGGACTAGTATGATATTATGTGGTTATTGAAAAGAATATAATAAAACAAAATGATATTCTCCTTAAAAGCAAATGAATAGTAATATTATGTACATGTTTTAATGCACCAAGTTACTACAAGTTGCTCTTTAAGTTGACAATTAACACTAGGGGTGTTCATTCGAATCGAATGCGAATTGGGCGAATCGAATTGGTCGAATTGGGAGTTTTAAAAACTATATTCGTATTCGATCCACATTCGAATGAAAATCTATGTATCGATTCGATTAAATTATTCGAATTCGAATCGAATTCGAATAGATTCGAATGTATTCGCTTTAAAAAAAATATAAATAAACAAACACAAACACATCAAACAACAATACAAATGTAGCACAACATCACCCAAACAATATGCAAAATACTAGCACATCAACAAGTCTAAAGCATGTTAACAAAAGGTCTAAAACTGCATAATCAAACACAAAAAAAGACTATAAACAAGTTTAAAACCCGTAGAAACAACAATTAAGAAGTTGCACAACACAAAATCATGTTCATATGCAGAAACAACAATTAAAATGGGTAATGGGTTGGGTTTTGGTATTTTTAACTTTACTTAAAGTCCATTAAATCATATTCATATATAGATAATTAATTAGATATATTAAAAATATATATATTAAAAAATATATAAATTTCTTATTCGAATTGGGCGAATCAAATGCGAATACAGAAAATCATATTCGTATTCGATCCACATTCAACAAAATTATTCGAATCGAATTCGAATGACTGAAAGTCGATTTCGAATGGCCTTAATCGAATTCGATTCGAATCGAATTTCGAATAATTCGAATGGTATTCGAATAATGAACACCCCTAATTAACACTTGCTTAGACCTATTTAGATGGGCTGTGTTTAGGGTTGTGTTGATATTTTTGGGTGACCCACGTTATTTTAAACATGAAATTTGCCTCTCCCTTTACATATATACATGCATTTACGATTTGTATCATGACAGCTCAAAGTTTAATGTTATTTCTCTTTTTGCTTTGCATCTTAGGACACCATAATCAAGTAATCAACATGTTGTGGGTTTGGGATTTTGGATTTGAGGATGTATAAGAATTCGAGTGTTTTGAATTTTTAGACTTACGATCCATACCGGCCATATGTTGTGGTGTTTTGAATTTTATTGCACGTTGTGTTGTTTTAGATTTGGGATCTCGTAGAAAGCAAGGATAAAAACATAGTTATTGTTAAACAAACATTTGGTAAATACTAACATATATATATTGTGTTAGGACTTGATCACTCAGCTTAGACTTATTTAATCTGTATATTAAAAACCCATCATGATGTTTTTTTCCGACATGTTTCTTCCCCTTAATATAAGGTTGCATTTTCCGATTAAATTAAAATTAAAACTAAAAAAAACCTTGAAATAATGGTTTTACTGCTTTACCTACCTGCTTATCCTGTTTGGTCTTTAGAAGTAATAAAATAATGATAATAACAATGGTATTAAATAATAAGTAAGCATTATAATAATAACAATAATATTAGTATTATTTAACAAGGATTTGTTTGCACACAAAAAGCCAGATGCAAGCTTTTTCCTCTTCTTTTCCTCTTGTCCTTCTCTTTGACTCGTAAGTATTAAAGTATTAGTAATACAGACTTAATTATGATAATATAAGACGTAAATAATAATACAAAGTTAAGATTAATCCTATATATAAAAATAAGGATAAAATTTAGTTCTGGCTCGATGATGAATTGAGGAGTTGTGCTTCACCTATATATGTTTCTATACAAATATAAATAAATTAATGTGCGTTTAGGCTAATCATTTACAAATCTTTTTCGTATTGAGCACATGATCATAGCTAGAGTGGATCCTGGGAATGGCCGGGGAGATTGAGAATTGAGATCGATCAGTAACACCACTGTTTGTTCAAGGTTGACTTAAAATTTTCTAATATATAAAATGGACGATTTTTAGGGTTTGAATCCAAGAAAATGCGTGACACTTTAATAATAAATTATAAAAATGAATGGACAAAGGAATGAAATATACTATTCTATTATACTATCATGGTTGGTTATATTACAATAAAATGAATCAGTATCTTTTGTTGTGTAGGAAGGAAAAAAAAATACAAATCTCTAAAAGTAATAAAAATACCTAGTCATGGTTATGGGTCGGGTCTTAGTTTGGGTCATGGATCGGCTCATGGTTCAATACATGGATAAGTCCATCAATTCGGGCATGGATCAAGACAACGGTCGGGCTACGGTTCGAGGAATTGTAGCCGCATTGGTCGGTTCATGGGTCGGGTCATGAGTCAGTTCATGGACCAGGTCATTAGTTGGTTCATGTGTTGGGTCTTGAATCGGGACATGGGTCGGTTATGGTACAAGACACGGGTCAGGTCATGAGTCGGATTTATGGTTGGGGTCTTGGTTTAGGGCATGGATCGACATGGTTCGGGTCATGGTTCGAGTCGTGATTTACGACATGGGCCGGTTCATGGATACTTGTGTATCGGGCCAAGGTTTGGGTCATAGGTCGGGTCAAGGTTGTTGTCATGAATTAAAAAATTATTCCATTTCGTAATGGTTTATTCCATATATTCCATTGAGCAATCAAACACTTTCTTTTTATTCCCTCGTAATGGTCTATTCTATTCCACGTTTCATTTATTCATACCAAACATTACCTAAGTGTTTTCAATGTGCCTATCAATAATCAATCTTGACGTTTCCACCAAAAGTCAAAATTGCATAAAACATGACTTCAATGTACCATTTCAAATGAATAAATCGTTAACAAAGAATCTCTCTCGAGAAGCAAAAAGGTCAAATTAAGACCAAAAAAGAATAGAGAAATGTGTAAATATTATTTTAGAACAGCACAGGATTGTATAGCAACTATATAACCTGTCTTGTTGAGTCCATTAACATGTCGGCTGGTTAGAGGGTTACTGGTCAGTCCGGTTAAATCGACATATATATCGTACTAGATGATTGGATTTTATTGGATTGGATTTTAAATCTTTTTATATTGTTTGTTCTTTTCGAACCCTAATTTCCTAATTCATATACTAGTACTAGTATAACGCTCATTTGATCCTCCCGTACATATCTACCTATAATAATAAATTGTTAACTCACTGTCACATGTTAGCTTCTAAGCCTTTCCACATCACTATCACATCATACATCCTATTTGTCACTCTCTCATTTCATCTTAGCATTATATATTTTTTAATATATAAAAATATATGTTTTTTAACCCGTAAGTATCACGGGTGACTAAGCTAGTATTTAATGATTTTGAATAATAACTAATAATAAATGAAAGTCTAAAACTCCGCTAACCTTATTTTTTTTTAACAAATAATTCAAAACTTGATTTCAACCATTCTCATAAAAGTTAGGAAAATAGTTGAAAGGAAAATAGTTGAAGTCAAATACTTTTATCTTCTTGTCCCCTATACTTGTTCTTTATTTCTCTTCTTAGCCCCACAAAACAAAACAATACCACCAAAAGATAACTTATGCATCACATCCTTCATCTTTGGTAAAGTTGACACATCACTTTGCCCATTCTTAATAAATTTTTCATTTACTTTGTGTCTTTTCATTTATATATATAACTAAGGAGAATATTTTTATACCAGAACTAGCAACGTACAAACTTCAAATAATATGGGATCGAGTCATTGATTAGAAAATAATGACAAATCATGCACCATATATTTTTAATTTTTTATTGAAGGAAACAATACATTACAAAGAATTAAAAGATTAGTTATAAACTTATAAAAAACAAGCAGCTAGCTAGTACAAGACCAGATGGTCGGTCATTTGTTGAAGAGTCTTAATATAATTAATAGATTCATCTGATCCTCTCGTATTCTAGAAATATTCGCGTACTAAACTTTGTAGCTTAAAAGATAGTGTCGATCTAGGATGATGCGTGTACGAATATATATAAAAGAACAAACATGGAAGAGGGTGAGGGAGAACGAGAGGAGAAATCGTTGTAAATTAATGCCGAGTAATTGGTACAGTATTGAATGTTAAGTTCTTGGACCGTTTAGTCACAAGTAACGCGTGGCCGGTCCTAGCTTTTTGTATCATGTTGTACTGTTCTATACAATACTGTAAACTATGTTGTGATATTTTCTAGCTATTAATTAAGGTAAGATGTACGTTCAATGTCTGTGTCATAAATCGATCTAATGTTCTTTGACTAATTACTTCGTGATTGGCTAGTATATATGGAGCCCTAGCTTGTGTCTAAAGTCGTCGTAAAAAAACCATTATTTCCAATCTGCAAACTTAAAGATTAATTACATGGTTTTAAATTTTTTTTATTAAGTGTATTGTTTTCAAAACAAACACCCAAAACAATATATATTTCTAATTATACGCAGACTAGATGCACTGTTTTCTAAAACTTGATATATATGTATCTTAATTAGTTCAGAGATGATGCATGTGGGCTTGTTAGGTTTGTGTTTACGTCTTTTTTAGATGCATCTCGTTTTGGACCCGATGCAATTAAACTTAATTAGTTGCAACAGAATGCATTTGTTTTAATGAAATTAAGTTTGTATGGTCCATGTCACAATTCATACTTGTTAATTAAGAACCGTGTATCATTTCTTTGTACTGTTGGGTATATAATTGGTTTGATGTAACTTCCTTTTGCAAAAAAACTAAAGATGTTAGAAATTTAAATAATGTATATACTTGCGAAAATTATTTATTAGATCGAGCGTAGTGAAGAACAAATCATGCATGATAGGCATGCACCCACCAGCGTGATAGGGGGTGTTAATGGTTGTTTCATGATGGTGAGCACCGGCGTTGAGAATGATTTTTGTTTTGTTTTTGTCATCACATACCACATTAATACACCTTATTAACACTAATAAATATTAACTTCATCACTATCGATCACATCCTTACTACCATATTTTTATATTATCACACTCTTGTCTAGGTATGTGACAACACCTTTTCACTATCACATTGTATGTCACCCATGGTCTTACTATGAACTTTGAATATGTAGTTTAAAATGAGATTGTTATAACTTTTAAAGAGAAGTCAATATTTTTTAGTAGTTATTTTTTTAGTTACTTCTAAATTTGTATAAAACATCCTTGAATATAAAAAAAGGTTATAATTAATGAAATCAAATTTATCAATCACTAAAAATAAATTTGTTAGTTGTTAAAAATGCTTAATATTAAAAAAATATGTAGTATGTAGAAAAATATTTTAAAAATATCACTACCTTTAAGCTTTAACCTTGAATAAAATCAAATCTCTAATATAATAAAAAAAATGTGAAAAGCTCATGTGATATCGTTTGAGAGGAAAAAAAACTTATGTGACACCATTTGAAGGTTTCTCTCATAATAATATTTTTATATTAAAAATTATACATATATTTATAATGATATACTCCTTTCGTCCCATATTAGTTGTCATAGGACACAAAGCACATACTTTAAAAAAATTAGATTATTATATTTTCCTAGCTAGCTATAAAATGACAATAATGCACTTAACTTTAAATTAATGTCATCTTTTATGTCAAATAATTAAGCGCAAAATTGAAAATTACATTTATATTTTTTGAAAATGTACATTTAAATTTAGACAACAAAAAAATAGAAATATGAACACTTAAATTAAATAGGATGGATGCCTGGATGGAGTATTTTAACATCACTATTTACATTGTGGTCCCTTAATGTTTAATAGAATTTTAAAAAATTTAAGAGTAATTACATGTGATATTTAAAATTGAAACTTTGAGATAAGGTTGGTTATATTCTGTAGTTAAATACATATGTATTTTTTAAGCACATATAACATTTTGTACAAAATAATATTTAAAAAAATCCACACCATGAAATCAAGTATTTAATTCTCTTTAATTTGAGTATAATATTGTTATATTAAAAATAATTATAAATATATCTTTCTTTTTTATGCATAGATAACTTTTTATACGAAATAATATTTAAAATATCTACACCATAAAATCAAATAATTAATTCTCTTTAATTAATTTGAGTATAATATTATTAACATAAAAAATAATTTTTTTAAATAAATATTGTGTTGTTTTCCCAAGTATAGCTCAAACACTAAACTAATTTAATGTAATAAAGCATAGATCTAATATTCGAATAATGATTCAACTGTTTTTTTTGTTATAACCTTTTAAAGGCCACTTGGCCATCGCCAACTAGAATTTACTTGAATCTTTTGTAACCAGGGTATAGACAAGCATCAAAAGTTTATCGATAAAAAGTTTCTACGTTAGAAATTACTGTTAGCATATCAAAACACCATTTGAAAATAAAATTAGCATATGAAAACATAGGAAAAGTAGAAGGACATAAACAAAAAGACACAAAAGATGGAGGTTATAAAACACATAAGTTGATCTATGTGTGTAACATGTAAATTTAACCCTAAGTTGACACACACAACGTTAGATTCTCGAGTGAACATACAACGCAGCAAAACTTCAAATTCTCTTGTTTGTCACTTATTTTTCCGATCCAATTCACATCTTTTTTCTCACCTAAATCCAACTTACGCACAAACAAATCCATGGAGATCATATCACCACCACAACATGACGACCAAAACCCATCTCCGTCCAGCATCAACAGCACAGCCCAAACACCACCACTAACTCCAAGACCCATTTCAAGATCCGAACCAAATCCATACCCAACAACGTTCGTTCAAGCCGACACCACTTCCTTCAAACAAGTAGTTCAAATGCTAACCGGATCATCCAAACCGGCCCAACAACAACCAGATCCATATTCTTCTAAAATATCCATACCGCCGATCAAAACTGGTCAACAGAAGAAACAAGGTTTCAAACTCTATGAACGCAGAAACAGTTTAAAAAACGGGTTGATGATTAACCCATCAGTGTCTAAATCCGGTTACGGAAACGGGTTATCGCCACGTGTCTATGAAATGTTGTCTCCAAGCATTCTTGATTTTCCGGCGCTTGTTTTAAGTCCGGTGACGCCATTGAAAGAAGATCCGTTTAATAAATCTTCATCGTCGGAGGAGGAGGAGAGAGTCATTGCGGAAAAAGGGTTTTATTTACATCCGTCTCCGAGACCGGCGACACCACATGCGACGGCGGAGCCACAGTTGCTGCCACTTTTTCCGGTGACATCGCCGAGGGTATCGAATTCGTCTGTTTAGATTATTAAAAGTTATAATCATATTTGATTAAGGTTATAGAGATCTTTTTTTTTCTTGAATTGTACAATTGTCTCTCTATTTTCCTGTTGAAATAAAATATAATGAAATCATTGATAACTTTGCTTCTAACTCACTCCATTTTTTTAATGTCTATTTAAATTAGTTTTGTAATTTTGAGTTCATATCACATTTTATTTTGACACTCGTTAATTTTATTTTAGTACCTTCCGAGTCCCGACACCTATAAGGCTTGTATACCCATATAGTAAGGATCTCGTATACGCTATACGAATTTGTCGTATAGAAACTTTAAGATCTCTTAATTTTATCGAATAAAGTCTCGTTATCATTATTTCATGAGGTGTATGAATATATCCGGTTATATGTAAGGGTGTTGGAATAATATTACCTAATGTATATACCAACTTAATTTGTTAAAAACGTAAAATATTTTTTAAATGGTTGAAGGTTTATGTAACATGATGGATAAAAGTATAAATTTATAATAATTAGCAGACATATAGAAATAAACAATGAACCAATTGTCTTATAGTCAAACCGATCAAACTAACAATGGCATGTATAAGAAAAAAAATTTAAATAGTTTTACATTTATCCAGTTTAAAACATAATATGAAATTATATATGTTTTTGGGGGTGGATTTACACTTTCTTAAGTTTTAACACAATATAAACGCTAAAATAAGTACAATATCTAACATGAATTACTAAATTAGTAAGGAAATGTGATTTTAAAAGAAAAAAACAAAATAAATTTTTGAAATCAGGTCCTACGAATAAGCGTCTAGTTGAAATGAAGACGCCAATGGGGTTAGTGGCCCATTGGTAACACAATTGTGTTAGGAGCACTAGGTCAGGGGTTCTAATCCTGCTAACCACGGGTGGTGGTGTATTTCTCCTTGAAAATCAAGGTGTTGTTGTTCAAAAAAAAAATTTGAAATGAAGATGTACAAATAGGCTTAATCAGACCGGTTTTATGACCATTCCTAACTAGTTTGGTTCTGAAAACACGGGTGATAATAATATTAGTATTAATTGAGTAATAAGTTATAAGTAATTTAAAAACCAAGGGTTAAATGATTATTTTAAAAACTTAAATGATTAAGAAAACGAATTAGAAGAGGATGTAATGTAATGAACTTGTGATTGTTAGTTGAGAGAGTTTTAATGTAATGAAAAAGTTGGGTAACTTATATGTTCAAAAAGGAAGTTCCAACTATAAAACCAGCTTCCATTGATGTCTATGCTTCACCAAACCGCAATCACAATTTAATGTATAAACGGTTACAATACCTAATTATTTGTGTATTTATGGTCATATTGTTAAGGTTCTTAATATAACAATAAATTTCTAAAGATAAAACAGTTAAAAAAAAACTTAGATTTTTTTTAGATGCATAGATAGACAATGGTTGATATATACATGATGATCTAGATACAAAAGAAAGGTAACATTATATATCGCCGGAGCTATGTTTAGACTAGCGAACACTAGCAATACAATCTAGAATGGCATACAAAAGAATTGAAGTGAGATCATGGAGAAACTATAAATATGATATTCGTATTTGTTAGATGTAGGATTAATGATATCTACTACAAATTTGTAAACATGTTGTCTAGAAATTTGTATCGATGATATCTATATGTTTTGAACAAATAATTGCAACTAAATGGACTTTGGTCTAGTGGTAATAGAGCGTTTTGAAATATATCTCTTTTTAAGATGTTAGACCATGTGTAGTGGTGATTAAAAAACGCCCCATGTAGCAGGTCCACATCAGCTTTTGGGCGCCTTCTACACGGTGCCAAGAAGGATTTGAGCCCTCAAAGCGCCCCAAAGCGCCCCTGTGTAGTGGGAATGGGGCGTTTTTGGGCGTTTTTGAGCTGTAATGGGGCGTTTTTGAGTGATAAAACGCCAAAAACGCCCCAAAAACGCCCCAATACACATGGTCTTAAAGTTCAAGTCTGACGGAACACAGACGTAGATTTAAGATTAAAATTTAGTGGTCGTGTAAGATATTGAGTTGTAGCCGTAGTCGTATGTAGAGCTATGTTGGTATAAAAGATAGTAAATAAATTGAATGAGGATTTAAGAAATAGTCATAAAATCATTTAACCTTATACGCCCTTCTTCTAAGTGTAACATAGTACATATGAAAAGCTAGAAACAAGAAAAATTTTTAAGACAAAAACAAATTAGAATAGGAGGTAATAAGTGACATTAAATCTCGTTTTATATTCTCGTTTATATTCTCGTTTATATTGCTAGTTTTTATTTCTTTATGAAAGTTGGTCATTAAGAAAAATTAATATATTGTTAAAGAAGATTATTTGTTAAAAAGAAAAGATATTTAACACAATATAGTATTTCCATCTTAGTTTGTTACAACAAAGGAGGTTTTTGTCTGTCCACATACATGATACATCTAACAACCTTAGGTTGACTTTCAAAATGCTGACGTTGACTCTACAGCTTATGTTCATATACTATGAAAATGAAATATTTATTCTTTGATTTTTATTAAATTTCAAACACATTTATGCTCAAGACTCTAGTATGGCATCCTACCTTTTCAAACTTCCAAGGAGCAAATAGTTGAATAAGTCGTAGGGTTATAATCATACTTTGTGTAACCCGTCATAGAACCTTCAAACAGTTTCTCAACCAAACCTGCCAAAAACCTAATCTTTGGACCACGTCTCGTCCAATTCTTTTGTTGTTTTATATATGCTTCTATTAAGATGTGCAAGTACAAAAAACACAATACCATATTACAATAGTGGTGAAAGAAATGGTATATAAGACAAGAATAATAATTGTCAACTTGAGGAACATAATGACATGATTAATATTCTTAAACAGGAGATTAATAAAAGAAATTGGGCAAAAAGATTTGAAAGGCAAATAAAGATAACAGAGTGGAGTGCTGCATCGGATTCACGTTTCAAAGTAAATGCTTTACCAAATACCAAACCCCATTTTTTATTTTAAATAATTTTGATTTATTCTCAACAAAAGTAAAAGTAGCTACTAATACAAACAAATGTCACACAACCAGACTAAATAAGTTTATGTAAATCAACCTCAAATCTCTGAAAAAGACTTGATTGTCCTGAAACCATGATTCTCAGGAAGTGATCCGTTTCCAGGCCGAACTGATATCAGAACTTCCAAACCTGACACCAAACAAGCAGAATCAAATCATTAGTGACGAATCCAAGAGTTTTTATATGTGGAGTTATCAGAACATTTTCTTCTAGGGTCCTGCTAATTAAAACATCACAGGCTGATGACGATCTATGATGTTAGATGCCTGTGCTAATATTATTATGTAAATACAGTTTCATCATACATAAAGTTTTAAATCAAGCATATGTGTGTGTTCTTTACCAGCTGCTTTTGCAGCAACGGCTTCTTGCAAAATATCAGTCACAAATAATATTTCTGATGGCTTATGAACTCCAAGTGATTCTGATATTTCAACGTAACTTTTTGTTTCTTTCTTGTTCCTGGCATCATGTTATAAAATAAGTGTTTGTATGAACACAAAGATCAAAAGTTCAGAAATAAAACTAATATATAAATTACCCCACTGTGGTGTCAAAAAATCCACACAAATAATTCCTCAAGTCCCCATAATCTGTGTATCCAAATAACAGCCTTTGTGCCAATCTGCTACCACTTGAATAAATGTACACCTAATCAACGGTTCACACCCGTTTTAACCCTCGAATAAGTAAATTACCAAAATTATATATAAAGGTTGACATTTAAGTATAGGAACTAACTCTTATCCCAGAAGCATGCCATTTTTCAAGAGAGCCAGGTACATCATCAAAGACAACTCCTTTAAGCTCATTTTTCTCAAATCCAGTGCGCCAGATGTGCCCCTAAATAATGTATATTCAGCAGCCTTGAATAAATCTATTTAAAAAAGTTACGCGTGTTAAATTTGCTTACTTGTAACTGTTTCAGTGATGTGATTTTCCTGTCGGATTTTATCATTCCTTCAACATTAGCAACCAAAGCAGCTATCACTGCCTGTTTTCCCGCCTCATCAGGAGGAACTGGAACAGCATCCACAATCCCATGTTGCAAATCATCTTCTGCCTGCAAAAGAAAATTACAACAGATTGTATATATAATAAACTAGAGTAATAATTATAATAATTAATGGAACTTACTTGAGCTCGCAACAGTTTAATATCATCTTGAGTGAAATCAGTATCGTACGTTTCTTCCAAATGTCTTTGAACATTGTTCCGGGCATATGGAAAAAGAACATCTGTCACAAATGATATTGGTGTAGTTGTCCCTTCAATGTCAAGAACAATACAACGCTGGAACAGAATTTGATAAATAATTAGAAAATTCATAATATTCTAAACAGGTTAAGTTAACTAAAGTTTATCAAGGTAATGTAAGATCCCCTGCCTTTTGAGATGTGTTTGTAGTTTGAGCACCTAAAAGCGGCTTGGACCTTTGAATTGGACCATGACTAGGAGTTGACCAGTCAAGGCCTAACTGATGAAGTTTGATTGCAGCTTCAAAGAGATAGTGATAGCATTCAGACTGAGTTTTGGCATTGATCCAGGAATCACCCCATACATAAATACCATGGTTTCGCACCAATACCGCAGTTGTTTTTGGGTACGCTTCAATCTGTTGGTAATTGAGAAAAAGTTACACTAATCTTTAAGTCATGCTGAGAGAAAGATTAATTGACTTCAAACTTAACCACAATGACATTAAATCTTGCAAATTGGTGAAGCAAAAGGCAGAAAGAACATACTGCTGCGGCAAGAGATTCAGTCAACTCTCGTTCATGTGCGGTGTTTTCAATTATCGGAACCACAAGTTCATCATAATAACCATGCCCTTGAATTCCTTTGATCATCTCCATATGAGTGATCTATAAACATCAAATATGAAGGCACAGAGACAACAAGATGAATTCATAATCACCATAGCTATCATTATAAACAGTAATCAAAGATTCAAAGCAAACATATGATAACCCAATATTGGTTTTAAAAAGCATGATGCCCTCTGAAATATCTGGATCCCAAATCCGAGGTGTCAGGCAAGCGTGTCATGCATGCGAGGTGTTAGTTCTATGTCCAATCAAGTACGTTTTACGTATAACCAAAACATTAGCCTTTTTCTCAAGTAAACCACTCATTGACCCTTCATCCCTTTGTTTTCGTTTACATATCAGCCTTACAAGGACCCCTAAGTTTGACCCCCATATGTACATGACGTGCCACCTCAAGGCCCTGAGACGTTTTGAAGCTCGCCTCGTGCCCTTGAGCGTCATACATGCTTTTTAAAACCAAGGCCAACCTAATGTTGATATGAATTACCCTAAACTCTTTTGCCAAAGGATCAAGCATTGTAACAAGACACGATTCCATTCCGTGACTATGAATAACCGCACCAGCATTACGCATATGATAAGCCTGGAAGATACCATAACAACTTCTATTTCAACAAAACATGTGATATAAAAAAAATCAAATTCTGGAAACGATCAACAACAAATCAGACTATTGAATTAACAAGCACCTTCATGAAAAGAGGGGCACAATCAGAACATTTTGGGGGCTTGTGAGGGTAAGGCTTAGGCAAAGGAGTAAACAAAATATCGCCACTTGAAGATAACACATACATATCTTCTTCAACCATTCGTTCCTTTTGCACACCTATCATAAAACCCCTAAACTTCATCATCATCATCATCATCATCATCATCATCATCATCATCATCATCTTATTCAAGCTCAAAACAATCAAAGTTCTATAAACCCCCTAATTCCTAAAAACAATCACCAACAGACAAATTCATGGAAGAGATTGAGAGAGAAACATACCGGAAGGTGACATGATAATGAGCTGGTCGGATTTGGGAACGGAATCGTCGTGGACCTTGGCGGTGATACTTCCGCCGGTGCCGGAGACCCAACCTAGGGTGTAAAAAAGACGACATAAGTCAGAGATGAGTGATTTGGTTTGTTTGACATGAGATCCATCCAAGTATGCCTGAGATGTTACACCCATCTTCATGCCGTTCGTTGCCATCAGCTGCTGCTGCTTAAAGTAAAGATCGTGAGTGAGTGAGTCACAACAAGAGGCTGCGTGACTTTTAGGCACCTTCTTGAGGTTAGAAAAATGCCATTTTGTGTCATCGTTATTTTTATGACGTTCGTTATAGTTAAATGCATGTAATTTTTTAAAAAAATATGGTGTTTTATAAATGGACCATCAAAATTCAATTTGTGTAAACCAGTAACGTTGTACTGGTTTGATGATATATTGTCAACAAATGAATAAAAATCTGTAAATTACGATGATAGCAAATCGTTATTATTACGTGTGACAATTTATACTGACTTGGTATAAGCGACCATGCAACGTAGTCGGTAGCAGGCCACTACCAACATGCATTGAAAATCTTAGTGGGTTTGGTTAAGAAACATAAGCATGATTGACACGTGTATGGTGACTAATCGTTGAAATTTGGAGAGTGGCAAATTGACCCTTGGTAGTGGGCTGCTACCGAACTAGGGTTACCTCCATAGGAGTCTGCTACGGAATCTTAGGCGAAAAATCAATTAGGGACAGTTTCTGTTAAAAAGTGATTTGAATTGTAGATTTGATTTCGGCATAACAATGTCCCACCCTGATAATTTCTCGATGATTTTTATATTTAAAAAACCCTAAATGCGAATTTGTGAATTGAAAGTACGAATGAGAGATGCCTAGTGAAAATATTTATGGAGCCATTGGAAATAATTGCAAGTGGGGGTTACTTGTATTGGTGTTGTATTGGTGTGGGTTGAAAATTTAGGCAATAATAAATGAGTGTGTAAAAAATTACTTTTGTTTTTTTAGTTTGAACACTTCAGACCAAATTTGAAGACACTCAGGGGCTGTTTGTTTACCTCTTAATGGTTCAGTTCAGTGCTTAACCATTCAGTCTTCAGCATTCAGAGCGTTTGTTTTAGAAAAAAAGAGCCTCTGAAAGGTTCAGTTAAGTGCTGAATGGTTAAGAGACTGAGAGATTCTGAATGGAACTGAATGGGGCATATGCTAACTTTATACTCATCTGAAGTTCTACCTCAACATCTCTCTCATTGATGGAACCTCTTAATGGTTCAGACCTCTTAACCATTCAGCACTTAATGATTCAGATTTTACCAAACAGCTCCTCACAGTCTATATTTTATATAATAAAAACAATTGAAGCCTTCAATATCATGACTTTAGATTTTCTACTTGAAATCAACTTGAACACATGCTATATCAGCATGTGCATTCTCTCCAAACAAAACATAGTGTGATGCTAAGGGATTTTGAAGTTAGTCTTTAATATTCATTTTCACACTTTTTAAGCCAAATTTTAATTTGTAGAAATTTTAGAATGTTGTTACATTACAACATTTCCTTCTCTATTTGCATGAGTCGAAGAAGAATGTTGTGAAACTCAAATTTGACTTGAGTTCGTACAAAAACACAATACCATTAAAAGCTCAACACTTGGAACAATCAATCCTCTTTATTAATATTATATATCATCATTAGTCATGATTCATCAACATGTCCAATAATTTATGGCCTTGTCTATTCATACACCCTAAAATTCTATCCACACACCTGTTTTAAAACCAGGCGTCACGGATAGGCCTTGATGCGGCGCCTGAGTCACTTTTCTGTCAACGTCAACCGAGTAATGTCGTAAACGAGGTGGAATTCGGTCAAACCTGGACATATGTGCCGCATATATGACCTAGGCGCCGATGATGTTGTTGGCCGCATATATGACCCAGGCGCCACACCGAGGGCCATGCGCGGCGCATAAGGGTGTTGAAGCGTGATTGACTACGTTCGAGGATGTGTCTGGGATAAGAAGTAACCCAGGCGCGACGCCGAGGTTTATGTGCGGCGCCTGAGGGTGTGGGAAATAAAAGCATGGGGTGTGTGAATAGGATATAGGGTGTGTGAATAGGATGACCCTAATTTATTAACACAAACAACTACGAAAATACAACAGAAATCATGAAAAATCACAAGTCGTGTAACAGGTCAAATCCAAAATCCACACAATATCAACTCTAATACATATAACTTATTAACGTAACTGATTAACAAACCCACCACATCCCAAAGAGTATCATGGCAATTGGGACACTCAAGGCTGCGGAAACGGCAACCCTTGCTGCCGAAGAAGCCGGTGACCCTCCGGGTGCTGGTCCATTCACGTCCGCCGGATTACCTATGGGAGACGCTGACACGCCAGCATCCGGAGAACCAATCGGACTACCGGTTGGAGAAGATGATATCTCTCCACCCGGTGCACCAGCAGGACCACCGGTGGGAGAAGATGAGATCCCTCCACCCGGTGAAGCCGATGGACCACCGGCGGGAGGAGATGCGATCCCTCCACCCGGTGAAGCTATGGGACTACCGGTTGGAGAAGATGCACCACCCCCAGCTGGTGAAGCTGCCGGAGTAGTTGATACAGGTGTTCCCGGTGCTGGTGGTGATGAAGTTGTCGGAGCTGGTGCAGCTGCTGGTGGTGTATGCTTTGTTTTTGGTGATATAACAACCACGGTTAGCTTTTGACCTTGATCGCAGTTGGATTTGTTGCCACTGATGAAGTAAAAAGGTCCCGGACGGTTTAAATTAAAGACGGAATCGCCGCCGGTGAGGGAGGTTATGGGGCTGTTCGTGTTGCAACTCTCATAATCCGCTTTGCTCACCTCCAGTACAGAGTCTGACCCACTGTTATACTTGAAATCTGCAATTCAAGTTTCAATTTTAATTTTCACCATAACAATCTTAAAAGTGCAGCAATTCAAGATTCAGCTTTTTTTAAAATCCAAGTCAAGAACAAGGTTAAAAGTAGTTGATATCTGCAATTCAAGATTTAATTTTTTTACCAACCCACATTACAAAAACGAAAACCCACATCAAGAACAATGTTAAAATTTATTTAAAAGTAAAACTCAAGATTAATTTTGTTTTTTAGCAGCCACATTATAGTACAAGAAAGAAAAGTGAAGAAGAGAGTGGGGTTAAAGTTACATACGGAGAGTATCGTTGACTATAAACCTCAATCTGCTGGACCATTGATTGTAGTTTTCAGAAGGGTGCAGAGTCCAACCATCTTTACCACCGACGTTGAAATTGTTAGCCTGTGAAAAACAGAGTAAGGTGAAGAACAAAGACAAGAAAATGCAGAGAGATTGGTGAAAAGACGCCATGGAAGATCTGTGAGGTTAAAGCTGAAAGGTGAGAGGGAGGATAAATGCAATGCAATGCAAGATTGATTGATTGCAGAGGCAATAGGGCAAAATGTGGTGATAGTGGTGTTGGCCACGTGGCGATCGTACTGCACGTTTAACGGTCGGATATGGATTTCAATTGGATAAGTGAAGCAATCATCGAATGGTAATTTCTGGGTTGGGTTAGATTTTTTTTGTTTTTTGTTTTCTGGGTTGGGATAGGGGGCAAGTACACGTGTATGGTGTTTGGCCCTTTGTTCTTGTGATTAGACTAATAAAGCTATGATTCCGGTTATGTCCCAAACCAAAAATAGAATAACAATTATTGGCTTTCTAAAGGGGGTCATCCTATTCACACACCCCATATCCTATTCACACACCTTATGTTTTTATTTCCCACACCCTCGGGCGCCGCACATAAACCTCGGCGTCGCGTCTGGGTTTCTTCTTATCCCAGACACATCCTCGAACGTAGTCAATCACGCTTCAACACCCTTATGCGCCGCGCATGGCCCTCGGCGTGGCGCCTGGGTCATATATGCGGCCAACAACATCATCGGCGCCTAGGTCATATATGCGGCGCATATGTCCAGGTTGACCGAATTCCACCTCGTTTACGACATTCCTTGGTTGACGTTGACAGAAAAGTGACTCAGGCGCCGCATCAAGGCCTATCCGTGACGCCTGGTTTTAAAACAGGTGTGTGAATAGAATTTTAAGATGTGTGAATAGACAAGGCCTTTCTAAATCGGTCTTTGACATCAAATCTAGTGTCTTCTAATCAATTTAACATTATAAATCTTACAATTATTGTTCAAACAGAAAATAAACGTTGTTAGAAAGGCTCGACTACATCGTCCTGCCACATCCCAGACACAACGATTTCCCCTTCCCTTGTGAAAGCTGATTGGCTTCTTCGCTCACGTCGCATTGGCTTTATCAACTTTTAAAACCGCAAATCTCTCTTTCTCTCTCTACCACCTTACCCAAACACACCCCAAGGGGTCATGCCCCTTTGTATGAGTCGACGTATCCTAGTATATATTTATTTTTGAACTTATCATTTCATTTTAAGATTGTTTAACTTTTTTTAAGGGCAAAAATATATTTACACATAAAAAACACTCTAAAGTAAAACAAAGGAGACAACAAAGTACAATATGGAAATAAAACAAACAAGATATAAGCAAAAACAACGAGAAATCAAAACTACAAGTTCTTGTAGAATCAGTTCTTCTAAGAATCAATTTTCAGTTATTAAATCGGTTTTGGTTCTGATGCCCGTCTTTTTTTCACCTCTAAAATCTAAATCTAAATGGAGGAAGAGTTTACAAGTCCCAAATAGGCAAATAGCTGCCAAGCCCATTAAAAAGCCCAATCATAAGCAATGCTTGATGGCTGATGCTTCCCCCTTTCAGCATGTACAAGATTTTACCCCCAATTATTTTTTTATACCCAACTAAATCTAAAGCAAAACGTAACAAAGTAAACTTGTTAAAAAACAAAAATCAACAAAGAAGTTGCGGTCTAAAAGTAAAATATGCCTATCAAGTTATAATGGACACGTACAAGTGTTTACATGAAATGAAAATTCCGTTTAAAAAGTTTGTAACAAAGGAAAAAAATATAAAAAACAAATACGAAAAGTCAATAATAAGAAAACCACTGTTTGGACAACCCAAAGATTCGAAACCGAGTCATCTGGAAGAGAGTCAATACTTACAAGTGTGCTAATAGCCTAATAATGCTTTTCTTTTTCAATGATTTATGTCACTAAAAACATCAAAAAGAACAAAAAAAGAAAAAATCCTAGAGTGACGACACATCGTCGTCAGGACGTATTTGTTGTCGCGATAGAATGCCACCATCAGCCATGCTAAATGCGCTATATATAATGTAGCATGATAGTTTAGCAGTGTCAGACTATCAGAGTATTAGTTGTGTGACGGATTAAATGAATTCGAGTTTTTAGTTTGACGAGTTGAACAAAAGAACATGAAGATGATCCAAGTAATATTCATGTCAAATTTACCAGCATTAACTAACACCCAATTAAAAATGTCAAGTTTTAGGTCAACACACTTAATGTTCGTTCGTGATTATGATAAATGAGTCGTGAGTTAGGCTACCCTGAGTACCCCACAAGTAGCTTGATTGGGTATTTTGGGTGCGGACTTAGTTTCAGCTAAGTAGTTTTTTAACATTTAATAATATCTTTTCTTTTAAAAAAATAACAATAACATTGAATATATTTAGTTTGGAACTTTGGATATCGTTTTACGAAGAATGTAGTAATGAAATACACAAACTAAAATTGTCATTTGACAATGTTTTGACAAAGTTAGTCTTGAGAGACTAGTGTAACTAATTTAATATGTCTTCATCGAACAATTTACTTTTGAGTGTTTTTGTCTCCATCGAAGAGGTTAATAGTGTAAATTTTTACTTATATATATAGAGTAAATCATGAGCGCTTGTAAAAAAGTAATAAATAAATAAATAGTATATTATAAAGTAAAGAAAGAAAGAGCCTATATAGTAGAGTTGTTAAGTCAAATAATAGCCGTTCTAATAAAGTTGCTTTCACACGTGTATCCAAAATCAGTCTATTTTGGATTTTTGGGCATGCTTCTAGTTTGGTTTACCATCACGCTTCTTTGATTGAAATTTCTTTCGCTTTTAAATACACTTTTTTCACATGCATTTTACATGAAACTAATATATCACATACAACTACACATTATTACATGAAACTAATATATTCAAACTAAGACAAAATTGTCAAGTCATAACCGATCAATGTGTTGAATATTCACAATAAGCTCACTATATATAAACGAGTACAAAACAACCATCAAGAAAAATTACATCACTTCTTCAGTTCTTCCGATCTATGTTCAAACAAGATAAATTGACAAATCATAACCCATATATAAACAAGGAACTAGCAGGAGCTAGCACCTAAAAAAATGTACAAACAATTAATAAGAGAAATTACCCCACTTTTTCCGACCTATATTCACCAATTTGCCTTTGGGCCTTTTACACGGTTATTATATACCCCACCCCCTTCACTATTTCCTTCGGGCCCTTTACACGGTTATTGAAAGCTTTATCATTTCTAGCCTTTCATATCCCCTACGTAGTTAGGAAAATCACATAAATCATCTTCTTTGACTCTTTAGAAATTGGCTATGCGAATGGGTTTATTGGAATTTCTTCCATATAAAAAGAGAAAATGCAATTAAACAAGTGTCTGTGAGCAAGATAGAGATTGATATGAAATATGAAAACTCATTTTAAAATAATAGTTTGGTAAGTAAAAGAGCCTAATTGGTCTATAAACCTCTAGTTATTGTCAATACAACAAATGTAAGACAAGTCACGTACCTTGTTATGGTTTTGATACGTAATATTAGCCCGTCTTTAAAAAGGTTGCTCCACCATGTCACCACTCCTTGACTCCATGCACCGCTCTAAGCTGACTTTGATAACAATGTTACAAACCAAACAACAGAATTCATTCTCTAAAGACTAGTTTCGGCGTATGGTGGTCGATAAAACCATTTTTTTTAATGAATAGTACATATTGCTATACAATTAATGCGAGACAAATATAAATATATATAACCAATGCCTTTTGTTTTAGTAATATTAATTTTTACTATATATATATTCCTATATATATATATATATTAAGAACTATGGTCGGTCTCTTGGTGAGACCAACGGTTGGGACACGTGGCCTGTCTTGATTGAACGAATTTTTTTTTCCGGATTTTCTACACTTCAAATATATTTACTTTCAATTCACTAACATAATTGTTATTCTTGTGGTGTGGTAAGGCGCATTATTGGTTGTCAACACGTGAAGGGTTCGAATCTCTTGACTTGTAGTTTTTTCACTGATACATTCAATGTATTGTAAGTAAATTTTTAAAGTGGTATTAGGGAGGATTGGTTAGAAATTTGGTTTTTTTGTGTTGATTTTAAGAGTTTTTTATTTATTTTTTTGCCTCTTTTTTTTCTATTTGTGATTTTTTATTATTAATTTTTAAACTATTTTGATGACTTTAAGTGTGAGTATGAGACATAATAATACACCCGATGATACGTATATCAACTACGACTTTAGGTTATGACGTGTAAGACATATTATATACTACACACCGTGCATATGTTTACCAACTAAGACTCGGATAAAAAACGTAGTTCTATATATACAAATGAGAGGATACATGCATGTGATGTGTGTTGTGGACAGGAAAATGAAACGTATGAATAAAGGCAACCCTTGACGTACGTACATATATATATCGTCCACTTGGCCGCCAATTCATTACTGATCACCACTCTGGTTTCCGACATGATATATATATATATATATATCATATACTCGTGACTTATCTACGTTCCCGCCAAAAAAATATCCACAAACAAAACAAAACAAAACTTACCTAATCATTGACACTCCTCTTAGCTATATCATCTTTAAATTGCTTCATCGTATGTTAATTTTTTGGTTTCCTGTACGTACTCTTAGGGTTCTAGCTACTTAATTGTCAGCCTAGCTTGTTTTCTATCTATATATTTGTATTTATCGTTAAAAAAATATATCATCCTTTGTTTACATGATTATATATATGTTTGATCTTCTAATAATTATTATCTCGATCGGTTGAAACCTAGGTTATATAGACAGACGAACTAGCTCCTCCTCACAGTGAACAACTATAATTTTAGTTTTCAATATCTACACATATATATGACCAAAAAGACATTTTTTAAGAGACACGTAAAAGTTTTACCATTGATGAAGTGGTATTACTCGCAAACATGGTCTCACTCAGGAGTCAAAAGTTGTGAGCAATACCACATTACTAGCTAGCTTGTTTTAATTTTTATCCAATCTTTTATTTCTCACTTTTTAATTACTAATTTATCCTTTTATTATTAGTTATTTGTTCTTCTTATTCAAACTTGAAAAAATTGAAAGGCAAAAGGAGTTATATTGAAAAGTTTTCAATTCTTTTTTCTCTCTAAATGAACTCATGAACATAACGTAAGGACTCCAAGCTAGCTTCGACTTTTAAATCTAATTTTTTTACAATCAATTATGTTGTCCCTGAATACAATATTTAAATGTAAAAAGGGTATGTATTTCAAAGTTTTTTTTTTAAATAAAGATTAGTAGCAAGGTGGGTTGAAGATGGTAGCCATGAAGGTGGAGTTGGTGACCTGATTGCAGCCTGGATCACCCACCTTTTGAATTCGATCATGCTCCATTTTGGACACATTTGGGAATTAATTAATTTAGTTGAATTGAAGTAGCTACCACCTTCCAGATCTTATCTAAATAAATATTTACACCTACTACTATACGCTTCTTCGATCTTATTACAATTTTACATTCACGCTGTATATGTCTAACATATATAGTAACATGCATGTTTAACCAGGAATTGAAGTCTTTTTTTTGTGTTTTACTGATATTAAACGGACTGAATGTTAACCATTTCAAACTCAAGAACTTCTTTACATTCAATTTACACTTCATTTTTATTCTCTTTCACTTATATCTTTCATTATTAGTTTGTTTATATTTTGAGTGGTGTAAATTTAAGTGTATTATATTATTAGAGCAACCGGAGTGGACTCGGGGTGGGTGCGGCCCTGCACGGGAACACCGCCTCACCCCCCGCGGCTCCGAAGTTTGGGGTGTCATTTGGGGTGTATTCCCCGAGTCTCTCCCCGAAATTTTTGACCGTTAAAATCTCAACGGCTATTTTTTAGTTTTTTTTAAATACAACCCTTCTTTCAACCTCACAAATCAAAATTTTATTTAATCATCACTCTCAAACCACACTCTCTTCATCAATCTCTCAATGACATCTAATCGTCAACCATGAACGAGTGCTCAAGAAGTGAACTTGTCAAAAGCATGGTTACATGCTTCATTTGACGATAACGAAAGTAGAGGTGATTTTTGGAATCGAGTTCTTGAACATTACAATCAACTAGAGTATGCCAACCGAACGATTGACCAACTTCATTCAAAGTGGAGGCATGATTTCAATCTAATCACCAACTTCAATCGTCTTTATCTTCATGAACATATTGAAGGAGTCGTCGAAGCCGATGCCCTAAATAAAGCATTGAATGAATACAAAGAGATATATAAACGTCCTTTTACCAAAATTGAATCGTGACAACTTGTTAGGGCACGTGAGGTGTTACCTAATTGATTTATGTTTAAGTTATTTTAAATTATGTACGTTATTTATGTTTTTCTATTTAAGTTGTTGTGTTTTTATTAGTTATAATTTGTGTTTTATATTTAATTAAATATTAAGAGTATTAAATAATTGAGAAATAAAAATTAAAAAAGGATGTGGGGTGGATACCGGGTGATTTGGATGAATGTGAGATGAATATGGGGTGAAGTAAAAAGTATGGGGAGATGTGGGGTGGTGAGGGGTGGACTCCCCTCACCCTTAGGATTACCGTTTGTAATAAAAACAAAAATTGAACTTATTATTGATTAAACTGATAGTATATAGATTATTACATCCAATAGATAACAATTTTGTTTAGTAAAATCCAATTTTTTTATTTTTTATATATGTAAAAAATATATAATGTGTCTAACGTTATGGTATAAAGTCGTAAGAGTAATTTGTAAACATTAATGTAAAGTCATAAACGTTTTTTGATTTTTGTTTTACATGTTATGTTTGTGACATTAATGTCGTTAGACACAGACAAAAAAAGAACATAACGTGTCAGATGTTGTTGTAAAAGTGATTTGGACAACGATGTAAAGTCGTAAATGTAAATTAGAAATTGTTGTGTAAAATCGTAAAAATAATTTAAACAAAATAAAATGTAAACCATTTTTTTTAACGACAAATAATAGATATATAAATAACAAAAGATCAAAAGTACCAAAAGCGTCATCAGCCTGGATCGAAATGTGTTTTTAAATCACCAGTTTTTCTTTATTTTTACTTCTTGTCTTAACCCATAGTGTAGCTATTGTCAAGATGTTAACTTATTAAGTAGCAAAATAATAAAAAGTAAAAAATAATCAATTGCTATAAATATATGTAGTATAAATTACAACGCATTATATTGTTTTATATAAGGAATTACATTTTAACTTAAAATATGTTAAAAAGTTAATGAACATAAAGAAAAAATAAGAACTTTTTAGTTCTTTAGTACTTAAAATTAGTTTAGTTTACCCTGTAATAAAATATTACACGTTAAGTTTATGTTTATGATATAGAATTGAGGAATTGTTAAACAAATACTAGAGGTTTGAAAAGTGGGAGAGAACATTAGAAAATGTTGCCACAAATCTAAACAAAGTCAAAACAAGTTGTGTCATGAATGTCAAGATCTAACAACTACTGTTACTTCAATCCTGTTTTAAATAAATTTCCAAATTTGCTTTTGCATCTGCTTCTTCATCCTATCTTTCCCTTGCATCCCCGTGTTTAGATATTCAATCTGTAATTTGTAGCCACAACAAGTAAGTAAAAAGAGACTGTTCCGTTGGTCATGCCCACCAACTGTTTGATAAAAAGACACCAACCACATCACATGATTACTGTTTACTTTTCTTGCTTCGTTTACAAGTGATCAGCAACACTAACCGGTACTGTGTTTCTACTCTCTTTTATTTCTTTCACTGTTATCTTCTTCTAGGGTTAGTTTCTTTTCATCACTTTGTGGGTCTGTTTCAAGAATCAATTAAAGAGTTTGCTTGAGATTTTAAATCATTAAAGACTCTCATGTGTCATTGAGTGTTTTCCCCTTCGCTTCATCTACAAGTTACAACCTTTCTTTAATCCTTCAGCTTCTATTTCACTTTTTGTGTCTTTGAGGTTTTGGGATTTGGGTTTTAACTCTATCTTTGTAAATAAACTCCTGTTCACAAATTGGGTTTTGCAGTTTCATCTTCTTGTTTCCTCATTTCTTATAAATCCTTCATCTTTTGCAAATATATGGTTTAGGGATGTGTTAAATCTGTGAGAAATTGATCAATGAGTTTCTTCAATTGGGTGTTGTTAGCTCTTCTCCTTTGTTCTTGTTTGAGTACCAGAACCCTAAGCCAAACATGTCATCCTGTTGATCTGTTAGCTTTAAAGGGACTTGCTGCAGGTTTCACAAATGGGTCTGTACTTTCATCTTGGTCCAGTGATGCAATTTGCTGTCACTGGGATGGTGTTGTTTGTGAAAATGATGCAACAAATCTTTCAAAAGTCACCATGTTGAACTTATCTGCAAAAGGTCTAAAGGGCGTGGTTTCAAGTTCTTTATCTAGTTTACAGAATTTGAGATATGTTGATCTTTCATTTAATCAGCTGGAAGGGGAATTGCCAGCAAATCTATCAAATTTGAAGAACCTTCAAGTTCTTAATGTCTCAAGCAATTTTTTAACTGGAAATTTGTCTGCTTTTGGAGATTTTCCAAATCTGATTGCTTTCAACTTGAGCAACAATTCATTCTCTGGTGAATTTAATTCAAGAATTTGCAATACATCCAACAACCTACAGTTTCTTGATCTATCAGTGAATCATTTCACTGGCAATCTTGAAAATTTCAACAACTGTGGCAAATCTCTTCAAGAACTTCACTTGTATTCCAACTCATTTTCGGGTGTTATACCCGAGTTTCTGTACTCATTTTCATCCTTGAGACAGCTCTCTCTTTCGTCCAACAACTTTTCCGGGCAGCTCAGCACTAATCTCAGTAAGCTTTCGAACCTCGAGGCGTTAATTTTATTCGATAACTTGTTTGTGGGTCCACTTCCTAATGTATTCAAGAACTTGACTCATTTAGAGCAGCTAGATGCACATTCTAATTCATTCTATGGGCCATTGCCATCCACCATAGAAGCATGTTCTAGTTTAAGAGTTCTTGATCTTCGTAACAATTCGTTCTGGGGTGTTTTAAATACTGATTTCTCAAAGTTTCCTAACTTATGCACTCTTGATCTTGGTAGTAATAAGTTTAATGGTGTGTTACCAAACTCACTTTCAAATTGTCTTGAACTGAGAATATTGAATCTTGCCAAGAACAAATTGTATGGAGAAATTCCCATTAGCTACACAAACCTTTCAAATCTTTCATACCTCTCCTTTTCAAACAATGGTTTGACCAATTTACCACACGCGTTATCTGTTTTGCAAAAATGCAAGAATTTAACCACTCTTATCTTGACTAACAACTTTCATGGGGAGGAAATTCCTGTCAATGTGAATCGGTTTGAGAGATTAATGGTTCTTGCAATTGCAAATTGTGGACTTAAGGGTCAAATCCCGGATTGGTTAATCAGTTGTCCAAGGTTGGAAGTACTTGATTTATCTTGGAATCAGTTAAACGGGGCCATCCCGTCTTGGATTGGTCAAATGGAGAGGCTTTTTTACTTGGATTTTTCTAATAATTCACTTACGGGTCAGCTCCCGAAGAGTTTGACAGATTTGAAGAGTTTGGTTTCTTTAAATATAAGTTCTTCGATTCTTGGATCAACTACTGGTATCCCGTTGTTTGTTAAGAGAAATCAAAGTGGTAGAGGTCTGCAGTACAATCAAGTTGCAAGCTTTCCTCCTTCAATTTACCTCAGTCACAACAAATTAAGCGGTTTAATTTTGCCTGAAATTGGGAAATTAATACAGCTTCATGTACTAGATTTGAGCAACAACAATCTTAGTGGAACCATCCCAAGCACAATCTCTGAAATGGGCAATTTGGAAGTTTTAGATTTGGCATCAAATGATCTTCATGGATCGATTCCGGGTTCATTAAGCAAGCTCAGTTTCCTTTCAATGTTTTCTGTTGCTAATAATCACTTGGAAGGTGCTATTCCTACAGGAACTCAATTCTCGGGATTCCCAGCCTCGAGTTTCGAAGGGAATGATGGGCTTTGCGGCGAATCTCTCCCCCCTTGCAGGGAGAAAAGCGTTCCGTCTTCTCATTCCAGTTCCCACAGAAAGTTGAGGAGAAACACTATCTTTGGAATCACGCTCGGTATAGGAGCCGGAATCATAATCCTGCTAGGAATCATTCTTCTCAAAATGTCACGAAAAAAGCAAAGGGATTCACTTTGTAAATTAGATGACGAAGAATACAGCATTACACACGGCCACGGGTTATCAGGTGGGTTTAACATGTCAAAGCCTGTTTTCTTCCCGGCATCTGGTTGCAGGGACCTCACAGTTTCAAACATAGTTGAAGCAACAAACAACTTTAGCCAATCTAACATAATCGGGTGTGGTGGGTTTGGGCTCGTTTACAAAGCTAATTTCCCCAACGGGTCGAAAGCAGCAATCAAGAGGCTTTCGGGTGATTGTGGCCAAATGGAACGGGAATTTCATGCAGAAGTTGAAGCCCTATCAAGAGCCCAACACAAGAATCTTGTTTCCCTCAAAGGGTACTGCATATACGGGTCGGATCGGTTACTAATATATTCCTACATGGAAAACGGTAGTTTGGATTATTGGCTACACGAACGGGTCGATGATGAACCGCCATTAAAATGGCGCGCAAGGTTAAAAATAGCAAAAGGAGCTGCACATGGGCTAGCATACTTACACAACGAGTCCAAAATAATCCACCGTGACATCAAAACAAGCAACATCTTACTGGATGAGAGATTCAAGGCTCATTTAGCCGATTTCGGGCTTTCGAGATTACTATGCCCGTATGACACTCATGTAACAACTGACTTGGTAGGCACTTTGGGGTACATTCCACCCGAATACGGTCAAACTTTGACTGCAACTTTTAAAGGCGATGTATACAGTTTTGGTGTTGTTCTTCTGGAACTTGTTACGGGGCGTCGGCCTGTTGAAGTCGGTAAAGGGAAGAACTGCAGAAATTTGGTTTCATGGGTGTTTGAGATGAAACTTGAAGCGCGATATGGGGAGATATTTGATTTGATGATATGGGATAAGAGTTGTGAGAATCAGATGTTGGATGTTTTGGACATAGCTTGCAAGTGTTTGGATCAAGATCCGAGAAGACGGCCTTCGATTGACCAGGTTGTTTTATGGCTCGATCAGGTCGTGGAACCAGGCCGCGATCATAATAGCTGTAGCAGGTGATTGTAAGAAGGTTTGTGCTGAATGGTAGTTTAAAGGGCCAATTGTAAAGTGATTTAATCTAAGTAGTTTGATATACAAGTGTTAAATCCAAGTTATTAAGTTTATTATAGTGTCGCACTGTTATGTATGCTGGTTTATTTGATCCTTCATGTGATATATTCTAAATATATGTTTAGAAAATTGAGATTTGTTGTGTTATTTTGTTTTATTTCACTTTTGGCTTACATGTGGAAATAGATATAAAAGAGGGAAAAATTAAGAAGTTCAACTAGTTTGCGAAAGAAAAATTTATAGGGACATCTATGTTGTTATTAAGGTACCTTATCACATTCTTTATCTTTTTATATGGATACAGAGAGAGATAAAGAGGAGAAAAGTGTCACACAACTTGACAAAGTTTTGAAAAACATATCCATTCAATCAAAACAAATAAAAATAAATCCAATTAAGAGGTGACGTTACTCTTGTTAGGAATCTCGGGTATTATTTAACTTTTATAAAATTTAATATTATAATAATGATTATTAATATCTCATATTAATGACAATGGAAGTGATTTGTGTTAATAAAAAACCCGAAATACAAACACGCCAGGGATCTGTATACAAACCAATTAAACAATTAACACAACCATATATAGGAGGTTTAGGATTATACCCTGATGAATACAAATGATGGATTCACACTATGGATGAGACAGAGGTTCCGCTTGAAAACCGAGATACGAACGGGATCCAATCCACGAATCAAACAATCCGATGGCAGCGGCCGTTTTGCAAGCGGCAACGGCGATGGTGGTTTCTGACGAGGCGCCGTCAAGAGAGGAGGGGGGGTGCTATGTGTCCCCCACACTTAGAGTTATGGTTTATTTGATCAATATATGTTTTATTTATAACTATTAAATAATACACACTAACCCCTTAATCTTTTAAACCCTTTTTACAAGTAATTAACTAGTAATTACTAATTAACCCCTATACTATTTCTCAAATAATTAATCATGGTTTTCACAAAACTCGTGTCACATATTTAACTAGTTAAATACATATTTAATTCTGCATCCAAAGTGTAATTCATTGGATTGTATCTTAACAGTTACGTTATTAATTGAGCGTCAAACATCCTAATCCAGCAATCTCCACTTGGACGATTCTCAATTAACTGTTCTAAACGTAGACAATAGAGAACGTCTAGCTACATATTAATGCCCCTGTCAAGATATGACGACTTACTTCGTCAGCTATCCCAAGTGTACCAGCAACTCTTTGCTTTACTCTCTAAAACAGTCATGGTAACCTTATTTGTATCCGTTCTGTATAAGTCATTTGATCGAACACGAGACATGGAACAATTTCAATCTCTGTATTACATTCAATCATTCTTTTCTCATTCTCAATTCAAAGTAATTCAACAAACTTCACCAAGTTTGAACGTGAACAAGCATTTACATCAGTTGTGACAAGTGTTGAAAAGTTGGACGATTCAACACAGTGAAGTACTGAAAAGGTGGACGGATAGGGTGAAAAGTGTTGTCTGTATTTGTAGGCATGGTGGTCTTTTGCCAATAAATTCACTTAAGTAGCAAATTTTAGGTATATAATGTTTTATAAAACTTTAATTAACTTTAGTCAAAATCTAGTCGTATCAACGTCATAAGATTTACTAGATTCCCACTGCGCCGGGTATTTTACTATAGTTTTTTAGGACACGAGTAGTGTTTCTGTGAGAGATGGCGTGAAAGCAAGTAGGCAACCAGATTTTGTCAAAGAAAAAATGTTCAATAGATAACACTCGTAACGACGGTCCTAAACCCGCCCAACGCCAAAAAAGACGGTGCTCTGCATTTCACGCCACTTCCACCTCACCCAATGGCGGATCCAGAGCCAAATATCAAGGGTATCCTTTTAGAGAATTTTCACTCTAGGGTATCGTAAATTATTTTCAGGGGTATCCTTATACTTAAACCGTAAGAAAAAATAACATCCTGATATTTAATCCAATAAAAATTATACTTCGTAACGAAATTAAAGAGTAACCCAAAATACTCCTTAACTCTTCATAACTTCATCCCTAACCTCACCAAAACACCCCTTTCTATTATAACACGTACATAGCCCTTAAAAAAGAAATCTTAATTGAATAATGTGATAAGCACGCACATCTAAGTTGTAAAGGGATAGACATCGCGACCACGTGTCAGTACGTACCACTTGAACGCTGACTCGTACATATATAGTTGCCACCGTTTCATCGATATATACTTATACTCATCGGGGCCACTCTTTATACTTACTTAATTATCACATCAGCAAGCAAAAATGTACGGACGAAGTATCATGAGATACATCCTTAACAAACACGTTCACCAATCAACCATAAAACCCAATATGAAGATGAAATTGTTTTCTTCTACGGCCAATATTGGATCTAAGCGTAAGAAGCCAAACATAATCGATGATATCAGGGAATCAGCATCAGGATTGCCGTGGGCATCATCATCATCTGGGGCAGATAACAAGGTTCATGTGATAACAAAAACATCTAATACATCCTCTGACACAAAGGATGACGAGGCGGATTTTGTTGCAGAGACGGCGAAGCAAGGAGTGATTGCAAAAGCTATGGAAACGGGGTTGGGTGTTGGAGAAGTGGGTAAGAAGACGTTGGATAATGTGTGGGATGCTACTCAAACGGTGAAGGAGGCTGTAGCCGGAGATATTGATGATGAGAAGAAAAATATATGATGCTCATATGATGCTATATATGCAGGTTGATTAATGTGTTGAAGGTGTGAGGAAGCATGCATGCATGGTGATGAGTATGCATGATCGATCGAGTTGAAATTAAGAAATAATAAGTAGCTAGGAAACTTAACTTGTTGCACGTACAATCACTCTTTGTGTATATGAAAATGTTCCTTTAACCTTTGACTTTTAAAAATGTTTCCTTTGATTTTGTCAGTCGTGGTCTCCGCGACTATACTCGGGTATAGTCGGCGACTACACATTCTAGCAAATAAGAAGTTCCAACGTGTCAACAGTAGTCGGCGACTATCATTTCTCCCTGACAACGGCCATAGCCAGATGCCCGTTTGACAATGATGTCGGAGGCGCCCGCGACCACTTTTTTTTTTTTTAATTTCTTGGTCGTGTACTGCTGATGAAAAAATTGAAAAAAAAAGAGTATTGGACCTTAACAGTCCCAACTATTAGTTTTTGACCGCTACCGGTCCCAACTTCTGAAATATGTGCTGGCGATCCCAACTTTTATCATTTTAGCCATTAATGGACCACAGTTAAAAAAGTTAACGGCGTTAACTTTTGTTTTTTTAATTTCAGGTCGACGTTTTATGGTTTTTAATCGGAATAAAAATACGAGTTGATTGATATAAAAATTGCATCGAAACGATGAAATTTGTACATCCGGTTAAAGAACCATGTTTAAACAACCCGATGAAGCATCGTTTCAATGTATTTTTTATATCAATCGATTCGTATTCTTATTCTGATAAAAAATCATAAAACGTCGACCTGAAATTCGAAAAAACAAAGTTAACGCCGTTAACTTTTTTAATGACGGTCCATTAATGGTCAAAATGATAAAAGTTAGGACCGCCAGCATATATTTTAGAAGTTAGGACCGGTAGCAGCCTAAAACTAATAGTTGGGACTGTTAACGTCCAATACTCCAAAAAAATGACTTCTTGGTCGTGCACTGCTGAAAAAAACGAACCTCAAAACTCACCCTCACACAAACCCGGGTTTTTGGAGTTGGATCGTGTCCGTAGATTGTGTGGGCGTCGCATTGAGGCAATGAATACGAACTAAATTTGCTCCCTCCTGCGCGCGGGTATGTGCTAGAGTAAAATGTAACATAAGAAATTAACATGCTATGAAAGGCTTACATATACAAAGCCAACTATAATTTTGTCTCCACTCCAGTGTAAGACAATGTGGAAAAAAAAATCTAGCACAGACACATCTTTCGTCTAGAAATCCATCATTTTTACATGTAGATCTTATCATCATGTCACATCAGTTTTTATTACTTTTTTTCAATAAACAAATTTTACCTATAACATGATCATATTCATCACTCATATAGAGCACATTTTTTAATATTAAACTAATTAAATTATGAGACAGAAAATAAGAATAGAAAATTATATAGATGGTCGCTCGTGTTCATGTCTAGAGGATGGTAGCCACGGCACCAACGTGCAATTGATGGGTGTTGGCATTGCATGAATTTGAAAGCATCCTCAACCATCCCATATTTTTAAACCCATCTTCATATTTCAATAATATAAATATAAAATTCACTTCATCTCATTTCTCATTCTCGTACTTTTAAGAGAAAGTAAATCTATCCATAAATCATTATTCTTCATATCTTATTTTAATTTATGTTTGTGAGTATAAATATTATTTGGGTTGATACTGTTGGAGTTAATTTCCTAAACCAAATCTACAAGTCGGTAGAGTTTGAGTAGGATACGACTAGTTCGGTCAAATCCCTAATATTTAGGAATTAATAATGGTTTAGCAATTTGTATTATAGTCTAACACGTATAGGTTAGAACTATAAATATAAGGCTTAGGTAGAGGCTTTGTTATGGACTAACAATAGAGAATTATTGTAACGAGTTTTTGAGTGAGTTTTCTCTTGCAATAATAAAGTTATTCATTGTTCATCGATCCTGTGCCTTGAAGTGGTATCAGAGCTTGGTTGAATCAAGAACCAAGTTCTAGGTACCTGGGATTGATTCAAGATCTAGCCGCCGCAAGGAAGCTTGTCGTCGTCGTGAAGAGATCTAGGGCCAATCGTGTTTGCCAAGGAGAGATCTAGGGCCGATTGAAGTCGACCAAGTGAGATCTATGAGCAACCGATAGAAGAAGCCAAGAAAGATCTAACTAGGGACGTCGGTCAATTGCTTCGAGAAGCCGCCGCCGATCTTGTTTATCAATTCCGGGAACCACGAACCAAAGCCAAAGCCTTGCGACCATAAATCGTAAACGATCGCATTCCAACCACGTTTTAAGAGCTGATTATGTTTCTTTAAGGAGTTGCCAAAGATCGTGAATTCAAGTGGATAATCGAGTCATGGTTACCGATAAGATGAATCAAGATCAAAGAAAGCTCAGGAAGAATCGAGATCAACGAAACAGAGTTGGAGTTAAGAGACCGCTTAATTTGGTTCAGAAATTAAGGGGGTGATTGTTGGAGTTAATTTCCTAAACCAAATCTACAAGTCGGTAGAGTTTGAGTAGGATACGACTAGTTCGGTCAAATCCCTAATATTTAGGAATTAATAATGGTTTAGCAATTTGTATTATAGTCTAACACGTATAGGTTAGAACTATAAATATAAGGCTTAGGTAGAGGCTTTGTTATGGACTAACAATAGAGAATTATTGTAACGAGTTTTTGAGTGAGTTTTCTCTTGCAATAATAAAGTTATTCATTGTTCATCGATCCTGTGCCTTGAGATACGGGGGACGAGGCATGAGAGATAATCATGTTATTTAAGAAATGATTTGAGAGTTTATAAAGTGGAATTAAAAACAATGAAAGATTAGAGGGTGTTTTAAAGGTTATACACGAACCTTGGGGTTTTGTAAACCAAAACAACCCAACCATGTCACTGCTACTAACTTCTTTTCGTAGTCATTTCTTCAAACACCTGGCGTGCACTTCCTTCTCATCTCTTGGCACCACTGCAAATCTCACTCCTCGCTGCGTTTTTGGCTCCACCAGATACCACCCACCAACAAATTTTACACAATTCTTGAATTCGACCCCACTTATTGCAGCAGCATTTGCTACATCTTCTTCCTCTGAAACTCCGACCACTGGTTCATACCTATCTGTTGACATTCAAAGTCGTCAAGATGTCGCGGTATAACCTTCAATCTTAATTCACTACTCACCCTACTTATTATTATTATTATACTTATTATATGCATACAAATCATTGCAACTTCCAATCTTGTATCTTTAGGATATGCTTTCAGAAGCCCTGTTATGTTTTGGAGCTGTTTCAACAAGTGTGTTTGAACCAGATCCAGATAGCAGCAGCTCTAACAATGAGGTAAACCCTTGAATGCCTTGTGTAAATATTCAGAATTTGATTAATAAGACTTGATAATCTTGCAGATATCGATTGTTTCGATATTCTCTGTATCTCATGATGTGCATCAAAGTATTGCATTGGCAGCTGATTCAATAGGCTTGAAAGAAACACCTGCTTATAAAGTCACTACAGGCTACCACTCTGACTGGATCGAAAATGCGCGGGTATACACAACACAACACAACACAACTCGTGTTATCCTTAACACATCAACAGACAACAGTTAAATTAAACTGAATGATCATCATATTTACATGTCAATCATCAACTTTCTATGGATCTTAATCGCGTCTAAACTTATGCTGCAGGAATCTTTCCATCCTATTGAAGTAACAGAAGGACTTTGGATTGTGCCTGAGTGGATAACTCCCCCGGTATGCCTTTGCTTGAATGAGTACTTTTGTTTTCGTCAAAAAATGCATAGATTCTCCATTTTATCGACAACGTTAAATTAACGAACATAGAGTTAATTGAAAGGTAACCAGCTTTACTAATCACTCATATTATGTACAAACTTTTTAAGTTTTTTTTCCGTTTTGGGCAATGGTCCGCCACCTACTATACAAATGCTCTGGTTGAGTACGTCTTCATTTGGGTCAGGTTGGTTGTAGCAATGCAGCGTCAACCGGTTGAACAGGCAGGCTTGATTGTTAAATCAGATTTTTATTTTTTTCGTTCCAAAATCTTATCTTCATAGTTCCATGTAAAATTTCTAACTAGTTGTGTGCAATTGGAATTTTAAATCTGAAAATGTTATCTGGTTTTTAATAATGATCAGACATTACTAGTATCAGGTGTTCAGTGTTCTTATTGGATTGTATTTGGGATTCAACAGGACATCCAGGCAACAATTATTAATCTAAACCCGGGGCTCGCTTTTGGAACTGGCGACCACCCAACCACTAAACTATGTCTACTATTATTGCACAAGTTAATCAAAGGTGGTGAAACAGTTTTGGATTATGGCACAGGTTCAGGGATTCTTGCAATTGCAGCACTAAAGGTACTTTTTTACTCAGCCTTGTTTTTTTCTCTTCAAGACCAGTTTGCAATCTTGACCATGTGGTACAGTTTGGTGCAGCCTTAGCTGTTGGGTTCGACATAGATCCTCAAGCCATTACAGCTGCACAGCATAATGCTGCTTTGAACAACATAGGCCCCGAGAAACTGGAACTACAGGTTGTTCCTAGGAACATTAGTTCTATGTCGACAGACCAATGGCAATGGGCTATGAAGAGTGATAGTGCTATAACAGAGCATGATGTGGAAGTCGTTGCTGAGAAAGAGAAGTACGACGTTGTGGTGGCAAATATTCTTTTGAACCCATTGCTAGATTTGGCAGATCATATTGTTTCTTATGCTAAACCTGGTGGTGTCATTGGTCTCTCTGGTATTATCTTGGAGCAGGTACCTTCCAGCTACCAATTTTGTATATAAAAATTTTTGGACAAAAAGTGTCTCAGATTGAGATGTTTTAGGTACCTAAGGTTGTGGAACGATACACGAATCTTTTGGAAGGGATTACGGTGTCACAAATTGATGACTGGGCTTGCATACATGGCACAAAGAAAAAGACTGGGTAGCTGAAGAAAAAGTTTTGCTTGATACTTCTATGGACAATTTCCTACATTCAGTTGCTATCCAACAATATGTGCAGAAAATGTTAATATTATTTGTATGAATAAATTTAGTTTTCTGATAACAATAGCACAACTGATATGGAAGTAAATGCAAACTAATCAAACACAATGTGCTTTCAAGCTATAATTCTTGACAAGATAAAACATACATGTTTTTCGTAAAGATGACCAAAACAAAAACAGTAACTCATCGACCTTAACTGTATGCCTAGGGCTAGACATCTTTCTTCAAACTTACAGTTACAACTCACTTGTCGTGTGCATTTATAGTTTATGAAACATGACAAAAGAATGCATATGGCGTATGTATTACAAGTCACCGCTTAAGTTGCCTCCTAGCCAAAGCAGGAGCTCTGTTTGGTATGTAAACCTTGTAGTTTACCTGGCATCAAAAATTAAAACAAAATTGCAAATTCGAATCATTACCAAAAATAGGAGTAGATAAACAAATATCATGTATATTAACATATAAGTGTTATCATTTGAACATTAGGCAATAAACACTTGCCTGCACCATTTCACCACCCCTCATCACAGACATTGTCTTCTTCTCAAACTGTGAGTTGTCATTGCTTTCATTCTGCTGCTCCTTTGAGCTACCTTCTTTTATATACTCAGAAGCCGTTTCAACAACAGCAGTTGACTTTTGGTCAACATTATTGGTATTATCATCTACCCTACTCGTGGAAGCTATATTTGTACTCTGTAATTTCGGTTCGGTTGACTGTGATCCACTAGATTGTGGCTTGCTGTAAGTAGCGGCCTTTTCATCTTTTGCTGTGGTAACAGAAGGATCTCTTTTCCAAGTAAACCTACTCCTATTTAGAACTGTTTTAGGTTTATCATCAACAGGAGCTACTGGTTTCGTTTTCACCCCACCTCGGAATTTGCTTAGGTTTTCTAAAGCTTTTTGTCTCAAAATCGACTCCAAATCATCCGTTTCTGATCCAATATTACCAGAAACATTACTCTCTTTTTCCTTATTATCATCAAGATTAGAACCAGAGTTTACTTCTTTAACCCCACTTTTCTTATCAGGAGAACTATTAAAGCGATCAACTAACTCAACACTATCATTGCTTTTACTGGACGGGTAATCATCATAATCATACACAGTCTCTTCCTTAACCTCGTCATTTTTCACATTGTCTCCTTCGTTCCCTAAGTTTGCAACAGTAATAACTGATTTTAATCTCCTCGGGTTGTTTTCTATTGTCACTTTCTCAATGCTTTCACCGCCATAACTACTGCTTGGTGAAATAGAGCTCCTAGTTTTACTCCTGTTCTTCCTATTTCCAGTCCTACCCTTACTTGAATCTATACGATCCTTTTTCTTTTCTCTCGACCTACCCCTTGATCTCCCAATTGAATCCGGTTCATCACTACTGCTATCTTCATCTTTACAAGTGGAGCAGCTTCCAGAATCACTGCTTGCAGAACTAACATACACGTCTCTTTTCGACTTCTTCTTTTTCTTGATCTTTTTACTCTTTTTGGACCTTTTTCTCTTCTTCACAGGAGACGAATCATTACTGCTATCCTCACTTAAAGATCTTCTTCTACTCCGTTTCTTACTACCCTTTCTTTCATTTCGTGAACTGGAACGACCCCTTTTACGTTTACGCTCACTTTCTGATCCGGAAGATGTATTCAGCGATGAACTAGTGGATTCATCATCTGAACTAGAAGAAAAGGAATCATCATCACGATGAAGCTTCTTCGATTTACTTCTTCTACTTTTCTTCTTTCGGTAACCCTAACCACATTGTAATCAACATGAGCATACACAAACCCTAATGCCAATTCAAATTGTTTCAAGTCTGAACACAACAAGTTACAATTTTGGAACATAGAACATTGCGCAAAACGTCAAGAATCAACCAATAAGCATGAAATTAACTAAATCACAACAACAATTTCGAGAAAATCAGGCAAAAAGTCAAAACCCTAAAAGTAAAAACTGGTATAAAATTCACAAACCTCAGATGAAACCTTCAATTTCTTTTTCTTCTTGGAGTATTTTCTTCTAGACGAAGAACGAGTGCGTCCCATTAAGCTTCCAATTTCACTACTTGTTTCACCTGCAATAAAAACACATAAACAACAAACGAAAAGGGCTGAACGATAACAAATTTCAGGAAAATTAAGATAGATTAGCACGATACATCCATCAATCAAATTGGTATATTATCAAACCCTAATTTCTCTCTATCTCACACGATGTTTCAATGAGCACGAAACGACCAATCTGTGTTATACAACAACTAGATTATCATCGGTATAAACCGTATTACAAAAGTACAATACTTGTCCCTAAACTATTTACTATGCTACATTTTTTATCCTGTAACTTTTCAGTTGTGTTTTAACGGTCTATTCAACAAAAATAGAAACCTGAATGTACGTAGATGTTCTTGATGCAACAATTACTTTTATCTGCAAACACTTTGGAATGATTATCAAACAAAATAACATTCTAAAGTACGGTTTATTTCTCATGTTAAGACTTAAGACAATATACAGTCATTTGGAAAAAAATTTTGTTCTGTTACATCTTTTATTCTTGCACAGTTAAAACATATTAAGTGATTTAAACGTGGCTTCTACATCACTTGAACCCGAAGGGATGTTGAAGAAGAAGAACTTGAACTCAATCTTTAAACAATTTGTAGAAAACATAAAATCATTACCGGAGCGGAAGATAACATTCTCGACAAGAGCTAAAGTTATTTCACATGAGATGTATTTGACTATTTGTTAGTTCTTCCCACCAACTCCACCATAAATAGACCCGTTTCTTGCCCCGGCCCGAGCCAGTTCAGACTTATTGGGCTTCTGATTTTGAACTGCGTGACTTAGTGGGCAAATGGCTTTGAATATATTTCTAAGGTTCATGTTTTTTATAGGACCTTGTATTGGGCTTTTTCTATAATCGACTGTTTTAAAAGTTAAAACAACATATTCCTTTCACGTGTATTACACAAATATGTTAACGTTTTTAAATAATTAAAAAGTGTATAAGATTGTGTTAATAATTACATCACATATACAATTGTACTAATTGAATTTACAGTTATGATTTCTAAATATTTAAACATGTCTTTGTAAACAACATTTGATATTATATTTTAAACTCAGTCCTCTTTATAAGATATTAATGGCTTAGCTATGGCTATACTTTTCACTCTTAACAATAACAATACAAGGTAGATTTAACGTATATAAAAAGTTGCGTACCTTTATTTTTTGTGAACTACACCTTGACTTTTATTAGTTGATATCAAATAGCAAAACGTAGAGAGATAAAGAAGTTTAAATGGAATTTGATTTTCGAAGGTGAATTTTTTTTTAATTTAGGTAGTAATATTTCGAGTAAACAAATAATTAAAAATACTATTAAGTTAGACAAAACTATATATACTTGTAAATAATGATTAATTAATAAAATACAATTACCCATAGAAAAATAACTAGTTCAAATTATGAAAAATAGAAATTGTTTAATGATTTCTGTTACCAATTATATTTACCTTTTATCTTAATAAATCAAAATTAATGTTTTAATAATGAAAGTTTTTCGCCCTAGTTAAAAAACAATGTAATTTTAGGTATAAACTTTAAGCAGAAAACAAATGCAATGTTTATCTAAACCATTGACGCATCACTAGTCTTATATGTCACTCTATATATTAAACCTCTTAATTTTTAAAATCCATTTGTGATGAATATTAAATAAGATTCTACCTCGTAAAATTTTCTGTAATGACTATTATTAGTTAAAATTCAACCTTGTAAAATTTCCAAAGTTTGATAATCATCGATGATATTCAAACTTTTGTAACATCCACGACGTTTAATGTTTTTATATATTTTTTATAACGAAACTTATTATTTAATTATATATGTTAGTATTATTTGTATATCTGCAAAATAATTTTTTTATATGTCACTCAATGTATTAAACCTCTTCATTTATACCGAAGAATAAGCCAGTGGTTGTTAGAATAGACTATTTGTTGAATCTAACTTAAAAAAACTTAGTGGCATACATACATTAGAATAATTTATTTTGGACGGCACACATTAGATTATAATAATATATATAATAAATAGTATATATTGATGATATTTGGGTTTGAATAATAAAGTATTAAAAAGGGTGTGGGGGAATAGAGTGTAAATTTGTGAAAACGCGTGAAAGAGGAAAATGGGTTGGGACGGTGGACTTACACGTGACTTACTTCCGACATCGACTTCCTCAGACATCTCATTATATCTGACCCCACTTTTGCTTCTTCTTCTTCTTTTTTTTTATTTATAAATCTATATTTCTCTTTCCATAACTAAAATATTGAATACAAAGTTGTGTACAAACTCATAATATTAAAAGCGACTTAAGTACATTAAATAAACACACATTTGTGCTGGTGCTAGTGCTAGTTTTTTTTTAATCAGTTGATTTAATAAGAAAGGTGTTAGATAGTGTATATTTGTTACTAGTTTTGTGGTTTATTCTTTATAGGAAGATGGTATACTCAGTTATCATGGTTTTATTTTGGTTTGTTTGAAGGGTTCGCAATAAAATCATTTTGACTCTTCTATCTTTCGGGCCTCATATGCGGTGTATAGGATCAAGATTAATACAATTTTACGGATTAAGTTTCTGGCGAAACTGTGTAAGTTTGCATGGCAAAATTGGTGTAACTTTGTTTATTTGTGATTTTTGTTGTAATTGTGGTTGGTTCTTCTTTTTTTTTCTAATAAATTTACGGTTATTCGATTTTATAACTATATTAAGAAAATACTCATTACCCTAAATTGTTTGACATATTATTATCTGTTAATTCAAATTTGACGAGCAGTCATTGTTTATAGTTCAATTAGGCGTGTTTTCCTCGTTTTAATTCATCTTAGAAAACAACTCACGTATCTAAGAGACTAAGAGTAAGGCTTAATTTATATCTAATTTTGGTTTATAATCTAATACTCATTTATTAAAAGGTTGTATGTGGTAACCGTTGAAAATCAGACTCTTTAATCACGCAAGGTCACACAAATTGAATCAACCATTAGACATTTTTATTAATGTAAATAAATCGTGACAATTACAAAGACTCCTTTAACATCTACTTATACTAAGCAAATAACAATCCTAAACTGACTATAAAAGCTACAAACCAATTTAATAATCAAACTGAATCTAGTCTTTTATGAGGTCAATCAAATAACTAATAAAATATTACTTATTATTATTATTATTATTATTATTATCTTCAAATTTAATCATGATTCTCCCCTTAATCTTAATCTTGATTTGTCCCTCAAATATCATGAATCCCAAAGTAATACTTATTCAGTGGTGTGGTTGGTTGGACTCGGGGATAAGGCCGATTAGAGATCGCATGGATTGGTTCACCAATTTGGCTTGTTCGGATATAGAGAAGGGGACAACGACGATGATTATTATGGCGACTTCATGGTATATATGGTTGGCAAGAAATGACTTAATTTTCAATGCGAGACCGCTTTCAGTTGAGAAGGTGGTGGATAATATTAAGGTGAATTCATTTCTATGGGCTAAGTATAGAGCCAAAAAGGTGAATGTTGTGTGGCAAAACTGGATCTCGAAACCGATAGTGAGATAGGGGTTAGTTTTGATGTTAGATATTGTGTTTGTGGTGATTTTGTTGTTTTTTGTATTGTGTTGTTTAGGATCCTAGCATCTTGCTAGTGGTCTTGCGCTTTTTAATATAATTGCCGTTCCAAAAAAAAAACTTTGATTATTGGTATTATGGCCATCCCACATTTGGTTGTATTATTCTGGTCCCCCTACTAACTTGAACATGCCCATGACCTTCTCTATGACTCACACTGCCTCACCCTTAGTTGTTATCATTGTCAACTGATTGAGTTAATACACACCTTTTTTATCTTCACTCGCTCCATCATAAACTTAACACACAATGCCTCCTTCAATTGGCTCCATATATCACTCGAATATCACCACACTTGGCTTCCATTATGCGGTTCGTAGCCATCTTTTCTTTACAACTTCAATCCCACTAGACCAATATCGATATCATATCCCTCTTTCTCAGGTCACCAAAACAACCCGGTTCTTGACCACTTATTATAGAAAGAAACAAGCCTCCCGCTTTCATGAGCCTTCTTCCATCCTCTTCGATTAGATATCTTCTACCAAAAAGAACTTACACCGGTTAATCTATTCTTATTCTTAGGATAAGTATAAGTATTAAAGCTATGTTGAATCACTTCAAAATTTTTTGTTTCGTCACTGCCTCCGATCAAAAGAACAACTTTGTATTGGTCTTCTCTTTTCAATCTTCATTTCTCATTCATTGAGCTCGGATACCAATTGTTGAAAATCAGACCTTTTAATCACACATGAGCACATAAATTAAACAAAATGGTAACCTCGTCTATTTAGCTACGTACATAATCGTTTCGAACATGTTACGTTAGTGATAAATGACACTTATCATAGATTCTTCTTCAACAACGTTGAGGATCATTCTAGGCCATCAATTGAATCCTCGTCTTTGTATTTGTTATTGGCCCAAGAAATTTTATTTGTGTCGGTGGAATATTTTACAGGTCGTTTAGCTATCGCTGTATAATAATGAGAAACGACGGAACTTCCGCATTGAACTATAGGGGCAAAAACCTTAGCTAGATACAAAAAAAATGACGGAACTACAACATTGAAACTAGAGGGGCAAAAACCTAAGAGACTAAAATAGGAGGGGAGGGTCAAATACATATACTATTTTCTAAGCTATCTGGTTAAAACTTATACGAATGATGAAAAATGATTAAAATACCCTTACTTTTAAAGAAAAAAACTAATAGTGTTAATTAGTTGGAGTTATCTTGAAAAGTTGTCTCAATGCTAAGGGAAGAACACTATGACCGAAATACTCAGATTTCAAACCTTGCTTTGAGCAGTTTTTAAAGACATGATAATGACGCTCATCTCGAGTCACCAAAACAACCAGCTGGTTTTTTCATGGAACAACTGGTTGACGAGTTTCGACTCCGATCAACTTAACCCGTAAGAAAAGTCGTGGTGAGCCTTTGTTGCATTCAAAATAATAGGGGAGCCCAATGCTGACAAAAAACACATATTAGTGTTAGAGACGAAGTTTTGATCTTGATCCTTACATCTCTGAGTGCATCGTTTATAAGTTGTTGTAAAAACCGAAGTTTCTGAAAAGCTAGTTGGAGTTAGTTGTGAAAAATAGCAAACTAGGGGGAATAAAAGAATTTTACTCTTTTAGGAATAAAGAGTATAAAATAGAACAGAAAAAACAAGTTTTAATGTGTGAAATAGTGTTGATTTAAGATAGTGTTTATGATAATGTATTTTAAGATTTTTTTGGTTTAGTAGCATAGTGGCTATATTCCTCTAAGCTCTAATGGAAACATTTTTAACGTTCACATTCACAGTGACGTGATCGAACAAGCAAAACTTCTCGTGGGTAAACTCGTTTAAGCTCCTCATGAATGAGAAAAACTTGTCATTTTTAACGTTCATCAAAAGTAAGATATGTCACATGGTAGATCATATCCAAGCGGAAGTGCACAAAAACGAGCACAACTTCACCCAGAACTTGTGACAAAGATATTTAGCTTGAAATGTGATATATGACATCATAATGTATATAGTTATCTGAATAATTGAGTAACTCGTCAACTTGTTAACATTTTAGATGTGTCACACAGAAAAATCTCATGTGACAAACTCTCATTTCATTTAGCGCAAAGACCTTATTTTGGTCAAATACTTCTCACACATATTTTCATAGTAATAATTAAATTCATCTTCTTCTATATCTATCTATGTAATTTAATTTTAAAATATTTTTTATCTATATTAATAGGAAGATTACATAGTATTTATAATCCTCGTGAGATTCAAATGCAATATTGTATCTATATTATATGTATTTTTATAAGAAAATATAGTTTAATATCGTGTTTTTTACTAAACTCGTGGAGCATTTGACTGGATCAAGTGATTTGGAAATTTATAAATTATTTAATAAATTGTATTTAACAAACATTTATTCTCAAGTAATATGTCACCCCTAATAGAATAGTCACTCATTATGTCATCTTGATAAAATTTTAACCTGGCATTTTTTTTCTTATGTGACATTTGATAAGCGATTATATCTTAGGTTTACTTTATTATAATTTTTAAAATTTAAAAAGGCTTTTTACAAAATAATGATTTGATATATAGTTTATTCAATTAACTAAGTCTTGCAAGTTGTATTACCATATAATCATAATCATGTTATAATTTAATATAAGATTTTTAACTCAAACCTAATTGACCCTTTCATCTTGCAAATGCAATCTTTGATTGTTTGATTTTTAAAATTAAACTTTAAATACATATGCATGTAGAAGAATATGTAATGTAACTAGATATTTAATCTAATGTTTAGTAATTTTATTGAACGTGTTTCGTGTATCACAATTAAACCTAGTACCCAAATATATTAGCATTTTTGTATAAAATGAAAATATATAAAAGATTAAAATTAACTTAAAAGTATATAGCGAATAAAAGTGCACACACGAAGAAATTAAAGTTTTGTGAAGAATTTGTGAAGAATAAAACCATTAGCCATTTAACCATATGCATGCTGTTCAAACAAAAATTAAACCACACGCATAAAATATAATGATATTACATGTCATGTATAACACATGCCATATACATTAAATATTTGTCGGTAGTATACATTAAATATTTGTTAGTAGCACAGTCATAATACGTGTAGACTACATAAGCAATTCTTTGAGTTGACTGAAGACATGTAATTCTGTGAAACATTATCGTAATATTTTTAACCATATTAAAAAATACTTATAAAATATATTCGCGTCAAACGTTACAAAATTTGGTTGACTCTTTCTTGAAAGAACAAGTCACTTATAAATTGAGATACTTTAATATTGTACAATTTGGTAGAACTTTTTTCTTTTTGAAACAGCAAGTAACAAGTTACTTCTTTTATCGATTGTCTTTAGATTTGTTTGAACTTAATAATGTTTACGCAAGTTCAATAAATACATCCATTATAAACTAAAAACATAGAGTTTATTGTCGTTTTATCAACACTTTCATTACACAGTTACACGTACAAACATCATCTTTAAACAAGTTCATCAAAATACAAGTCATGCATTTTGCATCAAAGTTTGTGCAAATTACATTACATGTTAACTCTCTTTCGATTATTCATAAAAAAATAAACTAATAAAAGTTGCACTTACAAATTTATACCATTTCTTTGATTATATTAAAGTTTATGGCAATTTAAGTCTAACGACATATATCTTCAGACTTGCATACGCCTTATAAACAGCTCAAGATTTTATCGTAAGTGTAATTTAAAATTCATGAACTTAAGATGAACAAACTAAGCATCACACCAATAGATGTTGATAGACTAAATGATCACCGGCATATTATATATTTTATTTAAATTAAATCACTAAAACTAAAGTTGTTGTGTTTTTTTAGGAAGCGGACGGCGTAAGAAGCATCAATTATCAGCAGCCGTCTGTTTCTTTCGGTTACAGCAATGCAATCCATGCGCCTACACTTGGCTGCACATTTGGAAACTGGATTTTACCACTGTACAACACTCAATGCGCATTGTACAACCAGTTATTTATCCACATACGTTAACGACGGCAAATCACCATCATCAATTCATCATCATCAACATCATCACCGTCATCGTAACCGTAGCAAATACAGCCAGAGCGATTCAATTTAGATCAAATTCATATAATACGGAAGTTTATCTTCATGTATATACAAACGGAAGCATTTGATTTAACATTTATCAGCGCATCAAAAACATCATCAGGCTGCTTTTAATCCTAATAGGCTAATACATTTAACATTTCTCATATTTATCTAAACTTTAGGTTTCATCTGCTCTTAAACGAAAAAAAAATGAAAAAAAAGGAAACGGTGGCTGTAACGGTGGATTGTGACGGTGATTTCTACAAACTACATCAAACAACTTCGGCCGGAGGGAAATTCAGATCCAGATCGAGAGCAAATGTTTTCTCTGCCTGTGGACGATCAGGAGGATAACTGAAATCAACGACGGATGAGGAGTCAGAGTCGCTGCTTTGAGAACCATTACCGGGACCGATCGTCAAATTAGTTCCACCGGCAACAGATCCGTCCGATTTGAGAAGGTTTCGGTTTCTGTTACCTCGATTAGCGAGATAATCGATCTGTGAATGAAACACGAACAATGAATGAGCCATCGGTAAACCAACACGTAAGTGCGAGAGGCTGAGATCAAGCGGTGGAGGAACAGGAACAACGGTGAACGGAACGGCGGAGTTAGACCTAGGCGACGACTCAACGCTGCCTCTTTCACCACCACCGGTCATAATCTTCTTAACAATATCGCCGTTCGGGAGGCAAAATTCAGTCGGAGTCGGAAAATTTGTCTTCGCTTTGTCACCACGAAATTCACGTGCGGCAGAGTCGTAAGCACGCGCCGCCTCCTCCGCCGTATCAAACGTACCAAGCCAAACACGACTCTTCTTACCAGGATCTCTGATCTCAGCAGCGTAACGGCCCCATGGACGCTTCCGTACACCTCGGTATCGAGTTTCAGAGCCGCCATTGCCGGCGGCGGCGACGTCGGCGGTGTTGTTGTTGTTGCTGCCGTCAGGTTTCCCGCGAGGAACCATGGTGTAAGAAATGGGGAAAAGATTGAACGTGAGAAAAAAGGGGTGCGTATAGGGGTGGTTATATAGTGGTGGAATAAAGGGTGTCTTTAACCACTCTCATGACAAAGGGCGCGTGTGGATCAAATGTTAGGCTCCTCCTCCGTGGCCTAGGCCTAAATTCATGAGGTTTTACCACCCACCCATACTTTGCTATATTAAGGGTGTTACAATTTCACACTTTTTTCTTTTTACATTAGGTCCTATATTTTCAACTAATTCCAATTACATCCCGAGTAATGTTGTACCTCGTGTTAATCGATTCACATCCTAGGCTTGACGTTAAGAAGATGTGTTTTCGAGAGTTCGTGTGAAATCCTGCAACAATATACGTTGTTGGTAAGAGTTTGGAAACAGTCACATAGGATAGGTTATAATAGATAGGCTGCTGATGTGAGTTTTATGACATACATGCATGCTTGTTATAAAATTGTTAACGTGTTATAAAATTTTACAACAAAGATCTCATGAAACTAATTAATAACTAACGTGTGTTGGTGTCGGTGGTTTTAGATTGCGCGAGTGACGTACTATCGAATATTTGTTCTTTTGTTACACTACTACAAAGTAAGGCTTTTGCTACCACATGTGGGGTGGCAAAATGGTAGCAATTGCCATGTTGTCACCATTTTGCTACTAAAATTATGGTGGCTAATACTCCGGTAGCAATTTCTCTATTGTCACCATTTTGCTACCACTTCTTATTTGTTACCTTTTTGCCACCTCCTTTATTTGTCACTAATTTGTCACCACTTTTTATTGTTTGTCACCAATTTGCCACCTCCTTTATTTGTCACCAACCACCTATTTGTTATCACTTTGCCACCTTTTTCTTTGTCACCAATTCCTATTTGTCACTAATTTGTCACCATCTGTTTGTTACCACTTTTCTACATGCTACTACCTTTTTGCAACCATTTCAAAATTATATAATCATCCAAATCTTTAAAAATTAAAATTGTCAAATAACCAAATAATCATATTATAATAAACATCCAAAAAGTCAAAATTAATGTATTTCCAGCCTATTGTCAAACAATATTTTGAAATATAACTTCAAGGTTTGTCATCCTATTAAACATAGATTCTTTTTTGGTCACCAACTCAGCAATAACTCCTTTTAACTTTCCATTCTTTAACCTTCCATTCGATTCGTTCCCTTCTTTTTCCTTAACAAGCCCCTTGATAACCTCATAAAGCTTTTCAATCTACAAAACAACCAATACATAGAAATAATTAAGAAATATTGGAAAAAAATTGATAACGGGTCAAGGTAGATTGTTAAGTTGACGTTTCTTAAATAAGTTGCTTCCGCTTTTTGTTCAAGTCTTGCATTTCAATAGATGTTGATAAACTCAATGTTGCAGGTTAAAACATCAATCTCTTATTACTTTCTTTTAATATGATGTATCTTTAATGTACTGAAAGATCATTCAAAGTTAACGTGGACAAAATTTATATGAGCATCAATCTCTTGAGATTAGCTATTAGTGTGGCACCTAAAGATTAATACAATCTGTTGTAGTATCATGCTTTTCATCCTATTGATAATAACTCTGCATAAATAAACCTACAAACTTAAGAAAATATGTTCACATGATCATTTGAACAATAAGAATTAGAAAACAATTTAGTTGTCGTATGAAAAGTTATAATGTAGTATTAAAGCATCATTTTAACTTAGCTAACATGAAAAAGGTGTTGTACATGGTTGGATAAATGTTCTCTTACATGTTTTCTTATACTCGACTACTTGAGGTAAACATAATATAACCTAATCAAAAAAGAGAATATAACACAATTAATTAATAACCATCTTTCATCCATGATATGAATGGTAAGTATATTACAAATGCTAGACTGCTAAAGGAATGTTAATTCTATGGTTACTAACATCTCATTTTTTTTTAAAGGTGTACCATGTAGGTAACAAGTTATAACGTGTGTGAGTTGCTAACAGGTTTGTTGATTTCTGATCTTACCATGATATGAATGGTAAGTATATCAACAAAGTATATTACTTGTATGCAGTCAAATTGCAACATTACTTCTAGCCCATTAGAGAAATTTATCTATCTATGATGTGTAAATATATGTAGTCATGATGCACACATTACTTGCAATCACTATATATAACAACTCACCAAAGAAAGATGTGCAGACATTAGTTATTGAGTATTTGTATAAAATAATATGTAATTAGTTCAATTGCCAATTAAAAAATCATCATAGGGAATATGATGTATTATGCTACACAAGAGTAGTATAGTCATAGTGTCTTCTATATGTATTTATTACAGGATTATATTACAACTTACCTTATGCCTTCTATAGTGTTCTAGCAGACAATTAAGATGGCATTGCTTTAGGTTTTGGACAGATCCTCCATTTAAGTTTGTATTGATACCCAAGCCTGAAAGAATGTCTATCATTGCACATATATCTTTTTCCAAATAAGCAGCTAAGGCCTACATAATTAAGAGCTATAACAAATACATAATTAAGAGTTATAACAAATACATAATTAGCAAAACAGCCAGTTTCTCAACAAAAATAAAAAGAAAGTAGAGGAGTTACCATTTTTCCCTCTTGTTTTCAACTTTTTATAACCTCCAAAGGTCATTCGCTAACCAGCCAGCTTCTCAAGTTCCACTGATGTATCTTTCCTTTCCCCTCTAGTAATGTCTCACGCAATAACATGTAATATGACAACATTACCCAGAGTGATGGTTTTATTTTAGTAAAATGTGTGGGATCGACCCAAGAACAACATCCAGATCAATATTCTTCCTATGTTATGGTTCACAGGCGGTGAAATAATTAATCAAAACAAAGACCATAGATAATATATCAACTAAATTATACCATACGTAATCATCATGGGAGGAAAGAGAAGCACTTGCATGTTGTTTATAAAAGCTAAGTTTGCTACTTCCATAACGAGGTGATCCCACACATCACGGATGAATGCTTGAAGAACTTTCTTGTCTCTTCATCATGAGTTCCCATAACTCTCACCTACATCAAATTAATAATGTCATCACCTAGAAACATGATATAATCGAGGAAACAAATTTACTCACACCAACATTTCATCTTCTTTGTAGCTTCTAATTATTAGCAAAAGTAACATCTAAAATATGCTCATTAGAACAACTTGACAAATAAAAGATCTACCATGTAATGAAGAGCTTATAGTTCATCCAAATAGGAAGTTAATGTCCCAAGTATCTTCTTTAGTTTGTATCATGTGTTGCATGCCTAGCTAAATGTCTATGTTCACTAGACTAGCCCATTTCTTGCTTTCCTATACACATCAACAACTCTAGTGTTACATGAAGCTAAGTGAAGGTTCCAAATCTTTTTTTTAACTACACAAGTCTAGTAGTTCAAATCAACAAAAACAATTCATCAACCAAAACTCTTTTAACTATACAAGTCTAACAATTAAGGGGTAAACCGTCCACATCACAATATTTTCCTCTCTAACGACATCTAATTATTGTCTTAAAAGTCTTGTTTCACATCAATCATCTGCTAATTCCCTTGATTCTACTTATCTAATACAGTAAAACCCTAAAAAGAGTAAAGAATAGATGAGACAACACTTAATTTAAGCAATTATTTAGTAAAGATGTAAGCAAATTATAAACAATGTCAATTGTGCCTTAAACCTAAACAGTGTCAAATGTGCCTTCAACCTAAACAATGTCAATTGTGCATTAAACCTAAATAGGATATAAACAAGCAACTTTTACAATTGCTTCCATTTTAGGGCTTAATCATGAAACATATCCAAATTAGGCAAACAGATAAAACAATAGAATTTCACATAGCTATCGAGTATTTGAGTTGCCCTAAAACAACAAATTTAACAACTTCAGAAACGAGATTCCATACTTCAAACATTATCGAGCAAAACTTCATATAAAAAATGCATAAAAATCGTATCCAAACCAATTACATACCAAAATACCATGATTCGATCGAAATAAGATAGCAATAACCAGATTGAACATAGACTAACCGTGTTTTGAAGAAACGATTGTTAAACCGTGACGAAGAGAAGAACAATCAGAGAGGAAAACTTCCGTCACTATGGCAGTGATGGTGGCGCGCACCATCGCCGTTGACTTCCTACCGCCGGAGAGAAATTTTGGAGAAGAAGATGTCTTCGCCGTTGCTTTTGATGTGTTTTGAATAAACGTTTTAATACTGATCAAGTTAGGGTTTATTTAACTATGAAACAAAAAAACGTTTTTGCCACCATAAAGTGTTTTTAAGTGAGAAATACCCCTAAATTTGCTACCAAATTTTTTTATGTGGCAAATTTTGGTGGCAATTACTTGATTTTGTAGTAGTGTTAGCCATATTACGTCATGCTAGAAGGTCAAGACAATGATTGGTTTCAAGTGCATGACGCTATATATATCTCGTGGAAATGTGTTATGTACGTAGGAGATGACGATCCATGAATCTATAAGTTTACATAATTGTTTTTTTGTTTTATATAGATTAAATGTTACGGTTGTGATTTATTACTTTTGTAAAATGTCTGTCTATAAAACCAGATAAGTGTATAATTTCTAATTAGCTCTACTATATATTGTTACGTAAACACATACTATGTGATATGGGATATATATACTATATGAGGACATTAATTAATACTTTGAAAGTATAAGTTAATGACCTTATAAAACTATTACAATAATGGAATATTTAGAACTTAACAAATGATTTTATAAAGTGTTCATTTTCATGTGGTTAAGGTTTCTAATTTCATAATGCACATTGTTATTGTTCTAGATTTAGGAGTATGCATGCTACACTGTGTGTAAGTTAACTAGCTAGAAAAATAGAACAAAATTAAAATCATGACAACCACTAAATATTAATAATTATCGAGTGAATAATCGTAAAGTGCAAATATTGTTCTCAAGTATTAGGATCACAAAAATAACAATATTAAAAAATTGAAAGCTAATTGTAAAATTAATTTTTTTATCTCTACTCATAGCATGATGATCATAAGAAAATACACGTTACAAAGGCTATAAGAAAATCATAAACTCCTATCTATATTTCTTGTTTTGTTCAGGTATTATTTTTGTACACGTATAATTAAAACATTGATGCTTGTACCACGACATTAACGTATGCGCGCATATGGATCGATCTCGAAGAAAATGATATGAATTGAAGAAGATAGTTATATTACTTTTTTGGTATATTGGTTTTCACTGGTCCCAACTATCATCTTTTGTCTTCTAACGGTCCCAACTATTAAATTGGTTGTCAACGGTCCCAACTTTTATCACTTTGGTAACCACTGGTCCCGTCGTTAAATTTTTTTAACGCCGTTAAGTTTTTTTCAAATTCAAGACCGATGTTTTAGACCTTTTGATCGGAAGGATAATACGTGTCGATTGCTGAATTTTTTTTTTCGAAAAGGCTCTCTGAACGATAAAACTTTTACATCCGATTGAAGCACCGTTAGGTTTAAACACCCGATTGAAGCACTATTTCGTTGTTCGGAGCGCCGTTTTGAGGTAACTTTTCCATCAATCGACTTATATTATCGTTCCGATCAAAAGGCTTATAACATCGGTATTGAATTTGGAAAAAAACTTAACGGCGTTAAAAAAATTTAACGACGGGACCAATGGTTACCAAAGTGATAAAAGTTGGGACCGGTGACAACCAATTCAATAGTTGGGACCAGTAGAAGACAACATGTGATAGTTGGGACCAGTGAAAACCAATATACCTACTTTTTTTTTCTCAAACCAATAAACCATGATGGTTCCCAAGTGTTCGACAACCCGGCTAATACTTATATATGAATTACAGTCACACATCGATAAAGTAAAGATACGTGTAGGCTATAGTTAACATGCTTAATTTTGAACACACATACACTCACTAGGTAATCATAAAAAAACATCACCAAAACAATTATCTATAGTGCATTTCTAATACAAGCTAGCTAAGAAATAAATTTGAACATAATGACAACTAATTACACGTAAAAAGCTAAACCCGCACAATACCAAGCGCTAGGAACAAACCATTTATCCGGTTGTGATCATGCTTGCATTTGGTTACACATAAGTAATGATTCACTTCAAATTAGTTATAAGGAGGACATGTCAAAATATATAGGCCGGATGTAAGGATGCTAGTTTTTCACTACAAAGTTCCTTTGTTTCTTTTCAGGCTTTGCCTCTGAGTCGGTGACCGGTGTTGCTTCCCGAATCCATGCAAAACTCCTTAACGTACTATTCTAGAGGTTAATGGTAATATTACTTAATTTACCTAGCTAGAAATTTGATTTCATTAGTCTTTCTCATTCACAAAAGGTTGTGCGTTGAATTCAAGTTTCTTTAATCTATAGCGGGGCTTATATATGAATTTTTTTTGCTTTTTTAATAAATTGACTCAAAATGGTTACATTAAAGAGTGTAACATGAAAATTAAATATCTCTTCCATTCTATGCCTTATTTGGTTTTTAATAAAACTTATATTAAAACTTAGGTGGAGATAAATACATCGTTATGGTGTATATTGAATTTGAAGACCATTACATTGTTAGTGAAAAAAAGATTAAAATTACTCATTCTGTCACATTTCAAGTAGGGACGGCAATAAAACCAGAGCCCGATGAGAAAAACCGAAATCCGAAGTATTCGGACCGGATAATCGCCCGGATTTTCGGGTACGGGACCGGGTATGGGATTTGTTTTTTTAAAAAATCCGGGTTCGGGTACGGGTATGGGATCATATGAACCCGTCCCATACCCGGCCCAAGTACCCGCCCGAAAATATATATATATATATATATATATATATATATATATATATATATATATATATATATATATATATATAGGGGTGAGATCCATTGAAAACAATGTTATAATTAAAAACATTGAAAACCAAAAGAATGGTAGTTTTGTAATATTTGGTAATTAAAATTACTACTTGTAATAGATAAGGGCATAATAGGAAAACTTATATTACTATTGGTAACTACTCCTTTAATAACTCCCCAAAAAAATAGGAACGTACCCTCAATATCAATATCTCATGTTCATTTGATTTAATTTAGAATTAAAACAAAATAAATTAATTATTGGTTGAGTCAGTAGTTGAGAAAAAAAGTGCAGCTAATTTTATTTTACAAAGAACTCACTACTTTAATTCGTTAGTATTTACTAACTTGTAATTCGTATATACGTATACGTAAACTGAATGATTTTCATTGTTTTCAAACTAATAGTATTAATCCTAAAAATGGATTTTATTTTCTATCTTAATTCACTGTATTTTTCCTAAATTTTGTTTCACTTAGCTAATTTTATTTTACAAGAACTCACTAGTTTAATTCGCTAGTATTTACTATATTTTCAACCAACAAAAATAAAACGTTATATACGTATGTGTCATATACGTATGTGTATATGTTCGTTAAAAAGTTGTATATGGATTAAAAATGAATAGGTTTGGTCTTTAAACTGTCATATAAGTACGTTTTATAATCACACACATATATGGATTAATGGATACGGTTTGTTAATACTTTTTAGGATTTTAGTTCTATAAGTAAGTCATATACGTATGTGTATATGTTCATTAATAAAACATGAATATATTTGGATGTATGATTGTAAAATTTGGTATTTATGTTAACAAAAATAGTTGTATAACTATTAAAAACATGTATATAGGTTATGGGATGTACTTTGTTTTCAAAAATTAAGATGCTGAGCGTAAAATATTGTCATATACGTATGTGTATTTGTTAGTTAAACTGTTGTATATTGATTATATTTGGGAAGAGGATTGATGAAGATTCGAATTGGGCAATGTAATTGACGGCTGTTTCAAAATAGAAAAAAAATTAAATGATATACTGGGAGAATTAAAAAAACCAAATGGAAGTTGGTAAAATTGAGAAAAATAAGGAATGAGATTAAAAAGGAAGTTGAAATATTATGATAAACATTGCCAATTATACCTTTTTCATTTTTTAAAAATAAAAATAAAAATAAAATTAGTTTCTTTGGTTTTAGGGTTTTTAATTATAAATCATGTTTTCATTTGAACCTACCTCTATATATATATATATTTATATATATATATATATATATATATATATATATATATATATATATATATATATATATATATATGGGTACCTTCATTTGAGAACTCATTTTTTGGAAAGAACTAAGTGAGAACCACTTTAACTGTTATATTTTTTATTATCTAAATTGACAAAAATCCTTCTAAACTTACTAGTTTTAAGATTTATTTATAAAAAATATGATTTGTAAAGTTTTTTGTTGAAATGCATATATGCACCCAGATTATATCTGCAAATATGCACACGTTTAGACTTTAATAAAAAACCGAGGAGAGAGGTGATAAAATTCAAGAAACAATGATACAATACTAATAAATCATCTTCTTTTTACCTTGGCATTGTTATTGAAGCAATATGTGCACATCTTATATGGTTCTCACTAGTTCTTTCCAAATACATGGTTCTCATTTGAAGGTAACACTATATATATATATATATATATATTTGTTTTTCTTATATATAAATATATATTCACTAATCTTCTTTAGTTTTAGCCTTTAGATAAAGTAGTTTTTTTTAATATGTTTTATATTAGATGAACTATTTTTTTTTAATATGTTTTATATTAGATATGAAAGCAAGTGAGTATCTTTGTTTTATGTATTTTTTCATAGATCTTTCTTTTTATGAACTAGTATGAGCTTGTTTTGAAAGATGAATTACTTACTCATTTTAATATTGTTTAGAGATTTAATTATCTTTTGATATTTGCAGCTATTACTTCTTTTAAATTCATATATCATGAGAATTTATTTATTTGGATTAGATACATTTTACTATGTATGTATCTAACATTTTTATATTATGGAAGTAATAGACGGGTATACCCGATACCCATGGGTATGCCCGATACCCGACGGGTAATTACCCGATTGATACCCGATAGGTATTGGACTGGGCTTTACATTCAGGTACGGGCTTGGGATTACTAATACCCGTCCCATACCCGGCCATTGTCATCCCTAATTTCAAGTGTCATGGGACCTATAACATAAAGTTTATGAACAAATGAATTATTACATATTTTTAATCTATAAATTGACAATAATGACACTAAAACTTTTTGTCTTTTAGTTGTAAAGTAGTTTTTTTTAAATAAATAAGGGTAAAAAATATGTTGTGAAATAATAATAATAAAAATAATAATAATAATAATAATAATAATGACAAAACATATACTAGATAATATATATAATTAATCCTTTTTGTGGCCCAAATGTTTTGTTTCTTCAAATGAGATCTAAGTTTAACCCTAATAATGTCACTTTTGGTGGATTTTGACAATAAATAGTTTAAGCTAGGCCTTGTATGAGAGTGCCAATTCGAATTCCGAGCTCACCCATTTTTCGTTCCAACGTGTTTTACTTCAGATAGTTTTTGTCTTGTGATGACACAACAACTGTCAAGTGGCAGCTGATAATATGGTTTCCCACAAAACGCCCAAATCATACTCTGAAGCCAACATAAACCCGATTAAAACAATATAGTTTGCCTAGAATATGACTACAAGGCTCTGTATTTGTGAAATACAAATAACAAATGTCTAACATCAACAAAGTCGTTCTCCATAAAAGCTAACATACGTAACTTTTTATAAAATAAAATAAAATAAAATAAAAAAGAAAATGAAGCTTAACCCTAGTAAGAGCCAAGAGGGACTAGAGTTATAAGTTGGTGAAGGAAAAAGAGCTACGTTGTGTACTAGGAAAGGGAAAACGGTTGATTGTAATGAAAGGGGCGAGTGTGTTTGAAAGGCGCGTGGAGAAATGAAAGCGGTGGAGTTTGATTAGGCGAGGAAAATAGTCGATTTGAAGTTTGACTCGGTGAGTAATAAAGCCCACCTCCCCCTCATGACGTTGCCTCTTTAAATGCAACTCTTTTTGCATTTTACTCCTTCAACTTCATTTTATGAAATTTTATATCATTCATATACTTGCACCAACTTTATTCAACACGTAACAATACCATACACGGTTTGAGCATTCATACCACACCTCTTCATACATATAATTTATCGAAAAGTTTTTATTTCTAAAATTTCCATTACTTTTTAGAAATTTTTCACGTCATTCTTTATATATCAATACAATAAAATACTTTTTATATGCATTGTATCAACATCAACCTTAAATTCTAAAAAAATTAAAAGCTACTATTAGTCTTTCCAAAGCTACTAATTTTTATTTATGTGCATTATATTCAACTTTAAACTTTTTTCTTATAAAAAAGCTTAAAGGGAAAAAAAATTAATTCTCATAAATTCGTTCGACGCTTGCTCGAAAAATACTCGGTTCATTTTGGCTCATTTACGCTCGGTTCAACTTTAGCTCAATTTGTAAATGAGCCGATTGGCTAGGTTCGAATCATAAACGAACCAAACACGAGTAAGCCCTCGCTCGGTTCGGCTCAGCTCGTAAATAGCCCCATATGGCCCGTGATTTAGTTTATTGTGTTGGTGTGTTTTTTGAAATTGAAGTGGTGTATTTGTTGAAGTGAAGGAGCAAAAGACAATGGTAGAAAGATATGGAGTAAATTGCAAATATAGGAGAGATGTGGGTGACGGCAGGAGAGAGAATAAAATTGTGAATGTGAATGTTGTGTGCGTACGTGCGTGACCGGACCTCCTTCCTTCCTACACTCCTCCGATTCAACCGCTAACCATTCAATTCAATTCATTTCATTTTCTTTATGTCAACGCTGCTGCTGCTAACTTTTATTATGCCTTTTCTTCGACTAATCCATCATGTTTTTATGGTATATCTATACCTTCTAATAAAAGAGAGTTTTAAAGGACACGTATCATCCATTAGAAGGGATGTTGGAGCATTTTCCCGTTCAAAATTAAAAATCTTCTCTTTAAAGTTATGTATGAAAAGAAATAGATAACATTAAATCACACATAATTTTTACTTTTAAAGTTTCAATCTACCTTATTATATCCCATAAATCATTGTGAAAACGGGAAACAAATAACTTAAATAAATAACTTATCACAATTTACGACCTAGACTCATGCATCACTCGTACGCTCGACCCGGTACATATGAGTGTCGCCTTAAATTTTGCCGGATATTTATTATCTGGATTATATTTATGTATGTTTTTCTTAATCTTTTTATAAATTATCTTGTAAGATTTACAAGGCACCTAACTTAAAAGCATTGATATCTAATTTGGTATTACGAGTGTATTATTATTTAAATCTATTTGTTCCAGGCTACAATTAAAGTTTGAACGCAATTTATATTCCTATTTTCATATATCTTTCATGTAATGTGTAGTTTATTTTCAAATGTTACATTTTTCTTAAAGTTTAAGAATTGTGTTTTTTATGTTTACTCTCGTGTAACCCACGGGGTCTAATCTAGTATATATATATATATATATATATGTTAATAATCAAATTATATACATTCAAATCAAATCATTTTCTCTCTTGGGTTAAAGTTGAGCTTTTCTTTTCTGCCTTTAAAGAATATCGCACAAAAGGGGAAACTTTAATTTGAAACACATTTCTACATAACTTTTAATTAAGTAGCACCAACATTTTTTTATTTATATTTTGCATAAACAAAACTAAATACTTTTGAGTAAAAAGATTATATATATACATGGGTAAAGACGTAAAGTTATATAAAAAATGTGTTTTTGTTATAAAGTTTTTAAAAAGTTCATTAAATGGATCAAACTTACGAGTCTAATTTGATTCATTTTAGCGACACTAGAATCGGCTTCGATTGATCTCATTATGACGGATTTAAAACCCTATTTTCAAACTTTACCATATTAGCTTTTAACATCTTTTTCTTATTACGAAAATACAATTTTGGATATTGCGCTTTTAAGGGACATGCCAAATTATGAAAATACCCTAAAAGGGTCATCTTCTTGAATTGTTAAAGCTTGTAACTTCTAAAAAATCTCCGTTGAATGTGTTTTTTGTTTATCATCCATTATCTAAGATTGTAACTTGTATTCATTTTACTCTTCCCAACTTTCAAAGGGGGACGAGCTACTTAGCTACGTAGCTCGAGGAAAAAGACGAGCTACTTAGCTCATAGAAAAACTCGTTTTAGGACTCGGGGCAGTGTGCTCATGGAGCTCACCAAGCTTGCTGCCCCAACTCATGGGTGCTTTGGACGTTCTTATTGTGTTATATTGTATGGTTACATATGTTCTAGTTTTTTCACTAAAAATCGGTTCTTACTAGAACCAGTTTTTATACTACAAACAAGAACTAGAACCAGTTCTTCAAAATAACCGAAATGTTCACATGTACATATTATAACCAACACTAAAACGTAACCTATCTTTATCATTTAAACCATCCTAGTCGTTCATTTTAAACATGAACTCGAGCATGTCTTAATCCACGTCCAACCTAACCGCACTTACTGCACTCACTAAGTACATACATAATTTTGTATTGTTTTGCATAACATGTTACATAATTGATAAAAAACGTTGACTTAGAGTTAACTAAATGAACGATTAATGTGGTAAACATGCTTGGTTATTTTCATTAAGAAACGTTGAATATATAAAATAATCATGTTACATTGTTATTCGTTAACTATGGGCATAAGGGAATTCTAGCTAACTTATTTTTAGAGGTTTGTTTTAAGTATATTTCTTTCTCTATCTCTCGCTATATATCCACGAATATAACAATAGATCATAGAAGAACTTGTTATATGAGGTTGTCTGGTATAACCTCATGCCCTCTTATCACATCATCTTTTACGCACCCTCACACCACGCTTGGGGCGTGAAAGGGGCTCCGTTGATGACCTCACGCATGTAAGAGGAGAAGGGGCAAGTTTTTTTGTTTTTCTTCTACACTTTGTATTATATATATACAACATACCACACCAAATATTTTACACAACTATTATTTTATAAACATTTCATTTTATACAAACAAGCATTATCACTTTCCTACAAAATGAATCTTTTCGGTCAAGATGATAACATATATCACACGTATCGTGATCCTGTCGAGTGGGTTATGACGAACACTTGTTTGGTACATGGGTTCCACAAACCCAACAAATGCAACAACCGACCGAGGATCTTACGGGCATCGACCGACAGTTAGCTGAAACCTACATACAATAAATTATGGAGAAATATGGTGTTGGACCGTATTAGTTTTTTAATGTTTTTTTATGACTTGTACTTTTTTTATTATGTAATTTTTTTAATATATTTTTACATGTATTTGTTTATGTTTTTAATAAAATGATAACTTAATTTATGTATTGAATTTATTATATTGCTAAATTAATTAAGTTGGTCACACGATGAAGCAACGATAAAGACGAACTCATGGAGAACACCACTCCCACCTCCCCTAGGAAGGCAAATGAGGAAGGAAACAAGGATCCTTGTGGACGAGCTTCTGGAATCAAGTGAACATTTGAGTTTTTTAAACATTAAATTCTTGTAAAAATCTTAGGAGGACTACTTCCACTTCAAAGAAATGTAAAGATGTAAGAATTAGCGTGGTGACACAATTTATTCTACTTGGTCAAAAAACTTCTTGTGAGAAAATTGTGATGATCATTCTCTCCACCTCTCCACCCTAAAGCGAAATAAAATAAAATATAAAATGATGTGATGATGATATTACATATTAATAAAGTAAAAAGAAAGTTAAAATACATCTCTATAGTAAACATCATGGTTGTCCATATAATCACTCTTTTTAATTACAATTATAAAACTATCATTGTATGTTCTATTACCGAATTTATTTATAGTTTTTTTCCTTTGTTTTTACTTTACTTTAAAAAAAATCTTTTTATTTTTTTGTTTTCATGATTATTATAAAGTATTTTTACGATTATGCGACGGAACATGCGAGCTATAATACTATGTTTTTCTAATCTAACGACTTTATTGTCACAAATGTAATATGTTTAATAATTTAAAAAACGAGTCACATCGCTTCGCGCGAGCATCACATGTTAATGTGACGCCGTAAGTCGTAACACAAAGGCACCACACATATGTATGCTTGACATATTTACATTTTGATCTCAACTTTGGATATACACATTTAACTTCCCCCTCTTTACCCTCGCAACGCACTGCACAAGTTGAAGTTGAAAACATCATTAACACGTCGAAGTCGATAAATTAAGTTGTCGTCGCAATGCACAACAGAGGTCAAATACTAATTATGTCACAATTGTAAAGCGTGTAATGAAGTTACTGTCACCATTAATATAATGCATGATGAAGTCATAAACACAAGACCTGACCGTCGCATCACGCAAACACACCACAATACTAATTTCATATTAGTTTAGCTTATTTTTAAAGTCTCTTAGTACGAGTTTCACAAACGATAAGGATCATATATGTGGTATGCATTCATGTGATGTGACTAAATTATTCTTTTTATAAGCATTCTATTAAGTTATTGATAAGAAATATGATCTGAATTCATTAACGATTTTGAGATTTACCTTGTTTCAATCTTATATATATTCTTTAAACTGAAACAAGATTTTGAGTTGCTTTGTTATGAAAACAATGATAATGAAAGAAACGACTATATATGTATTCATATTTGATAGAGAAATATCATATAAATTAATGCAACAAAAACATCATAAAATGTTATGATTATATTTATTATCTTAAAATGAAACATGAAAAGATGATGAATCAACCAACTCTCTTTTCAACTCCCATATAAATAAATCATATAAAAAAAATAAAAAAGTTAAAAAAGCATGTTTCGTGACTCGATCAAAACGAATATATACGGATTTAATTGGCGATTTTTTTTAAAACTATTAGCGAGTTCATTTGTGATGTTATTGAAGACATATCTTTAAAACTTGAATCAATTGATATCTTAATTAATGTTACTTAATTTTTAATTTGTATATTAGTCTTTTAATGGAAAATTCAATGCTAACATAACTGAGTAGAAGCCAAATATGGGACCAGTTTTACCAGACTAACGCGTAGAGCATGTGGTGAGTACGTGTAAATAAGCTTCGAGCTAAGGCTAGCTACCTCTGTATGTATCATGTATGTATACTAAAACATGCAATTGATTCTTTTAACTTCCAAAACCAATACGGCTAATTACCGATGCTAAAGCTTGATTGCTAAAGGCAGTTTCATAAAGAAATTAAGTAATTTAATAATTAAATTAATATGTTTTATTAGCAATGCTAAAACGAGAAAAGTATAAACAGGTAGTATTCTGCATGAAGACGAGACCATTGAGGCAAAAACACGCTCAACAGATAGTCTATCATCTATTCATCTCTCCATATAACATACAATGATATGAAGGGATGTGAACTCTTTTTTGAATGCCGTCCCTTGTGTGAAGATGGTTTAGTTCGCCCTCCAACTATATATATTAACTTCTCTAGGCAGCCCTCTGTTCCAAATAAATTTAAAAACATATAAGATTTTGAGGACTTTAACATAAACATAGCATGGAACAAGTAAATTAGCGGATTTGTTCCCACCATGTATCAAACCATAAATTTATCGACAAAATAAGATTCATCACTAGTTAGATTAGAATATTGGAATTGGATAGTGTTCCTGATAGAAATGATAGAGAAAGTGATGCATGAACATCAGGATGATCTTTTAATAATTTGAATTTTTTATTTATAGTTATCGTAACTTTTAATTTTAGTGTTTATCTCGAAGGTTTATATGTCTAGTATAAATATTAGGTTTGTTTTCTATTGTAATAGGTTTTTAATGATTGAATATTATTAAACATTTGTTCATGAACTTTAGTTCGTTTTCGGGACTTTTGACTATAAAGAATTCTTAAGCCATTTGATTGCACACGAAACTGCATCAGAAAGTTAACCGGTCCAATTTATCAATCAAACAACATAAACAATTTATTAGATTGTATGATTTCATTTGTAGTGAACCTAAGGATTACAAAAGTCGATGATTGTATAGTGTAGATGAAGCAACAAATCACTTATTTTTACTAGCAAATCAAAAAACGTCTTTTCCTGTATAGTGTAGATGAAGAAACAAATCACTTATTTTTACTAGCAAATCAAAAAACGTCTTTTCCTTCTTCGCATGTGGCATTTCTTCTTCATATTATATCGTTCCATGTGCCTTAAACACAGATCCAATCACCCTGCCAACACCTAGGCACCATTTCCGGCAATTCTTAACCGCATAAATTATGTCTTTCTTATCAAACAAAACAAAGTAATGATCCAATTAAATATACCACAAGGTAACAAAACAAAGCAATGAAATAGTAATGATCCATTTCATTCTTTGATCATTTCATTGCCTCGTTTATTTCATTCTCTTAAACGATACATGTTGTGAGATCTTTGACAAACGCCATAAAAAAAATAAAAAAAGAAAGAAACCGACACTAGAAGAAAAACATTTTTTACACCAAATCTCCGATAATGGGTCTAATCGCAGTGTTTACTGATTAGTTTGGTCTGCCGTTCAATTCATCCCATAATCATGCCTCCCAAAATCAGGCCGTTTCTTCACTACCGAAAATTTCACATCTTTCCCAAGCAATTTCCGATCCTCATTCAACGCAGATTAGTTTCAACATCCCAAACTTTTCATAATCCGATCAAAGGCGATCACGAATTCACTCCATCGCCAATACCAAATACGGATGAATATTACGGCAAAGCCCTCCAAGTCCAAGACCTACTCAAGCAAATCATTGGGAAGAAAACAGTAAACGAAATCGAACAAGCTCTCACTCGACTGAAACTAACATTAACTAAAGATTTAGTGCTTAACGTGCTACGTCGCCACCGTTCTGATTGGCAATCAGCTTATGTTTTTTTCAATTGGGTGTGTAACGCAAGCGGCTACTCACCTGGAACTGGATCTTACAATGAAATCCTTGACATTTTAGGCAGAATGAAGCGTTTTACTGAAGTACACCAAGTGCTCGACGAAATGTCTAAGAGAAATAAAAGCCTGATAACTGAAACAACATATGGTGTTGTGGTTAATAGATATGCAGCAGCTCATAAGATTGAAGAAGCTACTGAATTCTTCTACAAGAGGATACAGTTTGGTCTGGATCTTGATTTAATAGCTTTCCAAACACTTTTGTTATCACTCTGTCGATACAAGCACGTCGAGGCTGCTGAGTTTTTATTCCATTCGAAAATGAATGATTTTCGACATAACATTAAGACAATGAACATTATACTTAACGGGTGGTGTGTATTGGGTAGTTTACGCGAAGCAAAACGCTTCTGGAATGATATTATTACATCCAAATACAAACCTGATAAGTTCACATATGGTATCTTTATCAATTCGTTAACCAAGGCTGGCAAGATCAGCACCGCGGTTAAGTTGTTTCGAGCCATGTGGGCTAAAGGTTGCACCCCAGATGTGGCTATATGCAACTGCATCATTGATGGGTTATGTTTCAAGAAAAGAATCCCTGAAGCTCTTGAAATTTTCAAAGAGATGAATGATAAAGATTGTTGTCCGAATGTTGTTACATACAACTCGCTGATCAAACACCTATGCAAGATTCAAAGGATGGAAAAGGTGTGTGAGCTTTTGAACGAGATGACACAAAAGGGTGGTGATTGTGCACCGAATGCTAGAACTTACGGGTACTTGTTAAACTGTGCGAAGAAGCCTGATGAAGTTGTGAAAATCATGGAGAGGATGGAGAGAGATGGTTGTAAGATGATTGCGGATACATATAATTTGATTTTGAGGCTTTTTATGGGGTGGGGTGATGAGAAACGGGTTGGGTCGACTTGGGTTGAGATGGAGAGGAACGGGTTGGGACCGGACCAGAGATCGTACACGATTATGGTGCACGGGCTCTATGACATGGGACGTTTAGAGGATGCTTTGTTTTATTATAACAAGATGGTATCTAAAGGAATGGTTGCAGAGCCAAGAACTAAGTTGTTGGTTGATGCTATTAACATCAAGTTGAAAGATAGAGAGCTCAAAAGTGACCAAAACATTTAGCTTCAAGTAATGCAAATCTTTTAAGGTCTCATTTTGTCTTTGTATAAGTTATTTTGTTCAACCTTTTGTATCAGTTGGATCTGTTTGAAGGACATTTTTACATGATGATTTTTTGTGATCAATGCGAAACATGTGTATACAAATGAATACACGTTCACTATATTTAGTGTTGATTGTTGAATGCACGATATAATATAACACCATTTTTATAACTAACATGTAAACATGTATTCACTAGGTATGGTGTATTTAAAGGAAACACAAGTGAATACACAAATATAGTGAACACTATGTAATGTAAAACATGATACTCAGAATAACATATCAAACTAAACATGACTCGAACCCAAAACGAATTAAACTATATAGACTAAACACATTATGAAAATCAACAGGTTAGAAAAGGTCTAACACATAAAGTATTCGGTTAGGTTGGCACATTTAATTTCATTAATATTAAAAATTAACATTCGGCACAAAAAATACTTTAGATATAATCATGCAATTTTCTTGACTACGACATGGAGCATTTGGAGACATAGGAATGGTGTTCTTTTTTCAACAAGGTCGCCCTTTCGGTGAATAATGTGTTGTGTGATATCGTGGCGCATGTTTCCCTATGGTTGAAGCCTTGAAGGCAATAAGTAGAAATAGAGGTTGTTGGGTGATTGGTGATACGCCTTTTGACACGTGCTAAGTTGTTTTGGGTGATTAATGTAATTTCATGTTTTCTTTGTTTTATATGTATTCGGAGTTTTTAGCTCCTTGTTAGCCATTTTTTTATTAAAGAGTTTTTTTTTTGCCGTAAAAAAAAGATATGATCATTTTTTTAAAAAAATTTGTATTATGATTTATTTTTATTAATAATACATATAGTAGATTGGTTTTGTCGCTAAGCTTGTCTCAATATAGTATATTAAATTAATAATTCACACGATTTCCACTTGATTTTATTCGCAACAATGATTGTGAAGAAAATAAGAAAACTCTGCACGAGAAATTAAGTATAAATCAAGTATAACCTTAAGATTGTTATTCTACTATATGATTGCGATTAGTAACAAAAGAGAAATTTGAAACTATTAGCACTTCATCCGAGGTAGCTCATTAGATGGGAGCAGGTCGGGATTTTAAGTTGGTTATTGCACTTCATCTGAGTACAATAATTTTTCATCATGTCAATAACCGTATTAAAAATATTAATTTCTAAATATACAATATCCCCGAAAGTGCGGCTCTTAAGCGCTCATTAGATGGGAGTAGACCGGGGATTTAAACACGGTTATTGCACTTTATCTGAATACAACAATCTTTCCGTCATGTCAATAGCCGTTCTAATATATACGAATTTCTAAATATACAATAGCCCCGAAAGCGTTGTTTTTAAGCGCCCTTTAAATGGGAGCATGATGGGCCTTTAAACTCGGTTATTGAACTTCATCTAAGTACAATAATCTTTCCGTTGTGTCAATAGCCGTTCTAAAAATATTATTAATCTCTAAATATACAAATTTTAAAGATTCTTTAAATAAATTTGGAAGTATCACTATCAACTATCAAACATGTTTTCTTTAAAAATAATCCAAACCCCAAGAGCCCATTGCTTCTTTTTCTTTTATACTTTGAATATGATGAGCTAGGCCCATTAAAAATAAATAAACAAGTCCGTCTATCGGTTTGTGACAAAAAAATAAAAAATAAAAAAAATACATCATAAGTTTTAGTGTTTTCGGATAAAGTTCCAATAATGATTTTCTTTGTTCTGCTATAAGAAAGTTTGAAGATATTTACAGCGTATTATAAATAATAATGAAATAATTGTTTATGTTCTTTTGATATTGTTACATTCAGTTTGAATAACTATATGTTCTTTAAATATGCAAATGCGATGCCAGTTATTGCCTTATTGGTATGATTTCGCTAATGTGGTACGTATCACTAGTGGTTTCACCCTGCGGTCTTGCTAGGTTAAGATCGATATCACAGCATATATGATCTTCAAAGCCTGCATGGATAATCAACATGTTTTTATTCCACTGGCATTTGACACATTTGGCTTTCTAGCCACTGAGGCGGTGAACTTTTTGACCAGGGTTCAACGGGTCATTCATAGCAATGTTTCGACACCTAAGGGTCAAAGTTTTGTCTTCAGTAGGCTAGGTTTTTCTATTCAAAGGGGGGTGGTGGCACAACTTGTTGCCCGTTTAGCTGCCACCTTGTTGTAAATTCTTTTATGGTTTATATGAAAATGGAAGTACAATCATTATAATATTAAAAAAAAAAGAAAAAAAAGCAAGTGTTTAAAAGTATATTACAATAAGAACGCTCAAAACACTGTTTGCTGCTAGTTAAAATATAATATATTTGATCTTGGAAAAAGTTTGTGTGACAAGAATGATTGCTTGATTTCACAAAGTGAAAAGTAGTTAACTTTTCAAAAAAGACACAACCACGAGAGAGACATACACTGTTAATCCAAGACCAGACCAAGTGTGGTCTTCTGTAGCACTTGACTTTTTGAAATTTTGTTCCCTTTCTAGCTTTCATGCATTTTCTTAGAACATATGGTTGAACATTATTGTGTTAGGTTCATAGCATTGAATTTCACCTGCTAATTTGTTATGCATGTTTTTCCTTCCCGTGGTGTTCCGGGTGCCAAAGGTCTTCACATCACCTACTTTACGCATTGACAATGTCACAAGAGAGATGGCACGCTGGGGCGTTGCCACTTTGGGGGTGATGGATATACTGATCGCGATGGTTTGTGAGAGTGTTTTTTTTTAATATTCACCAAATCTAAACATTTTATTATCACTATGACCTACCACAACTTCACAAGACACATTTTAATCACTATATTCGATCTCCCACAAGTCATTCAATGTGGCATCTGGTTATCACTACGCGATACCATTTTTTATTTTTTTCTAATTACTATTATCATCTTACAAGACGTAGCGTTAGATTTTCTTAACAAAACATTGCTCGAAAGTACGATCTCCAAACATATTAGAAGCATCATGTGTACGTAGTTTATATAAAACATCGGTCTTGAATTCAAAAAAACTTAACGACGTTAAAAAGATTAACGACGGACCCTTGGTTGTCAAAGTGATAAAAGTTGGGACCGTTGACAACCAATTCAATAGTTAGAACGGATAGAAACCAAAAGGTAATGGTTGGGACCGATAGAAACCAATATACCTTATTTTATTAAGGGTTGTTAGATTTTATTACTCCCAATTATTAGGTATTTAAAGCTGTCACTCAAACTAAACATCTTCACTTTTACCACTCATAAACTAACGGTTCGCTTGTTGTGTCACTCCGCTTTTATACATGTGGTTTTTTATCCTACGTGGCATGATTATGTGACTTAAAGCAGAGTAACACAGCAACTAAAATAATAAGTTAACAGTAGTAAGAGTGAATACGTTAGTTGAGAATGACGATAACCAATGCCTAAAAGTAGTTGAATTCAATAACTTTTATTAACGACAAAACTATGAAAATATGTTACAAATATACAAATAATTAGATATATATTATATTTTTCAATTTCTCCAGTAACTAAACTCGAGAGTTATTGAATTAATATAATAAACATGATAGGTATATAGAGACCGACTAATAATAGACAAAAAGATTTTAAATCAGCAATATATGTCTTGCTGGATTATATGTCTTACGTCAAAACTTCATCCTTGTATCACCTGTGTGATTTTGAAACATGTTTGCGTACTAATTTTTTTAAATCACACAAGCGGAATAATGTATCATGCAAACTTTGTAATCTAAATACACAAGCAATTACTTATTGTGTTTGCGTGATAATTCCATCATTTACTTTTCCTTCTTGCGTGAAAATTGCACGCATGCATACTAATTCCATCTCACTTTTTACAATTTTAATAAAAATACGATTTGTATTTTACACTTTCTCTACATATATAGCACGTCTCAACTCAAGTTTGGGAAATCACTAACGCGTCAAGTTCAACCTCTAGAAACGAAGCTCAATTTGTGAAAAGTTGAAATCGAGCTTAAACAAACTTAGGCCCGGCCGATCGACCAGTTTACAAAATCCGTATTACTATGCTTCAAAAGAGTAGTGACAAGAGAGAGTTATTGTAGAAATGGCCAGTTGATCAAAATGACTTCATTTTCGTTTGATTTCTCACAATGGATAAAAAACAAATTTTGAAAACAGAAAATGACATCAAGCTAATTAGTTATGTTATGCTTGAAGAAAAGAAAAGGCATGATTGGATTGGATTGGATTGGTGGTCATATAATTATCCTAGGGACAACTGGAGTGAGTGGTTTTTGATATCTGCAAATTTGTTTTATTTTGTTTTGTTATGTTATTATTTCATGTGTCTGACAGAATAAAATAAATATAAGTGGAAACCCGAAAGTTTGGGGCGGATCTTGATGATCACCAAAATACAAAAAATGGTAACCGGCGTGCTACAAAACGGGTCCAGTTTGAAGCCGAAAATGGTAACACACTGTTTCTACCTTAGAACAATACCTATTCACAAGGCCCATTTATAGCCCACTACTCAATGGCCCAAATCTGGATCGTATCATGTTCTGACACACGTGGCGCAAGCTGTAGGGTCCCACGTGCTTTATTAGAGAAAACGGTAAACTTAAATTTCGAAAAGTTTGATGATGGACTTGCTACCAACTGTTGTAAAAAGCAGCAGCTACCTACTTTCCTGCCACTTTCACCTGCAACTCCTTCCTTCCTTCCTTTTACTCCGTATCATTATAACTATACTATAGTATATATATCATACCCCTTATTTTATTTCACCTTAATTAGATATCAAATTTTAGAAGAGTTACCTTAATCATTTGCATTGAAGATCATTAGATATATATTTAATATGGGATCAAATACAAGTCGTTCTAAACTAGTGAAACTTATAGCATCGTTTATAACACACTACTACAAAATTGGGTATTTGTCACCGTCATTTCAGTCGCAAATCGGTGGCAAATAGCCATTTGCAACCAAATTGCCACCGTAAATGCTGTCGCAATAGCCTTCGTAGCAGTTGGGCAATCGTGACCGTTTTGCCACCGAAAGTTATTTTGCAACTGAAATTAGTCACCGTTTGTGTGGTGGCAAATAATGCAACTGGTTTGTCACCGCCTATTTTGCAACCGTTTTGCGACTGCAACTTTGCCACTGATTTGTCACCGTCTTTTTTGCCACCGATTTGTCACCGTATTTTTGCCACCGATTTGCCACCGTTTGTTTGCGACCGTTTTTTGGTCACAAAGTGGTTGCAAATCTTGTTTAAAAGATTTAAGAAATATACATATATATATATATGTTGTTTAAAATTTATAGATATATTGTAAATCACGTCTAAAAAGATAGTCCCATCAAATCAAAAACTAATATATATTGATAAAATAATACAAATGTTCTAACGTTTTACATATTTTCTCTGTTTCACTTCTACTTTTCTAGGCATTTTATATGCTTTTCAAAGCACTAGCACTAGTTGAAACAAATGAACTCTTCCATCAAACATTCCATCCCATTATTGATTTCATAACAAGTATAGGAGGAAACCGCAAGGAAAACACCTGCATATTAGTGAAGAGACAGATTAACATATACATCACTTATGTGAACTAACAAACAGAAAAGATTGAGGAGGAAAATGGACTTGTAACATTCTTTTATTAATTATGATCATACCAGCAAACCTTCTTTCAATGCAAGAAGCTTAATAGTTGGCTTCTTCACTAGTTAATCTGAAAAGGGTTTGAACACACAACACATTAAACAAGAAACATTATGCTCGCATAACTATAATTCAATGGTTAGCTTTATACAACAAAAATATAAAACTTGAAGCTCACCATTATAACTTTATCAAGAATGCTTACATCCAAAACATCAGGAACAACAGCAACACCAATTTCTTGAATCTTATGACATCCTTCATCATTCGATGTAAATTAAGCAAACAATATATATTCCAGATTATAAAATTCTAATTAAGTTAAATACCACGGTTACCTCCATTTAGAACTGCACTTTCACTTAGCTCAATATCACATAATATTTTAAATTCAAGAACAAAATCACCTTAATATTTGCATTATTCTCCTTAAGAAACTTTCCCATGCTAGTCACGGTACCACTTGAAACAAAAGCATCAACTTTCCTTTAGACTTATTCCACATCTCTAGTTAAGTTGTTTTATAATGAATATACAAAATTGAAATTATAGACATTAACACTCATAATTCTAATAAGTTACAATCCTTTCATTGCAGATAAAATAATGGAGAAATACCTTTGGGTTAGCAGGATCATCAAATGTCTTAAGGAAATAACTATTGGGTGTTTTTTCTACTATGCCTTTTACTTTTTGAAAAAAAACCTTCTATGCCCGAGGATACATCTGATATAATTATTCAATTCTGCCCCTAAAAGATAGCATAGCAATCCTTCTTTCTATGTTATATGTGGATGGCATGGCCATGGTAAGTCTGTTACTACAATGAAGGCCAACCCAATTCCAGTACTCAACAAGCATCATATTCATTCATATTATGATATTAATCAATGATTTTGCATCAAAATTATGTTACATTAATAGATGAACCATAACTTTATAAAGCAAACCATTAAACCTTCCCATGAGTAATAAGACTCTTATCTTCTACATCTTTAATCATACTTAATGCAATCATGTTTGTCAAAATTGAAAAGAAGCATGCACTAACAGCTGGAACAACAAAGAAATACTCACCTATCTTTTACACTAGAGCAAGGTTCCATAGTTTCTAACTTTGCAGCAATACGAGCTCATAACCATCTACAATCTTCTTAAGATAAACCATAGGCGTAATTCCTTTCAACTGCACATTACAAGAGACAAATGAGAAGCAGATTTAAGAAATGCGAATGATCAAGATATAAACATGTTTCAAGATTCTTAAGGAATGCATCGTAAGATGGGTAAAATTACACGTCGAGGACATAAATTTACAGAGTACAAAACATTAACAAAGTCTAATCAATTTATAGATTCGTCCAATCATTCCGTTAGTCTTTCAACATCAATAAAAATAGGTATACCCATCTGATTTGCCTGCACTAATAACATACAACAGAGGTTACTTATACAGATTTTATTATAAATTATTTAGTGCACAATATATATGGTTTCTGATTGAAGCAACAGTTAATAATCATATATGACGGACAAGATAAGATATCATAAAACTTGCCAACTACTTGCACAAATTGTTATATCCTAACTACTTGCACAAATTTTGTATGATATTTGCTAATTACTAGTTAGTTTTCTTGATAGTTGCTCTAACCTACATATATAATTATGGTTGTTCACTTGTTTAATTTAAATGTTATTTGATCTTATGGTTGTTTTCTAGCCAACTTATGATGACAAGATCTTAACTTTTCTCTCGGACATAACTTACAAGACATGAAAAATGTAATCGTCCGTCAGAGGCCATGATGAGAAATGGCATGCAAAATTTAAATTTCATTACAAATATCACTTACAAATGGCATGCAAAGTTAAAACAAGATCTCAAAACATATTTTTTTATTACATTTTGGTTCAGGACTTTTATCAAACACCTTATGTGTGCCCCAATAAAAAGGATCACCCTTTAAATACAGTTTTACTAAACAATACTTACATGTTACCAATTGATAATTGTAAAGTTACAATGAAGAAATTAACAAGTATGGTTCATAACCAAAATCTCCCAAAACTGTGCAAAAAAAACCTCAATAATCACCTTATTATGCTCGTCTCAATACAACAAAAGATAACACTACACCAAATTCTCATTCTGATGACGATTTGCAATAACCTTCAGTATACTATCGCATACTTAGGAAATGCCTAATTTCCCAAGCAATCATATCAGACTATGTCTATTATACAACAAATCAATTTTAGCATCCAACTAATCAAACAAAAAAACAATGAAATATACATAAACATGTGAAATTTATAATACGAATCTCAAAACCCTAAAAATAACGATCAGATATGAACTTACAATCTCAGCTGCCATGAACACCACCTCCGGTCGAATGATACATAAATGCTTCAATACATTACTAGGTTACATACTTACATGTATAAGCTTCGAATCGCTGAAGAAGATCAGAGAAACTTGCTATGGTGAAATCGTCATAATCGATAGCGGAATGAGATTTGCTTTATAGTGCAATTTTCAATTTAGATCGTAAGGAATGAAAGGAGAGTAGAGGCGTAACCGATGACGGTTTTCGTGAAAGCGGGTGAAGAAGACTAAGAAGTAGAAGAAAGGCGATTTCGATCTTTATTTCAGTTTCGGGGGAAATAAAGCATCAAGCATGTGTAATTTTTAATTTATATTTCTCTCGTTTGCAACCGAAATAGACGGTGGCAAATTTTGTTACCGGGTTGTCACCGGATTTTCAATGTGTTTTCAGTTTATTTTTTTAATTTGTTATTCCGCGACTGCATTGCCACCGAAAGAAGATGGTCTCAAACTTAGCGACCGACTTGTCACCAAAACTTATCGGTTGCAATGTTTGTCACCTTTTTGTGACCGGTTTAAATCTAGACGCTAGTTTTGCAACAATTTTAATTCGGTGGCGAAACGGTCACTAAATTTGCTATGGGTTGTTTCGGTGGCAAATTTCGGTGGCAAATGCTCACTTGTGTAGTAGTGACACTAGGAGTAGGTTAGGACTAAAAATTAATGAGATGAGTTGAGCTAAAAGGGCTTGGGCTCGAAACTAAACAAGCTAGCTAGCTTGGGTCTGTTCGTTTTTTTTAACGAGCTGAAACTTGGACTCGAGTAGCTCATTGAGGAGTCTTGAAATTGTTTTCCAAAGGAAATATAATTTAGAGTTTACTTTTTACTAATTAATATGTAAAAATATAAAAATTACTCTTTGAACTTGCATCACACATAATGCAACAATTATAAAAGTAAAACAGTTATAATTTAAATGTCTAAATATTAGAGCATTCACATCTCATTATGTATAGTTATGTGCTTGAGTTTCATATATTCATGAAATTGTTGTAGATGGTTGTAAGTTATTGTGAGCGATAAAGAGAGAAAAATTCATCTTTATAATTAAAATAATACTATCGTTCGTATATATAGTATTTTAATAATTATTGAAAATGGTCGTGATTACAAAAAGATAATGATACAAATTAGAAATTTAGTAAAAAAAGAGGAGATCGACTGATGATCATGTTATAACTAGTATTTATGAAATAGGTGAGCGGGATATATTATTAGTTAGTTTAAAAGATACATATAAAAGTGTTCTGTTTTTCCATGATATAAATACAAATATAAAGAGACTACATTTCTTATTAACTGATTTTAAAACGTATGTTTTTATAAATATTAAAGAAAGAAGTAAGAATTGCAGAATGATAAGAGGGATGGTGCAGGTGCACAGTAAGATTGGGTGGGTGTGTGTTGTAAAATCAAAGGGTGATTTGGGTAAGTGAAGTGGGGTCATTTTTTAATTGAAATAAATATGTCTCTCATCTCATCTCAGCTCCTCCCTCATATACTCCAATAATTATTATAAATAATAATAATAATAATAATAATAGTCTTCCCCTACCCCCTATAGCCTCCTAGCTTCCATGTGAATATCTGAATTTAACCCTCATCTTTTCATTTTTAACATTTTCAACCTACCACAACTACCTATTTAATGCCCACCCATCCTTCTTTTCATTATTCCTTCATTCTTATTTTATCAAATCATATCATAATAAATCTATACTAGTTTTTGTGCATATATTGTACCAAGGGAAAATATCTATTTGATGACATGTTTACTTTGCTTGTTTATCACTAGCAAAGTTGCCCGCATCGCACTTAGTAAAGTGAGGGTTAGACGTTTGAGATTCATTATGTGTATCATAGATACCGAAATATTTAATGTATAAAAAGAATCTAACCGAGTAAAATACTACTAGCTTTTTCTCTATTATTAATAATTTATTACCAATAGGTTATATTGAGTATCATAATCTAACGTAAGTTATTAACTAACAAAAATTATTTTAGTTAACCTAGATACCGCTAATTTTAATTGATAAAAATCAGAAATAAGCATCATATATATATAACACTACACCTCTACAACTTTTACAATCTTCAACTTCTTGTACTAAATACGTACCCTTAGAGTTGAAAAGAGTGTACGTATGTAAGATGACATTTGATGTTAATTATCTATCAAATTCAGTTCTGCTCGATTGTTAGTATCATGCATATAACTTTTTTATGACTAGCTAGAAAATGCATATATATATATGTCTAGTTAACACATGCATTGTATTTCATTTTATCATATCATGATAGTTATCCATCACATTACTTTTCATCATGATTGGACATTATATTGTGTGGTACATTTTGTTACACTTAATAATCAAATCATGATTGTTATATATCGATCATATTCGATTTCACAACACGTATAAATTAATATCCCTTATCAACTAAAAACTATGTACAAAAACCTATATATTCATGCTAATAAGATCGTTATTGACTTCTTTCAACTCGATCGTGTTAAACGTATCATTTCTTTGGATAAATAAGGTGTTTAATCTTTTACAGAGCAGTACGTACTCTAACATATATATCACGCTCATAAATAAGCAATAATACTGTCCAAAATGCAGATTAAATAAACCGGTACAAGATCATAATAAAAAGTCAGACGATTCATTAAAACACCAAATCCTAAAAGCAACAGCTTAACAAGCAACAACGAAACACATACAAATTAATACACACATACATGCATACTATAGCATATCATATCCTACCACCACCATACTTAATTTCAAACTCGATCAGTACGTACCCACGAATTAAAAACAACAGACACAAACACAAACACACACACGAATTGATCATCATCCATAATTAAAACAACACATTTAAAGCAGCCGCCGTTCATCAGAAACTCCAGATACAATCCAGTTCCGTGGGTCCCGGCTTCTGATAGTTCTCGCCGGAATTACCATCGTAGTGATTGTTTGTTGTTGTTTCACCACCGCCGTGCATCGCCGACGTCGGTGCCACCGACGAGTAAAACAAAGGTAGCTGAAGGTTCTCTTGTAGTGTCCTCAAACTCGGAAACGATGACATGGAACCATTTTTCTGGTCGAAAGATGACGTCAGCGGCTCCGGCGGTGGAAAATCGAATAGGGTTTGAGAGTTAATCAAGTTGGTAGTTGAGGCTGTGGAGAAACAGGGCACGTGCTCTTTTGAGGCGGCGTTGCTGTCGTAAGAAAATGTTTCATGTTCGCCGGTGTAGCCGGAAGTGGCGGAGGTGTACAGGGATGAGTCTAGCAGTGGTGGTAATGATCCTGAAACGGTTGATGATGAGCTTGCTTCTTTCCCGTATGTTCCACCGCCGGCGAACCATTTTTTCCCAACGCCGCCGTTGCCGACGGCTCCGGTGCCACTTTTCTTGAAAACCCGGGAGATCACCCATTCATCCTAAATACCCAAGGAAAAAAAAGTTAAAAACATACACCATTATTTCTGTACGTGTTTCTTCACATACACGTAACGTAACAGATCATAGTTCTAGTGGCCGGTATGTTTAAAACAAAAAGAAAATGAACAAGACGAATTAATCATTAAATAGGTAGGTTACAGTTAAAACAAACGCATTAAATGATAAATCTAGCTAACTAAAAAACCTAACAAAAAAAAGACACATGCAAATCTAAAAAGTGAAAAATTTGAAACCCTAGCTAGGGTGGTACCTTTGAGGTTTTAGAGAGGTAATGGTATGAAAACTTGCCATCAAGGCGATACTCATGCATAACCCAGTTGGTTTTTTCTCCTTTTGGAGCTCTCCCACGGTAAAAGACAAGTGTTTTCTTCATCCCGACAAGCGCCGACGTTTTGGAACTGTAGATCTCACGGTCTTTTCCGGTGGCTTTCCAGTAACCAGCCTCTGTTGCCCTGTTTGTTCTCAACCCAGTTGGGTACTTCCGGTCCCGGAGACTGAAAAAGTACCATTCTTTTTCCCCCATCTTTGCTCTTTCTGCACTCAAAACCAAACCAAACCAAACCCTACTTAATTAATATTACTTACTTACTTACCAAATGTAAATAATAAATAAAACAAATGAATTAATTTGATATACGTGGAAGCTCCCATGGTTCACATTTGTTGAGATCAACGTCGGCGAATGCCCGGCCGGTGAAGCTCCGGTCGAGGACTTTTCTTAAGAGGTAGCATGTGATGAGTTCTTCATCAGTGGGGTGAAATCTAAAGCCAGGTGGTAAACAAGCTTCAGTGTTGTGATCAACATGTTGGTTTAAAAACTCCATACCTGAAAAACAAAAACAAGTCTAGTGACTAGTGAGTGATTTTGGGTTAGTAAGATGTGTGTATATATATATAGGGGGGGTGGGGGCTGGCTGGCTGGCGTATATGGGGATTTACAGAATCAAGAAGAAATGAATATAAAATGATATTAATTTGTACACCAGCTAGCATTATTGAGAGAGATAAAAGTATATATATATATTTAAAATAAAATAAAAAAAAGGAGAGGAGAGGAGAGGAGAGAGATAGAGAGGAAATTAGGGTTCTTTTTTCGTGTGTTTAGGTCTGCAACTCTGCCGTGGCTCTTATGATATCCATATGGGTTTAGAGAGAGAGTGTGTGTAAGTGTTAAGAGTATGCGTGCGTGTGAGAACCAAGTGTGCAGGCCAGGCAGGGAGGGTATTTATCTTGTCAGTCAAGAAAACAAAAGAAAAGAAAAGATGACAACAGGACGGGGAAACTATGCCATTTCATTTCATTTTCTTGGTAATTTTTTTACATCTTACTTAAAACCTTTTTCTCTTACTAAACTTGTCTTTTTAATAACAAATCTAAATTATTTCTAGCATATTGATCGAGACGCTTTGTGTTATGAGTGTGAGGCCGGGTTGAGACATTAACTGGACATACATGAGCGAAACACCACCCGTGGGTTGTGAGAACCGAAATGGTTCACTAAACCTTTAATTGAATTAATACTATATCTTACATTCGATCTAACTACTCTCTACTTATTTAGTTACATACTTTTCCAAGCATGCATGTTTTCTTTTTTGAAATTGAATCCTTAATCTTCTTTAGTTTCGTCATTCATCCTAGGCGATCCAGGTGAAAATTTTGGTAAGAATGGTTCACCACGGTCCAAGTTATATAATTCATCAAACCAGAAGCTCACCGTCAGCTTTGGTCTCTATTTACATGGGAGCTCAAGTTAACCAAAATAATAACGATGCTAACAAGGATCTTATAGGAGGTTATTTTTACGGTCCCAATATATGAGCGATAAACCGTTCGTTTTCACATCACTAGTGAACTGTGAAATAGTAGTTGTATGAATATTTGAAGATCTGGAGTACGTGAGAGTACGAAGTTGTTTTTCAATAATGATACCATGCAAGAGGTCAGTACTATTTAATCAATATTACTATTTTATCTACCTTTTTCTAATAAATAAGTATTTAAAAATAATTTATGTTAAGTGTATAAAACAATAAATAGTGAAAGTGATTAACTAATACATTTTAAAACCGGTTACATTCAATTACAATGTAAACATATGTTTAGTGAGCTAGTGAGAGTGTGATTATACCATTGTCTATGTACGGTGTATAGACTATGTAGGTACAATTTTTGTTTACACATACGACTAATACTTAAAGTTAACTTAAATAAGAGTACTTCACGTACCTAATTAATGCACGTCACTACTATGTGGGAATATAAAGACTCTCATATATTTTGGTACGTTGATACAAGCATGGCTAAAGAGGCGTATATGCATTTAGACTAATAAATATGGGCATACACATGGATGAATATAGACAGACGTACGTTTGCAACATCGAATATATATTGGAATATACATTGGCCGGTACGTGGATGGTGTACCCCTTTGTTTTCTCGCTCGCTTGAGTTATTAATCAAGGCATGCTTTGTTGGATGGAGCATATATAAAGTGATATTTTCAAATGAGAGGCTCGATCAATCCCATCAACATTTTTGAGAGCACTAAATATCTTGTACGTACGTTATCTTTGGATTAAAAATAGTTGTTCCGATCCTAATATAGTATTTTATGAAAAACATTAGTGTAACGAATTTGAATTTGACGGTGTAATTGTTGTGGATTTTACGTACTAGCTCGTTATATATATGTGGTTGCCGTTAACAAAATAACTTATTTATTTCCGGATGCAATATACGACATTAAATGACTTCCAACAAACAATCAGAAACCCAGAAGTTTTAAAAGTGTGATGTGAAAGTGTGAGAATGGGTAGGGGCCTTTTATTTTGTGAAATTCTCGATGGAGTTGATACTATACGTACGTACGTACGTAGTGGATTTATAAATTATATATATATACATATATTTTAATTAATTATATAATAATAATATTGTAATTTAATTAATTATATAGCATATGATCGATGTTAAAAGTTGTCTCTTGTTTGTAGGTTTCTAGATTGTGTAGAAAACATTATTCGATCTCACGTCGACGAGACGTGATAGCTAGCTAGATTAAGGTTTTCAGTTCAACAAACGTAGTTTATCTTTAACAAATAATTAAATTACAGAAATTTATAAAGTAGTTTGCGTGATTCTACACTAGCTACCATCAATAGACGTACCATTGATTCTCCACTCACATAATGTAATATTTGTCATACAAAACTAATTTCAATTGGCCGGCCGGGTGAGATTAGCTTAATTAGCACATAGCTAGAATCTAAATTTTAACAGTCGTGTGATGCGGCACCGGTCTCTTAGTTGGTGTGTTTCTTACTTCGACATATGACGTGTGTTTGACGGTTGTAACCTCGTTACACGTGCAACGCTCGTGACAATAACTTCATTACGTATAGGAAAAAAAGAGTATTATATATGTTTGTCAAGTTGCGGTGTGTATTATGTCCTGTTCGCTGCGGTGTGTATAATGTCTTGCACGTTACTTTGTATGCATACAAAGTTTGAGGTCAAAGATGTAATTACGTCAAACTTGAGGTTAAAACTTAAAATGCATATATTAAAGTTGAGGTTAAAAGCGTATGGATGCTATAAAAGATTAAAGTAAAATGATGTATCCATAAATGTATGGATGCTATAAAAATGTGTATACTTAAAATGAAAAGTAAAAACGTAAATATATCAAAGATGGGATCATGTGTAAAACGTAAAATGTCACACATGAATGGTCAAATATATAAGTTGCAAAGATGGCATACACCGACCTTGCAAATAATTAGTATTAATAAGTGTTTTTTTTATCTTGCATATTATGTTCTTTCCACACCATTGTTTAATTTACTAAATTCTTCTCTTACTTGTACATTATGTTATATACACGTACGTCGTTCTTTAAGTATACTAGTACTTATGCTAATTATATATGTGACAAAACAATTTTGTATTTTTGTGCCAGCCGGGCTTAGGTAAATACTCCAAAAATACATGGTGAAAAAGGAAAAAAAACCTTGTCATATATAAAATGGTGTCAATTTTCTTATCTATCTCTGAGTTGGGTGAAACGACCTGCGAAGCTAGTATGAGGGCTTATATGGTCGTAATTCCGATGACAGACCGTTACAACTTGATCTGTAAGAGTTCAGATTTTCATATACATTACGATCAAATTTGACTGGGATTGTTGATCTCACGGTGTTTAGCTTGTTCAATTAACAATCTATAAATCAATAGTGAAATGCATAAATGTCTAACATGCATTATTCTATATATGTTTGTGTTTTTTTTGTTTGATTTGCAGTTAGACTCCTAGTGGGCAATCTAGGATTTTGGCATAGATTGGTTCGTAGGTTTTATTCCAATGTGTTATAGAATATTGCTTTGTTTTTTATGTATGAATCCTTAAAACGGTATTAATTAGGGCCACTTTGTAAACATTTGGAAACAATTTTAATGAAATTGCAATCAGGTTTTATTTTGTCAAAATTTTTGTTACACAAAAGATTACATCTTTTTTTATATGTTTAAGTTGATGAATATTAATTGCATATCAGAACCTTAAGAATTGTTGTTAAAGACTAATTAATAATAGGAACTATATATATATATGTTCTTGAAAGTCCCTTAAGCGCACAAGCTGCTGATAATTCCAGGGAAGTCGTTGGTGCGTGGAACCATTTGATACGATCAAATATTGAACAAAAGGTTACAACAAAACGTAAGAATTAAACATATGATATACATGTACATTTGAGTAATCGACCATTCATATTAATTAAGATCTGATGAATGACCGATCAACGTACTTATGAGGGCTAGCATCGATCAAATAGGCTAGCTAGCTAACGTATGTGGGTTTAACAAAAGAAACGACCATTCAGTTCCTCTTATCGTTCACTTTCAGTTCATAACCAAGCGGTCGTTTGGGTGTGTAGATTTTTTTTTCTTTGAACAGGAACACCTTGATTTTCAAGGAGAAACACATCACAACCTGTGACCAGCAAGACTACAACCCTTGACATAGTGCTCCCAACACAATTATGTTACCAATGAACCACTAACCTCATTGGCTTTGGGTGTGTAGATAGAATGGGGTAATTAATGTACCCTTAGAAGGAGGTTCATTTTTGGCTTAATTAATTCCTATTCCATTAGATTTCATGCATGAATCCTGAGGTTGTCGATAAGTTCATCAAATCAAAATACATGGGATACTTGTATGCTTGCAAAAGAATATATAGCCTACATAAACACAATCCGATCATGTAATGAGGACAAGCCAATACACTTTTGTTTTTTAGGTTGTTGGTGCCTTGCATATACTACAATCTTATGCTCGAACAACAGCGTAACGTTGCGTGTTTGTGATTTTTCGCTACAAAATAATATTATGTCCCGCAATTAAGTTGCGTATAGTAATATATCTCGCGAGATACTATGTAAATTAACTTTTAAAAATAATTTATTTAGAATTAAAAAAAATTAAGCTTCTAAGAAACACGTTCACCGACCTTCTATAAATTGATAGTGTGTATATACTCCGTATATAATAATTTATGATAAACCAATTTGTTGGATTTTTATGGACGATATTGTTTTATAAAAGGCTGATTCATATCTCTTGTGGCAGAGTGGTACCACATTAAATAATCCCACGGACAGGGACGGGGCGAGGGTAAATTCGTCCATCTAATGATTAAATCTTCTATTCGAATTACCAAAATAGCCTAATTATCATTTTGTATTTAAAAATAGCATTTATGAAAACAAGCTAAACAAAGTGCAAATGAGGTTTTAACTCATGGCTAACACGTACATTGTGTTGTATACATCATATTTTGGGTTAGAATTCTCTTATCGATAAATATGGTGTATTTTTTCTTAAAAACCAAGGTTAATGTTGAAAAATAAAAATAAAATGGTAAATTGCCAAATAGAATTCTCCAACACAACTGTTGCGACTTATGTCGCCGTATCCATCTAGCCACCGCTACTACAACACATAAGTATATATAAAATTCTCCCTAAAAATATATGATGCGAATTTAATAAAATAAGACATGCCATAAAATAATATATGTATGAGCTTTTAAATTTAGTGTGGATATACATGCATAATATATGATATCATTGTTGTAGAAATATATCTTAAATTAGTGAAATATTATTCATGTGAAATTTAAAATATCATCTATATGAAATTTAAAATTTAGATTTTGATATATATGAAAAATCATAACAATCATATATAATAAAAGAAACCAATTTCATCTACTTGTCATAATATTAAGCAATATCTGCCACATGTCAATTTATTAAATAACTTTTGCCACTTGGCTTCGTAAACTAACGCATCAAAAAGATACACACAGGTTTATTTTTACTCAAAACCTGAAATCACACGAATCTTTTGTTTGATCTGGAGAAACCAAACCACACAATTAAACCCATATTATGTAATTTCAAACATTTTTTAATTGACAGTTTATTTTAAACAGTCCCGTGTAAGACACATGTATCTAATCTAGTTATTAATGATATATAAAAACTCGCTAATGTCAATTGCTTTTATACGATGACACGTGGTGGAATTTATCTTGAAATGTTATAATATGAATTATATAAGATAAGGTTTAAAAGAGAATTTATTTAAAGTTAAGAACTTGAATTACAGTTTATAATCTTAAATTACACCAAATAATTCACCTCAAGGCACAATTATCTTTTTATTTAACAGCAATTAACGAATTGCATCGTGTACGGTGGTTTGAAGACGTAGTGCCAATTCAAGTTGACATGTTTCCCTCTATATACCATAAGAACACGAGAGCTTAATTTTATTTCCAGGACCAAGTTTTCCACCGATACCTTGTTTTTAGATAATCCAGTCATTAAGCGTATTCCACAAAACCGAATTGTTAAGTATGCAATCGTCGATATCATGTATGTAACCGGCTTTGTGATCAGACCTATATTGACAACAGCGAGGACCTCTTGAGCTGTCAAGTTGCTTGGGAGTTTCTTTCTAATCCACCAAGATATCTTTTTCAAACTTGTTTTGCAAGCTAACTCCTTATGAATAAAAAGTAAATTACATTTTTTGACCTTTCTAATATGTCAAATAACAGATCAAGTTTTTTTAAAAGAAATTTACACTAGTTGTCCCTTTTTAAATTTTTATGTCGATTTTGAAGCCTTTAACTTTACGATAGTTAAGTTTTTAAATTAAGTCTTCTCATGTGAAATGATATTTTAACCATTTACCCTTAAATGACCGATCTAGTAATTTTGTTATTATTATTATTATTAAGACTTAAAATTTTGTTGGTTATAAGACTTCATTAAATTTTGTTTTCAACACCCTCTAACTAAAGTTACTTATCTTCATTGATTATGAATTTTTAATATATTAGCATTGTAAGATGAAATGTGATGTATGAAATATTGAAATGACATGTCAATGATCACTTGGGTAATGAATGCCAAGTTTACATGGACTTCAAGTATTTATCTTATTTTTATTATCGTCTTATCGTCCTTATCTTTACTAATTCACATATGTACTTGCACAATAAGGTACGTGTTAAAAAAATGTATGATGTGCTTTTAACAAATCAAATTGGTATTTTCTAGAATGATTTTCATTGAAACTAGAAATAGAAATTAGTAATAATTAAAGAAATTATTATTAAGACTTAAGACCATGGATGTGGAATTGAAATTAAGTCATGCATGTATCTAGTCATCCATCCCATCCATCTATCTATCCATCATGCATATATATATATATATATATGTGCATCAACACCAGACTTTATATCATTTCATACAATCTAAATCTCATCGATTATTACTTTCCAACTTGTCAACCTAGCTTACACCAATCACTATCATCTAAACAAATGCTATGCTATGCACAAGTTTCTGTTCGTTGTTTTATTTACCAACGACAAAACGCATGCATTAAATACAAACAACACTTTTATTTTTATTTTCTTTTCTATAAATTCAGTTGATATTCTCTTTAGCGCATATATCTTCTTACAAGAACCACTTTAATGAACAGACCACGTATGTGGAATAGTCCTCCTTTAGGGTTTGCTGGATAAATACAACGTACGTTTCATATGACTTAGGTTGGATTAGAGGGTTGGAGCCAGGGCTCGTGAGCCCGTGAGTGAACTTGGGAAAGTGAACGCTCAACCGTCATAAATATATGTGTGTTGGGAGGTGTGTGCAGAGTGATACATCCAGAAACTTTTATTGATAGGTTCATTGTTTTTAATTGCTAATTTTAACAAAACTGGTCATAAAAAGTTCAAGTCAGTCTGACGGTGCGGGTTAATTGGATCCTAAACTGGAAGAGCATTTAAACTTTACCGAAATTCTAACACGCATATGCTAGCTATGACATGAATATTGGCATTTGGCAACTACACAACATCTTTTTACAACCTTAATTTTAACAAATAACACTTCAGACGGGAAAAATGGGGGCCGTGACCCTCCTCATCTCCATAATGCTTCGCCCCTGCATGTATGTATGTATGTAAGTATGTTACGGTGATTATTCTTACTAGCGAAACCATTAGCAAGACGCGACATGGAAGATTACAAAACACGTCATGACACCCCTAATTAAAGAGGAAACTTATTAAACAAAAAGTTACATAAAATATGTCAAGTTAATTAAGTCCCCAGATTTGCCATATTCTTCAACCAAACATAAATGTTACGTGACCTATTCATCATATCATATTTACTAATTAACTAGGAGAGTGACCGGGCCGCGTGATGCGGCGGCCGGGTCTCGCAATTTGTGACTTCCTTACACGCGTTACAATAGTGACATTAAGATTTTGACACGTGTTGTCGCGTGTTGTGACAGTATCGTCACTTACTCAAACGTAAAAAAACAATATTCTCTAGTACTTTGAACATGAAGACTAAAAAGTTTTAACATGAACGTTAGTTGCACTCGTGTTGCGACGACGAAGTTGATAATACTCGAAACATTAGAATATATTCACCACCGACCTTGCCTTTTAGTATTATATGAAATATATTGATGATTACTAATTACTCATGTATGCATTTTACACTAAATCGTTTACTAATTTAAAAAAAGTACATCTAAGAGTCCATTTAGTAGCCCAATAGACAATCCAGTTAAAAACTAGATTATCGAATAATAAACACGAGCACCTATTAACCCGTATCTTATCAAGCTCGTTATTTTTAGGTAAACATGCTAATTCAAAGGGCCAATTAACCCGACCCGACTAATTCGATTAAAAAACCAATCGACACCGGTACGCCACAACTACAAAGCCGGGTAGGAAACCCAACAAGGTAAGAAAAAACCTCATAGGATTCGAATTTGAAGACTAGCCCTATATGGCTCAAAGCCTTTATCTCTCTTTATGGCCGTTATTAAGCCAGAAGGATAACTGCAAATATAACCCACATATTTACACACCAATATATACCTAAACGACTATGCTGCCATTTTTTTACAATAATTAGGTTACATAAAATTCAAAAATGTTCATTTGGCTCGGACGATTCGTATGAATCTACCGGTCTCGAAGTTATGCTCAATGTGCAAGTCGTTGCAACCCAAATAGAGGACAACATCCAATCACTAAGAACGTACGTTCACCATTACCAGATGATATTTAACAAGATCCTGATGAATGATTGCCTCGTTGAAATTAAAAAATACGATGTTGCAACGTTTAGAGATTGGTTTCAGATGTTGATTGAACTATTTTTAAAAATAGTTGAGGAATTTTTCAAGACGATTACAAGGGGTGGTCCGTGGTTGAATAAAAAAAGTTTCACTTAGGTACGAAATCCACTTCTTTAGTTCGCCAACTCGCAAGGTAACAGGTAACTCTCCTGACCAATTCAGTGAATATTTAGTTATGTCTGATAGGACATCACTTGATTGTCTTGAATATTCCCAATTCCAATGGTAGGTCTTGTTTACGTCGCAACAAACGAGTTTGTCATTTCAATGTTATGTTTGTTTACGTCACAAAATGCATAACCATGTTAATACCCTCTTACGGCTTTGTAACAACACGAGAGTCTTAACCTTTCAACATCGATATAATCTCACGTTTTTACATCTACACTACAATGCACAAATCTACAAACTCTACGTTAGTTTTTTCACGTTTCAACATCATTGTCAATGATACACGTTTCAACATCATTGTCAATGATACACGTGATGTATCTAATAATTAGTTTATGGTAATGTCCATCTCTCTTTAGAGCTATTTTGCCTACGTGGCATGATTTTAAAGTTTTTTTTTACAATAGCTAATTTTTTTAAAAATAAATCTTAATAATTTTCTATTTAATATATATATATAATAATATATACAATAACAATAATTATAATTTAATGGTATATTGGTTTTCACTGGTCCCAACTATCACCTTTTGTCTCCTACCGGTCCCAACTTTTAAATTGGTTGTCAACGGTCCCAACTTTTATCACTTTGGTAACCACTGGTCCCGTCGTTAAATTTTTTTAACGCCGTTAAGTTTTTTCTACATTCAAGACCGATGTTTTAGACCTTTTGATCGGAAGGATAATACGTGTCGATTGATGTAAAAGTTTTCTTGAAAAGGCTCTCTGAACGATAAAATTTTTACATCCGATTGAAGCACCGTTAGGTTTAAACACCCGATTGAAGCACTATTTCGTTGTTCGGAGCGCCGTTTTGAGGTAACTTTTCCATCAATCGACTTATATTATTGTTCCGATCAAAAGGCTTATAACTTCGGTACTGAATTTGGAAAAACTTAACGGCGTTAAAAAAATTTAACGACGGGACCAGTGGTTACCAAGGTGATAAAAGTTGGGACCGTTGACATCCAATTCAATAGTTGGGACCGGTAGAAGACAACATGCGATAGTTGGAACCAATAAAAACCAATATACCTAATTTAATCACATAACATTCAGAAGAAGCTTTAAAAATGTAAGAGCATTTACATTTTCAATCTTATTGTAGTAAAGGTATGCATAAAACTTAGTATTAAAGGTGATAATAGTTTTCAATTAAATATATCAGTATTTTTTTAACATACATAACTTTTTATATGACATTATTAAAAAAAACCATAAAACTGATCATTTAGTTTTTTTTAATGAGTATAATATTGTTTTAAAAAAATATTTTTAAGAAATAAGTTTTGTGTTTCGATTTTACTATTACTTTATCTTAAAATTAATTAAAATTTTTTATGTGCCCATAAATATTTCTTAAAATCACTAACTGAGTTTTGTTCTCGATCATAACAAGAATATTATACTAGTTATATAAAACTATTTTAGATAATACCATTTTGGAAGAGGCAAATGGGGGCAAACGGCTTTACCACTAGTTTGTCGTCGTGCCTACGGGTTAGTGGGTTTCGCCCAAATTAGAGACGGGTTAATAGGTGGGTTTCGACTACCCAGCGCTGTCTGTGTTCGTAGAGTGTTTGGAGTTGTTTTTCGCCATTAGATTACCCTAGGTAGCTGGGCTTTATTCATTTCGCTGTCTAAAAAAAGATAATACGGAGTAATTAAAACCACTCAAAGATAGTCTCTTGTTTTTTTGTATAGTGTTGTCATTGAAGAAAAACAGAAAATAAAAATAGTGTATAGGTGATGACGAGAAGCTGAAGTCATGTGCGCCGCCCTCCTCCTAGGGCTGGCTCATTTACTATGGCTACTAAATGCGCTTTTACCCCACCGACTCAATGAACCCTTGGTGCACATGGCGTGAACCATTGGTTAAACCCCTGAACCTTGGCTCGATATATGCTTCTGACCCTTCCTGTTTGTCTTTTTCTTTGTAAACCAATGTTTCAGGTTGTTTGTGGACCCATTGAAAAAATATTAAAACACGCATCATTTAGTGCTTTATTTTTTATAAATTCTCACTCTTATATTATTTTAAAACAATCGTTCCTTTATTGTTTGGAAAAAAATATTGAAAGAAAAACTTTCAAGTTTCAACCTCTTTTACTTCTCTACGTATCGACAAACTATAACATATTTTATTTGGTTGTTTCTCATATGTTAGCATCGTATGTACATCTTTTATTTTATTTCACTAAAAAAAACTTCACATCGCCATCATTTTTCGTTATAAATCATCCTTAGGGTCCAAAACGGGTTGAGATCTGAATCTATCTGTCGGTTTGATATCCGTTGGGACTTTGGGTATGTCAACTCGAAGGCTAGTTTGGAAAATGGTTTGGATGAGCTGATAGTTACATAACACGTTGAAGTTCGTTTTGAAACATATCGGATCTAACAGCTTTTCTTTAATTTTCTTTTTTTGAAACTGAATGCCATTTGGTTTAAACTTGTTTTGTACTTTTATAGTTAAGAGGGAAGTGACTCTCTTTAAAGTTTTGGGTTCTATTCTAAACATTGCCATATTTAGTGTAAATAAACTATAAAATGATACCGCTCTTAAAAAAACAAAAAAGTTTTTGGGTTTCCTTGATCCCTTCACAGAATCACAGTTCCACTAATTGGGCTACCTATGAGGGCCCATTCGATTTGTGCATCAAGCCCATTTGGGAACTTTACAAAGTTATTAGGGGACATGTCATTTATTCAGGTAGTTCATAACTTCATATTAGCCTGTTGTTTTCGTATTCAATTTGTCAGCTATAATTCTTTATAGATGTCTTATTTTTTCCAATCATTTCATATTGTTTTGCACTGTAATGAATTTTTATGTTTCATGACAATCGAGAATTTAACAACAGTGTATTAGAATATAAGTTATCCCTCTAATCAAGGTGTCCTTATTATCAAGTGTATATGTAGTTTTTTTATTATTCATCACGTTTCCTTAATTAAGCCGATAAGTTTACATATTTATATACATTTTCATTGATTTATGCTGTATGCTACATTACTTCATTATATAACAATTAATATATTAATTTCTTATAATTTATTTACCAAAATATATATCCAAAAAATAATTACTATATTCTTAGTAAACGTGCCATTTACAAAAATACATCGATATATTTCGGTCCAAAAATATGTCAGTTAAGTGATTAAAAGTTGAGAAATTTTAATAACTTATTTGGATAAGGTTTTTCAGCAAATTCATCGTATAACTTTAATAAAAATATATTTAGTAACATAGTTTAGGTTGAATTTTTTTGGCATAATTGTTGAACTTTTGTTAAGCTAACTTTTATTGAGAAGACAATAAAATAACAAATCATTGTCAATAAAATAAAGGTTATAAGTTACAACTATACATGTAGCATGCTTTTAATTTTTCCTATGTGGGTTTTCAGTCTTTGTTGATATTAGAAAACGTAATAAAGATGGTAATGATTTATATTTTATAGTGTAATACTTACTTGTCATATGATTCTATGTTTATTATGCTTGATGATCATTACATATTTTTAGTTATTCAACTCGTGTAACACACGGGGTATAATCTAGTAAGTAATAAATTGTGGCATTTGGTTCCATTGACTTTACACCACTACAAATCTACAATTTTTTTTTTTTTTGGATAAATCATTGCATTAATATCTTTCAAGAATTTATAATAAAGTGGCAGGTAAACGGGCAACAAGTTGTGCCGCCACCCCCTTTTGAATAGCAAAACCTAGCCTACTGAAGACGTAACCTTGGCCCTTAGGTGTCGAAACATTGCTATGAATGACCCGCTGAACCCTAGTCAAGAAGTTCACTGCTTCAGTGGCTAGGAAGCCAAATGTGTCAAATGCTAATGGAATAAAAACATGTTGATTATCCAGGCAGGCTTTCTCGTGTTTGGCAATCTTGCATGATTCCGCCTTTGACGCTGCCTGTCGTGCAACAAATCCATTGTCCTTGAGCGCAACCAAGGGGGACACTCCCGTAAGATCCACGCAAGCGTGTTTCCCCCCGTCCAACCAAATACTACAATAATAATGTGTAAGTTATGATTTATGAAGACATCTAATTTATCTTTTACCGTATATTTATTATCTTGAATTCCTATTACTCATACTAAGATTACATTTTAACAATAATAATAACAACTTCAGTCTCGAGGCATTTTAGTTAGCTTATTATAATCTAATTGGAAAACATAACTTCGTTAGTAACATAGAATGTAAATACCTTAAGGCCGGCTGATATTTTAGTGTTTGGTTGGTCGGGTGGGAAACACGCTTGTGTGGACCTTACGGGAGTGTCTCCCTTGGTTGCGCTTAAGGACAATGGATTTGTTGCACGACAGGCAGCGTCAAAGGCGGAATCATGCAAGATCGCCAAACACGAGAAAGCCTGTCTTGCCAATCAACATGTTTTTATTCCATTAGCTTTTGACACATTTGGCTTCCTAGCCACTGAGGCAGTGAACTTCTTGACTAGGGTTCAGCGGGTCATTCATAGCAATGTTTCGACACCTAAGGGCCAAGGTTACGTCTTCAGTAGGCTAGGTTTTGCTATTCAAAAGGGGGTGGCGGCGCAACTTGTTGCCCGTTTACCTGCCACTTTATTGTAAATTCTTTGAAAGATATTAATGGATATATGATTATTTAATACAATCAAAATGTAACAACAATGTCTTAAAAAGAGTTTTAAAAAGCTTAATCTGAAAGTTCTAAAACCACAAACCAGAACATCCAAAAATGAAAGAAAAATTAGATTTATTGCCAACTTTTACACTTTTTTTTCTCATTGGGCTCATGTAAAAAAGACTCAATTTGTGACATCTGTCCCAAATCCAAACCGTCGCCGGGCGGGGTGTCACACAATTCCTCTAAGCTGCTGTTTGTTTCATATCTTATTGGTTCAGTTCAGTGTTTAATCATTCAGATTCAGCATTCAGAGCGTTTGTTTTAGAAAAAAGAGCCTCTGAATGATTCAGTTAAGTGCTGAATGGTTAAGAGAGATGCTGAATGAAACTGAATGGAGCATATACTAACTTTACTCTCATCTGCATTTCTACCTTAACATCTCTCTCATTGATAGAGCCTTTAATGGTTCAGACCTCTTAACTATTCAGCACTTAATGATTCATATTTTGTCAAACATCCCTTTAGTTTAATCCAAACTTCAAACTAAAGTTTTAGTGCTTTTAATTAGAAGGATATGAAGCAGCTAATGTAAAACTTAACTTGTAATTGTGCTTCAAATGACGATCGACTTGATTAATTAAAAGTTCTAAAATCCGACTGAAGCATTGTTTTGTCATTAGAAGCACTGTTACGAGATAAGTTTTACATAAACCGAAATACCGAATCGTATCGTTCTTATGACTAAATGCACTAAAGATTTAGTTTGAAATTTGGATAAAATTTAACGGAGTTAAGTTTTTTTAACGTTTATAAAATGAGAAAAAAATAATGTAAAAGTTGGAACAGCGACAAGAATTTTTTGACTTAGAATTATTACCAGTTGATAAGTAAAAGTTGCTATTATTAAAATCCAATTTTTTGTAAATGAAATTAAATCTAAAACCTTTTTTTACTTACATTGTTCCATTTATAAACATTCATTTTAGGAAATTACGAAGTTATGAATAGCTTATTATAAAATATCATTTTAAAACCGAATCTTTTCTTGTATTAATGTACTTTTAAAATGTTGATATACTTTTTTAATATCAGTGGAAATTATTATGGCTTCATCTAATATCCTAAAGGTTAAAAACTCTAGGCATTTGAGTGAAAGTGTTCTTTTTCAAAAGATCTAATTTACACATTGTTATTTGGTCTCTCATATATAGATGATGCGACTTATATTAAATTTCATTTGTAAGTAGCTAATAATTTATGAAAAATAGATTATTTATATAGACGGTGATCATCGTGTCTTTTTAGTTGAAATCATATAAGGTGAGAAACCTTAAAAACACTTTAAAACAAGATTAACTAATTCTTTAAATAAAAAGAAGAGTTATTGGATTTAATCACCTTTAACTATTGGTTATTGGCCGCTGTCACCATCAAGTATCACTTTGGCCAATATCACTCCCAACTAAACACTTTGGTGTCCGTATCACCAAAAGTCAACCAATTCAAGTCACTTTTGGTTAACTTTTGATTATTTTTTGGTTAGCTTTTGGTGTTACGGACACCGTATCACCAAAACTTAACCAATTCAAGTCACTTTTGGTTAATTTTTGGTTAATTTTTGTTAAATTTTAGTGATACAGACACCAAAGTGTTTAGTTGGGAGTGATATTGGCCAAAGTGATACTTGAGGGTGACAGCGGCCAATAACCAATAGTTGAAGGTGATTAAATCCAATAACCCTAAAAAGAAACACGCAAAGTTACAATAGATAGACTAATTACGTGCGAGGATAAAGAATTAGGAAGTCAAATTGAGGATATAGGGACTTGAACCCACATGATTTTTGAAATCTACGGATTTTCCTTTTGCTATAAATTTCATTTTTATCGGTACTGACATATAGAACGAGACTCTATCTTTATTCTCGTCTGATTAATTAGTTTTATCCCATATTAATATTCCTGTGTTTCCTGCTATTGGACGAAAGCCGCCTAAACAACAATATAAATACTTAATTTATTTATTTATCTTGTTTGTTTTTCTCATCGTCTTGCTTGATCAATATCAATGTTTAATGATAATTTTTAAAAAAATGAAAGAAGCATCAAGATTAAAATTTTAGGCAAGAATGAAACAAAGGATCAGCCACCTGCTTCGTCTTTAGCTTCAATCCCTTTTCCCCTAAATCGACAAAACCACCATCAATTCATCTCTTTTATAATTTGGTAAAGTTTCCTGCTTTTTTATACTATCTTTATAAATACCCACAATTTCCCACTCACTCAATCACCCAATCCAAATCCCCTTTTCAATCACGTTTCTGGTAAATTTCTTCAATATTTGTTATTACTTTTATTCTCTTTCTGATGCTTTATTTGATGATTGCTAATTTGTCCTAGTAAACAATATGGAAGAATCAAAAGTTCATGTCTTCTCATCGTCGTCAGAGGTACATTTGGTTCCAAGTTTACAGTTTTTAGTTAAATAGACTGACACATGTTTTCTGATGATGCCAATTTTGAATCATTATTTTTGAAGTTGCTTGAGAAGTTGCATCACAAGTGGAAATCAGTTGACAAACTGCCATACCCTGCAATGTACTCTAGTGTTTATGGTGGGATTATTCTTGATCCTGCTCTGATGGTCATCCCTATGGATGATCATATGGTGCATCGAGGACACGGTGTTTTCGATACCGCAATCATCCTTGATGGGTATTTCATTTTTCATTCATACTGTCAATTGAGTTGTTGTGTTTTAAAGCCAGTTAATTATAGTTATATGTATATGACAGATACTTGTATGAGCTAGATGGTCATCTTGATCGAATCCTTGTATCGGCATCGAAAGCCAAAATCACACCTCCATTCCCAAAATCAACTCTTAAATCAATCCTTATCCAGCTAACATCAGCATCAAAATGCAAGAAAGGAACTTTAAGGTACTGGTTAAGTGCAGGACCAGGGGATTTTTTGCTTACTCCTTCAGGGTCATCAACATCTGCGTTCTATGCGGTTGTTATAGACGAAGATTTCTCACAGTGTAAAGAAGGTGTAAAGGTGATAACTTCCACAATTCCCATGAAAGTACCTTTGTTTGCTACAAGCAAGAATGTGAATTATCTCCCAAATGTTCTGTCAAAACTAGAAGCTGAAGAGAAAGGTGCATTTGCATCAATTTGGGTAGATGATGACGGGTATGTAGCCGAGGGTCCAAATGTCAATGTGGGTTTTGTGACAAGTGAAAAAGAGCTTATTTTGCCATTTTTTGACAAGATTTTAAGCGGGTGTACTGCGAAACGGCTTCTTGAATTAGCTCCAAAGTTGGTTGAAAATGGGAGTTTAAAGAGTGTGAAAATTGGGAATTTAACAGTTGAGGAAGCTAAACAGGCTGCTGAAATGATGTATATTGGAAGCACACTTCCTCTACTACCAATTATTGAGTGGGATGAGAAGCCGATTGGCGATGGTATGTTTAACTACTGTTTTGATAGTTTATCTTTAAAATGAACCGTTATGGTGTGATTTGATGATGTTTGTTTTGTTACAGGGAAAGTTGGGGAGTTGACAATGGCGTTATCGGATCTGGTTTGGGAAGATATGGTGGCTGGTCCGGAGACACACAGGATAAAGGTTCCATATGTGTAAAAGAAACATGAAGTTATGGTCAAAATTGGTGTTGTATCTTTTTGGTTTTGATGTGTGAAATGGAAATCAAGATCTGAATAAAAGTTGAAGCTTTGTGTTTTCAGTTCATGTTACACAGACCATGATTTAATTTTATACATTTTATTTTTAACAATGAGTTGCAAGTTATGTGATTTGTTAACATAGAAAGAAGACACTTAACTAAAAAAATAGAAAAAACTGCCCCCATGCAGGATCGAACTACAGACCTCCAGTTTACAAGACTGGCGCTCTACCACTGAGCTATAGGGGCTTCTTGTGTTTTTAAATACAAGGAAGTGTTTATATAAACATATTTAGGTTATTATCTATTTATAAGTTTACACTGGCTTAGTACTATTACAACTCGAATTGCATTATAAATAATCAAATCCTAACAACTAGGGATATGGCGTAACTCTTAAACTCTAGATACTTATAGTTTTGGTTTAGTAAATGAACCCCACCAAATGATGCACCTAAATAAACGATGAGTAGTACAACATGAATATTGGAAGTGGCTTCATTAATGTTCATGTAAAGACACAATATTAATGAAAGATTATTTAGCTATCTAGCGTGCAAGCGGAAGTGTAGGGAAAATCATTTAATTTGCTATCTAGCGTGCAAGCGGAAGTGTGATCGTAAGGTTGGGTGAGCTCGCACAAGTAGATTCTGTGTAAAAACCAGGATGATTCGGTTCTGGTAATTCGGCGTCACTACCTAGCATCATTATCGCTGTAGATATGTGCGGTCTGTCTTCAGGCTTATTTTGAACGCATAGTAAGCCCACTTGCATCAACCGTGACACTATTTATAATGAATTCTTACTACGTCCCAACCACTTTTTTAGTGTTTGTTTGGGTCTCATTTTCTCCAAAGCTTTTTGCAAGGCCAAAATCTGATATCTTTGGATTCATGTCATGATCAAGCAAACTGTTGGCAGCTTTGAGATCTCTGTGGATGATACGTAGACGAGAATCTTGATGAAGGTAGAGTAGGCCTCTAGCGATCCCTTCAATAATATGGAATTTTTTTAACCACTCAAGTTTGAGCCCATCTGATAAATTATGTAACAGAGCAGAACTAGACAGGGTAAAGCTACAATTTGAGTTGAATGTAATCGAAGGTCCATTTGTTGTAATATCTGTTTAGCTAGATAGCATTTTTTTAAACAAAGTTATATATGTTGACATGTTGTTAAAAAAACTTACTAAATAGATATAGATCAAGGGCTTTGTTAGGCATGTACTCATAAACCAACATCTTTTCTTAACCTTCAAAACAATATCCAAGAATCTTTACAAGATTCCGGTGTTGAAGCCTGGAAATGAATATGACTTCGTTCTTGAACTCTTCAGGTCCTTGTGAGGAACTTGCGGAAAGACGCTTCACTGCAATTTCTTGTCCATCTTTGAAGCATCCCTTAACAGATATATTTATATAATTTCTTTAATTAGATATAGTTTGATAAAATCAAACTCTGTTGGAGATATGTAATCTTGACATCAAAAGAATATGGGTCAAACCAAACTCATATGTGTTAATGGGTCGGATAGGATTCTAGATGGGTCGATAGGTAGTTAGTATTCGTGGTAGTTTTTGGAGCCAATAACCGCCAAATCAACTACCATGTAACTATCAATATGATAGTTATTTGAGAGTGTGATATCTGATACGTACACTATAGTTCAAGATTGCATAATACCTTGTAAACTGGTCCAAAGCCACCCTGACCGAGCTTGTTACTGTCTGAAAAGTTGTTCGTAGCAGCAACTAATGTCGACAAGCTAAACAAAGGTAGGTCTTTTGGAGCATGCATATCTACAAAAACAACAACTTATAGTTGGATCAAATGAAACAAATAATCCAAGTAAAAGTTAAAATGAGTATCACCTTGTGGCTTAACCAGCCTTCTCTTTCTGATGATTAGAAAGCGTATTCCAAGCGGAATCGTTATAAATGCTAGAAGAGCAAGGATGAGTACAGTTTTCATCAATTTGCTCTTGCTTCTTGATCCCGTTTTATCTAATTCCAAATTAGCAATTCGTATATATATATCCTGACCGCCATTAGGAAGTGTTCTCATATCAATCAGTTCGTCATACCATAACAAGCACCCAACACCTTGTTTGATGTCCAAAGTTGCATAAGCTGTGCAATTGCACTCATTTTTACACTTCACCTTACATTGCGTGAGGCTCATATTTACGTCGAACCATGAGTGCCTAGTGTCTGGTAATTTCATGAATGAATACTTTCTAAACCCTTCCCTAACACCACATCCAATGCCACTTCCCTTTGACAACCGCTTCACCCAACAATCCAACGCCACTGATCCATATCCTTTGGTATAAATCCTTCTAGACATCCACAAGTTCTTGATTGTGTAATGAAGCAACTACCATAAGCACCACAAAATGCATATTTGTCACAACTATCCGTCTCTGTCTCTATATCTGTCTCATACAAGGACCATCCTTGGGTTTGGTTAATCCAGATATACCGCCCCATGATGCCATCATGATCTAACCTCATCATACTAACAACCGAACTGTTTGCCAGATTTAACCTCATCATAGTGTAAGTCTCTTTTTCGTTTGAAACATACGCGTCCATGTAAATTTCATTTCCTTTGTTACCCGTATACCTTACACCATTCCATGATCCCAGTCTTGATTGGATAACATCTCCATTGTTTTGAAACACTTGTGGGAGTCCATTGAAATCCATATACATCATAAACATGCCTTTAGATGGATCATCAACACTCTTCCATGATGTATAGTTTGTCACCACCCCCCTCTCTAAATTCCTACCAAATCTTGATCCTGGTAACGCTGTATCTCCAGGAGAATCAAAACTTTGCCAGATGTAATTCTCTGGTCCTTCTTCGCGGTCCATAACCATAAGATTCCCACTATCGAACAGTTTTGCCACCGGGTTTATCTTTCTAGTGGTTCTTGATGAAGTTGATGACCAAATGGTTACGTTAGTGGCGGAATCATGGATCTCCAAAACTCCATTGTGATCGAGAGTTAAGAGACCGGATTTGGTTCTGATGGGAGTCTCTCTATTGGCGACCCAAACAATGGTGCCGGTTGCTTTTCGTTTGAACCATATGGCAACATATCGGTTGGAGGTGTTTCCAGGGCTAAAGAAGCCGAGCTCGAAGGTTTGTTGGGGTGAAACAATGGTTTGGCCATCTCTAATGGTTTGATTCATGAGTATGGTGTCTGCTGCCATGATGCAAGCACATGTTATTGCTCCCAAAGAAAGGATGAAGTAAAACATGGATATGGAAATTAAAGTGATGTAATAATTGTTGATGGTTACTTTGAAGCTATTGTGAATGAAGGAGTTGACAATATATATTCAAGAAGCTAGTTAGGCTGCTTCAAATATACGTACAGCAGTGGTATAAAAGAGAATATATTGTAATTTAATTAATTTGAGACCTTATAAATCATATTTTTATCGTTACAAACATTTCATTCTTATTAAATATTATTATACGTATAACACAAATATTTGTTGTCCGTGCCTTCATTAACTTTAATTTTTCATGTGATGATGTAGTTATTGTTGTTGGTTGCATTGAAGTATTAGTTAGACTTGACTGGAGGAGTTGACAACATGTATATGTTCAACGAGGCTGCTTCAAACATACAATATGTATAGGCGATCAATTGAAAGATCGAGTTGACAAGAAGCAGATCGAGAATAAAAATCTGACATGCACATATATGGTTTTGTTATAAACCACCCTTCCCGAATCCACACAAGTTTTGGTTGAGTTTTTTAAACAGTCAAACGGTGTTAACTCAATCGAGGTTTAAATATTCACGTCTTGATCAGCCATAGCGGCTTCGATAGGGCTTCGTTTGGGCAATTGCGACCGTTTTATCACGGGAGGCTATTTTGCAACGGAATTTATTGATCGATTCTATAATGGCAAATATCACTGTCGGTTTGCCATAGGCCTGTTCCACTGAATTGCGACTGCAGTTTTGCCACCATTTTATCACCGACTTTCTACAGCTGGTTTGCCAGCCTTTTATTAGAACTGTCGTCAAACTCGCCACCCACATTAATAACCTCCTTAGATTTTCCCCGTTTACCTTCAACCATTGACCAAGGAAGAGTACATCATCTGCTTAAAACAAGTGGGATACCAATGATTTTGTTATGTCTATTGTGTGCGTTTAGTACGCCATGAAAAAATAAAGTGTGTTCATCAAATCCTCATTATCTTTCTTCATTTTCAACCTTTTTTTTTACTTTTCATCTAAATTATCCTACCTAGCTAGCTATTTAATTAAGGAACATTTATATATATTTCCTTTTTAAAATCTCTTATTACATATTTACTTAAATTTTAAAATCAATTACATATTTGATATTTCCTTCCCCTCCTAAACCATATATATTATATATTTATACATTTCTTTATAATCTATCTACTAAATTACTATTCTACCATTAATAACCTTACTAAATGTGTAGTCAAGCGGTCCTCATGGTTTCATGTTGGTGTATATGGAAGGCCCATAACATGGGTATTTTCTCCAATGCCTAAATTAAGGTGGAAGACATTATAGGAGAGATCAAAATATTTAGCTACTTGTGGATAAAGAACAGAGTAAAGTCAATTGTTATATATTGGACGAGTTGGATGAATTTTTCTTTGTAATTCTGGTGTATTAATCTAGGCCGCTATATATCTCTAGTGTCTTGCTAGTTTGATAGTTTGGTTTGTTTTTATGAAGTTTGCCCTTCCGAAGAAAAAATATATATTTCGACTTTCTAATATCATCAATTTCATACATTCAACCTAGTATTCGAGTACCAAAAACTCGTCTTATCAAGTAAGTCGAACCAGACTAAAATAGCGAACAGTAACACATTATATCAGAAAATTAAACCTTTCGAACCAACAAATCTCTGATAGATTTTCAGCAGCAAAGAAAACCTTGCGAACCAGAAGCTCTGAACCAAAGCGAAGCAACTAACAGATACTTGAGAACATGTAGCTTTGAATCCACAAACCTTTGAAAGAGTTTCGGTGACCACGAATAGAGTATCGGAAGGGAAGAACCACATTTAGATGCATGTACGACTTATGTTTGTAATTCATTAAAATACTAAAGGATAAATAGGTAAGTTTATAATAAAAGGAAAAATGTGTAATTTAGGTTAATTAGGGGCTGGGTAAACATGTAATAAGATGTTTTAGGAATGAAATATATGTAAAATCTCTTTAATTAATGTCATCGGGTTTAGTTGCCCTCTTGTAACACTCTTGTGTTTAGAACACTAAATCTTGAATTTATTTCTTTTAATAGGTAGTAGGTTGTAGTGTATATTTGCTCGAAAAATAGTGTATGTGACTTAGAAAAATCTAGGTTATTTAACTAACTGGTTGCCCGTTTACCTGCCGCTTTGCTGTAAATTCTTTTACCTGCCGCTTTGCTGTAAATTCTATTCAAAAGGGGGTGGCGGCACAACTGGTTGCCCGTTTACCTGCCGCTTTGCTGTAAATTCTTTTATGTGTTTGATTAATGAAAGATATCCTATCCTATTAAAACAAAGTCGATCATGAACTTATATTTTTTTATTTGAGTATGATATTATTAGTCTTTTGACTCATTTATAAAAAAAAAAATTTAACTAATATCGTATTTGACCTGATATTTTATTTTTATTTAATCAATTTCTTAAATAAAATATAATAATCAACTCCACTGTTTACTTGTTTAGTATTTGCCCTTTAAAATGACCAAATGCATCGCACTTCATAAGTTCATCCCCATAGACCCCATCAAGCCCATTGGCCCATCAACAGGCAGGTCAATTGGTATAAATAGTTTTGGTATAAATACCAATGGTATTGACTGGTCTATCGTTTTAATAATTTTGTTTAAATAATAAAAGGTATTCACAATTTCACATGATTAAGATTCATGCTTAGGTGTTTATTAATTACAGCAAACTCACCGTACAACTGTCATTGCATGTGTACAATCATTGAACCATAGATTTATTAGATTGGCTTTACTAAAACTAATACTCCGTATTAATTATTGATTTAGTTCTTATTTCATCCCTTGCATCATCAAAACTAAATTGGTTTTTAATATGTTAAAAATTAGTTACACTCTGTTAATAATAAATGTTAATGACTGGTTTAAAACCAAAGGTTAAAAATCGTAACTATTACTTTTTAACAACTCCCAAACTTTTGTACACCACAACTTGTTCACTGTAGGATTTGAACCAAACACCTAGTGCTCCAAGCACAATACGTTATTCTATACCGTTCGCATACTTTAAAGTATATGCTTTCTGTACGTATTAAACAATAAATAAATGAATTGAGCCTAGCTTAAATGTTGAATGTCTAAAATATAAGACAATAGTCTGGGTTCAAATCCTACCATTCAATATGCTTAACTTGATTTTTATTAATCGGCAGTTTTTCCGAACAAAATAAAAGCATGAATCTCTTATTTTATAATAATACTGGTTATTAACTATTTTAAAATATTATTTCATACAATGACAAAATGCACACATATAAACCCTAGCTTATTTCAAGTAGACTTATGCCACGATTTATACAACATTTTAAAATAAGAGTTAAGTTTTAGTGTATGGTATCAGCTAAAAATACAGGCAGTCGTAAGCCCTCCTCTCTGCCTAGGAGGCACTTGTTTGGATGATAAAACGAGTTGTCTAACAACGTACGGTACCTATAGATTCATTGCCTGTGGTGCATAAGCTTCCTTCCTGCACCTGCATGCGTGCTTCCCCAGAAAGAGGGACACCTTGTAACAATTCATCATAATAGTTGTCTTTGGCTCTACTCTAATTTGCAACGAGACAGTGAATTGGTTCCTACACCTATGGGCTCAGGCTCTTTCCTCCTCTAGTCCGAATAAAGATGGCTCCTCTCGAACTTTTTATTCCTTCGGCCTAAAAGTAAAGGCAATTACCTTCACTTTTAGATTAGTAAATATCATGTTGAGTTAGTGTAGAGCTGGGAAAAGTAAGGTATCTACAATTAAAAAGAACACTTGTATGTAGTCATATTGTAGTGTAAGAACTATGATCAGATGTAATTAATGAGGAAAAAAAAAAGAAACACTAGATAAACTATAAAGCAATATGTATAAATGTTTATATTGTATTTATACTTGATATAAAGTTAATTATGTATATGGCTGCATATGTATATCACTTACTAGATTTAACACCCGTGTTACACACGGGTTGAATAAAAATATTTTTAAAAAATTATAACTATTATATTTAAAAATTTATAAATAATTTTATAAATTATTAATCACAAACTTTTGTCTTTATTAACTCTTATACTCAATTTTTCCTCTCAACTTTCCTTTTATAAAACAAATTATGTTTTCCCCCCAAAAAATTGCCCCCTAAAAACTCTAATTTATTAGATAGATTCCTGCATATGTATATCACTTACTAGATTTAACACCCGTGTTACACACGGGTTGAATAAAAATATTTTTAAAAAATTATAACTATTATATTTAAAAATTTATAAATAATTTTATAAATTATTAATCACAAACTTTTGTCTTTATTAACTCTTATACTCAATTTTTCCTCTCAACTTTCCTTTTATAAAACAAATTATGTTTTCCCCCAAAAAATTGCCCCCTAAAAACTCTAATTTATTAGATAGATTCCTATTGTTAATGAACAAAATAATAAAGTTATGATTTTTTTCAGCATCAATAAAAATAGTTATATATGAGCATTACCAAAAATGAAACATTATATATATATATATATATTCTAAAAAAATAATCTAAAAGTATCATTATTATTTCCAAAGAAAGAGAAATTTGGATCTGGTGTCTAACTTTTCACTAATCATTGTCATTGTCTCTTAAATACTATAGTTAATAAATAAAAGTTTATTGAAAGCAACATGAGTACACCCCAAAAAAGAAAAAAACATTCCAAGGGGAGAAATTGATAATAAAAATTAAAAAGACAGTATGCCCTCCATGTGAGTTGATTTTGAGACAAAGGAAAGAGGGTGTGGGGTGATATCCTCACATGGGGATAGGGGTAACTTTGTCATTTGCTACACACCCATGGCTCTTTATTTATCATTTATGTCATGTTATCCTTCTTTATTTAAAATAAAATTTTGTAAAAAGCATGTAGCATTATTAATTTATTAATATGAGACGCAGTCATTATAAAATATTAAAATTGCTTCGAGCAGAGAAGATATCAAGTATGAAAGCATCTGTATGTGTTTTTTTAACGGCACATCTATACATATGTAATGTTTACAACATATAAAGCGAATCACAAAAACTTATACCTAATGTTAGTGTAGACTTAATGAAAAAATAAAAAAAAAGTAGCTAATACATATTACGCATACATCAAAAGTTAAAAGTTAAAACAGCAGGTATAAATATTTAGGATTAATTTCATATATACCCGTACAAAGTTACATAATATCATATTTACCCAAAGTACAAGTTTTTAATGCATATTGTACAACACTTTTTAAGCATAACAAGGGTAGATATGATATTATGCAACTTTACAGGGGTATATATACAAGTATTAAAGTTCTATATTTAATTAAAAATATTATATATTTAACGACTAAGTTAAAAAGAATATTTGCTTCACATTATAGTTCTAAAATATTTTATTCAAACCTCACATTCAATACTACTTCTCAATTCAATAGATCTTTACAAAAATAAAAATTTAAACAAACTAATAAAAAAAACATTGTCAATGTACGGTTTTCTGTTTTTAAACGATGAATATTTAATTAAATTTATATTTTAATGAAAATATGAACACTTTATGCTTTTTATTTATATTTTTTACTAGTAGAAAGTATGTTTTACTTTGAGCTAAGAAATGTTTAAACATTAGAAATACGTCTCATGTACGTACGTTGCTATTTGTATGGGCGAGGGATACATTATACATATATCTGTTTATCCACTCATATACGGTATAAGATTTACAACACAGTTATCCATCATGCTATAATGAAATATCTTCATAATTATAATTTACAATGATATAATATAGCACAATATAGTGCATTGTATTTTTTGAATAAAAATGTTTTCTGAAAAACATATAACAGCATTATACGTACATATAAAATGAGAGTAAAGTTTTGGTTGTATGGTATACTAGTTTAGTGCCCGCACTACGTTCGGAAATACAACAATCAAATGATGTTTTTAAAGATATTCATGGGGGGCAGGAACGATTCTAAAAAGTTTTGAGACAAAAGGGTGGTAAAACCATAACATAATTATTAAAAAAAAAATTAGTATAGTAATATTATACTCAAATTAAACATAATTAAATGTTCGGCTTTATGGTGTAGTTTAAAAAAAAAGAATTTCATATAAAAAAGTTATGTGTGCTTGAAAAGTACGGAAGTCTTTAATTGTATATTATTATCACTTTATTCATAAGTTTTATTTTAAAATGTAACTACTATTAAATTGTTTAAAATTTTCCTAAATATTAGAGGACTAATATGTAATTAATGTTATTATAATATATTTTATATATATATATATATATATTATTATGAGAAAAACTCTCAAATGATGCCACATAGGCAAAATTGCTTTCAACGGATGTCACATAAGCAAATTTCGTTTTGCTATATTATATTAGAGATTAAAAAATTCTAAACATTTAATAAATTAATTCTAATAGAAACATATTTCCTCTTTTGGAAATAATTACGAGATCTCTTAGTTTAGTAATTAAGAGAAGATGGAGGTTTAATTTGCTTCTCTTTGAGCCATGTTCAAATTCAGACAAGACATTTAATATATTGATCATTTGTTGATCCTAAATGCCGTTAAAACTAGAATGCGTTAAATATTCTTAATATATATAGCAAAAGTATACTTTAGTTAAAAACATTAAAATTCTTAAATGTTCGGTATAAGTTAAATCAAAATAACAACGTATGGAAAATTTTTAAATATTTAATGAATAAAAAAAAATTCTCTGTCTTTCTTAAAAAAACAACTATGGTAAAATTTTGATAGTAAATCATGGATCTCTTCTATTGTAATCACTAAGTCTAACGAATTTGACTATGGGTCTATTGTTTTATTGTCATGAAAATTTACATAATGTAACTAGACCTTAGTCCAAAGGATAATCGGTTTGAAATTTACACATATGTAACAATAGAAATTTTTTTTAATTAAACATGATTAATGATTTCGATTCTCAATCGAACAATTTAAAAAATAAAGACATTAAATTCTAAATTACTTTGATTCTTAAAGGTTCGAAATTACTTTGATTCTTAGACATGGTGGGTCAATAGAATATAACATGATTATCTTATATTAGACAATTATCCAACAAATTACATAATAAGCTGAAAAATGTGATAAAATTTTATTTTTCATATAATACTATATACGTTTTAAAAATAAAAATTGTATGAGATCAAAATACTTTTGGTCTATCTTTCAATATTCGAAGTATATACCAGTATGTTATCACCCTTACATAGCTCTTAGGTTGAAGATCTAATTATCAATAATCTTTGTTTTACTTTTACAAATTAATTTTTGATTTTTATAAGATTAAAATAAAATTAATGATCATCCTTATTGTTTCTTCAAATTCGTAAAAACAGGGTTCTCAAGTAACCTAACTCTAACGTATATATTAGATTAATTAATCACAGAGCATTAAATTATTACCCAAACTATGTTTAAAACTTGTGTATACATGAGAGTTAAGTTTAAAATATATAAATAAAAAATTCAAACGTAATGTATAGAAAAATATGTAAAACAAAAGTTGCATATAATTGTTGATCAGTTACAAGTCTAAACAACTAAAAATATCCTTTATAATCAATTTTGAATTATATCCGCCTTTCAAAAAAAATCAATTTTGAATCCAAATTAATTAATTGACTAATTGACAGTTTCTAAAACAATTGATTGATTTCATTTTGTAAATTAGCCTTCCGCTCATAAAAACCAAAAAAGTGACAATAAAAAATTTTCATAAAAAAATAATGCATAAAAAACTTGATTTATTATATTAGAATTGTTTAGTTTTTAATGGACTAATAATAATGCATTAAAAATCATAAGAAGCAAAATAGTTGTACGGCCAAAACTCCCAAAATTACATATTACAAGTTACAACAATGACAAATCATGATACATGCACCGATATGACTATTCTAATGTGTATTTCTTTGCTCTTTATTTCTTTCATCACGTTTTAATTAACTTCAATTCTTCAATCAATCTTTTCACCATAGAATTTGCTTTGCAAAGGTTACTTCATTTCTAACTTTTCAAATCTATCATATTCTTTCAAGGATTACCAATTGAACTGTTTTACTCGAACATTACAGAGCTGATTTGAAGATTTCCAGCAGTTCTAGAATATATTGTAAAGGAGAATATGTTGGTTGTGAACGACACCATGAACTAATACAACTCGATCCAATGCATGTTTACATAGTAACATAGAATGAGTAAATGTTCAACTAATTCCGAAAATGAATTAATTGTTTAGCTTTTTAGTAAATGGCACAGAATTATTAAAATTTTATTCTTGTTACATACAATTAGGTATTTTATGTACACAAAAACTGAAAAAATATCAGTTTAATTTGCCTACATATGTGTATTATGTGTAGATATATACGAATAGTTTATTCTCATTTTTTTATAGGAAATTTAGGAGACTTATAATAAATACCTTTTGTCTATATATTTTAATTTAAAAATAATTAAAAAAATATACGTAATTTTATAGTGGTACCAGCATATGACATTAACCCAGTGCACATGCAATTGAATTCTTTTTTCAGGAGGCACATATGGAAACACAGGCCCATTTTTTGGACCCACCAAGTGTACCGTACAATCAATCTCCCCCTCTCTCTATATACGCGTTAGAATTATACCATTTTTGCCTTTTTCAACATCAATATCAATCGTCTTTCATTAAACAAAACCTTTTACAATTGTACTAATGTAATATATATGTTTAATCGTTAACTAAATAACTGCTGAATCAATTCCCAATAATGGCCGGCCAACTTGAAAACACATATAACATAATGACACACTTGTTAGTATCATATTCTTTATATAGCATATTAATCTTAATCGATCCGGAGATGAGTGTTGCTTCGACTCATTTGAAGCTATTCAAAACTCACAGGCTAAGGTTGGAGACTTTTTTTTTTCTGGGTTCGTGATTGGTTTCTCTCTCGCTTAATCAAGTTGTTTTTAGTGTTTTCTACTATCCTAGCTTTTCGCTAGCTATTCTTTGAATAAGATATTCATTATTGATTTATAAAAAAATTGATTTTGAGTAAATTGAATCTTTCAAATCGATCCATTTATTAGAACTCAATCACTAGCAAAACACTATAGGTAAAAAAGAAGTACACCAATTGTGTCACGCCAAAACCCCTAGCTTTGCTCTTCGCTTCATCCATGACTCATGAGAAGGACATATATTTAAGGGGCAATTTCATATATACCCCTACAAAGTTGCATAATATCATATTTACCCAAATCATGCTTAAAAAGTGTTGTACATTATGCATTAAAAACTTGTACTTGGGTAAATATGATATTATGCAACTTTGTAGGGGTATATATGAAATTATACCTATATTGTCCACCATCACTTTAGATCAGAGTTAATCTAGCGTTGTAGATAATATTATTTCAAGCGTTCAAATCCCCCCTCCCCCCCCCCCCCAAAGTCGCGATGAAAATAGCTAAAGTTGCGTTTTATTTTTTCGAATGCCCGTCAATGTGGGTTGGCAAGTCCACGAGATTGACCCCAACATATCCATATAAGTTACAACACCGTCGTAGAATACTTGTCCAAACTGCGGCCGTGTAAGGACAAGTAAGGAAGATGTGTGCTCCGATGAGTCGATGACTCCTCCAAACCAACACATAACGAGAATTAAGTGGGAACTAGTTGCACCACCAGTACGTTTTCTTTAGAAAATGTTTGGACTGGATTCAATTTAGTCTAGGCGGCTATATGAAAAAATTGACTCTAAATGCTAAATGGAACCCAATTAAGCTAACCACGGGTGGCCGGGGACTAAGATCCGAAGGCGTTGGATTAGATTCTTGAAATTTCTTTAAAAACATTCCGTGAAACGAACGCATACATATGGGATGGCAAAAAAATGGATCACCCAAAATGAATTGGAGGTGCTGCAATATTATTGATCAAGTTGCACTAGGTCGATCGAGTAAGTGGGGGGCGGTTCCACCTCCACGCCCACCCCCACCATGAATTAATGGAGATATGATATATGCTGCCTTTAAATAAGTTAACTTAATTACAAAAACTGAAATATATATATGCGAACAAGAGGAATTAAATTCATGTTTGGTTTCTCTTGAGGTTTAGCTCTTAAAAGACAAACATTACCTTGATTATAATCAACACCATGCACACCCTTATGCCAACAATAAATATCGTTTTATAATTAATTAGTTCATGCATTATTGACTTGAAGTCTTGTAACTCTATATTCTTCACAAATTAACAATCAAAATAATAATAAATATATTTATGTACATACATATATATATACTCTTACATTATGACATGATAGGTCCATCATAATATAAAAGAAGTCACACGGTGCCAAATAAAGAGGATTAATTAATGGTGTACGTAGCTTGATTTTGATAATGTCTAGATCTTAAGCTAGCTGGCCTGTGTACGAGTAATGTTTATCTAACTCCCAAGAGTTAAGAATATGAAATGCGTTTATATCAATATATGCATTTAAACACATGCACTTCTATTACTTAAACAAGTATTTTCGGGTCATCCCGTTATGCATGTACATGTAGATTATTTGTTACAAGAGTGTGATAGCTATTAGAAAAGTGTAAAAAGGCATACGGTGATGTAACTAGCGACCCACAACATTATTACCCGGCCGGGGCAAAATGTTGCAGAAAATCTTTCTTCATAGCATGGCAGATCGATCGAAACAAGATTATAGAGAGGTGAGTCACATCGTTGAGCACGTGGTGTGCTGATTTCAATCGCCGGTTATTAAACAACAAATACTACTACTACTCATGGTTAAACCGGTTGGGTCACAGCCTGTTGCTAGCTGTCCTAATCCTCTCCCCATGTGACCCACCACCATTTCTTCCCACCAAAATATATCACAAACCCAACCCCGGCCTAGCTTCAATTCCTTTTTAATCCCCCCCCTCCCCACACTTGCTCACATATCTAATATATCCTCCCTGCCTCGATCGATCTTAATTACTAATTCCATCTTCATTCAATGGCACAATTGCCGCCCAAAGTACCTACAATGGCCAATAACTGGCCATCATTTCCCTACCAGATGATGTCTTCCGCCGCTGCGCAACCACCCAATTGGATGGATGAGTTCCTTGATTTCTCATCAGTTAGAAGAAACGCACATCGCAGATCTGTAAGCGATCCAATCGCATTCGTCGAATCGCCTTTTATCGAAGAATGCCGTGAATCTAATAACCCTGGTTTTGAACGTTTGGATGATGAGCAGTTTAGCTCCATGTTTTCAGATGACGTTGCTGCCACAAATCTACCGTCCACCAGATCGTCATCGAATCCGTCTACACCGTCGGATCAACACAGTGATAATGACACTGAGCTTAAACAAACACCAACAGTTCCGGAAATTCGACACCAGCAACCGAAGAACGAGCCCGGAGAGGTGGAAGACGGTGGCGGATGTCAACCGGAGAATGAATCGGCTAAACCTTGCTTTAATTTCTCTAGCGATGGTAGCACCATTGTTGATCCGAAGAGAGTGAAAAGGTACAGTAATGACGACATATATGTTGCTTAAGCCACAAGCTATCAAATTACACTATAATTAGCTAGAATAATTATTCGTAATTAAGATTAAATAGAGAGTAATTACGCATTAATCTTACATGTTTAACAGGATATTAGCAAATCGTCAATCTGCACAGAGATCACGAGTGAGGAAGTTGCAGTACATTTCTGAACTCGAACGCAGTGTTACTACGTTACAGGTTTGTACACATATATAATTTCATCCAATTTCATATATACTTAAAAGTATCATAATTTGTTGAATTATACTTTAGGATTAATGTTCATTATGCAAGTTAGAAATATATCTGATTTTATTAAGCATGATATATGCAAGGCTTATAAAGAAATTATAATTCAATTATATATCTCAAGGATCCTAAGCATTATAATGAAACAGACAATAAAACTTTTATCTCTAATAATCACTAGATAAAACAAGTATTATAGTTCTAATTAATACAAATAGAAATGAATATATAAAATTCTCCTTTAGCTAGCTTTTAGATAATTTCATATATTCCATATTACGAATATATATATATATATATATATATATATATATATATATTCTACTTAATTATATCATAGATTAAAAACTTTCCATTATATGTAGGAAAATATGAGATCGACCTTATAAATTTGAGATGAATTAATTAATATCAGAATATAATTAATATTTGAAATTCTCCCCTTGCTTAATTTCGGATGATTTTATATATATTACATTGCTACGTTTAAAAAAAGATAATTTATGAAATCATATATATATACATTAAGATCGAGTATTAATAATGTATAAATTAGTGTTATATCTAGCTAGCTTGTTTGTGATGCAGACAGAGGTGTCTACATTATCACCACGGGTGGCGTTTCTCGACCACCAGAGATTAGTTTTAAACGTGGATAACAGCGCCCTCAAGCAACGAATAGCCGCTTTAGCTCAAGACAAGATTTTCAAAGACGGTATATATGCATGTCAATTTTCATCAAATCAGATACAACAGTTTTGATTTGGAAATTTAAATGCTAAAGATGATATATCTATATGTTGTAGCTCATCAAGAGGCATTGAAGAAAGAGATAGAGAGGTTAAGGAAAGTGTATCATGATCAGAACATGCAAAAGACAAGTAATAATGAAGAAGATGAAGATGATGATGATCAGAACGCCGCCGTGAGTGACGGTGGCTCCAACGCCGGAGTGAACAACAGGAGTGGTGGTGGTGAAGGAGGTGGGATCTGCTAACTTGCGCCCATGCATGCACGTGATGTGTTTCCCGCTTTTCATGGTGGTGTGAGTGGTCCCCCATGATTGGCATGTGACTTTTATAATTTAACATGGCTCCGACCTACAACACTTCTTTTTCCTGTTTTTGTTTTTTCAGTTTATTATTATTTTTATTTTTATTAATTTATTTTATTTTTTATTTATCTTTTAGATTCTTTTGATTGGAATATCAAATATATATAGTTAATTAATAGTGTGTGGAGTATTTGATTCTATATGTACAGGGACATTGTTGTAATTGTGTTGTATCTTGAGGGGCATTCTTGTAATTGTCTTGTATCTTAATTGAGGATTTTTTTATTTGTGGTTTTTTGTAGTTGGGCTTAACTGGGCCATCATTACCTGTAGGCTGCAAAGTTGCAAATGATTGGACTCTTCATATGTTATTATCCAATCTAAAATTTGTCGAACTTTTTTAATGATACTAATCATACTATGATAATATAACTCAAGAAGATAATTGTAGCTAGGAATTAATATTATTATAATCTTTATCTTGAATTCTTGTATTTGTTTGATTGTTCAAGTAGTTATTAAGGAATTTTATTAATGTATTTATTTTGGATGATAGTGATTAATTTGCTAGCTTGTTTTTCATCACTGTACTAGTGGTTAAGAGAGAAAGATTGAAGTGTTTTAGGGAGCTTCTATATATGATGCCGTGATATACAGCAATAACACTGCATATGACCAGATGTAGCACTTGGAGACAAAGAGAGGAAGAACAACATGTTCAAGATTGCTAAAGAAATGGAGTGGAGAAGACAAGATCCAGGAGTCGTGAAGTGCATAATTAAAGAACAATGATAGGTGTGTTTTGGTCCTATAAATAATAGGACTATAGAAGCATATGGCACAGTTTTTGTGTATGTTTAGCATGCTGAATCATTTGTAATGTTTCATTTCTAAAACAGTGACGAGTATGCAGATGATTTAAAGCAGTGATGTACAATTATTATTCACCTGTGTAATGGTGTCATGGATGGCAAATGTCAGGTTAATAAGAAGATAATCTTTTGTAAATGTCTATTATGGTTAACATGTATAAAGTGTTTGTATAATCTAATCATTAAGTTCTCTAAAGTCTTTTGTAACTAATTAAAACTTTTAAAAGAGGTGTGATGCATTTTGTAAAACTATGTTAATGAATATTTTGAGGGAAAACTGCTTATTGACTAAATGTTTTGATGAAGATATGCATGTAAGAGTAAACTTGGAGCACATAAAGATATTATGGCCACATTACCAGCAAAACATTAATGTTGATAGTCCAGTTGTTGTGAAATTCATTACTGTAACCAAAATATATGGTCAATCCAAATGCTGGTCCACACTTGCGTGGTCTAATTAATGCAGGGATAAATGAATGAACCTTGAATCTAATATGATAAGTCAATAGTTTCTGAAACAAGAGCATGATCTCGAATCAATTCTCGATGAAGGGAGCAGTCATACTTTTGTTTTCCTTACTATTTGTTCACCAAAGCTATGCTGCTGAACTCCAAACCATTTCTGATTCAAGTTTTCTAACAGATGGTGACACGTTGGTCTCGGCTACTGGAATTTTCGAACTGGGATTTTTTAAGCCAGGTAGCTCAGAGAATAGATATCTGGGAATCTGGTATAAGAATGTATCTGTTAAAACGGTTGTTTGGGTTGCAAACAGAGATCGCCCACTCCCTGGTACATCACATATTGTGTTAAAGATAGCTGATCGTGGAACTCTCGTCCTCTTTAACCATACCCGTATGATTTGGTCATCTAACTCGACGACATCAGGTAATGCAACTGCAAAGCTTTGGGACAACGGTAATCTAGTTGTGGTTAACACTAGCAGGAAGGTTATATGGCAGAGTTTTGATTACCCAACGGATACGCTTCTACCTGGCATGAAGATAGGGAAAGATTACTTGAGGAACATGGAATGGCGTCTATCATCATGGAAGAATAGTCAAGATCCCGCTCCAGGTGAATGGACGTTGGGTACTGACACATCTGGCTATCCTGAACTCAAAGTAAAAGAAGGGGCAGTTGTCAAAATCCGTGGAGAACCAATGAAAAATCGTTGGTCTACTGGAGAGTATCAGTACAATGAGGAGATAACCATTACGTACAATGTGACTATTAATGATAGTGAGGCGTCTTTATCTTATAGTCTTGAAAACAGTTCTGTGCTAATAAGGAATACATTGAATTCTGCCGGCCATGTAGAAGGTTTGGGGTGGATAGAACAAGGTAAACGGTGGAAAATTTTTAGTTCGTACTCGAGCAGTGGCTGTGGTGCATACAACATTTGTAATGCTTATGGAGCCTGCAACATGAATAAAACACAACAGTTTTGTACTTGCTTAGATGAGAAAATGTTTGTGCCAAAAAAAGAAAAGGATTGGAACATAGGTGACTGGTCAGGTGGTTGTATTAGGCGAACACAATTGGAATGCAAAAATGGATCAGAAGAGTTTATCAAGTATTCAAACATAAAATTGCCAGACACGGTGAATAGCTGGTTTAACTTGAGCATGAATCTCCAAGAATGTGCTACAACGTGCTTAAATAATTGTACTTGTATGGCTTATGCAAATCCAGACAGCAGTAAATCAATATGCTTGCTTTGGTTCAGTGACCTTCTAGATATCCAAATGTACGAAGCTAGTGGTGTCGGTGAGGATATTTTTGTGAGGATGGCTTCACCTAAAGTAGGTAATAATGTCAGCTATCTACCATCTGCTCCAACAAATTCTCAATCAACTTCCAAAAGGAAGCAGGGAGGAGCAAACATCAAAATCATCTTACTTGTAATCTTTTCGGGGGTTCTTCTTACAGGCCTCATCACCTCTACATGGTTATTTTATGCATGGAGAAAAAGGAATCATGCTGAACCAACAGTGGAAGGTAAACATTTGCATAACTTCTCCGGCAATTTAGAGTAAACGTTTACAGTGAATAGAAATACTTTTGAACAGATTATATATAAGTCTGCTTTTTCCTAATGAGCAGGTGAAATCTTGAATGCCTCTAAAAGTCAGGAAGAAGACATGGAGCAACCATTATTTAGCTTCTCTACCATTGCTAATGCCACTGCCAACTTTTCACCAGAAAACAAACTTGGAGAGGGTGGATTTGGACCAGTTTATAAGGTATATACTATACAAGAATTTATGTAACGGATCCATGATACTGTAAATTGCATTTGAATCTTCCAATGTTAAAGTTGCATTGTCGGTTCTTACGTTTGATAAGAAAATGAAGCTATGCAGCGTAAGCATTGAATTTAAACAAAAAAGATAGAGGTATGGGAGTCACAATTGCAAGTCTTATTGTTTTTACATTGCAAATGGTAAATTTTTAGGGTAAGCTAGAAGAAGGGCAAGAGATCGCAGTTAAACGCCTCTCCAAGAGCTCAAGTCAAGGACTTGCGGAGTTCAGGAATGAAGTCATCTGCATTTCCAAACTTCAGCACCGAAATCTTGTAAAGATTCTTGGTTGTTGCACAGAGAGAGATGAGAAGTTGTTGGTTTATGAGTACATGCCAAATAAAAGCTTGGACTCATTTATCTTTGGTAAGGAACATATATGTAGACTACATAATTTCCGTTATGGATATTTACTGGTTCCCATTTAGAAGATATTAATAGCAAAGAACCAAACTTAATAAAAAATGTTGGGCAGATAAAACTCAAAGTGCGCTTCTTGATTGGACAAAGCGTTTCAACATTATCAAAGGAATTGCTAGAGGGCTTGTCTACCTGCATCAAGATTCAAGGTTAAGAATCATTCATAGAGATCTTAAAGCTAGCAACATCTTACTAGATCAGGATATGAACCCTAAGATATCAGACTTTGGTTTAGCTCGAAGTTTTGGAGGAAACGAGACCCAAGCAAACACGGAAAGGGTTGTTGGCACATAGTAAGCCATGAAAGCAATTATTCGTTTTTTTTCTTGACTTCTAAGTATTCTATTATAATCATTTTATTGTGTGGGTGCAGTGGTTACATGTCTCCCGAGTATGCACTAGAAGGCATTTTCTCAATAAAATCAGATGTATTTAGCTTCGGCGTCTTGGTGCTGGAGATTGTGAGTGGGAAGAGAAATAGAGGATTTGTACGATCTGAAAGCGAAAACAATTTTATAGAACATGTATGTTCACTAATCATAAACTATATGTGGCTTCCATATTCATTTTGCGAAACCTAATAACTTTTTAATTGTATCAACTATCAAGGTATGGAGTCTCTATAACGAAGGCAGGTCAATGGAATTAATCGATTCAAGTTGCGTTGAATCTTGTCATCCTCCTGAAGTCATAAGATCAATCAATATTGGGTTGTTATGTGTTCAACACAATGCAGGAGATAGGCCACACATGTCAGCTGTAGTTATGATGTTGGGTAGCGAGGGTGAAGTACCACAACCTAAGCAACCATTATTTTTCATAGAAAAGCAGTTTCAAGCAGCAACTTCTCTTCAAGTACTTACACAGGGGGTTCCACGAACATTACGGAGATAGATGCTCGATAGAAACTTAACTTTCTGTGACAACTATGTTTCACATGTATTATCAATTAGTATTTATGTGTACATATTATATATGTGTTAGAAGTTAATTGTTCCTTCTAATAAAAAAAAGTTTGAGCAACTTTCAAACCGCTTCTTTTTAGCTGTTGTTTAAACATGATTTGATTTGTTTGAGATAAAAATAACCTACACCGACCCATTCATAAAGAAGCATGTCAAAATTTACGTTTTTGTTATATGCGTTCTAATACAAGAATAGCTGCATTTGACTTTCTATTTTGACTTTTGGATGGTCAAAATAGCTTGCTAAAAAAGTTTTCTATGTTTTGTAACAATAATGCATGAGAAAGTGTATTTTTTCATAAACTAGACAAATTAAAATCTAGTTTCTTCTCATATTGTTTTCAATTTAACTGCTTTTTCTTATTGATTTTCTAACAGTTTTGTATAAATTTCAGTAAATGTCAACAAATTCGTTTTCAAAGGATGTTGGGTTGATTTTGACTATTGAAGTCAACTTTGATGTTTATGTTAAAAACTATTGAAATGCTTTTCTTTTCCAATTTATAACAGCTAACACCAGAGTGAAAATTCTTTTGGTAAATTGTTTTTAAATGTTGTATCATCTTCAAGTTACATCAACTAATTTACTACTCTTTGCAAATATTGAACCGAATCAAGAGTTATAGGTGCATAAGTGAACTTTAACACTTATTTTGAGTCTAATGTAAATTATGACATAAACTGCGTAATTATCAGGTACAAATGCAAGATTTCTTTTAGGTACACTTTCAATCTTAAATTCAGTAAACAAGTTTGTATTTATGATACGCAATATACTTAAAAAGGTTGTTTTATGTAGAGAGGTAATAGACAAATGGGTTGAAAATACAGTTTTTATGGAGGTATAAAACTAGTTATTAAAATTAAAAAATCATATAATCATTCCACGTGTAAATTATATATTGTGGTATATAATTTGGCATCCCACAGGGTGTCAGTGCATGGATAACCCAAATACAAGTCCATATGTTATGTGATCAAGATAATTCAGGGATAAATGATTGGACTTTGAATCTGATTTTATTTTTACTTATTATCATTTGTTGCTGAAAACAAAGAAGGATCCTAAATCTAATCTCCATGGAGGGAGCAGCCATATTTGTGTTTTCCTTACTATTTGTTCCCCAAATCTATGCTGCTGAACTCGACACCATTTCAGATTCAAGTTTTATGACAGATGGAGACACGTTGGTCTCGGCTAATGGAATTTTCGAGCTTGGATTTTTTAAACCAGATGACTCTGAGAACAGATATCTTGGTATCTGGTATAAGAATATATCTGTTAGAACGGTGGTTTGGGTTGCAAACAGAGACCACCCGCTCCCTGGTGCATCCCCGCTCGTGTTAAAGATCACTAATCAAAGAATTCTCGCCCTCTTTGACAATACCACCATGATTTGGTCATCTAACACGATGACATCAGGGAAAGCAACTGCAAATATTCGTGGCAACGGAAACCTGGTTGTGATTGATCAAAACAAGGTGGTAATGTGGCAGAGTTTTGATTATCCAACCGATACTCTTTTACCGTACATGAAGTTAGGGAGAGATTTCTTGAGGGACAAGGAATGGCATCTATCATCATGGAAGAATAGTCAAGATCCAACTCCAGGTGAATTCACATTGACCACTGACATGGTGTCGAGTTGGATACAATTATTTATGCACTTTGTAAAACAAGGGACCTTGGTCAAATTTCGTTTTGGAACATGGAGAAATCGTCAGTTTAGTGGGATTTATGTATTTGGAAAGGACTTAACCTTCGAATACAATGTGATTATAGATGAAGGTGAGGTGTCCTTTGCTTATAATCTTGAAAACAGTTATATTATATCAAGAACGACTTTGAATTCATCTGGGCATCTAGAAGGTTGGGCATGGGTAGAAGATGGTAGAGGGTGGCAGCTTCTTGGGTCATTTCCAAGAGGCATCTGTGATACGTATAATATCTGTAATGCTTATGGAACCTGCAACATGAATATGACCCAACAGTCTTGTACTTGCTTAGACGAGAAAAGATTTGTGCCAAAAAACCAAAAGGGTTGGGGCACAGCTGAATGGTCAGATGGTTGTATTAGGCGAACACCGTTGCAATGCAACAATGGATCAGAAGGGTTTATCCAGTACTCTAATATAAAAATGCCAGACACAAAGAATACCCAATTTAAAATGGGTAAGACTCTGGAAGTATGTGCCACAACGTGCCTAGAGAATTGTACTTGTATGGCTTATGTAAAGGTAGACAACATCTGCGTGCTTTGGTTCAATGACCTTCTAGACATCCAAGTGTTACCCGAAGGCAGAGGCGGCATTGATATCTTTGTAAGGATGGCTTCATCTGAATTAGGTAATAATGTCAGGTTATCTACACTCTGTTCCAACAGGTTCATATAACAATATCAAAATAACTTTTTTTGTTATGTCAAATATCATGCAGATTCTCCATCAATTTTCAAAAAGAAGCAGGGAGGAACAAACATCAAAATTATCTTACTCGTAATCTTTTTAGTGTTTTTTGTCATAGGCCTGATTATCGCAACATGGTTGTGTTATGCACGAAGAAAAAGAAATCATTCTGAACCAACAGCGAAAGGTACAAATTTGCATTTCACCAATATATTAGAGAAATATGTATTGTGAAAAGAATATTTCTTAACAAGTTATCAAGTCTGCTTATTCCTAATTTGTAGGGGAGATTGTAAATGCCTTTAAAAGTCAGGAAGAAGACATGGAGCAACCATTATTTAGCTTCTCTACCATTGCTAATGCCACTGCCAATTTTTCACCAGAAAATAAACTTGGAGAGGGTGGATTTGGACCAGTTTATAAGGTATTTACTGTACGAGAATCAATGTGACCGATCCATAACACTAATATTGCATTTGAATCATCCAATGTTGAAGTTGCATTCTCACTCAATCTTCATGTATGTTCATCCCAATAAGAAAATATTGGCAGGGAAGTCACCTTTGCCATTAGTGTTATTAATTTTATACATTGCAAATGGTAAATTTTCAGGGTATGCTAGAAGATGGGCAAGAAATCGCTGTTAAACGCCTCTCGAAGAACTCAAGTCAGGGACTTGACGAGTTCAAGAACGAAGTCATTTGCATCTCAAAACTTCAGCACCGAAATCTTGTGAAGATACTTGGTTGTTGCATAGAGGGAGATGAAAAGCTGTTGATCTATGAGTTTATGCCAAATAAAAGCCTGGACTCGTTTATTTTTTGTAAGAATCAAATATGCAAGCTACATAATTTCCAATATCGTATACGTTGGTTTAAACTTAGAAACTTTTCAAAGCAAGAAACCAAAACTTACCAAACATCATGTTGGGCAGACAAAACTCCAAGTGTGCTTCTTGATTGGGCAAAGCGTTTCAACATAATCAAAGGAATTGCTAGAGGACTCGTTTACCTGCATCGAGATTCACGATTAAGGATCATCCATAGAGATCTTAAAGCTAGCAACATCTTACTGGATCAAAATATGAACCCCAAGATATCAGACTTTGGTTTAGCTAGAAGTTTTATGGGAAACGAGACCCACGCAAACACTAAAAGAGTTGTTGGCACATAGTAAGCCATGGAACCAACTATTCATTCTTTTTTTATTCTTTAATTCATAAGCACTCTCTTGCATGTGTGTAGTGGTTACATGTCCCCTGAGTATGCACTAGATGGTATTTTCTCAATAAAGTCAGATGTCTTTAGCTTCGGCGTCATGGTGCTGGAGATTGTGTGTGGGAAGAGAAATAGAGGATTTGTTCGAACTGAAAACGAAAACAATTTTATAGAACATGTATGTTCAGTAGTCACAATTACATATGGCTTCAAATCATTTGCAAAATCTAATAACTTTTGAATTGCATTAAGGTATGGAGTCTCTATAACGAAGGCAGGTCAATGGAACTAATTGATTCAAGTTGCGTTGAATCTTGTCATCCTCCTGAAGTTATAAGATCAATCAATGTTGGGTTGTTATGTGTTCAAAACAATGCTGGAGACAGGCCACACATGTCATCCGTAATTCTGATGTTGGTCGGTGAGGGTGTATTACCACAACCTAAGAAGCCATCGTTTTTCATGGAAACAGAGTTACCTGCAACAAACTTGTCTTCTAGTACTTACACAGGGGATGCAACGAACATTACGGAGGTAGAAGCTAGATAGTAAACTTAGATTTCTATGGACATCATTGTTTCACAAGTAATATCAGCTGCATCCGGTGCTAAACGAATTGAAGGGCTAAAACTTACATACTATTACGTTAAAAAATGGTAATATATACTTATGTTTACTTACTGTTAGTTGAAATATCATAATATACTTACATATATTTGTGCGGGATCTCAATGGAAACGGCTTGTTCTTCTCCTAGGCTAGAGGTAAGGTTTGACATCATCTCGATCATCTTTCTCAAGCCCTACATTTATGACTGAGATATTACTAGATACGATTGTTCATTTGATGTAAAACCTGATTTAGTGGTGATGGTTCATCCTTTAATTTCTTAAAATCTATCAAGATAGTTTCAAATTGAATGCTGCTAATCCACACAAGATGTAAAACCTTATTTAGTGGTGGTAAAGTCACTACTAATCCGGCCATTTAGTCAAAAATTATTTTCTCTTGTATACGTACGACATAGCTGAAAAATCGTCTAAGGATTCAAACATAACTTTTATTTCCTTGATAACATAGTAATCCAATAGCCTAATTAATTACCACAAAACCGCGTAGTATATTGAAACGATTCTTTATGAACCCATATGTATAAATGTTTGATTAAATGATGTGGCAAACTTATTTCTAAGGATGACGATCGATTTACTTGTCTTGAAGCAACAAAGATAGATTGTGATTGTACGTGTTAAGATGACCGTTTCCTATTCTACTTCCATATATAAAAGTTTTCCTAAGCTGTCACATGGACCATGGAATAACTAATTCCAAAAATGAGATTGTAACGCTTTCTCGCACATTGACAAGACAATAACAATCAAACATTAACATACGTTGAATGTCCGCTTGTAAATTAAGTGTGACCATATAAAAACATTGGCTATGAATATTATCAGAGAGATATTAGCAGCATGCACCACAATAAATAATTTGCCAGTCCACAGGGCGTCAATGGTCAACCCAAAAGCAACTCCATACGTTGGGTGGTCTAGATTCTATATAATGCATGGATAAACGAATGGGGCTTGAGTCTAATTATACTTTTCTTATTATCATTAATTAATTGCTCAAAACAAAGCAGGATCACAAATTGAAACTCGATGGAGAGAGCAGCCATAATTCTGTTTTCCTTACTTTTTGTTCATCAAAGCTACACAGCTGAACTCGACACCATTTCAGATTCGAGTTTTCTAACATATGGTGACACGTTGGTCTCGGCTACAAGAATTTTCGAACTTGGTTTTTTTAAGCCAGGTAGCTCTGAGAACAGATATCTGGGTATCTGGCATAAGAATATCCCGGTTAGAATAGTCGTTTGGGTTGCAAACAGACACCGCCCGCTTCCTGGTGCTTCATTGCTTGTGTTAAAGATCACTAATCGGGGAACTCTCGGCCTCTTCACCAATGCAAGCATGATTTGGTCATCTAAATCGACGACATCAAGGAATGCAACTGCAAAGCTTCGCGACAACGGAAATCTAGTTGTGGTTGACCAAGACACAAAGCAGGTTGTTTGGCAGAGTTTTGATTACCCAACTGATACTTTTATCCCTGGCATGAAGATAGGGAGAGATTACTTGAGGAACAAGGAATGGCATCTATCATCATGGAAGAGTAGTCAAGATCCGGCTCCGGGTGAATGGACGATGGGCACTGACACACACGGTTATCCTGAAGTAAAACTAAAACAAGAGGGTGTTGTCAAATTCCGTGGTAGGCCGTGGAGAAATATTTTGTTTACTAGTGTGGATTCATCTGGCGAGGAGGTAATCGGTACAAACAATGTGACTATTAACAATGGTGAGGTGTCTGATGCTTATATTTTAGGAAACAGTTCTGTGCTAACAAGGATCACCTTAAATTATTCAGGGTATCTAGAATTTTGGGTGTGGATGGAAAATGATGGGTGGGAGCTTTCTGATTCATACCCACGTAAGGCCTGTGATGCATACAATATTTGTTATTCTTATGGAACCTGCAATATTTATAAGACCCGACAGTATTGTACTTGCTTAGATGAGAAAAGGTTTGTGCCCAAAAACCAAAAGGATTGGGAAAGAGGTGAATGGTCAGGTGGTTGTATTAGGAGAACACCATTGGAATGCAAAAATGGATCAGAAGAGTTTATTAAGTACTCTAACGTAAAATTGCCAGACACTGAGAATACCTGGTATAACATGAACATGACTCTGGAAGAATGTCATACAAAGTGCTTAAATAATTGTACTTGTATGGCTTATGCAAATCCAGACAACACTCGAAGGGTCTGCTTGCTTTGGTTCAATGACCTTCTAGACATCCAAGTGTTACCCGAAGGTGGTGGCGGTCTTGATATTTTAGTAAGGATGGATTCATCTGATTTAGGTAATAACGTTTAGTTAGATACTTGGCCTGTGCTCCACCAAACAATGTTCAAATCAACTTAATTTGTTAATGTCGTGCAGATTCACCATCAATTTCCAAACAGAAGCAGGGAGAAGCAAGCATTAGAATCATCTTACTTGTAATCTTTCTAGGGGTTCTGTTTATAGGCTTGAACATCTCTACATGGTTATGTTATGTACGGAGAAAAAGGAATCAATCTGAACCAACAGAGGAAGGTAAAAAAACCTCACTCGTAAAGTAGAGTAAAACATGTACTGTGAATACAAATACTTTTGAACCAATTATCCTCTTATGTGAAGTCAGTTTTTTTTTCCTAATGTGCAGGTGAAATCTTGAACGCCTCTAAAGGCCAAGAGGAAGATATGGATCCACCATTATTTAGCTTTACAACCATTGCTAATGCCACTGCCAATTTTTCGCTTAAAAATAAACTTGGAGAGGGTGGATTTGGACCAGTTTATAAGGTACTTATAGTAAGAGAACCAATGTGACAGATTATAACGCTGAAATTGCCATAAATCATCCAATCTATGTAGAAGTTGCATTGTCACATGATCCTTATGCATAATAAGAAAATTAAACCTAAACAAAAGTTGTAGGCAGGGTAGTAAACATTGGAGTTTGTGATGTGTTTTACGTTCCAAATGATAAATTTCCAGGGTATGCTAGAAGAAAGGCAGGAAATCGCTGTTAAACGTCTCTCCAAGAAATCAAGTCAAGGACTTGATGAGTTTAAGAACGAAGTCATCTTCATTTCAAAACTTCAGCACCGAAATCTCGTGAAGATTCTTGGTTGTTGCACAGAGGGAGATGAGAAGTTGTTGATCTATGAGTACATGCCAAATAAAAGCTTGGACTCGTTTATTTTTGGTAAAAATCATATATGCAAAATTGCAAAATACATAATTTCAAATATCATATACGTTGGTTTAAATTTAGAAAAACTTTTGAGAGCAACAAGCAAAAATTACTAAATCATCATTTTGGCCAGACAAAGCTCAAAGCATGCTTCTTGATTGGACAAAGCGTTTCAACATTATTAAAGGAATTGCTCGCGGACTTGTTTACCTGCATCAAGATTCACGATTAAGAATCATTCATAGAGATCTTAAAGCTAGCAACATTTTACTAGATCAAGATATGAATCCTAAGATATCAGACTTCGGTCTAGCTAGAAGTTTTGGAGGAAACGAGACCCAATCAAGCACTGAAAAAGTTGTTGGCACATAGTAAGCCATGGACCAAGTTTTCATTCTTTAAAAAAAAAGTTTATCGATTCATAAATATTCTCTTATAAGCATTGATGCATTATGTTTTGTGTGTGTAGTGGTTACATGTCCCCCGAGTATGCACTAGAAGGTCTTTTCTCAATAAAATCAGATGTGTTTAGTTTCGGTGTCTTGGTGCTAGAGATTGTGAGTGGGAAGAGAAACAGAGGATTTGCCCGATCTGAAAACGAACATAATTTCATAGATCATGTATGTTCGGTAGTCACAAATTATTAATGGCTCATTTTGCAAAACCTAACAACTTTTAAATACATTGTATTAAGGTATGGAGTCTCTATAACGAAGGCAGGTCAATGGAATTAATCGATTCAAGTTGCGCTGAATCCTGCCATCCTCCTGAAGTTATCAGATCAATCAATGTTGGGTTGTTATGTGTTCAACACCATGCAGGAGACCGACCAAACATGTCATCTGTAATTCTGATGCTGGACGGGGAGCGTGAACTGCCACAACCGAAGCAGCAACCATCATTTTCCACGAAAAGCCAGATACATGTATCAAACTTCTCTTCCAGTACTTACACAGGAGGTTCAACGAACATTACAAGGATAGATGCTAGATAGAATTATTTGCATCCAGTTTTAAAATGATGTGTTATATATGATCATTTACGTACTATTATATTGTAAAAATGGTAATGTCGTCTTAATGAATTGTGATTGCTTACGTTTATTTGTCACGACATTGTACTTTATAAGTTTGAACATCATAGAACTATCTATACAAAAAAATTGCCTGGCCTTGGCTGCTGTTACTTGCTGGTATCCAGCCTACAACTTGCAGTTTCAAGAAATTCCGTAGTCTTAGATGCCTTCGCTGCATGCGCCATCCAAAAAGCTTTGGTGCATTTTTCCATTGGCTTAGAAACTTAGACAAAAGAGTTATGAATAGTACCGCTTTCTATGCATTATCATGACATGATACATACATTTGCTATAATACCATTCAAACATGAATGTTGGATGTCCACTTGTTACATAATTTATTACTGTAACCACAATAGTCAAGTAGTGAACCCAAATGCAAGCCCCATAAGCTGCGCGATCTAATAAAATTAATGCATGGATAAGTGAACCTAATATGATATATCATTAGTAGCATGCTGAAAACAAAGCATGATCATAAATCAAATCCAGATGGAGGCAGCAGCTATACTTGTGTTTTTCATACTCTTCGTTCGCAAAAGCTATGCTGCTGAACTAGACACCATATCGGATTCAAGTTTTCTGAGTGACGGAGATACGTTGGTCTCAGCTACTGGAATTTTCGAGCTAGGATTTTTTAAACCAGGTAGCTCTGAGAACAGTTATATTGGTATCTGGTATAAGAATATATCTGTCAGAACGGTCGTTTGGGTGGCAAACAGAGACCACCCGCTCCCTGGATCATCATCATCACTGCTCGTGTTAAAGATTGTGGATCAAGGAATTCTCGGTCTCTTCACCAATACCACCATGATCTGGTCATCTAATTCAACGGCATCAGGTAACACAGCTGCAAAGCTTCACGACAGCGGAAATATAGTTGTGATTGACCAAGACAGGAAGGTTATTTGGCAGAGTTTTGATACTCTTCTACCTGGAATGAAGTTAGGGAGAAATTACTTGAGGAACAAGGAATGGCATCTATCATCATGGAAAAGTAGCCAAGATCCAGCTCCCGGTGAATGGACAGGGGGCACTGACATAACCGGTTATCCTGAATCCAAACTCTCGTGGCAGCCTCACGAAACATCTTCGTTGAACACCTCTGACCCACAACCAAATGAATGGGTTGACCAAGGTTTCAGATTGACTGCTAATCCACGCCTGAGATGAAAAGGCTGATTTAGCGGTGGTGGTTTGCAGCGGCTACTCAAACCAACTCAGTAAATTACTCAAAACAACCTACAGGGGACTTAAAGCTTAACAAGGTCAATATGAAGAGAATCATATATGCATTTAATCAGTAATCAGCACTGCTAATCAAAACAACTAGACTTTACATTGAATAGAATTGGTTCACATAAAACAAAAACAAGTTAGCAAAAACTACAAATCCACATTTACTCGATCATTCAAGAATGGATGATACATTAATTTTAGTTTATTAATTAGGCATCACCTAATTAAACTTCATGTTTTTCCATTATATTACTTAGAACTAGAATTCTAAACATAACAGAGCTAAGTATAATAATAAGATAGAAACAATAATATGATGACCGAACCAAACGGACACATACACGGTTTTGTTTGTGTTCGTTTGTTGGGAATTAATGACGAGATTTCTTGTTCGTGTCTGTTCATTGAGGAAACGGATATGTTCATGAAAATAATTTACGATACATGAGCAAAAGCATATACACTACTAAATTTTCATGTGCCATGACTATAAGTGTGATATTGTCCGACTATAAAGATATAACATGATATGACTGATTTAGTTAGTTATTTTCACTTTGTTTCCACCGAGTTTTACATAACAAAGCTGCACTATTCATCATCTATCTCGAATCATAGTTTACGATTTCATTGGAGATAAAAATATATAATTCATCAAACTTAGTTAGATTGATCCTGGCCAATGGAACATTCAAGTTTGTATAATGTTATTTAATTAAAAGATGTTCTTTTGACTTATACACACATCACTGTCATGGATACCAAATCCATTACCATTTGATTTTTATTCTCTTCTTCTTTTTTACCATCATGGTCCGAACTAGAGGGGGTCGATCTGGTGGGCATCTTACGTCGTCGTTTTCTTGTAATATAGCATCCCAAATTTCTGGTTCTGCCACAGTTACCGCCATAGGCATGGTCTGACCGTTTCTTGTAAAGCAAGTAATTGTTTAAACGGTGGAGACGTGGGGTGTTTAATTAATCTGAAGAAGAAACTAGTTTCTACCTACTACAATAACTTTGTTGATTCAGTTCATATTAGTACTGCTAGTTGGCATTTTAATCATTCATGTTGCGTGATTAGAATGTCTTAAATAATAGATCGAATTTGATGACCAAGTGGGATTAAAGATTTAAATAATAAATTTGATGGTGGATCCTTGTGTTAGGTACTTCCACATAACTAATTTTAAGTCATTTTTATTTTTTTAGTAACTCAACATGTCATATATCATAAGGCGGCTTTTGGAACTAATTCTTAAATGTGAAAAAGGAAGATCGAACACATGATTGATTTGGTAAGATTCAGTGGTACATCTTTATTGCACATTTGAATAATGTTTTAGAAGCTTCTCATTAGGCAATCCGAAGGATAGCCACGAGATGGAAAAGGGCTCGTCGTATACTACAAGCACACCACTTCCTACGTACACCTTGCCTCTATCCTATAGCTCAAAGATTTAAATCAACCAATATTCAGTTGGACTCATTTCTAGCCCACTTGCGTTTATCTGGTTCGTCTAGATGCGAAATTATCAATTCTTTAAACAAAAAAAAAGAAAGCTAAGAGCAGTTGAGTGTTCAAATAAAATTTAATCTTTAACCAAATCACTATATGATATGGATGTAGACACTGCCATTTTAATAATCTTAAGTACCTCAAACTTTTCTAATGCTGACTTGTAGCCTTGTACAACTCATTTTTGAAATACAAACATAAACAAGTTGAATTTCCAAGGAACAATTAGTTGACCATCAATAATGTTTTATCAAATAAATACTCTCTATATGATCACACCAACCTAAGTTGATAGATACAAGACAAGACATGTTTTATAACATGGGAAAATTGTTAAGGATTGCAGGCTATACACAGTTTGTTCTTATTCTGTTAACTGTGGTAGTTAGTGGAAGAATCTTAGATCGCGATACTTCTGAGCTGGTTTCAGATGGCGGAGATGATCGGGCACACGAAGCTGCTCCTTACGCCAGATCATCGTTCTTGCATCTCAAAGGAATGGATTCTTCAGAAGAGCATTGTGAGCAAATGTATGGATTTTTACCTTGCTCAGAAAATATTTGGGGCCACTTTTTTCTCATTATCGTTTACGAGTACTTGTTGTATCATGGAGAATGCTATGTTTCGTCTGGAGGTAAAAGGATATTCAAGATTCTTGGTCCTGGAATCTTTGGTGCAAGTGCTTTTCAAGTTCTTGGTTGTCTTCCCGAATCCTTAATACTTCTCGGTATGCCCGGTTCTTTGTATAGATTATTTATGATTTATTGCTATTGTACTTTTTGTTTCTAGTTACCCTTTTTGAGAGTTTACTCATATATATGCCAATCACATGTCCTGAAATTTCAATGGTTTAAGTGTCACTCGGGCGATAAAAAACAAAGCCATAAACTTCTTGTGATCAAATCAGATAATATTGGTTGGTATGACTCATATGAGTAGCCAGCCCCATGTTACAAACTTGTATTCACATTTCTTGTGTCTAATTACAGTTTCTGGGCTTTTCAACACTCAAGAGGTTGCTCAAGAATATGTTCTAACTGGAGTTGGGTTATTAGCAGGATCAACAATATTTCTTCTCACTTTATTATGGGGAACTTGTGTCATCGTTGGCAGTAAAGATTTCTCCACAGAAACTACTGCATATGCTTCGTTGGATACCAACCAAAGCCGTTACAAAAAATTCTTATCATTTCTTACTGGTTAGATTCAATCTTTGTGTTTCACTTTATGAGGTGTACATGTATGTTCATTTTCTTCTTTCACTTCATGATTTCAGGTTCTGGTGTAACTACAGACCCGGAAACAAGTTCAACAGCAAGAATCATGCTTCTTTCACTTATACCTTTTCTGTTTCTTTTAATTCCAAAACTATTTGGGATGACATATACTACCCATGGATATATCTTCATAATTACACTTCCTGTTTCGGTTACGTTCTTGCTGGTATACTTCATTTATCAGGTACAGAAATACAATGGGTCAGTTTAGATTGTGCTTTATCTCAAACGGGTCAAAACCAAATAACTAGCTAATATTGGAACGGGTCAAATGGGATGATGGAGATAAAGGGGTTGAAATAATGCATACAAACTCCTAAACCATTTAAACTGTTTCTGTAACTGTAGTTAACATGTCTGTTCCAACCGTTTAAAGTTTTGAATTTGTTCTCATGTAGGTGTTTGAGCCTTCAATCCAAAAGAGACAGTTATCATACGTCAAACATGAGCATTTAGTTTTGGACATATTAAAACATATACAGGAACAGACTGCAGAAAAAGTACTCACAGAAGATGGTTTGGCAAACCTGCCTGCTATAAAAAGGTTTGTTTTATTTACCAATTTCTTTTTTCCACGTGTGCACTTCATGTCAGATCGTGGTAGCGTGTGGTTGATAGATATGAACTACTGCGGCTACGTGTTTGATTTGACGTTGATCCAAACACACCCTAATTAAACTACTGGTTTGCAGTTTGTTCACAAAGATTGATCAAGATAATGACGCAAACATATCTTTTCCTGAGCTAAAAGAAGTACTTCAAGATATCAAATTCAGGCAATTAACTTGGGACAAACAGCAAACAATTGAACAAGTTATGAAAGAATTTGATGATGATGGTGACACGAAAGTTACAATCGATGAATTCACAGATAGATTCACAAAATGGCTTGATGAAACTAAAAGTGCGGTGAACAAACCGTATCGTTCAGTTAATTCATGGAAAGATTTATATCAGGTATTTATTGTAAGCTCTTTCAACATTTGTAAACAGTAATGTACTGTATATTATGCTATAACTTATATATAATAAATTTGTTACTTTTTAGGTTGTCCAACCATGGGTTCAAACAAAAAATAAAGAACACGAAATGATGAAAAGACTCGTATCAGAAGTTATCAGCGATGCTAAAAACTCACCGCTAGGGAATTTTTATACAAAAGATGGGAAACCAAATGTATCTGCAATAAAGAGGTATATAATATAAGACTGTAACAGTTGATTGTTTGAAAAAAAAGTCAACGTTTGTTCAATGATCTGATTCCTGATGTAAATATTTAGATTGTTTAAGAGCTTAGATGTCAACAACGATAACTTTATATCGCGATCCGAATTAAAAAGACTTATGATGGATTTTGACTTTGGGGAAATATCATGGAATGTGGATGAAGCAACATCTCACATAATGCAAGAACTTGACAAAAGTGGAGATCAACAGATAGATGAAGATGAATTTGTTGATGGATTTAAAGATTTGCTCAAGTTATCCAATGATCAATCGACACCAACAACGCCTGCTCCTAAAGATATATCTCGGGTAAGCTTGTAATCTCATAATGAAGTTAATTATGTTGTGCAAATTGACTCTTTAAGTCAAATGGGTTAAATGCAAGTATGCAACTAGTGATAAATTTGACCTTTAAAAGTCAATGTGAAATAATGTATATGCAGAGACCTTGGGAAAAATGGATAGATGATGACGTGGATAGATCAATGTGGGCGTGGACAAAAGCTGTAATGCTATTGGTTCTTGGGATAGCCATGTTGGCACTTCTGGCTGAACCACTCATACACAGTGTTCAAAATGTGTCAAACTCAGCAACTGTACCATCTTTTTTTATATCTTTTATTTTGGTTCCTTTAGCAACTAACGCTAGAGCTGCTGTCTCTGCAATCCAAACTGCAAGTAAAAAGAAAGAACGAACTACTTCATTGACTTTTTCCGAGGTTTGTTCATCATCTTCTAACTTGTTATGCTTTAATCACTGTTATGAAGGCGTTAGATGTGTCAATGACAGTGGTTATTTACGTACGGGATGTGTTGGAATGGCCATCAGACATTTGTTTTTTACATATTTTCTTGAACTTTTAAATAATTAGAACTATATTGTTACCACAATATTCTTACTTATTATTAATTAGCACACACTTACGACTTTGTGCGCATTTATAATACATTTTGGAGGCTTTAGACCAACTAGACTTATTCATTGATAGTATTAGAGGTTTTTGAGGCCATGTCTTGGTATCTCTCATGTGAAATGAACGATGTAACATTTATTTAAGGTGTCACATACATAAGTTTGTCTCACTTTTTTTAAGTGATGATTGGTTTATTTAATTACATACCTTTTTGTATGATTTATGCAGATATATGACGTGGTGTTCATGAACAATGTTCTTGGACTTTCTGTTCTTGTAGCAATCGTGTATTTTCGAGGATTGATATGGCATTTCACTGCTGAATTGTTGATGGTGTTCGTTGTTTGTGTCATCGTGGGTACGACAGCAGGCTTTAGATCCAAATTTCCAGTTTGGATATCATTCGGGTCATACCTACTGTATCCTTTATCTTTGATCTTTATGTATGTTTTTGTTGATTTTCAATAGGGAAAGGGAAGTAAACTATAAAATTTTTTTGTCTGTAATTGATGTGTATTATATATGTTCGTATCCGATATCTTCCATAGTTCCATGTATATAAATATACAATGAGAAAAACACTCTTATGATGCCAAGTAAGCAAATATCACCTCTAATGATGTCAACTAAGCAAAATTTATTTTTCTATATTATATAAGGATAATCTTTGTGGTTCGTTGTTTTTGAAAGCATGAAAACTACAATTTTGTGAGGTACAACTTTTTGCTTTTGTATTGTTTAGAAAACGCTATGGCGTTAGGCCACATAGTTTGTGAGACCTCATATTTTTAGGGCTTTCATATAGATATATGGGCTCTCACTCTTTGAGCTTAAGATAAATGGATTCATAGAAAATAAAATTAATGTTGAATATGTTTAACTTTATATTATTGATTTTTAATGGTTCAACTATCATTTTTTGATCGTTGGCGGTTTAAACTAACGAAATAACTGGTAACGGTCTCAACGTTTATTATTTTTGTCACCAACGGATCGCATTTAAAATAATTAACGTCGTTAGTTTTTTAGGAATTCTTGATCGACGTTTTAAGATTTTGATCGGAAAAAGAATACGAGTCTACTGATATAAAATTACCTCAAAAGGATGCTCTAAACGACGACACGATGCTCCAATCAGGGGTTTAAACCTAACGTTTCAAGGTAACTTTTACATTGATTATTTGTTTTGTCTTTTCAATCAAAGCCCTAAAATGTCGGCCAGGAATTCGAAAAAAAACTAACGCTGCTAAAATTAACGTTGGTTCCTTGGTTGAAAAAATGATAAAAATTATGACATTTTCCAGTTATTTCGTTAGTTGGGATCTCCGACCAATCCAAAGTAGAGTTTTGGAGCTCTATTGGAGTCGGTGGTGGTGTCAATGCTAGAACACAATTATTTAAAAAAAAAATTAGTATAACAATGTTATACTCAAATTAAAGATAATTAAATGATCGATTTTATAGTGCACTTTCTTTAAAAAAATAAATTCGTATAAAAAAAGTTAGGTATGCTTGAAAAATACGGAAGTGTTTAATTGTATATTATTATTAACTTTATCCATAAGTTTCATTTCTATACCATATCAAATACAAACCGACTCACATACACCCTAGTCGGATAGGGTTGAAAATGTAACTACTATTAAATTTTTCAAACTTTTCCTAAATTTTAGAGGACTAATACGTAATTAATGTTATTATAATATATTTTGAATACATATTTTAAATAAAAAATTATTATTTTATATACATATTTAAAAAAATCATTATTATGAGAATTTATCAAATAATGCCACATACGAAAAATTACTCTCAACGAATGTCACATAAGCAAATTTGATTTTGCTATATTATATCAAAGATTATTATTTGTTACTACATAATTTTGTAACTATTATCATAATCATAATTTCTTTATCTTTTTTAATATTAATTATCATATCATATAGTTGATGTTTTATTGTATTTTTAAAATTTTTGTATTATATTATTTAACTCGTGTCATACATGAGTTATAACCTAGTTATTTATAAAAAAAATATGCGATTCACAAAATAACATTTTATTTTTTATTAATTTATTATTGATTGAACTATCGCTAGGTTGTAATGGGCGTGGCAACTATACGTGAAGCCCTCCAAGGAGGCAAAGATATATGATCGCGTGACATGTAGCTGGTATGAAATATTTAATGATTCATATGCAAGTCACAAAATAACTTTTTTTTTTCAATATGACAAAATATAGATCGATGTTAAACTAGAACTTGAATTGATATTAAGTATCTTTATAATAGGCCTTGTCTATTCACACACCCTAAAATTCTATCCACACATCTGTTTTAAAACCAGACGTCACGGATAGGCCTTGATGCGGCGCCTGAGTCACTATTCTGTCAACGTCAACCGCAGAATGTCGTAAACGAGGTGGAATTCGGTCAAACCTGGACATATGCGCCGCATATATGACCTAGGCGCCGATGATGTTGTTGGCCGCATATATGACCCAGGCGCCACACCGAGGGCCATGCGCGGCGCATAAGGGTGTTGAAGCGTGATTGACTACGTTCGAGGATGTGTCTGGGATAAAAGTAATACCCAGGCGCGACGCCGAGGTTTATGTGCGGCGCCTGAGGGTGTGAGAAATAAAAGCATAGGGTGTGTGAATAGGATATGGGGTGTGTGAATAGGATGACCCTTACGAAATGGTTTGTACTTTTGTATGTATAATATATTTCCAAAAATGATAAATTTATTTTAAGAAAAGTATTTGCTGATCATAACACGGAAATAGGATTCGTTATATTTTTATTCCAATAAATGAATTTTTTTCAACAAACTTATGATCATAAACTGCCAAATATTTGAACAATTAAAAAAATGACCTTAAAATAAATGTTACTGGTATAATAAGAAAACAGAGACGCACATGGCCAAAAAGCAAAGGTGGGGGTATAAACCTCAAAAGGGTAACGTTCATGTTTTGTTTTGTTATAGATATCAAATCATTAGTATAAACAAACATACTTAATTAATGTTTCAAATGTTAACTTGTTTAAAAAGCCGTTATGCGGGACTATCTCAAGAAAATGAAACAAAGCCAATGTTTCAAAGTTTTTTTGGGAAGCGTAAATAAAAATAAATGTCAAAACGTTTAATTTAATAAATGACACCGGTTAAAATATTTATGTCATCAATGTAACGTGTTGCATCACTAGGCCCCAACATAAATCTAGTTATACACAACGAACCTAGCGTGACCGTTGATTGTATGATATCATTTACATTGTTAATGACATGTTTTTGTTTGACACACGTAATGACAATAAGTTTACCACACGGAAAAAAACGTATAAAGATGCGTACCGTTTTAACAGAACACTATTAATTCATAAATCATCAGCTACTCACGTCAAATTTATACCGAGCTCCTCATCCCCAAAGAATGACACACTAAACTACGAAAGACCTTCAACCATATCGAAGTGGGTTTTGTAGTTTATTTTGGACCGGGTCTATCTAAGTGTTTTTTTAAAAATTTTGATCAAAGATTATTGTAGCCATTAACAAACGAATTGAAAAACCAAAAAAAATTTATCTGATCATGTATTGTCCGGTAACATTACCGGTAGAGAACTCTCGTCAATGTTACTGGATAGGGTTTTAAAAATTACATAAAATGATCAAATGAATTTAGAAAAGTTATTATTACTATTTATTAACTAGGGCTAACATATTGTGACAGTCTGTTCGACACGAACACGATAAACTCAAACACTAACATGTCACGCTATCTTATCATATCATCTTTTCCACACACGCGCGTGCACGATAATTAACAAGATATACGCTAAAAATAGATTTTTTAAGTAAAAGTCTTAAATGTTATCTTATTATTAGTTAGTTTAATTATTATTATTATTATATTGCTATTATTTAATACTTATTTCTAAATTTAAATATTTGAATGTTGTAGTCTTAAAGACATTGAGATCCATAATCAGGAGGATAAGATATGGATCAGATTGACAGGTGGATGGTTTCAATAACCACAAATTTAGTCAATATTTTTTTATTTGAATTAAAAAATAATTTTCTATAAATAATAAGAAAGTAAAAACTTTTATCTCGAATAAGAACAAAAAGAAAACATAAAAAGAAAGAAACGCGGGACCTGCCGACTTGAAGGTAGGAGGAAGACCTTACTCTATAATCGCTTTCATTGAAGCAATATTGGATATAATTTTGATGTCATTTTTATAACTTATACATCATAAAAAAAAGTATGAAATATTTCATGTAATAATATTTATTAATTCTATTAAAATCTAATGAAAATATTCTAACTATATAAAATTTACCAAGCTCAATTATATAAAATCTTACAAATTTCAGCATTATTTCCAAGTCTAGTCTAAAAATAAGAACAGTTATGAAAGCTAATAATCAACTTTTATAATGGTCATGTTTAATTGTCATACAATAAAATAATTATAATGTATACTTCACAATGTGACAATGATGAAGCAATATTAAAACTTGTAATGGTTTTATAGCTTAAATAAGATGAGTAATATTACTAAAACTTGATTACTATAAGCATAAACATAGCATGTTATTATTTTAGGATGAAGCTAAATAGTTAATGCCTTTCTGTTTGAAAAAAAAATATTATTTATTCATTTTTATGTAATATAAGAAGGGTTTTTATGTTATTTGATCGTAATAGTATACTGGCACCTTAAAAATTAGTAAGATTGAAATGTCCACTTTACACATTTATCTCCTTAGATATTTTTAATATTTATTTTATGCATTATTTAAATATATTAGAAATGTCTTAGAAAACTCTAGCATTCATTAACGGACGTTGACTTATGACTTATCAACTTGTTTATTATGTGATCTATTTGTCTTGATGACTTTTAGTAAACTTAATTGCTAGTGACAATATTATATTCTATGTTCACATGAAAAATAAGTTGTTTTTCACTAATATGGCTTGAATCTGTGCACCTTGTCAATCTGAATATCAGAATATGTCTCTCGACACGTTTTCATTCGAACATGTTAGTTACTGGTCAAACTAGTGACGAGCTGAATGATAAAATACTTGTTGGTATTTTAATTAAAATAAATAAATAAATACGTATTAGTTTAAGAGATATTTTTAACATTGCACTCCCTTTTAATGGAATGGAAAAAGTGACAAGTCCTTAGACGTAGCAAGTGACATACCATTTGCATGATGTTCGTATGAGATGCTCTTAACTTACCATATGATAAGAGCACAAATTTCCTTCCCTACTAATTTTGAAGGTCGATTGACCATTGTTTCTTAATTTCACTTTTTTTATTTCTTTTGTTTTTCAACCTTTTTTATTCTTTTTCTTTTTCTAAATTACTTTTATGACTTAATGCCGCAACATACGAAACATAATACTATATTTTTATCTATGTCTAACGATGTTATTATGTAACGCGTTTAACGATTACATACATGTCACATCGAAACATGTAGGCACCACACATTAATGTCACAATCATAACACGTGTAACAAAGCCACAAACGCGACGTTACCCTCGCCAACGCGCTACACATGTCAAAGTTAAAAACGTGTCAGCTAAGACATGTTCACCTCATTGTGCGAGACTCGGGCAAAATGGATCAGCCACAACAACACATGACACTTGTCGTAGTTGAAAACGTTCTTAATGTGTATACCGAAGTTGAAAAACGACTACGTCACCGTAACACACGATACATGTTAATTTCTAAAACATATCAACTAAGACTCAATCTTCGGATATATATCGCACAATCAGGTGATTGAACCTAGTTCTATGGCTAAAGTACAAGGTGCATCATGGCTAGTGACACATTCTTGTCGTATGTACACGTTAAATGTAATAATGTACATACATGATATGAAGACTTAAATAATTAAACTCTAGACATTTAAATTATTCAAAAATAAATACACAGTTGAAATGCGGCCCTACCATTTGGTTAGTAGATATATAAATTTGACCTTGATTGGTCTTTCATTATGCCTTAAAAAAATTACAAAATATAACAAATAAAGCACGCACGAGAATATATATATAGCCTTTCAGACATACATTAAATCTTCTGGAACGAGAATTTGTGGGGGAGCTAGGACGGCATTTGTGGAATTGTCGAGGGGAAGGTGTGCCACATTTGAATAAATATTAATTTTAATTTTAAGGTATTAAATGATTTGAAGTATAAAGGTAATTTGTGTGAAAAATATATAAAAAGACGAGTGAAATTAACAAAAAACTAACATGTCATACCGACTACTCTGATTTTTGAATGGGTGGCTTGTCGGTGTTACAAACACTCTTAAAATCACATCTATATAATAATTCAAGATTTTAAAAGACAAATTTTAAAAGAAAAAATTTTACTCCATGATAAATTGTTAGGGAAAATATTAAATTGAATTTGTACCGTGCATGAATTGATTAAAATTATTAAATATTAAAATATTTATAAATCTTTAAATATAATTGTTATGATTTGTTTATAATTAGTTTACAAATCTTTCGAAGAAATGAGTTTTTTAACTCAGAAATATGAAGATGATGGCGGATAAAAAAATATAATATTTTAAAAATTCGGATAGTCCGAAATTCGTAATAGTAATAGTATAAATATCTTTGATGCGTGTTGCTCAACCGTCGCATCCCATCACCACCAACCACCGATCGACGTCCGCCACATGGCGTCCAAATCGCATCTTCTCCTTCTAATCACAATCTCAACTCTCCTCATCTCCACCGTCACCTGCCGTATACTCACCACCACAACTTCTGCAGATCTCGTCTCCGACGGGGTTCAAAATGAACACAATAGCATACTCCGTCTCAACTCCTTTGTATCAGCTGAAGAAGCTTGTGAGCAGACCTATGGATTCTTGCCTTGCACCAATACTGCACTCGGAAACCTATTTCTCATTCTAGTATACGGTTACCTCATGTTTCTCGCCGCTACTTATCTCTCTTCCGGTAGTGAATTGCTACTGGAAATTTTAGGGCCAGGTCTCGTCGGCGGTTTGTTGCTACCGTCGCTTGGTGCACTTCCTGACGCGATGCTTATTCTCGGTATAATTCGTATCATGAAATTATTACTTACTAGATCGTTCGAGTTAGATCTTATTTTGTTGATCTGATTAGTTTGGGTTTTTGTTAGATCCGGTTGTTTGAATTTCGATTATGAAAGTTTTCCGAAGTCTTGTTATTTGTGATCTAACTTTTCAATATTCTGGCAAGTTATTGGTTAATGTTTTAGCTTTATGTCTGAGTCAAATCAATTATAGGTTATCACTTTGCTTATGTTATTTCAGTTGGAATTTGCATTTCTCCTTTTTTTTTCAAATTGACTGTTGTTTTTAAGGTGAAGTTCAGTTATGAAGCTTAAAATCCGTTCTCTGCTAAACATCCATGTCTGAATTGTTAGTTGTATATATATATATCAAGTTAGAAAGATAGTCTTCTCTATTTCTGAGATGCAAGCAGCTCTGGTTTTTGCTATTAACAAACTGGAAATTGGGCACTGGTCAACATATTTGAATTTAAACAATTGAAGCATGATCTCCATGATAGACTGTTTTTTTCAGTTAGAACCTTTTTGGAGCATAGAAAAGTAATAACTCTAAGCATTTTCTAACTGGGATTTGCTAGCATTGTACGATTTTGGCCTTTCGAGTTATCTTCCGTAGATTTAAACATTTGTGATTTACTTCGTTTAAGTGCCATAGTTTTAAACATTTGTGATTTACTTTGTTTTCATGTTTATGCACCTTACCTTGTTTCTTGTAGTGTCCGGACTATCTGGAAGTGTTGAAGTTGCTCAAGAGCAGGTCTCTGTAGGGATGGGTTTGTTAGCCGGTTCAACTGTCATGCTTATTACTGTAATATGGGGAACCTGCATCAATGTTGGCAAGTGTGATATAGAGAACTCAGTTGCTATAGATAACCAAGATACTAAAGGGTTTAACTTAGTTGGTAAGTCCTTTCTCTTATCCAACGTAACTTGTAATAAATCTGAACACATATATGATATCTTTCTGACTTTAAGTTATGTGTATATTGCATCTATCATACTACAGGATCTGGTGTGAGTACTGATATTTGGACAAGCTATTCTGCCATGATTATGGCTGTATCTGTGCTCCCGTTTATTGTTGTCCAGTTCCCACAAATTATGCATTCGGATTCTGGAAGACACTTGTCTGTTTTACTCGGTCTTATTGTATCTGTCTCTCTTTTGATTGCATATTGTGTTTATCAGGTGAATGTTGATACTGAAATACACTTCTTGACAATACAAGGATTTTTTTTATATTATGGTTCTTTAATTAGTCGCTGAGTAAATTACATGCATTCTTCAGGTTGTTCAGCCTAAATTGCAGAAAAGACGTCTTGCTTTTGCTAAACATAAGCATGTACGATCTAGAATTCTCAAGTACTTAACATCGCGTGCTCTCGGAGGACTTGTGGATGACCAGGGAAAACCTAACAATGATGTTCTACTAAAGTCAGTTCATTTACATTCTATTAAATTGTGTTTCCAGCATGTGTTTTATTTTAGTAACCTCTTACAAAAATCCATGACAGGCTATTTACTTCCATCGACTCGGACGGAGATCAACGTCTCTCACATTCAGAACTAAGGGCTTTGGTTTTAGGAATGCGATTACATGAAATAAATTTAAAAGAAGATGATGCTGTTAATAAAGTTATGAAAGATTTTGACACATCTGAAAACAATGAAATTGACTTTGAAGAATTCATTGCTGGGATTGCAAACTGGATCGAAGAGGCGAAGGCTTCCAGAATAAAGGCTCAGATGGCTGATCCCGACACATTGAAGTACATTCATGACTATTATGAGGTGAGCGGGTTGGTCTGGGCCACTCACAAACACAAATTTATTCTTCTTTTTAGGAAAAAGGATTTTAATAAAAGAATGTATTTATCAGGAGACAAAGAAAGAACATGATCTGTTAGGAGAAGATGCTGGTGAAGATGATGAAGAGGAAGGTGTAGATGATCCACGCGGGACATCAATTAAAGCAGTTTTGTTTTTGTTGATAGGCACCTTTATTGCAGCTGCTTTTGCCGATCCACTTGTAGATGCTGTTGGAGGTTTCTCTGCTGCTACAAGTATTCCTTCTTTCTTCATATCATTCATTGCTTTGCCATTAGCAACCAACTCAAGTGAAGCAGTGTCTGCAATCATCTTTGCAACACGCAAGAAGCAGAGATCTGCATCTCTTACATTTTCAGAGGTTTGTGCGTCTCTCATGTCCATAATTAGATTAGATAAATGTCCAAATGGGCGGGTTGGATGAATTGGTTCATGAGTTTCAATGATTCTACCACATTTGGTTGCCCACAAACAATTTGCTATTGTGAATACCTATGTTTGACGACTTTCATTTGTGTTGCAGTTATACGGAGCAGTAACGATGAATAACATACTTTGCCTGTCAGTATTTCTTGCACTTGTTTACGCCAGAGGATTAACATGGGATTTTTCATCTGAAGTGCTCGTTATTCTGATTGTTTGCGTCGTGATGGGTGTTTTTGGAAGTTTACGCACCACCTTCCCTCTATGGACATCTTTCATTGCCTTTGCTCTCTATCCATTTTCCCTTGTCCTGGTATATGTTCTCGACTATGTTTTTGGTTGGTCATAGGTTCAATGTTTTTATCTTTATTGGTGTTCTAGACCACAAGCATTTTTACTTGAAAAAAGTGAGATCCGTATAAAAGAACCTTAGTTTACTGGCATTCGATTTGGTGTGATCTTTTGTACTAGTATGAACGTTACTTAAATAATTGGTTTGATCCATATTTTCTGGTTTATAGAACTTAGTTCACTACACAGACGGTCCATGATATGAAAAAGATAGGTTTGAAGAGAATTGGAGGGAGAAAATAATTCAAGAAGGTTCTCACAACTGATTGATGATTCTCATTAACCGATTACTAGTGGTTAAGTACACAATCAACAACCTAACTAACTACCATTTAACAACTATTGAACTTATTAGTCCATATAAAATACTAAAAAAAAAAGGGTAATTGCACGGTACCCCTGACCGCGGAAGGGTTCTCCCTTCCCAAGCTAGCTTAGCCCCATAGCTGCCTGGCGGTTACTACCCAGCAGGATTTTTTGGGCTGAGCAAGACTCGAACCCACGTCCTCCCGTTTGGAATGTGTAAATACTACATTTACACATATTCCTCTTCTCTAACTTATCCAATATTACAATTAATCCCCTTAATTGCCACATCATATGCTTCTTTCGTAGAAAGAAAGTCATAAAATCGAGCTTTCAGTCTTCCATTCTTCCAAGTTGCATCTGACAATGGAAGATCCTTCCAAGGGATGGAAACATTCAAACTAGCATGATTTCTCTTCTCGACCATACGTCTATCCAGCAAAACTATTGGAGTGTACAAGAATCGTTGTTGTGTTGGTAAAAGGTAAAACCTTTGCATGATCACCACGATCAAGTTTGAGTAATGAAACATTAAATGTAGGATGTATTTGAGCTAAATCAAGAAGGTTCAAACGATAAGCTACTTTTCCCATACGTTCTAAAACCAAAAAAGGTCATAATACTTCGGGGTGAATTTTGACAATAGGGGTGTAATTTGATAAATACCCAGTCACCCACTTGAAATTTTCTTTCTGTATCAACTTGTTTCATATCAGTCTATGTGGTAATCGGTAAGATCAGACTATGTTTCGGTCTTAAGATTTGGGAAATTACAGTTTTTGGGATGTCAATGAGTAAATAATGAAAACTATAAGTATAATTTTAGAGTATTTGGGACCAAAACCGTAACATGGTATTAGCCCAAGGACCATCCACGTAGTTTACTTTAGAACCGGACATGGTGGATTAAGATACACGTAAGAGTCATTAAACTAAGTTTTATATGTCATACCTCTAGTTCTTAAACACATTCAAAGGACGTGCTTGCTTGTTAACTTTCAAGTCAATCAAGATTTGAAAAAGTGAAATTCAACATTGTTGTAAAACGAAATTTATACCATTTTGTATTTGATCGGTTTAAGAGTTTATGTGTCAATTTTTTCAAAACGACATTTTAGACGAGTTTAAAGGCTTAAAATATGGTTTTTGATTATCATTTGAAAACATCTATTACATAGATTGAATAAGATTTAACAAATCCTCACAAAATTTAATCACTTTTAAATCAAAATCATTAAGTTTAAACATTATCATTAATTTTAGTAGTTGAAGAATATCTATTTTTAAATTTATAATAAATAGTTAACAATATATTTTTTTGCTTTGTTATTTAATATTATTACAATTTCATATATATCACTTAATGGCAGAGTTGGGGCAGGAGGAGAAAGATTTAAACTTATTAGTGGTACTCGATTTGAGTACAATAGTCTTTCCGTCTTTTAATTATATCATGTGGCATCCTATTTCTTAAATTATTATACTTTCTAAAAAATTATACATTCTTCGGTATAAGAAATTTGATTACAAGTTTAAATTTTTGCCATTGATCGAGTTTATGTTGATATGTAAATTAGAAGCATTCTATTTGTATTTATATATGCTATAAAAAGATTTTTTAGGGTCACATGACCCGTGCTTTTCACTCTGCATGATAATAGCACGTCCCGTATAGAAGATGTAGAATTTTATGCTTCACTTGTCATCAAGATTTTAAGTTAAATATCATATACGAAGAGTGAAATAGTGCATAACGAATGATAAAAGCACAAAGCTTGGTAAACTAGTAAAATCAATAACCATTGAAAATTGACATATTGAACTTAAAAAAGAATGAGAAAAAACAAGAGCAACTCTGCTAACAACAAAAAAATTACTAAAAAAACATGAATAGAAACTTGGTTAGCTACTAGCCAGCCTTCTATAGCTTCAAACTAAGATCAACATGTTCCCCTACTTCACCATTGCTGCTTCCTTCAATCTTTGATGGTGGAATAAAACTATGCAATGGTTGTTGATATGGCCATTCAAGTTCAGATGAATATCTTGTTTGACCCTATACATAAAGTCAAACCATAAAGATTGTCAAGTCAAACTAAATGCAATGTAGGTTGTGTTTTATTCCAAAAGGGTTGGAATAATATTTGATTTAAAAAAGGATGGGTAAAGTGGGTTATAAGACACCAAAGTTAACTGTTAATCCATACTTTTAAAAATGTTTGATTAAAAAGTTTTAGATTTATGATAGTAATAATAGATTTTTTTTTGTTTAGAACAGCAACCAAAATACTTTTAAACCCGGCCACCAGGTAAACCCATTGGCAAAAAGCAACCCACGCTTCCAAACGCATTTAACGCTGGTGATCGAGTGCGCCCACTATTCCAGGGAAAATCACAACCAAAAGGCTCACTACCTCACTATGGTAAAACCACTAGCCCACCTAAAACATATTGCCTACAATGAGACTCAGACTCATAACCTCCACATAGGAAAGTCATGGGGTACGTCCTCCAAAACCAAATGATCTAGAACTCAACACATCCGACTTCACATCTTGACGGATCTAGAAATGATAAAAAGGAACTCACTTGATAAGATAGCAACTTCTCTTTAGCCCTTGAATGTGAAGCAGGTGAAGAATGAGGTGGAGCCAATGTGAGAAAATCTTTTGCGAGATCAAGATTTCCATTGATACATTTCTTGCTCTTTTGACTCTGGGTCAAGCCTAAACTCGAAGAATTTTCTCTGCAAAAAGAACAAAGTTCAATTGCTAAAAAATCTTATAAATTCCAAAACAAACATCAAATGACACATCTAAGGTCAAAATTCAAAAACAATCCTTTTTGTTACCTGCAAAAAAGGATATCATGTTGTAAACTAGCAGTGCCTCCATGGCTACATGAACCTGATTCATCTGATTTTGAAATTGGAGGGGCATAAGCAGAAGGAGTATTGCAGTTGAAGGATGGAATTGGCATGTTTTCCATTGAAAAAGGATATGATCTTTTCAATTCAACCATCTGTTCACACCAAATGTATTACATTCTGTAAAAAAGATCAAAATTCTGACTAGTGAAAATGTGAAACAAATGGTAACATAAAGTTTAAACCTTATCTCCATCTGGCATAAAAGATGGGTACTTGTTGCCACAAAAGCTTTGGATTGAAGGGGGCTCTATCTGATAATTCATGACAGATGATGTTGCAGAAGATGATGATGTTCCTAATGACACATTCACCTGCAAAAATATCCAAATTATAATTTACTTACAACCCTTTCTGACAATTCAGGACGAGCCGAACCAACTTGAGCCAATTCATTCATCTTAGCAAGCTCAAACTGTGGGCTTGGGTTCAGCTCGTTTACAAATGAGCCTAGCCAAACCGACCTCGCGAACCAACATGTTCAATTAAAAAATAAAATTTTATTATTTTTTACACATAAAAATACATAAGCAAACAAAAAATAGTATAAAAACAACTATTTTAAGGAATCTAGTAAAGTTTTATGCTTTGTTTTTTTCATTTTAAAATATCAAACGACCATAACCCATATTTTTTTACAATTCATATGAAATTATTTAAATAACATGTCATAAGTTTTTTATAATGAGCCCACAAGCGAGCCAACAAACAAGGTGAGCCACAACCCAAGCGAAAATTTTTTAGCGAGCCACAAGTCATGAGCTTTTTGAACAATCCTATCCTGATATAACGTTTACGAAAAATAAGAATAAAGTACTACAAACCATTGATGAAGAAGACGGTTGGTGAAAATGTGATCTTTGAGTATGAACTTGTGGCCAAATTGACGAGCCCGATTCATACCGAAAACCACCTTGATTTGCAGGAGGCATGTACCGATTTGGATTTGGACTTGGAGTGATCTGACAATCAAAATTGAATAAGCTGCAATCAGATTTTGAAATCAAGTGGTGGCGATTGGGCGGTGGTAACGGAGCTGCCGGGCGCCGGAACTTAATCAAATTGAAATTAGGTTTCAAAACAGCAGCTTCTGCATCTTTCAACTGCCGATCTTCTGATATAATCTTCTCGAGTTGAGCCACACCCAGACCTCTCTGCGGCAGCTTCTTTTGCTTCAGTTTTTTTGAAAACCTAGAAGAAGAAGATGTGTGTTGTTCTTCATGAGCCATTGATCCGATCCATCAAAATCACAATCAAGTTCATGTATATATACACACACAATTAAATAAAGCAAATCCTATATGAGATCCGATTCAATTCAATTCAACAGATACGATCGTAATATGAAGCAATCGAAACGTGCATCTAATTGCATAGATATCTTTGACTTTAATAGACGAAGAAAATACAAAATTAAATGCCAATAAATTCGAAAATCGACTGGTGATTGAGCTGTCTGTCGGATGGGATGAAATCAGTGACGGAGAAATTTCAAAATCTAAATGCAATTTGTTTCCCTATTCATTCGCGATCTTTCAAATCTCTCTCACACTAAAACATACCCATGCATTCATACCTTCAACCTTACGTTTTTTAAATCTACCAACAAAATATATTTTATATTATATTATATAATACTATAAACACTACTAAATCAATATATATATTCTACCAAATCAAATATTTCTTCTGCCAAATTCTATTTTCTTTTTTGCCTGTGAATATTTATTTAATATGTACGAAATATTATTTTACCCTCAAATTTATGTTTTAGTATATGCATGAATGAAAAGTAAAAAAAACTCTTAAATATTGTTGATAAGTGCTGAATAGTTAAGAGAACGTGTTTGATTAAACAGCTTAATGAGATTCTAATTTTTTTTTTCATTCATTTTGTCTCACATTGAGTGGAAACAAAAACATTGTTATTTTATATGCAAACCTTCATGACATGTTAAGTTCTTGTGTTACATTTACTCTATTATTTACCCGTGTAGGGATGCAAATTTGATTCAAATTCATTGACATAATGCAAATTTTTATATATTAAATGTTTTTTTTTCTTTTTAACTAAATAAATACAATTGGGAAGAACTTTGACAAGTAAATAGATGTGTTAAAGCGGTTTGGCAAAATTAGTGTAATAACATATAATGTAACTATAGGTGTCGGTTTCGTTCTGGGCCTAATGTCTTGCTAGTGGTCGGGCTTTGTTTTAATAAAATTACCGTTCAAAACTAGCTATATTTATACTACAAGTGACAAGTCTTTAACATAACTAAAAAATAAAATAAAAAATAGGTTGTCAGCAATGCTAAGCATCGTTTTTTTCCAATGTTTTGAAAACCGGACCGGACACTGAACCGTTATTTTAATTTTAATGTTCGGACCGGTCGGACCGGGGTTGGACCGGGGTAGGATAATTGTATGTATATTTATTAAAGCAATACCATAATATTTCCAATTTAGACACAAAATAAGTTCAATAATACTAAGTTATTCCATGTAAGTAATAATCCAAACAAATTCTAACGCCAAGAATCACCAAAAAATCATAATTTAAACAAGTTTTAACGCCAAAATAAAACGAGTTCATCATTTTCCTCACTTAAAAACAACATATTGACTTTCATTACAAAAAACACAAATATAAATAGATATAAACATAAAATCCATGAAAATCAGAACATAAAAATATATATTTTATGACTGAGCCGGTTCAATAGCGGTCCGGTTCCGGTCCGACCGGACCGGTTCGTACGGTTCGAAGCGTTTCAGAAACATCAATTAAACCGTGTCTAATTAAACCGAGATTATTAAAAAAATAGTTCGACCGCGGTCCGACTGGTTGGACCGGCCGGTTTAAAAACACTGTTCTTTTCACATGCGGATCATTCAGCATGTCATTGTATATTTTTATGTATCCATTATTTCCACAAACCCATGTTAACCCCCAACACTCATCATTAATAACGCACGCCTTGTATAAGGGTGCATGTGGTGAAGGGCGGGACTATCTTTAACGCTACATGTCTAACTTACAAGCGTCACATAAGCATCCCTCTCAAATGCATCCTGTTGGAAGCGCCACATGATATTTTTTTATTAATTTCCTAAATAATGATCAATTGAATTTTTTGATCTTGATTTTGTAAGTTTATGGATTTATGCTATTAAAAGCTCATATGCAAATATAAGATTGTTTTATAACAACATGCTTAAATCTTAATACCAAACTACTTCAAGTAAAGAATTATAAGAATCCCATAAACAGTTACACATATCGCATAAAATCTATTTATATCATTAAAACGGTAAATATCATGTTATACGACATCCAGTTATGTCATCTACTTAGTTTTCTGATCTAACACATGTCATACCCACAATTATTAACATAAAGCTTTCTATTTTATTCTCAAAAGTTTATCTTAATTAATCATGTTATTCAATTTAAAAACATTTCATATATGCATGATAAAATTAACACCATCTATATCTACATGTCAATATCCTTATATAATATAGCAAAACAAAAAAATCTTATGTGGTATGTTTTCATAGCTTTTAGCTTATGTGGCATTATTTGAGAAATTATCTCACAATAATGATTTTTCTATTTAAAATATGTATATAAATTTATTATAATAAAACTAATTACATTTTTGGTCCCCTAATATTTTGGAGAATTCTGAGAAATTTAGGAGTATTAATATTTTTAACCATTTACTAAAGGGGTGTATGTGAGTCGGTTTATATTTGATAGAGTTTAAAAATGAAACTTATGGATAAAGTTAATAATAAAATATAATTAAAGACCTCAATGTTTTATAAATATATATAACATTTTTATATGATTTAAAAAAAATAAACTACACCATAAAACTAAGCACTTTATTCTCTTTAATTTGAGTATAATATTGTTATACTAAAAATCTTATTTTTAAAATATATCATGTGTTTCGTTTAACCATGGTTTTGTCTCAAAATTAAATGAAATATTCATGAACATCTTTAAAAGCATCACTTGAATTGTATTCCCGAGCATAACGCGGACACTAAACTAGTTACATATATAAAGAAAGTTATAAATTAATTTTCATTTCAACCGTTTCCTTCCGTGTTACCAAAACAATGATGAATTACAAATTATTACTTACTTTGTTTCATAAATTACAAACCAAATCTTACATATTCATTCTTTTACAACAAAAAAAATATTTGTATAATGTGTCACCCATTGTACTTATGTATAACATCAAATTATTTAACATATATCAAATTTTATATGTTTATAGCAGCTCCATACTTAAAACGGATTAAGTAATCTATAATTCAACATTGCCTATTTTATAATACAAAAGAATTGCAACTTGTAATGTATATATTTCATGTCGGAGATTAATAATTACGTAAAATACGTATGAAATATTGACATTCGTAATTAATTGTACGCATGTACGTAATAATCTTTTTTCTATATCATAATTTAATAGGTCGCAAATCTAGTAAAGAATAATTAAATATAGGATTAATTATATTTCTAAGAGTAAAGTATTTAATAGTATCTTGTATTTAATAAACCCTTGTAACGTTCCAAATAACATCGGATTACCAGAATTTCATTGATAAAATCTAAGGTTGATAAATTATAATAATCTAAATTAATCAATGTTAATCGCAACTTAATTTATAATAAAGAGAATATTTATATGTGTGTGTGTGTGTTTTTAATACTCATTATATTCATTTGGATATATAATTTACCTGTCATTTACTTGTTGCCCGTTTACCTGTTATTTTGTTGTAAATTCTTTGTTGTTTAATATATTAGAAGTTGATTTAAAAATAATAATAATCATAATAATAATTTACTATATTGTAAAGTTATTTTATTATTTACATATAATTAATTTACTATTTTATTAGAACTAATAAGTTACAGCATCATGTGATAAATAGAATTCGGTACAAAAATGATACCATTAAATCAAATTTGCACCAAATAAATACATAATTTTATCATTTGTTCGTTTCCGACTCATTTTCTCTTCTTTCTTTTGGAAAATATTTTTATTTTCATTTTACCGATTTCTATGTTCCTTCATTGTTGATCTACTTCACTTAGTTTGGTAAAAATCAAAATAAAATAAGAAGTGTATTGCAGGTATGTGAAGTAGCATTAATTTATAATTTAATGCTAAGAAAAATGATGAAACAAATTAATCAGTAATTACACGAAAATAAAATTAAGAGCAAGGAAAATATTTAATTTAATACAATACTATAATAATAGTTTTTTCTTTTAATATTTGTGAGAATCTTAACAAATTTAATAGTAGTAATTACTTTTAACCCTCTCCTACCACACACATTGGTCGGTTTGTATTTGTTAGGTTAAAACTTAAGAATAAAATTGATAATAATAACATAAAATTAAAGATCTCCAACTTTTTCAAGCATATCACTACTACAAAATCAAGTAATTGCCACCAAAATTTGCCACATAAAAAAATTTGGTAGCAAATTTAGGGGTATTTCTCACTTAAAAACACTTTATGGTGGCAAAAACGTTTTTTTGTTTCATAGTTAAATAAACCCTAACTTGATCAGTATTAAAACGTTTATTCAAAACACATCAAAAGCAACGGCGAAGACATCTTCTTCTCCAAAATTTCTCTCCGGCGGTAGGAAGTCAACGGCGATGGTGCGCGCCACCATCACTGCCATAGTGACGGAAGTTTTCCTCTCTGATTGTTCTTCTCTTCGTCACGGTTTAACAATCGTTTCTTCAAAACACGGTTAGTCTATGTTCAATCTGGTTATTGCTATCTTATTTCGATCGAATCATGGTATTTTGGTATGTAATTGGTTTGGATACGATTTTTATGCATTTTTTATATGAAGTTTTGCTCGATAATGTTTGAAGTATGGAATCTCGTTTCTGAAGTTGTTAAATTTGTTGTTTTAGGGCAACTCAAATACTCGATAGCTATGTGAAATTCTATTGTTTTATCTGTTTGCCTAATTTGGATATGTTTCATGATTAAGCCCTAAAATGGAAGCAATTGTAAAAGTTGCTTGTTTATATCCTATTTAGGTTTAATGCACAATTGACATTGTTTAGGTTGAAGGCACATTTGACACTGTTTAGGTTTAAGGCACAATTGACATTGTTTATAATTTGCTTACATCTTTACTAAATAATTGCTTAAATTAAGTGTTGTCTCATCTATTCTTTACTCTTTTTAGGGTTTTACTGTATTAGATAAGTAGAATCAAGGGAATTAGCAGATGATTGATGTGAAACAAGACTTTTAAGACAATAATTAGATGTCGTTAGAGAGGAAAATATTGTGATGTGGACGGTTTACCCCTTAATTGTTAGACTTGTATAGTTAAAAGAGTTTTGGTTGATGAATTGTTTTTGTTGATTTGAACTACTAGACTTGTGTAGTTAAAAAAAAGATTTGGAACCTTCACTTAGCTTCATGTAACACTAGAGTTGTTGATGTGTATAGGAAAGCAAGAAATGGGCTAGTCTAGTGAACATAGACATTTAGCTAGGCATGCAACACATGATACAAACTAAAGAAGATACTTGGGACATTAACTTCCTATTTGGATGAACTATAAGCTCTTCATTACATGGTAGATCTTTTATTTGTCAAGTTGTTCTAATGAGCATATTTTAGATGTTACTTTTGCTAATAATTAGAAGCTACAAAGAAGATGAAATGTTGGTGTGAGTAAATTTGTTTCCTCGATTATATCATGTTTCTAGGTGATGACATTATTAATTTGATGTAGGTGAGAGTTATGGGAACTCATGATGAAGAGACAAGAAAGTTCTTCAAGCATTCATCCGTGATGTGTGGGATCACCTCGTTATGGAAGTAGCAAACTTAGCTTTTATAAACAACATGCAAGTGCTTCTCTTTCCTCCCATGATGATTACGTATGGTATAATTTAGTTGATATATTATCTATGGTCTTTGTTTTGATTAATTATTTCACCGCCTGTGAACCATAACATAGGAAGAATATTGATCTGGATGTTGTTCTTGGGTCGATCCCACACATTTTACTAAAATAAAACCATCACTCTGGGTAATGTTGTCATATTACATGTTATTGCGTGAGACATTACTAGAGGGGAAAGGAAAGATACATCAGTGGAACTTGAGAAGCTGGCTGGTTAGCGAATGACCTTTGGAGGTTATAAAAAGTTGAAAACAAGAGGGAAAAATGGTAACTCCTCTACTTTCTTTTTATTTTTGTTGAGAAACTGGCTGTTTTGCTAATTATGTATTTGTTATAACTCTTAATTATGTATTTGTTATAGCTCTTAATTATGTAGGCCTTAGCTGCTTATTTGGAAAAAGATATATGTGCAATGATAGACATTCTTTCAGGCTTGGGTATCAATACAAACTTAAATGGAGGATCTGTCCAAAACCTAAAGCAATGCCATCTTAATTGTCTGCTAGAACACTATAGAAGGCATAAGGTAAGTTGTAATATAATCCTGTAATAAATACATATAGAAGACACTATGACTATACTACTCTTGTGTAGCATAATACATCATATTCCCTATGATGATTTTTTAATTGGCAATTGAACTAATTACATATTATTTTATACAAATACTCAATAACTAATGTCTGCACATCTTTCTTTGGTGAGTTGTTATATATAGTGATTGCAAGTAATGTGTGCATCATGACTACATATATTTACACATCATAGATAGATAAATTTCTCTAATGGGCTAGAAGTAATGTTGCAATTTGACTGCATACAAGTAATATACTTTGTTGATATACTTACCATTCATATCATGGTAAGATCAGAAATCAACAAACCTGTTAGCAACTCACACACGTTATAACTTGTTACCTACATGGTACACCTTTAAAAAAAAATGAGATGTTAGTAACCATAGAATTAACATTCCTTTAGCAGTCTAGCATTTGTAATATACTTACCATTCATATCATGGATGAAAGATGGTTATTAATTAATTGTGTTATATTCTCTTTTTTGATTAGGTTATATTATGTTTACCTCAAGTAGTCGAGTATAAGAAAACATGTAAGAGAACATTTATCCAACCATGTACAACACCTTTTTCATGTTAGCTAAGTTAAAATGATGCTTTAATACTACATTATAACTTTTCATACGACAACTAAATTGTTTTCTAATTCTTATTGTTCAAATGATCATGTGAACATATTTTCTTAAGTTTGTAGGTTTATTTATGCAGAGTTATTATCAATAGGATGAAAAGCATGATACTACAACAGATTGTATTAATCTTTAGGTGCCACACTAATAGCTAATCTCAAGAGATTGATGCTCATATAAATTTTGTCCACGTTAACTTTGAATGATCTTTCAGTACATTAAAGATACATCATATTAAAAGAAAGTAATAAGAGATTGATGTTTTAACCTGCAACATTGAGTTTATCAACATCTATTGAAATGCAAGACTTGAACAAAAAGCGGAAGCAACTTATTTAAGAAACGTCAACTTAACAATCTACCTTGACCCGTTATCAATTTTTTTCCAATATTTCTTAATTATTTCTATGTATTGGTTGTTTTGTAGATTGAAAAGCTTTATGAGGTTATCAAGGGGCTTGTTAAGGAAAAAGAAGGGAACGAATCGAATGGAAGGTTAAAGAATGGAAAGTTAAAAGGAGTTATTGCTGAGTTGGTGACCAAAAAAGAATCTATGTTTAATAGGATGACAAACCTTGAAGTTATATTTCAAAATATTGTTTGACAATAGGCTGGAAATACATTAATTTTGACTTTTTGGATGTTTATTATAATATGATTATTTGGTTATTTGACAATTTTAATTTTTAAAGATTTGGATGATTATATAATTTTGAAATGGTTGCAAAAAGGTAGTAGCATGTAGAAAAGTGGTAACAAACAGATGGTGACAAATTAGTGACAAATAGGAATTGGTGACAAAGAAAAAGGTGGCAAAGTGATAACAAATAGGTGGTTGGTGACAAATAAAGGAGGTGGCAAATTGGTGACAAACAATAAAAAGTGGTGACAAATTAGTGACAAATAAAGGAGGTGGCAAAAAGGTAACAAATAAGAAGTGGTAGCAAAATGGTGACAATAGAGAAATTGCTACCGGAGTATTAGCCACCATAATTTTAGTAGCAAAATGGTGACAACATGGCAATTGCTACCATTTTGCCACCCCACATGTGGTAGCAAAAGCCTTACTTTGTAGTAGTGTATATATTACTTTTTCATATGAAAATTAATTTTTAAAAATTACACCATAAATGAAACATTTTATTCTCTTTAACTTGACTATAATATTTTTATACTAAAAAAACAATTATTTAAATAAATCTTTATTATCTGGTTTTACCATGGTTTTCTCTCAAAACTGATTGGACCGTCTATGACCCAACGATTTATCCTTAAACCACTTCGGTGTAGTGTTTTCGAACGTAACGCAGACACTAAACTAGTACATGGATGGATATCTATCTAAAAAATCAAAGTTTTAGGGGGCAATGTTTTGGGGGGAAACTTTTTTTTTTATATAATAGGAAGTTTGGGAGGTAAAATTTAGTTCAATTTTCCACCATGCAAGTTGATGGAGCCAACTCCTTAAATGTTATACATTTACAAATCGTTAAACATAATGATTATAATTTTTCATAAATATTACTATTAAATCGTGTGTAACACACATGTATTAAAACTAGTACATAAATAAAAACAAACACATGTACTTGTTTTTCTTTGATTGTGTCACCACTAAGGCAAGAGCCTTGAGTTTGAAGCAATGACAACCCCACACATCTCTTAAGTCAGAATCCAATGAAGATAGCAAAGCCATGAGGGGATCACCATCATCTTTTCTTTAACTCATGAAAATGGACATGGACCTTTCTCAAAGCTAGGGTCCCCTCTCAGCAAATTTACTATTATTAATAAGACCAAATAACACACCTAAATGACCTTGATTTAGGACAACATTTGTCATTTATGATATTCTTGAAGATATCCCCAAACTATATATAGACCATTAAATTAAGTTAAATGGTGGAAATATAAAACTAGTAAAATTTCAAGTGTGTTACACCACTATAGTAACATTATAAAAAAACAACCACAAAATAAATAAAAAAATGAATGATTGGAGTACACAAATTCATTTCTTGGATATATCGTTTGTATTAACTAGCTACTTACCGCTGTGAGTACGTTTATGAAGTAACAAGAATATGTGGTTGGAACAAGCCTAATTTTTTTTTTCTTCAGTTTACAAATTATACGTGAAAACATGATATTACAGAATTTTCCTTTATCTACAACATGATTGTTAAGCTTGCATTAGAGATTAAAACTTCATATACAAAGTTACAAGCAAAGCTCTCTTAAAAACATGCGGTATACATTTTATCCTTTCAGCTACAAAAATATTTAATTTCATAAGGAATAACAAACAAGGTCCCGTAGCTCAGTTGGTTAGAGCGTTGGTCTTATGAGCCGAAGGTCGCGGGTTCGAGCCCCGCCGGGACCATACTTGGTTTTTAAAACGTCATCGCATCACTTATTTTTTTATATGCTACAGTTGCAGTTTCATTATCTGTTGTAGGTCTGCATAACACATCAAAACTATTGTTGTTGAATTGTCAGCTTTTGAGGTTACTTCTGACCTAAACAAACAAACCCCATTTCATGAAGTTTGTCTGTCAGTCAGTCAATTTTATCAACAAATTCTCAGTCGCAATCACCATGTTAATGGCCCACAACTATCTTCTTGTTATTATTGCAATTATGCCTCTTCTCAACCTGCTACCTTCACACCCTCTTCAGGTGTTTTTTTTTCTTGCTTGAATTCAAAATTTTGTACTGAAAGCCCTGTTGTTATGATCTGTGTTTCTACAATCTTGAATTAGATGTTGTTTGATGTTAGTTAGAAGATGTGATTGAATCATTGTGGTTTGATCATATAGGTTTCATTGATCAAGCAAATAACTTGTTTGTTTAATTCTTTCAAGCTTAACATACTGTTTAATCAGATGTGTTTTAGTGACACTTTGAACAAAATTTGTGATGTTTTGCTAGGTGTTTGATCAGGTTTACAGGCTCGAATGGGTGCTTGCGGGTGGTTTAAGAAGTTATTCGGCGTTAGAAGGAAGAAAGAAAATACACCCAAACCAGGAGAGGTAAAATGCCATCTTGTAGCAATTTGAATTCATTCATCTTTTTGTTGTTAAAATTGTTGATATGAAACTATTCAGTTTATAATCTTTTTGTTCTTAAAAATATGGTTATCATGCCATCTTTAATAACTTATACAAAATAAATTGGCACATAGCTCCATCATAAACACAAACAGGGGATGTTTGACTTTTGAAGTCAAATCAAACACCTTTAAAGTTGAATCTTAATTCAGTTATATTAATGTATTTAATGGCACAAACTTCTGTTGGTAGTATTTGTTCATTAGTAAAACAAAATCTGTCAATTTTGTCATAAATTTAAGAAAATTGCAAATGTGTTGTAAATTTACTAATTAGTTTGTTTGACCTTTAAAGTTATCTGCTGTTGACTTATAGCAGATACAGCAGCAGAACTCGAAGAATTCAAATGGCTCAAGAAGCAGAGATTCTTCTGTGAGAGAATCAAATTTTCGTGCTGGTAGTACAAAAGTTATTGGTCGGAGTACAGGAACAAGAGAATTTGCTGCTACTCGAATCCAAACTGCATATCGTTCTTATCGGGTATGTATTTTGATAAATTTCACAAATGACTCTTAACAGTTGCGTATTAGAGGTGGAAGTTTTGACCCGTTTATTTTTAAGTGTGTTGACTTTGGTCTATGTTGACGCATATTGGTTTTATTCAAAGACTTGGATTTTTATTGTAATCCCTATTGATCTCTATAATAAGAAAAAATTGTAGTTATGTTTTTAAAATTTCATTTTGGGTAGGCAAGAAAAGCGTTACGTTGCTTGAAAGGCACATCAAGATTTCGGGAGTTGATCGAGGCTGATGCACTTACAAAACAAGCTTCTTCTGCTCTCAACAGAATACATGCTTGGAGCAAAATACAAATGGAAATCAGAAACCGTCGCCATTGGATGGTGGCGGAAGGACGGATAAAGCAAAAGAAGTTTGAAAATCAAGTGAAATTTGAGTCTAAGCTTCATGAACTTGAGGTATGAACTAGTTTTTTTCCCTTGTCTTGAAAATGTTTGTATTTTGATATACAAAAATTCAGACCATTTTGGGTAACATTAATGTATAGGCGGGTTAATAAGCAAGCGTTGTAGTCAAACTCAAAGATTAATGAGAAGTTTCTCATTTTTGGATAGTTTATGTTGTTTGTCAACAGGTTGAATGGTGTGGTGGGCCGGAGACAATGGAAGAGATCGTGTCCAGGATGCAACAGCGCGAGGAAGCCACAAATAAGCGTGAACGAGCAATGGCCTATGCCTTCTATCACCAAGTACGTTTAAACACACACTCCTTTTATAATGTGCATAACTAACAACAATAATATCATGATGGAATTGATGATGTTGAAACTTTTAAAATTTTGTAAAGTGGAGGGCGAACTCAAATCGATATTTTGGACAAGCTTATTACGATTTAAGCAAAGAGAGCTGGGGATGGAGCTGGAAGGAGCGGTGGATTGCAGTGTGCCCGTGGGAGGCTCGGGTGTTTGTGCGGCCCAAACCTGGTAAGAAAACAAAGCATGGTAGTGCTACTGGTGGTGCACCAAAGATAGTGGTTGCAGTAAAATCTCATGTGGCTAATGGGAAGGCTACTTCCTGAAATGATTTGGATACATAACTCACAAGTTTTCCTGTTCCTGCTTGAGTGAGTTTATTTTTTTTAATGATTTTGATCTGTAAAATATAATTTGGTGTGGTTGTTAACGTACAGTTATTATTTAAATGAGTTGATTATGGGATTATCCGGTGACAAACTAGTCTACCAACAACAATTTAAAATTTAAGAGGTCAAATTATAAGAACACATACTTGAAGATAAATTATAGGAATGTGTGTGAATAATGTGTATTTTTAATGAGACGGGTAATGACACTTTCATATCCGTTGGTTCACAATACTCAGTCGTGTATTGGCTATTTCCAAGTCTATACAAGTTTTTTATAATAAGAATAACTTTGTAGATAGACTCTAGAACTAACTGTATTATAGTATTTAATATTTCATGTTTATTTTTAGGTTTGTTTAAAAAATCAAGTTACAGACTCATGATGATTTTTATTTTTTAACCATTGATTATACCGCACCTGGCTGTGAGGGAACTCACAAACCTGACGGGTAAATTAAATACCCATTAACATAGGCATAACCGCATAACTGTACAAGAAAATTTTATATATTGCTCTCTAGACTTGTAAAATAATATATTTATTCAAATTATTCTCGAAGGATATTATATATTATGTGCTAAAAACTTATGTTATGTTTGGGAAAAAATATATACATTTACAAGTTTATTGAGAAATACATGTAATTTGTTCTTTATAAAAGGTGTCATGTTCAAAACCTACTCCTATATTATTTTTTCTTAGGTAAATATGTTTCCTCTTTAATTACACTAATGAGATCTGTGGTTTATACAAAATAACAAGTTTAGGTATTAAGATTTTTTTGTTGCAAGTTCGGTATTGGTCTTCTAACTTGTAGCAGGTTTAGGTCTTAACACTAACAAAAGTTAGTTTTGCTGTTAACTTGAAGGGTAGTTTAGTCTTTTCATATTTAGGCATCATTTTGTACCTTATGTTTGTTGATGGACTGCTTATGTAAATATTTTTTTACAATTGCCTACAACGTTGTCTTCTTCCATAATCTCAGACACACCAAACACACAATCAACACATGCTTATCTTCACCCTCGATCGGTAGTTTGCTACCATCCGAGCAACACTAAACAGTGCACCACCCTAGCTCATCATTGTTGTTCTCCATCACCATCATTGCCTCTTCGTCACCACCTAGCTCAAATATGTCCAAAACACTACCAGATACCGCCGGCCACCACCACCATCAGCTGTCATCTACCGCAAACCCCAATTACTTTCACCACTAAATTCACCTAACCCACTACCACCAACCATCATCATCACACCGTCAACACCCTTTTCAGACAAACGCACTATACCTAAAAACCCTAAATTTTCATCTTGTTCGACTCCTTTCATCTTAAATTGAGCATACAAACCTCACTTCCTAAATTTCCATATTTGTCCCCTATCAAACTATGATTCTTTTTTTCTAACGGCAAAAAATCTAACTCTTACTAGATTCCGCCATGAAAGACCTAAATCTGGAATTCATCCAGCGGTGTGGATTTTTCAAGTTGATTCAAGTTGATTTTCCAGGTGGTCATCGGTGTAGGATTTTTCAATGTGTATAGTCGTCGTTAGGTTTCAAGAGAGATAAAAGGGGATGATATGTGTGTATGAGAGAGAGTGTTTTGTATTATAAAAAAATAGTTTGTAATAATAAATATTTACATAAGTAGTCCCTCAACAAACATAAGGTACAAAATGGTGCCTAAATAAGAAAAGACTAAATTACCCTTCAAGTTAACAACAAAACTAACTTTTGTTAGTGTTAAGACCTAAACTTGTTGCAAGTTAGAAGACCAATACCCAAACTTGAAACAAAAAAAAAACCTAATACCCACACTTGTTATTTTGTATAAACCACAAGTCCCATTTGCGTAATTAAGTCTAGTTTTGGAGTAACCGTGAATCGATCCAGAGTTTTGGAGTAACCGTGAATCGATCCAGACCCTAACATCTTGCTTAAAATGGGACAGGTGCGCATGATAGTGAGGCTGGTCTAAAAAATATCAAGGTAGATACTAGATAGTAGCTTTCAAGTCTTAAATCACCTCATAATCATGCCAAAAGAATGCTTTTCAAACCCGAATTAACAACGTTATGAAACCACGAAAGCAACTTGTTGTTCTTACCCGAATCGAAAGCTGTCCCAAAAATCCAAGACGTGATGGAGATGCATGCAACCTTACCACTTTAGTCCTTCTTTCACACTTTTTCTACACCATCATTATCATTAACAACATTTGTATCAACTACAAACGAAACTCTTCATAACCCAAATCTATAATTTTATCCAAACACCATATGTAATAACAACATAACCATTTCATGAACACATGGGACATCCTCCTCGTTTTCGTTTGGGTCGTCTTCATTTGAACCCACCTCGTTTTCATGAACACAGTGGAACCAGATCGGTCGGATTTTGTTTTATATTAGCTATGAACCAGCTAACCATAATTTAAGCATTCATAATCTAGAAACAGTAAACAGATAATATAATCCAAACATAGTCTAGATACCAAACAGATAGCTCAATTCATAGTTCAAGCATGACACCAAACATCAAAATACAACTCAACATAACAATAATAATACTAATAAACAGCGATTTGATAAAACCTGAAATCAAACTCAGATTTCTTCTTCTCGCTATGTTGCAGCCATTAAAATCCACCTAACTGTCACTTCCGGATCGCATCTCACGGCAAAGCAACAAGCTTTTCCTGTAATTATCGTTAAATTAAAGGATACTGGAACAATTTAAAGAACAACATAGAAGCGAATCGAATTGAGAAAACTGATAACTGACCTTTAGAAGAGATGATTATGAGCACAGGTGATAAATCAATGGCAAGAGTCAGAGGAACCAGACGATGGCTTATCAGATATGCCATCGTGTTCCTCTTCAACACCTTCGATTCGTGCTGGAATATGAAACCCGGAAAACCCGCCACCGACTCCGGAACTGTAAATGGACGGGTGGTGAAACCCTAGGGATTGGTGTTGATCGATTCCGGAGCCGGTGAATGGCAACGGGTCGATCCAGGCACGAACTGGAGGTGTGTTACTGGACTGAAGGGGTCCCCTCTGAGAAATGTAGTTTAACAACTGACTGTTTGTTGGTTTTCCGAACAACGGTTGCAGAAACGGCGTCGTTTGGGTCGCCGGAGAATTAAACACAAAGCCACTGTTCTCCGGCCAACCGGAACCGTCGAAAAAAACATTATTTCCTTCAATAGATTGAAGTGAAAGCTTTAGATCTTGATTCTGACTACTGGGTTTTGAAACCAGCTCCGACGGTGGATAACTCCGGTGAAACTGACTAATATTTCCCGACGACGTCGATGAACCACTGGCCGGAAAAAAGGATTTAATCGAATCAATAATCTCATCATCTTGATTTTCCTCCAATCGATGAAAATTAGGGTTTTCATTACTAGGGTTTTGAGCGTTAGGGTTTTGTTCAAAACTCACAATTGGGGGTTTCCATGGCGGAAGCTCAGCGAGTTCATCAATGGAGGATTTAGCTTTTTTAATAAGCCAATCGACAGCTTTACTGGGACGATCATAACCAAGACGATCTTGAACATCGTAAAATTGAATAGCGGTGTGAGCTGCAAGACGAACACGACGGTCTCTGGTTCCTTTCGCCGTGCATACCTTACTGTGTCGATCTTTCCGGCCAGTTGACCGGACAATGTGTCCTCCTTGAACTTCAACAATCTCTCCACCGTCGCCGTTGTTCCTCAGCCCCAATCTCGACGGTCTAGTTGCTTTCTGTTTTAGCTGGTGGTTGAATTGATGGAAAGGGTAATTTTCCTCCATTTTTTCCGGCGAGTTTGGGGCATGTTCAGACGTAGAGAAACGAGGGCGTTTGTTCCATGGAAAACTTAAGCCGGTAGAGGAGATAATGTTTTGATTTTGGTGAAATTGTTGATGAAAATGAATCGGATTTTGTTCGTCTTCTACATTCAATAGTGGCTGATTTTGATAAAACAGGGGATGATGATTATTATTATTATTATTATCTCTTTGAGGATCCAGATTAAAATTACAAACAACAATACAAAAGGTAAAAAACGAAATGAAAAGAAGGAAATATGGTATTAATCTGACAAATATCTGACACTGCAACTACCTATCTCAAAAGGGATTAATTCATGACAACGCCACCACATGAAACCCTAAAAAGAAGAAGCAGCAGCAGCAGCAGCTAATCAGATCCATAAACCTAAAGTGAGATGAATTGCAGTCTAACCCATGTCTGTGTTTTTTGTAAAAGGCTTTTGGATGATAGACCAGACAGAGCAGCTGTACAGTACAAGTTGACAGAGCAGGGAAAATTGGGGTTTTGTATCGTGGGTGGTGGTTGACAACAGTGATGATAAAAGGGATGGTGATAACAAAACAAAACAAAACAAAACAAAAAAAAAAAAAAGAAGAAGAGAAAGAGTTTGGATTTTAGAAATTAGAAATAGAATTAGAAATAGAAAGGAAGACATTATTGATTTGGGGCCTACAATGCTTTTCGATAGAATTGGCTTTGCAGCAAGCAAGTCAGAAAAGATCAACTGATTATTAGTTAAATGTTACAACAGCTTTTTGTTACTTTAATATGGTGGCTTGACTACTTACAGGTTGGCTGGCGATGGCAAGCTCGTTCGTTCATAGATAGGGGAACCCGGCATTGAACTTGTTAGTTAAGGAGGCGTGAAATAGGAACCCATTCATGGTTTACGAGTTGTAATTTCAGGTAACCTAAAGATGTATATTTGGAAACCGAAAAGTTTATGTATCATAAAGCTAAGTGTGAAGAACATTGAAGGCGTATCTATGAAAAAAAGAAAGTGTCAATGTGTTGGTGTCTCATATGCATTTGGAGCACTAAATAAATCTTAAGTTCAAATCTAGACAAGTTGTTATGTATTTTTTTTCTAGAAAATTTAAGAGTTGTTAAAAAAAATTATAAAGAAAAGTACTAAATCATTAGTCATTCCATTGACTTTCAGCTAGCTGGTGCCAAGCCAAGGCCACCTTGTTATCTTGTTGAGGCTAAAGCCCATCAAGTGGCCCTCATCCAAGTAATGTTACATTACACTTTCACAGAGACATTAATCAAATATAAGTGAAGGGTGTAAAATTACATTATTAGTTGTTTAAAAAAGATGGTAAAAGTATATTTAAAATACATATTTTGTTTTACAACTACTAAAAAGGGTTAAATTTAAAATACGAGTTTAGGATATATAAAAACAACATTTATTATGAAGACTGGTAAACGTCACATGAATGAAGTGTATGCCCTATTGATTTTATCTGAACTAATAATAAATTATATAGGCTCTTCCTATTCACACATCCCATTTTACTATCTGCACATCCCCTATTGGAATCATATTGGCCAATATGGTTCTCATTGTGAGCAAAGGAATCATATTGGCCAATATGGTTCCCATTGTGAGCAAATGAATCATATTGAGCTATATGGTTCCAACTGGGATATAAATATTTAATTAAAACGTTTTTGGAAGTTTTATAAAGTTTTTTTTTACAAATTAAATATTTGTTTAAAACGTTTTTTGAAATTTTTTTATAAAGTTTCTTTTTCACAAATTAAATATTTTTTAAAAGTGATTTTGGTTTTTTTAACAAAAGTTAAGTTTGTTTTTTTTATTATAAATCATCTTAGTTTTGTTTTTATAAAAATTGTATTGAAATCCAAACAAATTAAACATATACATACATTATAATAATTAAACAAAACATATCCAAATTGTACAAATACTACAAATAATAAAAGTTTAAACAAATATTCCTCATCCGTCATCAATTTTCATACTCCTGATCAGACAGTCCGATCTCCTCATCCATAAACTCCGGAAGACGCCTAGTAGAGGACATGTTGGGAGCCTCTAAAATTTATATAAATAATCATTAGTTAACATTAAATTGTGTGTAAAATAACATACCTGCATAGACAAGTTGGACATTGGAAAGAGTAAATGACGCTCTAGAATGCTATAAGAATTTAAAAAAAATACACATTACATAAAATTAAAGTGCTCGTATATAAATAAAAAAAATAAGCTAACGTACCTGCATGTACGGGTCGGGCTGAGTGTGCCAGGTTGAGTAAAGAACGCAATGGACGTGTGGGGCTACTGTGAAGAGGATGGCATGGACGAGTCAAGCTGATGTGTATGGAACGAGTCCTGGTCTGGGTAAAGTCGTGATGGTGGACAGGGCGGAAGCTCCATATTCATATGCCTATACATCTCAGTCATTCCGGTCGTTATCAATCCCATATCATCACACAACCGGTCTAGCTACCGACCCTCCACTGTCCGCATACGCTTCTCCTCCTCATGGTTCTGCAAAATACTACTGAGAAGTTGGTTGGTTGACCGAGGCAACCTAATCACACGTTAGCAATGTTTGTTGCCACTTTCATGTTTGTTGCCACTTTCATCCCTGTCAATGACCTCAGGTCTAAATATCTGCATGGAGCTGGGGCTGGATACCTCAAATCCACCCAACCAGTGTACCAACTAACACTCTAGGCTATGCGGCCGATAAATGATCCCCCATATATACTCTCACGACGTTGTTTTCTTCCGCGTGTAACAAAATAATCCACCAAGCAGAGATGGAGGGCGCACGAACGACCAGTCAATAAACAATAGAGATAGAAATGATCGGCCTCGTTACGTGCTCGCAACTCTTTCCACGGGCAGCGATGCCCGTGCTAAAGAGACGGTGCAAGTAACGAACTAGCGGGTCACGAATCTTAGGGGATCGAACGCCCTCCGCCTTAGTGTATGGACCGTCACCGACGGTGGGCCACCAGGCAATCAACTGATCATCGGGCATTCGATCGATAGTCGTGATAAACAAATCCTGAACCAACTCCTCTTTGTGATTTTTTGTTTGAAAAAACCCGTCACTTTAATGTTGGGTTTATAGGTGACAACTGGATGAATGAGAATCGTATTAGGCAATAGGAATCGTATGGGCTTAATTGTTTCACCAACCAAATCACATCATCGGACTAATGAGAATCGTATTGGGCAATATGATTCCAATTGGTGCCAATGAGAATCATATTGCTCTATATGGTTTCCCTACTGCTTTGGTTAAATTTATTGGTGGTTGGTTGAAGTTATTGCGGGTAAAGTAAAGGGAATCGTATTGGGCTATATGATCCCAGTTGATGTCAATGGGAACCATATTGCCCAATATGGTTCCCCTGCTGCTTGGTTGGAGTTATTGGTGGTTGGACGCATTTATTGTGGGTAAACTAAAAGGAGTCGTATTGGTCTATATGATTCCAATTGATGTCAATAGGAACCATATAGCTCAATATGGTTCCTCTGCTTGCTCATTAAATTCTATTGGAACCATATTACCCAATATGGTTCCTATTAAAGGATGTACACTTTTTTTAGGGAGTATATAGATAGTACCACCCATTATATATTGTCATTGTCTATTGTTGATTAGATTACATTTAATAATGTTGGGTCATTTCTCATGGTTTGACAAGAATATTATTGGGGTTACTATCATGTTTTCAAGGGGCCGTTTAATGGGCTTAGCCCCAAACTAATAGCTTTATTGGGGTTACACTATAATACATGAAACATACAAAGAGCAACAATAAATAAACAAACAAAAATTAGTTAACAAATCAATATATAACATACAACAACAACAACAACACGCAATTAGCTAGTGTAGTAATGATCAAGAAGAAGAAATCGGTAACATCATTAACCTTGTTCTTTCTTACATCTACAGATACTATTATTCTAGACCATGCCCTAAAAAATATGCAAACACTAACAAATCTTTTCTAATCTCATCTCAGTTAAGCTTGAACCTACCTTTACTTCTCCTCCCCTCGACAATACCCCTTTAGCCATCCTCCGCCTACAACAGCCTACTTGAATATGGTGTGTAACGTCGCTATGTATCTAAATATCTATCCACCATATTGTACATATGATTAAAAAAAATCTTCAATGATCAATTAACATAACACAAAGTTTAAATTCAACATAATGTATCTGAGCGTTAAACACCCCTAATATCCGCACCAAACACTTTTGATGTACGTATTCTGTTATATCATTGAGAAACATAAATTTTTATCAAATAAGTACAATACAAAAGTTAAAGGAAGTTTTGATAAGTTTAATAATACATTTTTAAAGAGATATGTGACAAGTATAAAGAAAAGGTGTGTCGCTTCATTTTTAATTGCCCCCATTGTTTTTATATTCTTGTCTAGCTTTTTTGTTTGGTTAACAAAATCCACTTTTTTACAAGAAAAAAAAAACTTAAAATGGCTTTGTGTCGTTAGAATGTGCTAGTTACCTAAAGAGAATTGTAACAAAGATCAATTTTACAAAGTTGGGGAGTTAAAGATTAAACTTTAGAAGCCTAAGAAATTAAGGGTGAGTTTTGACATTCAGCAAAGTTGAGCGGCTAGAGTGTTCGGTTTACAAAGTTTAAGAATTAAATTTTAAACTCTAGAAGCTTTGAAGTCGAGGAATAAGTTATGAAGATTTTTTAATTTGAGAAAAAATTTGACGAGATGAAAGTGACAATTTAGCAAAATTTAAGAGAGAAATTCATTAAGATAAAATAAACCGACGACATGATATTGTTTTAATATATAAATGTTGCCGATTAAGATTTAGTGCTAAAGACACCGACATTTATCAATGATACTTATTAATTCAAGGTGATACATGTACTAACACCCACTTGGAAAGTTGGAATATGGTTACTAACTAGAATGATTGGTTGCTGTTCAAAAAAAACTAGAATGATTTATTGTTAGAATATTATTGGGCGGTGCCGTTGACTTTGTTCATTGATACACATAAATTATTGATGACTTGTAGTTGCATCGACGCTTTGAACTCACTATCCCTTCTTAATTACTAATTAACCTCATCTTCAAATGTTTAAGAAAGAAAAGTAACAAGTATAGTAATCAACTAACATGTCCAAATCTCAGTGGTACACTTTGCGTCATTGAGGATTCTTAACTTTTATTTCATATGTTAAGAATGGTACACTGAGGCGCTTTGTAGAAAACGTCAAACACAATGTTAATATAAAAAAACGCCCTGGTTGATTTTAACTCAAACGAGCCTGAGATCCGTTTTAAGTATGTAAAGATTAGTTTTAATTTAATAGAGCTTGAGATTAATCCGTTTTAAGTCTTACAAGTAAATCTTGGGTCATATTAAGACTGACAAAACTGAAGTATTACTAACAATACTCCAGGTGCTAGTGTCTTTTCCAACAAATGCATGTTGCTTCGGTTGTTATACAGCATAAAATAAACGAGCTCTCTTGGGAGACTCGAAATTTGTTTTATCTAACATGTGTTGAACACGGATTCTCACTAGCCACCATCTGGTTTGGCAACCATTCTTCGTCTAGTCATATTTTTTTCTTTAGTTTTTCTGGTTGCAAGAAGTAGATTTAGTTAGCTAAATAAATTTATTTATCGTTGTACTGTACGCGAAATGTTGAACTCAAGTAGTATAACTCACTTATATCTCTACTCTAAGGATGTAATAATAATGGTCGATACCCATATAGTAACTTTACCTAGAAAAGAAAATGGGCACTTTTTCTTCTTTTTTTAATTTTAAAAAGATAAAAAGAAGATTATCCTTTCCTGAAATCGATGCTAACCATACCCAATAGGTACTAATATGTTAATGCTTCACAATTATTGGCTAACTAGGCTTTTCAAGTCTTGGCTTTTGTGGTTTATAAAACCAAATAAGAGAAAAAGGAAAAGATATTGTTACTTTACCCACATTCTCACAATCCATCAACACTTTCTTAGTTTTGAGTATTTACACAAACAAGCCTTTTAATTAAGTGTATGTTGAAGACCTCATTCGTCCATTAAAGTTTGTTTTGTATAGCCAAGTTTGGCTAGAGAGATAACAGAAAATTAAACTAAATGGGTATATTGTGGCATTATAAGATTCGTAATCTCATAAACATTCATGTAATCCGTTTCAGGTTTTTTAAGAACACTTAACAAACGTATTTCCCCTCTCGCTCTCTCAATCCCTCCCTTTCTCTATTCATAATCACAAAGCATTTTCCTTGTAAGCTTGTGTTGGTTGGTATCCTCTTTCTGCGACAGGGAATAACATTAACTATTATACATTCGTATAGACTCTATTGTAGATGGTGTAAGTGCTTTTTGAGATGAGAATGAAACTATAGGAGTCATAGGCGTATCTATGACACAAAAGAGAGAACATGAGATCGTGATTGTGTGAATAATACACAAATATAAAGTTTTTCTGAACTGTTAACGTCACGAAATCGTAGTAAATTCACTGGATCACTAAACAGTTTTATATTCCTTTTCTTGACAACGAGTACACAGACGAATAGTTAAGATTGAATGATAGCCAAAGGAACATTTTAGAAAATTATTTAACACTTTCACCTTCATTTGATTTAGACTTTTAGAGTGATTAGTGGCATCTCTCTTTCTCTCAATCTCCCAAGCACCGCTAAACTATAAAACATGAAATTAATTTAGAAAAGGTAGGGTGAAGGTTAGGTTTAATGATAAAAGTCTAGGTTACGGTAGTGAAGTTCTATTTAAGATCAAGAGTTTAAGTTTCATTTACGATTAGTTGGTGTAAGTTAGTCAGAGTGTATAGTTAGGAGATTAATGTTAACTCACTAAAATTTATATTTTGTTATGGGTTCAATGAATGTTAACTCACTAAATTTTTTAAATTAAACTCATATTTTTCTGTTATTCATTGGCCTCGATCCGTTTCCATGGACAACTTCATGATTAACGTCTACAAATGAATCTGCACAGAGTAGCGTCTGTAAGCCTCTTATGTGCCACCCGACTGTAGTGCGTCTTTAGCCATTTTGTGGGAGCTCTAGATATACAACATAACATATATGGAATGTGTGTGTCGTGTGTGCGCAACTAGTATTTAAAGCATGTTTTAACGGTCTATTGTTATAGGTTTATGACACTTATAACAAACTTTCATATCTTACAAAGACTGGCCCATGGGTTTTTACCAATACATGTTACAAAGTGTCTATTAACACGACATAAACAACATGACAAAGTTGAAATATGGAAGTCTAAATAAGCTCATATTTTATACATATGCAAAAAAAACTTTTAAAAAGGGATTAGTCGTTAAGCGTTTTGGTCTCAAAATTTTAGCCACAAATATTAAGATTTATTTTTCCTTTCATTCACATAAAAGGACTTCGATCGAAAAAAATCACTCGCAAACCATATTAGCGACAAGTTATATATAGCGACACTTAAATAAGTTCAAAATGGCATTTGCAACTTTTAGGGGATCACTAATGCCAAGTTATACGGTCGCTAAAGCCAAATCATCGACTTTAAGTAGATGTGGAAAACTCAAAAGCGTACAACAAATTTAAATTAAAAGAATAATAATAAAAATAATATATATACATATGCATATGCATATGCTAATTGAATATTCATGTTCCACTTGTATCAAAGTGGCATTAAAAAGAAACTAAAGTTAGAGTTCTATATAAGTACATGCACAAATCCAAGTTGATCACCACTTATTTTTATAACTACCAACAAAAGATCGAAATGGCTTGTCTCCTAAGGTTTTGGTTCTTCCTTTATCTTGTTCTACTGTCAATAGGAGTTTCCGAAACACGCGTTCTTACTGATATGAATCACCACATGACATTGATCAAGAGGGCCCAGGAAATACTAGAGGTAAGCACTCGAAAACATGATCATATGGTGCAACTCGACACACGTTATCGCACAAACCGCTTGAGCCCTGGTGGCCCCGACCCAAAACACCATTAAATATTAGTGCATGTATACATATTCTTGGTAATTTGGAGAATGGTTCGTTGATCATGTCTTGTTTTTTAATTTCATTAGATCATGTGTTTTTAAAGATTATTTAATGAAAAGCTGATCATTTCCGTTGGAGATCGATATGTTAGTATATATATATACTTGTATAATAAGATCGAGGCGCGCGGTACGTATAGCTAAATATAGCTTCCACTAATTTTACTAATGATTTTTTTTAAATGCCAATACGATCTTGGACAATGTATATCTATAATAGCTAGATCTCATATATGCATGTATACATTTGTGTTCGATTTATTATACGTCCATATTCAAAGGGCACATCAAGAAAAAATATACAAGGTATATATATTCGATAAACAGAACTTTTTTTTTTGCATTATGTGACCAAAGTCGTAACCAAAGTCTATTGGCTATAAACGGCCAACCTATTCTAGTAATGTGTGTTATGCTACTAATAAATAAACATAAATAGTCTTAGTATGTTTTTAATAAGAAACTAGCTAAAAATCACGTAATGTTTTTTAGACAACAGTGATATTAACATGATTAAGTACAAAAAAAGAAAAGTATAAATTAAAAATGGATGTATGTTATATATACCTCGCACACGGCACATTACGGCGCAAATAAGTTTTTATGAAACAAACACTCTGAATGCTGAATCAGAATGATTAAGCACTGAACTGAACCATTACGAGCTGAAACAAACAACCCCTTAACATTGAAACAACAACATCGTTGAATTAATGAGTTTTTAAAAAAAAATGTAGCATAAGGAAAAAGATTAAAAAAGAGTAGCTAATGAGAAAGGTTTTAAAAAAATAAGTTACTCGCGGTGGTCATAAGGTGCTTTGTAATAAAAATGGGGTCATACATACTTGAAATGTATAACCCAGTTTCTTTATATAATCTACAATAAATATAAAACTTGGAATCGTTATCAGGCCATCTCGATCATAAAGCTTTTTATAAGTATGTGCGCCTAACATTTATTTACTTAATCACAAAAGATGAGAACCATAGAGAAGAAATTAATTAAGTATTTGGTTTGAACATGCTGTTTATGAATTATTAGGCCGGGTTAATTAAGATGTGACACAATTGACGCGACGTTCATATCAATCAATCGCAAACCTTAGTGTCCGCCTCTCTTATTGTATGTAGTAAGCATATATTATATTATTTTCACAAGTCATATCGTTAGTCAACACTCATATATATCCATCTTTTGTTCGTTATTTTGTTTTCATGGGCATCCATGTGACTTTCACGATCAATAATTAGGACTTCAAATGATGTCATGCATATATTATATGTACGTTTAAGTTACTTTACTGGTTTGAAATACATTGAAACTAACCAAGTGAGACCTTAAGGATGTCAAGCCGAAAGACCCAATTAAGAAAACCGTATATAATTGCCTCAACATTTGAAAAGTGCATAGTTCGACAATGACTAAGACATGAAAAGTTACCAAGAAGAAAAATGGTGTGAAATTTGTCAAAGTAAGTTTAAAGTTTAAATGTTTTCTGACTGACATATTATCTAACTCTTGTCGGACTACAGGCTCGATCGTTGACCCCCTAACCATCGCTCAAGGGAACCGCATGATTTGGACTTGTTTGGTATATATGTAAACAAATCCCACAAGTTAAAATGAGTTTTATTCGTGATTATTCTTTTAACACGTAAAATATATAAAATTCACTAAAGTGTAACCTATAACTAAGTATCAATCTATATATAGACGTACATATATTGAGAATAACTAAAAAGGAAATATAGCCTGAATGACTAAAAAACTCTCGAACAAGATAAATTTTTTTTTGAACGGCGACTTTCAATTTTTGCAACCATTTGGTCGCATCCCCCGCAATGAGGAACCCACCACCCCACTCCGGTCAATATGTTGTCTTAACCGGGCCCACTTGACATCGGAATTTGGCTAGGCGTTCAACCGGGAAAACCAATGGGGTTTTTCCTGGAAAATCTCACAGGCAGGGAGGTTAGAACCCTGGACCACCACTGTAAAACCGGGTGTCCTCAACCAGCTAGGCTGGAATCATTAGACCTCGAACAAGATAAATATAATCACAATATAATCCTATCTATGTAATTAATTAATCCTAACTAATATATGTTATCTTATATAAAGAAAAGAAGTTAAAAACTTGGGTTTTGATTGCTATGCTTGTGAGATTTTCTATCGCTACTTTCATCTTTGTTTGACTCTTCGGTTTTGCTGTAATCAGGCTCGGTTTTTAAACTCTGAATTAGCGTCTAAACTGAATTTGTGTAGGTTTTTAAAACTCTAGATTAATACTGAAGTTGTTTCGGTTTTTAAAATTTAGAGAGTTGATGTTTAATATATAAAAGAAATTTAAATAAAACATAATGTATACATGTGTACATTGTGTATTGAAAACTTATATATTATGCATTAAAAATTTAACAAAAATTTTTATAAAAGAGAATATATGTCATTGATCTTATAAAAAAATCAAATGATCGACTCAAGAATCAAGTCAAATTAATACAAGGTTAAAAGGCAAACGTATTTAGAACACAAACATATTCTCCTTATATTGATAGACCATTGAGTTATAGTGAAAATGAACGGTATTTGGGGCATTTTTGTAATATCGCATGATGGGTGGTATATAATCTGGTTCTCTCTTGCGTATTTTTTGTTTTACTTTCAGTTTGTTTTAGAGAGAGAAAGTCCATGTGTTGCTTCATTTAGGGATGAGATCGGTACCGTACCGGTACCGAAAACATGGAAAAGTGGGTACCGGTACCGATACCGAATCTATCGGTACGGTACCGGTTCGGTACGGTATAGGTACGGAACAAGTACTTTTAGGTAAATTTTAGGTATTGGTACCGAACCGGTACCGATACCGAAAATACCGATACCGAATTTAGAGAAAAATAGGTACCGATACCGGTACCGAATTTATCGGTACGGTACGGTTCGGTACCGGTACGGGTACGGTACTGGTTCGGTATTTCGGTACCAAATGCTCATCCCTAGCTTCATTTTCTCATGTTAGTGAGAGAAAGATCCGACACCGGTGACGGTGATTAGGGTGGTTTCTATGTGCATATCGGGAAACGTCTTTTGGGCGTTTTCATTCTCTATGTTGGGGTTGATGGTTATCGATTCATGGATCTGTGTGACCTAGGGTTTTCCCGATGATGGTTGCCGATCTATGGATCTGTGTGGCCTGATTTGTTTTGCATATTGTTTTTATCGGCTTTTGTGTCGGCGATAGTTAGATTTATGTTATCTAGGGTTCGTGATGGTTTGTAGATATTTGCTTCTGCATGTAGCCGTTTTGGGATTTTAAGCATGCGTTGGTTGTCGTCGATGGTGGTGGTCGTCGTTGACTGATGTGGTTGTTGTGATAGTGGTGATGGTTGGGTGAAACTCTTGGTTTTCCTGCTATTGTTATTGTTGTTCCGATTGATGCGCTGATTGTTTCAAAGAGGCACCATAATTAATTGTTGGTGTTGATCTATAATGGGATTAACATTTGGTACATTTGATTTTTTTTAACTTGGATCGATCTGTTGAACCTTTGGGGTTGATGTCGTTGGTATTTGTTGTTGTTTGTTGACAGGGGCATGCTTTGTTGCCTGGTATTTGTGTTTTTGATTATTCTTAATGCTGGGCTATGATGAGTAAAACGACGTGACATTAAATCAACGGTAATGTGTGTTGGCGTGGTAGATTTGGTGGATGGCCGTTGTACACGTGCAACCCCGCAGCAGCCACACTTCATTGATACATAAATTCTCTGATCCCATGCTATTTTAGTTTCGTTGTTTTAATTTCTGTCGTTTGATTACATTTTTGCTTTGTTTGTTGGAGTTTTTGTTTTTTATGGTTAGATAAACTGATAAACATATAATGTTGTGGAAAAAGAATATGTAATTGTGTAACTAGATACATAATATGTAATTAGCTTTGTTGAGAAATGAAATCAAGTCATATTATAAAACGCTCGCGCAACGCAAGCGACGAATATAGCTAGTAAATATTTAAATGGTATTCCAATTAGTATATAAGGTAGGATCAAACGAGAATCACAAGTTAAGTTGAGAATTTTACAACTATATAAGTTAAAGATGTAAAATTTTTAAAAGGGGTAAAAAAAATTTAAATATATAATTCTGTAAATATTTCTATGTAAATAATTTAAAAGAAAAACTACATTATTAAATAAGAATTTCTTTAGCCTTCATTTGAATATAACTAACGTTATATATTTATACATTTTGGTATTAATCTTAAGATATGTAATCTTTAGCTTTCATTTGAATATAACTAACGCTATATATTTATATATTTTGGTATTAACCTTAAGATATGTAATGCATGCCTCGATCAATTTTCGCTAATTAAAATAAACATTTAGCATGAGAAAAAAGGTGATCATTTTGGTTCCACTAACCAACTTAATTGGTCTACAAGTACCATTAATCTTCTATATAAAAAAACACCTTCTATTGTTTAACCAGTTATTTTTATTATCGTATATATATATAATCGTTATTTCTAACTTTACACTTTTCATATTGCTAGTTCTGTCGATGTTTGTGTCAAATTCACAAGCTATAAGCTTGTTTTATAAGCTTTTGACGGATTTAAAACCTAGATATGGTTATGACTTTGACAAGTCTAACATTATAATATTATTAAAGAAGGATGATATCAAAAGAAGTTCCTATGAGACTCGCCCCTGGAGGTCCCGATCCTCAAGATCAATTATAAATTATAATACGTCTTTGAGACATGATGTTTGGTTAATTTGTATTATATATGTTTAATGCAAATCACACTTAATAATTTTTGCTTATTTATATCTAGCTATTTTATAGTTGTTTCGATTATCATGCTAATTGTTACAATTATTCATATTATTTCATCCTTGTTATTTTTTTCCTCTTAAATTCTTGTTAACTCACTGACACTAGGTAGATCAAGATGGTTAAGCTTTTAGTCAACCAACCGCTAACATGTATGTATCATACATATTTGCATTGGCGGATCTAAAACTTTTTTTTTCCAGTGGGTGTCAAAATGAGGCACATCAAGAACGGTTCGGGTTAGAATGAGTCACACCAAAACATGTCAGGTTGAAAAACTAAATTACAATCGAGATATAACTTAAATTGTTACTCGGTTATTACTATTGCTTTTTATCTCATGTTTAATTTTATTCTTCCTCTTAATTAATATGTTCAAGTTCTAAATTCGAGTTAAGAAATAAATTGCACCAAAGAGATTGATTGTGTTACAATTAAAATATTAATAGTTCAATTAAAATCAAAATATTAGCTAAATCAACTAATGACCAGAAAGACATGTAGAACCCGACCAAGTTTGTATTTGATGCAGTTCTATCTAGTCTCGCACACCAAGAAAAGAAATTTACCTTTAGGGAACAAGCTTCGATCATGAAATATGAAACTCCACCTTATTAAACATGGCTATCTCAATAATGTGTAAATTTAGTCCTAACACATGTGTAAAACCATTTTTAACAATTTTTTGGTCTTGGGCTATATATTCAAGTGATTCTGTTTAATCTAACAAACTAATTTTGTAAAACAAGTAGCTCATTGGATTTAAAATTTTTTTCACAAAACAAATAGACTAAATTTCATTTAAAAAAACAACAGGAAGAAGACAGTGATTCTTTTTTCCCGATTCTTCCAGAACCATAAATTTGTTGAGGCCAGCCCTGCAAAACTTGTTACATTTCTTTGTTATTTGGTACTGTCCTTTGTAGTTTTTAATCTTCGAGGACAAAATCTTCAATTTTGACATGTCACAAAAGCTATATGTGTACTTAATTATATTTTATTATTTTTTTTACGTAAATTGAAAAAAACATGAAACTTATATAAGCTTACTTTAAAATTCTCACTTTTGGTCTAATGATAGGAAATTTGGGTTCTTCAGAGGAGACCTAAGTATGTTCTCCACTTGTGTTATTTTTTTTATGGATTTAGGCAATAATGAATTTAAGCTAGACTTGTGTGACGTTGTCAGTTCGAATCTCGGGTCCATCCAGGTTTTCGTACCACCATGTATTACGACATGACGATTTTGCTCTTGTAATGGCATAAAGACTGCCAAGTGGAAGCTTGTGGCATGATTTCTCAAGAGAATAACCAAACAAAACCCTGATGTCAGCGTAATCCGGTAAAACAAGATACTCTAACCAGAATGAAACAGCAAAAAACTTTCCAATATTGAGAATCGTGGTGATATTATTTTAAAAATGCCATCATTCTAAAAGAAGTATTAAGTATAATTTGGCAAATGGGTTTTACCACTAGCTTGTCGTCGTGTCTGCGGACGGACGGGTTAGTGGGTTTCCCCCAAATTGGAGTCGGGTTAATAGGTGGGTTTCGGCTACCCAACGCTGTCTGTGTTCGCAAAGCGTTTGGGTTTGCCTTTTGCCATTGGGTTACCCCGGATAGCTGAGCTTTATTCGTTTCGCTGTAAAAAAAAGTATAATTTGACAGTTAACATTGTGGCTCAAAAACACGAAGAAAAAGAGCTCATATCCCACTCTAGTTGGATTTGTTAAGGTATGATGGTTGAGACGATCTTTCAATAATAGCAAATAGGAAATACTACCTTACCGGTTAAAAAAAATTTAGTGTACTTTATTAGAAAGGTAGGGGGTGGGGTGGGGTGGGGTGGGGTGAGGTATATAGAAGACACATTTCATCACCGCCTTTGGTCAATCGCAAATCCACGCGCCTTTCTCCTCAATCTTTGTTCAATTTCATCTATGAACACCAAACCCTAATTTTCAATTTCTATTTTTTTATTTTCATATTTTCATTTTATTTTTTAATTTTTTTTTCAATTCTCCCCTTTCGTTCCAGATCCATCTGAAAACCCTAGATCCGTACGGATCTCAATCCCTTCGTTTCCATCCCAGATCTGTTTCCACTTTTTCAAATCCTACGCCTTCAATTTTAGGGTTTCAGATTGAAATTTGAAACCCTAGCTTCATTGACCTAATTCGATTTGTTTGTATCCGTTTCTAGGGTTCCATTAGGGCTTGTGAATTTTGTTCTTCGTTTATGTATGGATCCAGGGATATTAGATCCGGATAAAATAAGCAAAGGGAAGAGTAAGTGGGGAGATGATAGTAAAGTATACACACGAAGGTCCAAAACCACCACCACCGTCACCGCCGTTTCTTCTCCGACGCCTACACCCACCGTCACTGCTACATCTCTACCTACTACCAGGTCCGCTTCTCCAACTACCACTCCAAATAACGCTCAAACCCTAGCTACCACTGAACATGTGAACTCGGAAACAACTCGCCGTAATTTATCGCCTGTGGTGGAGGCTTTTGATGATAGTTCTGTTCAGAATGGGCAGGTGTTTGGAAACGGGGTGATAAAACCGGTTGTTGTGTTGGTTGATGGTCGGGTTAGGATTAATATAAGAGCTGCCAAGGCCTCGAAGAATGAGATTATTGAGCTTACGGAGACGATTAAAGCTGAGCTTGAACGCGTTCGAGGGGTAGCTCAAAGGCTTGAAGATAAAGAAGCTGAGCTGACTGCTGTTTCAACTGATGTTGGTATTGCTGGTGAAGGTGAAGGTGAGGGTTACAACCTTATGCAGTATTCAAGTAATGATTTGGTTGATAGGAGAGCTTTAGTTAGAATTAATTCAGAAATGGGTACTGATTATATGGATCGTAGAGCATTGATGAGAATTAATTCTGAAGTGGGTTCGGTTACGGATAGTGGTGTAAGGCCGTTTAGGCATTTAAGTGTGTCGGTTATGAGTAACAGCCATGGAGTTGGTGAGTTTGCGGAGAAAGAGAAGAGAACACCGAAGGCTAATCAGTATTATCGAAATTCTGATTTTCTTTTAAGCAAAGACAGATTACCCCCTGAAAGTAACAAGAGGCGTAAATCTAACAGTGGAAGAAAACACAGCAAGGATTCGGGTTATGGAAGAGTGTTCAGGAATTGCAACAATTTGCTGCAGAGGTTAATGAAGCACAAATTTGGTTGGGTGTTTAATGAACCTGTTAATGCTAAACAGTTAGGACTTCATGATTACCATGACATCATTAAACACCCAATGGATTTGGGCACGATTAAGAGCCGTCTTGCGCAAAACTTCTACAAGTCTCCAATGGAGTTTGCAGATGACGTTAGACTCACATTTCGTAATGCTATGACGTATAATCCAAAAGGGCAAGATGTGCATCTTATGGCAGAGCAGTTATCGGAGTCTTTTGAAGAAAGGTGGGGTGTGATTGAATCAGAATATAATCCAGATTTGAGGTATGGAATGATTTATGACGCGAATACTCCAACGCCCACGTCAAGAAAGGCTCCTCATTTTGCACATGCTCCTTCAAGAATGTTGTACAGGTCGGAATCACTGAACTTGCCTGTGATGACCAGGCAAAACCCCTTGAAAGCTATGCCAGTAATAAGGACACCTGCACCGAAGAAACCTAAAGCCAGGGACCCTAATAAGAGGAACATGACTTATGAAGAGAAGCAAAAACTCAGTACAAATCTTCAGAGTTTACCTTCGGAAAAGCTTGACAGCATTGTCCAGATAATAAAAAAGAACACCGCACTTCCTCAACATGATGATGAGATTGAAGTTGATATTGATAGCGTTGATATAGAAACTCTTTGGGAACTTGATAGGTTTGTCACAAACTATAAAAAGAATTTGAGCAAGCATAAAAGGAAAGCCGCACTTGCTCAACAAGCAATGGTAGAAGCTGATGATGTTAATCAAGCTGTGGTAAATATACGAACAATATGATTCTTCCTTTATTTTTACACCCTAATGTGAACATTTAAAAAATGCATGTTTTTGACCGTGGACATTTTAATGCAGAACCCATCAAGCTCCATTCTTGAGGCCCCCAAAGAAAATAAAACGAGTAAGATTATTCGAGAATTCATGATTTGATGTTAATTGTTATTTCTGCAATACGAATATTCTAATAATCAGTGTTTTTTGCTGTTTAAGCAGATGACAATAGTACACCCCTTAATCAAGGAGGGAGAGAAGATAATGCTAGTAGTTCAAGCAGCTCTAGCAGTGATTCTGGATCGTCTTCAAGTGGTAATTATTTAAGTGACTTCTAAAATTGTAATCAAACTTGGTCATAGTGTCCTAATTCTTTAGATGCCATCTTTGCAGATTCCGATAGTGATAGTTCGTCTGAAGATGGATCAGATGCAGGTCATTCACCTAGAAGTTGAACGACATAGGTTAAGGTAAGTGAACACGTGTTTTTTGTTCTATATATATTGTGTGTGTGATTATATGCTAGTTATTGACTTATTTCCAGTATTGGCAAGGCTCTTTTATTATAGTATTATTTGAAGCTTGTTCACTATTTTCATTTATGCTAACGCGTATTTTTTTTTATATAAATTGGTGCAATTGAGGTGAGTGATCGATCATGGTTCGGGTGTTAGATGCACCTCAATTTTAACTTTTTGTAGAATAGCTGAATAGGGAAGGGGTGTTCAGCAGGCTAATTTGACTGTGTTAGGTGGGATGAGTTGTTCGAGTGTGAGATCCTTTGTTGGTTAGTTTTTTGAAATTAAAGATACTTTGAATTGATAAAAAGAAATTGAATCTAAGGAAAATGACAGTTAAGGAAATGAAGTAATTGCCGTCTTTGAGGCGTAAGATTAGCTAAGCGTGTGTCAATTCGGTTTTCTTGATGATTAAACTTCTTGAAGTTAGACGAATTTCCTGAGGATTTTTGGTGTATATGTTTTCTTTTGCATTTTGATGGATGTTTGGTGTATATGTTTTCTTTTGCAGTTTGTTGCAGATGATCAAAAGCTGACAATCTCTTAACAAAGAATGTTTCTGCTATTGCTATTCGTATGTTGTTTGTGTGCATGGGTTCAACCACATGATCAGCTGGTTACAAACCATAAAGCTCTTTAAAAAGGTGCTTTGACATGATCATGTTGATTTGTAATTAAAAAATGACGGTTTTATTAGGTAGGATGTATGATATAAAGACGATGAGTATGCGTAGCAGAATGTGTAAGTTTATGAGACACATGTATGGAATAGGGGTGGTGGTTGTGGATAGGCAGTCATGGAACAACAAATGCAATTATGATGCTCGATTGATGGGGATCAGTGGTTGCATTCTTTGTATTTGTCGTAAGTTGTTGAATGAAAACTCGTAGGTAGCCTTAGTGTTCTAGTTAATTTGTGTATTAACATCAATGTTTCTTGAACGCTTGGATTGTAATATCATTAAATTCTGACCTGTTAATTAAGCGGTAAAATGCTAGTTTTTATAAATTTAAACAGGTTTAAGAACTATAACTTATCAAATGTTAACTTGTATAACATGCTATGCTATCGTCTTGAAACTTCATTCTTAGCCATGTAATAACTGATATAATGAGTGGTTATAATGATAGTTTGGTTATTGTCCTGGTTTCTTTGATGATTGTTTGACAGAAAAACAATCAATCGTTTTAACATAAAGCAGAAATTTGAGTCAACAAAAACCTTCAGCAATGTTGATACATATCTTGAACTTGCTTGGCTAACTCAACATTAACAAGCTCAATTAGATTAGGATATTGGTAAAAAAGAGTAAGCACGTAGAAGGTATATAGCTGGGTTCTAACGACGATATAAAGTTTTTAGAAACCATTTTTCATACTATATCTGAGGTTACAATATTATTAAGAGCAATAACTTTTACTCAAAGGAGCAGCGGACCAACTTATCCTAGCTAAACCTCACTTTGGCACCTGGCTACAATAAAATAGTAAGTGATTTTATCACAAAGTATTGGAAATGTAAAGGCCTTTTATCTTTATGTGTGTTAAAACACTTATGCACCATGACATAAAATGAAAACCGAACTTGAAATGCCATTTTTATTGAGAAATTGTAATTGGTACTGAGAAAGGAAGTTAGTGGTACTTGATGACACATCTCAAATGGCTCATAAACAGCTGATAAGGGGCATAGGTTCCACATGACAGAATCAAAATGGCCACAACAGATGATAAGTTCATACTTAAATTAAGCAGAAAAGAAGTTATAGAATATACAATAAACCCCAAACATCATTTGCAATGCATAACCATCTTAGAAAAGCACCTAGCGTTGAAAAACCACAACCGGATTATAATAATTCACTCATAGTTGGCTGCAGGGGGCATGTCTCTTCCAGGTATATCCTGGTTTTGGTATGGGTTTCCGCCACCTGCATTTGGAGGATAACTGTTCGGCCCTGCCCCAGATTGATTTGGTACAAACCGCCCCTGCTGTTGCCCCTGCTGTTGGTAGTTAGGAGCCTGCTGCTGGTAGTTAGGACCCTGCTGTTGGTAGTTAGGACCCTGCTGCTGATAGTTAGGACCCGTATTGGGCATCCCCACATTCATGTCTTGAGGCCCTCCCCTGTAGGCGGGTGGCGGGCCATTCCAGTTATTGGGCCTTCCTCCGTTGTTCGGTGGAGGGCCCATGTTGCTGGATGGTGGACCCATCATGTTGTTTGATGGCGGCCCGTTCATGTTGTTGGGAGGCGGCCCATTCATGTTGTTGGGAGGTCCACGGTTGCTTTGCATGTTCTCTCTTCTTCGCTCGAAATTTCTTGAACGGTCAAAGTTGCGAGGCCTGTCATTCCTCCTGTTTCTCTCATTGGCACGAGCATTATTTCTGATCCATTCCTCATGGTACTTTGGATCATAAGGAACAGCTTTCCCATCAATAAACGGTTCACCTAAAACAAATTCAAACACCAGCAATTAAAGCCAATAAACACAAATACATCCTTGATGCAAAACAGCCTTTGTTTTAGTCACCAATTCATCCATTATCCTCTCAATTCAAAGACAACCGAATGAAAAGAAACAGGTACCAGATATGAACAACAAACTATTTCATAACTAGAACTGATACAACAAATTAACATAACAGCACGAATCATTTGAGGAAACGAGCAATACCTCCATAATCCTTGTTCTTAACATCCAAATAAGAATCAGGTAGCACCCAACGAACTCCTGGCAATTCTGATACACATAACGAAATAATTAATTATATCCTCTAAGCATACAATCTACAAAAAGAGTGAAATACCCTTGAGCTTGTAAGACAGTTCTTCAGACACAAGTGCTCCAAAAGCAAAATAACATCTTGTTGAAACCGAGTAAATTTTCATCCTTGCTTCATCATAACTGCCCAAAACAATACAACAAAACACTAACAGATCAAACACTACAATAACTAAACAAACAGTTGATTTCTAGGGTTTCAAACATAATGATTCTCACCTGCCAACAACCTTAGCTAGGGTATTGATATACGAATCAATGATCTCATCTCTGGTCGGTTCACCTTCAGGTTTGTCGACAACAACAAGCCAGTGCTCAAAATCGCAACCGTCGAGAAGAATGGTCTCCTTTGGGGGACGATTGGACCAATTAGGGTTGGAATCATTGAGAGAAGATGTGGTGGGACGTGATGAGAAAGCACGGATGTTTGTGGATGAAACGGAGGAGTGGCGGAGATTAGCAGCGATGACGGCAATTGGACGGAATCGAAGGAGGTAAGAAGAAGTGGAGAAGGAACGAGGGATTAGGGTTTGATTGACGGAGGACACAAGGTTTCGGAGAAGAACACGAGTCGCCATTGTTAAGGGTTTCGTTTCGAGTGTGTGTTGTGTTGATTGATTTTTGGGTGGGTGTTTAAAACCCTAATTGTTGATGAGGGGAAGTGAGGTGTGGGTTTAGGCTTTTTTTTTCCTGTGGCCCTTTGAATGAGCTGTAGAAATATCAGTCAATAATCTTTTTTATATAATATAAGAAAATGAAAAAAACTTAGGTGTCATTTTTTAAAGACTCTTCGCTTATGTGGTATCATTTGAGAGTTTTTCTCACAATATGTTATTTTATTTAAAAAATATATAAAAAATATATTATAATAACACTAATTACATTTTGGTCCCCTAATACGTAGAATAATTTTGAAAAATTTAAGAGTAGTTATATTTTGAGCCTCTCCTACTATGGGTGTACACAAGTCGGTTTGTATTTGATAAGGTATAAAAATTAAACTTAGAACAAATTATACTTTTCATCCTTTATGTATATATCATTTTTCAGATTTCGTCCTTTAATAGAAAAATTATCAAAGTTCATCCTTTATGTTTGAATTTTGTATCAGATTATGTCCTTTGGTTTAACGAACGTTAGATTTTAAGGTTAAACAATGTCACGTGCAACATTTTATCCTTTTAAGGACTATTTATGTAATTAACATAAAAGTTTAGGTTACAAATCCACAAACATTTTTTTCCTCCAGTTCTTGAAGCCCTACAATCATACCACCACCAAACCTAACACCGCCGTCGCCGTGAAATCGCACCACCACCACCATCCATCTTATTACCACCACAACCATCACAACACCTCCAGCTATATGAATCTCCTCAGAAAACATCCTATATACCCACTGATTTCAATATTTTATTTCTAAATAGTCTTCCAAGTTCTATGCAATTTGGACTGTGAATGTCAAAATCAATCAACACATAATGTAGTAGTTCGATTTTAATCCAAAAACTAAAACTATCCAAAACAATCCACAAAGAAGGGAGTGGTGGAGATTCGTAGCGGTGAATAGTTGTCGTAGCGGTGAGTGTGTGCCGTCTCCGTCGGTGTCTGTTTGTGGTGGAGATTCAAGTTCCGCCCATCGTGAAAACGACGGTGGGGGTGCTCTGGCCAGCGAATTTGGTCTGATGGGAGTGGTGGTATTGTGGACTTATGGTGGTGGTGTGTAGCTGGGTGGTGAAGAGGATATGTCAAGTTTGTAAATTTGTTTTAAAGTTACCCAAATTTTTGAGTTAATCACATAAATGGTCCCTGCAATGATAAAGTGTTCCACATAACATAATTTAACCTAAAAATCTAACGTTTGTTAGACTAAAGGACGTAAACTGTTACAAATTTAAACATAAAGGACAAAATCTGATAAGTTTACTATTAAAGGACGAAATCTGAAAAATGGTATAAACATAAAGGACGAAAAATGTAATTTGTTCTTAAACTTAAGGATAAACTTGATAATAACATACAATTAAAACCTTAGTGTTTTAGAAACATACATAACTTTTTATACAAAATTATTTTAAAAAGTAAACTACACTATAAAAACAACATTTTCAACCCCTCTCACTTAGGGGTGTACACAAGTTGGTTTGTATTTGATATGGTATAAAAATAAAACTTAGGAATAAACTTGATAATAACATACAATTAAAGACCTCAGTGTTTTAGAAACATACATAACCTTTTCATACGAAATTATTTTAAAAAATAAACTACAACAAAAAAACGAGCACTTAATTATCTTTAATTTGAGTATAATATTGTTTACTAAAAACAATTTAAAATGCATCTTGTGTTACGGTTAACTACGATTTTATCTCAAAATTTATTGGAAACGTCATGAATATCGTTAAAAAAACCACTTAAATGTTGTATTCTCGAGCGTAGCGCGAGCCCTAAACTAGTAACTTATATTGACTATTTAACCTATAATATTGTTAATTTTCACTTTTGTTTCCAAGAACAGTCCTATTAGCATATGATCTTAAAGTATTTACACTCATTTGATTTCCTCTTAGTTTCATTTGTGGTTTCCTCATTTCATTCACTGTTATCCTCATGAGTGAAATCGAATGGATTTCAAGTAAAAATATATGTAACTATGTGAAAATTATGCTACTTAGATTGTCTCTGGTAACAAAAATGAAAGTTGAGATTATTATTAGTCAAACTATTAGTATATGTTATTACTAGTTAATAGGTCATAATTTGAATTATTAATATCTAATTTGCTTAAAATATCTTGTTTAAAAAATTCAAAACTAATACTATAAACTTGCTTGTGGAAATTTGATTCAGGTGGACCAAGAGTTTTATCACTGTTTGTTTTTAAGCGGTAGGTATTCATTAATTGGTGGACAACTTGGTCACAAGTGTTATCTACATATAAAGGGTGTGGGTTGCATTTCATCATTGAATTTACACAGGTGGTCAGGGTGTATTCATAGGCCGCTAAAAAAAATTATAAACTTGCTTGATTCATTTTTATTTGTTTATTTAGAAAAAACGTATATAATCCTCAAAATCTACTGAATAATAAAATCTACCTACTGTACATATTATAAAAGTTACACCGCACTAATTTATTAAGAATAAATACCATTTGCCACAAACAATCTCTAGAAATGTCTAAAATCTCTTGCTTTAAAACTCAAAATTAATATTACAAACTCTCTAGATGACACCACAAATTGATATACAACGTCCAGTAAATGGATTTCCAACTTTTTCTTCAAAACCATCTAACCGTTTCCTACAACCAAACAAAATAAACAAATGCCAGCAATTATGTTTCCATTTTCTATATATGTATATACAATACTTCTAATTCTAATACCAAGCGCTAATCATCATCTTCCGGTGACAGTTGTGAAGTTCATATTGGCATAAGATGTTTCTGTGTTACCGTATGAACTCGAATTCTCATGCATTCCTGAGCCACTAAATGTTGTGCCCAATGTGTTATTTTTCACAGTTTTATATTTTGCTAACTCGGATAATAATCCAGGATCAGATAAATCCTTTTCATTAAGATCAATTTCATCATTTAACATTTTCATTACATCAGACATGGACGGTCGGCTTTTGGGCAGGCTTTGGGAGCAAAGAAGACCAATTTTTAAGTATCGACAAGCTTCATACATATCAACATCTTCTATCATTGAATTATCCACCATCCTTTCTAACCCCCCTTCCCTATATTCTTGCCATACCTGAAGAAAAGAGTATATCAGCCATGTCAATATGCCAGGTCATCTTTTCAAATGCGTATGCCACATCATAGATCCATGTCAGCTTGTATATAGTTTATAAATTAATTTAATATCTTGTTGTAGGAAACTAAAATGAAAAGTAGCATACCCTTTCTAGAAGATATTGCTCATCAACAGGTAACAACCTGTTTTGGTTGGGTCTTCCAGCAACAATTTCCAAAACCAAAACACCAAAACTGTAGATGTCTGCTTTTCTAGTCAGCTGGCCTCGCATTGCATACTCAGGTGCCAGATAACCTCTGCAACAAACGATTAACAAAATATTAGTACGAAAACATGAATTGATGGAAACTTGCAAAACAAGGAAAGACACATTTAAGTAGTTATGTGATATCAAATAATCAGTTGTAAAATAAACAGGTTGTAGACAAGTGTGTTTGAATATGCTTCTGCTGTTTGAAGTGGTAATTATCACACTATCAGATACTTGAATGTTTAACAGCTTCAAATCTCAGTATTTACGGATTTAATAGATACATTTTGTGAATAAGAAAGGAGACATTTTGTGCAATGGTAGAAGAAGTCTATCACTCTATCAAATTAGATTATAGGAAAGTTAAGCGCACTAAAACTGATTATTATGAATCAGATAATGGGTTGCAGAACACAAATCGAAACACTTCATAAAACTACAAATGATAAAAATGCAACAAATCAAAATATATAATCAGAGGTGTTGAGCTTACTGAGTTCCTGCAATACGCGTGCTAATATGAGTTAAGTGAGATGGGAAAAGCTTCGCTAGACCAAAATCTGAAATCTTTGGTGTAAAATCTTCATCAAGCAAAATATTACTTGCCTTGATATCCCTATGAATAACATGAGGGTGCACTTCCTCATGTAGATAAGCAAGCCCCTTTGCAACACCTATGCATATCTTCCTTCTAATTTCCCATGTGAAATTAATGCTACAGTGACCACTTCCTAGACATTAAAAAACAAAAAACTTTCAGAAGAACACCAAAAGAATAATACCGCATAACAGATGAGAAAGGAATTGTAATTTGTAATTACCAAGTAGAGTATGATCTAAACTACCATTTTTAAGGTAACCATAGACCAAGATTCTATGATTTCCTTCCACACAATAACCATGCAGTTTTACTAAGTTTTCATGTTGTATATCTGAAATAACAGTTATTTCAGTCAAGAATTCCCTTAAGCCCTGACTTGAATCAGCAGAGAGCACTTTTATAGCGACTAGTAAGCCGTCTTGTAGCGTCCCCTAAAGATCATTAAGTGTTTTTTAAGATGTTAGTAATGTATATTAGTAATATTCAAAATTTTAAACACGCGTGAACAGATATAGTTTAGAATTTTCGAACATTACCTTGTAAACAGAACCAAAACCCCCCTGCCCTATCTTGTTTTCTGGTCTAAAATCTTCCGTAGCAACTCGCAAATCTTTGTATGTATAAGCTCTCATATTCTCAATATCCAAAAGTTCTGCGACAAATTCATATATGACTAATGATTTCACTGATATATAGAGTGTAAACTCTTACCAACAAACTAAGTTCATGAACAAAATTTTCATTTTAGTTGTCATGTAAATAGAATATCCCATAACAGCAAATAAACTACATTGAATGTAGACTTATGAATTAAAAAGTTACTAATGATTAGCATTGAATGTACTAACATCCATGTAAGAGTATGAAATTATATACAATACAATTTAGTAGTTGCTCTCACCTGTACTAACATCCATGTTGCTTCCCCGGTTGTTTTGGTTGTTTGCTGAAATTATAAAAAAAGGGTTACCATTTATTCTAAATACAGATATGATCAAAGGCCACTTGAAAAATGAATTAAACTTATACATTATAAAATTCGAGTTAACGTTTAACCATGTACCTCTATCAACACTCGCCTTTGGGTAACCAAAACAACGAGTGAACATGCTCATTACAAGGTTTATCTATGTTGACTAGTTGATTATGTCAATTGCCTGTAACCAAAGAACAATTCAATGTGTCATCTAAGATTGAAATAAAATCATAACAAAACAGAATTATTTTATTATCAATTACCATTCTACTTAGTTTTAAAGGCGATGACAATTCGTGCTAAGTGACATGCGTCATAGCCCAGGTATGGCCATACCTCGGATGAGATTTCAATCATCAATTAGTAGTTTGACGCTCGAGGATGACGCCAACCCGTTCCAGGAGGAAACCGACTAGCTCGTAAAACCTCCTGACTTACATATGTCTGGAAAGCTCAATAACAACCTCTATTAACGGCTACAAGATTTTGTAGCTGTTGAGATTTTACCTTGTTTTTCACCAAGTTAAATAGACTCAAAAACCAGGGCAACAACACATAGACACAGAGATCATAACCAAAGGTTTGCAAAGTTGAAACAAACTCAAAATTGCATAAAACAGAAAGCACCATAACCATTATACCACATCATGCTAACAAATACTCGTTGCGTAAGCGAATCAAATAGGAACAACAATTCACCATAGCAATCATGAATACATAACATTTCTGCTGAATAAATCCTCTCGTATGAAACTCTCTGTTCGCAAACTAAAAATTCCCCAATCCTAACTAAAATTCAGAACAAATCAATCAGTCTGATCTAACCTACATAATAGACAATTGAAGACGATATAGGCATATAGTGAGCTCATTTGCATCAATTTCAGGATCCTGAATCAAAATCATATAAAAACGACGATAAATATAAAATTAGGAGAAAATCCTTACAGCTGAAAACCGAAATTTGCTCCAAGTTTTCAAATAATCCAACAGAAAACGCCTTGTAAGCTGTAAATGAATTTAAAAAAGCTCTGTGGAATTAAGAGAAGATAATGAAGATGAAATGATGATAAAGTTGTGGTATATATGTTTGTCGATCAGCATTAAATTTGCAATCAATGTGTGAACTGTGAAGCGACCGTGTCAAGGAAGACGAATATGGGAGACTATATTGAACGGGATAACATTAAAGTGTACGTGTGATCGACTTTGTGAGGAATAATTGCGTGTCTTGTCACTCGTCTCTCTATTTGCGTCCCACCGTTTTATTTGAAAGTTGAAATTTAACAATAATTTGGTTGACAATCTATAGTTGATGATGGTTATGTGACTATTGAAAACAAAATATTATGACCAAGTAATTCACTAATTCTTTTGTGTCCTAGTTTTAGTCTAATATTTATTTACTAAATTTATTTAATTAAGTCACGAGATAGGTAATGTTTGCATACATCACTATGATATTAATAGTTTTGTTACGAATAAGATTTACGAGATTTGGTTAAGTAATATTGTTATCTCATGTTTTAATATTTTATAACGTTAGAGCACTCACAAGAGGTCGTATTTTTAACCGAACCTTGGTCGTAGTAATTCGAGTCCAGTGAGAACCCCAATTTACCGAACCCAATTAACATTTAAACTCAAACTCGATATGCATACTTGGTTTGGTAATCAGGTTGTCCAAAACAACACTTTGATAGTTTGACATAAAAACGATGTTCATGTAACAATTCCAAAGTCTGGTCTAAGCGTTGGATAAGCGGGTTCATTGACGGGATGTATATCAATATGTCATCAAAGAATACCAGTATAAACATGTATAAATAAGGACAAAACAGATCATTCATGATAGCTTGGAATGTAGAGGGGGCATTAGTCAAACCGAAAGGCATGTCATTGAACTCATAACAACCCGAATGAGTTCGAAAAGTTGTCTTTACCATGCCTTTGGGATCAACTCTAATTTGGTAGTACCTTGATCTAAGATCAATCTTGGAGAATATTTTAGCACCATGTAATTCATCTTTTATCTTCATCAACAACACGAGATTAAATAATAGACTGTCACTAGGCTAGATAAAACCTGTGAACAGCAGCTTGTGCACTTGTGTTTTCAATCTCTCGTTTCTCTGTGAATAGGAGTAATAGTATGGACATATGTTTGGTGGGGTAGAATTTGGGTGTAGGTGTATGGAACGTGACTGAGATCAAAAAGTCGGTAGAGAACTACGTTATTGAAAAACAGAACTGTACTTTTTGATTAATGATTATAAAGGGGATGGTATAGTTGGTTCAGTTTGGACGTCAATGGTTAGGTGTTGGAATGATGCAAACTTTTGACGGTCGGATGACACCATTTGTAGTTTGTACTTTTGCCCATTCAACGTGAAAACCAAATACATCTTATTCCAATTGGCCTGAACGGTGTTCAACGAGGCTAACCATTGGATTCCCAATACTAAATTTGCCCCTGATAGATCACCAAATGGTGTTATAGATTGGGTGGTGAATTTCAATTCAAGAACAAGAGTGTCCGAGATAAAATTATGTGTCGAACCGCTATCATTTAAGATAAGTACTTCGGTTGAGTTAATAATACCGTTATTTTTCATTGTGGTGGTTATGATCCCAACCATATCATCCGATTCCCCCATGTGTTTCTTAGTTTCATTGATCTCGTGTTCCTCTCCAACACTGATTGTTTCCAACAGCTTAAAAGTATAAATTTTACACTTCTGGCCAAGTCCATATTTATCTCCGCACTTGAAGCGCTCGCCTCTCAAGAAGCAAGTGGGCTTGTTTCTTGGAGTCGGTTATACGGGAAGTATGTTTCTGCTAGTCAATAACCGGGGCTGTAGGCATTGTAGAAAGTTAGTTATCAATTGTGGTAGGTTTTGTTTCAGAACCTAAACCAGCCCCCATCTCGGTTTGAGTACTCAACAACTTGACTTACCCGTTTATAAAACACCTCCAACAAACAATGGTGAGGCCAATTTGACACCCAAACAGATCATTTAGTGTATTTTACTCCTGCATCGGTCTAGTGTTTTTTATACTCGCCGCAGGCCCTAAATGCTTGAACCAATTCCTCCTCATTGTTTGTTCCGCTGATAGTCAAGACTCAAGAGTACACCATCATCCCCTTCTAGATGCATTGCAACTACATCAACCATCCGAAACATAGAAATACTTGTCTACTTTAAGGATTCAGCTCCTCAGATAACCACCATTGAAGGCGGAGGGTCAGTACTGATTTTGGCTCCAACTTCCCGAATTTGCTGCTACACTTTTCTTGTTGGGCTGCGATGTCATCCTTTGCCGCCAATTCAACACTTTTACTATTCCACTTCTTGCAACTTTTCAATATCTATTGATTATATACTAATCACAAGATTATAATTTTTCTTATAGAAAATAATAAAATCTACCTATCACACACTTTATAGGACCTATACCGCATTATTAATTTATCTATTACCATTTGCCACAAACGATCACTTAAGAAATGTGTCTTGCTTAAAAAACTCAAAACTAATGTTACAAACTCTCTCTTGATGACATCACAAGTTGATATACAACATCCAGTAAATGGATTTCCAACTTTTTCTTCAAAACCATCTAACCGTTTCCTACAACCAAACAAATGCCAACAATGATGTTTCCATTTTCTATATTCGTTCTCTATGCGTATATACAAACAATACTTCTAATACGAAGCCACCAATCATCATCTTCCATTGACAGTTGTGAAGGACGCATTGGCATAAGATGTTTCTGTGTTACCGTATGACCTCGAATCCTCATGTGTTCCCAAGCCACTAGATGATGTGCCTGATGTGTTATTTTTCACCGTTTTATATTTCGCTAACTCGGATAACAATCCAGGATCAGATAAATCCTTTTCATTAAGATCAATTTCATCATTTAACATTTTAATGACAGCAGACATCGACGGTCGGCTTTTTGGCAGACTTTGGGTGCAAAGAAGACCGATTTTTAAGTAGCGACAAGCTTCATACACATCAACATCTTCTATCACTGAAGCATCCACCATCCTTTCTAACTCTCCTTCCTTATATTCTAGCCATACCTGAAGAAAAGAGTATATCAGCCATGTCACCTTTTCACATGTGTATGCCACATCATTGATCCATGTCACATGTATACAGTTTATAAGTTAATTTAATATCTTGTTGTAGGAAACTAAAATGAAGAGTAGCATACCCTTTCTAGAAGATATTGTTCACCAACAGGTAACAATCTGTTTTGGTTTGGTCTTCCAGCAACAATTTCCAAAACCAAAACACCAAAACTGTAGATGTCTGCTTTTCTAGTCAACTGGCCTCGTATTGCATACTCAGGTGCCAGATAACCTCTACCATAAACAATTACCAAAATATTAGTGTGGAAACATGAATCGATGATAACTTGCAAGACAAGGAAAGACACGCTTCACCGTGGCATAAAATGGTAATAGCTACTATGGGGGTGTTTACATCATCATTCTAAATGTAGATATGTAGGTTATGTGATATTAAATAATCAGTTGTAAAATAAATGGTTGTAGACAAGTGTGTTTGAATATGCTTCTGCTGCTTGAAGTTGTAATTATCACACTATGAGATAATTGAATGTTAGACAACTTCTAAGTATTTACAGAGTTAATAGATACATTTTGTGAATAAAAAGGAGCGTTTTATGTAATGGTAGTAGAAGTCTATAAATTAGATTATCAGAAGGTTAAGTATGTAATTTTGTTTAACCTTTATATTATAAATTTTGTTGCAGCCGGTACAAAATTGATTATCCAAGACTGATTAATTGGTTCTTAACCAGATTTCAGAAGCACACTACAACTGATTATCCAGAACGCAAATCGAACCACAGCATAAGACTACAAATGATAAAAATACAGTAAATCAAAATATATAATCAAAGGTCAGCAGCTTACTGAGTTCCTGCAATACGCGTGCTGATATGAGTTAAATGAGCAGGGAAAAGCTTTGCTAGACCAAAATCTGAAATCTTTGGTGTAAAATCTTCATCAAGCAAAATATTGCTTGCCTTAATATCCCTGTGGATAATATGAGGCTGCACTTCCTCATGTAGATAAGCAAGCCCCTTTGCAACACCTATGCATATCTTCCTTCTAATTTCCCATGTGAAATTAATGCTACAGTGACCACTTCCTATACATTAAAAAACAAAAAAGTTTCAGAAGAACACCAAAAGAATAATACCGCATAACAGATGAGAAAGGGATTGTAATTTGTAATTACCAAGTAGAGTATGATCTAGACTACCGTTTTTAAGGTAACCATAGACCAAGATCCTATGATTTCCTTCCACACAATAACCATGCAGTTTTACTAGGTTTTCATGTTGTATATCTGAAATAATAGTTATTTCAGTCAAAAATTCCTTTAAGCCCTGTCTTGAATCAGCTGAGAGAACTTTTATAGCAACCAGTAAGCCATCTTGTAGCGTCCCCTAAGGATCATTGAAAGTTCTTTAAGATATTAGTATGTATATTAGTAATATTCAAACACACATGAACAGAGATAGTTTGGAACTTTTGAAGGTTACCTTGTAAACCGAACCAAAACCCCCCTGCCCTATCTTGTTTTCTGGTCTAAAATCTCCCGTAGCAACTCGCAAATCTTTGTATGTAAAAGCTCTCATATTCTCAATATCCAAAAGTTCTGCAACAAATTAATATATGATTAAATGATTTCACCAATATTTTAGAGTGCAAAATCTTACTGACAAATTAAAGTTTATGAACAAGATTCTCATTTTGATTGTCATGTAAATAGAACATCCCATAACAGCAAAAAAACTCCATTGAATGTAGACTTACGACTTAAAATGTTACTAATGGTTAGCATTGAATGTACTAACATCTATGTAAGAGTATGAAATTATTGCATACAATACAATTTAGTAGTTTTTCTCACCTGCACTAACATCCATGTTGCTTGCCCGGTTGTTGGCTGAAATTATACAAAAAAAGGTTAGCACTGAATCTAAATACAGAGTTGATGAAAGGTCACTTGACACATGAATTAAAACTTATATATTATTAAATTCGAGTTAACATTCAACCATGTACCTCTATCAACTCCCGCCTTTGGGTAAGTTGCCTTCCCAAAACAACAACGACAGAATATGTTGCTCATTAGAAGGTTTATCTATGTTGACTAGTAGATTATGTCAAGTGCCTGTAATCATCGGACGATTCAATGAGTCATTTAAGATGGAAATAGAAATCATACCATAAAGAATTATAAATTACCAAAACTAGATAAAACATAAATCATAACCAAAGGTTTTCAAAGTATAATCAAACTCAAAATTGTACAACAATTCAAGTCACATAAGCTGCAAAGAGAAACAACAATTCACCACATCAATCTCATTTAGTCTCAAAACAATACATAACATTTCTATTGAATAAATCCACTCGGATTAAAATCTCTGTTCCTTAACCAAAAATTCACCAAATCCTAACTAAAATTCAGAACAAATCAAACAGTCTGATACAACCTACATGAGATCTGTGTGTAAGGAGTTGAAAACGAAATACGCATATCATATGCTTCAATTTCGGGATCTGGATCAAAAACTATACTAACAACGACGATGAATATAAAATTAAGAGAAAAACCTTACAGCTGTAAGCCGAAATTTGCTCCAAGTCTTCAAATAATCAAATAGTAAACGCTTTGTAAGCTGTAAATGAAATAAAAAATTCTATGGAATTAAGAGAAGATGTTGAACAAAATAATTGATGATAAAATTGTAGGATATGTTTGTCAGTATTAAATTTATTTGCAATGTGAACTGTGAAGCGACCGTGTCAAGGAAGAAGAAGAAGAAGTAGAAGAAGAAGAATATGGGAGACTATTTTAAAGGGGTTAAAATTGACAATGCCATTGCCATTCGTCTCTCTTGTGGTGTACCACCGTTTTGTTTGAAAGTTGAAATTTAACAATGCCATGCCATTTCCATTGACAATTTAGTTAGTTGACGATTGACTACATTCCGTCCGGACAATTTTCATGTTTAAAGCAACTTGACCTTCACTAAAAAAATGGCATGAGTGGTTAAATCACTTTGTTGTAATTGGTATTATTTTCATTTATATGATCGTGTTTTAAATAATGAGGAAGAGAGATGTGTATTAATTTACAAAAATGAACTTACGTGATTAGAACGTGTGGGCATGTTTTGTTAGTTTTTAACATGTGTTATTGGGTATTAAAGTAGGGAAAAAATAGTAAACCTAAATTTCTTTGATATGATTTTCAACTGAAATTAATTGTAAAAAAAGACGGGACTTGTGTTGAATTTTGATTGGACCAGTTTTTTATTTGACATTTTAGTAGTTAAGATATTTGGATCTATTTTTTTAAAACATTTTTTATCGTTTTTATTGGTACAAATACTAGACCCATGTTTACCGTTTTTATGGGATTGTTTTTATGGGTACTTATTTGCAAACATAAAACGTGTTTATAAAAACTAAATTAAAAAAACTAATGGTCTTAAAAAACATGATGGATTAAAAAATTGAATGATCATTAAAAAAGTTTAAAAAACCAACGATGTAGAAAAATGTTTATAAAAATAACGATACAATAACGGAACAATCAAAATAAAACTCTAAAAAAAGTTTTAAAAGTAAAAATAAAAATAAAAACAAAAACATTTTTCTAAAATATACAAAACTATCAATGTTTTTACTAATAAAAATAACACACACAATATCCTTAAATAATATAGGAAAACAAAAAAATCTTATGTGGCATCTTTTCATAGCTTTTAGCTTATGTGGCATTATTTTAGAGATTATCTCACAATAATGATTTTTTATTTAAAATATGTATATAAAATTTATTATAATAAAACTAATTACACTTTTAGTCCCCTAATATTTGAAGAATTCTGAAAAATTTACGAGTATTTATATTTTTAACCCTTTACTACAAGGGGTGTACGTGAGTCGGTTTATATTTGATAGGGTTTAAAAATGAAAGTTATGGATAAAGTTAATAACAACATACAATTAAAGACCCCAATGTTTTATAAATATACATAACATTTTTATATGATTTTTTTTAAAAAAATAAACTACACCATAAACCTAAGCATTTTATTCTCTTTAATTTGAGTATAATATTGCTACACTAAAAATCTAATTTTTAAAAGTATATCATGTGTTTCGTTTTACCATGGTTTTGTCTCAAAACTGAATTGAACATTCATGAACATCCTTAAAAGCATCACTTGAATTGTGTTCCCGAGCATAACGCACACTAAATTAGTATATTTATATATACATACATATATCCATATATAATATAGGAAAACAAAAAAGCTTATGTGACATCTTTTCAAAGCTTTTAGCTTATGTGATATTATATGAGAGTTTATCTCACAATAATAATTTTTTATTTAAAATATGTATATAAAATATATTATAATAAAACTAATTACATTTTTTATCTCCTAGTATTTTGGAAAATTCTGAAAAATTTAAGAGTATTCATATTTTTAACCCTTTACTACAAGGGGTGTACATGAGTCGGTTTATATTTGATAGGGTTTAAAAATGAAACTTAAGGATAAAGTTAATAATAACATACAATTAAAGACCTTAATGTTTTATAAATATACATAACATTTTTATACGATTTCTTTTAAAAAATAAGCTACACAATAAAATTGAGCATTTTATTCTCTTTAGTTTGAGTATAATATTGCTATACTAAAAATATAATTTTTAAAAATATATCCTGTGTTCCGGTTTATCACGGTTTTGTCTCAAAACTGAATGGAACATTCATGAACATCTTTAAAAGCATCACTTGAATGTTGTATTCCCGAGCGTAGCGCGAGCATATATATGGGAGGATTCATTTGAGAAGACCAAATATTGCGAGAAGCGTAAGAAATAGCTAAATTCTTTATTTTTTCAACAAAAAACGTTTTTAACATACAAAAAATGATAGAAATGCAATATTTATTCATTAACTTTTATATTCAAAAAACAAAATTGAATAAATTTCGTTTATTTGTTAAACCTACACATGTGGAAATCATGTGTAGGTCACATAACCTAGACATGTGTAGGTAAATTTAAAACGCTAAAAATACATACGTAAAAAATATTGTAATGATTTTTTTAGTTTATACATTACACATTTGTATGTAGGAAGTGGATTTATTTAAAAAACTAAACTATTGATAAGTTTTTTTAGTGATTTAAGTTTTTTCTTTTTCTTCTTGCAATATATGAGTTTTCTCAAATGAACTTAATCCTATATATTTATATTATTTGCATCCCTTACATTTCATATGACCATTCAATCCCTAATTTTTTTAGCATTTGTATCTCAAGAGTATTTTAACCATTTATGAAAAAGTTTACTAAGAAATCTAATGGAGTTAGGGCTGTTTGTTTCACCTCTTAATGGTTCAGTTAAGTGCTTAATCATTCAGAGCGTTTGTGTCATATAAAATAGCATCTGAATGGTTCAGTTAAGTACTGAATTGTTAAGAGACAGAGAGATGTTGAATGAAACTGAATGAAGCATATATCAACTTTGCTCTCATATGTATTTCTACCTTAACATCTCTCTCATTGATATAGCCTCTTAATGGTCCATGCATCTTTAACCATTCAACACTTAATGATTCAGATTTTGCCAAACAACCCCTTAGTGTTGTTGGATACAAATGGGGTCAAAATTGAAACGCCAAGGGTTAATATGATATTCTAAAACCATAGAGATACAAATGGTCAAAACAACAAACAACAAAAAAAGCAAATGAGACTTTATGCTATTAATTAATAACTAATAGTTTCTTGGAACCAATATATGTAATGAGACTTTGACAAATATAATCTTTTTATTTTATTGATAGGAGTTCAATTGTATACCGGTTCAAATTAAAATTATATAATTTACTAATTTATCAAATATTAATCTATAATGATTTTAATGTCCGAAAAACAAGACGTAACAAGTAACAAAATACATCTAGGAAACCAAGTAGACATGGCACCCTGCTGAAAATATAAAGAAAAGAAAAGAAAAAAAAAGAGAGCAACAATAATTGTCATCATAGAACTACCACCGCCCATGATTTTGTTTCGAAGAAAATGTTACAGAGTGAGCAATATGACGCCATCATGCTCATCATCTCATCTCCTGTACTAATACTATCATCATCTCCATAGCTCAATCCTCACTTATTTCTTCTGATTTACTTCACACAAGTGTCTGAAACACCTCAGAGCTGATCCCCATGGTTGAAGATGCTTAGCTAACTCCTCCGATTTTATTTACTTCTTATCTTATCTGCATCTTCAAACCCTAGGTTCGTTTCAAAAATGCAATCCAAAGGTTTGATCGTCTACCTTCATTTATATTTTTCTATTTGCATTTTCAGCTGAATGTTCCTGTAAATCTTCGGATTTATAAAATTGGCGGTAATTTGTTGTTATTCATCTGATTTAGGTTTTTATCTGTGTAATTTTGATAAGATTGTATGATTTCGTCGTTGTTTACTTGCTAATTTGGATAACATTTGGGGAATTTGTGGTGAGGCTTGGTGGTTTTCAGCGATGGCGTTAGGATAATATTTTGTTTTTGATGAATTGTGATTTGTGTCTCTGTATGTAGATTCAATGCATACACAAAATCGTCTGGATACTGATTTTCTTAATCTGTTCATTTTCCTTTTTTTTAACTTTCTAACTCTGTGGCAAAAAAAAAGGATCTAGGGTCCTTTATAACATAAATGCATGTTATATATATGATTGTGTATATATGTTTAAGTGTATGTGTGTATGGTAGATCCTAGAATCTTATATTCTTTTATTGACTTGTAAGATTTAATTGGAAGTTGGATGTTGGCATGAATTTGTCTAGACAACATTAACAATAAATAGTTCAAGTTAGATTATTCATATTCTTTCTCGCTTCTTCATTTTAATTTATCTAACTTTTCTTAGTTTAGCATGGGCAATTAATATATATTTCCCTTTTAGTCTTTTAGATGCTCTCTCTTTTAAGTTTACAGTCATCCAATGTGGCAATATTAAACCTATAACCAGTGATGGTGATGGAGTCTGTGTATATTGTGTGAATGTTGCTGTTTCTTACCTTTTCTTGCATTTAAACTAGAAGTGCAAGTGAGGATCCTTGCTGTTTTTAGAATTTAACAAGTGTGAACTAGCCAAAGTTACTTTTGTACAAATGTGATTATTGTTGTAGTAGAATTGTTCATAGAAGAAAGAGGTAGACCATGCCACTAACCATTTTTTATCACACTGACCTGCATTTAGTTTAGAAGGGTCTTGCCGTCACGCATTTTCGCGTCAATCTCCATAAAGTTCGAGCGGACTAGTGTTATTTCAGGTGGTATGACATTCACAGGTTGGTTGTCTAACGTGCCATTCGGATATGATCGCATTTTGATGCATAAACCTATGGAGTTTTTTATTTATAAAACAAGGGTCTGTGAATTTTATTCCGCAGGTTTAGTCCGTGTGTCCTGAAGTTTATTTGATCAAGAAACCAAGATAAAATATACAATGAAGGGGCGTTGCACCAAGTCCTTAAAGATGTTATCAAACCATGGTGTCAACGATCTGCACGATGATGGTTTCGAGGGTTCAGTGAATGAGAATCACATTTTTAGAGAGGTCTTCTTTGGGCATGAAAGTAGTAAAAGTGATAGAATTAATACAAAGTATGATGTAACCTGGGCAATAAATTTTGAAAATGACAAAAGGATCCCTAAAGACGTCTCATTTTGTTCAGACAGTGGAAGTTCAGTCATGACAAATCAGGAAGACTTTCAGAATATGAAGGAAGATTCTGGACAGGGTGGCATCTCTGAAGAGTTTGCTTTATTTACTAGACATGCCCCTGATTTTGAAGTTAAGCGAAGAAAGATGTTACCTGAAGAACATTTTGAGACTAAATCTTATCCAGAAAAGGTAGTTATTTCTTCTATTTCATCAAAAGTAGACAATTTTAAGTCAAATGATCAGAAAACATATGATTCAAGTAATAAGGCTATTCCACCACCAGTTCAACTTTCCAAGAAAAGATGGAAAGAGACTTCCTTTATTGAACTAGATAAAGATGAATTATTAATTCCCCCTGAAGGTTCTGCCACAAATCCTAGACCTACGTTGCGTTATTACACATATTGCTTACTTAAAGCAGCAGGGTGGTTAATTGGGAGGCGTAACAGAAAAGGACCTGGGGAATACATCTTCAAAACACCCGAAGGAAGGCCGATTCGGGAATTTCGTAGATCTTGGAACATGTGTGGTCAAAGGTTAGTCAAACATGCAAGATTTATTGGTGTATGTAACGGCACACGGTGGACTGGTTTGACTCACTTTTGGTCTGATCTTTCTAAAGCATTGACCGAGGTTGAAAAATTGAGAAATCTGGGAACTGCAACTGCCTTAGCTCATTGGTGGTACTTGCTTGATCCCTTTGCCAAAGTGGTATTCATTGACAGAAGTCTTCGTTATTTGAAACAAGGGAAAGAAGTCAAAGTAGTGAGAAGTGTGGTTAACCATTCTGGAAGTTCCAGGTTCAATAAGCGTCAAAAGAGGAAAAAAGTAAATTGTCACCTTAAAGATGATGATATTTTGCTCTCGGCTATATTAACTAACCGATCTACTAGCAAACGTTTGGGTGTTAAAAGAAAGTACAAGAGTAAAAAAGGTAGTTGCAGATTGCTTCCATCCAGTTCTGGAAAATGTTTTGGGTTAGGAGCAAGAACAGTATTATCTTGGTTGATTGATCGTGCGGTTATTTGCGTCAATGAAGTGATCCAGTACATGAACCCACAGGATGATTCAGTGGTGAAGCATGGTGTAGTGACTCGAAATGGCATATTGTGTCGGTGCTGTATGAAAGTGCTCTCTGTTTCAGAATTCAAAAGTCATGCTGGTTTTAGTATGAAGTGTTCATGTTTGAATCTTTATATGGAATCTGGAAAATCATTCACTTTATGTCAACTGGAAGCTTGGTCATCTGAATACAAGATTAGGAAGGGTACCAGAAGTGTTGTACAAGAGTATAAGATTGATCAAAGTGATGATAGTTGTGGTCTTTGTGGTGATGGTGGTGAGTTGATATGCTGTGATAACTGCCTTTCCACATTTCATCAAGCATGCTTGTCTACTACACAGGTGTGTCTTTCATAAAAATGCTTACAAAAATATTATTCCTTTTCAGTAAGGCCACAGCTTAGGCTGTTTTGGGCAACATGGTTTGGACCCATTTGTATATTAGATTTTGTAATCATACCCATTTAACAATTTGCAATAAAATATAATAGTTTATCCATATTAATATAAATAAATTAAAATTCCCCCTTCCCCGCTTCGATTGGTGATGCTATTCAAAGCACGTGCTGTTATTTTGCGTGTCGACTTTTTATGTACTAATGTTCTTAGTTGTCACCAGTCATGCAAAATCAGTTTAAACATTTTCAACACTTTGAAATTTATTTCGATTTAACACAGCCAGTATCAAATACTTTTTATCGGCTGGCCCGTGTTTTCTAGGTTGCCAACCATGATATCATGAATTTTTGTATTAATGTAGGTAATTTTCATGGTCCTAATTTAAAAATCGCACATACCCCAATTGGAATTGTTTAATATCATACTCGTATGAATATTAGTAAAATAAGCGCAGACTGTTAATTAGCATGCTTCATTTTATTCTCATCATTATTTTTTTAGCAGGTGGAGTTCTTACCCCATTTGTATGCTTGTGTTTTTCCCAGGAGCTACCTGAAGGCAATTGGTACTGTTCAATGTGTTGTTGCAATAGTTGCGGGAATGTAGTCAGTCATATCCAGACTTCAGTCTCTAATGCTCAGAAATGTTTGCAATGCGAACGGATATGTAATTTCCTATTACCTATATCTATTAATCAGAAGATTACCATGTTTCTGATTGTCTCAGTTTTTACAAAATGACTAGATAAACAATTTTCAAGTGTCTTAGATTGCCATTGTTCCTTGTGCATTCCTTTGCTGGTAATCATATTTCTGATATATATATATATATTTTATTACTGGAGCTATATCTTTTTTTATTCCTTCTGTCCTAAGGACAACAAATTAATTATCTTCACATGTATATCTACGGTCTTTTTGCTGATTTGATCATCTGATTGTAAGATGGATGTGGTGAGTTGTCACTTCCACCCTGTACAAGCTTAGTTGGCATAGCTGCTTACATCCAAAATGCAGTTTTTAGAAATCTTAAAACGACTTTTTTTTCTCGGTGGTTTGAGTTATATTTCTTTGGTCCTTCAATCGCATGTAATGTTTAAGAAAGCTTGAAATGTCAAATAACCTGGAGCTTAACCATGTAAACAAGGGTCATCAGAAAGCTTAATTATTATTTCACTTAAATATTAAATATATGTTAAAAAAATGATTGGAATGCCTAAATCTTCCTGAAAAGGAGATTGAGACAATGCGCAATTTTTAAAGGTAAATACTAGGATTAGAATTTGCTAAGCAATGTGTCAAATTTTGAACGAACTAGGTCTCCCAATTAAATTTTATTTTTGGATTATATAACACATGGAGAATATGATGATATTTTATTATGACTATAAATCTACTGACAGGTATTTTGCTTGTAAACAGATCATGAGGAATGCATCATAGAGAACAGAATCCAGAAAACTTTAGTGGGTCCTACCTGGTTCTGTGGAGAAACGTGTGAACAGGTTATTTGCTTAACTATTTTGCCTGGAATATGAACAAAGAACACTTAGTCGCTGCATGTGTTTCTTTAAACACCGTATTAGTAGACTCTAAATCTTGTCACCATCTTGTGCAGATCCATACAAGTCTTGATTCCCAGATTGGATGTTCAAACCCAATTTCTGATGGTTACTCGTGGACCCTACTGAGGTGTATTCAAGGTGACCAAAAGGTTAATTCTGGTCAAAACTTTGTCGCCCTTAAAGCAGAATGCAATCTAAAGCTAGCTGTTGCCCTGACATTAATGGAAGAATGCTTTCTACCCATGGTGGATACAAGAACAGGCATTCATATGCTACCCCATGTAGTGTACAATATGGGGTGAGTTAATTTTTTCCAAATTTACTAAAATTGAATCTAAATTCTATCGTAATTTTGTGAATTTTTTTCTGTAGATCAGAATATACCCGTCTTAATTATGAGGGATTTTACACGATGGTCTTGGAGAAAGATGATGTTTTACTCTGTGTAGCATCCTTGAGGTACATTTTTTGATACATGTTGTAATTTCAATATGCTATGGTATTTATTTGACATGCTTATTTATCTCTGCTAGTTCCTGCTTCATTTTTACTTTCTGATTCAGGATTCATGGTGCAACGGTTGCAGAGGTGCCCCTCATCGCAACATGTAGCAGAAATAGGCGCCAAGGAATGTGTAGGCGCCTCATGAATGCTATTGAAGAGGTAAGAGCTTAATTTATTTTTTGTTGTGTCTGTTTGACGGTTTGACCATTTCTTTATTCATCATAAAATTATTATTGTAAATTTTGTAAAGCACTTTTAACTCTATAATTATTGTCACACTTTACGTTACAAAATTCATCATGTAGTATGTGAGTCTCACTTCAGAATTTTGTGTCATAAGATCATCCATGTTTAAAGCATAGTCATCACTAAAACTGACAATTATACAAAATATGACACATGTTTTACAAAATTTAATGTTTTCGATGAGTTATTTTGTATAAAATATTTCTTTTAATAAAACAAAATATATATTTTAATATAATAAAATATATTTCTTTTAATATAATCCTAGTGAACAGTAAATTAGGAGTTTAATATTTCAAAATTAAAAATTAAACATTTATTTTTGTAATTATTTTGATGAATTAACAACCACATGGAAGATTGACTGACTTGAGTATTGATTTGCCTAATTGGATCAGTATAGGGACTGATGGGGTTTTTTCATCACCACTGTTAAAAGTTAAAACATAGTAGTGTAACAGTTTTACAAGATATAGAACTAAACTTAGATATCATACATAATTTATAAAAACATATATACTTCTTCGGTGCTTCTTGCTAAAGCTTAGTAACTTGGCAACAAAATAAAACTTGTTATTATCCCACAACGCTACTGTTAGGAGACCCTTCATTTAATTACATGTCTAATTCAATTTTGTTTGGTCAGATGTTGAAGTCATTCAAAGTTGAGAAGTTAGTGGTATCTGCCATCCCGGACTTAGTCGATACATGGACCAATGGCTTCGGTTTCACTCCCTTGGAAGCCGATGAAAAGAACAGCCTGGACAACATCAATCTCATGGTGTTACCGGGAACCATTTGGCTCAAGAAGCCCATGTACCAGGGATCAACCCAGAGCACTCAATTTCTTGGTGAGCCCTACATCTCATATAAGTGGCAAAATGGTCGGGTTGAAATGGGTAATTTTGTAAGGATTCAAACTAAGACGAATTGGGTTGGGCTAGATTGACTCAAAACACTTATTTTTCTAAAATTTCTATATTTTTAATAAATAAACAATGTGTCAAATATGACTTAAAATTGGTACTATCCTATTTCAGTAATAGTCAAATCTATAAAAAATGTTTTAAGGAGGTTTTGATCCGCATGTTGTCTTTCCTAAAGTTATTATACATGTTTGATTCATGATGCATAACCTAATTCGACTCATTTATATTCTAATTGGTAAGCGCTCCCTTATACCCTTTTTGCAATCTAAAAACCATGAACAGGTACATCAATGGAAGCTGTATCTTCAGCCATGAATGGTGATCTCCTAGAAGCTGCATCTCTGGTGGATATAGTACCGGTTTATGACACAGAATTCTTGCAAGAATTGGAAACCTATATGTCAAGATGGTAGAACAAGTTTCATTTGCGGCTTCTTGTGCCAATTTTAAAGTCCGTATGATAAAGAAAGGGGGGTTAGTGTTCTTCGATACGACCAATCAAGCTTCTAATATTTTAGCGCTTTAGTTCGTTAACTATTTTTGGCGGCAGTTATATTTCTTAACCTTTTCATATATGTCTAAACTTCTTATGCACGTCTTTATATGGGTTAATGTTGGATCAAGAAACCAACTAACTAACCAACCAACTTTCTTTAATACATGATATCCATATTCTGCATTTCTATTTCAGATCTTCTACAGAAACTCATTATGTAACTAACAGTTTACCTCAAACTGTACTGGGGTTATTGTAACTTTCAGCTTTCACTTAAGAAGCTTGTAGTAAGATAATAGAGGACACCCAAGGAAAACCCACAGGTTCATTTCGTTTCGTTGTTCACTTAGATAAACAAAAGTCAATCAATAATGACAATGCATATATAAAATTGGTGCCCATGAAAATTTCAGATGAAAAAGAAGAGAAATCATCAATTTGAAGACACACGATATTTGTTTATGGAAAACATAGAGTCAAATTGTGTTCATCCTTCAATGCGTGAACTAAAACCTTCTCATATTGTTTTTCAACTAAATCACCAATGTTAAACCAAATACAAAATCCAGTCGCTTAAGAAAATAGTTGAAGTTGTGGATTATTATATGAGGATATATAGTTTCTTTCTGCTGTAGAAAGAATGCCAATCGATTCTATTGAACAATCATCAAGCTCGTTGTTACCCCACATCAGTCCGTCATGCATGAGACACATCACTGACCAGCCTTCAACCCATGTCGTCACAGGGCGTTGGGCATGGGTGACGTGGTCCCGTTTGAGAAATTAGACATCCTATCTTGCTGGTACTCTAATGACAGTCATAAGAATCATAAGTTTTTTTCAAACTGTGATGTAGAAAAATGACTTCTTTACTACAAAAGTCAAAAGTCATCATGTAATAACGAAAAATAAAGATAAGAATCAAAATTTTGTATATTACTCTCCAAAGGTCAAGTCACTCGTCCTTTTTGACTCTGAAAGCCACTCAAGCTACTAAATGTTAAAATAGAACGATCAAAATGAAACAGTTAAACATTAGGTTATTACCTAATGATTTTTTCTTCACAGTTGCTCCTACTTCAAGTCTTCAAGTTATAGTTGAAAACGATAATATAAGTAAAATAATAAACAAGTTTCATACTTGCTCCATTTCATACTTTCAAAAGGGGGTGGCGGCGCAACTTGTTGCCCGTCTACCTGCTACCTTATTGTAAATTCATTTGGTGTTTAATCTAAGAGATTGTTTGAAAATAAAATGCACAAAAGAACAATATTGAAAGTTTAGTTGTTTTTATAGTTTGAAACTAGTGCCTGTGAATGTAATATAAGTAAAAGTTAATATGATACTTATGTTAGATCGAAATAACTAATTTTTTTAAACAACATAACAAAGGGAAAACGATAAAAGGAGAGCTGTCATACCAAATCACCTAGCTTAGCTTTATGCTTCATCCATATCCATGTGAAGATACTCTTATCCACCACACTTGAGAGTAGAGTTAATCTAGACCAAAATAAATGACAGTTAAGAAAAATACAAAAGAAAATGCTTTAGGTTTAGTTGCGCACCTTACAGGCTTACATAGTGATATGCAAGTTAGTGGCCATTTGATCGCATCTGCTAGTGGGGTAAAGATCTATTTAACCTTAAGGTAATTAGTTCAAATGTCACCAAATGACCAAACCTTGCAACCATTAACAGAAGTTTCCACTGAGCTTTCTAGACATATGCAAATCAAGAAGTTTTACTAGCTAATCGGTTTCCTCCTTAAATGAGCTGACCTTTTTCTCAAACATCAAACTAATGATTGACAGTTAAATGACATACGAACATACATGACTATAAAAAAACATGCACTTAAATCTAAATCGTCAACGAAAAAACTATGTTACATCCTTGGACAGGGTTTTTCAATTAATTGTGAAGCATCATGATTTTTACATTCTCCAAACTTGCTGCAAAAAAAACCGTCATAACTAACCCAATTTCATCACCTACACATCTCTCACACCAATCACCCTCTGTTTCTCTCTAAATTATTAATCTTTAACTTCATCCAAAACCCTAACCGATGCCTTCGTCTAAAAAGTTCTTCTACGCTCGCAATCCATCCATCATAACTCGTAAATCAATCGCCTTAGCCCTCTGTTTCATAACTGGTGTGTTATTAATCAGCATTAGCATTTTGAGACATAATAATATCACCGGAGTGTACAAATGTAACCCTATATCGGTGTCAGTAGCTTGGGATCAAAGCGTTAGTGCTTTTTTATCTGATGGAGATCATAAGCAACAGCGGCATAAAGTAATGGGTTTTGTGGGCATTCAAACTGGTTTTGCATCCGTCGGTAGACGACGATCGTTGAGGAAGACATGGATGCCTTCTCATCATCTTGGCCTTCAACGGTACATGTTCTTCATTTTGTTATCTTATTTTAGCATTCAGTTTTGCAAATTAATAATCTTTACATGTTGTTAGGATATGAATCATATGATATCATATTATCATGTGAGTAACAAACAAACATACCCAGTCAAATCGTCCTGAAGGATAAAAACATGCTTTATGAGGGAGTGAAACAAGCAACATACACCAAGACATATTAATACCAAATATTGTTTTGATAAAATATTATGCAGATTGGAAGAGTCCACAGGGCTGGCGTTGAGGTTCGTGATTGGTAAAACCCGTGATAAATCGAAAATGAGAGAGCTTAAGAAAGAAGTGGAGGAATATGACGATTTCTTGCTTTTGGATATCCAAGAGGAGTATAGTAAGCTCCCATACAAGACGTTAGTGCTAACGAAAGTGTCAATGAAGCTAATTATGCTCATTATCTGAAATTCATTGAAATTTTTTGTTGTGTTTATTACAGCTTGGCTTTCTTCAAAGCTGCATACGCGCTATTTGATTCTGATTTTTATGTCAAAGCTGATGATGATATATATTTGAGACCAGGTGAACATTTTTAATAAAGAATTTAATTATTATAACAAATTTGTCGTATAAGTTATAATATTCTTGGCTTTTTGCTTCAATTAATGCTAGATCGCCTCTCGCTGCTTTTGGCTAAAGAGCGTCATCACTCACAGACGTATATTGGATGCATGAAGAAAGGCCCTGTGTTCACTGATCCAAAGCTAAAATGGTTAGCTTAACTTGAATTAATTTATCTGTTTATAGTTTTTGTGAAATCTATACAACTGATATATTCAGGAAGCTTGGACAAACTCTTATTACCAGCAACTTTTTATTTATTACAGGCAACTTAATTTGGTAATATTGAAATAATTGACTTGTTGATATAATGCAGGCATGAGCCACTAGGATTTATGCTTGGGAAAGAGTACTTTCTCCATGCTTATGGTCCAATATATGCTCTTTCTGCTGATGTAGTTGCAAGCTTGGTTGCTTTAAGAAATAACAGGCAACTTATTTAGTACCCTTGAGTTTTGAGTTTTATATTTTTAACGAGTTCAGACATGAAAGTGAAATCTAGTTCCCTAAAGTTCGAGCATTTTTGCTTTCTACCATCCAGTTTCCGGATGTTTAGCAATGAAGATGTTACAATTGGTGCATGGATGCTTGCAATGAATGTTAAACATGAGAATAACCGTCAACTTTGTCAACCAAAATGCACTGCTACATCCATTGCTGTCTGGGATATTCCCAAGTGTTCAGGTTAATGTTTCTTCTAACATTCCATCTAAGGCTCAACTTTTTTGTTTGAAAATACATTATAGTTTGCTTCTCACTGTTAAAAAGCCATTTTTTTGTGAAAATGCAAAAGAGAAAGTATTAGTTGAAACACAACAACCAGTAACTCTGGATAAAAATAGCAACTTTAGTGTGTTTTCGGTAGGGGTATAAGTTCCAATCGCAATCTGAAATTCAACAAGAACCCAACACACAGATAATATACCTGTTTTATGAACATGTTGTGTTTCGTTTGATCTCTATAACCCATTTAATTAAACAAGTCGACTTAGTAGTTGTCTTTGGCATCATATGTTCTCCATGATTTATCCAAAATAGCTCATTCGTGCAAGTCCTGTTATTTTGGCTGTGCAATGAAAGTATTAACTATGATGATGTACGCTGATTATGGAATATAAAATATCTGATCTTACAGGTCTCTGCAACCCTGAGAAGAAGATGTTGGAACTTCATCAAATGAAAATATGTGCAAACAGCCCAACTCTGGTATCTAATGAGTAGCCCAGAATGCAGTTTAGATACATAAACTCTAGATTTTGGTGTCTGATGAATAGCAAAGCAAATTTCTCCAATGCCCCTGGATGAAATTTTGTGCTTAACGTCCAAGCTTCTATCATACACCAACACATCGACCTGATCAAAGAAATTTTAGTGCACAACACCACTCACTCAAAGCCACATAGGAAAATTAGTATGTTTGTATTTTGTAGCATGTTTGTTCTCAAGAGTCAAGAGTGTGTAATGAGCATGTACTGTTGACAATATCATGTGTTAATTTTAGATGACACGGTTCTTTATATATCGAAAGTATCATTTCTTTTCTTTTTTTTTGAGAAAAAGCTTAGTGTTAAAACTTACTCGTTTCATGATCGTATAGAAACAGGGTGTTTACAATCTGGTTCGACCAGTTTAAATGAAATTCTAGACCGGACATGTAACTGTAAGCTTTAAGAAACAACAAACCAAGTCAAATCCTGGTTTGGGTAGAATAATGGGAAAATCAAATGACAGTTTTAAGAAAAAAAAAGTATGTATATTAACACAATGTTGTCCCACTATGGTGATACATCATCAAAATTCTTTTTGTTACACAACAAAGCAAAAGCAACAAACGCCATTACAACCACAGTCACGAACATATCTCTATGCAGACACTAATTTCTCATTTGCATCTTTCTCTTCCACTGCAGCTACCACAGGACTGCTAGCAGCAGATACTTTCTCACCCATTGACTCGTTATTTTTCTCAGTCAACTTAGCATCCATACTTGCAATGTTTGGAGACAACGAAACAGGGGACGTTTTATCAGAAGGAAGTACTGAATTCTTTGGTTTGTTTAAAGCATGACAATGGGGACAATAGTAAGTGATGAACGGATAATCCTCCTTTCTTGCAAGACCTGTGTATAAAACAATAAATCAAATATCATGATTAATAACTTAGCTGCAAATCAAAGTCTACTCACCATTATGCATATGGCAATTTCCACATATAAGTGCATAAGACTGTGTGGGGTCCTCTCCTACAAGCAATGCAGCGATTTTAGCAACCCAACCACCATCTTGAGCACCGAAAGCTGCAGGATCATGATGCTCAACAACAAGCTGTTCATGTGGCACATTCCCGGCAACCTCATTTCCACCAAATTGAGGTGTTCCTTTATCAAAATGATGGCCCGGATTGCTTCCAGGAGATCTAGGATTTGATTGATTCCGTTTCCTGAGACCAGTAGTTTGTTGGAGATCAACATCACTGCTTTTCCCAGTAGCATGTACATCTGGTTGTGATTCGTTTCCAAGAAACACTTTCAGGCCCGAATCTGCACCCAGTTTTGATGCAAGAACAGATGCAGCAGCTGCTTTTGCTGCTGGATCTGGGTCGTATTTCTGCAAAACACAATATTAGTATCAACTTATCAACAATAAAAGATGTTTCCACAGAAGCTTCTAAATAATATTAATATCACTGTACATTTGATGAGCAGATTAGAAGCTTACCTGAATGAGTTGCTGAGTGGTGTAATAATTAGTTCTCTCTTTAAGCTCATCAATTTTTGCTTGCCTTTCCTCCCGAAGCTTCTCTAATGCTTTTTGATCCCTCCGATCACCTACATGAGAGGAATCAAATGTCACTACTTCAGCTACTAAGAAACAAATCAAGAGGCTAAAAGATATATATACTTATAGTTATACAAACTGTTAAATGGAAGGAGAACATGGTTATAGGCATGAGACAAACAACGTAAACCTCAAAAGGGGTTATCCTCACAATTTACAAGTAGACTTACAAAATTTAGTGAAACGTGAAAGCCCATAATGCACAGCGAATGATAAAGCAGGTAAAAGAAACATAGGTAAGACCCGTAACGATCTCATCCTCCAATCCATGTCCACTGTTCTTGTTGTCATTATAGCATAACCCACAGCAATCACCTGTAATAGAAATATGATCTAAAAGTTAATATTTCACAATAATTGCACACGTATGCCTTAAAATCAGTAAAGAAACACATACATCCAGACTTTCCAGAAACACATCCAATAAAATAGATAACTGAGACGCACAAATGCCATTTGATAACTAATTACATAAACATCAATAAGCAATCACCAACACAATCCTACTTTCAACACTCCTTCAGGATCAATGCCACAATGAAGAAAATGATAGAGATGTATCACATATAGATCTTAAATTCAAATTCTAAGGTTTGTGCAAAACACTCAGCTCATATCAATCAATGAATACAATACAATCAGAGATTGTTAAAAAACATGAACAAAACCTAAGAATTGATGCATAATTTACCTCAAGAAGAAGAGAAAAAATGATTAAATTCCTGGCAGTTGTTCTCCATCTCAAAGATCTCCTTTTCATTCTAGAAAGAAGAGTAGCTTCTTCCTTAGATATATACTGCAATCTCTTTTCAAAATCATCACCGCGTAACCTAAACAATGAGTTCCAAATTCGAGAGAAAAAACCTCCTTTTTTCTTCTTTTTGCTTTTGTTCTTCTCTTCAACCACTTCCTTCACTTCTTTCTCATCAGCCATTAGGTTTAATCACAACTATAAACAATAACAAAATCACAACTACAGATCCAGATCAGAAACTAAGGTTGCTGCTATAGTTGCTCAAATTCAAAACGTGCAAATGATATGAAAGAGGCAATTGCGTTGGATCGCGTAAATGAAACTTGAAAAGGTGTGAAAAGTGAAAATTTGGGGTTTTGATTGCTTCGATGGTTTTTGTTGGATCAATTGAGGATAGAGTTAGCTGATTGTGAAACAAAAGATAAATAATTAAGAAAATGGAAGATCGTGGATGAAGAAATGAATATTGATTGTAAAGTAGGGTTTTGGTTGAAGAACAGTAAACATTAACACGTATCGCACGCTATCGTGGAAATGCACGCTACGGTTTCATCATCAGACATCATCTGATGACACGTTTTTGTCTTATAAAACTTCAATTACATCACTAACCATCAAGTAAATCTAAAGATTTTTTATCTTTGTAAAACACGAGTAGAAGACAAAGTGTAGTCACACCAAATAGTAGTCGGGTGAAAAAATGATGGGTGTGTTGATTTGATTCAATTAAAGCATACACGTGTCTTTTAAGTCTATGTGAATGTGATGGTATTATATATGACACTAGGTTAGACTCTGTAAGTATCCACAGGGGTTGATCGGTAAAAAATATTTATATTGTTTTATAATGAAAAAATTATTAATAGCAAAACATCAAATAAAGTATGTTAAATATGAAAAAAAAAATTAAGATGAATATGATGATGACAAGTGGCATTGTGTGAATGCAAGATTTAGCAAATTATTAGAAGATGAGATGAGATATGCTAAGATTTTCCCTTTTATTAGTTTACGTAGAAAAGATTAACGTATTTTAAACACTAAAATACAATTACAGATCAATTGACTTTAAAAATCAATTTAGTAAAGTTATAACACTGTCGCATATTGTTGTTGTCTAAATTCTGACTTAGATTTTCCAATAAATCCAAAATCTCGGTTGTTGTCGTAATAGAATAATAGTATATTATGTGTAAGTTTATAACCATTAGATTGTAAAACTAAAAAAATGAACAATGGCGAAGAAAAATGCAAATATACTCGTAGCTATAAAAACACGTAACAGTAACTCCTCTCTAGATATTTATTACATAAACATATTATATATGTCTTGAACTTGGTGAAGAAAAACATAATATACGAACCTTTAATTATATGAAACATATTCTTCATAAAGCCATGTGTTATGAGAGTAATAAGTAATTGAAAAAAATATAAAAAAGTTATTTGAATGTTAACAATATTGGACAGCATGTAAGATGTGTTGTGAGAGGTTGACAACGATTAGAAGATGTGTTATGGTGAGATGTCAGTGGTTGAAAATAGGTTATGTGTTGTGATTGAGTAAAACATTAAAAAAACACATACGCAACACTCACTCATCGCAATGATGATCATAGCCACACACCAAACCTTTGCGTCCCTTCATCGTGGACGTGTTGCGATGTGCACCATTGTGTCTCGAACCTACGTGATGGGGCCTCACGCCCCTTCACAAGCCACAACACATGATCTTAAAAGCCTTATGAGTAGTGAGTTACTCGGTAAATATAATTCGGCATGTTTTGATAAATATTATCTTTTAAGAAACATGAATATCAAATTAACTATAATAATATCTTCTAGACGCTTAGTTGTCTAATTATTAGTTCTAGAAATGGATGACATTAAAAAGAGTTTGAAACAAAGATTAGTAACTATATTCTCATATAAGATTGTGAAGTTTTGTACTAGTGTCCATATTTGGTCTCAGTCTGGTAGGGTGCATGCTTACTCATGACCCGTACGGTATTAGTACACCGCAAATATCGCCATATCGGGCATACCTAAATTACTAGTTCAGATTTTCAAGAACGTTTTTTTACTTAAATTTTTTTTTTCAAGGAATTAGACATACAAAAAGTAAAAAGTCGGTTGATTATTATATTACTATTATTATCGAGAACGAAGAAAACTATCAATAGTAAAAAAAATGTTTGTGGGTAAATTGATGTGTGTTTCGGCTATCACGAAATCACCTAATATTAGGGCCCACCTCTATTACAACTTAGATAGCAATCTAAGGCCTGTAAAGTCAAAGGGCTCGTTCAGACCAAACTTTACTTTTTTTTTTAACGATGACTTTCTTTGATATTAAGCTATCATACTCTTTAAATTTAGAGAGTCACGTTGTCCCACTCTTAGCACACTGTGTTGTCTTAATTGGGCTCATGTTAGCTTCAGAGTTTGGCTTGGGCATTCCTCCATAAAACCATACCATCGGATGCCACTTCACAGTCGTTATGCCATCACAATAATTATTTAGTTTTAATTAAAAATAAATAAATAAATTAGGGTGAGTTAGAATGATGCAAAATAGTGAAAAAATTACCCTACTATAACAAAGTAATTTAGGAAAATTTAACAAGTACCTCAAACTTCTATTTCGTCTAAGTCCCTAAATCGATATATTTTCATCTTGTTCATGATTTTTTAAAAAACTAACATACATACAATACCCGTGAGTAACTTTTGTGTCTCCATTCTCATCCATTTCTTTCTAGAAAATTTGAAGATGTATGTGTTTAGTGATTGACTGGTGACCGACCAACGTTGTTGAAACTTCTAGGCCGGTTTTATTTGGGATTAACTTTTGCTATCATCGGTGTGGTCGAAAGTATATATATACCATTCATATAAAATAATACATCAATATTAATCATGCGTCAATAGACTATTGCCATACGTGATTCGGTTTCACTAGTCTTTGTATAGGCAAGACAAATGAGGTACCCCAAAATTAACGATAATTACTAAGTATCATCCTATTTAATTAAAGGAGTTGGAAATAAATGTAAGCCCTCATAGGCTATCCAAACTCTCGATCATTATGTCCATACGACTCGTATTGACATATGCCGGTTGTACAAGACTTAGTGATCACACATCAACCGGCATGACCCACACGAATCATATTGATTCATACGAGTAGTGCCGAAGACTCGTATACTACGGTACCAAATGACATGTCTAATATGAGTCATTTAAGTTTTAAAAATGATATTCTTTTTACAATTATGTGACGTAATATATATATTATTCCATAAAAACTATTACTATAAAAGAGTTAATCCAACTCGATCTTTCCGTGACAGGAAATTATTTATCCTCCATGTATGATGTGTTGATGGCGGTACATACATATGCGTGATTGTCTAAGATGCATGTGGTGGTTTTGGCCACATGATTGTTGGATTGATCCACATATTAATCCAAACATCAGAGCTAGTTCGTCTCAGCTAGTTTCCCCGTTCTAAACAAGCCTCACGAGACAAAACAATTAAATTAACCTAGTAAAAATTTAGGCCCGGCAAAATTAACCCATATTAGTAGTTTTGGGTTACATTGGGTTAATTTTTATTTTATATTTGGTTAGTTTGGGCCTTGAAAAACCCATTAACGGGTCAAAACTCAACCCAGTGGGCTGAACAAAAACAATCACGGATTATGATGGGTTGGGTTAAAGTACCATACGGGCCATAATGGGTCAGACCAAAACTTCATCTCATCATCAGGCGATTAGAAGGTTTGGCCATTTAGGGCTTCTACAGTTCTACTACCATTACTCCGGCGATCCTGTCTTCGTCTCTGACGAACAAACGGCTGTTACAAACAAGTTTCAAAAACTGTTACAACAAGTTTCAATAGATTCATCATCCCTAAAATCAATTACAAGATTTACTATTACAACAAGTTTCAATCGATTCATCATCCCGTCTTCGTCTCTAGCTACAAACCTTAAAATTGTTCGTCCGTCTGTTACTTAAAGTCGTCTCCGGTGAACAACGACTGTTACAATCATCCGGTGAACGGGTTAGAATTTCTGTTTTGCGTGAACCTAAGCTTAAATCAAGCTTGGGAACCATTGCGTGAATTTCTGTTACTTAAGGTAACAATCACAAGCACAATCAACCGCTGCTGCTTCTGCTTCTATCATAGTAAATTATTTACTTTTTTTAATCTATTAGTTTTAGGTTTTAGTGATGGGTTTGTGGTATCAATTTAATTGTTGGAGAATTGACTTTTGTGGCTAGATTATGTTTTTGTTGCTTGTTGCTTATTTCGATGGACGTTTTCTAATTATTAGCATCTTAATAGTTGTCTTTTTTTATGAAAGATTGCAGATTTTGTGTGGTTGAATTTTTTGGGTAAATTGATTGAATGTAGTTTTTGGGTAGTGTTTAGAAGTTTAAATATTTTTATTATTTGTAAATTGAATTTTTTGACCCGACCCGTTCTGACCCGTTTTTATAACAACCCATCTCGACCCGGACCCATTCTGACCCGGATAGTTGACCCGACCCAACCCGTCCGTTTTGCCAGGTCTAAGTAAAATGCATGGCCGGGTGATGATTTAAAAGGGTTTTTTCTATACATACCCTCATTGTTACTTGTGATACATCTCTCTAAAATTATTAAAAAATTTCATATTCTCCCCCTAAAAACTTACGGAGTATTTTACAAGTTTGAACTTTTATGAGATTTAATAAATTTTAAATTAATACGTACTTAGTTAATGGTTATAGATTATATTAAAGTTTATTTTGAAATCTTTTAATAAAAAACCAAAAGGTTTTCGATTAGAATATCAATTAGCTACCTAATAATATAAAATAATAATAAACATAATAACTTAAAATCTTAAATACAACAATCTAACTTTTTTATTCAACTTTATTATTTATTATAATCTATCAAATGTATAATCATAACTTCAAATTCATAGTAAAAATCATACCTAATCGGTAGAAAGTACAAACGTCTTTCGAACTCTTAGTTTATGGAGAAGCGATAACTGTTTTCATTCCTGATGTATGGTGATGCAAATTCTTATGTATTTATATACGTAATATTGATTAGAGACGAGTTCAATTATGGATGTCCTTATTGTTTTATAATTCAAATTTGATACTTTTAATAATATAAATAATGTTTTATCGGCTAAATTATTAGATTTAACAACAGGATCAAAAGTTAGTGACGTTAATATTGTACTTGATATGATTCATGATTCATTATAAGTTTTTTATTTTGAAAAGTACAAACAGACAGGAACGGATACAAACGTTAAAATTAAGAATAACGTTTGTTGCTTTTATCATAGTAAAAAACACTAACAATGAAACATAAAGATTAAATTGTATTTTACAAAAAAATTAAGGGGTGTACAACAAGTAAAAATAAAAAAAGATAAAAATATGAATAGTAGGAGCATCTTTTTAAAAATTTTAAAAGTATATAAGCAGTATGTATGTATGTATGTATGTGTGTTTTTTACCCGTAAAAGAATGGTGGTAAGAATGTTAAAGATATAAACCAAGTTTGGTATCCGATCCATAACTTTTATGATTTCTAAAATCGATGTAGAGCACAGTATCACTTGTTTGTGTTTTGTCTTCATTACACATCATACTAAATACTAATAATAATATTTGTAGTCGAATGATTTGATAACAAAAATGCATGAGTCTGATGGGCCAATACTAGTGGCCCGGCCTATTACTAAAACCAACCCTTTTGCGACTTGGAACTTGAAAAATACACACTTTGAACTCCAGGTGATGCACATATCAGTTTATTTTTTTAAATAACCGGCCCAATTTTCAGCCTAAAAACTTTGATCAACTCTAGCCTCTAGGTCAAATTGATCTCTAAGTCAATCAGTTCGATTAATGACCACTTTCTATACCTTGAAAACTCATTAATCTCTAAACATTTTTTGTAACACATTAATTGCTTATTTCACATAGTTTCTTTCTTATATGTATATATTCTGCGGTACAAGGAGTCGTAAAGTCAAAGTCGATTTCGATTTCTTGAAATATAAGGATTCATAATTATTTATTTTCATAGTCTTATAATCTATAAATTTATGTACATTGATATCATAGAATTATATGTCCATGCACGATTGGTATTATAATACTGAAGTGTCTTTCTCCAATTAAGTTAGTTTTCTTTTAATTATCTGTTTTACGAGAAACGAAATAAATATATAAACATATATGTTCATATTAAAACCGGCCAAGATTCGTATAATCATGATAACCATATAAGCACGTGTACAATCGTGAACAATGTTTCAACAAAAAAAGGTAAAACCGGAAAAAATATATATCTCCCTAAGGACTATGATATACATATCAATTATTTTCTAAACAAATCTCAATTATATTAAAATATACATGAATGTTAGAGATGTATAAAATAAATAGTATAAAGTTAATTGGTTTTTACACTTTATATATTGATTATAAAAAAATACATCTTCTAGACAACTAATTGGATTTTATTAGTCTTAACTATTAGGTATATTAGCCGTTGACACTCACAACTAACATTTCCACTCTCAGCACTCTTAACTTAATACTTCACTTGTTATGTCGCTCCGTTTTTTTTCATGTGGCTTTTTTATCTTACGTGGCAATCTTATATGACATAAAAACTAAGTGACAAAACAAATAAAGCGTTAAGTTAAGAGTTATGAGAGTGAATGTGTTACTTATAAGTGTTAGTGGTCAATATTCATAATTGAGAAATTTAAAATTCAATAACCAAAAGAAAAAAAGAAAAAAAATAGGTATTTGATATAATCGGGCAATCCGATATGACGCAGTCTTTTTGTGTCATGACAAATTAAATTCTATTAATCTAGTATATATATTCAAGGGATGTGCATCTTACCACATACCGTTTTTATGTACAGGAATATTAATAACCGACAACATTATCTCTTTTGTAGCACCTTGCTACCGTTTCAGTTTAGTTTATTTATAATTTAATCTCAATCGATTAAGGGCAACCATCATGTACATAATATATTTTTCACACGTTTACTATTTTGTAAAATCTTTTAAATTTAGGTTACTTATTTATTTATTTATTTATTTATTTATTGTTAAACAGTGACTTTCATGAATTATGACGGACGCAACCTCCCGTCATATGTGGGATCCTAAACCAACTCAGACAACCACATACGTTGTCTTAATCGGGATCTAACTTGGCAGGACGTACGCTCATAGAGAAAACCCCACAGAGACCGACGTAGCAAACGTTATCAAGGATCAAACCCTCGACTGTAGGTAAGTCCTGTTTATCTCACCGGCATTAACTGGATCATTGACTAGCTGGGTTACTTATTTAGCACCGTCTTATTATAAAAACTAGGTTTAACACCCGTGTTACACACGGGTTAAATAATAATATTTATAAAATTATAATCATTTTGTTTAAAAATTTATAAATATTTAATATTTAAAGATATTTTGTTTCATCAACTCATGCATGATATTTTATATCTTCCCTCTAAAACTTCCTTTTATAAAAAATTCCCCCCAAAATTTGCCCCCTAAAAACTCTAATTTATTAGATAGATAATGAAGGTTAAGAGATTATGATTAGTAATGTTTTAATTTTTAGCACTCGTGAGTCTTTAGTGGGTCTCGTGGACGATAATGTTTTAAGAGACCTAGTGTAACAAATGGTAGAGAATGTGAGATTTCAAGAAATTAAATATGTTCTTCTAGCAGCAAACTAATAAAACTGATCAAATACATTGTCACATGCATAATTTTAGTGTGAGTTAAGGGTGGTGTAAAATAACGGGTCTCGTGAACATATTAGTTTGCTACTAGAAAAACATATTTCATTTACAACTGAATTGGTCAAATACATGAAATTGTTGTATATATGTTTTGGACCGAAAAATGTTTAATAGTTCTCCACAACCCCTTTTATGTGAAGTTATATTTTTAAAAAGTTCCCCTTAGTATAAACATTTTGGGTGTAATTTTGCATCATAACTTTGATAACCTTTTTAAAATCAACAGAGTAGACGACTTTAACTCTTGTGACCTCAAATAATTATTCTTTTAGGACATTCTAATTCACGGTCTAAAATTTTATAATTATAATCAACAAGTGTACATAAAATCAATCGATTTATCTACCAATTATATATTCTTAGTTTTTTTTAATAAGAAAATGAGTTTATTTAAGGTATTTGCTTATCCAACAAACATAGATTGAAATCCAAATATTTCTTCAAAATCTCTCTAGGATTGTTAGATGAGCAATACTTCAAATAAACTTATTAAACTTATTTTCTTGAAATCTAAACATACTTCATTTATTAAAATCTCTCTGTTTGCACGATTGCTCATCTAAAAATCTAAGTTTATATAGCAGCTAGCGGTTCTTTTTTTAGAATGTGTTACAGTGTATTATGTTTGTTATAAAGATTCACAAGATTTTTGAATTGTTTTCCTTTTTTTAACAGCAAATGTAGAACCTTGTTTCGAAGGATATATGTTATCTTAATCGGGTCATCTATCCGTTCTTAGTCGCAACCGCACCCCAACCTCACAGGATGAAATTCACATTTGGTGTGAAAACCTCCTGGTCCAATCCAAAACCTTTATTTTTTATTTTTTTATTCTAAGTGAGACTTGAACCCAAGACCTCTTCATTTTTGTAAGTCTTGGATACCGCACCTTAATCACATGAGCTAAGGATCATTGGTAAATTGTTTTCCTTTCTAACTTTCAAAATTCATCCATACTTTTTTTTTAACAGCCAATCAAATATAATATAAAACCAGCAATATGCTTGATAAGAAAACAATACATTAAAACTTGAAAATTATGCCATATAGATCAACTAATAATACATCTAAAGAAGAGATAGCATCTTTATGTTGTTCACCACATCTCCAGTCGAGCTCCGTTTCCAATTGAAAATACGATCAATATCCCCATAAAATGGATAAGATAATGGCTTGTATCACCTCCTTAATTATAAGTTTGGTCTTGAGGCCATGAATCATGTATGGTTAAAACCTCATTCACGGTCACACCTCACATATGTTCTTCAGAGCGTTACTACACTCAAGAATCCTAAACTACACTAAATCCACCACCCGACACCGGATTAAGAGATGATCACACTTTTATTTCATGTAATCGAACACATCACAGTCATCCACAACCTAAACACTAAATTTGCTTTTGAAACGATCCGATCTAGCCCCGCACGTCAGGCGAAGAAACATCGCTCCTAATTGATTTTACCACAAACTCTTCACACCCCCTGTCCGCATATCATCTGGCGCACAGATTTGTATTTCACGATCACATTTTTTGGGGAAATATTCATGATGTGTTAATATTTAAACTCGCAACAAATAACCTGTAGATAAATTATGTTTTTCAAGTTCGAAGCCAACAATATAACAATGTTACTGGTAATTGATATATATACTAATTGACAAGGTCGGTGCTTTGCATTGACCCCGTCATGTGACGTCACGTCGCTTTTCAATTTTTTTTACTTTAACATATTAACGGTTTTAATCTCCAACTTTTGACGTACTTATGGTTTTAATCCCCGACTTTACTATTTTCATATATTTTAGCCCATGATATGTTTTCAACTTAGAAATTTTACTCTAACTTGACATATAAATTTTACGACTTTAATATTGTTATCGTTTTGACCTATAAATTTTAATATTTCATCGTTTTTTAATCTGTGGCACATTACAGTTTTACGGGGACATGAGTCCTTAATTTATCGACGCATGTGACGAAGTCACATTCACAAAATTTGTCTGCATGACCCGACCGTTACAACACGCAACCCGGTTATATCTAGTATAATATAAATGAATTAAAAAGCAACGTTGGTTTGTACAGTAAAATCTTTTAATTTTAAATTATTTTTATATTGGCTTCTAGCTTACAGATTTGTGAAACCCAGGTCCAGTTATTAAACCCTCCTTGGTTCATCCGGCTTTGTTTTTTAAAACCGCCCACTAGGCTATCTAGTATCTAGGCATTTTTTTCCTTTTGTTTCTTCCACTGTTGTATTATTAATATATTCTATTTTTTCGACGGTTTAAAATATTGAATCATGCTTACCCCTAATTTCAGCTATCATATTTTAGTCTATGATAGTCCTAACTAACAAATTAACTGGTAGTGATTTAAACTTTGATCGGAAGGAGAATACGAGTCGATTGATGTAAAAGTTACATCGAAAAGACACTCTGAACGACGAAAATGTGCCTTAAACAAATGTATAAACCTAATGGTGTTCAATTGGATATAAAAATATTGTCATTCGAAGCAGCGTTTCTAGATAATTTTTAAATCAATTGACTCGTATGCTTTTTTCTAATCAATAGCTTTAAAACGACGGTCTTAAATTCGAAAAAATTTAATGATGTTAAAACTTTGTTAAGACGGTTTGTTAAATATTTACTTAGTCAGCCATAAAATGATAACTTAGTAAAGATGTATCAATATGATTGACATACTTTTATTTTAATTTGTTATATAACCATTACGTTTTTTTTTTATTTTGTTCCACCTCTTTGCCTTTATATATGACCAAGCGTATTTATTTAAATTTTGCTTACATTTTTTTTTTGAATATTTGCTTCGATGTCGTGGCTGATTATATAAATAATATGGCTGTCGGTTTGTCAGCTAACTATATATATATCTCGGTTATAACATTGACAAAAGCCCTAAAATTAAGATCAAATTTGAAAACCTATCCACCACACGTACTTATTCACAAAGTACACATGATCACATTTGAAAATCAACATGACTTTTAAAATATGAGTTTGATGGTCAAAATTAGGATCTGTAAATAAATTTTAAACAATATTTATAAAAGTACGTTGTGCTTCTAGTAATATAATATAGATTGAATTGAATGCTGACTTAATGAAGTATATATTTTAGGTAAATGACGTACGTGTATATATAATTTGGTCTCTATATATCATAATAATATTTGAAGTTGTGAGTAATATGAGATCATTGGTGTCGGCATACATGCATCGATGTAAGGGTAACTAACTATGAACATATATATGCCTTTTTGAGATTCATCATATCTTGAATTTGAATCGTGTACGTACGTGAGATGTATTACATTATATATATATATTTACTCAAATATAAATATGCATATGCATTGTTTGTTTGTTTGTTTCTCTCCTTTAATTTTACTCTCGTAATTGAATACGTACTAGGTTAGACACGTATGTATTACGTCACGGGTTGAATGCAACTATTAAATGGATTTGTTAATATAAGATGAGGTTGAATTAATAGAGAAACAATTAATGGATTATAAAATGATTAAATAAAAAAAGAGTGTGAGGTTGATTATATATGGTGATGACAAACAATTTACCTTTCTATTAGAGTAGAGATAAAAGATATTTGTATGTGTTATCCCGTATTATTTCTTGTATAACCATGTTATTAGGTGTCATATAAGATGAATATGATGATTTAATACAAACAAAAACATAAATTTATACATATATATGATTTAAAAGTACATCTTCATGTAATTAAACGCCCTAGTGTATGTCACTCCGGCTACAAATTGGTGGTAGAGGCTTTGGCTCATGAGGACCGGGGAGAATATTAAAGTTCAATGTCTGACATGGGATAGATTTAAAATTAGTGTAGTTTAAAAGTACACTTCTAAGATAATTTTAAATTCACAATGTGTCAATTGTAATAAGTTGTTTTTCTCTTGAGAAACCAACACTACAACCACTTACATATGTAATAACATATAAATAAGTTATATTGTTAAATATAGACGACTTTAAAGTAGCAAGAAGTCTGGCACACAAGGTTTTCTTGCACGCGTTTGGTTTGAGGTATGAGACACTTTCAGCTTGATATACGCATTGTAATCCAATATTTATGCAAGAGGGTGTTATTACTACTTAAACTCATGGTCTTTAAGACACATGATAACGATCTCACCGATGCTGCTAGCGTTCATATGTGCTTTCTAGCTAGGTCATGCATGACGTGAGAGTAATGAAATCTATCTAATAAATAAAGATTTTAAGGGGCAACTTTTGGGGAGAAATTTTTTAATCTATAATAGGAAGTTTAAGATGAAGACTTTAAGTGTCATGCAATGAGTTGATTAAACAATATCCTTAAATATTTACAAATTACAAGTCTTTAAACAAAATGATTATACTTTATTTATAAGTATTGTTATTTAACCCATGTGTACGCATGAATGCTAAACCTAGTAATAATCAATCTGAAGATGTGGGAGTCTAGACTCTATGATAATTTACTTTCCTTCTTATTACTTAACTAATATAATTATATTTTTTAAACTGATATGACATTATAAATTTTAAATTTGTTTCAATGTGCACGTTATCATTCAATATATGGATTAGATGTATTAAATATTATTGAGTTGTAATTTGATTTGATGACTTATTAGTACTTAACAATGTGGTTGTCACCTAATTAAATATTCTGGTACAATGTTAAAGGTCCAAAATCTAGCCAATTGTGGATCAACATGAACTATCAGTCATAATATATGATAATCATATTGGCATTATGGTATATTATAGATAATAATGTGCTAATTCACAACCTAAACTCAATCTCATTAATATTATACTCCACACAAAAAGAATCCGATGACATGAGACTTTTTTAAGATGCATGTATAATTTCATACCTAATATTTATTAAAATGATTTTCAAACATAAATCATAAAGACTATACCTAAAATTTGTCATGCTGCTAATCAAATACATTAAATCTTAATGTATTACATTAATGATTCATGATTTACGGAATTCATCTAAAATTAATTAATAAGTGTTTCTTCCTTTTTACTTAATCTAGTTTGACTTTCAAATAATTTCAAATCCTTCTTTTTCTAACACTTTTTTTGTCACTAAGCATACATTTCCATTTATTATTAACTACTTTTTACACCCGGGCCGCGCGATGCGGCGGCCGAGTCTTGCGTATGTGACTTCGTTATTAAAAGTTTAACGTCCCGCACGTTACGGCAAAAACCGTAAACAGAAGCAATCAACCACACCGATCCGGGTCTCGTTAATTTCATGACATGTTACACTGGTGACGTTAAGATTTTGACATTTTGCACGTGTTACAACACAAGTTTCTTGACATGAATCATGCGTTGCGGCGACGTATTTTTTTTACATCATAACACGTGTGAACAACTTTTTGGACTTCAACCCGTACGTCTCGTTGTGACAATGAGAGATACAAAGGTAAAAAAGTGTATAGTCGATAATAAAAGTTGTAAACATTTCAAAGTTAAGTATGGGGTCAAAGTTATAAAATGAGAAAATTAAGGGGCTAAAGTCGTAAATATGTCAAACTTCAAAGTCCAAACCGTAAATAACCAACAAAATTAACTTAATGCCAAATTTGTTGTTTGATCAAACTTGAGGGGCATAAAGAGAAGGTCTCACCGACCTTCTCTATTAGAATTATATATAATTTACATTTACATGTTTTTGTTCCATTAAGGTTTAAATCCTATTTCATCTTTCTTATAACATGTTATTAAAAGCTATTTTTTAACATTAACATTTTAATTTTAAAAAAATATATATATAAACATAACCATAACATGATTTGAACCTAAAACACGATGCTCTCAATACAAAATGTGTTATCTATGCAAAAATCTAATCAACTGATTATATAACAATCTAAGGTTGTGTTTGTCTACGTCTAAATGAGCTCTGAATCTGACCGATTCAGAGCGTTTGACTAGAGGAGGAGGTCTGAGCGAACCAGCGAAGTCTGAGTGAATCAGACGGTGGTGGGCGACGAAAGTAATGAAGGCTGGTGATGAAATGAAGCGAAGCAGCGATGGTGGAACATCGATGAAGTGAAGCAGGGGGCGGCGATGATGAAGATGGAGTGAAATAGGGTTTAATATATTAGTTCACAAAAGTAAAAAAAAAATTAGTTAAAAAAAACTAAAACGTCTCTCGTACGGACTCATGTTTTTAGAGTTACATTCATGTATGCATGTCGAGTGGACGTCACATTGAGGCAAGCAATTCAAACCAAATTTGCACACTCGTGTGCGCGGGTATGTACTAGAGTAAAATTTAACAAAATAACTTGACATGTTATGAATACTTGCATATATAAGCTAACAATGTTTTTGTTTTCACTCTGATATGAGACAAAGTGAAGAAATTTTTTCAAGAATCTCATTCAGATGTCTAACAAACAAGGTTTCTTAACCATTTCGTACTTAACAATTCAGAAATCTTAAACATTTAACACTTAACCATTTAATACTTATTAAACAGCCCCTATGTAAATCTTACATCAAACATAGACAAAAGAAACATTAGTTCATAAGTATTATGTTTACTATAACATCAATACCACATTTTTATATTAGTTATACATGATATGAGCACTCAACCACTACACTAATAACACAACATTACATAAGTTTTGTTTCATGTCATAACTTCTTAAGTTAGCTGCTGATGCTCAGAAACTCAAATAGAACAATCGCCGTGCAACTCAAACCGAACTAGTCATATGATTATACATACTATTACCAAGTAGAATATATATGATACTAGTCATGGAACAAAATTGACTTAATAAAAGCAATAATTAATATTAAAAAAAGAAAAGAAAATGTATAAAAATAGAAAAAGAAATAAATAAAGAGATGAACCCATCATCTTCATCTTCTTCTTCTTCCTTTCTCTTTCCTCTCTGTAAATCTGTCTCTCTTTTTTTTTTTCTGTGTTGAACAATTTCACATTCATTCTTTGCTTCCCCCTTTAAATCACGAGATCCCCGTCTCTCCTTTTCTTTTTTCTTCTTCTTGTTCTAGTTCTTGTTCTTAATTTCAACTTCATTCACAACTTCAAATCTTGTGCTTACAATCACCCTTGTTTTGTTTTCCCCAAATGTCACAACCCGGAAACAATCCAATAGGGTTTAACAACACACTCTCCGATCGTCTACGGAAAACACTCACCTGCAACTCCGATGACACCAATAAACCCGACTTTCGAGAACTTGATTTACACCCATCTTCCCCCATTTCTCCTTTACGGGTCGGACCCACTATCAGCACCAGCTCTAGTTCATCCGGCTCGGTTTCGGGTAGGATTGGCTTTCAAAGAAAATCTGACTCAAATCATCACTCCGGCGAGTTGTCGGTTGACAGTTCACCCACTTCTTCCGTCGGTGGGGTTAAATCGGGTCATACTCGCTCTGAATCGGGTCATAACCGCTCTGATTCGGGTGCAACAGTATACTCCAGTGGAAGCTCCGCTACTTCTCCGTCGGTCAATGTACTTCCGACCGGTAATATTTGTCCCTCCGGTAGGGTTTTTAAACCGGGTATGATGTCAAATCGGAGCTCCAAACCCGATATTTTGAGTTTAGGTACTGGCAACTATGGTCACGGAAGTATAATGCGAGGTGGGTCGGGTTCTGGTTCAAATTCCGGCGGAAAATCCACCGTCGCCGGTGGTAGAGTTGAAACTCATGCTCCGGCGAGTTCAAGTTCGAGAAGATCGTCAATGGATCCGGAAGATTTGAAGAAATTAGGGAATGAAGAGTACAAAAAGGGGAATTTTTTACAGGCATTGAGTTTTTATGATCGAGCAATTGGTTTGTCTCCGGCGAATGCAGCTTACCATTGCAACCGTGCAGCTGCATTGATGGGTTTGAAGAGGCTGATTGAAGCAGTTAAAGAATGTGATGAAGCTATAAAGTTGGATCCTGGATATGTGAGAGCTCATCATCGTTTAGGATCACTTCTTATTAGGTATGTTTTCAAGAATTGTTTTTTTTTTTACAAAGTTGCAATCTTTTTATGTTTCTTGATCATATCTTTTTCAAGAAATCTTGAAAATGAAATTTGATCCATACCCATTTGCTCAGATCTGGTGGTTCTTGTACCATTCATGTGTTTTGCCTGCTCAATTTGTTAAATTTGATAATGTGTTGATCTTGTGATGTTGCTTTAGATTTTGGGTATTGTTAGTTGTTATTATGCTGTTCTTGATTATGATTCAAAGATTACAATGGCAGTTTAGGACAAGTTGAAAATGCAAGACGACACCTTTATTTCAAAGAGTTCCAACCTGACCCGAATGAGGTCCAAAGGTTGCAGTTAGTTGAAAAGCACTTGAATAAGTGTAGCGATTTAAGAAGGGTCCGAGACTGGGGCAATGTGTTAAAAGAAACCGATGCTGCTATTTTATCTGGAGCAGATGCTTGTGCTCAGGTAAAACAAATTGTTTTGAAATAGTTTATTGGATTGTATACGTTATTGTAATGGAACTGAATGTGTTTATTTGTGTTAAACTTTTAGCTATTTGCGTGCAAAGCTGAAGCATTATTGAAGCTCCATCAATTAGATTATGCAGAATCGGTTTTTTCAAGTGCTCCTAAATTTGTGGCGTGTAGTAGTAGCATGTCCTGTTCTCAAGTGAAGTTTTTTGGAATGCATTTTGAAGCGTACGTTTCGTTTGTTCGTGCTCAGATTGATTTGTCTTTGGGAAGGTGATTGATTATCTTAAAGATTTGAACTTTAAAAATTTTCTCTTGTAGGAAATGATTGAAATGACATTTTTCTGTTTGTTTGTTTTTGCTTTTGAAAGATTTGAGAATGCACTTGCTTCTATCGAGAAATCAGGGCAAATTGATCCTAGGAATGTTGAGGTTGCGGTTTTGCTTCAAAACATAAGATCATTGTGTAGGTCTCGAGCTCGTGGCAATGAATTGTTTAAATCAGAAAGATATACAGAAGCTTCTTCGGCTTATGGTGAAGGACTTAAATGTGATCCCTCGAATCCAATTCTGTACTGCAATCGGGCAGCTTGTTGGTTTAAACTTGGGCAATTTGAGAGATCTTTGGATGATTGTAATCAAGCGCTTCTTATTCATCCAAATTATACAAAAGCACTTCTTAGACGAGCCGCCACATGTAGCAAGGTATATATATATTCTTAGTATCAGAGAATATGCTATTGAAGTAAAAGAAGTACATTTGAAGTCATTGATGTTGCCTGATACACACCCTTCCTTCACAAAAATGATTATAAAAGTCGTCAAATATTTTGCTTGTTTTAACTTGAGCCATCTACAAGCCTTTGAAATATGAGTTAAACATAGCCGAATAATAAAGAAAACCATGGAATAAGTGTAAAGATTGAGGCGGAACGACTTTAAAGCGCTTTAGTTCCACTAGTTGAGGTCTCAGCTCAAATCTAGCTTCTACTTGTTTTCTGCCTTTAGCTTTTTTTTTTAAGGTAGCTTGTTTAGCATAAGCCTTGGTTTACCTGATCGCATTGGTTTTTATTAACAGTTTCTCACAGTTACCAAATAAAGAATGAGATGGATTTTTTTCTTTTTCTTTTTTGAAAAAGCACTTAGTTTCTATGAATAAATTAAGGTTTTTTCTGTTACAGATTGAAAGGTGGGCTGAAAGCCATGAAATAAGCACTTAAAGATTGAGCTGGGGCTGTTTTTTTTTCTTTCTTTTTTTGTTTCCTGTAGAAAAAAAGTCATCTCCTATTAATAAATTATGCTTTTTTATGTTGCAGCTTGAAAAGTGGGCTGAATCGGTAAGAGATTATGAGGTTTTGAGGAGAGAGCTTCCAAACGATAATGATATCGCAGAGTCTTTATTTCATGCTCAAGTTGCATTAAAGAAATCCCGAGGCGAAGAAGTGTATAATTTGAAATTTGGTGGTGAAGTTGAATTGATTAATAATCTTGAGCAGTTCAAAGCTGCAGTTGCTTCAACTGGTTTGTACTTTATTCTTCACATAATAATATTATACATGATTCTTGCTAAAGTTTTGAATTTTTCTTGATTTTTAATTTAATGTTTTAAATGCAGGAGCTTCTGTTGTTCTTTTCAAAACCACATCTGATCTTCAATGCAAGCAGATATCCCCATTTCTTGATACCTTATGCACGCGATATCCATCTATAAATTTTCTCAAGGTATCTTTATGTTTAGTGTACTATTGTTAATAAAGTTTTGATTTTTATAATCAAGAAGCATACACACATGATGGAATTATATGCACATGTAGAAATGTGATTTTATATTCATCTGGTCTGGTTTTTCTTTTTTTAAATGTAAAGGTTGATATCGAAGAGAGCCCAACAATTGCAAGTGTAGAGAATGTACGAATTGTACCAACAATCAAGATTTACAAAAAAGGTAACCGAATGAAGGAAATGGTATGCCCGTGTAAAGAAGTGTTGGAATCGTCTGTCCGCCATTACAGTTTCTAAACCAATCCAACGACGATGATCATCGGTTGATGAAGGGCAGAACTGTAATTTCCAACCTCCAATCATCGACGAAGGACATTATGGTAACTTCCCCCTTCCAATGATCAAGCTTGTGTACCAGTAGTGCATAAAACACAATAATTTAATTATCAAGAGCCAAATTTGAAAGCCAGTGGCAGTAGCAACCAGAGTGGGTTAGATTAGTAATTTCCCTTCTAAATTCCATTTATTCACCTCACCAGCATGGCTCTTTTATGGATTTTTAGAAAGCCATTTTCAACATATACCCCTCATTCTTTTCTTATCAAAATGTTAGCTTTTTTTTTTTTTTTAGAATTCCCATTTTACCCCCCTTTTATCATAAGTCTATCATCCTCCTCCTCTATGCTGTTGTGTCATCTTCCATTTCAGATAAACATGTAGCAATGTAAATTACAAGTGGGCTTCCATGGCTTGTTCTGGATATGGATATATATGCCCTTTGTGTATATGTGTGAAGATGAAGATATATACAAAAAAAGTAAAAAAAAAAAAAGAAAAAGAAATTGAGAAAGTTTGGAAGAAGAAATTGGATGAGTAGGCCTTAGCTGTACTGAAGGATTAGTAGGTCATACTTTGGGGAATTTTCTTTTCTTTTTTGTCAAACCATTTAATCAATAAAAGTTTTCATTATTTTTTGTTTTATCTTTATTTCACTTTCTATGTAATGGTTCATGTGGGTTTGTGTTTATATTAGATTTGAGAAGGATTAAAGAGTAATTAGAAAATCTGGTTTTGACCTAGTAAAAGGCATTGGTCAAAGAGTCAAAGGGTAAAAAAGGAAATTGTGGTAAAAAAGTCAAAGAAGGGTATGTTGACTGAGCATTGAAACAAGACATGTGAAGGGTGTAAATACATGTGAATGCAATGAATGGGGAAAACCACTATAAAGAAAACCATGGCCTCCACCATTTACAATTACAATTACAATTTACATCATCTATTAAATACTCACCTTTTAATTTAAGATTCTTCAAGGGTGTGTGTTGGTCCCCATTTTCATGTTTTTCTTTTTGTTTTTTGAGCTCTTATTATTCATATATATTAACTTAATAATACTACTCTCTTTTTAAATAAATGATTCATTAATCACACATATCAATTGTTAACCCCACAAATAGACAGATTTGTATTTATTAGTGAATATTATGCTTTAATTTTTGTATTGATTTGTAATTACCTAACATTACATTCACATGGCCATGACTCATCAATTCGCCTTCTTATTTTAATAATAAGTTTCAAAAAACTAGTCTGCTAATTACGGAAAATAAAAATTGCAATCTTTGAAATAGACTGATTTAAAAAGTCGGTGTTAGTTTTGGTGGGAGTTATTCAAAAAGTTAATTAATACATATCTAAAAGTGAAATTAAAAGTTTGTTTTTGCACTTTTTACATCACTATCTAGTCTCCAATAAATCCTATCGACTTCTATAACCTTGAGTTATACAAAAACGTAAATTTGTTTAGGTTTTTTTACACAATTAAATAAATCCTATTCAACCCCTCGACTTCTAATCTTTCGATCAAAGATCCAACACGATTGACTCCCTCCCTTGTGCACTTGTTTGTGGCCATGTGTTTTAGTTCCTAGATCTAGTTGTCGGGAATTACTTCTGGAGTTATTTGCGATTAAAGGATATGGACTTGGGTTTGGAATTTGGTTATTGAGATATACAAGACCGGAGACTGAAGGTGGTGATTTGAGTAAATCATGACGGTCATCAACAGTGTTAACATTATTTTTAATTAAAAGAACACGATAGAATGTTGAAAATGGATCAAATGGTTTAGTTAGAAAGAGCCGAATCTGAAGAAATGAATGGTTTGATTATACAAGTAAAATGTGAAATACCAAATGTACCAATAGTAGGTGAGTTGTAACATTGGTGGAGACAAATTTCGATTAGAATAATCTTATGTGGTAGAAAAAATAAAAATTAGAATTGTCACATAGTTACATACGTGACATTAGTAGGGGTGTAGAGCTACTAGTGTGTAAAGTAAAAGGGGATGTAGTAATAGTTGACCATACTTAAAGGGGTAAAATAGCATATTTAGTAAACTATCCTCAATGAGTTGTCGGTTTATTTTTGGTGCGTTACAGCCCGCCCCCTAAAGGTGAAAGGCCCGAAACATGTTATTGACACACACTCACTTTTGAGAAAATCATTAAATGTCATTTTACTTTGATTGATGTGTTAATAATTGACATTCATTCGGGGCTTGATATTGCTAGGGACCTAGGGTATGTTTGATACGAGGTAATGAAATGGACGAGTGAATGAAATGAATGATGAAAAGGAATAGACAAAGGAATGAAATGGACTATTTCATTCTATTATCATGTTTGGTTACCTTAAAAGAATTAAATGAATCAATACTTGTTGTTGGTAGGAAGGAAAAAAAGCGAAAAAATAAAAATCTCTAAAAGTAACAAAAGTACCTAGTCATGGTTATGGGTCGGGTCTTGGTTCGGGCCATGGATCGGCTAATGGTTCGATACATGGATAAGTACATCAATTAGGACATGGATCAAGACATGGGTCGGGCCATGGTTCGAGACACGGTTCAAGGAATTAGTCGCCACATTGGTCGGTTCATGGGTCGGGTCATGAGTTAGCTCATGGACCAGGTAATTAGTTGGTTCATGGATTGGTTCATGTGTTGGGTCTTGGTTCGGGACATGGTCGGTAATGGTACGAGACACGGGATAGGTCATGAGTCAGATCTATGATTGGGGTCATGGTTTAGGGCATGGATCGACATAGGTCGGGTCACAGGTCGATTGATGGCTCGGGTCATGAGTCAGTTCATGGGTTGGATCCTGGTTCGGTTCATGGGTTGGGTCATGGTTCAAGCCGTGGGTTAGGACATGGGTCGGTTCATGGGTACTTGTGTGTCGGGTCAAGGTTTAGGTCATGAGTCGGGTCATGGTTCTTGTCTTGAATTAAAAAATTATTCCATTCCTTGAGGGAATGAAAAAAAAACATGGGGGATGGATGTAATGAAAATGAGAGTTTTTTCATTACTTCGTAATGGTTCATTCCATTCCATTGAGCAACCAAATACGTTTTTTTACATTCCCTCGTATGGTCCATTCTATTCCACCTTTCATTCCTTCATACCAAACACTACCTAGGTGTTTAGTAAAAAGCCGAGTTCCCATCAACCGGTTGGCGTAGAAAATGAAAGTACTACTTCCTTCGTTTTATTAGAAGTGTTTATATTTTATTTTTTAGTTGTCTCATTTCATGTGTTCAATTTTACAATTTAATGTCCAACCAGATATAAGACCGGGTTGCACGATGCGGCAGCTGGGTCTCGAATATATAACATTTTCAGATGCGTTAATAAAAAAAAGTTTCTCGGCTCGTATGTTACAATTCAAAGTAAAAATGTCGGACATATTTAAAGACAGAGATATATCAAACATAAATGTTAAAATGAAAACGAAGTCAAAACCGAAAGGTCAATGTTGAAACTATGTCAAAACAGAGTAGGAGCCAAAGTGGTAAACATATTAAAGTTTAGTTGGGGACCAAAATCGAAAAAATGTGAAAAACAAAAAAAAACAATTAAAAAAAGTTGAAGAGAACTGTCGGCAATGGGATTCAAACCCAAGCCATCAAGTTACAAGAAGCACGCCGAAACCAGTTGATCCACAAACATCTATGTGGTAGAAAGGCAAAGAATTTGTATATGTAGGAAAAAGTTCGGATTTAAAAAAAAAACAAAAAGTAAAAGCAACCAAGCGTAACATGACACGTGGCAGGCTGTGGTTGGTTGGAAACCAACCAACCTTACATCTTAGGAAGTTTATAAATTTTCAAATTTCTCCTTAATAACACAAAATAAATATAATTAAATAATATGATGGACCCACATGATATGTATTTTCATAGGGTATTCTTATCAAATGACAAACAAATAAAACAATCATTTAATATGCTTAAAACTTTATGTTTTTAAAACCAAGACACTTATAATGGGATGAAGAAAGTAGTTTTCTGTGGGAAAAAATACGTTCACATTCGTCTCCCTTGAGTTAGTTGGTGTTATTTTACCTTTTGATTTGTTCATGTTTTCTATATACGTATTGGTGGACTTCAAATTCAATTTTTTTCTTATATAGTTTTTGAATGCCTTGGATTTTCACCATTAAATAACATTATTGACGGTCATCATTACCGTTATGATTATAATCAGGACATTCTCAACTAACAAAATGTTAAATGACTCAATGTAATGGTGGCAACGTGCAAATCTAGAAAATGTATGACGCTTAAGAATAGCAGTTTTGTGTATATGATGACAAAGTGCAATTTAAGGACAACGTTTGGCCATCAATCCTCACCAGTCACCACATACATACTCATTCATGTTATTTAACAAAGAGCACTAACAAGCTGCTTCACATGATGACAACGAGTACTATTGTTGTATGTAGACCCATCATAATTTTCTGCTAAACATCATGAATTATGAATATATGAACCTATGGCTATGGTGTTTCCTTTTCTTATCCTTTGATAACTTAGAAAACATTTACATAATACACCATGGTCCATGGATGTGCAATAACTTATATTTGACTCTAAAATCTATAATATGTCCAAATCATTGTCTAACGATAAGAACCACTTGTACGTAACTATTTCTCAACCTCTATGTTTAAAGAGTTATGAACACGAATGATACTCATTATGTAAACTTCATAGCCTAAATAGCAAAAGGATGTGTCTTGTCATTTTCGCCTCAGATAAGCTAAGGAATCAAATAATATCGTAGTCCAATTTGTCTATGTTTTTAGTTTGTCAACTATGAGCCAAGCACCACTGAAGGTGCCTTTGGCGATGACACAACCAAAAATCTAAAACGTCACATAGATATGTTTTTAAGCTTGTGTTAACGGAACTGAAGTGTGTCGATTTTTGTACATTGTTTTTCTCACTTTCTTTTCATGCTTTGTATGTGAACCTTCTTTATAAGATGCAAATCTCTGAATGACTATTAAGAGACTATCAAAAAACATCCTAACATACGTCCAAAACAAAGAATAGAACTCAAAACAAAAAACTATTAAGACTTTGGGAACTATCAAAGACATTTATATAAACCTTCAGTCATAGTAAATGAAAACTAATAATTTTAAAATATGTATCAATCAATCAATTTTCAGACTTAAATGTTGTAACTTATTCTTTATTGTCACATCCTTAATTGATTGCAGGATCGTTCAGGCATTTTCTATTGGATGATTTTTGGTTGAACAAGCATCTGAACAAACTGATCGTGAAGTTTGATTTATCTAATACAAAAAGCCTAAAACGATTTAACATATACCACTCGATTTGATGCACGGATAACACCATGTCAAAATCAACACGAGCTAATCGTATAGGAATCAAATACGTATTACTGTGTATAGATGCAATTATTGATTGGTCCCCAAAAATAATTAAAAAATAAGCTTATTTGACAAGACCATGAAAAGTGCTTGATTGGCTTTTTCATCACTAAATTCATAAAAATGACACATCATATATTGGGACCAAAAAGATGGTGAAAGGGAGTATAACCAAGACACTGAATATGTTGTAATAGAAATACATTTGTTATTTTTCACTTTCGTAACATATGACACATCAAGCGCCACTTGCATACAGACGTGTCCATTCCTTTGCTGCATTTGCAGCAAAAATAACCAAAATAAATATATAAATAACCATACCCAAAAGGAAATCAAAACTCAGTTTTATCATGAAAATTATTACCTGTTTCAACAGCTTCTGCTTCATTTGTTTTCCAGTGCTTTGCTATGTTCTCAGACAGCGGGTCATCCGGGTTTGGAGCACTTAAAAGTGCTTGAATGCTACAAAATATTTAAAAAAATCCATATGATAACTGCTTCATTTGTTTTCTAGTGCTTTGTTATGTGATATTAAAAAAGGGTAGGAATATTGCAATAAAATTATAAATGGTTTTACCTGAGAAGCACGGTGCGAATCTGAAGAGCAGGGCTCCATTTATCTTTCAGAATATCAAGACATATTCTGCCAAGCTAAATAAAGTAAAAAATAAATAAAAACAAAATCACAAACTATAAGAACAAATGTGAGCTTAGAGTAGCAGACTGAAACAATGAGGTGGGAACCACATGTTATACCTTATCAATATTCGGGTGGTATATTTTTGTAAGGAATCGGACCTGTCACAACAAGAATTAAATGATAAATTTATTAGCACATTACATGCATTTCATAACAAACCAAGTGAAAGGGAGGAAATGACGTAGCAAATCTTCTACATCTCGAGTTAGTACAGTCATGATAAAGATTTGGATAAGTTACACTGGTCTGTAACATATATGTTAGTATTACTTATTTTACTCTGATAAGTATATGTGGATATTTTAGATGATGATTCGTATGATATTAAATGATACTATTTGAAATAGTATGTTTGAAAGTATACCAAGATTGTATTTTTTTATGTTTAAACTTTAAACAAAATCATTAGGGTCATATATCAAATTGATATCAGGGAGGCTTGCTATATGACCATAATATGATATGGTTAGGCCAAGTACTAAAGCTGAACTTGGGCTTAGTATGTGAATCGGACCCCATTTTGGGCATCTTTGGCAATAGAGTGGCCAAAAAAGAAACTAAGGTCCCAAAATCAGCAAAGACAGCCCAGTTTGAGAACAAGGTGTCGTTTGTGAAGAGTGTAATGTTACGAGTTGCAATATTTAGGGTGATTAGTAAAATAAACATCTTAGTAATTTCAGCAGTGCAAACCAGCATTATTCATGATAAGTTGATAACAAACACTCAAATTCAAGATTTCTGTGTCTGTACATGTGTATCTGCCGTATCTGGTATGGTAAAGATTCTTGGGTCAACCTTCAAATTTTGATCAACACTAAAGGGATGTATAGCCAGTTGATGCAAGGATTTAACCAAAACACTCTGTATCTCGGCTTCCTCTATGTTGAAAAATAAATGGAAATTCCTTGCTTTTTGACAAAAAACTACAACGTAGACAATATGGCATCTCCTTGGACGTCAACAATTAACACTTAACTCTAAAAAAGGATTGTAAGTTACGGATTAAGTATGCTTGATTTGATCAATGGTTACCAAATACTACCAAGAGGCCTTTGACTACGATGCTCTAGGGTCTATCTAAAAAATACCATCTGGCAAACACAGTCTGCCAAAAGTTATATAAATTAATATCGACCTTGCATAAGAGAACCAAGGCCATAACTAAAAAACAACAAAAACAAGTCAGGTAATTGTTCCCCCTGTAAATATGCATAAAAAAACCCCTGTAAAGAGACCAGATTGTAGATTAACACAGTGACAGTTTTCATAATACATGAAACAACCAAAGAAAGCATTTTAAAACTGATAGAAAAAAAAACAAGAAATAAGTCATTTACAGATATACCTTTGTTAAATATGCATAAGATAAATAGATAATGTTTATGTACCTTAGGGGCAGACATTGGATATTCCTCAGGCAGAAATAGCTCCAGCTTGAAGACTCCTCCTGTTCAAAGAAAGGTTAGAAAAAAGACACTTTCGAAGTTAGAATAATGTAAATAATGAAACAGAACAATGATCAAGGACGTCAATCAAGATATAGAATTATAAATATTCAACCATAAAACACAAGTAAACAGTACAGTGAATAGAAAGCATATTTTCGACTGTAAGCTCCGAGTCCCAGCTACTGGACTAATTCGATAAATTAAATATTGTAATACCAGAAATATTCAAAATGAATGTATTCAAAACTCAAAAGGAGACTAAAAGTTGTAACTGCAGAGTCTCGTATATTACCAACGTACCTGTTACTTGACTCATCCCATAATAGTATAATACATGACTTGTAAAACAGGACTAAAAATCAATTTCAAAAGGAGACCAAAAGTTTTACTGCAAAGTCTCATATATTAGTTTTCAAGTCAAAATTAAAAGTAACCCAATGAGTTTTTTCAAAAATATTGTGTTTTTAAACAAACTACTAGCATGTTTTGTCTTTTAGAACTACTAGAAGCGAGGTCTAACGCTAGGTTACTCCCACATCAAAATTAGACACTCCAACGTGTCAATCCATAGTTCCATAGAGTGGTGAGAGAAGAAATGGGACATGGTGAAGGACATGGTTGCTGCAACAATCAGAAAATAAAAGGTTTCTACAAGAATAGACATACTTCATGCATTCTCTATCTCTCGTTCTCTACAAACGTATACACACATGTTTGTATATGTGAAGATATTACTTGGTAATCTCTTCCCCTAAAACAACTATTTGAATATTTCACTCACATTGCTTATATATGTTCTACAGTTCTGATGTGACAGCGCACTAAGAACCCAGGATACGAACCCGGTTTTATGTTTACTTGAATCGGACAAAATCCAATACTAACATGTTGTAGTTATCTTGGGACATGGACATCCATAAGAAACAATTATACTATGTTTTCTTTAATAGAAGAATATTGTGAATCAAAATCAATAGACTCAAATTAAGATTAAACATTTACCAGCAAAAAAAAAAAACTGTTGCATTGTCAAGAGAATTAAGCTACCCAGCTACAACACAGCCTCTTGATATTTGCTTTCATGTTTCAAATTAACATAATTTTGCTTGCCAAGGAAATTAAGCTACCCTAACACTTTTACAAGATCAAAATGTGGCTGTTTACCCCTCTAGAAAACTGTTTATGCTTATCTCCTAAACCTGTTTCCAAGATTGGTTATTTCAAGTTTCCCTAAGGGTGAAATAATCAGTTTCAGCTTATAATCATAACCTGTGAAACTAAGCAAATCCTAAATACCCCATAAAATCTGTAAGCCAACCAACAAATAGCTGCTGCTAATAAACAAAAGTTGCACATAATAACTCAATTTACCTTCATAAGGAGACTGTGTTGGACCCAGAATCATGACATTGAAGTAACGCATATTATCTTCCGATGGCGATGCACTTATTCCCGGTGCTACATCACAAAATCACATACATCAACACACACAAGCAGTAAAATGACAGCAAAACATTCCGACATTGAAACTGATTAATTTCCTAATTAAAAAAAACAAACATAATGAAATTGGAGCTGAAGATCACCTGGTTCGCTGAGTAAACGCTGCGTTTCCTGTATCAAACACGAAAGTCAAAACCCTAAGTTAGGGTTTTCAGGTAGAAAATAAAAAAAAGGATGTTAAATGAGAAACATATGAAGGATGATGATACCTTGATAATTCTTCGAGGTAGGTTGCTGCTGTTCGCCATGGAAGCTTAGAATTTACGCTAATCAGAGAAAGTTTTGTTTTGGTGAAATGAAATGATGAATTCGATTGTATTTATTTATTTATTTATTTATTTATTTATTTATTTATTTATTTATTTATTTATTTATTTATGGGGTTTTTGTTTTTTCATATCAGGACTTATCAATTTCAAATTGATGATTTTGGACTTTTTAAATTAGTAAGTAACCTATCAAACCTTCTATTTTAAGTTTGTTTCACTTCTACTCTATACATTTTTGTTCAGTGTTTTAACTTCCTTTTAGCTTAGGTAGGTGTTCTTGGATTGTGATTCGACCAGTCCTAAAGATCTCTAACATAACTGCGACTAATCGGGTTTTATAAGATTGCAATATATACGTCCACACTTACTTTTTTTTTTACATTAAATCATAGATTTTATAGGATAAATTTGTCACAATTTGTCTAATACAGGATTTGAATTCCAAACGATGGTGTAAGAGTGTTAACAACCATTAACCTCATTGGCACGTCCACACTTTATTAGCTTTAGAACATGATGGGAGATTGTGTTGAAGAGATCCAATTTCCTCATTTTAGGATAGAACAATTTGTTTTTTCAACATGAATGCATCTATTTATTGCTTAAATTTGGATCCGAATTCATTTTTTTGAACAGCTAAATGCTGGGTTATCTTTAGCTAAATGATCCTTATTCACTTGTAGAACATGAGTTTTTTTTTCTTTTCTCAACTTATACAAAAACTGTTGTTCGACGACTTAACACTCTTTCTCTCTTTTATCTTTTTACTTGATCTCAAGACATGGACTTCGGCAATCAAACTTTAAGTCATCGTCGTCGTTGGAAAACATATTTCTTTAATCCTTTTCTCCCACTTTTTACACATTTATTTGACAGTAGATAATTAAACTTTCTCGTTTCAACTACGATTCACCCTTCTTCTCTTCAACTCTTGATTCGTGTTCCAATTTATTTGCATTCTCACCAGATAGAAGAAAAAATACTTCCTAAATTAATCAAAATAGATTATTTTGAAGAAACAAGCCTTGATATAAAAATCTGCTAGGCATGACATAAACGTCCCATTTCCAGGGCATTCGCACAACTGTTACAACAATAACGAACGAAAACAACTACCATGATTCACGTATTAACGCTTGAAACTTATCCTTACAAATACAATACGATAGGCCACATCCACTCCCTCCAAGGTTGCAGACTCTTACCCTTCAAACTTTACTGCATAATAGTATTTTAAAAAAAAAAAGTATAAGCACAAATGATGGAAGATATAAAAACATACACAAACTCTACCGAAAAGATTGATACACACAATCCATCGCGATTAATGGGACTAACCTCAGCATCATCTGCACCAGATTTGGTGATCTCCATCTTTTGGTCTTCTGTAATGGAAATAAAAGGTTTATTATCATTATTTAAATAATAAAAACAGAGATCAAAATTACGTAACAAAAAGATTTACCTCCATCCTCAGGAATGTCAGAGGTCCACAAAGTGAGGTTGTCCCTCAGGAGTTGCATAATTAAAGTGCTATCTTTGTATGATTCCTCACTCAAGGAGTCAAGTTCCGAGATTGCTTCATCAAAAGCTTGTTTTGCCAGGTGGCAAGCTCTGATAAAAATCAATGTTTTTTAAGAAAACACAATTTAGTATGAACTTTTCGTATCAATTATCGAGTATGCCAGCAAGATTGTTACAAACTTTGTTACCTTTCAGGAGAGTTCATGATCTCATAATAGAAAACTGAGAAGTTCAAAGCCAAACCCAATCGGATGGGATGAGTAGGAGACAAATCCTCCGCAGCAGTAGAAGCCGACTGGGGGAAACATAAAGGTTTATAAATCATCATAATGCAAGAATTGCTGAACTAAATGATAGAAAGCAATTTACTTGATAAGCCTTCAGTGACAAGTCAGCTGCTTCTTTTTTGTCATCACCAGACTTGAACTCTGCAAGATACCTATAATAGTCCCCTTTCCTGCATTCCATAAAAGCCGTTACAAAATATTTAGAACCCAAAAAAATTAACGCCATCCGCCGGTCCCAGTTGAAAAAAAGGAACCCCTTTTAGATAAGTAAAGGTTATATTCTTGAAACAAGTTGCTAGAATACAAACCCCACATAATAAATGGGACAAGAATGTTCTTTTAGACATTTTTTCGAAAAACTTATACTTAAAACTCACATCTTGTAGTAGAAAACAGTAGATTCTCCAGCAGAGGAAGATGGAATCAGATGCTCATCAATCACGGTCATGATATCATTGCAAATATCAGTCAGCTCTGTTTCCACCTTCTGCCTATATTCCTTAATGCGCTTTACATTCACTTCATTGCCTCGTGACTCCTCTTTTTGCTGAATGGAAGACAATATCCTCCATGATGCCCTACGTGAACCCACCACGTTCTTGTATCCAACTGAGAGCAAATTTCTCTCCTCAACAGTCAATTCGATATTCAACTTTGCTACTTTCTTCATGGCGTCCACCATCTCTGAACAGAAAGAGCACCATAAGATTATAACGCAACCATATTGTGTCATGAACATGCATATCCTAAACAAACTAAATCGGCTCCCATTAGTGGTGCCAAACCAAAAACGATTCATACAAGCTAAATCCTCTAATCGATACTTAGGCAAAAAAAAAATTCTTTCAAATAATTTATTTTATTCTTTCAATATTTTCATTTTCATCCACAAACTGACTGAAGTTTCTTTTCTGGTTCTCGTTGCAAAAGAATTTATTCCTATGACCAGTATACTGAACCAATATTTTCATTTTCTAGTTTCTTTTCTAGTTCCCATTATTGGTGTCAAACCAATAACTATTCATACAAGCTAAACCCTCTAATCGACGTCTAGACCATAATTTTTTTTCAGGTTAAAGGAAAAAACACAGCCTTTTTTGACCCATCAACAATATTAAATACGTAACATATATAGTGCATATGAATGTGTTCATCTACCAAAACATTTCATAAACTCAATTTAACAAACAGTCAACGTTTGATGTATTGAAGTCAGATTATAATTTTACACCTTTGACATAACTTAATGTATTCATCCGTAATCAGTATCATTTCAAAATCAATTCGCATGTGTTTATACACTAAAACGAACACAAATTTGACCTCAATTTCAGTAATGATTAGTAAAACCCTAAATCAAGCCTCGAGACCATCTGCAAGTGCTATGCCCCCAATTTACTACTTGTTTTGTAACCCTAAACTATCATCCACGAGATTAAGGACCAATAAAGGCACCGATTTGCATTATAACAAAAGAAAATAGAAAATCGAAAAGTAAACAACGGATCTAAGATGCTAACCGTCATAACGTTCGGCTTGCTCGGCGAGTTTTGCGATGTAGATGAAGTTTTCACGTTCCGTAGAAGCCGCCATGGATGTCGATCTCAAAGCAAAGCTCAAGGTTACTGTTTTTTGTAAAACGCGGAAAGATGCGACCGTGTGATTGTGTTTAGGTGTGTATGTATGTGAGCATGTCTGTTCATTCATATATTGAATTGAATTGAACTGAACAGGAATATACAATGTTACTTCTCGTCACCTAAGTTTCTTTTTTTGCACTTCTTCCCCATAAAGTAGAAATTTGTAAATTAGTTGGTTCGCTATATTATTATGGAATTAAACGGACCAGAGGCGCACCCTTATAGGGACGAATCGGGGCGATAGCCCCTGTTTTTGTTGTCCTGAAGTACCCTTTTTTACTTCGATACCTTAAATTTATATATATTTTTTGATCTCGTCCCCGTGGAAAAAAATTACACGTGTTATATATATATATTGAGCTCGCGGCTCGCCCCCGTGCTGAAAATGTTCAGGATCCGCCACTGAAACGGACTTCAGTCTCTTGGGATTACTAGATTTGAAACAAATGTATGAGCGTACTTATGAGCGTTTTATGTTAAGTTATAGTGTTTTTAGTTTAATTTGATGATATTTTTTGCGGGTTTATTAGATTTTTTTATTAGAGATGAAGTTTTGTCCAATTTGATATTTTATGTTATAAGTTACCATGGTTCTCGTGAGCTATTAAAATAAGACCTGATAGAATGGCTCAGGGTATCATGTTAGGACTTGCATGTCCAATTGTTGAGATGATATTTGTTTTAAGAAGATAGGTAATAGAAATAAAAAATTTGGTAGTTGAAATTGTTGTTATCTCTATATTAGAGGGATCATATGGATGATGATAAGGTGAGTTTGGGACTGGTATTAGTGACCATAGTCTTGGATATAAGTGTAAATTTGTGTCTCATACATGTTGGGTAACAGTTATACTACACGTATCATGTATATTCGTTAGTTTGGTAAAAAAATATTCCTTGAATTTGTATATATATGGCTTTCTACTTTTAATTGTTATATAGTTTTATTAGCTAATAAGTTAAATATATAAAAACGATGATTTAATGGTATAGTACATGCATATTACAAAAGACAAAGATAAAATAAAATAAAATACAAAAAAAAACCGTCTACGAGTATGATTTAGACAAAACAAGTTAAGTATTATGGCTCTAGTAATCGTTCAGTTTTCACCTAATACCATATCCATACAAATTTTGAAACTAATATTGTACCAAGTCTCGTGCCCAAATACTCATCTTGAATGTTTCGGATTTGTTTGCAATTCCTAGAGGTAAAGCTAATGTGGCAAATAAATAAAGATAAGAAGTAAAGGGGTCATAATGGAACTTTAGAGGAATTATGATGCACACAACAAGTGGATGGAAAATGACAAAAGAACCTACAACGCGTAGACATTAGAGTATGGTAACCACTCATAGTGCGCCACGTAGGATAAGCTGGCACATGCTAATCGGTAAAGTTAGCAACTTGGTTCATGACATTTATACTATTGCCACTTTTGGTGTCAAGTTTTTATATTTAACATCCCTTGAATATAAAAGAGATGCACTTTAATTTATTTATATACTACTGAAAGTACCGGCCAATCAACTTTTCTCTCGTGTTATTTTGGACCAACCAATCTCTTCTTGTCATGTGTCATTTTAAATATTTTATATATTTATAATTTTAATCCTTGATTTTTACTAAATGTCATTATAGGCTTATAGCCCATTTTGACTTTCATTTCTTATTCTATTTTGACATATAGTACGTATGACTTCAACATTTTAGATTTGACTTGGCTAAGGTTTTGAAGTCTAACTTTTGATATTTCGTCGTCTTTTTAATTACATCTTTGCGCTGTGACGTACGAGGCATGAAACTTTTTTTTATCAACGCATGTGACGAAATCACATACGCAAAACCCGACTGCATGACCTAGTTGCTGCAACGCACAACCTAGTCTTAAATCTAGTTTTGAGTATATTTCAAATTTATAGCATTAAAGTAGTATACAAAATTTGTATACTACATTATCATCTGGTTATCATATAGTGTTGCATATCTTGTATACTTATTATACATATTAAGACACGAATACGAAACATGTATCATTTTACATGGCGTGATAATTTATCGTGTCATGATTCCCATGCTTGTATCAGTACCTTTTTTATAACAGGTATACACGATAAGACGTGATAAACCCTGTTTGAAAACACATATTCAAGAACATGTTTAGTGAAATAAAAGTCAGTGGTAGTTCACAAAAGTCTTAAATAAAGTATAAATATGTAATCCTTAACAAAATTAAGACATACGTCCATAAAAGTCTAATCAACATCTATTAAAAACAATTAACATTGATCAATAACATCATAAATTGCAAGAACAAGTAGATATCTGAATGAAACTGAACTGTAGATTTAAGTATGCAAAATACAAATACATACCAATTAAAAGGATGAGCAATAAACAATTGCACATAGATTAGTGCATGCAGCGTGTGAGAAACCACTAAAATTCGTTTAGGACTCGTTTAGGACTTTAGGAATTGTTTTTAGAAATTAGAATTTTTGCTAAATAATGTTTTAGAAGGGACCCAAAGATACATATTAAAAACTTTAAATATAAGCCTATTATTTATGGTATATAATATTATATTATATTTTTAATTATAAATAACACATGTGGTAACAGGTATAAACCTTTTATACAAGAAAATTAACAGGTAGATTCGTGTCTACTTGTTACCTATTAAAGCCTCACTTGATACATATTATGATCATGTATGTTCATGTCGTGTATTCTTGTTAATATATAAAATTATAAGCGCTATTATAATATTATATTACCATTGCTATTTTACATAAACTTATCAACGTTATTGTCTTTTGCAAACCGGTTTGGACTAAAACACCAATTTTACGCATACAAACAAATTGATCAGTAGAAAGGATAAGAACTTATATAACACTTGTAATCAAGTGTAAAGTTATTAGTTTCATAGACAAACCACCAGCGATGATGCATATGGTACAAATTCATCAATGCATACACCGACCATAAACTCAAGAAAACAAAGCCGGAACAATGTTCAAACAGCATGAAAAAAAACGATATGCTTGCATCCGGTTAACCTAACCGGTGTTCTGCATTCCAGCAGCAATTCCCTTCATGGTCAAGATGAGTGTGTCCTCCAAACCCGGTGCATACTCGCTGGTTGGGTTCAACTGGATAAGTTCATTAGCCGGGTTGCTTGGCTCAGCGTATTCTTTGGAGATATGAGGCCTTAGGGTCACATGATAGTTCGGGTCACGGGTTCTTTTCAGGGTATAAGCTTGACAAACATTTAAGGTTGTGATGTATGAATCACGCAGCTTAAGTCTTTGTTTCAAGTAGGGATCACCCTCAAGCAGGTCCTTGTGTCCAGCAATCTACAAATTGGGAAAAATAATCATATTAATAGTGGCAATATTGACCCCGTTTTCTGATTGGATGAGCTGAGAGTTGAAGGTAAACGACGCCAAATGCGTTGAGAGTTCAAAGATTTAATATAGTTTTTGGAATCATGACTAAAGCATTCATTATAGGGCATTTCACTTGTCCTGTTTCAGTCTTTGTAATTCATTTAGTACATTAGAGTCATTAAATATGATTTTGTGTTTTTCGGTCCATTTTATATGCCAAAAGAAAGGGGCCGAAAAGGTAGTTTTTATATAACTTTAATGCTAAACTTATATAGTTTTAAATTTATGAAAATGACCCACATAGTACACAAAATCATCTTTTAGTAACTTTAATGACTCCTATGTACAAAAGTTTTAATGACAAACTGGAAAGCTGAAAAGGTAGAATGATAAGTAATGGGCAGGCCAGGCCAGACCAATCAAGGCCGACCCGCCTAGATTCATACTAAAAAGAACCCATTTCAATTTTCAACTGGCCCGTGTTGACCTGAAAGAGTGTTTATAAATGTTGAAAAATTGTACCTTGAGGAGATAATCTTTGGTTTCTTCATAGTTTGCTCTTAATGATTCTCCAAAGGACCATAAATCTTCAGAAACAAGGAGCTTGTCATTCAGGGCAGCGATGCCCGGGTCTCCTTTGGCAAACACCATTTCCACTAAATCAATGGTGACCCGAAAGAATGGCCACGTTTTGTACATTTCTTGAAGCATTTGAAGATTCTTGCTGTCCTTTTGAATGGCTTGTTTAAATGCAGCTCCGAACCCAAGCCAAACTGGGAGATGGAACCTAGTTTGGGTCCATGCAAAGATCCATGGGATGGCTCGTAGTGATTCTATACCGCCACTTGGTTTTCTTTTTGATGGTCGGCTTCCGATATTCATACGCCCGTACTCCAGCTCTGGCGTGGCCTGTAGAATTATAGAAATGTTAGCTAAAGTTTACACATGATTATTGAGTCGACACAACTTATCTTCTATCTATAGTTAAAAAGGAAACAAATGCGGTTCAAGTCGCCCAAAGTATATATTTTTTTATGCTTACAACCTTAAGCTATAACCATCTTATGTTACAAACCATTTTAAAAAAAATAATTTTTTTGGCTGGAAACCGTTTTGAGCCAAGCCCGCACGAGAATTATTATTTAGACATGTCAGTAAATCCGACTTGCCCTCATAGCCACATCATACACGTAACAAAATCATTAATTAAATAAGTAATTTTTTGGGTAAAAAATGTTCTGGATTAAGTTAACCTGACCCACACCACAAATGACCCATTTTGATCTGACCCGGTTATAAGATGTTACCAAAACCGTTTGGCCAGCCCATCTGACCATCTCTAGATAAACCAGCATCAATAGTAAAATAAGAAAACTTGATGGATGTTGAAGAAATAAAATGAAACTACAAAGATAACTCACAAGGCGGAAATATTCGACAAAACGTGGCTCCTTGAACACAATAGAACGATATTGTTCAGTTGCAACAACCGCCATCTGGTCCATAAGTTCACGCCACTCAGGCCTTGGTGAGATTGGTGGGTTCATTCCATGCTCAAGTGTAGCTGCACAAAACCTTTGAAGTGTTCTAAAACACAAATGTTCCTCACCAAAAGATTGCTCTATGACCTCACCCTGAACAGTGACTCTTAATGACCCCTGAATGGTGTCTGGTGGTTGGGACAGGATAGCCAGATGGGTGGGTCCGCCACCTCGTCCAACAGTCCCACCACGTCCGTGAAACATAACAAGTTTAACTCCAAACTCCTTTGCAACGTTTTTAAGCTCTTCTTGCGCTTTGTAAAGCTGCCAGGCAGCAGAAAACCGGCCTGCATCTTTTCCTGAATCAGAGTACCCGATCATGACTTCTTGTTTACCATTAATACGGTTTTTGTACCAATCGACTGAGAAAAGGCGCGCCATGGCAGCAGGAGCAGCCTCCAGGTCAGCAAGTTTTTCAAAAAGAGGAACCACACGTAATGGTTGTTTTACATGGCATTCGCGTTGAAGAAGCTCGACAGCAAGGACATCAGACGGTGATGTCGCCATTGAGATGATGTAAGCTCCAAAACAATCAGATGGGAGTTCTGCTAAAACACCAAATGTGTCCAAAACATCCTTAATTTCCTCAGTTTTTGGGAGGTCTGAACCAAAAAGAGGACGTTTTCCACCAAGTTCAGCTAGAAGCCATTCTTGGCGTTTTTCTTCAGACCATTCACGGTAGGATCCAATTTCCAAATGCTGAGTGATGGCATCAAGGACGTCTGTGTGGCGATCAGATTCTTGTCTTATATCAAGTTTCACCAGTGAGAGCCCAAATGTTGACACCTGTCTCAGAAAATCTAGAAGGCTTCCATCAGCAATCACACGATCACCACATGCACATAGTGATCTGTAGCATAGCTCCAGAGGTTCCAAGAACTGCATAATTTATAAAAAAAAAACATAAGTATATATATCACAAAAGAAAATGACAGTAGAGACGAAGCCAATTCGTGTGGGTAGGGATCAGACTTCAGAGGTAGCAAAAAGGACATGACAGGTTATGTAGCGGAGCGAAACAGCTAAGAGGTTGGTTGACTCAAAACATTGTTTGTCCAATATTCTCTATGTTCTTTATAACACTGACTAACGAGTGTGTCAATTATGATTGCATCAATGATAATCTAACTATTTTATTAATAAAAGAATATGCAAATGTCATTAAAAAGCCATATACTTTTGATAGGTGCTCTATTTTGGTAGTATTAAACCTTTTTTCAATATGTTTTGGAAATTATAAACTTATATTTAATGACTTTATGAGTTAATTAAAGTCCTTTTGCCCCGATTTCGCAGTTATAATTTTTGTCCCATATTTTTTACATAATAATTGCCAAATTGTGTATTCAAAAAAACTTGTAATTCCCAAAACAGATCAATACTTGTAATTATCAAAACAGATCAATCCCAAAAGTTTACTACTATTTTATAGCATTTGCCCTTATATAAATAAAGCAGTTTTATACATTAAACAAACATTTTGGATAAATTTCAACTCTTTTCCATTTAAGCTACCTTCTTACCGGTTAGATATAAAACATAGCCCAAATAAACCCAATGATAAATGGGTCGAATTTGCCACCATATCTCATATACTGGAAGTAATTGGTGATACCTGTTCAACATTGGTGTAAACTGACTCTTCTGGAATGTCGGATATATCATGGGCTAATAGATGGCGAGCACGTTCACGTGTGTTGTATAACTTATCCCTTACATCACCAAGAATTACACGATAAGGTTCAGTTGGAGGAACCTGTTTCCAGAACTCTGAAGAGAAAACCAAAAAAATTATTTCGTGTTTTGAAACCATCATTTAGTAGTAAATACAAAATATCATCATCATTTATAAATTTAATACCTATGTAGTGCTTCACATCCCTCCTTGCAGTTCTAAAGAGTTCTTCTGCGCGAACACGAAGTTCGTCAGTACAACGCCACATGGACATCTGATAAACAAAATGTTGGTTTCAGATCAGTAATCATCAATCACAATGAGAAAATACATTAATCCAGAACAAAAAAAACCATTCAAATACCTCAAACATTAGATCCTCTATCTGGGAAAAGTACATGTTTGCAGCCATCATTCTTGCTAGTAAGCAAACATCCCTTGTAACCTCAGGAGTTACCCTTGGATTGCCTGTATTTATGAAAAACAAATGTTATTGCATTTAACTATTTAAGTGTATATAGTAGCTTAAAGTGATGTTATTTAGGAAACATACCATCACGGTCACCACCCATCCATGAAGAAAACTGAATAAGAGGAGCATTGTATGGAACACGCTCATTAATCCCAATATTCTTTAAAGCAGTGTCAACACGACGTAAGAATTTAGGAACACCCTTCCATATTGTTTCATGAAAGTAACTCATTCCAGCTCTCATTTCATCTTGTGGAGTTGGTTGGGTCCTTCTGATCTCATCAGTACGGAAAGCAGCTTGAATCTACAAAATACCACAAAAATAATTCATAAACATTATATTGCACACAATGTATCTTAAGTCAACAAGATCTTGATTTTGAATCAGTAATGCTTACTTCTCTGTGTAAGGCCTCGTCAAGTTCCTGTTTGTCATCAGGAGTGATGTCTTTGGCATATAACTGGGCCAGACAGTTACGAATCCTAACAAGATCAAGGGTCAATTTTAAAGTTGAATAATTGAACAAAAACATATGCATATTACATGCCAGAGGGCATACCTTCCATGCTTTTGAAGCAGAGATCTGCGGACAGATTGAGTTGGATGAGCAGTCAAGACCAAGTCAACGGTTTGATTTTTGAGTGCATCAAAAACCTCTTCAGGAGACTTGTTAAGCTTATACACAAGCTTCTTGAGAGTTTCTTCAATATCTGATTCAGTAGTTGCATTAGCCTCATCAGCAAAATCACCTTTCTTCAGTTTGATTCTTCTGCGGTAAGCAATCTGAACCTCTTCAGCCAGATTGGCCAAGTTAAGCATGTGAGAAAAAGCTTTTGCAATGACAATTGAATCCCCTGGATCTAAACTTGTCAACACACTTCCTAGTTCTTCAAGCTTTTTTGGATCACGTTTTCCTTCATACTCAGCAGAAAGCTCATAGCACTCTTGAACCTACACAAACAAACATCACAATCATACTGATAAGTAAGCTAATTGATCTAAGGACCCATAAAGCACTAACTCTTAAAAAAACAAAAAAAATAGTTATTAATCTCTTTGACATATTTTGTCCAACAGTTGGTGGTCAATAAATCACACAAACCCAAAGTCTATCAAACAGTTATCATCATACCTAATTTAACTTATTTAGTGAATTAAAAAGGTGATAAATCTCTGACATATTTTGCCGAACAGTTGGTGGTCAATAAATCAAACAAACCGAAACTCTATCAAACAGTTATCATCATACCTAACTTAACTTATTTAGTGAGCTAAAAAGGTTAAACAGAACAAAAGGATCAAAGCATAAACAACAAATCAAATAATGATTGATTGGAGTAAACAATACATACAGTTTCCTTAAGATCCTCTCCATGTAAATCCTGAAGAATGTCTAGAAACTTATCCAACAGCAACGCATCATACTCAATAAGCTTATCATCCTCCGACACTTTTCCAGGAACTAAAAGCCTCAACTGAGCGTCGATCGATGCCAATTTCTCCAAGTTCCGATTAGCCATTACACAAACCTTCGTTCAACTTCCCTCCAATCCTAAAAAAGTTAAAACAAAAAAAAACCGATTATATAGCAGATCAGTAACAACATCACCAACTTGCGATCAAAATCCATAACAGCGCAAATCGAAACATTATAGTTGAGATAATCAATCAAATACTGTAAACCGCACTGAAATTAAACAAATAGTGAAGGTGTAATTGAAGAGTATGTGATGAATCAGTCACCTGAACAATGAAGAATATGGATTTGATGGAGTGATGAGAGACGTAAATAAAAAGGATAAAAGGGATCGGATATTTATAGATGAATGAACTCACTGAGTTCGATTGCCAATAATATAGAAAGTCCACTTAATCACCGAACTATTCGCCGATTCGAATATTCTTTTTTTATTCAACTTTTAATTTAATCACATTGAACTACAAAATTACCTGCATTACTGTGTCACGACTCACGACTCACGACTTCAAGCAAAACGTTTTAATAATAATAATAGTAAAATAGTTTTAGAAGGTCAACAAAACTCGAAATTATTTCTGTAAAGTCAAGAGGAGACAGTATGGGTTACGAGTATGTTATCTTAAGTATAAGTGTTTATTGTTAAAGTTAAATTTGAATTATAATTTAATTTAATTAAATAAAGTAATTCGAATATGGATCGAATTTTGTTTACTCTATTTGATTTCGATTTGAATAAGGATTATATGTGTTTATATCTTACTTTTATATAATATATATATGAGTTTTATTGCTTAAAATGTTTGGTTATGCGTATAGTTTTAACTATTTTTGATGTTGTTTGGTTATGATTTCATATTCTTTGTGTTTATTTTGCAACGATATATTATATTGTTAAAAGTTTCAAAAAGATATTGATTTTGTATCTTTTTCATAAGTTTTATTTTTTATTTGAATACATTTGAATTCGATTCAAATTCGATTCAATTCGAATAAGCTTATTTGAATTGAATAACCAAATTCTTATTTGAATTAGAATTGAATACGAATTCAGCTTTGAAAAATTCTAAATTAGAACAAGTCGAATTTGATTACAACAAGCACCATAGTTAATGTGGACGATAAAATTTATGTTTATATATGAAAGTATTTCTTTTAACATGCATATATATATATATATATATATATATATATATATATATATTTGCGCTGTGAAAAACGGAGTAAACACACCATGTACGGCTCAAATCATACTCATTAATGTTGAATATAAAACACGATGTAAATATGTATTAGGGAGCTGGGAGTGGCAGCCGAGGAACCCAACAAGCATCACTAGGTGTGGACCTCGCCACCTCTGGGAGCTCGTTCACCACATCTGCATCTCGTTTTTCCTCCAGCCGAGGACTGCATCTCGTTCACGAGCAACACTCCTCCCTCCTCGTCTCTTCCTTTCTCGCCTCCACTCCCTTCTCCCTAAGTAAGAATGCAGTTCTTATTATTATGATATATTTTCTTAATACTAGTGTAGTGTATGATCAAAGTATTTGCATTTTAAAACTATTGGTAGAAACAACAAAAGGATGATTTATCTTTTTTATTTTCATTAATTAAGTGTTTTAGTTAATTATGAAAGTGTCAACACAAATCTTATCCACAAATTGATTTGGTTAAAGACATGTATATATTTGAATAGAAGACTAAAGAGGAAAATAAAGTGTGATTCGTCTTTATTGATCAGTTTGTTTGTATTGGTGTGGAAGTACGGCTCTACGAAGTTTCCCGGGTCAAGTGATAAGAGCACATGCCTTTTGGTGATATCAAAGATCCAATTTTGCTTTCCATTTACTCTTTGCAACTCAATTTCTTACACAAGTTTTGCATAAATGAAGCTCTTCTATTTTCCTCCACAGAAATATGGGTCCTAAAATTAAATGTTATTTTGTGACAAGTTATGATATTATTAGATGATGAAAGATTCGGGCATAGGAAATCATTCTTTATATCTTCTTTGTATATTGTATTTATTACTTTTCCATGTCGTTTTTGTGATTAAAGTTGTTTCACTTGATTTATTGACATTTGAAGGACAAATGGTATAACAAATATATTGTAAGAGCATCTACGCTTATATTTGATCATATTCCAATTTACAATGTTTTTCAAGAATGCATTTGTATTTAAACTATCCAAAACGCTAAGACTACCCCTTCCTACTTATAGACTTAGTTAGCATGTCGCATCGGATTTTCACTTATTCTTCTCACAAAACATTTTACCCTCAATAATAACATATTTATCATTCTCACATACAACATGTCTTTTAACATTAAACTTATTTATTTGCGAGAAAAAAATGTAACAATAAATCAACGGGGATGCGTCTGTCGCCACATGCAAACACCTAAATGCATTTGGCTCTTGATGTAGCCCTTCCCACAGGCCCTTTGCCACATCACTAAATGCGGCTTACGGATTACGTGTTGGTACGTGAATGGTGATATTCATGTGGACTTTTTTTTAGCTAGCCCCAACTTAAACTACTAGGTTAGAACTTGTCTACTATACATGTCAAATGATAAATACAAAACAAATATAAGGGTGTAGTTTTTAAAAGTAAAAAATATTTGAAACATTAATTATATGATTAATAATTAATCTTAACAAAAAATAGAAAAATACGGATATAGGTATTAATTTTTTTAATGGCAACAGTTTAATACGGAGCTTATTGTTACACTCATGGCCGGCCCTTGGGGTGTGCGGGGTAGTCGCCCGCACAGGGCACTCGCGTGACGGGGGGCACCAAATTTAAAAAAAAATTTATATATAATTTTGATTTTCACTAATTCAAATACTTTGATTTTCTTATGTTTAATTATCAAACGTTTGTTTATTGGTTAAAAATTTAGTTTATATAATTTAGTGCGTTGATGCTGCGGATTAGGGGGCCTTTTTTTCTTGTCTCGCACAGGGCACCCGATTCCTCAGGACCGGCCCTGGTTACACTACACCTCACTAGTGAGGTTTGAACTCAATACCTAATGTTTCAAACATAAGTGTGTTTCTAATGAGTCACCAACCCTATTAGCACGAAGATGGTTATAAAATAATCAAAGTTTTTACTTATTTATTAGTATAGGTAAATTTGATATTTAAAATGTATAAAAAGAAAAATACAACTAGAATATAACACTTGTATATAAAAATCACATGTAGTTAGATTCATAATTGTTATGATTAGTAACAAAAGAATTCCGATAAACTTCATTCTAGTGATGTTTTATGGTTTCAATTTTGCAACCTTGATTACAACAATTTATCGTTCACAATATTGTGTATTTATAAATGTATTTATAATCTTACCAATTAATAGTCGACATGTTTTACCAACTTAAAAATGTATTCATATTAAATAAATATTAATATATGTATTCATTATAGTATTTTTTATATACAACTCAAACTATTTAAATATTATGTAATTTTATGATGTGGCGGTGAGTTAGGTTGTCTTGGAGAAACAACATGTGGTAGACCATTTACCCATTTATATATTATGTTAGTAACCCGTGTATTATACATTGATTTTGAAATGTAATTATATGTAATAAAAATATATAAAAAATATAATAAATGAGACAACAAATGTATGAATAAGTATTATCTATATGGAATGATTAAACAAAGGCTCGTGTTTGTCGGTTAAAACTTGTGCATATAACACGCGGGTCATGAGTTCGATTAAGTTAATGCTAAATTCTATGTGAGATTGACTTCTAAGTATATACAATGATGTGTCTTTCTTAACATAAAAACACGTGGCAAATATTTAACGTTAATAAATAAAATATATTATATTTAAATATTTTCATATTACATGCAATTAAAATAATAAAATCAAAGGAAAATATATTTTTTTAAAGAATACTAATTTTTTTTTAACTAAGTATCTTTAAAATTAGGTAGATAAGATATCATATTTATTATTAAGGATCGCATATTTTCCCTTGTAAACATCTCTTAATTGTATATTTATTTACTCATAAAAAAATCAATTACATATTTCCTCCTACAAGCATCACTTAATTGCATTACCCAGATAAATAAATCAATTGCATATTTTCCATACAAACATATTTAATTTGCAGAAATACTATTTTGACATATCTTATTAAAAATAATTTATATAGTGCCTATTTTACTCTTCCCATGTACTAATACTTTAAAATTAGCAAATTTACCTATTTTAATTAGTTATTTGATTTATTTTTACTTGTATTTTTTGCATTTTTTCTAAGTTTAATTTTTATGTGTTTCTGTAATTATTTTTCGGTTAACACCAATCATAAATAACAAATACCAAAGTTTTATGGTTAGTTATTTCTTAATTGGTGTTCCTCGGTGTCACACCCCGACTCCCAGGGCCCGACACGTTGCATAACATCAGCCAATCAAATAAAATAATATAGCGGAAGACTTAATAAAAGACCACATTAACGGTCCCAAATTTAAACTTTTCATAAATTGTTTGGATATAACAACATTGTCTAACACTCGCTGTGAGTGCATTACATCATAATAAAAAAAAAACTAAAGACACTATTCCCAAGCATCTTCCTTCCTCCTATGTGGAGTACTATCATCCGATCATCCCTAGCTAGGCCTTCCTAGCTAATGTCCACGGTTATTTCTTTCACCTGCATCACGAGCTAAAAGACATCAACAACTACGTGTTGGTGAGTCGTAACCAGTGACGTAAGGCATATAAAATATTTAGACATCATCATTTATACGTGTGTGTGGTAATAAGTTATCTACAAGTCAACTCTTCACTACGTCACTTAGTTGACGTCATTTGACGTAATGCTTGCTAATATGTATACCGCATACAGGATCATCTAAGGCACCTATATGGCAAATCTATGCCATAACATTTCATAATATCCCGGGCATCGGGTGCCTTTCCTGTTACGAGCAATCAGTCTACCTAATTGGATCCAACTAGACGCATACATATCCCGAGGCGGAGCCGGTAGCCCCTCAAGGACTACCTCTTAGCGCGAAGCCCTGCCTTAATGACTTGCCCTGTGGTATGTAGCCGCCATCTCGTTCATTGAGATGACTCTTAACGCGAAGCTTATTACCGCGGACCAACTCACACCTCAACCGGACGAACCTGGAGTTGAGATGCGTTGATCACCAGGTAGCGATCTACTTATAACCACATACATATTTAAAACATTTACAAACATTTCATACTTTACATACAAGCTCGGATACAGCCCCGAAATCATAAAACATATAAAAGAGGGGCGGTTAGACTCACCTTCTGATGTAGCCTACGTATCTCAAGCTAGTGGCTAATCAAGACAACCCTGTAAAACATTTCATTCTTATCAGGATTCATTCCCCTAGGGATAATCCTGTCAGTGTTTTCTCACTGATGCATTACCCTGGTCACGTCATGTGACTTTGGTGATGGCTTTAGTCCTTGGCATAATTACTTTACTCAGAGTGTTTTTAATATCTGAGTCAGGGTTATCCTATGTTCTCATTATCATTCTATTTGAAAAGCCACATTATCATTTCTTCGTGTTTCTTACACGATTCTAACGTTCATTGAAAACATATTGGGTTCCTAGAAATATTATATGACTAGGAATGTTCTATTCTAAAACCCTGGTTTTTCCATGGACTTAAGTCATACATACATCTTAAATGAGTATGGGATCTGAGATATTACCTAAAGAGTCAAGCAGAGTGGGGGCCTGGGTACGAAAGTTTCTCTGAACTTGGGCAGCACTTTGCCTTGTTCAACGGTCCCGAGCTCACGTGCTTGTGGGTGGACACCGTTCACTATAAGGACGGGTTTCGTGCCCCTTAGTATCTTAGGTGCATATATATATATAAACGATAAGTACTCGAAGGAATCTAAAAACGAGTCTTACCGAATACCGAAGATTCCCGTAGACGTTTCGTGAGCAGCTTGCACTTGGACCGGACTTTTGGAGGCTTCCGTTACGTGTCGGAAACCTACCGGGACTTCGTCGGGGCTTTACCGGAGATTCTTGGCCGGAATTCTAGAGAGAGAGACTAGAGAGAGAGAGTGAAGGTGCAAGGAATGAAGGGGGGGTCGTCCTCCTTTTATAGCTGGTGAACCTACCCTACGCGATACGCGCAGGGCATGCCTCCACCTGCGCGCATCGCGTAGGGGAGGTGGTTTTGCTCGAATCAGCGGCTGCCCCTGGTTTCACGCACCCGGTAATCCCCTTCTTAGGCGATACGCGCACGCCAAGCTCCTTGCTGCGCGTATCGCGTAAATAAATTTTTTTTTTTTTTTTTTTTTTTTAAGTCTTTTTATTCTCGTATGAGGCGGAGTGTCACATTCTCCCCTCCTTATTGGGATTCCGTCCCGGAATCACCCTGAGAATAGATGGGGGTACTTCTTTCGCATGGCGTCTTCTGGTTCCCAGGTAAACTCAGAACCACGCCTCGCATTCCATCTGATTTTAACGATGGGGATGCGTTTCCTTCTTAATTTCTTGACCTGCCTTTCGACTATTTCTGTTGGTTCTTCAACAAAATTTAGTCGCTCGTCCACTTGGATTTCTTCCAGTGGCGTTTGCAGGGTCTCGTCGGATAGACATTTTCGGAGTTGAGAGACATGGAAGACTGGGTGGATCCCACGCAGCTCTTCCGGAAGTTCAAGTCTATACGCTACTTTGCCTATTCTGTTGGTTATCACAAAAGGTCCGATAAATCGGGGACTTAGCTTTCCTCGTTTTCCAAAACGAATCGTGCCTTTCCATGGTGATACTTTTAACATGACTTTGTCTCCTTCTGCGAACTCTAGTGGCCTTCGACGTCTGTCGGCATAACTCTTTTGCCTGCTTTGTGCCACTATGAGTCGCTCCCGGATCACCTTGACTTTTTCAATGGTGTCCAGTACCACTTCGGGGCCGGTCATTTGACCTTCTCCCACTTGAAACCAACATAAAGGCGTTCGACACCGTCGACCGTATAAAACTTCGAATGGTGAGGCTTTCAGACTCTTGTGGTAGCTGTTGTTATAAGAAAATTCGGCTAATGGGAGGTGAGTGTCCCAGCTACCACCGAAATCTATCACACAAGCTCGTAACATATCCTCCAAAGTTTGAATGGTCCTTTCACTTTGACCATCCGTTTGCGGGTGATAGGCAGTGCTCATCTCTAATCTAGTGCCGAGAGCTTCATGGAATTGCCTCCAGTATCGAGATGTGAATCTCCCGTCTCTATCAGAAACTATAGACACTGGTACACCGTGCCTCGCCACTATCTCATCGACATATAACTGGGCGAGTTGTTCAGCTCCGGCGCTTTCTTTCATAGGTAGGAAGTGGGCGGATTTGGTGAGTCTGTCCACGATTACCCATATAGCATCATTCCCCTTTCTTGTTTTTGGCAAACCCATCACAAAATCCATTGTGATCATTTCCCATTTCCACGTAGGGATCTCAAGGGGTTGGAGCATACCAGATGGTTTTTGGTGTTCGGCCTTCACCTGGAGACATGTCATGCAACGCTCCACATAGGTTGCTATGTCCTTTTTCATTCCAGGCCACCAAAATTGATCCTTCATGGTATAGTACATCTTATCTGCTCCAGGATGAATAAGGTACTTGGTCTTATGGGCTTCATCCAGTATGAGTCTTCTCAAATTTCCGAAGTTTGGTATCCAAATTCGGCATTTCATGCGGATGAACCCATCTTCTCCTGCTTCTAACTTCTTTATAACTCCAATCATTTCTTCTTTTTGGATGTTTTCGTCCTTCAGTGCTTCCCTTTGGGCCATTTTTACTTGGTCCAAGAGGTTCACTTGCACATTCATTCTTAGTGCTCGGATACGTCTGGGTTTGGCGCACTCTTTCCTACTCAAGGCGTCAGCGACGACGTTTGCCTTACCTGGGTGGTAGTGAAGATCGAAGTCGTAGTCAGACAAAACTTCCATCCATCGCCGTTGCCTCATGTTAAGCTCTTTCTGATCAAATATATGCTTCAAGCTCTTGTGATCAGAATACACCGTAAACTTTGAGCCATATAAATAGTGTCGCCATATCTTTAATGCAAACACTATTGCACCTAACTCGAGGTCATGAGTTGCGTATCCTGTTTCGGCGCCCTTCAGTTGTCTTGAGGCGTAAGCAATTACGTTGCTACGCTGCATCAAGACGCAACCAAATCCTGTGGCAGATGCATCACAGTACACGACAAAGTCATCGTTACCATTGGGTAATGCAAGGATTGGTGCGCTACTCAACCTTTCCTTCAAGGTTCTAAACGCCTCTTCTTGTTCGGGCTCCCACTTGAACGTGACTTTCTTTTGAGTTAGCTTAGTCAAAGACTTGGCTATCTTAGAGAAATCTTTAATAAATCTTCTATAGTAGCCGGCTAACCCAAGAAATCTCCTAATTTCAGTCGCCGTTCTAGGGGTTTCCCATTTCATCACTGCTTCAACCTTTGAAGGATCAACTTGAATTCCTTGTTCATTGACAATATGTCCTAAGAACTGAACTTCTCGTAGCCAAAATTCACACTTGGAAAATTTGGCATAGAGTTGTTCTCCTCTAAGGAGTTCGAGTACCTTTCGTAGGTGCTCAGAGTGCTCTTCCATGGTACGAGAGTAGATTAGGATATCGTCAATGAATACAATCACGAACTTATCTAGATATGGCTTACACACTCGGTTCATTAAGTCCATGAATACCGCTGGTGCATTAGTTAGCCCAAAGGGCATTACTAAAAATTCGTAATGGCCATATCTAGTTCGGAATGCTGTCTTAGGCACGTCTTCATTTCGAACCTTCACTTGATGGTACCCAGATCTCAAGTCTATTTTTGAGAAATAGCTTGCTCCTTGTAATTGATCGAACAAGTCGTCGATTCTGGGTAGTGGGTATCGATTTTTAATCGTCACCTTGTTAAGATCTCGATAGTCGATACACATTCTCAAAGTCCCGTCCTTCTTCTTCACAAACAATATGGGGGCTCCCCATGGTGATGAGCTTGGTTGGATGAATCCCTTTTCCAATAGCTCTTGGAGTTGGGCCATAAGTTCCTTCATCTCCGATGGTGCTAGTCGATAAGGTGATTTTGCGATCGGTGCTGTGCCTGGCACTAAGTCGATGTGGAACTCGACTTGTCAGTCTGGAGGTAAACCAGGCAATTCTTCGGGAAACACGTCAGGGTATTCTGCGACTATTGGGACTTCTGAAATTCCCTTCTTCTCTTCTTTTTCGGTCATAAGGTATAACCAAAATCCCTCGCATCCTTGCCGTAGATATTTGCTTGCCTTAGCGATCGTCAAAAGTTTGGAAGTTTTACGCGGCGTGTCCCCCTTAACCTCTGCCTGTTGACCGTCGGGCAATTCGATTTTCAGCACTTTTCGCTCACAATAAATTTGCGCCTTATGTCTAGCTAACCAATCCATTCCTAGAACTATGTCAAATCCGCCTAGTTTCATAGGGAGGAGTTCTAAGGGAATGTTTTGGCCATTGATCTTAAGGTTACAATTTCTAAGGGCATTTTCGACCCTTACCTCAAGACCGTTAGCTATCTCAACAACATATGGCATGCTTAACTTGGCCATCAAGCCGTTCAAACAAGGTAAAAATGCATCGGAAACGAAACTTCTATTTGCACCTGAATCAAACAGTATGCAAGCGTAGGTATGATTAACGGGGAACATACCAGTGAGCACATCATCGTGGTTGCGGGCTTCTTCTGCAGTCATTTGGAAGACTCGGGCGTTTCCCTTACCCGCCGTCCTTCCCTTCTCGTTCCCGTCCCTTGTCTTCTTAGGGCAGTTTGCTATGATGTGACCCTCTTGTCCACACCCAAAGCATTTGCCCGAACCAGCTAAGCAGTTGGCAGCCGTGTGCCCTAACTTCCCACATTTCCCACACTCAACATGGGTCGATCTCTCTCCATGGTTGTTCTTCCTGAATTTATTAGGACCGGGTCCTTTTCCTTTGTTGGGCTTCCCGTACTTGCGATCATCGCGGCTTCTTTTGCCTCCACTTCCACTTACTTCTGATATTATCCGGCTGTTCTTTGCCCGGATGATGTCTTCAGTGAGCTCAGCAGCCAGATCCACGGCCGCCTGTAGAGTGGGTGGCTTGGAAGTTCGCAAGTCTCCACGGATTTCAGGGATGACTCCCCAGATATAACGTCCAACCTTTTTGGACTCAGATCCAGTGAATTCAGGCAACAACCCGACTAACTCCAGAAAGCGTTCAGTGTACTTCTTGTGATCCGTCCCCTTCATCTCCAGGTGGAGATACTCATCTTCTAACTGTTCTATCTCATGATGTGGTACGAATTTCTCCAAGAATCTTTGACGAAAATTCTTCCAGCCCATGGCAGATGCCTTCCTTGGGTTCATTGATGCTTTCACAGTCTTCCACCATGAGTGTGCCAACCCCTTGAAAGATTGGGTTGCAAACAACACTCGATCCTCATCATTACACCCGCTAACCTCAAGGGTAGTCTCGATCTCCTCAATCCACCTCAGGGCATCAGTAGCCGTTTTATCACCCCTGAATTGTTCGGGTTTGCAAGCCATATAATGCCTATAGCTGCAACCCTTGGTCCTTGGGTCTCGGTCTGCCTCCCCCTTGGGCTTGTTAACTTCATCCTCATCTTCCGAACTTGGGCTACTACTTCCATGACTGCTCTTCTTGGTGTGGCGGAAATCAGAATCAGTATCATTCTTCTTTGAGTCCTTCTTTCTATTGCTTCCTGACTCTCCACTGTTTAGTACAGCTTTCGTGACTCCTGCGATGATCGCTGGCATAGCCGCGGTGATTCCTGCAGTTAGCATCTCTTGAAATTTAGCCATTTGTTCCGCCTCTTGCTTTTGTTCGGCGGTTAGCGGCTCTTCTGGGTGAATTTCAACAGAGGGTTCCTTATCTTGATTGGGGTTAATTGGATCTTTATTTCTTCCTCTGGTGGAAGGTCCAACTTCGGAAGCAACTTTGCTACCTTTATCCTTAGCCATACTATAATTTAAACACCTTCCTTTGTCAATTATAATCTTTAATACAATTTATCTTAATACTTTAGATGCAAGTACTGAGACATATGATAGGGATTTATAACATAATTTCAAACATAATAATTCCAACATAATGATCCGAGTACAACATAATCAAGGTTACAACATAGTTTTAATACAACCAAAACATAATGCGATATTACATAGTTCAAAATGAATTACAACATGATTCGAATACGATTACAATATAAATCAGAATACAATACAATTCTTCTTCTTCTTGATCTTCACCCAAAGAATTTCCTCCAGTATTCTTCCTTTTCGTCATCCTTGTACTTCTGCTCATCACCTTCAAGTGGAACTCGGTAACGTTCCATGGCCCTAGCATCTTCTGTTGATCGCCTTGGAGGGTCTAAGCTATAGTGATGACTGGAAGATCCTGCTCCCATTGAGCTTCTTCCGGGTTCTGGGAGATACGGATAAGGTGACTGATAGTTAGGTGGGGGATAGACGGGATGAGCATAAGATGGTGGAGAATATGGATACGGAGCGTAGGATGGAGGGGATGGATACATAGGGTACGGATGAGGAGCGTAACCCATTGGTGGTGATTGGTACATAGGAGGCGACGGATACATAGGTGGAGGTTGTGAGTACATCAGGGGTTGAGGGTAGGTGGGAACTGGCGGGTACATCGAGGGATGAGGGTAAGCTGGGGCCGCGTGAGCTTGACGATAGTACTCATGGTGACTACGTCGCATTGCCTCGGCTAGCTCATCGCGCTCCCGTTGCTTGTAGTCGTATGGTGCTAAATATGGATCCCTCTTGGGTATAGTTATAGCGCGTGACTTGGCGCTTGATAGTTCTTTAATCTTTTTCTTCCCTTTTCCCCTCGAAGGTTGGTCACTGTACTCATAGTCCATGGGAATGGACTCCTCCGGACGGTGATAGTGATCAACTCCGCCCCCGTTCTCGTCTCCATCTTCGGCAGGCTCCTCCTCATATTCGTTGCGTTCCACTTCCTCATTATCGCTTTCCATTTCGGCTTGGATCCGCGCTCTCTCGCTATCAGTCATCATGAAAATGGGAGAGTGGTGCTCTTCGGGTTCTTCTTCGGGTTCCTCCTCATGTTGCTCCCTATGCTCTTCCTCATCTTCTTCATCTTCTTCGTCATCGTTGGCGTTTTCGGCCTCGCGAATCGCAGTCCAGTCAGCTTCTGTGAGCCTAAATCTCTCCACATGGCCTCTGCGAAACGTCTTCTTTGCGGCCAACCTGGTCCGTGCACGACGAGGCTGGGGTTCGGGTTCCTGCTGGGGTTCATTCATCGCCCTTGCAGGTGAGGGTATGTGAGTATAGTAACCCGAAGCGTCGGGTGAGTGAGACTCTCGTGGTTGAACAGAACGTTCCCCTTCTTCAGTGTTGTTGTTATTACTGGAACTACTCTTTTTGGAGGACGATCTGCTCATACCAATTGCTCGGAGGAGAAAGCTTTTTCCTGCCATTTCCTGTTATATAATTCGAAATATAAGCATATGATATTCGTATCGTATTAATATTAATGCCTAGTTCCTTCGCCTTTCCTGACGAGGTTTCTAAGTTAATTCACATGACTTGTAATTATTTTCATGCTCACACGAAGGATAATCGACAACTACGTTGATCAGGCGTATTTGTCTCATTTCCTTAGGTGTTCAATCAATATTTACTCATCATATTTCATAACATTTCCTAGGGTTTTTCCTATCTTAGTGGTCTTTCGAGCCTCTCGGTTAAAGCTTAAGGATCTATGTGAACCTTAATTCGCTAAAACCATTGGCTCTGATACCAACCTGTCACACCCCGACTCCCAGGGCCCGACACGTTGCATAACATCAGCCAATCAAATAAAATAATATAGCGGAAGACTTAATAAAAGACCACATTAACGGTCCCAAATTTAAACTTTTCATAAATTGTTTGGATATAACAACATTGTCTAACACTCGCTGTGAGTGCATTACATCATAATAAAAAAAAAACTAAAGACACTATTCCCAAGCATCTTCCTTCCTCCTATGTGGAGTACTATCATCCGATCATCCCTAGCTAGGCCTTCCTAGCTAATGTCCACGGTTATTTCTTTCACCTGCATCACGAGCTAAAAGACATCAACAACTACGTGTTGGTGAGTCGTAACCAGTGACGTAAGGCATATAAAATATTTAGACATCATCATTTATACGTGTGTGTGGTAATAAGTTATCTACAAGTCAACTCTTCACTACGTCACTTAGTTGACGTCATTTGACGTAATGCTTGCTAATATGTATACCGCATACAGGATCATCTAAGGCACCTATATGGCAAATCTATGCCATAACATTTCATAATATCCCGGGCATCGGGTGCCTTTCCTGTTACGAGCAATCAGTCTACCTAATTGGATCCAACTAGACGCATACATATCCCGAGGCGGAGCCGGTAGCCCCTCAAGGACTACCTCTTAGCGCGAAGCCCTGCCTTAATGACTTGCCCTGTGGTATGTAGCCGCCATCTCGTTCATTGAGATGACTCTTAACGCGAAGCTTATTACCGCGGACCAACTCACACCTCAACCAGACGAACCTGGAGTTGAGATGCGTTGATCACCAGGTAGCGATCTACTTATAACCACATACATATTTAAAACATTTACAAACATTTCATACTTTACATACAAGCTCGGATACAGCCCCGAAATCATAAAACATATAAAAGAGGGGCGGTTAGACTCACCTTCTGATGTAGCCTACGTATCTCAAGCTAGTGGCTAATCAAGACAACCCTGTAAAACATTTCATTCTTATCAGGATTCATTCCCCTAGGGATAATCCTGTCAGTGTTTTCTCACTGATGCATTACCCTGGTCACGTCATGTGACTTTGGTGATGGCTTTAGTCCTTGGCATAATTACTTTACTCAGAGTGTTTTTAATATCTGAGTCAGGGTTATCCTATGTTCTCATTATCATTCTATTTGAAAAGCCACATTATCATTTCTTCGTGTTTCTTACACGATTCTAACGTTCATTGAAAACATATTGGGTTCCTAGAAATATTATATGACTAGGAATGTTCTATTCTAAAACCCTGGTTTTTCCATGGACTTAAGTCATACATACATCTTAAATGAGTATGGGATCTGAGATATTACCTAAAGAGTCGAGCAGAGTGGGGGCCTGGGTACGAAAGTTTCTCTGAACTTGGGCAGCACTTTGCCTTGTTCAACGGTCCCGAGCTCACGTGCTTGTGGGTGGACACCGTTCACTATAAGGACGGGTTTCGTGCCCCTTAGTATCTTAGGTGCATATATATATATAAACGATAAGTACTCGAAGGAATCTAAAAACGAGTCTTACCGAATACCGAAGATTCCCGTAGACGTTTCGTGAGCAGCTTGCACTTGGACCGGACTTTTGGAGGCTTCCGTTACGTGTCGGAAACCTACCGGGACTTCGTCGGGGCTTTACCGGAGATTCTTGGCCGGAATTCTAGAGAGAGAGACTAGAGAGAGAGAGTGAAGGTGCAAGGAATGAAGGGGGGGTCGTCCTCCTTTTATAGCTGGTGAACCTACCCTACGCGATACGCGCAGGGCATGCCTCCACCTGCGCGCATCGCGTAGGGGAGGTGGTTTTGCTCGAATCAGCGGCTGCCCCTGGTTTCACGCACCCGGTAATCCCCTTCTTAGGCGATACGCGCACGCCAAGCTCCTTGCTGCGCGTATCGCGTAAATAAATTTTTTTTTTTTTTTTTTTTTTTAAGTCTTTTTATTCTCGTATGAGGCGGAGTGTCACACTCGGAATTACTTTGGTATTTGTTGTTTGTGATTGGTGTTAATCGGAAAAACTAATTATAGAAATGCAAAAAATAAAATTTTAGAAAAACGCAAAAATTAAAACAAAAAAATAATTAAAATGAACATATATATGTAATTTTTAAAGTTTTAGTACATGAGTAAAATAGTCATATTTAAATTATTTTTAATAAAATAAAATGAGTATATTTATAAATTATATATATATATATATAGGGGATGGATCAAGAGAGAACTCCATATTAAGTTGAGAACTAGAGAACTCCTAAAAGACAAGGAATGAAATTTTAAAGTGGAGGGGTAAAGTTGGAACTTTAAATATATAAAACTTTAAACATTTCTATCTTTTGCATACGTTAAGTTTTTTAAAAAAAATTCGCACCATTAGATCAAGAATTTTAGTATCTTTCATTTGAGTATAAATAACGTTATAAAAAAATAAAATTTTCTCGTTTTTTTAATTTCAATACTTCATATATGTAGTATACGATATTATATGTTTTTAAATTGGGGAAAGTGAATATGGTGTCGTTATGCATCTAAATTATAAGATAAACCATCAAAACTAGTACTTTGATAAAATAACAAAAGTTCCCTGATATTGATGTTGAAGATACCATCACAAAAAAACAACACCATCATGCCTTAATTCTAAATTTGAATTTTTCTCATATGATCGTACTGATATTGCTAGCAATTACTTGGTTCACGTTATGTGATATGGTATGAATATGTGCAGCAGGGGCATATCATAATAACAATTATACGAGTCATGTTATATTAATCTGTTAGTTGGAATTGAGAAGCCAAATTGACGTACAATCGAATTTTAAAGGGCGAGTAATCATTTTCTTAAAATGAATGATGGTTATTGAGTAAATGGGAAAACGAAGAATTATGATCTAAGAGAAGAAGAGTGAGACGTCTAATAAAATTGAATAAAGACCAATGAGTTAAGTTTTCTAATAAAAAATAATGTAAGTTATTTTATCAAAATTACGTAATTTTAATGGTTTACGTGTAACTTAAGTGCATAACATCACCGTATTCACTATTCCCTTTTAAATTTTATAGTGTTGCATATATGCAGTATCGTATACTACATATATGTAGTATTATGCTACTACATATATGCAGTATATGCAATACCGATGCGTTATTATCTTATTGTTTGAATTTCAGGTTTATTTTATTTTGTTATGATATTTATTGTTTATTTATTAGTTTATTATTATCTTTATGTTTAGACATAGTATAACTATTGATTTTGTTTTCATTTGTAATAAATTTTTTTAATATGGAATATCATGAACTTTGTTACTGGTCATTTGAGATCGTATTACACTTTAAATAATTGTTACACTCTTGAGCCATTTGGTCGTTTCAAAAATTACATCAAGTACAATTATACTACATATATGTAGTATCAAAAAAACCAAAACGTGATTTTTAAATTTTTTTTATATAAATAACGTATGAAGAAGTTATTAACGTTTAAAAAAATATATAATCAAATACAATATCGCAATACTACATATATGCAGTATGAAATTTAAAAAAACGAGAAAAAAAATATTTTTTATAACGTTATTTATACTCAAGTGAAAGATAATGAAATTCTTGATCTAGTGGTGCAATTTTTTTAAAATAATATTAACGTATGCAAAAGATAGAAATATTTAAAGATTTTTATATTTAAAGTTCCAATTTTACCCCCTTCCTTTAAAATTTCATCCCTTGTCATTTTGGTAGTTCTCTAGTTCTCAACTTAAAATGAGTTCTCTGTTGAACCCTACCCTATATATATATATGTATATATATATATATATGAAGAAATATGTAACTGATTTTTTAAGATGGTAAATATTAATTTTATTAGATGGGTAAACATACCGTTAAGGTAGTTTTAAAAGAGAAACATGGTAATGCCCTCTTTTGCTAAATATATTGACAAGAAAGGAGTTATATAGTATCTTTTTTAAAGAAAAGAATGCATGCATCCATAATTATGCTTTTATCATGGGTATCTACATATTACTTGCCTATAGTGCGTATCAATTCATATTCATAAATAAAAGAAAGAAGCTTCGATATGTCTAGATAGTGTATTCTAAACGACATTGCTTCTTTATTCCTCGTTCTAGTGATGTAATTTTCAGAACTTATAACTTTATATATGCTAGTCTTTTTATGGATAGCCAATGCAAATAGCACTTATATTACAACAAAAGTTAAATGTTAAGCAACAAAAACTTGTACTATATAAGATTATTGTTATTTTCTTTTAAATTATTGTTTTCTTTTAGTTTCTTATTATTACTACATTTAAACTTTCAATTCTTAAGGTTGGTTATGAATTGCTTTTTTCTTTTTATTTTAACATGAACATTTACTCTTTTCTCTTTTATTACTAAACTTTGTTTTTATATTCATTTGTTTTCATTATTTTTTAAAATTACTTTTACAAGTTTATGTCATAAAGAACATACGAGACATAAAATCACATGACTACAATGTACGGCACGTAATGATCATAACGACGACAGTACAACAACGTCAAAAACCCACGTGTTGTGTTATGCGAGCATATATCACATGTTAGTGCGACTATCATAACACGGTGGCACAACATGTTCATGTAGTTATCGTAACATGTTACGCTCCCATCACACCACACGTCACACACATACTAACTAAAACTCGACCACCGTACCACGTGTCTCGGTTACAAATGCTAGTTTTATAGCAATAAAAAGTTAGTACTATAATTATGATTTTTTTCAAATATTAAAGTAAAATACATTTTTGCAATTGGATAAGATCCTTTAGGTTTCACATGATTCCTAGAGGTGGTACAACTTCGAAAACAGATCTCAATGCACCTAACATGGTCTTTAATGCTCATAATCTCATATATTTAACGACATTCAGATCTACAATGCCATAAAAATATAAAATCATGTGTTTTGTTGGTATGAAAGTGAGATTTTTCATTTCATGAATTTTTATTATGTGTAAAAAGGTGCTTTATGTCTGCTCAGTTATATTTAAGTTCTCAAATGACCAAGTATACTGCAACTTCCAATGTGGTGTAGTGGTAAGAGGCTTGGATTCTCCAAAAGAGACCCAAGTTCTAGTCCCACTACCACCACTTTGGAAGGGGCAAATAGGGGCAATGAAGGGAGACTTGTGGCCAACATAAGTTCGATCTCTGAGCCAAACGGGTTTTACCGCTAGCTTGTTGTCGTGCCTACGGGCGGACGGGCTAGTGGGTTTCCCCCGAATTGGAGTTGGTTTAATAGGTGAGCTTCGGCTACCCAGCGCTGTCTGTGTTCGCAGAGCGTTTGGGGTCGCTTTTCGCCATTGGGTTACCCCGGGTAGCCGGGCTTTATTCGTTTCGCTGTCAAAAAAAAAAAAAAAAAATGACCAAGTATACTTTTTGAGTGAAAAACTTTATTACTAATTAGATCATTTTGAATTTGGATTTGCCTGTACTGTCAGTTTTTTTTTAATTCACAGATGGATATATACCAATACAATTTTGTTTTGTGTATAATAAATTTATATGAACATGCACACAGATATTTTTTAGCCATGCACATGAAATCTGTTTATTTATTCATCATATACATGTAAGCCAAAATAAAATTGCCTTGAAAAGTTTGGAAATTTACTTCCTTAAACTAGTATAAAATATATATTAGGTTTAATATCAGTGTTACACACGAGTTAAATAATAATATTCATAAAGAATTTATAACCATTATATTTAAGTATTTGTAAATCTATATCTACACCTTCTAATAAAATAAGGTTTTAGAGGACGCATGTCATTCATTGGAGAAGGTGTTGAAATATTTTCTCGTTCAAAACTATGAATCTTCTATTGTTAGCTGTGTATGGAAAGAAATCAAAAACATTAAATCACCCATAATATTCTTTTCCAAAATTTTAATTTATCTTATTTGCATCTCTAAAATCAATGTGAAAACGGAAAATAAACACTCTTTGCATGAAATATTTTCACGCTCAAAACTAAAATTGTTTATTCATTTAAAACACTCTTTCGGATAAGTTTTACATCAGTTGACTCGTATCCTCCTCACGATAAAAAACCCAAAACACCGGTTTGGATGAAATTTGAAAAAAAAAAATTATCGCCGTTAAGTGTTTTTTAACCGCAGACCAGTTGAGACAAAATACCTAGAAGTTCAGACCACTGAAGAGAATAAACACAATTGAAATTATTTTCGATCAATAGCTATTATTTGCTATTATTTTATGCAAATTTTCTAATAATTAACACATTTAACTTATGCTATTAAAAAATGTAACCGATCAATAGGACACGTCTAGGAGTGTTTATCAAAGCGACATAGCTAGCTTCTACTTTTATAAATACATTTCAATAAAAAGATTAAATTAGAAAATAATGCAAAATAGAATAACATATCATCATGTCTCATGTTTCATTAAAATACAATTTATTTTTTGTAACATACTTAACTATATCCGATATCGTGTGATTTATAATTTAGATTTTTAAATTGAGTTATATAAAACATATCAAGTGACTTTAATGGGACAATAAAATACCTTGTTAGTATTAGGTAAAGTTTTCTTTTTTATCAAAGCAATAAAGCTTTGAAAAGAAAGAAACAAAACTAGCAACTAGCTAATTAAAACTTAACTTAACCCTTACGTTGACGTACCCACACACCTGATGCCTCTCCACCCCTGCATTCTTCTTTGATGATATTGATGGATAGAAGTAAATATGTTTCGTTTCAACTAGATTTAATTGAGCGTATCAAATCATTATAAAATAATTCGTGTTCTATATATGCAATTAAGACTTCGGTTCTTAACATGGAAGTAAGTGAAAGGGTGTACAATGAGGGGGGGGGGGGGGGGGGGGGATAAAAAGGGGTTGCTTAATGGTGTGACTTGGTAGACAAGATCAAGGAAGAGAATTACAATATATATTTTTTTCATTATCTCTAGCTTCGCGTATGTTTTTTTAATTAATCGTAGTTGTGTAAATAAAAGAAAGGAAACAAGTTTCGTCTAAGCATCGCTTAAAATGTTATTATTTGATAACACTATTATATATGTTATTAAAAAAAAGTTCATTGTATAGTTGTTTTTTTAAACAACCACCAATGCATTTAAAACTACCCGTATAAACTATTAATATCTAGCTTACAAGTTTTAAGTTGTATGTTTTTTTAATAAATATGCTCTTTTGAATAAATAAAAGACACTATACCATTGGAGTGTTCATTATAACTTAGATCATGTGTAGTGACAAGAGTCTTTTTATGGACTTTTTTTTTTCATGTGCCATCCACTTTATCTAGGAGTTTTTTTGGCAAAAAATGGTGTAGTGGAAAATAAGGACGGTTTGGTAGTTTAATAATTGTTTGGATAATGAATAAAGAGATATAATTGATGGGTAATGATTTAATAGTGTGTTGAGTTGGAGGAATCTTTTGTTCACTTACGGCTAGTCAACTGTGGGAATCAACAAAATGGGTGTCTTCTACACAACGTCAAGAATCAAAAAAACTTTGAAAGCGCTAAGAGTGGTGGGAGGGGGCGTTTTTTGGACGCTTTTGGAGCTTTTTGGGAGGGGAAAACGTCAAATTACAAATGGGTCTTATAATTGTGGTGTGGTGTACGTAGGTGTACTCGATCTAAATGTCTTCTTCACGAATGACTTTTTAGTTTTTATGAAAAGTATGTAAAGAGGTTTAATTCAGAGAAATAAAAGTTGACTTTGCTACTTCCTAGACAAATGAAGATCTCTAAAATTGTTTTGACTTCTATTTTTCTCCGCATATTGTTCAACAGTAGAGTGCTTTTTTTTTTCTCCAACTAAATGTTTATACATCTACATAAAATAAAAAGATAAAACTTCCCTCACATGTATTTTTTAGCAAATTGAATATTTTTATAAAAAAACAACAGGCTAACAAGAAACTAGGATAATAGACATAGGAACAAAAGGAATTACATGAAATCAACTCGAATATGCCCGCAATTCGGTTGACTAATTTGTGTTCTTTTTATACTATTGTTTTATACAAATCGCAAATATCACAAGTTAAAGTATCTCTATTCATACAATTTTTATACAGCACGATAACAAAGTACCAATATATATACAAGATGAATTTATTTGCTCAAACATAGCTTACAAGCGAATTTAATCAAGTTTTTAGAAGCTAATTATGAATGAACTGCGTGTCACGATTTAATCAACTACCCCATGTGTACCAAGTCTATGTACGTGACAAATGAAGTGGCATGAGGTGATCAATCACGCCTACTAACCAACTTATTATTTTTATATCAATAATTCTCGGACAACACAATACAAAAAAGTGAATAATTGAAGGTCAGTTATGCAACTTCTTTCATTTTAAATCTACTTATTATTATTATTATTATTATTATTATTATTATTATTATTATTATTATTATAAACAGTCAAAAGAAGTACTAACAACTATGAGGAAAGTGCACAATTGCACCTCAACTATAAAAGTGACGTGCAATCCCTTAAATTGTATTTGGTACTTTCGTAGTCGGTTTCCTTCTTTGTTGTTGTCTTAGTTTCAAATGAAAAAAAAAATATTTGATATATATCAGTTGACGTGTATTCTACAATGCACACACTTGCTAACTTTTTATATAACGAGGACGTCTCTGTGATCCATTTTAGATGCAACGTTTATAATGACACGCAAAAATAACCTAAAGGGCGTATATGTTGAAGTTAGCATAGTTTAAGGGGTGTAATTGTAAGAAAAGTATATATGTAAGAGTTATGGTAATAAGATATATGTATTATTGAAGGACGATGGGAATATCATCTTGTTAGATTCCAACTGGATATTCTTTTCTAGTGGTGTTAGTTTGATGCATATTTAATTTAAATTTTATTCAAAGTCAATTTGCATTTCTCTTTTTCAATAATATCATTTTATATTCTCCACAAAATTAGGAGGTAATTTATGAAGATTTTTTTGTTTATAAAGTGGGCCTTAATTATCGCCAGTTCAAACAGGTAAACTAAATAGTCGGTGTCAATCGTATGGTTATAAACTAACTTGAATCATTCCTAGCTAGTGGTCCATCTTGATGGCAAGTTCTTCTATAAGAGTAGATTACAAGTTAAAAATAAGCTAAACTGAATAGAAAAAAGTTCAAACGTAAAGTGTATTTTTAGTACATAAGTGTGAGAAGACATTAATCAATGAACTTCTGGACTTTTTTCGACGGTGTTGGAACCGTATCTTCAAACTTTATGATCTTAGGTTTTTTTTTTTGTGGTGTTTTAGGATTTTGTGGTTTAATAAAGGGTTTAGATTTTTGTTGGGGTGGGGGGTTTAGGTTTTTTGGGGGTGAGGGTTTTAGTTTTCGGGTGGGAAGGTTGGGAAAAAGGATTTGAGAAGATGAAGTTCGTTTGATAGCATTAAGCATTCTCATACTTATGTACAGAAAATACACTTTGTACAATATTTCACCAAATTGAATAAGATATAAAAGACTAAGAGATTATCGCGTGGAAGAAAACAAACTTGATAAAAGCATGGATTAAAACATGTGGAAAAACATGTAACACCTAACCCACCATTTGAACCAATAAATCAACGAAGTTGTAAATTTAGTTTTCAAAACATTAGTCATCGTACTCTTGTATTCATGCTTCATTTATTTATGTATAATTAAAATTCACATGACATATTTTTATTGGAATATGACATCATGATTCTTCATTTTTGGTAATTACGAGAACCAATTATAGTAAGTAGTTTTCAAATAATACGCTACTCATTTGTATATATTAACTAGAGAGCTACTATACACACTTTTTTTTATTATATTTTTACTTATTATATTATTATTTGGCGTGCTAGAAACGAACGGGTGCTAAACAACGGAGCAATTGATGCATTAAGGATAGTTGACGAGGTCAAGGCCTATTCTTTTTTGTGGATTGTCAACAGAGCTCCTAACATGATGGTTGATTGGGATCAATGGAGTTCTTTCGTATTGTTATTGTAATTTATTTCTTATCAATATGTACCTCTTCCTAGCTTCTTGCTAGACTTATAATTGAATTTTCATGTTGCCGTTCAAAAAAAAAAAAAATAAACACTAAAAAAAGTTAGTATGTAAGTAGGCCCTAAAATATTTATTTTGTCAAGATTATATTAATGACTAAACATAGATTAATTAGTGGTGGATAATACCATGAATATGACCGTTTTTGGTCACTTGTCATAGTTGTATAGGTAATAAGAAAGCGTGATAAGCTATAATATATTGGATGCAAAGTTCAACTCAATTATCGAAAATAACATGCCTTATCACAAGGTCGGTTGCATGGTCCCATCAATAATAGACTTATCTTATTAATACAAAGCAAGTAATTAGATTATAATATATAATTAAAATATATAATTTCTTGACGGATTAAACTCAAAGTCGAAGCAAAAGATCTAGAACATGACAAAAGTCGATGGTGCCACGATGCCACAAAACTCTTTTTTTTAAGTTACGATCCTACTTTGATGGATAGTACGCATTTTACTTTAGGATAATTTTTTAATTTATTCCTCAAATTTTGTTCCATTATCACTTTCACCTCTTCATAATTTAGCCACTTAAATTTTAAAAAATACGGTAACTTATCCATCAACTTTTAACCTTTTAAAGTTTTGACTTAACCCAAAAACCGAACACCCTAGTTCCTGAGGTTTATAAAATGGTAAAATTTACCCCGCGACTTTAGGCTTATAAAGTTTTGACCCTAAACCCTTAGCTGTATAAATTTGGCATTTACCACCATTCTATTTCGGTGCATATCCACATTAATTTCTAAATGAAAAGTGTATTAATGTTTTATCATATTATATCATAAACTAGCTAGTATATTTAATTTTTTGCAATTAAAAGCAAAATAAAAGAAAAGAAAAAAAAGCAAACAAAACAGATATCAAAGCCTTGACCAATTACACAAGAGATTTGTGACACTGGGGCATCGCGTGCTGCCTGTGATGAAACATGCTGCCTTTTATTTATTTTTAACGGTCAAATAAAAATTTTCCTTGACCCTAAAAAATAAAACTATATAAACCAATTTTTATAAATAAGAATAAATGTTTTAACAAAAGACTTTTAAGATCGTTTGAAAATAAGTTGTTAATTGGTTTAATGAATGGATTTTGGTTTTATAGAATAAATGGTTATTGGATTAACTATTTATTTTTAGTTTTATACCCTCTAAATTTGAGATCCTTAGGGTTTGAGCGGCTGGTGACTGGTCGGCACCCCTCATGCCCATGCCCAAAACCTGACATGATTATTATACTTATTAATTAACATTTGATAAGCATAAAACTAACTTTATTTGTATACATACATTTAATATTAGCTTTTTTAAAATAATTATGATATTATATATATATATAGAGAGAGAGAGATATATATATATTTTTGTACTCTAAATAAAATATTGATTGTAAAAATGACATATTAACTTGTTAAATCTTTCTTACCATAAATTATAATGACATTCAACTCTTATTGTCATTCCCTGGTTAACAAACCGTGAATCAAATTTTACCACCAAAGAGGTTCACGTACCAAACCTAAACTAACTTCATTAGACACTCAACTCCAACCAAAGGATCAGATCGATCTTCAAGATATCAAACAAAGAAACATGGATTGTTATCGTCTCGACGACTCAAAAAGGGCGCGCCAATACCATTTCCTAAAGGAAAATAATATATATCCGGGACTAAAGTTGTTGGTAGAAGATGGAAACAAACACCAAACATTTACCGAAATTGTTGACCGGGGAAGGTGTGGTCGGTTATCTTTCCAAAAGTATAACCCATGCCACTTCTGAATTTTTATAGAAAATTAGTGTATGTGTTCGCTTTTAACGCACTTGCCTTAACAATATAAAAATTTACTTACATAGTTTTAGTGCATATGCGGGCGAGCATATTACTAGGGCAACGACATGTTGTCATAAGGGTTTTCATAATGAGTGGAAAATTTCCCTTCAAATACTTTAAGGAAAAAAAACATGTTGTCGTCATAGACCGATCTATAACAACAATATTGTGTTGTCCCCATAGGTGCAATTGCCATATATGGTTTTTCTTGTAGAAAAATTATTATTTCGTTAATTAAAGAATGAAATGTAAAATTTCCTACATATTTTTAAAGGACCAGAAGTGTACTTTACTCTTGTATTTATAAATGAGATTGAACTAATTAAAACACTCCATTTTCCATGAACCATGATGTGTTGAAACACCTAACAGAGTGACTTGAATTCAAATGCATAAAACATGTTGAAAAAGCTACCTTTAATTCAAAGCTGAAACCACTTTATAATTTTGTACGTTTTGGTCACAAAGATAATTCCGATAATTAATATCATTCGTTACAGCCAAAAGCTGGTGGTGGAGTGGTAAGAGAGACATGATGTATTTAGTAACCCATGTACGATTATTTCCCTCCACATTTGTTTTCTACGACACCCGGTGATGACAAGAGATTGACAAATCCTTGAACTGAGCAGGTTTTTGCTCACCGCACGATCGTGCCTTTAGGCGAGTATCATGGGCTTTGACCCTAGGTGAAGGTTTCCCCCGATTCGAAGGCGAGTGTATCCCGATTCGTTGAATTTTGTCAGTAACCCACGTTAAGGATTCGTTGGCCGTTTAAAAAATATTGATATCATTCATTACGTCATTAAACTATTGATAATTTGCTCTTGAAGTAAAAATAAGATTTTTATTGAATTAATGTGTTGTATATTCATTTGTAAACTCGTGTTTCTACAATTAAAAAAGAAAGTGAAAATGATGGAAGTAGGTCAAAAAAGAAACTGACATGTAAGCTCATTACGTGAAGAAGTTCGATCTTGCATCAAAACAAAGTGATTAAGGACACTAATTAAATGTCGTGATTAGTGAGAAAATATATATATGGGTCCCTTTATTGGTGGTTTTTTATGATTACTTTTACTTTTCGTTTGTGGATTGTGACTTGGATTTACGTTGTTTTTACATTTGTTGATAACGTTGTTTTAAACGACACGTAATCACAGTATAAGTTAATGGAAGGTTTAGCGTACACTACATACGTTAGAGGAAAAATAATAAAGTGTAGGGCTTTGTTATTTTCAAATCCCCTTTTCACAAACAATAATATGCTATTAGATGTATCATGTTTATGATTTTGTAACATGACCTCGTTTTCTGCAAGTTCCAACCCGTGATTACGGTTTATATTTTCTTCAATGGTATATGTTGGCATCGTAAAACATTATTTTAGGAACTCGTCGTCATTGATGACGGCTATTATATCTTCCCAAATTACGTACCCATGGCCATCCAACATAATGATATTATCTGTTTTGTCTACAAGTTACTATTAAGACTCACAAGTCACAATTATGTTAAAAAACATTATTTAAAAGGGTATAGTTGATACAAAAATACCATCTCTTCATGGGATGACAATATGAGATTTGGCCAAGTCGTTATAAACACCCTCTTTAGATCGAGTTGCAGGAACACATCGTCTTGTACGTGCTGGCCACCCGATTGGGATACATTGTTTGCCATGTGTATGTGTATGTATGCAAGTCAAAAACAAGTTCTTACTATTTGTAAAATGCGTCTGGTTAGTAGGAGATCAGTCGATATAAACCTAACATTTCATCATTTATATACGTTGATGATGGAATTTTGTATAAGGTGTTACTAACAACTACCCATTTATCATGCGAATTTGTTTTGATTCAAAATGTATGAAGATAAACTTAAATTCGATGTGTTTAGTTCATTAGTTGTACAAAAACAAAGCAGTTTTAGTATTGCTAAGGGAAAAGAAAAAGAAAAGCCCGATTCATACAGTGGTGGACCATCTCATGGTTTAGCAAATTGGTCTCACTTTTATCAGCCACAGCCCACAGGCCTGTTTGATGGAGCTTTTAAATACACTAACACATGGCCCACTAACTATGTCACTAAATTCACTAATAACTAATAAGTAATTACTGATTAGTGATTACTCTAATGAACACAATTAAATATTGATATAAAAAAATAAATAAAAATCACCTTTTTTAACTCCCTTTTTGAACTGACGAAAATTACAAAATTAACTGATTAAGATGAAAATTACACAATAACACAATGTGTACTAGAGTAAAAAAGACCGTTATTATATAACAAAATAACACAATGCCAATGAGAACCTCTAAAAAATGGATTTATTGTGTGTTTTAAATGATAGACAGCAAAATAACACATAACATTTGTATGTTAGAATTCACATCTCATAGTTCAGAATTAAACAATTAAAACAAAATAATACAATGATAGTACTTTATAACAAAATTGATCTATTGTATTTTTACATGGTATCTTACAGTGTACACAATATATCTATATGTGTTTGTACGTTAGAGTCAAACATCTCATATATAGTTCTAAGCTAAATAATTCAAACAAAATAACACAACTATAGTGATGAACTTTTCTCAACAAAACAAAACAATGAATCCATGTAATGACACAATTTCTCATTGGATGGAAAATTATTGAGTTATTTACGATTATGCCTATCGTGTTTTTTGAAACTTTTGATTTGTATTTAATTTTTATATTTGATGGTCCATATGTGTTTTTAAACTTTATAGTAAAATGAGAATTTCAAATATGACTCGACGCTTATTTATTTTTTATTTTTTTGTGTTTTAAGATAAGAGCTTAAATATATACTTCAAGTTATAATTGTTATATATATAATGACTTGTAGTTTTCCATACACAAGCGCAAAAAGTTGAACAATCAAACAAATAACACAACATTTTTATACTAGCATATAAATTTTTAAAAGACAATGATTTTAATGCCTTGTTTTTTCGCAAATTCGTCATTGATTTTATTGTTTTACTAGGTTTAATACCCGTGTGTTACACACGGGTTAAATAATAATATTTGTAAAGAAATTATAATCATTATGTTTAACAATTTGTAAATATTTTATATTTAAGAAATTTTACTCTATCAACTTATGCATGCATGGTTAAAATTCCATTTAATTTTCCACTCAAATTTCCTAATATAAAAAAAAATCCCCTCAAAAGTAGCCCCCTAAAAGTTAGAATTATTAGATAGATTTCCCCGCAATTTGGCATCTTCCTCAGAACAATGACTCCTTACTATATTAATCACCAAGTTGCAATAAAAACAAATATTGTTTGGTTTGTACGGTATCACACCTCCGTAGCGAAAAATCCAAGTAAAGAAATAATAACTGAGAGACTCGCTAAAGCCGTACACGCGTCCCGATCCTAAGCAAGGCTATAAGTTCGAATAATTAAGAGTAGTGAGCAGTGGCGGAGCTAGGAAAACATACCAGAGGTATCCTGATATTTTTTTTTTGCCCTACGTTCATATAATATATTTTTTTCATACACTTATAGAAATTTTTTTTGGTGTACACTCATACAAAACATAATTTTCTTGCATATCATTAATAATATATGAAGTTTTAACATTATTTTATTGAAAATCGTTACCAATATTTTGATCATTTTAACCAATATCATCATTTTATTGGCATTTTTTCCAAACCATTTGCCAATAAAAACTTGTTCTGATTATTCAAGAATATCTTTTTAACTGCTCACGTGTATCCTAAACATAAAATCAGTGAAAAACCGTTAAATTTTACATTACGTACAAAAAGTTGAGCCGTAGCCCTGGCTACCCCTCACTTATGCATACGTCCGCCCCTGGTAGTGAGGGCTTGTTGGAAAAAAAAAAGAAGTTAAATCATATTATCTTATCATGGTTTTTTTTTATACCAAATCATACAAGTCGTTTTTTACATCAATTCGTAGACTTTATAGCAAAAATACACGTACATCATCATCCAGAGAATTTGAACTATATTTATAGCTCTACATAAACTTATGTTGGGAAATGTCAAATGACAAACGAAGAGTTTGTTGGATGTCATGGGATAGAATGCTCACTTCAAAGTTGAATGGGGTGTAGCAATTGAGTCGATAAGTGCAACAAAAAAAACTCTTCCAGCTAAATGTATATGGAGGTACAAATACGAGAAGACAAATTATGGACACGTTATTTTTCCGAGATCCTTCAGGAAAAAAAAATCTTCCATAGGTCCTTGAGGAAATATTATGAAGACGTTGATCTTCAATTGATTGGTGTTGAAACTGATTCCTAGGCTAGTGATCCATCTTGTTTTGACACAAAAGAAGCTACATCCAACATTGAATCATTGATCCTTCATTTTTTTTTGTTAATTTCAGTTGGTTTTTTTGGTACCGTTAAAGTAAACATTTTTGGATAGTTAACACCTATTGAATATTGATCACATTCCTTAAAAAGTGGGATGGGCAAAACGGAATATCATGCCCGATTCTCAGTATCAAACATGTGAATCAATGAAGGAAAACGCTAATCACATCCTTAATAACTGTCAAATAGCTAAATCGAAAATAATCAAATATTTACATTACGCACGAAAAATTAAGCAGTTAAAAAAATATTAACAATAAATTGAGAACTTAAAACGAATAGGTGACGCATCTACAAAACAGAATGGGCCCTAGAACAGTAGTAAGACATGGTTGCTTTTATCCGTAGACCGGTGTTTGAGCTATAAGTGCAACTTTTTAGTTTTTTTTCCTTTTTCTGTTTTTATATTTTTTTCATGTGTTTCTTATTTCATTTCCATTTCTTTTTCTTTTCAAATTATTTTTACATGTTTAAATTGCAACGTTAACACCTAATATTCTTATCCAGTTTTAATCGTCTTAATGTTACATACATAATGCATGTAACAAGTTAGAAACGTGTTGCGTTAGAAATTATGACGCCACATATTGTTGTATCCGGTATGACGTGTGTATGAAGTCAACATGTAACGTGTGCCACGTACTCACAAAACGCACCGCATCACGCGTTGATGGATCTCGAAACTAGCTTTATTGAAAAACTTACATGTCTAAAAAAAACTATTTCGGCCATAAAAGTTGTTTATTTCGCTACTCTAAAGAACAAATTGTCTAGCACTGAAGCTCTTTTAATTAAGAGTAAAGGTTCAAGTTTTGTCTCTGATGAATTTATGTAGTTTAGTTGTGTTGTAAATTTATTAGTATATTTAGAGCGTATAAATTCAATGTTAAAAATATAACAAATTCTATAAAACCAAATCAATTTCAAAATCCATCTCCAAATGATTTTTATATATAAAAGGTAAGCCTTGCAACGATGCTTAAATTACCATTTCTTAATTGCAACTTGATATATATATAGAATATAGTTCTGTCTTGTTGGTGGGGATGGAAGATGCTACTTTAATTACTTGATGAAAAAAGTCCATTAAATAATATTATATACTTTTGTTCAATATAAAATAACATTTAACATTTAATAATTTTTTATATCATTAAGTTAATTAAACACTATGTATTAAAAAGGTAAAATAAAATAAATTAAATAATTGATAATTAAGATAATTTTTTTTTAAATTGAATTGTTAGTATAAAATATTATTAATTTATGAATTATAAATTAAATAAATAAAGGAAAGATGGTGAAATTTAATTGTGGTAGATAATTACACTTGTCATTTGGCGGAAACAATATAAGATATTAGATATTAGTAGTTCACGAGCCACACCGGATAGGACCAGATGCTAATCTTCCTTCTTGTTCAATGAAGAGGTATAAAAGTTAATCTAAGTTTTAAAGAGTCACACTGGATAAGAAATCTGATACAAGACTAGGTATTTGAAGTTTTACCCGGCTAATTTTAGGTATTCTCACTCACTAATGTAATATATATGGTAAGCGCATTGGGTTGGGACTTTGGAATACTACTTTTGATGATGGTGCAATTCTCATTGAGTTGTGTATATACGGTTGAATTTTACCTTATATTACTTAATAAGCATAAAAAATACTTGTTAAATAATTTTTTAAGTTTATTAAAATATGAGTTAATTATGATTGTTTATATCTGAATCGTAAGTTAGTTTTTCAACCTCGTTACGTTTAAATAAAATTATAAAGGTGCGACACAAGTAATTAATAACCAAAGACATTTACTTAAAAGAACATACTTTATAAGTATTTAAAGGTGTTTTTACTTTTTACCTCTACACTAACATTGTTGTTTTGCATTAATGAGTCTGGATGTAGCTTCTCGACATGGAAAAAGTCAAAAAACAGATCACACATCATTCATTACTTTAGTCAATTCAATTGGGCTGGGTTGCTTTCATAATCCAGATTCTTCGTTAAGATAACGATCTACATTTATTTAAAAATAATCCAATCTTTCGACCAATACAGGACAGGACAGATCATCCTATCCTTGACCGATAAGACATTTATTACAAATCTGTAACATGATTCAGATCAAATCAACATCACAAAACACAAAACGTACATAACTAAAAAAAATGTCGATTAATGACACTACTTGTTGGGTGCTTTGATGTAGGCCAAATGAGTCGAGTTCCCAACTCGTGTTAGTGTTTTTAAATCATAAGCAATCCAACACCTCGAACGATCAGTGTGATAGAAATACCCCATACACTTACAATCCTTTGTGCATTTGCTCTCGCAATCGCTCTGTTTCGTCGGCCCGTCACCCCTCGTGTACTTGATCATAAAATGATCAACCCCTTCAAGCTTATAGTACCCAAACTCGCTACTTTTGCAAGACGTCACCTTCTTCACATCACAATCTTTACTCCAACCACTTAGCCCACTCGGTGTCGGGCACGCCACACACTGGCTATCCTCACATAATCCAAACTTCCCACAACGTCCCGGTAACTGACACTCACCTTCCATAGAATCGCGATCAAGAAACGTGTAAACCAACTCCCACGCCACCCCTTGCACATTCGGGTTATACGTGTAGACTCTAAGGTTTCCGTCTATCCCTAATCGGAGATACGATAACGTGTTGTTGTATTTTGTATACGCTATGTTACGGTTTGAAGATGCTGTCGGGTTTGTGGTAAAATACTCAAACGTCAAGTAATAAAGAAACCCCTCATCAGTGTCCGGGATGGAAGTAACAGTTAGGTTGCTCAAACTCCCTTTGTCAATGGTGAACCATTCGCTAGACGACCAGTAAAGCATTGGTCGAGCCGAGTTCGGACTTTTGTAGTACATGGATAACCCTTTTGGTTCCATCACAAAACTATATGGTCCATCGATATTGTTCACCTCCGAAAGGCGGCTCACGAGCTTATTCGGTCCACCAGCTCGGAATGTCTGACCTACCAATAAAGTATCCGTTGGTGAATCAAAGCTTTGCCATATGTATTTACCTTTAGCGTCATGAAGAACCATGTTACCAGTGGGAAGCACTTGAAAGCCAACCACGCCCTTGTTGGCGGTATTTGTTTGCCAGACAACCCGACCATCTGCGTCTGCTAGGACCAGGTTTCCGTCGGTACCGAATGTGACGGTTGCGTTTTCACGAACCGGGTTCCCACGGTTAGCTTCCCAAACCCAACGCATGAGCGATTCGGATCGAACCGTACCCATGCGAAGAGCTAGAGTGAATGCGTTAGGGGTTGTGTTGTAGAAACAAAGCTGGAATGGGTTGCTAAAAGGGGGAAGAGCACGGTAATTTGCGTCGTATTCGACAATGTAATCGCCAAAATCGCCTTCGTTAACGTAAGTGAATGTGTCCGAAGCAGGCACGACAGCTTCAGAAATGGAGGAAAAGAGTTGAAAACAAAGTAAAAATAACACTGAAGATGAACAAATGAAATGGGAAGAAGAAGCCATTATTAATGTTAATGTTGGTGTTTTGTAGCCATGAAGGATGTGGTATATATAGATAGGATAATGAGCCGCCGGTGATGTTATTTACTTGTACCGTACAACCAAGTAATGCTGGGTCAGATTATTTGAGTTCATTAAGTATTAAAAGTATTATTATTTTGGATTTATGGTGGGGAGCTGTTCTACTATAAAACGAGATAATGGTGTGGGGGTCTGCTGGCTGCAATACTAAAATGGTAATATTAATGATTAAAGATTTAAAGTCCTCTTTTTTAATGCAACTTGATTGATACATATACATTCAATATTGTTGGTGGGAGGAAGATGCTCATCTGAGGAAAAAAGAACATAAATTTAAAAATAATGTTTTAAGGTATTGGGTTTGGACTTGCTTTGACCACCCTCTCTTACGTTTCTATCATAACCTCACCCCTATAATGGCCCCATATGTAAACATGGCGTGATGCATGGGCTCGTTGTTTTTGAGCGTGAGAAGGTTTAGGAGAAGAGGAATGACCGAACGGGCTTATGATAACACTTGTTTTGATGTAAGCTTAATGACAATACTTTTTAATTAGGTGGTGGTCAAACTTTCTGGGCTTAAGGAAAACACATGACCCTAAACAATTAAGGTTTGGGGCAATCGAATCCCGGAAGGGTATCTACTAGAAGTTTTTGACCATATGATCACAATCAACTTATACTTTAAACTCATCAATAATAGTTTAACAATTTAATAATAATATAGTTTGCACATACGTACACGATATAAACAATATGTATAAACTAATAGTTACAATAAAATAAATAAAATCCATAATTTTTTATAGTATATTTTATAATAAAATAAGTAAAAATAGTTTAAACGCAACTGGACAAAATGTCTCATCTTCTCTAAATCCTAATTTTTACTCTTGTTTTACTTTTTAATCCGCCTCTCCAAGACGCAAGCCTTACCCTGCACTTCAGCTAATATACCGTCATTGAAAAATATTTATAAAACCTTAGAAAATCTTCCGACTTTGCAAACCCAGTTATACATAAAAGGTTCTCAGATTTTCCTATAGTTATGCCTCCATGTATATTTTTACTTTGGGGAGTGTATTTTTCTAAAGACATAGATAAACATTTAATGTTATACAAAACAAGGTACATTTCTTGACTTAGCATTTGGTCAATGTTTGATAAAGTCAAATACCTATCAATGTAATGTAATGTGTCTTGTGATAATTATCTTCAAGGTGGGCTCATGGTGCAATATTCGTGCGGTCTTCGCCTTCTCTTTTGCTGATCTTATGGTTATTCCGTATGGGTTGAGAGGTGACGCTGATTTTCAAAAAGCCGTGCACGCAGTTTTTTTGGTCACAACGTGGTCCATTTGGAAACATCGTAATGCTATCATATTTGAAGGTTTGCGCCCGTCTTCAGATGCGGTCATGTGCGACATAATGGTTATGGCAGGTCTGTGGTTAAAGTCTCGCAGTAGGTGCAGGGCCATGGGGGTCTTAAATAATTTCCCTTTCGTGCCTGGTTGATCTCTCGTTGCTTGGTCCTCTTTTGTTGTTCTTTTGTTTCCCTTTGTTTATGTATTTTACGGGGTTTTAGCTTCTTGTTAGCCCTAGTTTTTAATAAATTTTGCCGTTCAAAAAAAAAAAAAATTATCTTCAACCCATAATGTATTGATAATTATCTTCAACCCATAACTTATTCACCGACAAAAAATTCTAACACGCAAACGATTAGGAGATTTGGTGGGTCCATCATGAAAGATTAAAATTATTGTATTTACATCTGATTAATGTGTTGATTAATTTGTGCAAAGTCATAATTAAGCATATAAACCTATCGATATACACTAATACACGTATTAATGTTATTAAAATATATGGAATTAATTAAGTGATTACAGATTTATTTTGTTTAGCCATTTGCAAGTCAGTGAATATAATGATTAATGATATTTAACCCTTTGAAAGAAAAAAAAACTGGATTCTGTTAATCTAAACTATGATTATTAATCTAAATAATACTTACTTATTTTTGTATTATCGTTATTTCTTTCATTCACTGACATCCGGCCGGTAACAAAAATATATTAAAATCGATTTGAGTTTGCTTTTGCTGCTCTCATCTATAAACCCATGTTCGAGCTTTATTTGAGTGTGACTTTTTTTTTGTTTATAATTTTTTTTTCATGGCGTTTTGTTTTCCATTCTTTTTTATGAGTTTTTTTCCTTTTCTATTATTTAAAATTTTTTTTTCAAGCTACCACATAATTATTCTTTTTTATTTATTTCTAATATGTTAATGGTACAAACATAATGCATTTAACTCACGCGATGACATGTTAATGTCACAAATGTGAGCCGTGTATGCATTCAACGTTTTGCATTGTACGTGAGTAGCCCAAATTTACTTTCATAGACGTATTTTGTTGCAACAGAACACACACACAACATAACACGTATGACAAAATTGTAAATACACCACATCAATGACACGGATATGTGTCCGGATATAGCTTCTCGACATGGAAATCATACATACCCATCATTCGGTACTTTAGTCAATGCGGCTGCTTTCACAATCTATCTAATAAATCAAACTTTTAGGGAGCAATTTTTGGAGGGATTTTTTTTCTATAATAGGAAGTTTGGGAGGTAAAATTTAGCTAAATTTTTCACATTCAAGTTGATGGAGCCAACTCCTTAAATGCTATATATTTACAAATTATTAAATATAATGGTTATAATTTCTTTATAAATATTACTATTTAACCCGTGTGTAACACACGGGTATTAAACCTAGTCTATCTAATATTTCAAGGTTTTAGGGGGTAAATTTTTGGGGGGAAATTCTTTTTGTTCTATAATAGGAAGTTTTGGAGGTAAAAATTAAATGGAATTTTGCACCATGCATAAGTTGATGGAGCAAAATCTTTAAATTTTAAATACTTACAAATTTTTAAACATAATAATTATGATTTCTTTATAAATATTATTATTTAACCCGTGTGTAACACACGGTATTAAACCTAGTTCATATATATTGTTCATATATATTGTTCGCTAAAATAATCTTAATACATTTGTTTATTTAAAAGTTATACATTTATCCAATCTTTCTATTAATATAGGACAAGTCATCCTATCCTTGACCGATTAGACATTTATTAAAAATCAGTAAGATGACGCATCACAACAAATCAAACATTACAAATACAAAAACACAAAACGTGAAGTAATAAAAAAGTCGAATATGAAACTAGCTACTTGTTGGGTGTTTTGATATACGCCAAATGAGTCGAGTTACCAACACGTGTTAGTGTTTTCAAATCGTAAGCAATCCAACACCTGGAACGATCAGTGTGATAGAAGTACCCCATACACTTACAATCCTTGGTGCATTTGCTCTCGCAATCGCTCTGTTTCGTCGGCCCGTCACCCCTCGTGTACTTGATCATAAAATGATCAACACCTTCAAGCTTGTAGTACCCAAACTCGCTACTTTTGCAAGACGTCACCTTCTTCACATCACAATCTTTGCTCCAACCACTTAGCCCACTCGGTGTCGGGCACGCCACACACTGGCTATCCTCACATAGCCCAAACTTCCCACATCGCCCCGGTAACTGACACTCGCCTTCCCTTGAATCCCGATCAAGAAACGTGTACACCTCGTCCCATGCCCCCGCTTGAATATTTGGGTTATACGTGTAGAATCTAAGGTTTCCGTCTATCCCTAATCGAAGATACGATAATGTGTTGTTGTACCGCGATAATGCCATGTTGCGGCTCCCAGATGATGTTGGGTCTGTGCTGAAGTAATCGAACGTCAAGTAATAACGAAACCCCTCATCCGTGTCGGGGTTCGACGTAAGAGTTAGATTGATCAAACTACCCTTGTCAACAGTGAACCATTCGCTAGATGACCAGTAAAGCATTGGTCGAGGCGAGTTCGGACTTTTGTAATACATGGATAACCCTTTTGGCTCCATCACCAAACTATACGGTCCGTCGACATTGTTCGCCTCCGAAAGGCGGCTCACAAGTTTATTCTGACCACCAGCTCGTAGTGTTTGACCCACCAACAAAGTGTCCGTTGGTGAATCAAAGCTTTGCCATAAGAAATTACCTTTACCGTCATGAAGAACCATGTTACCAGTGGGAAGCACTTGAAAACCAACCACGCCCTTGTTGGCGGTATTCGTTTGCCAAACAACCCGACCATCCGCATCTGCTAGGACCAGGTTTCCGTCAGTACCGAATGTGAGGGTGGCGTTTTCTCGAACCGGGTTTCCACGGTTAGCTTCCCAAACCCAACGCATGAGGGATTCGGATCGAACGGTACCCATACGGAGAGCTAGAGTGAATGCGTTAGGGGTGGTGTTATAGAAACAAAGTTGGAATGGGCTGCTAAAAGGTTCAAGAAAACGATAATTTGCATTGTACTCGACGATGTAATCGCCAAATTCACCTTGGTTTACGTAAGTGAATGTTTCTGAAGCTGGCACAACAGCTTCAGAAATGGAGGAAAAGAGTTGAAAACATAGAAAAATTAGTATGGAAGATGAACGAATGAAGTTGGAGGAAAAAGGCATTGTTAATTGTTATTACTTATTGGTGTGTTGTAGCCATGAAGCTAGGATGTATGTAGTATATATAGATGAAAGGATGAGCCGCCGGTGATATTGTTCGCTTGTACTGTACAACCAAGCAATGCAGGGTCAGTCAGATCATTTGAATTTGGTTTCAAATGTATACCATCAGTTTGGATTTGGATTAATTCTGGGTGCGGTGGTGTGCTACGTAGTGTACCATGAGATAATGGTGTGGGGTTGGTGGCTATAAGCCTCTATATAATACTAAAAGAGTTTTGTAAGTTGTAGTATATATATGTATCAAGTATTAAAGCATCCTTTTTTATTGCAACTGGATGTAATATAAATCGAATATTGTTATGGATCGTTGGTGGGAGGAACATGCAATGCCTAATTGCCTATTGGAGGAAGAAATTAAGAACATTAAAATCAATGTTTTAAACGCGTGGCGGCCCAATGTCTTGCTAGATTAGACAATGGCCTTATGTCAGTATGTCACAATAACTTAATAAGCCCCAAAGTAATGTATGATGATGGTTTTGTTAACTAATTTAGTTATTTATGTTATTAAAATTAGCAAAGAGTAAATTTTAGTATTTGTCTTTGTGGTGTTATTATATCGATAAAGTGTGAAGTTAATTAAGTTAAATAAAGAATAAATTTTAGATGGGTTTATGTGATTTCATATTTTTAAAAGCGATACAATTCGGGTTTAACAAAATGTCTTTTCATAGTTAAGGTTAATCGTAAGTTGACGTTTGATGATAACTTCAACCTATTGAGAATAAAACCAACTAACTCGTAAAATTTCATTGATACTTAATCTGATATATTATTTTATATAAATCTTTTACATTACACATGAAATGTTACACAGTTAAACGAGTTTCAGCTACATGCAACAAATAAATTACCGATCCAATTTACATACATAAAGCCACACAAGTAAATTAAACATGAATCTAGTTTACATTTTTATTTAACTTATATCCACAGCTAAAAATGAATATAGAAAACACCAAACTCAGTGATGATAAAGTACGTCCGTTGATGACAGTACTATTTGTTGGGTGTTTTGATATAAGCCAAACGAGTCAAATCCCCAACTCGTGTTAATGTTTTCAAATCATAAGCAATCCAGCACCTTGAGCTATCGGTGTGATAGAAATACCCCATGCATTTGCAATCCTTGGTGCACTTGCTCTCACATTCGCTTTCTTTCATCGGTCCGTCCCCCTTCGTGTACTTGATCGTGAAATGATCGACCCCTTGAAGCTTGTAGTAGTGAAAGTCAATAGCTTTGCAAGATACCACTTTCTTTGCTTCACAATCTTGGCTCCAACCACTTAGACCATTCGCAGTTGGGCACGCAACACACTGGTTATCCTCACATAGCCCGAATTTCCCACATCTTCCGGGTAATTGGCACTCACTTTCTGTTGTTTCCCTGTCCAAAAACGTGTAGACCAGTTCCCACGCGATCCCACCTCCATCGATGTTGTCATCATACGTGTAGAATCTAAGGTTTCCATCTATCCCTAAGCGAAGAAATGATAACCGGTTATCATATTTCGTATAGGTCATGTAACGACCAAGCTTAGCCACCGGGTTTGTGGTGAAGTAATCAAATGACAGGTAATAAAGATGACCTCCATCGCCATCGGGATTCGAGTTAAGAGTTAAGTTAATCATACTCCCCTTATCAATCGTGAACCATTCAATAGAAGACCAATAGAGCATTGGCCGAAGAGAGTTGGTGCTTTTGTAATACATGGCTAGCCCTTTGGGCTCCATAACTAAGCTGTATGGTCCATTGGCGTTGTTTATCTCCGAACTCCGACTCACAAGCTTGTTAATTCCATTCGCTCGAAGAGATTGACCCACCAAGAGAGTGTCCGTGGGGGAATCAAAACTTTGCCAAATGAAATTACCTAAAACCGATTTATATTAGATATAATATATTAGTTCAGATGAAATTTGATAACAATATGGTAGTTAGTTTTATCATTACCTATAGATACTATCAGAAATAGTTAACCAATAATACATAATTGCTTACGCGTATATTTTTTTTATATTACCTTTGGCGTCTTGAAGAACCATATTTCCGGTTGGGAGCACTTGGAAACGAACCACTCCTTTGTTGGTGGTGTTGGTTTGCCAAGCAACCCGACCATCAGCATCTGCGAGGACAAGGTTTCCATCTTTTCTAAGTGTTAGAGTTGCATTCTCCTGAACGGGGTTCCCACGGTTAGCTTCCCATACCCAACGCCTGAGTGATTCAGACCGCATGGTGGCCATGCGTAGAGCTAGAGTGTATGCATTTGGGGTAGTGTTGTAAAAACAAAGTTGGAATGGACTACTATAAGGGGGCAGTGCACGGTACGTTGCTTCGTACTCTACAATGTAAATACCGAATTCGCCTGAATTAACATAAGTGAATGTTTCGGAAGAAGGAACAATAGCTTGAGTGATGCCGAAAAATATGTGAATGTATAGAAAGAGAAAATGAATAGCATAAATGAAATGATGAAAAGCCATATTGAATTGGTTCGTGTTTTGAAGCAATGAAAAATGGCGGCCAATTAAGCTATATATATATATATATTCATGTACTTGATAAACATGATGGAGAGCTAAAATTGGTTTTAGTATTGCTGGTGGGTAAAACCACGGGACGTACTCATGGCTTCAATTCGGTCATTTGACTTTTTTTTTGCAAATACATTGTCAAACACTATAAAATGATTATTCTGTAATGATTCAGTGTGATTAAATCAGAAACCGTGGGTGGCACCAGTGTAATTATACATTAGGAGATCGATCACATACAAACGTTAACGCACCCATTGGCTTATCTTAGACTTCACTAGCCTTTAATATTAACTTGTTAAATACATATATCACTCTTAGCTACTTAGTTTTCTAAGGGGCCGGTACCATTGTGTTGGATTTATTTAATAACCGGTTAAAATATATATATAAAACGCTAACATATGGCATTAAAAATGCGCCAAGTTATTACGGTAAAAGCGAACACTATGTATGTTTATAATATTGCAAAAACATAAGATCAAAGTTTAACCAAAACAAATGATGTGAAGTTCGATCTCTTCATTATAGGTAGTCGGTTGTTAGAGAGGGAAATGAGTGGCACTTTCAAAATTGGATCAGATCATGAGACTTGAGAGAAGGTGAAAAATGAGAAGAAAAAAAGACGTGACATCTACGTGCTAATACATGTGGTGATCACTCTAGTTAGTGAGCACTTGTAAGGTTTTATTGTTAAGAGTTTGTTTGATAGGGCTTTCATACGGTAATTATACTAGCTTGTCAGGGCAGTTGAACATAATTTGACCGGAATTCAATCCTTCATAATACCAAATGTATGTCTAGATTAAGAGTAATAACTAAGTTGACTATTCGTGATCATTAATCATCATCAAGAACGAAGTGTAGAACATGAACAACTCATGATAGTGTGATTTAATTTTGTATTAACCATGAAACACGGGCATTAAAATTTGAGTGATTGGTTGCTTTAAAAACTGATGTGGTTTAGAACTAATGAATGGAAATAATGATGATCGAGGAACATAGGTTGTCCTCTCAAACTTTCCTATTGAACCAGGTTAAATGGTTAATTTCTCTACTTTTGTAGTATTGTTTTTGCTTTGTTTTTAATGTTTATCTTATCCTTCGTTTGTACCCTAATTTTAAACACTTGTTAGTCTTTTTTTATATCTATAATATTATTAACCGTTAATATATATATATATATATATATATATAAAAGACTCTTTGCAAGCTTAATTATTATTGATTTTACTAACTTTGATAATGCAGGTTTACCCTATCTTAAATATAATTTACCGACATGATTAGTATGACCATATGGATTAGTTTTACAATGATTTAGGAAGAATTTAATATCTATACCCAACAAAAGATTTACCCAATAAAAGGTTTGAATAGGTAACAACATTATGACTTATGACTGACTAGTATATGAAAGTGCATATTACAAATTGAGATAAGTTTTAGTTGGGGTTTTCTAATATGTGCCCTAAGGGCACATATAACATGTTTTTATTATGGTAAGTATTCTTACTAATTAAATAAATATTCTACTATTTACTATAATTACCAACAAAATCATGTTTTTATATTTAGTTTTTGTTGGTAAATATGGTAAGTAGTAGAATATTAATGTAATTAGTAAGAATACTTACCATATTAAAAGTTTATTATTTGTGCCCTTAGGGCACATATTAGAAAATCCCATTTTAGTAAATCGATCTACTCTAAATTTTTTTAGTTTGTTATACTAGGGTCCGATCCCTTGCCAGACCATCTTGTGCAGAAGAGCCGGAAACAAAACATAACAATAATATTCATGAATTTAGCCTTTATGTTTTTAATTATAACAGAAACAATAGCCGGTTACAAATTAATTATAAATAACTAGGGGTGTGCATTATTCGAATACCATTCTAATTTTTCGAAATTCGATTCGAATCGAATTCGATTAAGGCCATTCGAAATCGACTTTCAGTCATTTGAATTCGATTCGCATTCGATTCGAATAATTTTGTCGAATGTGGATCGAATACGAATATGATTTTCTTTATTCGCATTCGATTCGTCCAATTCGAATAAGAAATTTGTAAATTTTTGAATATATATTTTTAATGTATCTAATTAATTATCTATGTATGAATATGATTTAGTGGGCTTGATGTTTTGCATATGAACATGATTTTGTGTTATGGCAACTGCTTAATTATTGTTTATACAGGTTTTAAACTTGTTTATAGTCTTTTTTTGTGTTTGATTATGCAGTTTTAAACCTTTTGCTAACATGTTTTAGACTTGTTGATGTGCTAGTATTTTGCATATTGTTTGGATGATGTTTTGCACATTATTTGGGTAATGTTGTACACTTATGTTATGTTGGTGCTACATTTGTATTGTTACTTGATGTGTTTGTTTATTTATATTTTTTTAAAGCGAATACATTCGAATCTATTAGAATTCGATTCGAATTCGAATAACTTAATCGAATCGAATACATAGATTTTTATTCGAATGTGGATCGAATACGAATACAGTTTTTAAAAGTCCCAATTCGACCAATTCGATTCGCCTAATTCGACCAATTCGCATTCGATTCGAATGAACACCCCTATAAATAACTTGTTAATTAACCGATTTTTACCGACTACTGGTTAACTGGTCGAAAAACCAAAAAAATTATAAAATATTAGAAACGGCTAAAGTAAATAATCGAATATTTTTTTAAATTAACCAGTTAAAATGATAACCGGTCTTCTTACTAAAATTAATCGATTTATGCACCTCTACCTACTATGGCTCAAGGGGTTCTAGAAGAATGATTAAACAATAGAATATACAAGATCGAATAAAGTGTGAGTTTATTAAATTTAGTGGTATATTAGGCAGCTAGGTCTTAACAAATAATGATAAATGAATAAATAAAAAGACGCTAAAAGTTACAGAAAAAAACATCATTATCGACTAAAGAACGAAAGCATAAGTTTGTTGCGGACAAAAAAATAAACAAAGCAGCCTTTGCTCAAGTGTCATTATTTGATTGGCGCCGCTCCACTAAATGAGAAAAAAGATGCCTTAATATTTTAAAGCAAAAGATGCCCGAATTAAGAAAAACATTTGCACCATTGGCATTCAGTTGTAATATTTATAAGAGTAAATTACATTTTTGGTCTTTATAATAAGCCAAATTACGAATCATGGTCTTTATTTTAAATTTTTGCACTGGTTGCCCTTTATATAAATTTTTGTCACAATTTTGGGCCTTTAAGTTAACGAAAGTTAAGTTTTCCCGTTAAATCAAGGGTATTTTAATCATGGGCCATTTCTGTCAATATTAAAACTCTGTTTAATTACTTTAAAATATAAACTGCCAAACATATAAACTTGAGGGGCTGAAAATGTAAAAAAATTGAAAACCCATCTCCCTCCCCTTCACACCCACGTTTTTCCGGCATATATTCCGGCAACGTCTGGTTACCTTCGGCGACGTAAAAAAAACTAGTATTAGCACACTTGTACTCAAACAAACCGGTTGTGACACTTTTAAATCACAACCGATGGATGATCCTGTTCCAATCTTCCTCCTCTTCGTTGTTCCAGAATCATCCATCGCATGTGCAAAGAAAGTATTAGTTTATATAGATTTAGATAGAAAAATCGGAACTAAGGAGGATTATGATAGCTAGGGTTGGTATATTTTTGCGATCTAAACAGTCTGTTTACTTGTTATTTGTAATCAGCACTACAATATCAACCTTAGAGTGGAGTTATACTACAAAGTCTAATTTTCCTAGAAAGTCTAAGAAGCCATGAGATGATGACATGTGGCACTCCCTTAAAATTAGAAGGAAGGGTAAAGATGGTAATGTCTCTGTATTTTAAGTTTCACCCCATTTTTTTAAACGTCCATAACTTTTACATACGATATTATTTTTTAAAAAAAATTACACCATAAAAACGAGCATTTTCTCATCTTTAAAACGCGTATAATATTCATATATAAAAAACAAAAAAAAATTTCACGTTTTTTAGCTCGTTGTGTTATTTGTCAAGTCATTGTGTTATTTATTCATGCCATTGTGTTATAACACAATAACCTAATGAAATAACACAATGATCTGAAATAACACAATGACCTGAAATAACACAATGACCTGATGAAAATATAACACAATTACCTGATGAAAATATAACAAAATGACCTGATGAAATATAACACAACGACCTGACGAAAATATAACACAACGACCTGATGAAAATATAACACAACGACCTGATGAAAATATAACACAACGACCTGATGAAAATTTAACACAACGACCTGATGAAAATTTAACACAACGACCTGATGAAAATATAACACAACGACCTGATGAAAATATAACACAATTACCTGATGAAAATATAACACAATGACCTGATGAAAATATAACACAACGACCTGATGAAAATATAACATAATTACCTGATGAAAATATAACACAATGACCTGATGAAAATATAACACAACGACCTGACGAAAATTTAACACAACGACCTGATGAAAATATAACACAACGACCTGATGAAAATATAACACAACGACCTGATGAAAATATAACACAACGACCTGATGAAAATATAACACAACGACCTGATGAAAATTTAACACAACGACCTGATGAAAATATAACACAATGACCTGACGAATATAACACAATGACCTGACGGATATAACACAATCTGAAAAATATAACACAATGTCTTGACTAATATAACACAATGAGCTGAAAAATATAACACAATGACCTAACGAATATAACACAATGAGCTGAAACTTCAAAAAAAAAATTCTTTTTTTATATATCAATATTATATGCGTTTTGAAGATAAAAAAACGCTCGTTTTTTTGGTGTAATTTTTATTAAAAAGTATTGTCGTATGTAAAAGTTATGGACGTTTAAAAAAGAGGGTGGAATTTGAAAATGGGACAAGACTAATATACCTTTGGCCTACCATTTAAAGTTCTAACTATTTACTATTATGCCACCTTGTGTTTATAAGCCATTGATCTTCATTTAATATTAGATCTAATGGTCAAAATTCCTTCTTAGACTTTCTAGGAAATTTAGACTTTGTATTTGAACCTAATTCATCAACCTTAATGGTCTAAAAACTCTACAATATGTTGTTTTAGCCACTAAAATCAATATTGAAGAAAGGGTTTATAAACTGGCTACAGGAAATATCCACAAAGTGTTTGCTAAAATGCCAAAGAGAACAAGAAGCAAATAAACAAGGCAACACAAACTGATTTCAAGGTAATCTTTGCAGGCATCTATCCAACCTTCCCCCTCTTCGTTAATTGTTCCAGGATCATCCATCGGTTGTAATTTAAAAGTGTCACAACCGGTTTGTTTGAGTACAAATGTGCTAATATTAGTTTTTTTTACGTCGCCGGAGGTATACCGGACGTTGCCGGAATATATGTTGGAAAAACGTGAGTGTGAAGGGGAGGGAGATGGGTTTTCAATTTTTTTACATTTTCAGCCCCTCAAGTTTATATGTTTGTCATTTTCTGTTTTAAAGCAATTAAACAGAGTTTTAATATTGACAGAAATGGCCCATGACTAAAATACCCTTGGTTTAACGGGAAAACTTAACTTTCATTTACTTAAAGGCCCAAAACCGTGACAAAAATTTATATAAAGGCCAAACAGTGCAAAAATTTAAAATAAATGCCACGATCCGTAATTTGACTTATTATAAAGGCCAAAAATGTAATTTACTCTATTTATAATCTTTGTCCAATGCATACTAATTTAACTAGCAATTTGATGCAAATGCGGTTTCCCTGGTTTCCATGCAGTCAAATTGTCCCCCGTTGACATTTTGGCCTTCTCCGCATTTTAAGTTGAAGAGTAAATTGTTAAAATAGTTGTGGGTTTGTACCGAATCGATCACTTTCATCTTTATGTTTTCTTTGTGCTATTTTGGTGTTTGGTTTTGTAAAAAATTGCCTCTTTAGTCCTTCCGTCAATGTTTTATGTTAACTGACCCTCATGTGCAAAAAACGTGAGGACTCAAATGACAATTTTTTACAAAACCAAACACCAAAATGGTAAAAAAAACATAAAAGACCAAAGTGGTCGAATCGATACAAACTTAGAGACTATTTTGACAATTTACTCTAAGTTGAAACCTTTAATTAATTGATAACGTCACTGGTTTTTGAATACAACTTTACGAATGGTAGATTAAATATTTTGAACTAAAAAAATTACTATCTAAAAACAGGCTACTGAAACTTTTTACCATCGATTTTATACATATATCTATGTGTTAACCTTTGATAATACCTAGCTTTATAAAATAAACCGTTACAAATATACGCTAATAAACACACATTACTCTCATTTTGATTAGAGTAGGTTCAAATACTGTTCAAGTGCTAAGTAAAAAGGTTATTTTGTTTTAGTGGGTTACAAAGATTTTTTAGTTCTTCTAAGTGGTCAAACAAAACTAATTTAATTTTAATGACATTTAAACTAGATTGGTGAACATTACGGTCTTGAATTTTAGATTTAGCTTTTGTGTTTTTAGTTTGGAGATTTTAAAATTTTTGTAATTAATTCCATCTTGTTGTGTCATTTACTACTCGTCAATGTGTTTTTATGCTTTCTGTTCTACTATTCTCTATGTCTTCTTATCCTTATCCTTATTTGTAATGAAGTCTTTATATTTTAATTAATGAGCTGTTTAGTAAAATCTGAATAATTAAATGTGTAATAGTTAAAATGTGTGAAACAATAATATGCCCAAATAATAAGAGGTATATTGAGACAGAACTTTAGATGTGAGAGAGTTTGGTATTATGCTCTATTTAGTTTTATTTAGCATTTTCTAGTCTGTTAATCATTCAGCACTTAATAAAGTCATTCAAAGGCTTTTTTTATATAAAAAAACACTATGAATTCTGAATGATTAAATAATAAACTAAACCATCAATAAATGAAATAAACAACCTCAAATTCAACTCATCTTCTCTATAATATAGTCTTTATACTATATTAACCCAACTCATTGAAAACACAAAGTATTAAACATATTAAAAGATTGTTTTTTTTTGTCATTTAACAATAATAACATTTGATGTGAGTCCATCATATTTGATGATGTTAGATTTGTTTTTTAAGGATAAATTTGGAAATTGAACAATATATTAGAAATTAACATAGGAAATGTGACATATAAAAATAAATATAAACACTTATAATAAGAAAGAGAGTGCAATATTTTTATTTATTTATTTATTAAATACTTTGGATAAGATTTATAAGTTGATTACTTTTCTTTTATAAATAGCTAGGTGTGCCTGTAGCATTCTGCATTGCATCCAACACCAGCTATCACCAACACCCATGGCTACTTATACTTCTTCTCTTTTTTTTATCTTCTTCTACTTCATCTTCCGATCATTATCCATCTCCATTGCCATTGTTCCTATGAACGAAACCTTTCACTACGTCAACCAAGGCGACTTTGGAATCTATGATTCCGAATACGCCCCATCTTACCGCGCCCTTCCTCCGTTTACGTCCCCATTCCAAATATGTTTCTACAACACCACCCCAAATGCATACACTCTCGCTCTCCGCATGGGAACCAGACGTGATGGCTCCGTCATGCCATGGGTCTGGGAAGCCAATCGAGGCAAACCAGTCCGTGAAAACGCCACATTCTCATTAGACTCGGATGGAAACCTCATCCTTGCCGATGTAGACGGTCGAATCGTGTGGCAAACCAACACCGCCAATAAAGGCGTTGTTGGTTTTGCCATACTTTCTGATGGTAACATTGTTCTTCGTGACTCGAAGGGTAACTTTGTCTGGCAAAGTTTCGACTCCCCTACTGACACTATCTTGGTCGGCCAAACTCTGAGGGTGAGAGAAGGGCCGACCAAGCTGGTTAGTAGGAAGTCGATAAATAGCAACACTAATGGGATTTATAGCTTTGTAATTGAACCTAAAAGATTAGCTTTGTATTACAAGAACAACATGCGTTATTGGTCGTCCTCGTTCACCGAAGTAAATAGAAAAAATGTGAATATTGTAAATGCTACGTTAAGAATTGTGGAAACTGAATATGAAGAGAACAATTTTCACGGCCTCTTGTGTAACATTGAAAACAGTCAGTCAATATTCGATATTCCTTATTTAGATTTGGGTACAGTTCGGTATAATAGCTCGTTATCGTATCTTCGATTGGGCATCGACGGGAACCTAAGACTCTACACTTACCGCGCAAGGGTGCGGGGAAATGCGTGGAGCTTGTTGTACACTTTGTTTGATAAGCGTGAGGATGAGTTTCGGATGATTTTTGAAGACGAGTGTCAGCAACCAAATCGGTGTGGGAAGTTTGGGCTTTGTGAGGACAGTCAATGTGTCGGATGCCCGACGCCAAACGGGGTGTTTGCGTGGAGTAAAGATTGTGACACAAAGTCACCGGGTTGTAATGTGAGTGAGTTTAAATATTATGAGCTCAAAGGGGTTGACCATTTTACGGTTAAGTATACGGACGGGATTGGACCCGTGACACGGGGGGATTGCGAGAGCAAATGCTCGAAGGATTGCAAGTGTTTGGGTTACTTTTATCGCACAGATAAGTCGAGGTGTTGGATCGCTTACGACTTGAAAACATTGACGAGGGTCGGGAAGTCCACTCATTTGGCGTACATCAAAACACCGGCTCGCTAGACACGCGATTTCTTTAAAACTGGAAATAAAGAAGGTTACGATATGAAGAAAAATAACTTTTGGTTTTAATTTAACCTTCTCATGTGTGTTGCTTTGTATTTAATCTTTTTATGTATGCATGATTTGTTACTCAATAGAACTAATGCATTGTGCTTTCAAAAGTACGAGAACTTTTTTTTATGAAAAAATACATATCAAAATTTTGAATAAAGTTTAAAATAAAAAGTCTAAATTTTATATAGAAATTAAGAAGGAATGAAGATTAATAAATTATAAACACAAAGTATCATGATAATAAATAGTTCAAATTTAAATTGCATGGATATATTAGTGACTAGTCCTTACACTTTTTTCAAGTTACAAACGCTTTTTTAAAATATTTATAAATTTTATATTCGACAAATTTTTAATAAAAATAAACAAAAGAATTAATTGTCTTTTTATCTTTAAAACGCATATACTGTTTATGTATAAAAAAATAATTTTTTTCATATTTTTTATATTTAAAACGCATATAGTGTTTATGTATAAAAAGAATTAATGTTTTTTTCCGAGCATAACGTGGACAATAAACTATTATACTCTAAATCTAAAGAGCTTAAAGGAGGGACTTTTAAAACGTGATAGATGGGAGATTAAAAGTTGTAAGCTAGCGTTTGAAAAGAAATTGTAATACAGCTTTGTAAAATATGTTTAATTAATTGTGTATATTTTTTATACAAAATCAAATTAAAAATAAGGACGGCCCAAAATATAAGTAAACCCAGTTTTAAGTTACTTTGAGCTTTGGGCCAAAGTAACTTAAAACTACAAGAATAACCAATAAACATGTTGTTCGTTCAACCCATAAACACATGCAAAGGAGTCTCCAATCGAGACCACTCGACCAATCTATGTTCACAACATTCATCTATTCTTTATGTTACATGCCAAGAGTGGGTTTGTGTTCTGCAAGTTCTGAACCAATTGTTTACCAACATAATTTAACTTCGCTACTTTGAGCGCAACGAATTTGCAAGTTTGAAGCTATATTTATACGGATGTCAAATGAGTTTGTCGGTTTACTGATATGGAAAGTGAGCTTTATATTGCACATAGATGCGGAACAGCAGAAGTTTTTACCTGACTCATTTTAAATCGACACATTGCAGAAAAGGGCCCTCGTATTTTTATTTCACTTAAATCCCTAAAATGATTGAGCCACCCCTCACGATAACAAAATACATTTAGCGAATACCCTGAATATGCATTACGTTATGACTTATGAGCCTGTATAATATTTATACTACAGGCTAAAGTTTATAATAAGGCCCAACAAAATACATTAGTAGGCCCGGTTAACGTCAATCTTCTTAGTGATCTTGTCATTTTACAATAAGTTAGCATAAAATCTAACAGCATTAGAGGGTTAGTCATAGAGACAAAATAAAAAGGTTAGGGGGATGAACATTTGTGCGCCTTTGACTTCGTGTTCGGATCTCTTTACTTGTTCATTTGAGCTCTTCATATCTTAATATGTAAAGGCATGTTATATTATTTCACTCTTTTTTCTTACATTATTTGAATACATACAAACACAAAGGAAGGTTAAAAAAAACAGAACATTTGTTTCTCTTCTCAATTTAGCCTTCTTTATTTCTCCTTTCAAATAACCCCGGGTTTAGCTCACGGGTGTTTTGATGTACGCCAAACTAGTCGAATTCCCAACCCTCGTCAATGTTTTCAACTCGTAAGCGATCCAACACCTCGACTTATCCGTATGATAAAAGTAACCCATACACTTACAATCCTTGGTGCACTTGCTCTCGCAATCACTCTTTTTCACGGGTCCATCCCCAGTGGTATGCTTAACCGTGAAATGATCAACCCCTTTGAGCTCATAATATCTAAATCCGCTCGTCTTACAACCCGGTGACTTGGTGTCACAATCTTTACTCCACGCAAACACCCCATTTGGCGTGGGACATCCGACACATTGACTGTCCTCACAAAGCCCAAACTTCCCACACCGATTTGGTAACTGACACTCGTCTTCAAAAATCTTCCCGTTCTCGTTCATACGCCTATCAAACAAAGTGTACAACAAGGTCCATGCGTTTCCCCGCACATTTGCACGATACGTATAGAGTCTTAGGTTACCGTCTATGCCCAATCGGAGATATGATAACGAGCTATTGTACAAAACTGTACCCAAATTTAAGTAAGGGAATACAGTACTACTGAATTTATCAAGTCCGCACCTAACTATGTGAAAATTGTTCTCTTCGTATTCAGTTTCCGCAATATCTAACGTTGCATTTACAATATTCAAATTATCTTTGTCTAGATCAGTGAAAGAGGTTGACCAGTAACGCATGTTGTTCTTGTAGTACAAAGCCAATCTTTTAGGCTCAACTACAAAGCTATAAGCCCCGTTAACATTGTTAGTGATCGACTCCCTGCTTACCAGCTTGGTCGGCCCTCCTCTCACCCTAAGAGTTTGGCCGACCAAGAGAGTGTCGGTTGGGGAGTCGAAACTCTGCCAGACAAAGTTACCGGCAGAGTTACGGAGCACAACGTTTCCGTTTGAGAGTATGGCGAAACCAACAACGCCTTTATTGGCTGTGTTGGTTTGCCATACGATCCGTCCATCTGCATCGGCGAGGATGAGGTTTCCATCCGAGCCTAATGTGAATGTGGCGTTTTCACGGACGGGTTTGCCTCGATTGGCTTCCCAGACCCATCGCATGAGGGTCTGGTCACGTCTCGTCCCCATGCGGAGGGCGAGAGTGTATGCATTTGGGGTGGTGTTGTAGAAACAGAACTGGAACGGGGAGGTGAATGGTGGAAGTGGACGGTAAGTTGGGGCGTATTCGGAATCGTAGATTCCGAAGTCGCCTTGGTTGACGTAGTGAAAGGTTTCGTTAACGGGAACAATGGCGTTGGAGATGTAGAATGATCGGAAGATGAAGCAGATGAAGATAAATGAAAGAGAAGAAGATAAAACAGCCATTGATGCTACTGGCAAGTTGCAAGTGTTTGGTATGATGGATAAGGTTTTATATACCTATTTATACAAAAATACATTTTATGATTAGATATTTTTTTATATGATTACAAGGCTTAGTTATTTAATAACAGTTAGTTATGCAACCGAGCGTCGACCGAATCTTACGTATATGACTTCGTCTCCAACGTTAAAAAAAGTTTTAAGTCTCGCGTATTATGTTATAAAATTGTAATGTGTCACAAATTAAAATATGAATATTATATCTAACTTTAAGAGTTGATTAATATTAAGTTAAAATCGTAAATATGTTAAAATAGAATATGTATGTCAACTATGTAAATTGACTAAACTTTAAGACTAATAAATATCATTATAGGTTAAAATGATAATTAAGTTCAAATCAAAGAATAGCATTGTACAAATTTAAATAAGATAAATAAGATAGGTGTCAAAGATAAAAAAAATTAATAAAATAAGGAGACTAAATTATAAGATCTTAACGACCTGCAAAAATAGTATTATAGAAAATATCTAGGGTCAAATAAATTACTCCGTAGTAAGTAGTAGGGAATGTAGTTTCAATAAATAATTGATGTATTTTTATATTATAATATTATATTTCTTCTGTTTAAATTAAGTATCATAAGACCCGTAACACAACTTTAAAGAAAAAATGTATTATTATATATTTTCAACATATAAAATAACAATAATGTCATTAAAGTATTTGTTTTTAATTATAAAGTAGATTTTATGTTAAATAATTAGGGGTAAAATTAAAAATTATATTTTTATTTTTAAAATAGACATTTAAACTGCGACAACCGGACAACCAAAAATAGAAAGATGGACATTTGAAATGGGACGGAGGGAATAAATACTTACTATATAAATTTATAACTAATCCGAATTGTATTTTAGGGCATTTATTTAATTTTTTATTGTGTTATTTTAATAATTTATATATATTATATATTATATTATATTATATGTGTTTGAATGAATATTTTGTTTGAAATGTTTTATTTGATGAAATAGCATTTTCGTAAATAGACATGTCTTGATGGATTAGATGTTTTGGTTTATTTGTTTGAATTTGAAGTAAATTTATTTTTTTTTATTTAAGCATGTTTATGGTTTCACGGTTGTGATGATTTGATTTTTCAATATTAGTTTTTAATATACTATGTATAAATGGCTCGTGTAACGTGTGTGTGGTGTTAGTCCTAGTTAACTTTAATAAGGATAAAGTGTCATCTTAAAATAAAACAAAAAGGTGATCAATAGTTTTAACAAAACAAATCTGTGTACGACTGCTTAAATCCATAATCCATAACTTATTAATATAAAGGTAGATAAGCTTAAAAGTTTTGAAAATTTTTAATATAAAACTTTCTTCTAGATTAGCTTGACTTTTCAAACTAAAGGTAGCCAAAATTAAGAGGACCACGGTATTACGTGCAACATTTGACAAAAACACAATCATGTGAGCGGGACCAATCACTAGTAAATAATTTACTTGATAGGTATTATAATTAAATTATAGAGTTATTGGATTTTAATACTCCCAACTATAGGGTAGTGGCCGATGTTACTCCCAACTAACATCTTCACTGTCATCACTCCCAACTTAACATTACACTTGTTGTATCACCCTCGTCGTTAAAAAACAGTAACATCGTTAGTGTTTGGGCCAAAAATGTCATTTTGTTAACTTAAGGTGGTAAATGAATATTTTGTTTAAAATATATATATATACCCTCACTACTCCCCATCACCACCACCACCATTTCCGTTCATCACCACCACCATATCCGTTCACCACCACCTCCACCTCCGGTCACCACCACAAACTCCGATAACCACCACCAATATCCTCGTTACTTCGATTCGGTTAAAGTTGCTTATGTTCTTCAAGTTACCGGTTTCAATTGCGTTGTTTTGATTGTTTTTTTGTTTCATTTTGTCGAAGCTTCTGATCTAGTTGTTTATTGATGTTGCTCCGGTTCTGATCATGATTAGGTTTCATAATCGGAGCTGTTTTGATCGGTAATTTGATTACAGAGTTTGATTAGGTTTTGAATTGCGCGCTGTGTTGATCGATTTTGTGTTTTATAATTGATTACAGAGCTGTTTAGTTTAGATAGAATGTAGATTTATTTGTTTTGATTGGTACTGTTGATCGATTTTGTCTTTGATAATTGATATGAACTCCGATTTGTTTTGATTGGTACTCCGATTTGTTATAATCGTTCGTTTTATAATCGGTGGTGACGGGTTACCGGAGGTTGTGGTGGTGACCGGATATGGTGGTGGTGGTGAACGGATATGGTGGTGGTGATGAACGGAAATGGTGGTGGTGATGACCGGAAATGGTGTTGGTGGTGGTGATGGGGAGTAGTGAGGGTATATATATATATTTTAAACAAAATATTCATTTACCACCTTAAGTTAACAAAATGACATTTTTGGCCTGAACACTAACGATGTTATTGTCTTTTAACGACGGGGGTGATACAACAAGTGTAATGCTAAGTTAGGAGTGGTGAAAGTGAGGGTCTTAGTTGGGAGTGGCAGCGGCCAATACCCCATAGTTGGAAGTATTAAAATTCAATAACCCTAAATTATAAAAGTTGCAATTTTCTCATTTTAGAGAAAAATGGAGAATATCTATTTTATAATTTTATGATTATGTTATAGCTATACATTTAAAAGTTTACACTTTTATGAGTAAAAAGATACAAGTAAATGTTACTAAATTGAAAGAGAAGTTTTAATTTTGAAATCGAGGCTTAAAACGGTGAAATTTAGGTCTGCCGGTTATGATACACGTAACATATTCTTTTTTTGTGTTATGAAGTGGAATACAGTGGGGTTATCGATAACAATAAAAAATTGTCGTAGAAAGTATAGGATTCGAGTTGTAACAAATGAAGGTTGTATTTGCTTACATAATAATTGTAGTAGTTAAAGGGCATATCTATAAATATTAAAACGTACTTCACATAGTTTTTTTTATTAAAAGAGTGTAGTTAAAAAAAATTATTTAACAAAATTGTGTATTTGAAAAACTATTTATCAAATTGATGTTATTTTTAAAGTTATTTAATTTCTCACTCATATTCTAATTTGATACTTTATAAAAGTATTTTTTGAATATTATAAAATTCTTTTATCGTGATTTCTTTAAAATTTTATAATCTTTATTAAAATTACTTTTCTTTAGAGTAAACTGTAATTTTGGTCTCTGTGTTTGGATATCATAACAGTTTCGGTCCTACCTTAACAATTTTAGTCTCTAACAAAAATGGTCCATCCCGAACAGTAACTTCATTTAATTATTCGTAAAAGTCTGCCTCACATGCGGAGTAAAAATGTCATTTCTCTCACTCTTTTTGGCATGCGGCTGTATAAAAATGTTAACCAACATAATGATCTATATACAAGAGGGGGAGAAATGACATTTTTACCCCTCAGATGCGGGAAGCATGTGAGAGCCTTAACGAAAAATTGGATGGAGTTAATGTTTAGGATCATTTTTGTTAGAAAATAAAACACAGGGACTAAAACAATTGAAATGAAGCTGAAACAAAACACAGATACCAAAACTGCAGAACAAACCATAAGTAACACGCTAGGATATGTAGAAACATGAAACATTATAACAACTGCTGTCAAAGGATATTACACTAATTTTATCTAACAACATCTCTAGTATTTGCCCGATATACTATTAATAGGCTTTGTTGCTAGGTCAAACCTTCCTTTTACAAATTTAAATAAAACAAGTCAATTTTTTCAACTACCGGTTTGCCGCAAATGGACACTGAAAATTAAAGGTCTTGTCTATTCACACATCCTAAAATTCTATCCACACACCTGTTTTAAAACCAGGCGTCACGGATAGGCCTTGATGCGGCGCCTGAGTCACTTTTCTGTCAACGTCAACCGAGGAATGTCATAAACGAGGTGGAATTCGGTCAAACCTGGACATATGCGCCGCATATATGACCTAGGCGCCGATGATGTTGTTGGCCGCATATATGACCCAGGCGCCACGCCGAGGGCCATGCGCGACGCATAAGGGTGTTGAAGCGTGATTGACTACATTCGAATATGTGTCTGGGATAAGAAGTAACCCAGGCGCGACGCCGAGGTTTATGTGCGGCGCCTGAGGGTGTGGGAAATAAAAACATGGGGGTGTATGAATAGGATATGGGGTGTGTGAATAGGATGACCCAAATTAAAACTCTGACTAGTGTCAGGATATTTATGTAATGTGACGTAAAAACTTTTGAACCTCAAACTAACACACGGTTTAGAAACAATTTTCAAAGGATGAGGTAATATTTTCATTTGATATAACTCTTGTTTCTCTAATGTTAATATATTATGTGATTGTAATTCAGATTTGTGCAAAATCTAATGTTAAATACCAATCTTGGTAAACAATTTTTTTATACAGGTGAAAGGAAAATTAGAAAAGTCAGTTTCTATTTTGTTTATACCTTATGATTATGTAATAGGTAACTCTTTAAGTGGGTCAAACTGTATAGAACTAGATTACGAAAAAAATGCCAGTACTTGAAACAGTTATCTTCTTTGTCATTTAAACGACTTAATTACACAACAACGTGCTTAAAAACATGAACAACTGGCTTAAATACATAATGGAAACCAATTGCTAAAGAAACCTACGGGGAAATAACATGGGAATGAAAATGCAAAGTGGGCTAAGCAACTAACTATATGCATTCATTACGAGGGTTACTAGTCTTTGCTCACATGGGTGGTCATGGGTGTGTATCATCATGCTAGTTATTGCTACACAAACTTGATGCATAATAAATAGATGTATGAATCGACCATCACTTACCTATTTTTGTTTGTGGATTTTACTCAATTAGTCTTTCATTTTAACTAGTGGTAAACTACAAAGGGGCCGGTTGGTAGAGGTTCCTAACTCTCGTATTGGTAAGCTTTCATTTGCAAATTGGCCTAGAATAATTCACAGTATGGCTTGTTAGCCGAATATAATCTCAATTGCATTTTTTTCCCGACAGTGGTCCCAACGTTTTACTATTTTGCCTAAAATTGTCTCACATTGAAAAAACATCTAACACTATTAACTTTTTTTCGAACTACAAACTGATGTTTTTGAACTTTTGATCGAGAGAAGGATACGAGTTGGTTGAAGTAAACTTACATTGAACCGATGCTCAATGACGAAACAGTGTTTCGAAAAGCTCTAATATGATAAAACTAACATCTATTGAAGCATTATTACGTCTGTTGGAACACTGGTTCAGGGTGAGTTATACATCACTTGACTTGTATTCTTCTCTCGATCAAAATACCTAACACATCAGTTTAAAATTTGAAAATAAAGTTAACAACATTCATTGTTTAACATTAGACCATTATAGGCTAAATATTATATACTAATAATTTAGAAACTTCATAAACAGTGATTTTTTATGTTTTTACATTTTAACCACAATTGTTTTGTCATACATTTCATATTGGTCACTAAATGTTTTGTGAGTTTTGCATTTAGCCATCAAAAGTGTTTTTTTTTGTAGTTTTGCATTTTGAACACATTGTTTTGTTGGGTTTTGCATTAAGCCACCAAAATTGTTTTTGTCGGTTTTGCATTTTGACCATCAAAACTTCATGAATAATATTTTCATTTTGGCCACCATTGTTTTTGTGAATTTTGCATTTTGGGCATTTTTTTTAGGGTTATTGGATTTTAATAATCCGAACTTTAATAAATTGGCCGATATTAATCCCAACTTTAAAAATTCCCTGTGGCAGTCCCAACTTGTAAATTATTTTCCTCCATCGAACCTTTTATAAGTGTGACACAAAAATGGTCGGGTAAGATTTTAATGAGACACAAAAATGGTCTGGTAGGTTTTTTGAGTATCCATTATAAAAGGCTCGATGGAGGAAAATAAATTACAAGTTGGGACTGTCAGAGGGAATTTTTAAAGTTGGGATTAATATCGACCAATTAATTAAAGTTCGGATTATTAAAATCCAATAACCCTTTTTTTTATACATTTTAACTCATTTACTAGGTGGGTTTTGTGGGTTTTGCAAGTTGGTCACCAATGTCCAACTACATCAACTATTTCTAACTATAATGCAATATATTTTGAATATATAACTAGCAATTCACTAACATAGCCTATATATTTTGTATGTATTGTAAAAAATTAGCCAAAAGTCCAAAAATCTGTATCCTACTGCAATGAAACATTTGTAATGCTACATGGTAATTTTTTGTATGTTGCAAGTCGTCATAACAACTCTCGCGCAACGCGCGAGAGACTATATAAATCTAGTTGAAAAAATGGGATAACTTTAGAGAAAAAACATAGTTGAGATTATTATTATTATTATCAACCAATAGGTCGTGATAGGGATTTTTATAACCCTTTCATCATAATAAGATATTTAGCAGTAGAATATTATTGTATTTGATGCTTTAAAAGTCATGTGCCTACTTCTACTCTGGTATCATCTATCAAATAAATCAAGTGTTTTGTGAGGAATAATTTTTAGGGGGAAAAATATGTAATCTATGATAGAAAGTTTGAGTGAGAAATTGCATGAAAATTTTCAACATGCATGAAAAACTGATGAAATAAAATTTTTAATATTAAATATTTACAAATTATTAAATATAGTGGCTTAGTTTTCTTATAAATATTATTATTTAACTCGTATGCAATACACGAGTGTTAAACCTAGTCTATCTAATAAATTAAGGTTTTAGGGGGCAAACTTTTGGGGGGAAAACATAATGTGTTTTATAAAAGAAAATTTAAGAAGGAAAAATTGAGTAGGAAAGTTGACGGGGACAAATTTGTGATTAATGGTAATTTACAAAAAAATACAAATTTTTAAATATAATTATTATAATTTTCCTAAATATTTTTATTTAACCCGTGTGAAACACACGGGTGTTAAACCTAGTTTTTTAATAAGTCGAAGTCATCAACGGAGGGAAAAGTTGTCGATGAGAAAGATTTTCTATTTTGAAAAAGGAAATTAGTCATTAAGTAAACTTTTAACAAAGTACATAAATACAGCTAACCACTTTTAATATTGGGCTAGGTAATACGTATTTAATTAGATTTACAAGAGCATATAAGCCATTCTCCCTTTTAAAAGAGATGCTAATTAGTTTTATGCTAGATTTTTGGATTGTAAAAAGTGAGCCCAGACAAAAATAAAGCTAAAGGCCCAAGAGGATTCGATGAAAAAAATGAAAGGCCTAGAAGGATTAGAACAAAAAATAAAACGCCCAAGATGATACTAAAAGTCTAAAAGGCCGTAGATAATTTATTCTCACCCATGTACCAACTTACAAATCTATCTACCTATTCTAATAATTGAGTAACACATCCACATGTCATCATTTTAACTACTCCACATAGGATTTTGCTTAGGTGTCATGTTCTAATTAATTTGATGGAGAATTTTTAGACGGGTCATGGTATGCTCCATATTTGAAATAACCCGATATGTTTAAATTAAAAATTCACATATTATCATCAATTATCTCCTAACCCGATATGTTCAAATACAAAATTTACCAATTATCATGATCTATATATTCCCGATATGTACCAAGTATCATGAATTATCTCCTAACCTGATATGTTCAAATAAAAAACTTATCAATTATTATGATTTATCCTAACCCGATATGTTCAAATTAAAGTTTTACCAATTATCATTAATTATCTCATAACTAGATATGTTCAAATAAAAAAATTTACAATTATCATGAATTATCTCCTAACCCGATATGTTCCAATAAAAATTTACCAACTATTATAAATCATATCCTTTATTGTAACATATGATTTTTTATATGAATATATTTGTAAATATCCAAATCGATTTAATAAGAGATATGTTAAAAATAAATTTGATTTGTAAATTTAGTTAAAACCTATAAAACTAAAATCCGTGTAGTACACGGGTACTAATCTAGTTAAAACTAAGTTAATGAGTTATGAGTACTTGATATTAAAGGACAATGGACTAACTGAGAATATCATGGTTGGAGACGTTATCAGCGTTTTTATTATGTTTTTTTTTTTTTTTAACTTTTGTTGTTTCTTTTGTAAAATCAGCACAATATAAAACACAATAAAAACATTAATTGTTATTCGTGCATTTTTTTTGTGAAGGAGGACAACGTAGATACGTTTCCAAAGCACCCTTTAAAAATCGATTGTATTTTTTTAATGTATTATTATGTCTTTTTTACTATTATGTCATTTTCACATTAAAAAAATGACTTTGTATATAAATTCCTCTCTCAATGATTATATATTTATATTGATAAATATTACAGTAGAATTTCACCATGTTACATTAGCCTTTGAGATCAGAGTAAGATCAAAGTAAATGCTAACAGGACACTGTTTTTCATGATTGTGAAATTCTTGAATGCATGACAAACAAACAAATGCAAAATCATTTATCAAGGGTGATTTTCCTAATATCTTACTATTTATATCAGATTTTATTGGATATGTTGTTGATTAAAAATAGATAATACTTTAGGTTTCACTTATTTTGGTTTAAGAGCCAAGTATATATTTGTAAAATGCAACTAGGGGTGTGCATGAATCGGTTTTTGATTCAAACCGAACCCAAACCCAATACTTCGGTTTTTGTGTTTTTAAAACCCATGGGTTTTGGGTTTTAGGTTTCTGGATTGGGTTTGGGTTTGGGTTCGGTTTTTTCGGGTTTTTCAACTTAGAGTTTAAACTTATTGTTTTAGTAGTAAGTACGAGCCGAAAATTCTTAATGATTTAAGAAACATGTTATAATACTAAAGTTTAAATTTATGTTTCCTTAAGTTTTAAACAGTAAAAATCAACTACATTTCTAGAGAAATTTGTTAAAAAAGACAGTAATCATAAACTAAATTTTGAATGTTGTCTTGCTTCAACAAAAAATAACCAACATAGATAAATTGTAATATGATCATATAATAATGTATTACAATATGGGCTTTTGCATAACATAAGTCATGTGCTTTACATATATAATATTTAGCAAACACATAAATATTATTGGGTCGGTTCGGTTTTTACGGATCGGTTTTTTAACAAAGCCCAAACCCAACCCGAAAGTTCGGTTTTTTTAAAAATTAAACCCAAACCCACGGTTTCTATTTGGGTTCGGTTTTTTTGAGTTCGGTTTATCGGTTTTTTGGGTTTCGGATCGGTTTTTTCGGTTTCATGCTCACCCCTAAATGCAACTCACACAAATTTCTTGTTAGTTTGACCTTATTTAGATAAGTAAAAACGCTAGTTTTTTAGTATTTTTTCTTTAAAAAATACTCTATTTTTAAAACATACCCATTACCCAACCTAAATAAAATTAATTGGGTGAAAAATAAAGAACTAGTTGAATATAAAAATGTTACTCCCTCCGTCCCATTTTAAATGTCCAAATTTCCTTGTTCCAATTTAAATGTCCATTTCAAAAATAAAAATATCATTTTCAATTTTACCCCTAATTATTTAACATAAAATCTACTTTATTACTAAAAGACAAAATACTTTAATGGCATTTTTATCATTTTATAGGTTAAAATAATATAATAATCTACTTTTTCTTAATCTTTATGTTGTGGGTCCCATGACATTTAAATTGGGACGAAGGGAGTACTACAATAGAAGGATCATAAAGTAGCTAAATTTCCCCCTCATAGTATTTTTTACTTTGACTTTTTTATGACTTTTTTAAAGGTCTTGATTACAGTGTAAGCATTAACACATTGTAAAATGTAAATGATTATTATAAACAGCTCTCAAAAATATTATTATTCTCGGTTTATTAAAAGTCACATTAATGTACCAATAAAGTGTATAAAAAAATAAGCAAAAGTTAATTTTAAAATGTAGTTGTTTTTCAACGAAAACAATAGCATCCTTCACTGAAAAGCAATTGCATGGGTTAAATTCCGGAAGTTTGAAACACGTGGACCATAGCGTATGACACGTGTTTCCTTGCATGCATGGTTGATCTTTGAAAATTGCCACCTCAACTAATGACCTTGGTAATTAAAATATATTTTCATTCCAAATAAATTAAGTTATATTATTAATAATAAAACATTTTTTTTTATTTGACTAGTAAATAATTTCTTAAGAATCATAAGATGTTTAGTTTAGCAGAAATTAAGACGATAATTAATAATTATGAGATGATGATGAAGTCAAGAAACAATACAACGAACTTGTAATGCAAAAAGGCAGTTGCCGCTGATCAATCCCATTGATGGTTGCCGGAAATGTAGTTTTAATTAATTATTTATCTGCACGATCACGTTCACGTTCACGATCATGATTTAAACCCCACCTGTGTATCCCAAAATGCAACTGCGCCGCCGCGATAAGAAACTCAACCGCCTGCTGCGGCGTCAGAAGCTCCACAACCGTCTTCAATGTCTTCAGCCGGAGATCATCGGCTTTCTGCACGATCATTACCAGCCGTTGGATCTTCTTATCCAGATCCACACATGTCCCGCCCAGCAGCTCACACGCCTCATCCTGCTATAACACCAAAAAACCATCATCAAATTAAAGAACCATAATTAATAATTATTAATAATCATTCACCCTTAAGATTAATTATTTATGAAGAATAGAAATGAAAAAGATTAATTAGTTGAAAAATATATATACTAATAAGTACTCACACTTAGTTTTGAAGAAAAACGGAAGAATATAAATTTTAAAAACATGTAGTTACATAAAGCATGATTAAACTAGATCATTTTGAAAAAAAATGGTTCAACAAAAATTATAAAAAGATACCATTTTCACACTATGTAATAACTAACTATTTTTGTAAATTAAAGAATAGTAGAAGTGCAAAAAGATTAGTTGCATAACAAAAAAACTCACTTTAATTTGCAGAAAAATGGAAGTACGGAAATTAATTAAGGGGAAAAAAACTGAAAAAAAACAAAAAAAGATAAGTTTGCATGATTAATTAGCAACAAACTTTGACCAAAATGCAAAAACATAAATGAATGAAGAAGAAATTAATTAAGATTGTATAGTTGCATGCCTGCCACTCGGACAACTGATCAGTAATGGCGTTCTCTTGTTGAACAGTCTCACATTGAATCTCACTAACCCGAGTAAACTGGGCCGGGGAGAGGTCACCGAGGTCACCGGTCCGAACACCATGAAGAATATCAACCATACGCGTCTCAAAGAGGATGCTAGACTCGGTATAAATAAGGTGAAACGCGGTGGTGGGACGCCACCCCGCGATCCAGTAAAGGCTTCGTTCAAGGGTGGTAGCCCACCGTGCCGTAAATATGGAAAGAACATCTTGGCTACTAGCCACTGATTTGACTCGGTAATATTCCGAGAAGTGGAACATGACTTTGTTCACGAGTTGAGTCAGTTGATGACGATGGTTGTCGGTGGTGGGTGGACGGGGGCCGTCGTTCAGCTGCTGGATTTGGTGGTGGAGTTGGTCGTACCATGTATCGTAGAAACGGTGGAAGTCCATATATTAATAGAAATAGAAATAGAAATTTTTATAAGTTGTTTTGGTTTGCTTGATGGTGTGAAGAGGTGTGTATATATATGGGTTGTTTTTGTGTCGGTCGTCGGGAAGTAAAACGCTCGGACGATCGGTTTTGGTGTCAATGATTTCATATATAATCTAGTAATTTACAACTTGCGGATTTTTTTCTTAATATTTAAGTTTATTTTTTATATTTAGGAAATGTGTGTTCGTAAAAGTGGTAATAGTTTGTTAATTTTCGATCGTTTAGTTAAGTGCCATCTAAGCGTCATGTGGATTAATATGAATTTATTTAAGCTTATTTTAAATTAAGGTTATGACTAGCGCTCGTACTAGCTTGACGAGTAAAATATTTGTATCATATTTTAATTATCATGTAATGGTTGATTTTAACAAGGAGTTTTGAAGATGTGGAGTATGAATGGAGCCCCACTGCACATAACCTTAGATATAGATTTGTTTAATTGCTATCGTTTAGGTATAGATTAGTTCATTAGTTACGAAGTTAGTATATAATGAGTTGGGTCTTAAGGTAGCATGTGGTATACATACTTTTGTGTGAGTGGGAGTTATGTAACGGTTGTGTGATGTCATATGGCCGGTCAAACTGGATACCAAACCAAAGTAATACTGTGTAATAAATATTCGGGTTTTAGGGTATATTCAAAATCAAGTTTAATTGGTAATTGGTTGTGCTTGTAACAAGAATACTTTTGGGCTTGTAAATGTAGATGTCTCTTTAATAATCAACATTTAAAACTATCTTTGAGCTTGTAAATGTAGATGTCTCTTTAATATTCAACATTCGAAACACATTCCTATTACTAAAAACATAACAAGTTACACCATATTCAACTAGAATATTACAATTTTAATATTAACATAAATGTGGTAGCCTAGAACATTAACAAAACCTGTCTTTGCGCCACGCACAATCAACATACAACTCTAGAACAAGCAAAATGTGTGTCTATTATCTTAGTGTTGTGTTGTATTAAACGAGTTGTATATTCAACCCAACATATTTATCACAACTAGGAGGGTTATCTCAAACTTTTTAAGGGTCTCTAACGCGTATTAAATTGAGGCCTTTTTCATAAACTTGTTTTTCTTCTCTTTTTGATCTTTAAAAACTGAAAATTCTAAAGACAAGCAAATCAACTTACGTGCCTTTAACTTTTAATGTAAGTCATATACCCATTAACATTACGGCAATCTCAAGACACATAACAACCTACAGGCAACATCGGGGAGACTTGGGAAGGCAACCCGATTGGGAGTCAGAGGATCCATAGTACCTGTAGCCTCCCAGACTTCATCTTCATCTTTTTTTAAAGCAGGCCGGGGAAGGGATCTTTTTTCTACAATGGAAAAAAAGGAGCAGATTTGACTCGACACAACTTAACGAAGTTTATATGAAAGCCTAAATCACGAATGAACAAAATAGCCTACAACTAAATTAGAGTTGCAAGTTTAGTAAATCTTAAATATTCAAACCATAAAACACCGGTGAAATCGACAATTAGTAAAAAAAGCAACTTGGTTGTGATAAAGCTAATTAAGGATGTTTGTGGTCCATGTTGATTTTGGTGCTAAGTAAACATAAAAAAACCTTAATTTGCTAGGAAAGCTAAACTAATCATTCTGCATAAAGATAGAATCAGTGTAGGTTAAAACCAATATTCAGAAAAAATATAGTTTAGGCAAAAAAAACCAAAACCATAAACTAATTCAAAATCTCAAATAATTAGGTATGCACATTAATCAAAGGATATGCACAAACATAACCAATAGCTTGCAATTAATAATACATTCAACGAAATCATATCCAAATTCCCCTTAATTTTGCTACAAACAAGTTTTCCACTTCAACTTTTAAACAAAAGTCACCATTTGAATCAAATCTCCTTCGCATGATCAAAGAGATTGATTTCGTTAGAATACGCACAAACATATAGACACGTTACATTCTTAGTTTGCACATTAATCAAAGGATATGCACAAACATATAGACATGTTACATTCTTAGTTTGCGGTCCACATTCCATGACTCCATCGAATAAAATATATTTTTTTTAACCTATATTGATATCCATTAACCTCTTTCAAAGAATTTACAATAAAGTGGCAGGTAAACGGGCAACAAGTTGCGCCGACACCCCTTTTGAATAGTAAAACCTAGCCTACTGAAGACGTAACCTTGGCCCTTAGGTATCGAAACATTGCTATGAATGACCCGTTGAATCCTAGTCAAAAAGTTCACTGCTTCAGTGGCTAGAAAACCAAATATCTGGAAAGCTAATAGAATTAAAACAAGAATCCTATATGTATTTGCGGCATTGCCCCATTCATCTTCCAATTTCTTTCTCTCTTTATAATAATATATTCTATGGATCATCCCAACACAAGCCCAATATCCATGAAGACCTTTTGAAAGTAGGAGGCCTACTATTTTTGGGGCCTTAAACCATAACATCACTTCCTTAGCCCATTGGGTCGGCCCTGGCGACTATTTACCCCCAAGCACATGTTATTATCAATTTATCATAAAAACTAACACAGATATTTTAAATAAGCGATTTACATCACATGACAATGCATGGTTAATTATCATGGCTAAAGGTAATCAGTTCAATCATGCAAACGACATAGAATAACCTATTTAACATTATTAAATACAAAAGTTTAATATCTAGTCTAATACACCACACAAGCTAGAGCTTTATGCGTTTTTATGCCATTTTTTAGTTTAAAAGGTAAACCACACACAAAGGCGAACGTGATGGTAGTGACACATATTCGACTACATTTTGTTCAACTAAGATAAAGCAATAATAGCGACAAGAAACTAACATGTCCGTAAATATAACAGAGAGAAATTAATCTCATGCTTGATTCATCTGTTGAATGTGATATGATGATGGAGGCAAAATAGTTGGTGACGGCAACTACAAAAGCCAATGAGAAGCAACCTTTGATGGAGAGAGCTAGTGTTTACGTGAGTATGCAATTTCTATCAGGTTAAAAACCTTCGATGGTGGAGACTAGTGTTGTAGCGGTTATGAGTGACTAGCTTTAGGCGGAGCATGTATGTTTTTGTTGTTTGCAATTATACCTATCATCTCATTCTCAATTGCCGGCCTTCATCTCAGGTTAAGGTTTGTTTTTTATTTTATATTATCTAAGGTCCTGGATCATTGTCATCTTCATCATTGTTTTGGTTGAGTTTTGTTTGATTTTAATACTTGACTTGGCTAACTTTTGTCACTATATTTTCAATTTTAATTTTCAATTTTAATTCCACACCATGGATGCAAAATTTTCCAATTTCACAAAATTATGTTAACCAAACAGGGCCTAAACCATTCGTGTCCTACAAACCAAACATCACCATAAGCTCCGTTTCGCCCACTCATTAAACTAAGGAAATAGTCTTTTCATTACCTAATAAAAGATGGTTATACATACGCCTTAAAGCTTCAATCTTGACAAATGACTCGTGCTTTCTGATTCTGACAATGATATGCATATTCACATTTGTACAAATTTCAATAACTCAGAGGCCTAATAAAGCCACTGCCGATTGTTTAATTTCTAGTCGCAACAAAAAACAAAATCAAACATTTCAGATAATCACAATCACATTGTTCTTCTGCCTTATCTTCTACACTGTTTGGATAAAACTCATAACAAACAAGTTAAAATCCTCATCAAATTCACATTTCAGCTCTTTAAATAATAAAATCCGACAAACACGATAATCAACACGTTCATCGATCTCAAATTTAAAACGAATAAAATAATAAGAGTTTAATCATCAAAATTGATAAGAGAAAAATTCTCCCGTACCGAGATATGAAATTAATCAATGGCTTTAGACGGTTCTTCCAACAATCGGCGGTGCTGCTGATGTCGCAATTCCGATTTCTTAATTGCTCTCCATTTGTTGATCGCCGCCGTACAAAGGACTGAAACAATATATGATCAGATTTCGATTGAGTCATATTTACGATTAAATCAAATTACAAATCTTATATTACTTCCGGCGCCGACCAGATACAAGAGGCGTAAAAGCTTTGTGCCGTTGTCGCCTCCGCTTGACATTTTCATCGTTGCCCCAAATGTTGGCTATTGTTGATGCGATTTTGCGGAATTTTCATTGTAATGGTCGTTGTACTTTTGATCATTTCACAACTTTATCATAAAAAGTTCGCAAATTAAAATAATAAACATTAGTTTAGTGTCCGTGTTACGATTAGGAATACAACATTTAAGTGGTATTTTTAATGATATTTTTGGCGGCACGAACGGTTTCAAACAGTTTAGAGACAAAACCATAGAAAAATCGGAACACAATTATTTTAAAAATGTTATTTTAGTATAGCAGTATTATACTTAATTTAAAGATAATTAAATCCTCGGTTTTATGGATAGTTTTTTTAAAAATAATTTCGTAGGAAAAAGTTATGTGTGCTTGAAAAATACGAAAGTCTTATATTTATATTATTACCAACTTTATCCATAAATTTCTTTTTTATATTTATCAAATACACACCGACTCACGTACAACCTAGTAGGATAGAGTTAAAAATGTAACTACTATTAAATTTTTCAAAATTTTCTTAAATATTAGAGGATTGATATGTAATTAGTGTAATTGTAATATATTTGTAAGAGAAGTTCTCAAATAATGTCATATAAGCAAAATTATTCTTAACGAATGCCACATAATTAAATTCCTTTTTGCTTTATTATATTAGAGATTTTAACGTTAAGTATACAAGCTAGAGTTATTAAAACGACAAAAGACAAAATTGCAAGATCCCACCACCAACCTTACAAAATTGCAAGATTTTAAAAATCTAAATTTTTAACTATTGGCAGACAATCTTAAAAAATTCTTGGCGGATATCTCAACTTTCAACCAAATTTTTATAAAGAGCCCTCTTTGAAAAAACAATTAACATCGTTAGTTCTTTTTCGAATTTCATACTAATGTTTTAGGGATTTCGATGTAAAATTTACTTTGAACCAGTGCTTTAAACGATCAAACGATTTTACGATACAGTAAAACTTATATAAATTGAAACATAGCTTCGTCATTTGGAGCACCGTTCGAAGTAAGATTAACAACAATCGATTCATATGCTCCACAAAAACTCAAAGCCGGTGTGTTAAATTTATAAATATGTCAAAGTGAAGTAGGAGTGTCAAAGTGTAGTGTGATTAACTAGTAATCAATAACTAAGTTATCCAATACATTATCTGCAACTTTTACGGTTAAACAAAGCCACCAAGTCCGGCATTGGTTTGGACCCAACCAATACAAAGAAGATTTTTCGTGGAAACATCTATTCTAACTACACGTAACTACGTAAGTCTAGTTATTAGCACAGTTTAACCTAGAATCACAACTATGTATGTCCATGTAGATTCTAACATGTTAATCCTAGCTGCACATCTTTCCGGAACCTAAACTTGGAGGTGATCTATTTTCCCATTTATAATCAAACCACTTTCTTTTACTTGCAATCAATTTCTTTAATAATTTCTAGTTTTATCAAAAACCATTTTTCACAGTCAAGAGATAATAGAGTAAAACAATACTTTTTTATTTAATTGTATGCTTTCTTAATCAAGTTAATCAAATGTCATCAATTAATTCCATGTGGTTCTTCACTCTAATTACCCTAGCTAGTTAAGGTGATTAGAACACATTTTATATCTATTTTTTATTGGCTCTTTGACACCGATTTAAGGAGAATTTGACGAAAACTTAGGTGTATATTCTCGTTGATTCCAACGTCATACATCAACAAACAAGAGAAAGTTTTTAAAAACGAATCCTAAAACATTATAAATCTATCGAAGGCAATATAACTAAATTTATAGGGGACCACTTTGAATACTCAAATGTGTAACTCAACTCTATTTATATTAATACGGTATATAATATATATTTGTCTAACTAGTAGTTTATCTTTAGACATGTTTAAAGGCTAGTAGATGAGTCGATATTGAAATTATGATGAAAGCATGGGAAGATTACCAATATAAATACAAAACCGCATTCACTCATGTCAAAGCTTGCGATAATGTTAAAGTGCAACCAAAATGGTTCCAATTAACAACATATATATATATATATATATGTTCGAACAAATTTCAAGCTTCAAGAAAAAGAAAACCGTCGGACTCCATGAACAACACATTTACAAACAACGATGCTCACACCATCAATGTTTCCGACCTCAACGAAAATGGCACACCACCGCCACCTCATAGTAAAAGCCAAAAGGCCATAAATAATGAATAAAAAATAGAGGGATCACGAATAGTTTCGGCTATTCGTATAGTTTAATACTTTAATGGTTGCCAATTGACACTCAAACTGTCTATATGTGAATGAGACAGCATTTCTATCGAAAAATACATTTATTTTAATTGCACTGAATTTGAGGGAACACTAAAACTCAAAATTACATTTTTCCGATCCTTTATTTTTTATATTTATTTAGGTTTAATGCTCGTGTGTACACACGAGTTAAATAATAATATTTATAATGAATTTATAACCACTATGTTTAAGTATTTATAAAATTTTAATATTTAAGTATATGGTTCTATCAACTTATGCATTGGTGATAAATTTCACACAATTTTCCTCCCAAATTTACAATTTTCCTCCCAAATTTCATATTATAAATCAAATATTTTCCCCTCAAAAGTTGTCCCCTAAAACCTTAAAATATTATATAGATTTTGTGTCGGGTAATGCCTTATACGGTCATCTTCTCCAGCCGCTCCTATACATTATTTTCTTGAATAATCTTATACTTAAGGATTGAAAATGAGTCTTTTCAAAAAAAATTTTAAGATAAACTGTAACACTTTATATTAGTACACTAAAAATTTGAGTCATGTATCAAATTTTACTTTCACTTGGCATCCTTCGAGCTTAATTGCATGACTATCTCTTTGTTTCTACTAATTCTTTTCCTTGTTCATCTTTTACTCATACAAATTGTTTCAACTATATTGTTCGATTTGGTTATGGTGTTTAAATCGGATGCTAATCTTAATTGTTATTATAAAATAAAATTTCACAGAATATGTGTAACCCATTTGTTTTTATTTTTCCATTTGCAATATGTAGCTGGGCAACTTATTATTATTACTATGTATATATAAACTAGGGGTGTAAACGAGTCGAGCTACTCGCGAGTTACTCGAGATCGGATCGATAAAAAGCTCGAACAAGCCGAGCTTTTTCGAGCTCGAGCTCGAGCCCGAGCCTAAGAAAAAAGCTCATTAAGTTATCGAGCCCGAGCTCGAGCTTTACACATCGAGCTCGAGCCGGCTTGCGAGCCTTATCGAGCTTTTCATTTATATATTTTTTAATTTATTTTATAAATATATATTATTATTAGTTAAAATATATATAAATTATGATTAAAAATATATAATATGTATTTTGTTGTATATAAAATATAAATAATTAAAAGTTTATGTAAAAATAAATATAAATAATTAAAAACTAGAATTGTACCCGCGCGTTGCGGCGTATACGTGAATCTTTTTAGGTTTTAGTGTAAGAGTAAAACCGTACACCTAAAACCATCTAAAAAATCACATCTTCAAGTATAAGTATAATTAAACCTATGATATATACCATCTAAAAGAGAGACTTTCAAGTTCCAAAAGTTTGCAAAGTTTTCAACGGTTCTATTCAAAGTCCCACAAAACTATAGTTATACATGAATGTCTTCTCTTTCACCAACCTAGTAAACCATTTTATTCTTCCTCATCAATAAGTGCAATATCTAGTATCAGGGAGCACAAATGGCCATATATTAGATCACAAAGCTACTGTTTTCAAATTGCACCAAGATATAAGACAACAAAAAAAGGAAATGAAAACAACCATAGTACCAAATAGTGTCTTAAAAAACAAAAATTAAGCAAAATCAAATATCAAACAATCATTTGATCAGATGAAAAAAGTGTTTTAAAAAAATAAAAATTAAGCAAATTCAAGTATGAAACAATCATCTCAGATGGAAAAGATATCATCTTCATCGACCCCAAATAAAAAAATTTGTGTATTGCCGGCCAGAATTCGACAACAATCGGTTGGATCTAAAGAAAAACTTGGTGGATCTTTTCGCCGTCCCAACCATCGCCCCACCGGTCTCCACCTCCACCACTGCCACCATCCACCACCAATCACGACACAAAGTCGGCAACCACTGCCACAATTCACCAAAAGGCAGACGAAATCGGTGAAGATGGAGGCGACCCACGCTACCAGAAACAACCCACGAATTGGAGTCGGCAACTGTGGTGAACACCCGGCAACAGCAGTCAAACGACCGTTGATGCAACCACCGAAACTTAACCCCAAAAACTGCATGTATCGTTTCTACGAAGATCGTGATGGTAATCGTTGAGAGTACCTGTCATCGTATTAGATTCAGGCGAGTCCCTTTTGCCGGGAGACGAAAAGAGTTATGGTGGTATGGTCTTGGTAGTGGAGATGAGAGCTGAAAGATGTTGGTGATGTTGGGTCGATGGTAATGGTGATTGGTGAGCCGGTGAAGATCACCGGTGAAATGTATGGTGGTAATGATGAAAGTAGAAATACAAATGGTGGAGTGAAGCAAGATCGAGTGAGGGTGAGTGAGAGAGAAATATCTGGAATTAAAAGATGAGTCATCTTATGAGTGTAAGCTGTCAAAACCAACACTCTCCACCTAACCAGCAAAATGAAATTGTACTTTAATGCTTCAGCCAATTGTAAACCACTCATATGCATTAAGTGCAGTACTACAGGCAGAAAAATAGAAACCATATGCCATAATAGTGGTACAATCCTGTAGACGTCAATTCAAAATGTAGGTTATATAATACATATAAAATTAAATATAAATAATTAAAAATAAAATAATAAAACATCAAACGAGCCGAGCCCGAGCCCGAGCCGAGCTCGAGCTTGAGAAGTTTATGATGAGCTCGAGCTCGAGCTTTGAAATTAAATCTTGAAACGAGCCCAGCTTGAGCTCGAGCCTGGTTAAACTTAAACGAGTCGAGCTCGAGCCTAGACGAGCTTAGGCTCGACTCGACTCGTTTACACCCCTAATATAAACCTCGGTTTTATGACAAAGAATAACTAAAATCAACATAAAACCCAACAATCTTATTATTATTATTATTATTATTATTATTATTACAATTTATGAATACTAGAATTAATGGTAATTTCGTATATAGTTAACTTTCAGGGGCATATGTGTGTTTTATCATATTTTGTTTCACTTTTCATGTTTTTCTTTCTAGTTTTGATGGAAACTTGCTTCGGTCTTTTCACCGGCCCTTTTAATATGTTGTTAGTCTTCACTTTCGGCGGTTGAAACATCTTTTGATTCTGGCGATAGTTGTTTTGTGTGGCCTTCGAACTTCGAAAATTTTTGTTCTTTTTGATTTGGTTGAAATTAGTCACCACTATCTCTATTATGGTGGTGGTGACGATGATTAATGGTGTTTACCTCACGTGCAATTGTGAAGCCTTGATTTTATGACGAAAATAATTAAAATCAACATAAATAAGCCCAAACGGTCAAACCATTGAAACTAATTTGAGTGCAACAAACTAGTAATTAATGGTTCGCTTTGGTTCATTTTTTAATTTCAGCGATTGAGTTTTAGCTTTCATTAATAAAAACCCGTTAATAACGGTATGACAATTATGTTCGATAACATTGTAGATCTTCATAGGAATAAGATGTCTAACACAAATTTGAACCCCAACGTCTTTTTTTTCTTGGACAATATGCCAAGACATTACCCTTGTTCTTTCACGAGCGTTAAGGTTCGAGGGCCCTAGCACTTTAGCACCCTCTTATCCGGCCGTTGTGATGTTACGGTCGTCACCCCTGCCTACGTGACATTGGGATAGCGCCCGAACACCACTCACAAGAGGTAGTCGAACCATTATATTTTTTTCTTCTTCGTAACACTTCAAAACTTTCAAACTTTAATGCAAGTTTTGAGGGAGTTGGTATAATAAATAAATTGTTAGAAAAGTGATACATATGACATCATGATTTTTTTTTGAGTAAAATTTATAGCTTTAAAGTTTGAAGAACATACAAAGTTATGTTATGAATATAACTTATTTTGAATAATGTTAAATCAACTGCTCGCCGGTTGACAACAGAACAAAAGGAATAGACCGGAGAACAAAAGGGGCTCGAAGATGAAAACATCTCGTCATGATCTCGGAATCAGCATGAACTATGAACACAAGCTAATTAACTTCTTTCAGTGGATCGAGGTAGGCCTCCACCAAAGATCGATCAACGTTTAGTCTGATAATTTTGTTGGAAAATAGTTCACTTTTATTAAAATAATCAACTTAATATTATAACGATGCTCTCGTTATACATGGGAAATTCACTAGTACATTACCGTGTACAAAGCCAAATCAGAAATACATGTAGAGAACAAGTTACAAATGATACAAAACCATTGTGGTTAGTAAACTTCAATTGAACAACAATGTAAACGACAGCAACAACAACGAGATTGATGGTCCTGCAAAACAGATATTAGAAAGAAAGATCCGGGCTTGTGTTTAACACAATTCCCTTAAACAGATTCGTCGTCTGTTCCCAGGGTACACCGGATGAAAGCAGCGTACTGCCAGACGTTGAACACTTGCCTGAAAAGAACCGGAGGAGACGATGTATATGAGATGATCAAGATTGTTTGTGTGTTGTTGAACTATATTTTGTGTGTTGATTCAAGCTCTACAAGTTGCCATATTTTTTTTTGTTGTTATCTTTGTAGATAAAAAGGATTGCAAGAGTCTTGCAATTCATGACAATTGAATTGTCATAAAACTTAGTAACTAATGACAAATGAATTGTCATAAAACTCATTAACTCAAAAGTTGGACATCCCAACAATCTCTTCTAGATGTCTCAAAACCGGGTCGGGTTACAGAAACGCAACCTCGAGTTTTCGGACATGCATTCGGGTTACCAACCGACACGAGAGTTGACCTCTCATTTACAAAATATTCAACATTTGTGGTAGTTTTGGATGAGTTGTCCAAATCAATCCATGAGACAATTCCGTGGTGCATAATTTTCGTAGATTATATTGTCTTAGAGATGGAGGCTAAAGCGAGCCTAAATGAAAGGCTATAGGAGTGGCGAGCAGCGTTAGAGCGTAAAAGTTTGAGGATAAATCACTCAAAAATAGATTACGTTACTTGCATTGTAACTTTAATGGTGCTAGTGATGATCAGGAGTGCACACAAATCATTATTGAAGGACTAGTTTTTCCGACATACAAGTATTTAGAGTTATATGTTAAGAGGGATGGGACACCAACAATGATGTACCCCACCACATACAAGCATGTTGGTGCAAGTGGAGATACCATTTATGTCGCGTGAAACTGATTGTTGGATCATCAAGGAGTCACGTATAAGCACGAAAACTAGAGGTGCTAGAGATGCGGATGTTAAGGCGGATGAATGGGCATACAAGGATGGACCGAATAAGGAATGAGCTGTTGTAGGAGAGATTAGGGGAGGCTCGCATCGAGAATAAGATCAAGGGTGGGAAATTGAGATGGTTTAACTAGGTTGTTTCTAAACTTTTGTTTCCCTACCTTACCTGGTCTTTGATTGATCTAAGGGGCTGTTTGTTTCACTTCTTAATGGTTCAGTTCAGTGCTTAATCATTCAGATTCAGCATTCAGAGCGTTTGTTTCATAAAAAAAGGACCTCTGAATGGTTCAGTTAAGTGCTAAATGAGTAAGAGATTGAAAGATGCTGAATGGAACTGAATGAAGCATATACCAAACTTACCATCACCTAAAGTTCTACCTTAATATCCCTCTCATTGATAAAGCCTCTTAACCATTCAGACCTCTTAACCATTCAGCACTTAATCATTCAGCAGTTGCCAAACAGCCCTTAACACTTTTATATATATGCCTCAACCTTAACCTGTTTATACATAAACGCCTTTGCTAAGATTGACCCTAACTTGGTTCTTTATTTTGATACACTTATCTTCATTGTATATAATCTCTTGGCATGCTATTGTAATAATGTGTGATATATATCAAATAACTATGACAATGACTTCCGGATTATGTCAATCCTCATTCAAAGAAACTGAAGTTTTTTATGCGAAACACAAATTTGTATAACACGTGACAAATTACTGTATATTAAGTTACTAACAGTTTGGAAGGGTTTTATGCAAAACACAACTTTTTTATGAACAATTTGAGAGGGTTTTACTAGGAACCCACTTTTTGATGTGAACTGCAACAACATAAAGAATCGATTATTTATTCAATCTATTTTTTAAATATAAAAAAAAGCAATATTAATCATTTGAGGGTATAAGAAAAATAAAAATTAATTTTTGTAAGTTATTTTATCTACACCTAAACCTATACATGTTTAGATAACCTTATTTGAACATAAAAAAGAGTAATTGTCAAAATAGTCATTAACTTTGTACCAATTCGACTTATTTTGTTCTTATTTAGTTTTTTTTGCTATTTTGGTGTCTAGATTTGCAAAATCTTACCAATTTCGTCCTTTAACCAACTTTTGTTAGTTTTGACCGTTAACAAAAGGAGTAGTTTAGTCATTTTACGTCTTACAGACCAAAATGGCAGTTGAACCAACCCGAATTTTATCTGATGAATGTAACCTAGTAATCCGATCAGAACTGTTAAACCAACCCGAATTTTTTTATTTTCGTTTCATTAAAATTAGAACACCTAAAAATAGTGAACCAACTAACAAACATTTCTTAATCCTTCACTGCCCGCAACAACATCAACTTTATGGCCAACAACAACCGCTGTCACCACCTACTCCCTATGAAAAAACTTATATATAACCAACACCTTTTCCACCCACAACGTCACCACCACCATCCTTTCCCTCTAGGTTTAGGGTGATCTAAAGTGATCGAATTAATACGCACTTATGAACTATTTTGGAAACTTACTTTAAAAAAAATAACATCTTGATTTTTCAATGACATCTTGATTTTTTGATCAATAACATCTTGATTTTTCAATGATAAATAAACTAAAGTTTACTGAGAGCAGAACTAGAACTACTGACATAATGTTCCTAACACAAATGCGTCACCAATAGACCGCTAACCCCATTGGCTGATAGCTTAGGTATCGGTTGAGATTTACCGGAAATGTTTCTACCCCTCTTTTTCTTCTCCAGTGGTAATCAATTGCTAATAAATTTTTTTTTTTTGTGGAATTGTTAATTGTAGTTTTCATAATGAACATTTTGGCATTCCACTTGGCAATGGCGGTCCATGTACGCCAATGATGATGATCGCATGACAAAAGTGGTGGTCAAAGTAGTGGACACCTGGGGTTTTCATGTGAACACATATACTGTATATAGTCCCAATCATTTCAAACCAAAACTTATGGCCAACACTTGAATCAAAATATCATCGATTTGGGAGAAAACAAACAACACAGAAACAAAAAGCGGAATGAAGAAATATGTTAATAAGCTGCAGTATTGATCCATATATCTACAATTTTCAAAAGGTTGTTGTTCTGGAAGTGAGTAAGAAATCATAGAACAGTTAATTATTAGCTTAATTGGTTTAAAAAAGTGTGATCCGCTCATCAACGAACGTTTAAGGTTTCAAATGCCGAGGCACAAGGTGCTTAGGTGCACGCATCACGTACGCTATAATTAATTTGCTGACCGAGCTTGCAATGTACAACAAAAAAGGATCTATAAACACTGAGAAGTTGTGTCTCCCCTCTTTTTCGTAAGGCCATATGTAGTGGGTGTAAACGCACGTATGGTAGGCGTGAAAGCCACGTTTTGGTGCCCTATAACACAGCTACACCGCCCCAGGGGGCGTGATAGGCCATGAGTGATGACAATCACGGACAACAAACCAAAGTTTGGTTTTCTTATCTCTTTTATTTTCCAACATCTATCACAATAATGCACCTCGATCATAACACTAATAATTATTAACGTTACTACTATCACACACTACAACCATTTTTCACTATCCAACACTCACTATATTCATTTTTCAATACTATCACACACCTTGACTACGTGACAACACTTTTTCACTATCACACCCTCTATCACATCACTATGCTACTCATTTTATACAAACTATAACAGTAAACAACCCTACATGCAATTAATAATGCCATCCGTTTAAGAAAACAATCGGACCAATTAATCGAGTAAACCGGTTTAATGAAAACTTTAAGTGATCCGTAATTGTATAGGATCTGTATTTACCAATTTGCAAACCTTTTAGTAAATTCGGTGAAACAAAAACTCATTTGATATCATTTTCATGAAATTTATAAATATCATATAACTAGGCATGATATATATGGCAGACATATATATTTATTTAATTTTTTAATATTGCATATTAGCCTTATCACACCTATAAAAACCATCTTTTTCCCCTCAAAAATAGAAAAACAAGCAAAGATGGAAAATTTAAAGATAGAAGAAACAATAAACAAGGCTGCTGAAAAGTATCGATCATTTCTTCATGAAGAAGCTGAGAACACTCATTGGAGACATGGCGGTCCTCCCATCTATGATGCCGTCAACCAACTCTTCGAAGAAGGTCGAACCAAGGTTAATTTAATTAATTGATCTTAATTATACCATATATGATGCATCTATCACTGCATAATTAAACAAGCGTGTTCCTGTCGTCTTTTCTAATATATTATATGGTTTTTTTGAATAACCAAATGTTTATAAGTATGTAATATATGATCTTGTAGGTATGGGAAAAGGGATCGTTAGAAGAAACGGTTCAAAACGCAATAAAATCATGGGAGATGGAACTCAGTCATAAGACTCGAGTACAAGACTTCAAGACTATCAACCCTCAGAAATTCAAGCTTATTGTTAATGGTAATTAATTACTTGATTTTGTTCTTTTAACTCGGTACTGATCAAAACCAAACATAAATTATGAAATACACATGAGCCCATGAGGTGTGCTTCATACTTACATTTAACAAGTTAGTGGCATAATAAATGACACATGACTATACGAGACATAATAATTGAAACATAAATACAAGTGGTCATTTCACACGTAAAGTATATATCAACCAAACCAGTCCCGTTCAAATAATGATCAAGTTTTAGAAATAGATTTATGTATTTTTCAAGTTTTAGTAAGAAAATTGTAAGTGTATAAATAACTAATACAAAATACTGCAAAACTTGGGTAGATAACTTGAATCGTTTTATAATTAAGTTTCTTCACTGTTTCACTAAATAAATTAATTTATTCATATATTTTCCTAACAACAAAAACCACTTAAGTTGCAATTATATTCTTCGATTTCATGTAAAGCTGGTGAGGTCATTGGTTCATACTTTTATTTGTATGTATTTTATTTAGAGGTACTTTAAATTAAACCTTATTGTTGTTGTTTTATATTTTCATGTCAAAAGTTTAAAAGAGAAATATTTGACGGTTTAAAGGTAATTGTTTTATAAATAATTTTTATGACCATAGTACTAATGTAAAAAAGTTGAACACTAGCTGTTCAACTTAATTCCATTAACAATCCACGTCATATTATATTTTACTTGCCAAAAAAGAAGAAGGAAAAACTCTCAGGTTTTAATGAATTTAACATTTACAGATTTATTATATAAATGCTAATAAATCTAACCGTTGATTATAATCCAGAAAAAGGGTGATACATATCAAATAATTATGATAACGACTTTCAGATTATGTCAATGCTAATAAAACTTTTTTCAAAGAAAATGAAGGTTCTTTTATTAAATTGAATTGAAGTTTGAATCATGTGTTTTGAGTATTTTTCAATGATTAATAAAATATCCAAATTTTGACCAGTACAAATATTGTAATAGTTCCGTACATCAGTTGATCAAGTAACACACTAACCAATTTTAAAAATAACCTTTTTAATTAAAAGTTTAAAACTAACACACATAGGTTTCAAGTAACATATACGAGAAACTAATAAAAAGATAATACGTGTCATTTATTTATATAGTCTTAGTACTTCAACCAACTAAGATTTGATACTCTAATACTTGATTTATTAAGCATCTTTGATTATGTTATTTTATCTTTTTAGATCTTTATGTTATTTTTTGGGGAGTTAGGGACTAATTTTGTTAATTGATTGAATCCATGCATGTATAACTTATGGGTAACGTTTAAACATTAAAAAAAGGTTTGATATGGTTTTGAAACAACCAACTTTGGGATGACCAACACCTAACTTTTTTCAAGATAAGGACACTTCTTCATTGGACACTGGAATCAATCATATGTTTGGTTTCCTATATTTCTTAAAAATCTCTACACAAAAATATTAGCACTCTTACTTTCGATCAAATCACATATCTTTTGATTTTCATTACTTACCTTTGTTAAAGTTGGTTGATAGATTATCAAAAATTAAAGTTTGTGAAACCCAGACACAATTATTATGATCAAACTCTTAATCAAGGAAAGTGATTTGTACACGATCTATCAGATTACTGTATAATTTGATAGATAGTGTACGAATCACATTTTTTATTAACAATTCGACCCTATTAATTCTGCCTAGGTTAATTTCATTAATTTACTATCCTAAATGAATAAATGACACAAATAAGTTTATACAAAAGTTACATAAGTCAAGGTCAATAAAAACATCAAATTAAGTAACGATGTTGTCAAAACCGATCAGGGAGGGAAGGATTGTCTGCGGAGGAAACATTGAAGGTGGGGAGTTACAATGCATTACTGAAGAGTACACTTCCAGAAGAGTACAAGTATTACAAAGCAGAAGAAGAGACCTTCGAATCATCTCATGATGTTTTCCGGTCAGTATTTCCTCGTGGATTTGCATGGGAAGTGATAAGCGTTCATTCTGGACCACCGGTGATAACGTACAAATTTCGGCATTGGGGTTACTTTGAAGGTCCATTTAAAGGTCATGCTCCGACCGGTGAAATGGTAGATTTTTATGGCATGGGAATCCTTAAGGTACGTATTATTCCTATTCATGTTCCTAGAGAGATGAAATATACCCACACCACCTCAAGACACTACAATTTACAAAAGTTACAAATGCCTGTTTGAGTAAGGGTGGTGTAGATATAACACTACAATTTATATTCGTATTGTGATTCGAATCAGATTGAGGTCCAGACGAATGCTTATACCCCAAACGGCCTATAAAAGTTTTAAATGACCGTTTGAGTGTAGGTGGTGTAGTTATAGTCGTTTTGAACCCAATTAGTTTTGATTATAAAGTTAACATACGATTAATTTCGAACAAATCCAACACCTATTTATAAAGAAGGTTTAACGTGTCATGCATAGAAATTTTTTGGCCCCTAAGGCCCGAAGTTTTCTTTCATAGGATCGGTTTTGTGATCCAAAAAGGTTGTGACACAGTTTGTTCACTTTGTTGTCCGTTTATATGTCACTTATTTTAAGAGCTTATAGTTATTGTTATATTACTTTATTATTTTGGATGAAATTGGAAGGTTGATGAACAATTGAGGGCTGAAGATGTTGAGATCTATTACGATCCAGCTGATCTTATCTCGAAACTACTAAAGGGACCGTTAATCTCTGAAACACAAAACGTTGTCATGGATGCTTCTCTAGCGAACACTGGTAGTTGCCCGTTCAATAAACAAAAATGATTTGAAGATATCAACCGCTCTCAAAGTTGTGATGCTCTAGTATGCGTGTTATGTTTGTATAATTTGAATTAATTCTAGATATGATATAAGCTTAATTTTGGTATTAAAGGTAATAAATAGACTATAGTTAGAGCATTCCAAACACGTCACTTATGGACGACCAAATCTCTCATCTCTAATATAATAAAGCAAAACATTATTAACTTATGTGTCATTATTTGAGGGTATTTTGCTCACGTGGAATTGTTTGAGAATCTTGCCATAAGTAAATTTTGATCCATCACCATCTTTAAGCATTTGGTCTCCCGGCCTTTAATTATGATGACCCTATTAGCCCGCCCAAGGTGTATCTTTAATACATAAAATCTTTATTAGACTAAACTGTTTTGAGTACATGGAAATAATATTATTTGACACTGGAAAAAGACATGTTTGGATCTACCAGAACTACAAATTCATTGATTTACATACATGTAAAGATATGATATAATTAAAGACCAAAAATTGTTACTGTAATCTTATTCGATTCTTTTAGTTACAACTTACAAGATAGGCAATGGACAATCAAATGCCAATCCAAGTTGATATCTCTAGGTTGATTCTCGTGATTTCTGTGAAATGCAACAAATGAATTGAAAATGTAAGCCTTTTGGGTTGTGTAAGTGAGTTGTAGGTTATGTGAATTAGAAGTTGAAATTCAAGAGGTATAGAAAAATGAATAAAGCATATATACATACCATCATCTCATGGTCTCCCATGATTTCTTCAATCACCTCTAGTAATGGTTTATCAGCACTATTGGGTACAACAGCTGCAAATACCGCTCCTTCTAATCCTGTTTGATACTAGAAAGATTAAAGACTGGCTACAGATACATAAATTCTTTGAGTGTATAGGTATAGGTATAGGTAATACATTTATATTGGTACTAAAATGGGCGGCCGGGATATTGTATTAATTATAAAGAAAAGAAAAGAAAAGGTGAAATTGGTAATGGATGGATGTATACCGGATTGTGGAAAAGCATCGATGAACATGATCATCTCCTCGGCTGTAAGTCCAGAGAAAAAGCAAATCCTGGGCAGAGATCCTGCAACCTTTGAAGATTGGAGGTTTGGTTGTTTGGTATTTATTGCTTCCCAAAGAGAGGCGGTCATCATGTCTTGAGTGCAAAAGATAACCTAACATACACAAAATTTAATCCTAATCATCCATGCATTGCATACGCATCTGGATTCGCAAACAAAAGGTGAACCATAAGTAATTAAAACATCATATGAGGAGATCACCAATCCAAATCCAAACATATAAATAATCTTGGATCAGGTTGTTGTTATATATGAAAGAAATAAAGAGCACACATATATATTGAAGTATACCTGTAAGAATTGACCATCCAAGTCTTTGAGAAACTTTTGTATCTGCAACAAAATATGAAAGGCCGGCGTGATGGAGAATGAAGCTATCTGGGATTTGTTTTAATTTAGAAGATGGCCGGAGAAGGTACCTGGACGGCCTCATGGAGTTGAAAGCCTACCAATAACAAAGCCTGCAGATAATTATTAATATAATTAAGATTCACAGTAGTAGTTGTGTTGGTTTATTAGAAGATGCAGTATGTTTTGATTGATAAATGAAGAGCTAGTAATAATTACGTACTGGTGGACCAAATGTAGCAGGATCATCCGTGCTCAGGGGAACGAATTTTGAATCTTCCTCCTCCCTTAACTCTCCTCTTCCTCCTAATGAAGCCTCCGCCTTCACTTGGAGCTGTTGCTGCTTCTGAAATTGAAATGATGATGAAAAGTTAACAAAACATTGTTGACTAGTGGTATATGTTGTCTTCTTCATCCACATCCTGCTGCTTATACTACAACAAGATGATGATGAAAAAGCAGCAGCAGCCATAACAATTTACCGTCCAAAGTGAACCTTCAGCGAATGCGAAACCAGAACCAAACAAAAACTCAGAAACTTCAGCAACAAGTCCTTTAGCATAAATACTTCCATAATTTCTCAACACCGGATCATTAGCAATCACAAAGTTCCTTGGTCCAGCTGCTAATCTATAAATCGGAACATAATCATTCATCCATTTGAACAACGGAAGAAATAAAGCTCCACCGAACAAATCCGATACGTCATCGAGCTGTGCATTTGCAATTGGTATGTTCGAATCGTCGGTTTGTGTGAAGGAAATTGAGCGGAAGAAGCCTGTGAGCCAATCAGCACTGATCCATGACGTGTTTCTAGGGTTTGAGTTTGATGATGAAATTTTAGGTTTTGGTTTTGAATTGTTTTCAATTGAGGATTTGATTGTGATGAAGCGGTGGTTTGTAGGTGTTACGCCGGAGATGCGGTGGTGAGTGGTGGTTATGAGTGGTGGTTGTGAGTGTAGTAATGAAAGCATGTTGTGAGGATGATGAAATAGAGAAATGGTTGTGTTTGTTTCTAATGAAATTCCATATTAGCCTTTGAAGTGTTTCTTTTAGTGTACAAGTTTGATCCTTCCACTTTTTTTGGTGTTGATAGTTTCTAAAGGTGTTATGTATTTATTGTGTAAATAAATTAAGTTGCTTGTGAGTTATTGAGATTTAGTAATATGAGTTAAGTTGCTTGTGAGTTATTGAGATTTAGTTAGCTGAATGTTTGAACGAGTTTAAGCTAATCAACTCCAAGTCTACATTGGAGCTCAAGCCTAAGTTTTGGATATTAAATTTGGCTAAGCTTACAAGTTTAAACAAGTATACTAATGTGATGATAGTTTTACTTGGCGTGCCATATATGTTTAGCTAAGGCATGTGAAGAGACACACATATGCTGACGCTAATTAAAGCATTAGAAAAGCTACATGTAGAGGCGGAGATGTGTAGTGTTAAACCTTAGCCAACTTAGTTAAGCACTTTTAGGGTGGGTATAAATGTTCTTAGTTTTGTCTTGGGCCAATATTTTCCTTGAATTTTAAGTTTGACTTTGCATTTTACTGTATTAACGTGCCTATGTAAACATATGACATTACATGATATTATACCCTATGCTACTTATCTCATTGCCATCATTTACGTTAGTGTCGTTTTTTGGCTTATATATATAGTATTGTTTGCCTATCATTACATTTGGAGCCAGGGTCTATCTAGAAGCGACCTCTATCCCTCACGATAAAGGTAATGTTTCTCTACATCGTATCCTCCTAGGATCACACCAATAGTTTTACTATAGGGAAAATTTTAATAGATACAATTGTCCTACACAGGTTTACACCCTTCTTTATAAAATTTGTCAAGACATGTGAGTAAAAATCACAAAACACGCATCTCTTCTAAGATTGCATATGATAACGCAACTAGAGATTCTCTGATATTGTTAATCCCAAAATGATAAGATGACGCATCATTTTCATTTTAAGCTAAAACTGCACCTATGATGATTTTTAAGTCCAAAACTACGCGGAAAACAATATTCATTTTCTATTTGGTGTTTTTTGTTTTTTTATACTTTTATGTAATCATTTTATAATGATCAATTAATTATTTAATTTCATACATTTGATAATATTACTATTTAGGTCAAACTAGATCAAACTAGATCTATGCTCGGGCCGCGTATTGCGACAACCGGATTTTGTTTTGTGATTTTGTTACACACGTTATAATGCTGACATTAGGATTTTTATTAAAACCTACTCTAAATCTACATTGATGTCTAGCGCATGACTAAAACCTTTAACCGGTTGAATATAAACATCTTAAGACCTTTATATCTTTTAGATTTCTTTACCTTTGCTTGGAGCATCATTCATAGTAGATTTTTATATCATCATTATAATTACATCAAAGATCACTATAGTTTTATTCTTATATTCAACTAAAAAATAACTTTTTATAAAAAATAACTTTTTATATATTTATCATTATTTTTTCTCTCTCATATCTATCTGACAATCACTTTCAAGAACGTATTAACAAATGGGATAAATAGTGGATTTCTCAACTTTACCTTTGCCATTGTACATTATGTATATTTCTCAAATATTTTAAAACTACTCCTTTAAATACAAAAAAAAAAACAGTCAAACATACGATTGGACTCAAGAGTACAAATTTCAAACATCGGGTCCTTTTATTTATTGGGCTGGTTGTAATTTAATACGTTTAAAAACCTAATTCATACAAGATATATTGGGTTCATGGTCATGAATCATTGATGTAGCCCAGTTTTCAGTTTGTCGTGGCTTTAATAAACTAAACAGTTGTCTATATTTCCTTTTTATACAAACTTTTAAACCAACACACATAATTTTTATTTTTTTTGGATAACTTAAATTATATTAATAAAGATAGATTTACATGGAAATAGAAGGTAAACAGGCAACAAGCTGCGCCGCTAACCATTTTTAGCAAAAATCTAGTCACACACAAGATTTGAAAAGGGTGACAAACTTTACCTCTATTATATTAGATCAAAAGGTTGCTCACACAGAAATCCCTACTCATAAATCTATACAAACTTTCCTTTATTCATGAAAGAATTTAAATTGCATTTTTATAAAATTAGAGATAGAAAATGAAGAAATAAGTACCTATTCTCTTTACCAATGTGGTGGTAGCCCATTGGTAAAGACAACGCTTTTAATCACCAAAAGTCATGGGTTCAAGTCTCATATCAAGTTAAGAAATTGTCATTAAAAAGTACCTATTCTCTTTCTTAGTTCAGTAGTACAGTTGATTTTTGTTGACTTGTGATTAAGAGCTCAAAAAAAAAAAAAGAAAAAAAAAGAGCTTTGCATAAACATCCGGTACACTCTAATGCCCCCATCACGCCATCTGCCACATCACCCATTCACCGCGTCGGAGTGGGGTGTGAAAAGGGGCTTTCACGCGTGAAGGGCTTGCATTGTGATTTTTTTCTTTTTTTTTCTTTCTTTCTATTATTTGTTTATAAATACTAACCTATTTAATACAACATACCACAAACACACATTCTCATTACTATACACAATCTTATTTTTAAAACATACCTCAAAACATCACAAAATTAATCCTTTCGGTTCAGATGATAACGCATATCTACGCAACAAGCATCGTCTTCAACCGCCAAACCGGGATGAAAACATAGAAATAGACGATGACCACAACCAACGCAAACCCTCCGACACAAACCGAAGCCGATGCGGTCAATAATCTGTTTTTTTTTTTATTATGTCTTTTACGTTTTTTTTTAATTTACTATGTATTTTTAAGTTTTTAATGAAATCGTAATTTAATTTATGTATTAAATTTATTTAAATGTTTAATTAAATAAAATGATGATGTGAAGTGAAAGAAAGTAAATTGTGATCAAACCATTTCCATCTTGAAATGAAATGAAAATATGAGGTTATGTGGAGCTGATGTGACATAAAGATTAAGTGAAAGGGAGTAAAACTACACCTATAGCCTAACCACTATACATACCAATAATATTAATAGTCACCTATCTTTAATTAAAACAAAATTAAAATAGAGATGTTACGTTACATGTCAACAAATCAAAAGCGTTGCACTGTTGCGGCGCAATTTATTATCGTTTACCTGTCATCTTATTATAATTTTGTTGAACTATGATTTAATCCAATGTTACATTTTGGTACAATGTTTTAATGACCTGGCAGAAAACCCTATTCACTTATTCAGCTTTACAAACATACAAAATTAGAAAAGACCTATTGAAAATTAAAACATGATAACATGAATCCCTGAATGCATGCATTTGGACATATATGTGTTAACTGTAGATGAAAACCAACAAACAAACACAAATATATCATAAATGTGGAAAATTATTTCAAAACAATTATAACAACAGGGAATGGGATGTGTGTGAAATGTTCCCAGAGGATGAGGCCATTCCACATTCAATGAACAAAGTACAAAGTGTCACAATTACCATGCGAACTTGTTCCCTGGTTTACAACATTGTCATCAAACATATCTTTTAGAATTATATAAATGTGTTTTACAATATTTTTGTAACACCACCAACGTTTTTGCTCACTGCAATGGATGTATTGACGTTTCAGTCATGTACATATGACAAATGGAAAAGTCAATGTTCATAATTTTAGCGAAGTTGAAAAATTATTAAATGTTTATTAATTTTGGAGATTTTTCCTCTGTTTTAACTTTTAACCTCCGTAGATATAGAATATAAATGAATCCATCACTTAGTCATAGGAAAACAACCGAGACGACAAAGAAAGATTGTTAGATCAGCAACATGAGAGACGTGAGGGTCTCACGGACGTGCACTTCACCATTGCCTCTATGAACCTGACCCTCTCTCTTGAATCCCTTGGAGTGCACAACTTTCACTCTCTCATAAAGAACCCAACTTCACATTCACACTTGTGACGGGTCAGGAGACCACATTGCACGTGCTTTAATTTTCATATATAAGTTGTACGAAAATGTAAAATTAATATTCAAAATCTCGGAGCGCATAAAGCTTGTCACGGATTGAGCTTCCATGTCTTGTAGTCTTGTTAGTGTTATGTTTTACAACTCATGTGTAAGAAGAGAAAAAAATTCCACACAATAATGCATAGTTTTATAGCTTTCATTCTAAACGTACTTATTCTTCCAATAGCCGTTATGTTTGAAAATTTCCTTTTGTACTTTTATTTATTTATGGTAAATTAAAAGTATATAAAATAATCTTTTTTATAACTCAGAGCATTTGTAATCCAACTTATAAATCTACAGATTTGTTCAGAATAATACTTAAACACGATCTCAACCAAATAAAATAAAATAAAACATCTTTTAACAACCTTCAGCATTCAGATAGAGCTAGAAAAAAAAGAACCATTTGATATAATTTAGGGGGTGATAGATTGGGACAATTAGATTGGCCATTTCTGAGGTTACTGTCCTATATGCCACGTTTTCTTGAAATAAAAACATAAATAATTCTGGAACAGTTTTGTTAGGGACAAGTTTTTTCAAACTTTTCTGCTTGTTTGTTTCCTCATCTTTAACGTTTTAAATTGCTAACATGTCAGGAATCATTTGAAGAAAACCAAGCCCACATCATTACTCTCATGTTTACTAGATTATACCCCGTGTTACACGAGTTGACTAATTAAAATATTTAATTATTATCGAGCATAATAAACAAATAATTATATGACGAGTAAGCATTACACTATAATTCATTACCATCTTGGGTATGTTCTCTAACACCAACAAAAACAAAACCCATATAAGAAAAATTAGAAGACAAATTACGGATTCACAAGCATAAAAATCGGATTAAAATCATACAAAAGGATGACAACTTGTACTGATATAAGCCATGAGCTTTGGTATAGAGATAAGAACCGATAAACTAATGTAGTAGACAAAGTAATGTTTAAATAGAATTTAATAAAAAAATCAATGTTTTGGAATATTATTGATATATATTTTGGTAATTGATATTTTTTACTTTTGTAAGATTATGGTACTTATTTTTATAATTGATAGAGAAATATAATACTAATATGGTAATTATTTTTTAACTGATAGGTAAATATATTATATGATGGTACGTAGTATGTTATGTAATAGTAGGAGGATTAAATTGTAAAATATTATTGGCGGGAAAACGATGCCAACAATGGCTTCATTGCATGCCATGAGGCATCTAAAACCCTCTTTTATTAGAAGGTATAGATTTGAGTACATATATGATATAGGATATAATGAGAAAATTAAATTAAAAATAAGTTCAAAGAAAATATATAGTACTACAAAATAAAATCTAACGTATTCGAGCATTAACAATAAATCAATAATCTTAAAGAGCTACGGCCTATGGGTTTATGGGCCATGGTATTACAATAATATGATAAGCTATAACGTGATCTTTAGCTATTTGTGTTAACTAATTAAAAAGTCCGTAATTATTATATTTATTTAATAATTGCAAAGTCTATGTGTAATTTATATTAAAATTTATTACTTTATTAGAATAAACAATTTAGCTATAAAATAATAATGGGTTGTTTGTCTAATTATTATGAGGTTCTGTTTAGTTGGATATCTAAATGAGATTCTAAAGTTTTCATTTTCTTCATTTTGTCTTACATTAAAGTAGAAAAAAAACATTGTTAGTTTATATATGCAAGTCTTCATGACATGTTACGTTCTTCTGTTACATTTTACTCTAACATCAATCCGCATGTAGGGGGTGCAAATTTGGTTCAAATTCTTTGACACAAAGCGATGCCCACGCGACCTACGGACACAAATGCAATTAAAAATATTAATTTTTAACTATGATATATTTACGATTTTAGTTCTCTACTTTTACCAATTCTCATTTTAGGCCCTAATAACTTTTCAACTTTGGTTTCTTACTCTACTTTGACATATAGTTCGACTTCAACATTTTGGAATTTACTAGGTTATCGTTTTGACTTCTAACTTTTCATATTTCGTTGAATTTTAATATATGACACAATACGGGTTTGTGCTATGACGTATGGGACAAACCTTTTAGATCAATGCATGTAATTACGCAGGATCCGATCATGTGATCCAGCCACTACAATACGTGACCCAGCCACTACAACACGCGACCAATCTCATATCTAGTTAACAAAAAAAGTAAGAACACACGATAAAATAATATTTTTATATTTTAAATAATCAATTGCATGATAGATCAAACTAAAGATTGATTTATAATACAAAACATTTAAATTTGATATAGTAATATACATGAATTCTATCTTACATACAATAATATAATTATTACGAGTTCAAAATGGAGCCATTGACTCGAAGGTCCATGTATGTATGTATGTATCTCCCCTCCCCATGCCACTTTCCATCACGTTCCATGCTTTAATTCCCATCATGTGGAAGCTTTTCATGTCACCACGTTACAACCGTCCGATCTCATCCTAGCCAAATACCGTTTTTAACGTATTTAGTGACTCTTATTTGTAGACACCTTATCACTTTTAACTCAAATCAAATACACTTGACATTGTACAACAGTTCCACCCACCTTAAAACCCGGAACCACAGTGAAGCCCACTTCTAGTGAACTGTTTGACGCTGCTTCACCTTCATTCACACTCTCCATAAACACTTCCGTAAACCGGATACCTTTTCTAACTTGAAAAACCGACGGCTTGTCCGAATCAAATGCAAATGCCAAACAATGCAGTAGCCAAACCCGCCGTGCTACATCAGCAAACAACGCGAAGAAGTTTGTTTCCGGAAACTTTCCCTCGGACACTAGGTTTCGTTGAATTAAATTTCCGAAAAGAGAGGATTCCATTTTCGGGTGAACGACTTTCAAGTACTTTAACCGGCAAAATTTCGCAAACATTGAGTTTGGTTTCCATGAGATGTATTCTATTGCTTTTAAAGATTTTAATTCCATAAAACCGTCGAAAAAGAACTGAGGAGACCGCGAATGCGAATTCGAATCAAATCCTTGATTATTAAACCCATCGAACATCACTCGACAAACAAACGCCTCGAATGCAAAACATGAATGACTTGTGTCCCATAACACAACATCTGGATGAATCGACCTCGCAGCCGCATACAAATCCCACTTGGCATCTTCCATTTCACACATCATCAACTTCACAAAACTTTTAATCGATCTCGTTGTTTGCTGAAGAGATATCAAAAAACTGTTAATGGTTCGGTACGAGAAATTGAATTTCTCGTGATCCGATAAATTGCCACTTGAGTTTAACTTCAACTTCAATCTCCTTTCGATCATCTTGTTTTCTTGGTTGGTCTCGTTTAATTTCTCTTTCAAGAAGATGATTTCAGAGTCTTTAAGCTTGTTTTTACTGTCAAGCTTCCTTGCTGTTATTTGATACATTGGTAACAAGTTCTTTTGCTCTTGTATATCAGCTAACAAGATGGTGGTTTCAGGGTCGTTAATATCATCTTCAAGATGTTTCTTCAACAACAACTGTTTGAACTCAGATAATCTTTTCAGTTCAGAGACTATAACCTGATCAGCTAACTGGATCCCAGCAGGATCATAAGGAGATTGAGCAACTTGCAACTGTGCATATGCAGCTTTCACTGATGAAACTGTGGCAAACACTTTGGCGATAAATGCATCCATTGTTGGATTTACATTTACACAGTGCTGAATCTTCTTCTTCTTCTTCTTCTTCTTCTCATCTGTGTTTGGTTTATGATCTTGTTTGAGTTTTTCATTTGACTTTAACTTTTGAATGTGTAAAACTTTGGCAAATGCACGAGACAATCTGGTTTTGTTTGGAGTAAGAGTGGATTGGTTAAGTGAGTCCATCTGAAATGAGAAGATGGAAGAAATTATTGTTGTGAGATAGAGATGGTGATAGTAGGAAGATTGGCAATGGTTGTGTGTAATGATTTATGCAATCTGAATAATATTTTAAAGGCAAATGGAGGTGTACGTTCATAAAGACTAAAACAATGATGATAAAGGGCTTGAAGTTACTGTAAATTAGAGAAAAAGCAGCATGCTTTAACTCAATGATCGAGGATATTTGAAGAATATTATTATTATTGTATTTATTTATATATAAAAAGAATTTGACATGAGATAAATTTAGAAAAATAAATACTTAAAAACTTAGACAAACATAATAAATATGTGGTATTTGACCGTATTTCTTAGTTTCTTTTAACAGCAGGTATCAGCACTGTGAGATATAAAAACTACACCCAAGTTAGTTTCTAGTAAAAATAAAACAACTACGCGAATATAAAGTTGCTAGGTAGTTAAAATTTGAATATTTGAAAGTGTATGCACGAAAACAAATCAATAAAAATAAACCAAATACTATACTCCGTTGAAAATCCTTATATAATATAGCAAAACAAAAAAATCTTATGTGGTATCTTTTTATAACTTTTAGCTTATGTGGCATTATTTGAGAGATTATCTCACAATATGATTTTTTTATTTAAAATATGTATATAAAACTTATTATAATTAAACCAATTACATTTTTGGTCCCCTAATATTTTGAAGAATTCTGAAAAATTTAAGAGTATTTATATTTTTAACCCTTTACTACAAGGTGTGTACGTGAGTCGGTTTATATTTGATAGGGTTTAAAAATGAAACTTATGGATAAAGGTAATAATAACATACAATTAAAGACCTCAGTGTTTTATAAATATACATAACATTTTATATGATTTTTTTAAAAAAATAAACTACACCATAAAACTAAGCACTTTATTCTCTTTAATTTGAGTTTAATATTTCTATACTAAAAATCTAATTTTTAAAAATATATCATGTGTTCCGTTTTACCACGGTTTTGTCTCAAAACTACATGTAACATCCTTAAAAGCATCACTTGAATTGTGTTCCGAAGCGTAGCGCGAGCACTAAACTAATACAAGACTATAGGTAAAAATAAAGCACGTATATTTTTTTATTTATCCATCTATTTCACATAATTGTATCTATGAAATTGAAATAAATTAAGGAAAATATTTTATATACAATATAAATTGTAGCTATATATATATAGGAGGAGGTTCATTTGAGAAGACTCATATATTGCAAGAAGAAAAAGAAGAAACCTAAATCACTAAAAAACTTATTAATGATTTAGTTTTTTTTAAATAAATTCACTTCCTACATACAAATGTGTAATGTATAAACTAAAAAAAATCATTAAATATTTTTTATGTACGTATTTTTAGCGTTTTAAGTTTACCTACACATGTGTAAGTAACCTAACATACACATGACTTCCACATGTGTAGGTTTAACAAATAAACGAAATTCATTTAATTTTATTTTTTGTTTGTCAAAGTTAATGAATAAATATTGTATTTCTATCATTTTTTTGTATGTTAAAAACGTTTTTCGTTGAAAAAATGAAGAAATTAGTTATTTCTTTCACTTCTCGCAATATTTGCTCTTCTCAAATGAACCCTCCCCTATATATATATATATATTATATATATTTTGTTTTATTTCTTTCTGAATGATTGTAATTGTATCTTAATTGATATTTAATATAGTAACTCTTTATACATACACTAAAACAATTATTTTATAATATGGTTTTAAAAACGTTATTACTCTTTAATTTCAATGAAACGTAAATCAAGGTTTAAAACCTAATCAATATAGTTAAAACATCGTGTAATCATTATTTACTTATTAGATAACATGCGAAGTTTTATACGCTGAGTAAAACATAATAACAAATCCTTATATAATATACCAAAACAAAAAAATCCTATGTGTCATTTTTCATAATATCTAGCTTATGTGGCATTATTTGAAAGATTTCTCACAAAAATGATTTTTTTATTTAAAATATGTATATAAAATTTTTTATAATAACTCTAATTACATTTTTTGTCCCTAATATTTTGGAGAATTCTGAAAAATTTAATAGCATTTATATTTTAACCATAACTACAAAGGGTGTACGTGAGTCGGTTTATATTTGATAGGGTTTAAAAATGAAACTTATGGATACAGTTAATAAAAACATACAATTAAAGACCTCAGTGTTTTATAAATATACATAACATTTTTATATGATTTTTTTTAAAAAAAATAAACTACACCATAAAACTAAGCACTTTATTCTCTTTAATTTGAGTATAATATTGCTATACTAAAAATTTAATTTATAAAAATATATCATGTTTTCCGTTTTACCACGGTTTTGTCTCAAAACTAAATGGAACACTCATGAATATTATTAAAAGCATCACTTAAATTGTGTTTTCGAGCGTAGTGCGGACACTAAACTAGTAATAAATATAGTAAAAGAGAGATTTTCATCATGGCATAGAGGAAAAAAAAACTTTTGTCAATACGCTTTAACAATAGTAAAAATAAAAAAATAGAAGACAAAACTGGTGGGCCCAAAAATTAATTACATGAATGGACCCTTTATAATCGTGGATCCAGGAGGAGCCCGGCCCGCTCTGCAGTATTAAGTCCAAAATACAAAAAGCAACAGTAGTAGACTAGTAGTAGTATTTAATAAACACGGTCAGGTTTGTCAGCTACCGATCACGTGCCCATCACCTGCTCTATCCCATTCTCACGACTCATAACTCGTGACTCAGTCATGACTCTCTGTCGGCAATCAGATTGTCTAACAAACGAATTTATGAAGACGGATGGTGTCCTCAATTTTCTACTGGGTTCAAGACTAATGTATAAGTCCCAACGTGACTGATAGTCTAGACTCTAGAGCATTGAAATACCCTATTTAAAAGAATGAAAATGATTAGATGAAGCGGTGTCCCTCGTTTATTTAAAAACTATTAACAAATTCAGATGAATGAGTTCGATGTTAAGGTTTTGTACTTGGTATTTGGATAGATAAGAAAGAATGATGTGTGAGTGATCTAACGTGTTTTTTTTTCACTAATAGGCTTGAAAAGTAGTTTTAGGGTGGGTAAAGCTACTTTAAAAACTGTTAGATGTGAAGTGATCAAACACGAGAAAACATGTATTAACAATTTCATTTGGATTTCATACTTTTATATTCCTTACGTTTGCAAAGCTACTTAATGAAGTCTAAATGATTCATACTTACCGAATTCACCAGATGACCCACAACACACAAATTTTTCTGTACCCAAACAAAATACGATTCGTACCAAATCGCTCAAGTAGATTGTTCCAATCGCTGACCACTTCCCCTTTCCAATCGTAAAATTCAATGTTTCAGTTTCAATTTCAGTTTCAAATCACTCTGATCATTGTTAATTGAGTGAACTGGTTCGCTAATTTCACTAATCAAGTGCCTTACTGGTTTTATTTGGTAACTCGATGCACAAGGTGCCAGTATACCGGCCAAACATTTGTCAGATTTTGCAATTCTGACAACTATTGTTAAGTCCAGGAAGTCAGGATTGATAAAGAGGCTTTAATTTGAAGTTTGGTTATTTTAACATTTAGTCCTCTTAAACTTGTAAATTTATACCAACAAGCATAAAACTAATGTTATATATGTATATAAAAAGTATAATTAAATAATTTAGTCATGTTTTGGGAAAATCGAATAGAACTTTTGGTTCATACCGAAATGAACATGCCTCTTTGTACCGAATTCATCTAGCCCAACTAACCTCATTCTAAGAGTGGGTGGAGTGGACTCGGGGTGGGTGCGGCACCGATGCGGCCCCGAGCGGGAACACCGCCCCACCCCCTTGCGGCCCCGAGTTTCGGTGTGTGTTTTGGGGTAACTTCCCCGTGTGATTCCCCGATAAAAGTGACCGTTTGGCCGTGGGCCCCCCCCCCAACGGCTAGGTAACGGCTATATATAAAAAAAAAATTTATTAAACAATATACTATATATATATATACTAAACCAAATCAAATAACATCACTCTCATCTATATTTTTACAACTACAAACATCTCTCTATATTTTTACTCCACAAAATGTTGCATCCTTTATTACTTGAAGATTCAACTACGGGTTCGTCTTCATCATCTTCCGGAGACTCGAATGAAACCCGTGAAAGAAACATTGGATATATCCTTTCGGTCTCCAACTTTTTGTTATCTACCGATGTTCGCGACACTGCAAGCTCATCAAGAACCTACATTAGAAGAGACGATCGTGCTGAATCCCATGATCGTCTTGTTGCTGATTATTTTTCTGAGAATCCGAAATATAACGCAAGGATGTTTAGAGAGCGTTTTCGGATGAACAGAGAACTTTTTTTAAAAATAGTTAGGGATATGGAAAACGATAATGATTATTTTCGCACCCGGTTCGACGCAAGACATAAGACAAGCTTCTCGAGTTTGCAAAAATGCACATCCGCAATCCGTCAGTTAGGTTATGGAAATGTTCCCGACTCCTTAGATGAATACTTAAATATGTCGGATCGAACGTCACGTGAAAGCCTTCAAGAATTTTGTGAGGGTGTTATTAGATTATACGGTAAAGAATATTTGCGTCGACCAACCGCTCACGAGATAGCGGTGTTCACGAAAACCTACAAATGGATCTTGTCGACTATATCGAGCAAGCTTACATTCCAAGACTTGATGATTAGCAATATTTAATCGTTTTTTTTATTTTGTTGTTTACTTTTATTTATTATTTGTATTTGTGTTTTATTAATGAAATATTAAAAGTTTTAAATAAATGAGAAATAAAAATTAAAAAATGATGTGGGGTGGTGTGGGGTGGATACCGGGTGATTTGGGGTGAATGTGGGATGAATGTGGGGTGGAGTAAAAAATGTGGGATGGTGTGGGGTGGTGAGGGGTGGACTCCCCTCACCCTAATACCGGACCCCGAGAATATATTTTTTTTGTTTGAACGGCAAGGACCCCGATTATATAAACGATAGTTTTTAAAGAAGGTAGTTTTGCTATCAAAAAGTTTTCGCAGCTTGTTTTCGGTCTTCCTTGAATTTCGATGTAATTATCTAATGCTTAATGAAATTATATATCATTTCTTAAAAAGAACGTTACAGATGAATCAACGATAATTTACCTTTGCTTGACGTGATATTGAGAAACAACGTAAATCTCAAGGAAGCAGCATAATCTCGTCTCCTCTAATGGCGATCAATATACAACTGACAAAGAGAAAACACGCTAAGCAAAAGAAACTGAAACGTGAGTTGAACATGAACAATTTAAAGCCCTAATTTTGGTTCTATTCTGAGTATATAGCAAATCGATGATCCAATTAAATAAATGTCAGATGTGAACAGCATGTTGCATTCCTCGAAAAACAAGTGTAAATGAATAGTAAATTTGTGGTTTCATACATGGTAATTTGTGGTTGGATTGTTTTTTGTATGTTGGGGGATTTAATGATTTTTTGTATATATGTCGTTTGTTTGAAGTTTGAGTAACATATGTGTGTTTGGTGTGCTGGTTTCAGTATATGTTGAGTATGTGGTGACCTGTGTTTGAATTCATTCTTTTTTTAAACGTGGTATGTTTTGTGACATGTGTTTTTTGACATGCGTGAATTATTAGCGTATATGAATCAACATCTATTTCTACCTTCGAACCTAAAGCTCACGTAACGCGTGAGCCAGAGGATCTATCTAGTTAATATTAAATACACAATCAATATTATAAGATTTATCGGTCGATATATAGCAAATCGACGATTCAATTTTATAAACTACTCCGTATTATTATAATGCAGTTTCCAGAAGATTCGATATGAAAATTGCGTCTGAATCGAATACTTACCAATCGATGAGAAGGAAACTTCGAGTGTGCGTGATATCGATCATCGTTTCATATTTCATCGTCAATAGTTTATACATTTTTTAAAGACTACGTTGCATTTTTTATCTCCTTAAAACATACAATTAAGTTTGTTATGATTTTTATTTTTAACATAAGGTTTTGAATATTAACTTTATTCATTTTTCTGTTAACTTTTACTCTTTTGTTTTAAACCGTTAAAAATAAAAATCACAAAAGCATAAACTGTTAGTAAGCTGAGACTGAACCGGTTGAAGAGAATAAAACATAACACATAAATTGAAATTGCAATTTACTCTTTTTAGTTATAAAAAATGTAGGATAAGCTATACAATTTAACCTAAGACCATGTGTAATGGGGCGTTTTTGGGGCGTTTTTGGGCGTTTTATCACTCAAAAACGCCCCATTACAGCCCAAAAACGCCCAGAAACGCCCAGAAACGCCCCATTCCCACTACACAGGGGCGCTTTGAGGGCCAAAATTCTTCTTGGCGCCGTGTAAAAGGCGCCCAAATCTGATGTGGACCTGCATGGGGCGTTTTTGAGAGGTCTCCACTACACATGGTCTAAGGGCCTTGTCCTGGGCTCTTGACGCAAGCCGGTTGTACTTGATGAATGTTTACAGTCAAAATGGTGTGAGTTTGAGTGTTTGTATCTACCTTTTTTTTTTCATTAGTTTGTTTTGGTTTGAATCAAGGTAGGTAATTATATATATTCTTCGTTTATCATGATGATATGAGAGTCATTATTTACTTTTTTTTCTCAAACTAGTTAGTTACAAAAAGTATTTACTATTTAGGTGTACTTTAAAAAATATTTAACAATATGGGTAATTTTCTTTGTTTCTTTTATTTTTTTCAAATCCATACTTTTTCGTTACTTCTTTTCAACCAAATAGAACTTAAAAAACATAAAAATAAGCATGAATATTGTTTACTCAATTTTGGTCCTTTCCATCACCATGTTTTGGAAAGCAATATGCATATTTCGCTTTTTTTCTTTAAAAAATTCAAATAAAAATCTGCAAAAAACTAAAAATAGCATTTACAAAAACTTAACGAAATTTTTTCTTTAAAAATTTCAAATAAAAATCTGCAAAAACAAAAAATAACATTTACAAAAACTTATTTATTAACAAAAACTATATTGTTTTGCGTGATTATGATGCTGCGCAAAAAAACAGATTAAACAATATTCATGTTTATTTTTATGCAAACTAAAAAAATAGATTAAGCATTATTTTGCTTAGTTTTATGTTTTTTAAGAATTATTTGTTTGAAAAGAAATAAATGAAAAGTATAGATTTGATAAAAGTAAAGGAAAGATAAAACTACCCATATTATTAAATATTTTTTAAGTATACTAAAATGATAAATATTTTTTATAAGTACTCCGTATTACTTTAGAAAAAAAAACTCCACTTTTAGTAGGTGTGGTTATGTATGTTTGATCTTTTCAAATACAATAACTAACCGTCGAAGTATTCAAATCAAAATCAGGCGAGTAAACACTAATGACGCTATTAAATATCCACGTTTGAATGTCGGATGAGGGATTGCATGTCATGTTATAGCTCAAATCCCTTTGAAAACTATCACTTCAACACCGATGTGAAACAAGAACAAAACAAATTTTGGGTAAAAAAATACAAACTTTCTTGAGTGCAAAGAACAATTTAGGTAATTTACTTATCATTGTTTGATTATTCTTATGTATTTCACAATTATATAGAGTAAAAAGCACTAGTAATCAGTTTATGACTGTTTCATATTCGTTAATCAACTGATGGTACCTAAATGAGAAAAAAGAAACTGGCCCCCTCTACAACATGAGCCTATTGCCTTCATCAGTGTGCATAGACTGCTTCAAGAGTTTGTGGAAAAAAAAAGCAAGTCAAAAGGAAGTTATCATATACTTGACTATTTGCATGCGTCAACTTTTTACATTTTGCCCTTAACCAATTCAGAAAGATGATCAGCTCTATAGCTGGTGATTATTTTTATGACCATAAGAACGCGTTGCTGGTGAACTCATAAGGCTCTTCAATACCATGCTAACCAATGAAATTAGGTAAATTACGGTTTGCACTATGCACGTGGCCTTCAAACCAAAACAACCCAGTCAAAGTGTTTTCGTAATTGGATTTTTGTTAAATGCCCGCTGCAGCAGCTCTTAAGGTTTCATTAGGTATGTAACACTCATTGCTTTAATTCTAGATACAAATATTTGATATCTAAGTGTTGCACAAAATACATAAATGGGTAGAAGTTATTTTATTTTTCATAGAGTTTTTTGAATTCATCACAAAAATATCCCTAAAAACTGATCAAAAGCCTGAAAAAGTTGAGAAATAAAAGTGAACCAGGCTTGAAAAACTATTAGGAAGAAACGGATATAACTAAGGCTAGGCTTTGTGCTTCTTGATCTTTCAACTTAGTTGTATCAAGTTGGTTGGCTCACTCAACACATACCTTGGTATTTTATATTTGGTACCTGCAGATATGAAGCATAAAAATATTTTGTGATTAGTCACATGATCACAAGTAAATTATGCAGAAATTGTGAAAATAGAGCATGGAAATAGAGTTTGAAGGTTGTAGGGTACGACCCTGCAATGCATCGTACAACCTAATAATGTATCCGATTACCTGTTTCGTCATAACAAACTGTCATATCAGGTTTATGAACAATGACCCCTGCACTATCCAAAATTGTTTGAGCGAGCTCTATATCGGTTTCAGCTGCCGCATGTATCGCATCCCAGATTTCTTTTTGCATAATTCAGACAAATAGTTATCAGAAAAGAAATGTAAAACAAATTAAAATCTTAGTTATTTTGAGTGAGCTGTGTAACATGTCAAAATAGATAACGTTTCTAATAAAATCGAACTACACACTAATATATTATTCCTTTGGTTAAAGATGCTTATCTAACTCTAATCGGTCACTTTCAAAATGAAATGTCAAAAGCCCTTTTAATCTTTTATAGAAGAAATAGTAAATGACTGATTGTTAACAGGCAGATATGATAAGAAAAGCATACTGTAATAATATAATTTGTACTTAGTTTTCAATAAAAAGATATAGAAATTTTTATGTGTTTATTGACATTTGAACACATCTCACATGGCACGATAGACCTATTTACTTATTTAACTTCATAACATAAAGTATAACAGAAATCAACATATCTAAAACAGAGTCATCAAATTACAGCCTTTGATGTACATTGTTGTTTTTTACATTTTTACCTTTCTTGCCACCATGGTGAGGAGCCGAATCCCAAAACTCATCACGCATTTGAACCAGCTGACTCCATGTAACGGGTCGTGGGAATTCCCACGGCTTTGGCTTCCTTATCTTTTTAGTAGGTCCTGTCATAACTATTGAAAATAAATCAAATGTAATAAAGTACATCCAACTTTTTGAGTGTAGACTATAGCAATTAGTAGAAAGAAAACAGTTTAGTTATATGTCATCGTCTTCTAAGACGATAAATTAGATATAAAAAGTCACAAAGCACGTCTCCAACAAAATACATCGACTACAAATAAGTTTAGCATGTTTGTGCACGCATATGTTTATTTGATAGTGTACAAATCACCACGGTTTACAGATCTATGAACCAAGAAAAACATCAAAGACTTACGATTTAGCGAAGATCCAAAGCAACCCATTTTAGATTATCTACAAGCAGGTATTTTATGGTTATATTCAAGGCAAAAAAAACTAATTTACAGAAAGACTTAAATAGGAGTTGTTGGGGTAGATTCAAGACTCTTTCTCGTGATAAAAAGTTTAACTTTTAACCCTTAAGATTCATGTGATTATCAGTCTCATGAAAGCAAAAGGCCAAGAAGAGAAACCAACCACAGCCAGTCAATCCATGCTACAACTTTGAAATGCATCTATTAGTCAACTGTACAACCACTTAAGGCAACAAGTCAACAACCAAGATGAAAGAAATATCTCATGCTTATGTAGAAGACTAGAAGCCCATGTTTGATAATGTATAGTTTACAGACAATACAAATCTTTAAAACCTTTTTAAGTTTTAACTGTAACGATATGAATCTCCAAACTTGTTTCTCATATAGCTAAACTTAGGGTCATCGTAGTTGACCGGTTTTAAGTCAACAGGTTTTTGCTCTCCTGGCACAGCTTCGCCTCGTTTATCTTTGACCCGATGTTTTGTTCTTTCTTTTTGACTTTTGGACCGAACATGAGTAACCTCACCATTAGCTCCATAAAACTCTGCATACTCTTCTCTTTTTGAAACTCTATGCTTGTTTGGATCTTTTACACTAGATGATCTGAGCTTAACGGGCTTTGTTGTTTCGGAGTATTTTTCATTCGGGTTGTGAGCATGACGGGTTTCTGAGAGTGGGGTTGGGGTTCTGTGTTTTTGGAGTAATGTGGGCTGATGAACAGGCTCGTCTTCAGGCATTACAAGACGATCTTTTAACGGAGTGAGGCCTCTTTTAGAACTTGTGAACGGGTTGAAAGAAACAAAAATGTTACCAAAACCTTCAAGAACAAGTTTTAATAAATCCAAAACAAGTTGACCGAAAGATGGCCATCCTGCTTCTTGTTCTTCTTTTACTGTTTCCACAGTTTGACTTTTTGTCAAATTTTCCTTGCTAGGTCTTTTAGCATCACCCTCCACCTTATCCTGCATTTACATGCCAGATTAGCTTATCATAACTAAAATATTTTTTTCTGGACATATTATTTAGCATCACAAAAATCTAACAGGTAAATAAATAAACTGTGAAGTCGAAAATGACTTACTGGTTTTGCGAAATATGATGAACCGTATCCTTGTTGAAGCACGCATACAACATATCCTACCAATATGGCACCGATTACCAAAAAGAGATCTGGCAAGTGCATACAATGTAAGTTCAGAAAGATTGTCCAAAAAGGGCGAAAAGATTACAAATTGTCCAAAAAAACTTTCATATTATCAATTTATCATGACTAGGTGACAATAACAAGTGTCAAAAGATGCATAATACTTCTATAAGGTTCTCATTATGACTTCAAGCTCAAATACACAAGTGATACAGGAAGATCTGACCCTAATCGAGAAACGAAGTCAGGAATATACTAGAATAATGGATTAACAAATGAAGATCACAATCTATCTTTATCTTTTTGGTTAAGTTGTTCATTAATCGACATAGAATGATATTCAAACCTGTGGAAGAAAAAGAATTGTCATGGAAATCACAGTCTTCTTGATTGAGAGAGATTTGTCTAAGAGCAGCGTTTCCTCGATCAACAACTAGCAAAGAGCACGTCGGTCTCACATAAATTACATCAAAATCAGTTGAAAACTGTGCATCCTCACTTGGCCCGTCCCTGTACCCTGCTACATTTGATTTTCCTCCAGCAATTGTAGTCACGCCTGCACATTAATTTGTTCTTCATAATCTTTTGATTCATTTGAGCTTAATTGCTACTTCAAGAACTAAGATTATTAAACCTGCATTAAATTTAACCTATTTCAAGCCTATGAGATGAAATCAACAGCAAACCTGTTTCACCAATCTTTCTAATGGCAAGATTAGTGGTATCAGCAACATAAACATTTCCTTTATCATCCATGGTAACCCCTTTCGGATGATCAAAACGAGCATCATTCGGCTTTCCATCTACATGCCCAGTGTACCCCTGGAACGACCCTGCAACTAATCTCGCCCTACTATCTGTAACAACAAATGAAATCACATGAACCTAGGAACCCTAATAATGAATGCTATTTCAAATGACAAAAGAAGCTTACATTGAGACAAGGGCGGAGTGATTCGAACAATGTTGCTATTGACTGAATCAACAGCAAATAGCTCACCATCTTGTGATACTCTTATGGAATAAGGAACAACACCAAGCTGGTTCCCTTCAACAACTGTTTCTACTAAATAACCATCTTCAAATTGAAGAATATTCCCATCTGATATCACCAAATTAAATAATCAAAATCCCAGATAGATAACTATACCTAAAATAAAATCATCACAGCTTTCACTTTCTTCTATTTAACTAATCTATTTAAACATTCAAAAAACCTAGGGTTCTTAATAAAAAAAACCTAACACTAAAAGAATGAAAATAACTAAACCTAAATAGTTATGTATATTCGATACCTGATAATGGCGATTTTGAGGAAGATCTAGCTGTCCACTTGAGAATGGAAGATAATTGCTTAATCACCGGAGCTGATTAAACACAACAAAGGAAATAATATTTCATCAAAAATGTGTTTGTTTGAGTGTGTGAGAAAGAGAGATAGAGAGAGTGTGTGTACCGGCAGCAGGTGCAGCTTGAGCTTGAAAGTGGAAGATGTAAATGGAGATGAAGGTTGAGAAGAAGAGATAAAGAAGTGAAGCAGTCATCGGAGAAAAGAAGATAAGATCGGAGATGAGTGTGTTGGCCGATGAACAGAACTGATTCGGGTAACGAAGGTTTGATGTGTTGAATGGATCTCTCCGGTTAATGGAGATTGGAGTTGAGTTGAGTTGAGTTGAGCTGAGCTGAGGTGAGGTTTGATGTGTTGAATGGTTCACTACACACAGACACACTAGCTTCACATTTCTCGAGGAGAAGGCACCAACACACACTCTCTACTTTCCCTCTATCTTTTACTTTTTTTCACTTCTTTTATTGGGCTAAATTAAAAGAAGGGAGAAAAGTTTCATGTATTTTCTCTTTGCTATAGCTTTATTTAACTAAACTAGAATTATACATTCAACGTGTTGCAACGCGACACAACACGTCACGTATTATTAAGCAATTTTGCTTTTGATCCGTTCTTTACCGGTTAAAATAAACTCCACATGAAGATCTGAAACGATTTCTATTATATTTTATATAAGTTCATGCATAATATCATGCAATGATACCTTTAACATTAAAAGCAAGGTGCATACCAAATATCATATGACAAATAGATAAATCATGATGTAGTTAAGGCTTACATAAATCAAAGACCTTGTAACGACAAGTACATGCAAACACAAAATAAAAAAAAAGTAATGTGATCAAGAATTGAGGGTCAATTCTTTAGTTTCACGATGAATTACAAATAAACTATATGATACATTGCAAATGATGTGTGCATAATACTAATCAAATTAGACACATCAATTATGAATTACCTTAACCATAAACAAAAAAATCACACACCTTATACATTATAGGAGTTTATGAGAAATGACACAACAAAGTCTATATCTGCCATCAATTTTCCCAATTTAGCCTCTATATATCACACAATCTTCATACCACCATCGACCATAGTCTGAGCCCATCACCACCTTCTATGTACCATCAACCTCCACCTTATCATTTGTACTCCTTGCTGCAAAACCCTAATCGCCACCAATCTAGATCCCTCGTAACAAAACCCTAGCCGACACCACCATTTGTCACCATAACCACCGACAATGCCTCCACTACATCCTCTGCTTGAGAGTTGGTGATCGATGATGAATGTAACACAGGAATGAATTCTGATGCTTCTCCCGTTTCCTCTCTATGTATATTTCTTTCTAACTCTTCCCTTGTTTTGAACTCACATGCAAGGCTGGATAAAAGTAGTTTTACTGGTTACACATAGTAGAGGAAATTTCACGTGTACTATAATAAACAACTAAAATTGTGAAATTACCCTAAGCTCAATGGCTAAATTGAAACCACATAATATTCAACTATTACTGTTCAATCTCACCAACTTTCTAATGTTCAATATCACCAACTTTCAATAAATATGATAATGTACCGTCGTAGTTTGGATGCGACTACGTATTTATAACAATCTTATACTTTATATTTGCATGTCTTGTTTGTGTATGACATGACGCGTTTATTACTACTACTACGCGCGTTACATCGATGGTACGTCAGAAACGCGGCACACGTTTCACATCTACAAGATTTATGAAGAGAGAAATCTATATTTTCCCTCCATTAATGTCACCGGCAATATATTATACGTCAATGTCTGGTTTTATCCCTAGATTTTTTTTCTATGATCATTCCAATCTCTAAATAACTAATTTTTGTCATTTTCATAGTTGGTTTTGTAAAAATTTGACAATTTAGTACCTAGCCTAGAGAGGTTAATAAATTTTGTTCAATTTGTTTAATTAAAAAAAACTTAATACTTAAGGAAAGCAAAAATATAAAATTACCCTTGCATCATCCCTTCTTCCTTTTAAGACCATCTCCACCAGTCACCGATCCCCTTTTTGCTTGCCACCACCATGACCTCTTACCATTGCACCATCACAACCACAACCACAACCACATCACAAGTTCACAACCACCGCTAATTCAGTCTCTTACCATCTCACCATCACATCCACAACTACTGCTTAATAATTAATATCTTACCCACTCGCTTCCTTTCTTGACATTACCACCACATCCACCAACACTATTGATGGCCACCCCAATGTACCTAACGTTCACCATACCGCAGACGATCACCACAATTCGCACATCTTCGCTTCTCTAACACTAAACCGTCGTCATATGGTAGATAGCTAAATTAGCAAAATTTTACAAAACCAACCATAAAAATGAGAAGAACTTTTACTTTTGGACTAGAGTGTTCAAACTCATACAAATCTAAAGACAAAAATAACATTTAACTCAAGTTTATATCAGTATGTCCTGTAATGTACCAACGATGTTTCCCTTTAAGGTTTAAGGGTAAGTATAACGTATCAAAAATGATATCCTTTCTAACCAAACAACTATGCGTTTTAACACTTTAGTCATACAAAAATATTTACCCTAATATTTTTTCTTAGACAATCTAGGTAATTCGATGAAATAAAATATATATATATTTAATGAGATATCACATTTTTAAATTTAAATAGGACACAACACGAAAATAGTTAGATTTCAAGTTGTTATTATTGGCTGGTTTTACAAAGAAGTCTTGTTTAGGATTGCTTTATTTATTTAACTAAAAGAGATATTTTTGTGTGGATATGTTTACCTTTATTATGTGCTTACATAAGAGTTAGTCCATTGGCATGTTACAACCCATCAACTCACTTAAAATCGTTTGACAGACACAATATGGTTTTAGTTATAACTAAGCACAACATTATTTCATATGAATGTTTGTGACGAATTTTTTTAAAATTCTTTAAACCATTTAGAATTTAACAATGATTGGCTTTTTATCTATTTATTTACCTTTTTGCTTTTTTAATCTAATCAACAATGATGATACGCCTAAATGTTCCAATTAAAACGTTGAGGAAAAGTGTTTGTCAAACATATAACCAAGCATTTGACTTCCAAACCATTACAAAAATGTTTAAAACACTATAGAGATGTATATCTTTATCTATGTAAAAAAATGTATCTTTATCTAAAATATGAATGTGATTTCAACTTATTTTGTATAGTGTATATATAAAACCCAAAGGATGTATGCATAATACATTTTTCTTTTCCTTTAGACGATCTTCATTGACATGCTTGTTTTCATTGATTTTCTTTCTTGTAAAGTTAATTTTGGTCAAAGATTTCTGCATAAACTTATTTTACAGTTTTTCTTTTACAAAAAAATTCAAAATGGTCAAACACATTTATTCTTCTTTATATTTGCTTTTTCCTTCTTTACATTTCTTTTTCAAAAGACATCCCATGCATTGTTTTTTCAACTGCTTTCCACTATTCATATTTCATTGTTACTTACGTAGTGTTTGGTATGTAAGAATAAGAGGTGGAATGGAATGAACCATTACAGGTGAATGAAAAAAAGTGTGTTTTGTTAGTCAATGGAATGAAATGGACCATTACCAAAGAATGAAAAATACCTCATTTTCATTCCATCCATTACCCATATTTTTTTTTCATTCCTTCAAGGAATGAAATATTTTTTTAAGTCATGACAAGAACCATGAACCGACTCATGCCCTAAACCTTGACCCGACCCAAGACCCCATGAACCGATCATGTCCTGACTCATCATTTGAACCATGACCCAACCCATGAACCGACTCACGAACCGAGCCCTCTACCGACTCGTGACTCGACCCATGTCGATCCACGCCCTGAACCATGACCCAAACAATGATTCGGCTCATGACTTGACTCATGTCTCATATCATGACCCGGCCCATGTCCCGAGCAACCCATGGCTCGGTTTATGAACCGACTTTTGACCAGATCCGTGAACCGACTCATGACCCGACCCATGAACTGACCAATGTGCTAACCCATTCCTCGAACCGTGACTTGAAGTCTCGAACCATGACCCAACCCATGTGTCAATCCATGATGACCTGACTCATGTATTGACCCATTTATCGAACCATGAACCGATCCATGGTCCGAACCAAGACCCGACCCATAACCATGACTAGTTATTTTTGTCGTTTATAGAGATTTGTATTTTTTCATGTGTTTTTTTCAGCCTACCAAACAACAATAAGTATTGATTCATTTTATTTCTATACGGTAACCAAACATGAGAATGGAATGGAATGATCTATTTCATTCCTTTGTCCATTCCTTTCCTTCATTCATTCCACTAGGTTTAAAACCCGTGTATACACACGGAATAAATCTAAAATATCTAAATAAAAGAATAAAAATCGAAAATATAGAACACAATAAATAAAGCTTCAACAACCGGATTGATTGAACATGCTATCAAAATTGAATACTGGTTATACACCATATTGAATTTGAAATTAGAGTTTATTTATAAGAAGCGAAACAATAAACAAAGCTTCAACAACTGGATTGATTGAAACCACAAGCCTATTACTGAAAATATAAAGCACAATTGATTGGAAATTATTGAGTAGGAGTTGCCGTAAATAGCGATGAAGTTTTGGAGCCCAATTTGACCAGTCAAAAAATTTCTCTCTCAAATTTGCCCCCCAAAAACTCTGAAATATTAGATAGATTCCCTCGTCCATTCCATTACCCCATATCAAACAGACCCTTATATTGATATACAACCAAAAATATGTATATTTGTTGGTTAATGTATTCATAGAGGATACTAATTGTTAGAAACTTAGAATTGTCTTTTAAGTATATAAAACTCACTCACTTATAAATAGTGGATAAAATACAATGATGTATCTTTCCTATATAAATTATAATTTTTATACCGTGCTTGATTATTTTTGAAGAAATATTATTTATCATGTCTAAAATAAACGGATATAAGATCAAAACGTAGAGGAGAAAATTACAATGGAATTAGTTGCTTTGCTTTTTAGATAAAGAAATAAGAAAATTAAGTATGAAAAAACATCCGACCTGCCGGATTCGAACCAGCGACCTAAGGATTGCCATGAACACACTACAGTCCTCCGCTCTACCAACTGAGCTAAGGTCGGTTGTTGCAAATTCAAGATCATTTTATTATATATCATATCTTTCACTAGCTTTGTGAGAGTCTAGTTTGAGTACTTTCAACTGATTATACTATGCAACTTCTATTCATTCCACGATCATTTAAGTTTTTTTTTTGCTTTTTATGGTAACAAAGATTTTTTTAGGTGGTGAAAAGAAAATAAAATTGAGATTTTAGCAATCAAATAATCAAGTTAGGATATATCCTATTTTATTATCAAGATACCGAATATCTTACAGCAACTAGCTTAGTTTAGTAAGAAACTAGCTTAGTTTAGTAAGAAAGTTGTATGAATTTAAATAAAAGGGTTGAGTTTTAGTCGCATTTGAGACACGCAGTATAATAGTTAGAGTAAAATAAAAAGTCTTAGTTGTTTTATATGGGTTTGAATTTAGTTATAAGGTTTCTATGATTCCTAGTTTCTATTTGATTCTTACATATCATTACTACATTTGGTATTCACCTTTTTAACTTAGGATCAACTAGTTATAAAATCGGGTTATGTCGGTAAGGTCTTGCATATGTGATTTTATTGTGACACCCCGCCCGGTGGCGGAAAACACCGGGCTGTCATAGAATTGGATATCCATAGTAAACAAAGCACATGGTATTTATTTATTAAGCCAAATAGTGATTAATACATTTGGAACATGAGTCTTGAATAGAAACGACAAAAGTAATAAAAACTGAAACAGTAAATGCAAAGTCTTTATTATTATTCTAGGTCCAAGGCAATCCTATGTCTTGGCAAAAGCAGCAAAACAATCATAAGCAACACCTGAAATATGTGAAAATAAAGTTAGCTACACAAGCTAGTGAGTAAAACCCAAATTGAATAGTAATAGTATTGAAATCCGAGATCAACAAGATATGCTGCGCAATCCCACATGTATAGTAATTTCGTAATATCACCCTACCAGGACCCCTAGAATAGAATAGCACACCAACCACAATAGAAACCATAGTATCTCGTTTAGCCATTTGTCATGAGAACCACTCATGTAATAAATAATGATAACTTTTAATAGCCGTCGTTTACCGTCTCGGTATATAAGTCATCATTTAGCAATTTAGGGACATGGCATAGTATAGCATCATAGCATAGCAACATAGTATAGCAACATAGCATCTCGACATAGTAAACATGGAATTAGAAAGGCCGGGTTTAAATCACCTATCGATGTTGTACAAGCAGGTGGGTTTGTCAAACCATTAGCGCTAACATTGTACCGGTGGGATTACAAAGCAATAAAACTACTTTTAACTAACACATAAGATTGCATCAAGCCGCGAACTAGATTAACATATTTGTATGATCTCTTTTAGAAAACGAATAGAAAACGCAATATAGTAAAAGACATATTTCAGCCCCAAAATAGTAAAATGGAAAAAGGGGAGTGAGTTTACTCACCTGAACAATATAGATAATAGCAAACGCAAGAAAGTAACTAAATAGAATCGAGGATCGCCCAGATATTAGAATCACCTAATTAACCGGGAAACCTAATTTAGAAACGAGACAAATAATATAGTAACTAGAATCAAGAACTTAGAAATTCTAGGGTTTTGGATTTGGGGTTTTAGGGTTTTAAATTATAAATTGAAAATTAGGGTTTCAAAATATAATTTGGGAATTTAGGGTTTTAAAGTACCAATTGGGAGTTAGGGTTTAAAAATACAAATTTGGGAATTTAGGGTTTCAAATCCAATTTAGGGTTTCAAAATCCAATTTGGGGATTTAGGGTTTCAAATCCAATTTAGGGCTTCAAAATCCAATTTGGGAATTTAGGGTTTCAAGAACCAATTTTTGATAAACGACAACGTTTTAAGCAATATATATATTTTAACGGATTTTATATAAAATGTCAAAATTTATAATAACGTCTTTGTACCACTAGTTTCTTTTTATTAAAATAATATTTGTACAAACCTTAAGAAATGACTTAATGTAGAAGTAAAGGGGTTAAAAGATAAAAATGAAATGAAAGTAGTCAGTGGGACTCGAACCCACGACCAAACGCGTCACCACCAGCAAACTTACCACTGAACCAGACGCGCTTTTTGTTCATAAAATTGGTTTTTAATTGTTTTAGCATGTTATACTTAACAACACCCACTTCCATATAAACCCTAGAACAAAGATCCAACCAATTCGTTCAAATCCGTTAATAAATTCCAAAATCATCAGAGGGCTTTTAATCTACACGAACTCACGATCATTTCTATATATAACACTTACTTGATTGGTTACGAATTGATCCGATTGAGGACGAAGAACAAGACGACGGTTTTGGGATCAAGCTTGAGTTTTTGATGATTGTAGTTAAAATTGATTAACCAGGGAGTGAACTCAATGTCGGAGAAGTGTTTTGTTTGCTTGAATTGTTTTGATTCGCCTTAGAAACGGCCGAGCACGTTAAAGTTTGAGTTGAGGATAAATGTGATTAATTGGTGATTAATGTGGTGTTTTTAATTCAATTAAACTACACCATTCATTCATAATAATCGAGAGGACGGTTTTGGCTAACTCAATTCATTCCTGGATGCGTTTTTTGTCGATTTGAGTTTGTGGGTTTTATGAAACCGAAACTTAAAACTGAAATTAATCAATGATGGGTCAATTATAAAGCAATTAGGGAGTGATAACGAGTTCGAAACTTGATGTGGAACATTTTGACAGGTTTCGTTTGGGTTAAAAAGGACTAGAAATGGTGATAAATGCTTCGCCGGAGTAACGTCGGATTCCGGCAGCGTGGCCGGAATTGAATATCGGAAACACGGGGTGGGGCTGGAGGTTGGGTGATTTAATGCAATATTTACAAAATGGCCCTTCAACTTTCAATTGGTATTATTTCGAGTTTTATCTTTTATTTTGTGTTTCAAAGTTTACAACAATGGCCCAAACTTAATTTATAAATTGCATTGGCTAACTAACTTAACCGAGCCGACACGTAACGTTTGTATTGCGTTTGATATAACTATTTCGAGACTTTGATAGTTGTATTTTTAATAATCTTTATAAACACTCTTTTATAAGATTACTTTTTATACATTACACATATGTATATTTTGAGATTTATTATTGCAAATAGTAATTATTTAGTTTAACGTAGTTATTTCGCGACCTAATTACGGTCGGTTAATTAAGATAGGAATAACGTACAATCCAATGTATTTATTAACAATAGTAATAATAATAATAAACGTTACATTTTTAGGGAAAATAAATACAAATACGGTTAAGAGAGATAATTTCGGGTTCGAGTCGGGCATTCGGGTTCGGGTTTGGGGCAGATGTCACATTTATCACACGCATTAATAAAAAAAATTCATGTTTCGTATGTTACGGTATAAAGTCGTAACATCTCACATTTAAAAGACGGAGACATACCCAAACTTATAGGTCAAAATGATAACCAAGTAAACCAAAGCAGTTAAATTCTTAAATATATCAAAGTGTGGTAGGATGTCAAAGTTACAAATTAGCTAAGGGGCTGTTTGTTTACCTCTTAATGGTTCAGTTCAGTGCTTAACCATTCAGCATTCAGAGCGTTTGTTTCAGAAAAAAATAGCCTCTGAATGGTTTAGTTAAGTGCTGAATGGTTAAGAGACTGAGAGATGCTGAATGAAACTGAATGGTGCATATACTAACTTTATACTCATCTGAAGTTGTACCCCAACATCCCTCTAATTAATGGAACCTCTTAATGATTCAGACCTCTTAACCATTCGACACTTAATGATTCAGATTTTACCAAACAGCCCCTAAGTCATAATAGTCAAAACGACAATAAACCAACATCGAGGTTAAAATCGTAAATATGTCAAAGTTAAGATAAAAGCAAAGTATATAAATGTGACAAAACATGACGAATAAAAGGCAAGGTCCTAGACCTTGATATTTAGTAGTTAAAAGAATGTATATTTTATGAATAAGAAAGAAATGTTAACATTGATTTCATTTGCCGTTAAAGTGATAATGTGTCTTAACTATATATATTGAAGGTTAAATGTGTAAATGTTATGTGTTAAAGACAATGAACAAAGTAAATTAAAAATCCTTCTAAATAATTTAGGGTTATTGGATTTAATCACCTTCAACTATTGGTTATTGGCCGCTGTCACCCTCAAGTATCACTTTGGCCAATATTACTCTCAAATAAACACTTTGGTGTCTGTATCACCAAAATTTAACAAAAATTAACCAAAAATTAACCAAAAGTGACTTGAATTGGTTAAGTTTTGGTGATACGGTGTCCGTAACACCAAAAGCTAACCAAAAAATAATCAAAAGTTAACCAAAAGTGACTTGAATTGGTTGACTTTTGGTGATACGGACACCAAAGTGTTTAGTTGGGAGTGATATTGGCCAAAGTGATACTTGAGGGTGACAGCGGCTAATAACCAATAGTTGAAGGTGATTAAATCCAATAACCCAATAATTTAAAGCTCTCAAACTTTTTCCCGAGCTCACTTAACGAGAGAAAGGAAAGGAAAAAAGATTTCTCTTCTCTTCTTCTCCTCTCTTTTTTTTCCTTTCTCTTTTTTCCTTTTCCTTCATTTTGAAAGGAAACACTCTCCTTCTTTTTTCCCGTCATTTTCCTTCCATTTCTTTCATTTAATAAAACTCTGGAATACAACTCTCTTCAATTTCTTTTCATTTCTTCTCTTTAATTAAACTCAGGAACACAATTCTATTTTCCCTTCCTTTCGTTTCCTTTCTTTTCTCTCCTTAACTACATTCGAGAACACAACCAAGCAAAGATAACTTGATCCGGAGTAGAGCCTACCTCAAGAACAACCTTAGGCTAACACACACATAAAAATACATATTCACATACCTACATGGCTACATGTTTATGTATATACATACATACACACGTACGTACGTGTATATTTAAATACATAGACAATGGTTATATCGAGCTTTATGTGGTGGGTCATATGAAGTAGCATCCAAAGCACTTTTATCGCACAACACCTCTAGGGGTTAGTGTCACTTCACACTCTTTTACAACAAGCCAATGGCAATAGCGTAAATAAACACCAACATTTCCAGCTTACACGTCACACTCCAACCTCCTCTCTTCACCTATACACACACGCACACACACACATTTCACCTATAATCTCTCACTGCACTTTCTCTCTCAATTTCAAATCCCGATCAATCTTCGCCGGAGATCGATCGCCTTGTTTCCGGTGACCTTCTCACTCCTCAAGTAATTCCTTATCCTTTTTAACATTAACTCAACCGATCAATTGATTACAATTTACTTTTTCGATCTCTTTTTGCTGAAATTGACCTGCATTTATGATGATTATGATGATGATAAAGTTACAATAAAAGCGATTCAACTAAACCTGAACGTGATTCGAACTGAAAGTTTGCACAAATTAAGGCTGAATTGTGTTGTTGTTGATCTGTTTGTAATTAGAATGACGTCGGGAACGAGGATGCCGACGTGGAAGGAGAGAGAGAACAACAAGAGGAGAGAGAGGAGAAGAAGAGCGATTGCCGCGAAAATCTTCACCGGATTGAGGATGTACGGTAACTACAAACTGCCGAAGCATTGTGATAACAACGAAGTTCTTAAAGCACTCGCTGATGAAGCTGGTTGGACCGTTGAACCAGACGGAACAACTTATCGTAAGGTATGTATGTATTTATTCTCACGTCTCGCCGTTAATTGTCCTTGCAATCAAATTTCGGTCATCGGTTGATAGAACTTTGTTAGGTATATCAACGTTGAACGACGATTTACGTGACGGTGGCGCGTTTAAGCTCGTCGTCAAGTTAGCCGATGCGTTTAGCGATCTGCTGACGTCAGACGTGTGTAGTGTAGTGTCTGATTTCACTGTGCATTTTAGCAGGCGCTTGTTGGACCAGATCACCAGATACGGTTAGGATAAATATTAGATCATAAAAATTATTTTATTTCTGATACCGATCACTCGTTAGAGTACATTAGATCCGGCTAGGATTTGCTGAAGATTTCGGGTGGGGGTGGTATACATAGCCGTAATGATCCAAAATCCGAAAGCTTATTTGGATATATGGTCCATATCTGAACTTCTTGTTCGTTTTCGGATAAGATATCCAATATACCAATGTTTTGAAAACCGGACCTGGTAGCGAACCGGAAAGGTTACTGGTTCAATGGTCGGACCGGTCAGACCGGTCGAACCGGATTTACGAACCGACTGTTTTTTAAATAATTTATAGCTTTAAATGTATATAAATTAAGTTTTATTATAATTGCTACAAAGAATAAGATTAGAAAAGAATATTAGATTTAACAAAATATATAAAACTACACATGACATAAATTAAATTAAAAACTCTATATTTAATGCGGTTTTAGAAACTTAACTCTAGCTATCTATATTGTCAATTTCAAGTTGCAGCTATTAATGGCTTTTGCAAGTTATAGCACATGAATGGATGAAATTACTCTTCATCTTCAAAATCCTCTTTCAAACCCAATAAAAAAATTGTTGTCTTCATCATCAAGATCCGGTACTAAATTAACATCTTCATTCATTGTTGCCAAACTCCATCAGAAGGATGTAAATCTTCGTCTTCAAGCTCCATCTTCATCTTCACCATTGTCAAACTCCACCGGAAGACTGTAAATCTTCTTCTTCAAGCTCCATCTTCATCTTCACCATTGTCTTCAAGCTTCATCACCCTCAAATCCGGTTTGACCGGCGGTTCGATCCACCGGTTCAACCGGAACTTTTTGCCGACCGTCCGGTTATTTTCTGAACCGTTTTCAGGCATCCAACCGGACCGCTACTCCCACCGAATCCCGGTCCGACCGGTCCGACCGGCCGGTCCGGTCCGGGTTTCAAAACACTGCAATATACAGAACTTGACTTGCTCGTTTTGTTCGATAAGTCGTGTTTATTTGGTTTACTTATAAAAATCGGATCAGTATGATGTAGATAAAATCCTAAAAACTTCAAATTAGAATAAGCCAAATAAACTGTTATCCGAACCGATTAACACCCTAACACTTTATTTTGAGTTATTTTTATCCATTTCTTTGTTTTCATTTGTGGAAGCGCAAATATGAAAGATTCCCAAAGGGAAAAGACCTAAAAAGACGACAGTACCCTCGTAGATGTTTTTGTGTTCATATTTAATCGAATGGGTATTTATGTCATATTGTAATTTGGTGGTCACTGTTACAAAAATTACTTGATATACATTAAAATCAGCCAAAAAGACAAAAATAATTTTGATAAATAATGGAAAATTCTTTTTTTGGGTCTTTTGCTTTAAGTTTTCAACAGAGGTGCTTTTTCAGCAGGCATGTGTACAAAAACCGTAAATAATTGAATTCCATCTTCATAAAAGGTCAGTTGTTCTGCTGGAGTTGAAAACTTTAAATCCAAAACATATATAGCACTGCTGCTCAAATAGTGTTGTATTAATTTCAAAGTACAAGTCTATACTATGATATATAAATACAATAGTGTTAAATAGTTCGAAGCTTGTATATATCTGTCATGTGCATTTATGCAATTTGAATTTAAGGTCATTTGTAATGAAACTATTCGTGTGAATGTAAAAAAAAGATTAATCAAATAGACTTGGGTATGTTGGGGGGAAAAACCTTATGCTATCTAGTCACCTTCTCTCGTCAAGCCGGCCACTAGCAAATTCCAAGCTCAAGTTTAAGCTTAGTAAAATATTTTGAGTTGAGTAAGTGTTTATTTTCGAGATTGAGCCCGAACGTACCCTAGCTCAACTCATGAACCACCCAAAATATAAATAAGAAAAGATCTTAAATTTAGTGTGTATTATTGTTATTGAAATGATAGGAAAAGTTTTCATTTTTGGTTTTAGTGAGGTATATATTATTGAAATGATAGGAAAAGTTTTCATAATTTAGGGTGTCATGTCATCCGATATATATTGGTGGTGTTTGTACTTACCTAGCATATGAAGTCCAATACCAATTGATGGCTCTTTTCATGTTTCATGTTCATCTTGGAGAATAATAAACTGTTGGTTATCTTCTTAGTGCTAAAGTCAGTTGCATACAATGTCTTTTATGGCGTGCTTAAAAATTAAAATTAACATACCAGTGGATTAAAGCAAAAGATTTCTTCTTTTCTGGATCTTTTAAAGTAACCAAAGGGGTTCCCTCCGTGTGACCTTTCTCTTTGAGTAAAAGTTTTTTCTATTTTAATTTTTAAAATGTCATTTTTTTAAGATGTGCATAAGAACATATTTAATATCTCAAGACACCCTAATGCTAAGATGTTTTGCCTCTATTTGAAAGATTAAAAGACTTGAACCCAACAAGGTGGTGGTTTATAAGAGTAAACTAGAAGTTATAAAAAATAAATAACATCTATAATAGAGATTTTTAGGAAGGTATCCAAGGTGGCATCGAGGTGGAGTAGAGAGTTTATAGATGACAGTATCACATTCTCTTCTATAATTACGAGTGGGATTTTTACTGGTTTCTATGTTTTTAAAATAATCATGTGAGTGAGATTCTTACATATATTTTTGTTTTTTAAAATAATTATGTGAGTAAAATTTTTACCGGTGTCTTTGTTTTTTAAAAGGGTAAAATAATTAATACTTTTGATTGAAATTGTGTCCCAACAAAACCAATAATCATTTATAAAAGTTCAACGGCTGAGTTGTTATGCTTAACGGATAAGAGACAAAAAGTGCAAGCAGGCAATACGAGTAGGGACGAATCCATAACTAGCTTTAATGATTTTATATTAAACCATAAAGACGATTTATGCAACTAGCTTTGGAGAGTACTAATCATGTAAATGCAAAAATTATACCATTTTAGGATAAACTTATTTTTTAAGCGATCTGATAGAAAGCTTCAACCATGTGAGCCACACACATGTGTATTGTTTTAACTTTCTTAGCTAGAATTTATTATCTATTCGGGAAAATAACTTGTAGGGTCGTAAACAAATCGAACTAACACAAATAAGGCATGTTTGTTGTTTGTTAAAAATTTAATGTGTTCATGAATTGCTCACGAACGCTTATCGAACGAGATTTATTGTCCGTGTTCGTTCATTAAGGAAACGAACATGTTCGTAAACTGTTCACGAACACATACCAAACATAAACGAATGCAAACGAATATAAACAAATGTTAAAAGAACATAATTGAACGCATATTTTAAAAACTAAAGCCAATAAAATAAAAACATAACACATAAAAATCTCTAAAAAACGAACGAACAAAAATGATCAAACGAACACATCACCGAACATTCACAGACATAAACGAACACATAACCGAATGTTCACGACCATAAATGAACAAATTACCGAATGTTCACGAACATAAACAAACACCTTACCGAACGTTCAGGAACATAAACAAACACATTACCGAATGTCCAGAAACATGAACGAACAAACACAACCTTTGTTCATGCTTGTTCGTTTAACTTAATGAACAGAATATCCTAACAATGTTTGTTTATCAAACGAATGAACACAAATGCATTTCTCGTCAAACTGTTCATGAACTTGTTAACTGAAAGTTCGGTTCGTTTACAATCTTAATAACTTGTAATAAGGAAGGTCGTGAGACCTTGTTTACTGAAACCTTCTACTTTGTTTTTCACAGCCTTGACCTCAAATCTCTAGTTTGACATATTTACTACTTTAACAAGAGCCAGTTTAACTTTTAAAGACTTAGTCAATTTACATCTTTGACCCCCTACTTTACTTTGAAATATTTACGACTCCCCTAGATCATTTTGACCTCTAAATTTGGGTTTACTTCTTTCTTTTAATAGGTGACTTTAGACTGTAACTTACGAGAGATAAATTTTTTTTATCAACATATGTGGCAAAATTCACATATGCGAGACTCGATCTTATGACCGGTTTGATATATTGTCTTTTAAAAACAAAATTCAGCTTTTTAATGGTATTTCAATATTTATAGGGATGCAAGCCGGTGGAACGGATAGACATCGGTGGATCTGCATCAGTAAGCCCATGCTCATCGTACCAACCCAGCCCGTATGCTTCTTATCACCCGAGCCCACCCTCATCTTCAATTGCGAGCCCATCATCATCCCCTTACGCACCCAACACCCATCCTGACTCACTCATTCCATGGCTCAAGAACCTTTCTTCTTCTTCATCATCCTCATCATCACACACTACAAAACTTCCCCATCTTTACATCCACACTGGGTCCATTAGTGCACCCGTGACTCCACCCATGAGCTCCCCAACAGCTCGATCACCTACACGAATCAAAACCAACACTGTTTGGGGTGCACCCAGTTCCGAATGGTTTACTGGCATTCGTCCCACATCCCCAACTTTCAGCCTGGTAGCTGCGAACCCGTTCGGGTTCAAGGAAACCGGTTTGTCTCATAATGGTTCGCGCATGTGGACACCTGGTCAAAGTGGGACATGTTCTCCTGCAATCCCTCCAGGCTTTGATAACAATGCTGATATTCCAATGGCGGAAGTGGTTTCTGATGAGTTTGCGTTTGGTAGGGTGAAGCCTTGGGAAGGAGAAAGGATTCATGAGGTTTGCGGGACTGATGATCTTGAACTTACGCTTGGAAATTCAAAAACCAGGTATGTTGTAACCAATTTTCTTAAGTTATTTAAGTTGCTAAAAAACATGCATATGAAATTTAGCTACTTGCAGATGAGATGCAATTCGGAGAAGATACGAGGGTGGTCAGAGGATGGATCCATGCAAGTTTGCGAAGCTGTTCCTTTCTTTATGTTTCTGTGTTGAAGTATGTTTGCCCAAATATCTATTATAATCTATTGTAACTTAATATGTATAATCAAACACTACAGTTTTTATAAGCCAAGCCTCATAAAACTGGTAGCTCGGGTCAGGTAAGGGGTCAAATAGGTAACGAAGAATGTGTGATAGGGTCAAAATGAACCGCTACAAAGAAAATTTATTGGTTCGGGTCAAAACGGTCTTTGGCCAAAATAGACTGTTTATAGGATTCTTATAGTCTGTTACAAGCCGACTAAACCTGCAATCCAAACCGAAACAAAAACCGTTTAATACCCAAACCACATTAGTTATTCAGTTAAACCAAGGAAACCAAATTCATATATTTAGCACATTACAAAACCCAGTAAATCAAACAAAAGTTCACAAACTTGCATATTGACTTATTTCAAAATGGGTCTTCAGTTCTGTCTTAAACATATTGACTTCGGTTGTACAGAAAAACAAAATTTCAAACTTCAAACCCATAAAACCCAAACGAATAAACACCCTTAATCTCAAGCTTATGTAGACAGATCACGGAGCTCACCGGTTTTGTATTTTTATGGTGGCTAGTTTTAAACTTTTATACAGCAAATCAGTACATATATAACAAAATGAACAAGATTTTACAAAAATAGATACTGTCAGTGATATTAATCTATAATTATAAACTAGAAATATAAACATGTATCACAAATGAACAAAAATCATCCTAAACCTTAACAACTGATTCAAACACTGACATCATAAAGATCAGGAAGAAGCTTCCTTTCTGAAGAAGTACTTTCCTTGCTTTCATCCTTGTAAATTGACGAGTCTACCCATGGACCATCGGTAGAGATACTCCTGGGACCTTGACTGTCTGCTGAAACGGTGGAGACTTGTGTTTGACTGTCATGTGATATCATGTCGAAGGCTTTGAACCTCATGTCTGGGTTCCCTGGACCTAGTTTGACCATTGGGGGCTGAACTGGTATTTTGCCTTCCAACATTTTCACCACGGATGACATGGGTGGTCTTAGGGTGGGAGATGGATTTGTGCATAGAAGGGCCAAGTTAAGCATCCTCATTGCTTCTTCTTTTGAGTATTTTCCAAGACTAGGGTCTACTAGTTCTAAAAGGTTCCCTTGCTCTTGTAGCACATATGCCTTCACAAACAAAAATGGAGATAGATGCATGAGTTGTTTTTATCAAGCATGTTCACAGTCTAGTTCGACTGGTTTTGACACTTAGTTATGACTCATTAACTAAGGTCTTTAGAAAAACTAATCCAAGCCGCTGGGTTTTGGCTTGCAAGGATAAAAATTATAACCGACGTCTTATGATTGTTAGATTTATATGGATACAGAAAAAAACGTGTTACTTTTTATCCATAATTAGTACATTGGTCGGTTCGATTTACCTGCCGATTTCAAACCATAAACCGAACCCTGAAACCCGGATTCTCAAACCATAAAACCGAACCGTATTACTCTTAACCCAGCCGAACTGACTGAGGTTTTGAACATACTAGTTTTTATCTCAAATAGGTGAAATCAGAGAATATAGCTAAAATTTACATATTAGCATAACAATATTGTTTTTTAACCATAACTAACACACTGACTATATATAAAAGGGTTAACAATAGTGAAAATGAATCAACTCTCACATTTAGTTAGTTTAACCCTACTAACTTTTTGTGCGGAGTATTCTTCTAACTCTTGACTTTGTTAACAAGGTCAAATAGCGGTCAAGTATATAAATTTAAATTATATAAAAAATTCTCAAGATGAAACTAATACAAAAAAACAAAGAAGTTTAAGGATTTAATCGACTAAATGATAAAAGTTGATTGGTTAAATTCAACACAAACCATATGTGTATATATAGGTTTAAGCAAGTCAAATAAAGTAGGGACAAAACCATTATGTGTAAAATGTTAAAAGTTAGTTGGTTTTAACCATTTATAAGAATAAGAAATTATTTAAAGCTAGGCTAAAAAAGTGTTTGCGTGTTATTTCAACCTAATGGGTACTAAATATGACTCATTGTAACATGTTACCTGATCCATTTATCTTGCCAACTCTATTTTAAGGAGAAATTTTACAGTTTAAAAGTATGAACTTGCCACCTCTATTTTAAGGGAAAAAAATTAACAGTTTGAAAGATTGAATTTACCCAGTCAAGGAGGTAGACAAACTCTTCCCTTGGCCTGTAATTTGTATTGCTTTTCCCGCTAACAATCTCCAATGCAACAACTCCAAAGCTGTACACATCTGCTTTATCTGTCAAGTACCCTCTCATTGCATATTCCGGAGCCATATAGCCTCTATAAACATACACCAATAAATATCCCCAGATTTAAAAAATTATATTAAATCTTGTAAAATGAAAGAAAAAAAAAATAATCTGAAAGCTCACATTGTTCCAGCAATTCGTGTGCTGATATGCGTATTCTCTTCTTCGTCCAATTTTGCTAAACCAAAATCTGATATTTTAGCGTTAAGATCCTTGTCAAGAAGCACATTGGTGGCTTTTATGTCTCTATGAACTATTTTTAATCTTGATTCCTCATGGAGATAAGCTAAGCCCCGTGCTATTCCCATACATATTTTCTTTCTTGTGGCCCAGTCCAAATTAAGTTTCTGGTCATCACGACCTATACAAAAATAAAATATAAATAAATATAATAATAAACTATCTAGGCTAATAGTGAGCTACTCGAGATCGGCTCGCTAAAAGCTTGGATAAGATTTGCTTAAACGGGTTCAAGCGCAAGTTTGAGCCCAAAATGAAGCCCGTTTAATAATCGACTCAAGCTCGAGCTTCATATATCAAGCTTGACTAGGTTGGCAAACTTAAACGAGCTCGTAAACTGTTATTTAATATTATTAACTACATTAAAAATATTATCATAATAATATTATAAAAACAAATAAATAGTATAATATTATGTTATAGGTAAAATTATAATTATATATACATAAAAAAATATTTATATATGAACTGCACTCGAGCTAGAAAACTTACCTACAGGCCGAGCTCGAGCTCTGTTAAGTTAACAAGCCGAGCTCAGTTTGCCTCATTTACAACCTTAATGAAACACAGGAAGGTCAAGATAGCAAAGTACTTACCGAAAAGGGCACGTGCAAGACTGTTATTTATCAAGTATTCATATATCAATAACAATTCCTTTCCTTCAATGCAACATCCATAAAGTTTTACAAGATTTGGATGTTGTAAAGCAGAGATCATGCCTATTTCTGTGACAAATTCACGGTTCCCCTGTTTTGATCTGGCGGATAATTGCTTAACAGCAATCTCAGAACCATCTGGGAGTACACCCTGAAAAGAAACAGAAAAGACTTTATATAAGTTTGCTTAAACTCTTAAATATACAACGATACATATATAATGTTTGGACTTTGGAGTGTTATTTTTCACCTTGTAAACTGGTCCAAAGCCTCCTTCGCCAATTTTATTAGCAGGATCAAAGTTATGAGTTGCAGTTTTGATTTGTCGTAGACTAAAATAACCGGTTTGTAGTTCGAGTGCACGCAGCTCTGTGACAAATGTGATTATTTTAGATTAAAGGGTAACGCTTTATTAGCAGAAACACAATAGCTAGAGGTGACGATTTCAACCCGATCACTTATAATTGAATGAACCAATTTAGGTTATATTTCAGAAAAGAAAGATAGTTAAAAGGATTAACGGGTTAAACGGGCTGAAAGTCACCAAAGTTCACTTGATTCTAGAAATTCTCTTAGTTTGTCTATATTCAAATTTTTGATTGTTATTGTAAGATTATTGTTTTTTCATAATTAAAACGTTAGGTAAAATTCTAGAGAAATCAAATTATACAAAATAGTGTTTGGTCAACCTAACCCGGGATCGTTGGCCGTTTCAGCCTGAACCCAGCCCGACTATGTTGTCATCTCTAACAAAAAGCAGACTTACCTACAGTCTATATATATTGTTCATACCTTTATCTTCTTTATCTCCACCTAAATAACCTTTCTTCCAAAGTATAGCTAAAATTATCCCAACAAATGCGCACGAACCAATCACAATTCCAGCTATTGCTCCACCAGAGAGTCCTGATCCTGTACTTACATCAAAGTCTGCATAAAGAACAATGAGCAGGTTATACTTGCTCTTAAAAGCGTAAAAACAAAATGAAAGCAAAAAAACTAGTAATAATATAAAAAGGTTATTTGTCACACAAAAAAATGTCAGCATCAAAATACATGTGGACAATGACAAGACAATGAACAAGGACACCATTGCCACATCAGCAAACTGAACGATGGTACTAACTTGGTGTTATTGCGATAGCGGATAAAAGAGGTCCGTATACACCTCTATCTGGAATTGCAGTAGTCCCCTTCCCAGCCCAGTACAAGTGGATCTCCAGGGTGGTACCATTAACCATAACATTATTAAAATCTCTGTATATACCCCTGTTAATACCATTAGCTTCTTCCGCAATGTTGAAGTTTTTCCTTTGCAGAACTCCCTATGTTAAAAAATAAAATTTGTAACTAACACTTTAATTGAATGTAGCAATTTCAATCTATTTGGTAATAAAATATAGAATCTAAACAAAACTGACATGTCACTTACTTGGATGGATATATCAAAGTATCGCCTTCCAAGACTACTAAAAGTCATGTTATCAGTATAACTTATTTCAGCAAAGTGAAGCCTCACATTATAACTCCCCTGCCTCAAACACAGTCCATAGTACCTAAGTGAAGTGGGAGAAAAACGGGCTGTTTTATATATATCACCGCCTGTAACATTTGTTACACCGGCAACAAATGGAGCATTCTCATTGCCCATGAAAACACCATTGGTGCTATAAGCCCATATCCCTGGAATATTATAGAAGTGAGAATCTTGGTTTGTTAAATCTTCTTCGTATTCGTTTCCATCAAAGTCTGTTGTGACTCCACCACAATTAATAAATAAAGAATGACCTGCAATGTATTGCATTTGTGTAAATGTTACTGGTGGAAGGTGGATATAAGAAAAGATAGAGGAATAGATTGAGACCCATATACAGATAGACTTGTGTTATGTTTTTATTCTAGATTTATAAAACAAAGAAATTTTACAAATGAAACTGGTCAAAAGTCGCCCAAAGTATATTAATGCATACCACTTCCTGAATTGCTTTATCTAAAAGATTTAAATAACTGGTTGTAATAATATACTTCGTGTAATCACATTTTACATTTTAATTATATATTTATATACTCAAAAAAGTTTTTAAATGGACATGCACGTCAACCCGACCCGACCTGTTTGGGCAGCAGTGCAGCACTAGAAGTCTCCATTCTGACCAGTTACCTAACCCACCCATTTTGCCACCTAAAGAGAATAAAGAAACAGAAAGAAAAAGGCCTATTTTGTCACTCTTACGGTTGGGGTTTCGGCTGCAAGTAAGTTGGTCCTTCAAACACCAAGCATCTCTATAAAGATAATTCAAGTTAGGTCACATCATTATATACAATACAAAAGTGTATGGGTGTATATGCTGCATTAGGTTGGTGATGGGACATACTTGTTGCTTATGGCTGAAGGTGAAAGGGCTGAAACTAAATTCCTGTGGTAAAGGTACCGTGTGATAAGTAAAAATAGAAAGTAATGTTTAATTGATAGGATAAAAAGAACTTACAAACTAGATGAGACACAATTCTCTTGTTGAGACCGTGTAAAATTATTGTAAGATAAGTCACTACAGTAAAAGATAAGGAAGTGATAAAAATTAGACCTCTCTACAATATGGTCACAAATATTGAAAACATGATTCTAATTTATAACAATCATTTGGTATCACTAACATATTTTTTGTGCTTTCAAATATCCAACTGGGTATATCTCCAGATAGCGAGTTGTTATTTAAAAACCTACATCAATGGAGTCATAAGAAAATACGTTGTCTCAAACTATGTTTAACAATAAAAAATAAACACTGAATTCAGATGTACAATATTAATAATTTGTTGCATACAAGGCATCAAACGGTAGTGTCCGAATTGTATTGGGTATTGGACCGGTCAAAGTGTTGAAACTCAAGTCTCTGCAAAAATAAGTATTTTGGATGAACATTTTATATTGGATAAGAAATCTCAAGTCCTTACAACCTTTACCAAACAGATAAAAAAAGACTTACAAAAGCTTCAATTTGCTCATTTGTCCTATGTCTTCTTCAGGTATTGAGCCGGTAAGCAAACAATTTCTCAGGACCCTGCAGTAAAATAATTCTAAACACACTTAATCATGTTAATTAACTCATAATTTCATTTTTCTGTCATGTAATCAGCTTACAATCTAGCCATATCTGTCATAGCTCGCAGATTAGGAAATCTTGAACTTGATGCTCCAGCCAAATCAGTTATCCTCCTGACAACCAAAATGGATATATGAGAACCCAAATAAAAGAAGGAAAAAAATAGAATAAAACAAACCAGAGGCTTAATAACGTGCTCACAATTCCTTCAACTTGGTTAACAAAGATATTGTAGAAGGAATCGGTCCCTCCATTGAAGTTCCTTGCAAATCTCTGCACAATATATTATATATGATGAATATTATGGAACTTGAACTATTTAACAGAAGAACGCAAAATACTCACAGTCTCGTAAGGTTTTTCCAGCTACCAATAAAATCAGGTATCCTCCCTGATAATGAGCTCCCGTCTATCCTACTGCAAGAAGAGTACAAATGTTACAAAATTTTGATCAAGTATTTTGATCAAAAGAAACCGCAAATGACTTACAAGTCTTCTAAATTGGTCAAATTGCTATACGATTCCGGTATGGTTCCTGTAAAGTTATTTGCGGAAACAAGGCTGCATAAAGTATGATAAATAACTTATTATAACAATGAGCAAAAGATTAAATAATTTTGGGAAAAGGCCAAATATAATCATACAATCTTCTCAAGCGGGACAAACGACCAAGATTTTGAGGAAGTGGTCCTCCAAGCAAATTGTCTTCTAACACTCTGTTGTACAGGTCAACAGTGTAAATAAGCAAAAAAAAGTTGTAAATAGAGCTGTGGTGTAAGGATCTTTACTTACAGCTGCTCAAGTGTAGAAATATCACCTATTTCTTCAGGTATGGGTCCACTGATTCGGTTCCCCAAAAGACTCCTGCGGAAAACAAAGTGCCAAAGTAAATTCACTGAGTTCTGGTGAAAGAATGTAAAAACTGAAGCAAAAAATAACTCTTACAAAATGCTAACGCGAAGCTGACTGAAACGTGACGGAATAGTGCCATTTATATAGTTGCGAGATAGATCTCTGTGTAATAAAACGCATACTCATATAAGATAAAATGAATGTTGTTCGCTACTTCCAGCATAATGAAGGGTTAATGATTCACTTACATTTCTGTCAGAGAAGTGAGATTTACAAATTCTTCAGGTAGAACTCCTGTCAAATTTAGTCCTTTTAGCTGGCTGCAAAATAAGAACACGTATGGAAAGATATCCAAAACACTTGTTAGCGCTAAAGTGTACAGGAAGCAATTCTAATCATGCCATTATGGATATTAAACAATAAATTAATCGACATGAGGTGTGTTTCAATTTTCAAATTTGAACCATTAAATAATTAGGAACCATTTATTAGCCCTTAGAATTGTATTTCAATATATGGATGAGATCTCTCTCTTTATGACTCTTTCACTCCATGAATTCATGATTACATCCTTTTGTATGTTCCATGATTAAAGGCTAGACAAAAGGCTGAAAAATGGCTCCTTTAGTTTCTAATTATATTATATTGCGATTCTCATTTGAAATAATCTCCCAAGTAAATTATATACAAAGACATGCAGCTTCGTACATTCTTGATATGTGGCAAACAGTGGCGGTACAGTTGCAAGTTACATTGCTGCCAAATTCCATAAGCCTATTCTCATCAGCGGTCACTGTGTCATTAAGCCCAAAACCTCTGCTGCATGAATCTCTAGAAACATTCCATTTGTCATACTGTAGTTTTGAGGCTATCAACCTCATAGCTTCAACTGTTACAAACAGAAAAAGAAAAATGTATCATATCCCTTCTTATACCAACCTGATAAAAAAAAGTCCAAGATATAATCTTCAAGTTTAAGAAGTTAAGGTGATATGTAATTGAAAGTATTATCTTAAAAGTTCATTAATTCAGCAACACATCTAACTTTTGCATCACGTGAGGACTCAATAGTCATGAAGAAAAATACAAACACGTCTAAATTTTTGCATGGCTGACTAAAACAACACCATATCCATTCAGCCTTAAATGCATTTAGATGCCAGTAGCCAACTGGCCAAAGTCAACAAAACATGGTCAAAATTTTGGAAAAAAGAGACACGTACCACACTTCTAGACCAAATACATCATGGATTTAAAAAGTCAACTTCGAAAGTCCAAATCAAGGGGCTCTATCAAAGCTGACATGGTAATGGAAACACGTTATCTCAAACCAATAATTTGGAGGCTTCATTCAATAGGGACGCAAGTTGTAATGAATTGATTACGCCATGCATCAAGCCATAAATATTTACAAATATCTAAAAATATTAATAATAATGCAGAAAAAGATATAGGTAGTTAAGCAAATTAAAAAAATCTAAAAATATTGTAGTATTTAACATTGATTCGTACAATGGCATTTTATTGATTAAGATATACTTGATACCAAACTAATAATTTAACATTTTTTTATAATGATGAAGTCAAGAAATTCAATATAAAAACTAAAAAGAGTATCATTCGTTTTCAACTTTTCATCAATATATTAAACCTTTTGGATAATCATAGTCGACATTACTGAAAAAGCCAAACAAAAATAATCCTTACTACTTTCCAAAATTTCTTTTCAAGCTTCTATTAAAAATTTATGCGAATCTTCAAGCTGTATCTGCGTATAGAAATCATCGATTTTTGGACTAATAATGAAACATTTTTTTAATCGTATTTCCACCGGTCTCCAGAGAAGATCGAGGCAACTTTTAACAGGTCAACACAAATAGATCAATAATCAAAAGCTTTGTAACTTTGTAGATTTGCACGTTCTCTATCTTAACTTTAAATTTGATCGTACTAGTGATCAAATAAATAATTGTAAAAGTAGCTCCTTAAAAATCAGTTATTCCAAAAGTTATGATCAATTTCAATCAATAAAATGCAATTAGAACACCAAGCATCACGAACGAACAAAAAGCAAAAACAAACAACAGATATAAACAATGAATAGATAGCAATTACGAGAGAACCGTACCTTCTGCTTCAGGTAAAGGTTGAGCATCAGATCCAATATCACAGAGAATCATCGACAAACACAACAGAAGCATCACGAACTTGAACTCCGGCATCGTCCGTCGAGTCGACTCCATAATGTGACTTCAGTTTGTCAAATCAATGCTTTGATTTCAGTTCCTCCTCTGCCGTAGCGTGTATGTGTGAGAGATACGACTGGTCGGAAGAATAACGCCGGGAAGATGAACGGCGATTATAGTTGAGTTTGGTAGTAGTTGCAGAGAGAGAGAGATGGGGGAATAATAGGGAGAAATTGAAAAACGTCAAGTTGTAAGTAACGATAACGGGAGTTATATAATAATGGGGAAATAAACAATCGCAAAACGAACGCGACGTTGGTCTTTAACTTTTACCGTGTACGATCTTTCTGATGGCCTCTGAACGTTGACATTTCAACGGAATTAAATATAATAATAATATAATGGTAATAACATGTAACTAAAGTTTTGTTTTGATTGTTTGAATTAAGAAATACTCGCATGAGATTTCACACATGTTCTTGTATCTCGTTTTTTAACTTCACTTTAAATTTTGCGTTCAAAAGTGACTTTAGAGGCCTAGAGTATTTTGGATTTGGCAAGTTAGAAACTTAGAACCCAAAAGTGTGTTTCAATTTGGTGATGCAAATTTCTAAGGCAACCGTTTTTTTATCTAAAACAACTTGTGGTCGTTAACTTTGTAGAAAAAACTAAATATGTTGTTTTTTTATTTTATCCTACATATACTTGTATATTATAAATAATAACGAAGTTGTTTTAAAATTCCCCTTTTAATTGAAAAACCAAATGGTTTTACTAAAATTCAATAGTTAAGTTTTTTATTTTTGATTTTTACCACAATATTTTTATAGTTTATATTTTTACCACAAATGATTTTAGTGAAATTCAATTGTTAAGTTTTTTTGTTTTTGATTTTTACCACAATATTTTTATAGTTTACATTTTTACCACAATATGTTTATAGTTAACATGTTTGGTCCCTCTTAAAGAATTGTTATTTGCACAATCAAAAAATATTGTTGGGATTGAACAACGAGAAGAGAAGAAAGAGAGAGATATAAAGAAAAAAATATCTGATGGGTCGTTTAGCGATGGATAGGAGAGTGGTTCGACGGTGGTAGCGGTTTGGTCGGGCAGATTAGATGGTTGTAGGCGGCGATAGTTGGTGTTGTTATGGTGTCGTGGGTAAACGATGCCAACATATGTGCAACTTGAAGTGTATCTATTGAAAACTCATGTAAACAATCTGTATTTTGTGCATTTTAGATAGTAGTTGATGTGGCTGTCAGGATGTATGTTTAACAAATGCGAACCAGACATGAAGAGCTAAATAAAAACATAAAAGGCTCGCGCAGCGTGCGAGCCGACGACTACGTCTAGTTAACTATATTTTCCCTTGTGTGTGGTTTTCGATATTTATTCTTTGTGCCTTTTTTTTAAATATATGATGTTTTTAAATATTAATCATGTAATATTTAGTTAATTAATTCATTTTAAAATACTTATTAAGTTGGGAAATGAATGCCCCACTCTAGGGTTGTTAAGAGCATTTTCGGGTAAAATAAATGTGTGACGTGATAGGTTTTAAGATACTATATACTTCGTAATACTTTTTTAGATACATTTTTTAGATTTGGTTCATCTTTTGTTTCTAGTAAAATCATAACTATTGAAACATCTAAAACCATTAAGAAACTGAAACAAACAACCCTAATAATTAATACGACGACAAGAGCTATGGGAGGCAACACAAGCATGAATATGAACCATTGAAGATTGAACTTGAGGTCTCGAGTTTGATAGGGGTCTCTATTATACATCAATTAATTTTTCTTCGTATTCAAGTTATGATCGATCCTATCTTTACGTACATGATGAGGAGTGATTCAACCATGTCGTCATTATTGTGCAACACTACTTACACGTTAATTTGCTCTCTTTTAATACCTGTTTTATTCGATTCAATTAATATTGTATAACAATTGTACTACTTTTTTTCTTTTTGATGAGGAACAAATTAAAGACATTGATCAGAAACAACTTCTTCAAACGAAATTGTTGAACGTCTTTTTAGACTATATGTCATCCTTGATGTCTCTTCCATGCGCTGAAGAATATTAATATTTTTACTTGCATGCTTTTCCAAGTTCTTGATGAATTTATTAGGTTCAATAGTAGGATTTTTTAGATTTATTATATACTAGCTTTAACATTCATGTGCTACACAAAGATTAAATAATAATTATTATTACTTAAAATATGTTATAATAATTATATTTAAGGATTTATAAATATTTAATATTTAAGAACTTGTAAATAATTTTTTAGATATGATGTTAATCAAGTTTTTTTTCTCCAACTCATCAAGAAAATTTCCACTCAATTTCCTCTCAAACTTCTATTTTTAAGATAAAAATATTTTTCGTTAATTTTCCTTGATTTATGCAAGAACACTTATATTATGAGAACAAAAAGAACAAACTAATTTCTTTATTTTTTAACATATAAGAAAATTACTAAAATGTAATATTTATTAATCAGTTTGAAATTAAAAACAAAATTGATCAAATTTCGTTTATTTGTTAAACATACGCATGTATAGATTACGATATCACACACACATAACCTACATATATGTATGCACTTTTTAAACTTAAAAAATTTAAAATACATATGTAAAACTATTTGAACGTCTTTATGTATATATAATACATACTAGGTTAGTTACATGTGTATTAGACTGAAAACTAGGCACGTTATGTAGTAAAAAATATGATACTAAAAATTATGATAATATGATATTTTGACTATATATGATTTGTTTTTAATATTTTATTAATGTGTTTTCAAATAGTTTGCATTGATATCAAAGAGTAATAACGTTTTTTAAACCATATTACGAAATAATTGTTTTAATGTTTATATAACGAGTTAGTATACTAAAAGCCAATTATAATTATATTTCCAGTTATTCAGAAAAAACACATAAAAAGGAAAAAGGTTATACAACGTGATTCTAGTTGAAATATAAAAATGACATTATTATAATTTATTATACACACGTGACATATTATTTACTCAATTAATAGTATTCACGATCTGGATGTAAGAAATGGATTATTTAAAAATATTATTTACTCAACTCTTAGTATTAAGGATCTGTATGTAAGAAGTGGAGTATTTAAAAATTAACCATTAATAATACATTTTAGTGCTTTAGTTTTGTTCTTTTTGTTATCTCGATATATGAGTGTTGTCAAATGAATTTCATTCATTATACATATGTTAAGTTACACACTCGTGTATTACACATCCTGATTGAAAATATTAAATTAAACATTTGATAATTATAATAAGAAATTTTAAATTATTTTTTTAATATAAGATATAATTAAATAAATGAAAATTAATTTATGAAATTATAAAGCAATACTATTATAACACCAAAAGACGATCTATATTTGAATCATACTAATGTTTTAATATAGATTAGGAGTAAAATTAAATGAAAGAGATTACAAGAATTACAAATGAAAATATATTTGAATTTTATTGACGTATTTGGGTTATTTTGAAGAAAAGGAAAAGATAACAGGGTTTACAAATCAAAATTAAGTTACAATTTATTTTTAACATTGTTCGGAACATAACTAACTTTTAATAGTTTGAAACACGATTTTTTTATTCGAGTTGTTTGCAAAAAACAAACGGGTAAAAATATATTTGAGATTTATGATCGCATTAGTTGCAAAGATAAGTAATTGATGAAAAAAAATTAATTGTCAAGTTTTTTATGTTTATACATAACTTTAATATTTGTTAACTTGATTTATACAAATTTAACATAAAATAATAGGCAATGATGTGTATTACATTAGAGAATAGATAAGTTCACCACAATCCAATTGCATGATTTCATCAACTCCAAACATAAAACTATTACCAATATATCATCATTTAATTTATTTGTAATTAATTTATTTTAATAAAACTATTAATTATTATACTGATTTGCGAATAAAGAAAAAAAAAATGTTGCTTCAAAAATTTAACAAAATGTTTACCCACGTTGTCACGTTGATGATGTACAAGTCGTGTCACATCAAAATATATTTACAAAACGTACATATTCTATCACATGTTAGACGTGAATAAGAAAGTGGCCTAAAACAATGCTTTTAAAGGAGGTTCCCTCGACAAATGCTTTTCAATTAATTTAGCATTTTATCTTAGAAGTACCGTTCAAAAAAATCTTATAAGAATATATAGTTTCACGGTCCTTGGTTTATTTTCCGAATAAAATATCATGTTCTAGTCCTACACTACGTATAGTAGGGTTGATGGTTATTTTCTTGTTAATATGAATTGTTATTAAAAAATAATTTATCGTTTTAAATTTAGGGTGGTTTAAATATAATTAAAAAAAAATTTTGAACATGAACACCTTGATTGTCAGGGAGAAATACATCACAATCTGTCGACATCAGTACTACAATCTCTGACTTAATGCTCCTAATTGCATAACTTAGTGCCCCGAGTATTACACCGTTGCCAACATTAATGTAGTAAACCGAGTGGTTTTGGATGGGGATTTGTGTTTAATTTGAATCTTCTAAAATAAATAAATGTGAAGTCGTTAAGAGATTTTGTTTGTCCCGTAAGATACAACATAAAAAATCATGTGTATTCTTTGATCAGCACGAAGCACTAACTAGTACCTGAAATTAGCTCTCTAAATAAGAACAATATATTGAAGGATGACCAAGAAGTTGTTGGAAAAGTCGTGGGTTTAAGAGCAATTTGAATATCAATTCTTGTGTACACGTTTTTTCAATCATGGTTCACTATTATATTTATACTAAAATAAAGTAGACAAAAATTCATCGATCAAGAATAAAATGAAAATACAAATGTCATTGTTCAATGCATTTTAATTATGTTAAAATATCAAATACTCTTGATTGTCAAGTCAATATTTGTTTTCTAGTTTAAATAAGTTGAAACTTATTGTTACGAACTAAAGTTTACAAGCATAAGTAGTAACTAATCACTCACAACTCACAACTGAAAGCTTGGAGTTGATCGATAGTCAGGGATAGAGCTATGACGAACCCAATGGTATCCCGGGCTGCCCCTCAACCAGTGGCGAAACCAGAATTTTTGGCCCGGGGAGATCAAAGTTAAAAAAACCTATTATTTTTTTAATAATTAATGTTTTGTTTCGGGGGGCCAAACTCAATATATATATAAAAAATCAACAACCGATCAACAAAACAACACTTCGGGGGAAAAAACTGGGGTGGCCCGGACCCTCCTTGGTCCCTTCTATGCCTCGCCAATGCCCTCAACTTTAGTTACGAAGTACAATTTTCATCGGTTTAAGTATCAGGATACCATTTTTTTCTCACAGTTTTAAGTATCGGGATACCCCTGAAAAGAATTTATGATACCCTTAAGCGAAAATTTTCTCATAGGATACTCCTGATATTTGGTTCTAGATCCGCCACTGACGATAGTGATACAGAACCAACAATAACAACTCAAGTAACGTCATCGAAATTAAACATGCTCGTGGTGATGCGAGTGTGCTTATAAAAGTGCATCCTCAAAGTGCTTGTTTCCGTTGCTCATGTCACACGTACGAGTTGGGATGCAAACCTAAAGGATCTCTACTTGTGTCTTAAGATCGAAACAAATATATAACATACACGTGAAAAAAATTAAGTTTAATATGAGTTCCATGTTCATAGTAACTAAGGATAATAAAAAAATATTTTATAACTTGATTAAGAAAAACTTATTTTTCACCCATATTTCACCTATTTTCCAATCTGCGAAATTTCGTCGAAGTAGTCTAAATATTTGTTAGATTAAAAGGTGACATATATACTATGAACCTTGACATAACAGATCATAATATTTAATGATGCATGCATTATTTCTTTTTTACTAGTTTGTGACACGTGATGGGACAGTACTCGTTGAATAAAAGAGGCGTAAACATATTGCAAAACATTTGGATTATTCAAATGTATTGACTTAAGCATCCGCTCTCTCCTGCACAACATTTTCTTTTTAACCGCTACCTATATAAATACACTTCATAAGCTCCCAAAAATATGTATAATCTACACAACATGTTGCTCATGATTCTATGTATTGGGTTGCTCCCTTTCGGTTTTGCATCCTTAAACACAACATGTCTCTCCGCCAATGAAGGTAAGAGGTTCTGAGATCTACAGATCGTTTCGTTTATGAAAGTTGTTTGTTTGTTCATTCATTGTCTTTGAATATAAAAATTTTGAAGCCTTTTATTCAAAATATTTACCTTGGTTGGTTATGGGTTTGTTTGTTGTGTTGTTTGTTTCGTCTCCGCTCTTGTATTCATATTTGGGGTTTTAACTTTTAGTAATTAGCCCTGGTTTTATATATATTGAGTTTTTCGTTAAAAAACAACTAAGAGATTTTCACAGTACGTTTTATACCTGTTTATATGCTATATATCTAAACCTAATAAGCAAATAAATGTTTTAATAAGCAATCCCAAACACTACTTTAGAAGTTGGAATAGTATGTTTCATATTTTGTGATTTATTGAACTTAATTTTCTTAATTTTTAGGTGATGCATTAAATGTGATCGCACAGAAGTTGGGTAAAGATTGGGATTTCCAGAGTCTTTCGTGTTGTGATTGGAACGGTTCTTCTAATGATACATACGAAAATGTCATAAGTTGCGATTGCAAAATCAATAATGACACAACATGCCACGTTGTTACAATGTAATTTTTCTTATCCCTGACACTCGATTGAATCATAATCTCTATTATAATATGCTACATAATCAAATAAATTTTTTACTATTTTTATGAGCATTTGATACATGAAAATATTTGATAACATTAAAATATGTATCTATATATCTATATTATAATAAAAATAATTAAACTTAATGATCATTTAATATTTACACAGGCTTTTGTAAAATTTAAAAGTACGTAGTTAGTTATGGTTTCAACTATCTTCCACGACACTTTTGTCCCTAGTAAAGTTTTTTGAATTTCCCTTGTAAATGAATTTCCCTACAACTTTTTATTTTTTATAGAACTATGATTGCCGCAAGGTAAGACCGTTCAAGAGCGATAGTGCAATGATCGAGTTCGAATCTCTGGTATGCTCCCGTACAAAATATTTTTGAGACCGAAAAAGAGTGAAAGTATATAGTGAATATCGAATATGGTACCGATTAGAGATTTTGTCGGTTTAGTATCAATCAGTACCCGTATCTTTAAAAATATCAAAACAAAAAACATAATAAAAATAAATACCAACTGTGTTCAATTGATACGAGTTTGGTACCAGTACGGTCAATACTTGGTCATCCTAAAACCATCGTTCTTTTTGCAATGTTTTGTTAACCGGGTCGGGCCGGCGGTCGAATTAGTTGGTTCGGGAACAGGCATTGAACCATTTTTAGCCTAACTGGTCGGTCGGAATAGAAAATAACGGTTGAAGTTCAAATCGGTTTATTTTGAGAATTCGGTTCAATTTTTTATTGTGGTGAAGACAAACCGGTTCGGTGTGGGAACTGGTTTGAGAGGTTGAATTGTCAAATTAATGCAATCGATTTCTGTTTGGTTTATCCGAACCGGATGAGTTGAAACCGGTTTTCCCCAATCAAATTCATTGAGTCAAAAGTTGAAACCAGTAAAAACATTAATAAATTATGTAGAAAACTCAAGTGTAAATTAATACACTGTATGACAAACTAATTATACTACGGAGAAATATATTGCAAACTAATTAATATAATTGGTTCATAAAAAACAAATTCACCTTTTAATTGATAAATCATAGGATTTTGATGAAATTCCATAGTTAATTTTTTTGTTTTAGATTTTTGCCACAATAGCTTTATTATTTTACACTTTTAGCCCATCTCAAAGAATTGTTATTTGCAATGTTTGGGATGGAACAAGGAGAAGAGAAGAAAGAAAACAAAATCCAATGGGTCGCTTAGAGATGGATGGGGGGTGGTTTGATGGTGGTGGCGGTTTGGTCGGGTAGACCGTTAGATTAGATGGTTGTAGGCGGCGACGATAGTTGGTGTTGCTGTGGTGTCGTGGGTAGACGCCGTTAACGGATGTGCAACTTCAATGGTATCTATTGAAAACTCACATAAGCACTCTATATTTTCTGCATTTTAGATAACACTTGATGTGACTGTCAGGGTCTATGTTTAACAAATGAGAAACCGGACGTGAATAGCTAAATAGAAACATAAAAGACTTGCGCAACGTGCGAGCCGGCGACTACAACTAATTCACTTTTATATAAAGAACTTCACGATTCATGGAAACAAATTCACATTTAATAAAAATAAATAAATAACTAAAAGTTCACTTTATTAATAACTAAATTAAACCCCGTGTGTTATGTGGGTGAAGACAAAAAAAAATTCTAAAACTTTACAAAAAAAATAAAATTTAAATTAAATTACACATTACATAAAAGATATATGAATGAGAAACACAAATTGCATTCAAAATCTTTGAGCCGTAAACAAATAGATTTAAACTATAAATACACTATTAGCTAATATTAAATTAGATATCGACGTTTTTAAACTGTCTGTCTTATAAATCCTATCAATTAATTTATAGAAGATTGAGAAAAAACAGAAATACAAATAATTTAAATGATAGATATCCAGCAAAATTGGCGGTGACACTCGTATGTACCATGTCGAGCGTACAGATCAAAATACATGAGTGTATGTCGTAAATTGTGATTTTATTAAAATGTATAGATATAGATTATAAAGTAAAAATGCTAACTTTATACAAAATCCAAATCAACATCCCAAATTAATGATATACAAAAATACTACGATTCTAAAACCAATTTATTAACCGGTTTTACTCCAAATAAGTTTCTAAAATGTTTTTTTTTCACAAATGAGTTTCTAAACCAGTTTTAGTCCAAATCGATTCTAGAACCAGTTTTTTCTAAAAAGTGAATTCCGAACCGATAACAACCTGCCGGTTCGGTTTGAGCCTCGAACCAGTTTGACAATCTGAATCTTAAAACAGTCTTATTAGTGAAGACCGGTTAAACGTCTAGTCCTAGTCGAAATTGAGTTTTATGAAAGAAAAGAAAATGAAAGCAATTTTTTTTTTGAACTGCAAAAAAGGATTAAATAAAAACACCCTAGCGAGAAGCAAGGGGAAATATTACACATGGATAAAGAGAACTACAATGGTACTGCAAACGATTGCCACTGCTCCCAATTTACTAACAACTCGGACGCCCTATTTGTGATCCATAAAAACGAAAGAACTTTCACTTTATCGACTATTTTTTGTTGCATCAAAAAGACCATTCTTAAGAGCTCGTTCACATCTAGCACGCCAAAAGCACCAACATGTAATTAGCATGATTGCATTTAAGATCTTCTTCCATTTCCTAGATCCCGGTTTGTGAATTTGAAGTTGATGGATGTCTTTAGTGGAGAACGCATATATTGGCCAATTTTACACCATGTTCCAATCAAGTTCCAAACTTGCATGATAGAGGGACACGAGGTGAGAAGGTGTTCAACGGTTTCATCGACTTCCATGCACATCGGACAATTGGGTGATGGTAGATTTACTCCCCGGATTTGTAAGACAAGGCAAGTCGGTAATCGATCTAGACTTGCTCTCCAATTCATCACATTTACCTTTTTTGAACCCAATTGAAGTTGACTTCAAATTCACCATTCAAACAATTTGTTAGATCATAGCCATGGTGTATGAGGGCTTCATTGGTTCTTGAGATAGCCTTCCATACCCCTCCTATGCCCTTTCTTAGTAGAATGATATTATGCATTCTAGAGTGATGTATGAAAGCAATTAAGTTTGATTTGCGTAAGCTTGCAGTTGCAATGGCCCTAATTAGTTAGTACGAATTGCAGAAGTCTCAAAGGACAAAACCTACCAGGCATTCTCCCGCCCGAATTCGTTAATCTTCGGTTCCTCCGAATCATGTACGTACAATTATTTCTCTCTTTTTCTTTGATGAATTGTTTGTTTGTTTGTTTGTGTTCATTGCCTGATCTGTTCATTATCTACGTACAGAGATTTAAGTCGCAACTATCTCAGTGGTACAATCCCTCCACAATGGGGATCAATGGAGAACCTACGAAACTTGTATGATCATTATTCATCGATTCATTATCATTCGATTTCGTTTTTGCATCTTCAATTGTTAGGTTTTGCAGATCTCTTATTGGAAATCGATTAAACGGATCAATCCCAAAGGAGCTTGGAAACATCACCACATTGCAATCTCTGTAAGTCAGTTATTTCATGGTTCATCAAATTGACTGTTGTTTTTAACTTATGGATACTTTCAATTCTGTTGTTATTTAGAACTGTAGAGGACAATTTGATGTCTGGAACAATTCCAGAAGAACTTGGGAATCTTTCAAGCATTGATAGATTGTAAGACTTTATGAATTTACATGTTTGTATCTCATTATCCTGTTGACTTAGTTTATGATTGTTTCGATTTGTCGTTGTAGATTTTTTAACTCCAACTTTTTTACGGGAGAGTTGCCTGCTTCCTTTGCAAAGCTGACTACTATGAGGGAATTGTGAGTCCTACATATATACTACTTGGTTTGGTTGGACCCGATCCCATTGTTTTGTAAAATGTAATTGACTATTTTTTTCTTGAGCAGTCGGGCTGGTGGTAACAACTTCTCTGGGAAGATCCCTGATTTCATCGGGCAATGGAGAAGTCTCAAAACACTGTGAGACATTTTACTTAATGTTTCATATTACATTTTGTGTATATATAAGTTATATTTACTTTAAGTTACTGAATAACAGAAGGATCCAGGGCGGTGGATTTGAGGGGCCAATACCTTCTAACATAACTCTCTTGGAAAACCTGACGGACTTGTTAGTAGCTAGCTTCTTTTTATATAGTTTTTATTTTGCTTGCAAGTCTGGTCAAATATTTGTGTTGACTGAGTCAAGAGATGCAGGCGAATCAGTGACTTGAGAGGACCAGATACCCCTTGTCCACCCTTTAGTAAGACAACTCTCTTCACGAACTTGTAAGTTGAATTGATTCTTTTAATTTAGTGATACTTTTTTGGTTTGTTTTAATGTATTTTGAACTCAATCTTGCCAGGATCTTGAGGAGCTGCAATTTGATTGGCGAGTTACCAGAATCTCTTGCCTCAAGCCTGAAAGTCTTGTTAGTAATATGGATCTTTTCATCAATTAATTACTTTATACATGAAACTAGATAAAAAACCGATTTGTGTGATGCAGCGGCTGGGTCTTACGTATGTGACTTTTTCACACGCGTTGATAAAAAAATGTGATCTTGTCACACACGTTGATTAAAAAAAATTCATGTCTCAAAAGTAACAGTCTAAAGTCGTAATGCATAAAAAATGATAAAAAAGTCAAAATTGGGGGTCAAAGTTTTCAGTTGGCTAAGTTGTCAAGGGTAAAAATGATAATAAGTCAAAGTTGTAAACATGTAAATGTCAAAAGTGGATGGGCCAATCTTGAAATTTGGAAGGCCGGCCAACAACCGACTTTCCAAATTAGTATACGATACAATTGATTTGTATTGACATGAACACAAACATATCTCCTTTGTGCAAATTCAAAATTTAGAATTCAGCATAAAATAACTGAATTTTGCAATTACTTCCTAATTTGAAGTTTGGTCATTTTCACACATCTCCCACATCCCCAGCACTCCAAGTATGAGCGACCACCTGGTAGACAGTAGTTGCTTTTCATAGAGAGCTTTAGTTTCAAGAGTCCTGGTACTGCGTTGTTTATTTTGTAAAGCTAAACCTATCCTGTCATCTATAGATGGAGGAAAAAATAACAATTACGGACGGTCCCAACAACAAGCTAAAAACACTTCAATATCTCATTTGGGCTTAGGCCAACTCACGAATTACATATCCAAATTCATCTTATAGTACAACTCATGGTATTTGTTCATCTGAAACAGTTAAACGAACCCTTTTACCCCATCCATTTTCTCTTTAAAACAGCCAGTTTTTATTTGACCCAAACCCGCCCGTTTTGCCAAGCTTGCACAAGACTGTTACGACTTTATTAAGGAAAAAACTATGAAATCAAAAAATTTTTGTATGTTTTTATTTACTTTTGTTAATTACTATTTCACACCATCATTGTACGTTTCTTTTGCACCTTCAGAGACTTCAGCTTTAACAAACTCAACGGATCCATTCCTACTGGGTTCTCTGAACTAAGTGACACAGACAACATGTAAGTATCTCATTCTAGTATATTGCTATCCCACATACATCTCATTCTAATGTACATACTTCTTACTATAATATATTTTGAGTTTTTAGCTATCTTACCGGAAATTCGCTATCTGGAAACGTGCCTGAGTGGATGCTCAGTCGTGGGCAGAATATGTAAGCTAGTTTATTTAATATAAAACGGGTCATACTTGATTCTTTTGATAGTTTTCCATTCGATATTATCTATGCTTTGTGAATGTAAAGGTTGAAGTTGTGACAAGTCCCCTTGTTTGTCTAATATTCTGACAACTAATGTTGCAAATTTTCTTGCAGTGATTTGTCATACAACAGTTTTACATATGATAACCCTTCCAGCTGTCAACCGCGGGAGACGTAAGACCAACCCCGTATCATATTTTTTGCTAAGAGTTCTTTTTAGACGAGCTAAATCTTAAGGTTTCTATTGTTTTATTGCAGAAACTTGTTTGCTTCATTTTTAAATGATACCATCTCGTAAGGTTTTTTGCCTGAAGATTTGCAGCATACATTTCTTTGTGACTTAATTACTCGCTTTTATTTTGTAAATTTTTACCAGCAACAAGGTCTCATGCTTGCGGGGCAGTGATTGTCAAACAAGTAATATTAAGTTACCTATTACTTTCTCTTATGTTGATGAATTTTATGACGTATGGTTGTGTTTTTTGGATTAGATCGGACCTCCTTGTATATCAATTGTGGCGGAGATGGACTAAGCATGGAGAACTATTCTTATGATAGTGACCTGGATTCAGGTGGTGCTTCACGTTTCTTTTTAAATGCAAATCAATGGGGATTTAGCAATACTGGTCACTTTTTGGATGACGGTAACCGTGACAGCTATATTGTGAAAAATACTTCTAGACTTCTGATGAACAACTCTGAATTGTACATGAGTGCACGAGCCGCAGCTTTATCTTTGACATATTATGGTTTTTGTTTGGTTAAAGAAAGCTACAATGTAAGCCTTCACTTTGCGGAGATCTCTTTTACCGATGATGACACATATAGTAGCCTTGGGAGGCGTGTATTTGACATATACATTCAGGTGAGTTTTCATAGATAAATAGCATTTAAAGATCTCAAATGTTGTTCTGAACTAATATATAACTACTATAGTACAAATGAGAAATAACTAGAGGTGGCAAGATAAGCATGCCGAAATGGGTTCGGGCTGAAGCATGTCGGAATGGGTAGACCATTTTAACTCCTTTTGTCTATTTGTTTTGATATGCCCCATTTGAGATAAAACACAATCAAAATCGACCTATGCATACCTAAATGAGTTTAAATTGTCAATTCTAATGTTTACTAGACCGGTTTCGTTCTTTGTGTTTATTTCTTGCTAGTGTGTGTTTGTGTTATGTTTCGACACTTAATTGTATAAGTTGTTGGTAATGTACTAGGGTGAACGGGTGGAGGAGGATTTTGACATCAGCAAACAAGCAGGTGGGGTTGGGAAAGCAATTGTCAAAAATTATACGGTTAATGTTAGCAATTCTTTGTTAATCCGACTCAATTGGGCTGGAAAAGGAACAACCAATATACCATTCCGTGGAGTATATGGTCCTCTTATTTCAGCTATTTCTGTGAATCCAAGTAAGCTATTATTAACTTAATTTCTATATATGCTTGGGTAACCAACTTTTGTCTTAACTACAATTGAGTAATTGTACATTTTAAGAAACAACCAGCTTAGCTTGCAATTTAAAGTTGGGTCCAAATACTGTAATGGCTCCTAGGGCTTAATTTGGTGTAGGAATACTCATCTATATTTATCTTGTATCAATTTACCCTGGTTCTTAGCGGTGATGTTTCGTATTCTGTTGTTGTCCCTAAAAACTCTTTTTTACTCTCTCCTTTGAGAGGGGCATACGTGTTTTACTCTACACTTCACCACTAAATTGTCACAACATTCTAGGATGATTTACCCTTATTCTCTGTAACCAGAGGTAGATTGATGTTTTCTCAGCCTATAATATAACATACTTGATCCAATTATAGTTTCTTGTACCCCCTCCTCCCAATCTTGACTTGTGTTCTCATTATTGGGTAAGTATACCATAGATGGCACAATACCTTCTTTGGTAGCTAGATCCTAATGGGTCTAATGAGTTGTGTTCTGAGGCGCGCCTAGGTGCGATACGTCCTAATGTAGCATTGTTGCGCTTCTATTAGTGGCATGCAAGGAAAGTACATGAGTCAGGTGCTTAGACGTGCTTCAATCAGATGAGCACAATCAGCTCTTGCACAGAAAGTGGAACACACGTGTTTTTTTTCGTTCTTCTTTGTTCTTTGATATAAATTTCACGTCTTCGTGTTTTAACTACTAGAAATGGTTTTTTTTACTATCATATGATATAAGTTTCACATCTTTAGCGTTTCTAAAAGAATTTAATCTCTCTTTGTTAAATGGCTTGTCTATTTTTGAATTGTTTCCTTGTATACTATTTCTTTTTCTTGAACACTCATTAATAGTTGTTTTTAACTTTCTATCTTCCTCTTTGATTATTCAGATTTTTATGTTCCACCAAAAGATGGACCTCTTCAGGGAAATGGAAATGGTGTGTCTGGTGGGGCTGTGGCTGGAATTGTTGTTGGAACAATTTGCCTAATCATCTTAATTCTTGGAGGTTTATGGTGGTATGGTTATTTAAAACGCAGAGATACTACGGAAATAGGTATTTGCACGCCAAACCCATACTTATTAAGGGGTGTCTGGATATGCGTATTAAAATTGTCAACTTTAGTGGTTGTGTTTAAGGGGTCAAATAATCAGTCTGATAACAAGTTTCAAAGGGTAAATAGCTAATTATATGAGAGATTTTACTCCCATCTCACAAGACATTTTAAAGGAATAAGTAGAATTGCCGAACACTAAAAGAACTAATCATGTGATTATTAATACAACAAATCATGTCCAATTACTTTTCCCTAGAACATGTTTTATTACAGCTTGGTATTCATAAAAATCACATAATTTCAAAAACCGACATCCAGACTCCCCCGAGTATAGATCAGTTTTTTTACATGCTACCATTTACATTTGTGGATCAACAGAGCTGAATGGTCTAGAGCTTAACACTGGTTCCTTTACATTGAGGCAAATCAAAACTGCAACAAACAATTTTGATATTGCTAACAAGATTGGAGAAGGCGGTTTTGGCCCTGTTTACAAGGTAATCTAGTACTTAATTTCGTGATCACATAATGTTAAACGTATCTTTTTAATTATGCTGGAAAGTATAATCTGTTTATGAAGGGAGTATTGCCAGATGGCACCTTAATAGCAGTAAAACAGCTTTCCTCTAAATCAAAGCAAGGAAATAGAGAGTTCTTGAATGAATTAGGCGTGATTTCGGCTTTGCAACATCCACATCTCGTGAAGCTCCATGGATGTTGTATTGAAGGGAACCAGTTGTTACTTGCATATGAATACATGGAAAATAACAGTCTTGCCCGTGCTTTATTTGGTAAATAATATGCTTTTTGTCCATTAAAATTACTCAAGTAGAGGTGATAGAACTTAAAAGGGATGTGTTGGGTAACATGTCAAAGCTTGTACTTTTGTAATAGTTCATCATATATGATTGCTAAGAGATTTTTTATAATAAGTTCTTTTGATAAAATGATTCTGGAGGGATATAATTACAAAAATTATACATTTTCTTAAAAAATATATTATGATAAAATGGTGTGGAGGTTTTTAGCAGAATACACATTCTGTCAAATTGAAATTATTTTTTTTAGTTTACCGATTCGACATATGAAGTACGAACATTCCTTGATTCTTACGGGTTCACTTATTATATTGCTGAGTTATATTTGACCTTGTGGATTGAAGGGCCTAAAAAATGGCAGTTGGAACTTGATTGGCCAACAAGATACAGGATATGCATCGGTATAGCTAAAGGTCTTGCTTTTCTGCATGAAGAATCAAGGTTAAAAATTGTGCACAGAGACATTAAAGCAACTAATGTCCTGCTTGATAAGAATTTAAATGCCAAAATTTCTGATTTTGGTTTGGCTAAGCTTGATGAAGAGGATAACACCCATATAAGCACCCGTGTTGCAGGAACTTAGTAAGTCGTTTAAACTCTAGTATACACCATTTTAATCTATTGCATTTTCAAAACCCCCTATTGCACCAATAAGACTATAGCTATGGATTGTCTTCTTAGAATTTTATTTTGGAATTTTTCAGTGGGTATATGGCTCCCGAGTATGCACTGCGTGGTTACCTCACAGATAAAGCAGACGTCTATAGCTATGGAATTGTTCTCCTAGAGATAGTGAGCGGGCAGGCTAACATTCCTGACAGGGCAAAGGAGAATCATTTTGTTCTTCTTGATCGGGTAACTAACATGAGCCTAGAGGTGGCAAAATCAGTGGGTTGGACGGGTTGGGTTGACCCTTTTTAGTCCGTTTTGAGTGTTATAAATAATAAAATTCTTTTCATAAAGCTATTTAGGAAGGTTTTAGCATTTGACACCACTTTGGGCAATCGTCACAGCGTTTGATCTTTTGTAGATAAAATACACATCCCAAGTTGACCCATGATAAGGCTAATGGGTCGTCATTGCCAGTTTTCCACTGTACATAAACCTTTTTATTGCATTCATTCATCCTATAAATATTCCTTATTCCTGCTTTTTTATTTTAGGCAATATTTTTGAAAAACACGGGTGATCTGATGGAGCTAGTTGACACGAAGCTGGATTCCAAATTTGACATCCAAGAGATGATGGTTGTTATAAATCTAGCTCTAGCGTGCACTGCAATCTCTCCAACCAAACGACCCGCAATGTCATCGGTGGTTAGCATGCTCGAAGGACGCATAGTTCCTCAAGAATGTGGTGTTGAACAAAACCGCTCAATGACTGAAATAGATCGTGACAAAATGATGAAGCAACTTGAGAACATAAACGAGAGCCAAATCGAGGAAATGTCAATCCCTTACACCAATTCCTCAACATCTGCTGTTGATTTGTACCCGCTTGACTCGTTTAGTGATTATCTGCAAAACAGAACCAATGATACAAATAAGTTGTTGTCTTAGTGGTTTTAGAAATTTGATTACATGTGTATAAGACATTTATTCCTGCGAGGCGACTTGGATCACACGTATGTTAGTAAATTCAGCGGTGGATCTAGTTTAAAAGATTAGGGGTATGGCAAAATATTTTTTACCTACATTTATATAATAATGATTTTTTTGTCGTTCATTTATATAATAACAAACGTATTTCTTGCATATCATTAGCAATATCTGAATCTTTATTATCATTTTCTTGCATACTTATTAATAATACCTGAAGTTATATCATCATTTTCTTAAATATCATCGCTCAGGTGTAGGGTTGTCAACGAGCCAAGCCCGAGCTCATTAAGACTCTCGGCTCGTTTAGTATTTAATTAGCTTATATAAAGCTTTTTATATTTAAATTTATATATATTTATAATCATACTTCTTATGTATAACAAATACATGTTATTTAATTTTTTTTAATAAATATTTTAATGAATATATATTTATAAAACTAAATAAAAAATATAAACAAAAAGTTCGATCTCGATAACATAACAAACATTATTTTAGGCTCGAGATCGGGCTCGAGTTCGTTAAGGCTCAGCTCGAACGAGCTTTTTACCTAGTCGATCTCGAGTAGTTTGCAAGCCGTTTTGACTTATTTGCACCCCTACTCATATACTCAGATGTATCCTTTTAATTGTCATGAAGTGTCGTAAAGATACAACGAAAAAATTAAAATATTAATATATTACACTTCGTACGAAAATTTAAACCATAACTTGCTCGGCTCTTAATATATCCGCCCATATTAGTAATGTGATCTTTGGTTATATTTTTGTTTTTCTAGTTACTATACTATTGTTTAGTTGTTGTTTTCTATAACAAATACAAAAACAACAGAATTCTGAAATATTCTAAATTTCTAACGACAGTTTCCTAGGAAGTTGCACAGGAAGGTAGAAGGTGTGTATTAAATAGCATAGCTACTGAATTGCAAAGTCTCATTCCTCTTTTAAGTTAAGTGAGGAACTCGTCTGAGGGAAAGGGACGACTAAAAAAGAACTATAAATGCATGACTGAGAGAAGAAATAAAATTCGATTCGATCCTATAGACGGACCCTTCTTTTGTATGGATACTCCTAAATAGACTAGCCGAAAGGCTTTTTTATTAGCAAGGGAAAAGACTATAATGTTTGACTTCTTGTGATTTAAGTTTCTATTTGACTTTATGAACCAACTAACGACAGTTTTTTTGGATTTTAATATTTATCATTTTATGTATTGTCTTAAAAACCTCTAGTGAATACTTAAAATTAATTTTTTAAGAACAAACCTATAGTACTTCTACTCATAAAATACATCAAATAAGCACATAACCTTAATCTAAAAGAAAATGGCTCTACTAGCTACTAGCCATATTCACGATAAATAAAGTGAATGAGCATAAAAAAAATTTATTTTTAAAATCATCTCTACTTGTTGAGGAACTCATTTTACCATGCGAAAAGTAAACAGTCGGAAAAACAAGAAGGAAAAAAGTTTGTGTTACAAATTAAAATAGTAAAAGGTTGATCGAATCTTTGTTATTAGTTAAATTTTAATTTAAAAAATAATTATTTATGTTCACGTATTGTATTTTCATTGTTATCTTTAAACATCAAAAGTCTTCGTCTGCTTGTAATTTACATTCCAACCACTACTGATCATTTTTTTACATCCACTGGCTATTTTATAAACACACATTTTTTGATTTTTTTATGTTGGCCACAACTCTATAGGTACATAGTGATATCATTAACTTTTAAATATTCAACATTAAAAAGTCTTCCCTGCTACAGCACTATATTATCTGTTAAATGTTCATTGACTCTAATATATAAGTGCTCATAGTATGATCCCATACCATTTGGTGACTGAAGCAACATGCTGGTCGCAATTCTGTGGGTTGCATTGCTCCCCTTTGGTTTTGCATCCATCAACACAACTCGTTTACCCGCCTCTGAAGGTTTGATGATCATATGTTATTATGTTTGTATCTTGAGATATGTTATTTTGTGTTTGGCGGGTTAAATATTTTAATTTTTTTTGGCAGTGGACGCGTTGAGGGTGATTGGACGCACTTTGGGTAAAGACTGGGATTTCAACAAGGATCCGTGTGTCGAATGGGTTAGTTCTAGTAACAGTAATGGATACAATGATACTGTCGGTTGCGACTGTAGTGGAGCAAACGGGACGATATGCCACATCACTAGTGTGTACGTTTCTCTTCCTTCGGTATCTAAATTTATCAAATCTGAATAATAAGGTTTTCTTAAGAAGAAGGTTTTTAGTTTTTATACCAGAAATCTTTAAGGTTTTTAAGTTGGGTGAAATATATATATCGGGATGTACTAATGTAGTGAATTAAACAGACACACGAGCTCATCAAGTCGTCATGATGACTTGATTTTGGGCAAGTTGAACCGGCGACCAAGAGGTTGTGGGATGAAGTAGACGTGGGGATTTTTCCACCTAAACCCTAAACATGATACGGAAATAATCAGATTTTTTTTTCATAATTATGATACATTAAAGAATAATGTAGGTGGTGACCAAGTCTCACCCAAACTTTCATAAAATGTCAAAACCCAACTCCAACTTTGTAAAATGTCACTCTAACCCCCTCAAGTTTTTAAAGTGTTGACTACTTGACTTTATGTACACATGTAGTATACATAAACTTTGCACATCCCACAACCTTTTGCCATGTACACTTCTAGCCCCTCAAATCTCTTAGATGTCTTGAGTTCCAGGCAGTGATATTTATTACTAATTTGGTGTAACTAACTTATAATGTAAACATTGTTGTGGTTAAAAAAATTAAAATACTAAAACTGGGCCGGAGAGTGAGTTTGAGCATAGAAAGGGTTTATGCTTGGGCTATAACCAGGTACTACCTGGGTACGATCGGGTAAGTACCCGGTTCCGGGTCGGGCCCGGGTATGGTCTTGAAAACTAGAATCGGTGACTACCCTACAGGTACGATACCCTACCCACTGGATACGAGTCCAATCGGGTACTACCCGGTACCGGGTACGGGTACAACCCGGCAGGTCGGGTACGTACCCTGTTTTTTTATTCATGTCTAAAACAGGCTAGTGTTATTCAACTCGGTACAACGACTCTGGCAATCGTCGTAGTCGTTGGCATTGCAACGCCTTTTTCTTAATTCCTGATATTTAGGTAATCATGATTGTTTGTTCAACCTAATCTAATTTATGATTTACTATATATCCAGAAGTTTATTATTATTTTTTGGTTTTGATTTTGATGGTTTGTATGAAATGCAGAAGTCTTAAAGCACAAAGCTTAGGAGGCACACTGCCACCTGAATTCATCAATCTTCCAAACCTTCAAAATATGTACATATATTCATTCTCAAAGCACAAAGTTAACATTATTATGACTTGTGATTGTTTGTTTGTACTAGTTTGACAGTGTGTTTGATTGATTAATGTTACATACAGAGACTTAACTCGCAACTATCTCAGTGGTACCATCCCTCCACAATGGGGTTCCATGACCCAAATAGTAAACATGTACGCCACTTCTTTCTTTCTTTGCGTATAATCTTTCGTAGCAAACACTAGTTTCTTCATAAATGTGCTACATGTGTTTGTAGTTCTATGATCGGGAATCGTTTAACTGGATCAATCCCAAAGGAGCTTGGGAACTTAAGCACATTGACAACTTTGTAAATTTCTCTTATAACTTTACTCTAATTTATGTTCCTAGCTTGGATTTGTTGTTTATGGTGTCAATTCTTTCTATTGTTACTTAGAACCGTAGAGGACAATTTGATGTCTGGAACAATTCCTAAAGAACTAGGGAATCTTGCAAGCATTGAGAGATTGTAAGGCTTCTTCAGTTTTCTTACTCTCTATATTTCATCGTCCCTGCATCGTTAACTTTATTTAACTTTGTTATTGTAGATTTCTGAACTCAAACTTCTTTAGTGGCGAGTTGCCTGCATCGTTTGCAAATCTGACCACTCTTAAGGAATTGTGAGTCTACTACCGTGTTGGATTAATTTCAATATATTGTCAAGAATAACTGATGTTTCTTTTTGCAGTCGGATTGGTGGTAACAATTTCTCTGGGAAGATACCCGATTACATAGGGCAATGGCAAAGTCTCAAGGGCCTGTGAGGCATTTGGTCACTGTTCTATTATTAGTTTATTTATTGCATACATAAGTTATATTTAATTAGAGTTTCTGAATAACAGAAGGATTCAGGCCAGTGGATTGGAGGGACCAATACCTTCTAGCATTACCCTTTTGCCAAACTTGTCGGACTTGTCAGTGTTTCCTCATATATATCATGTAGTTATTTTGCTTGTAATTGCTATCATTTGTGTTGACTAAATCAAGAAATGCAGGAGAATTAGTGACTTGAGTGGACCGGACACGCTTTGTCCACCTTTTAGTAATGCAACATCCTTCAAGACCTTGTGAGTAGCTGAGTTTCTTCTTCTGATGAAGTATTATCAGCTTCTTGTTTTGACGTTAATTTTGTGTATATAATCTTCCAAGGATCTTGAGGAGTTGCAATCTGTTCGGAAACTTACCAGATTCTCTTTCTTCATCGCTGAAAGTCTTGTTAGTAATTTTTACCTTTCCCTCAAATTATTCATGCATGTTATAAAGGAAATATGTTTAACATAAGACATATGGTTTTGCATTACTAGTACGTGATATGATATTCTATCACCGTTCCGGCCACCTAAGTTGATGATATTTTAGACATATATATAATCATTGTTTATACTTCTCTTTCAGAGACTTCAGCTTTAATAAGCTTAATGGTACAATTCCTAACGTGTTCGCTGATCTAAAGAAAGCCGACTACATGTAAGTATCACATTCTAATGTACACTTATCTCCCGTGCTTCTGGTTTTCAGGCCAGCATTGTAATTTAGCCGATCAAGCAGCTTTTAAGCAATGGATTTAATATAACAATTTTTTAATAGTTAAGTTTTGCAACAGATGAACCTATAATTCCAAGTCCTTATGCAATATTAACTTGTCTTTTTAAACTTTTAGCTATCTTACTGGAAACTTGCTATCTGGAACTGTACCTGATTGGATGCTCACTTCAGGAGATGTTATGTAAGTTTATCTAGCTACCATAAGTCTTGTGAAACTAGAATAAATGGAACTGGATTTTTCTTGCAGTGATCTGTCGTACAACAAGTTTACAGTTAAAAACTCAAGTGACTCAAGGTGTCAAATTCGTGGAACGTAAGATCAATTCCCCTTTCTCAAAAGCATCATCTTTAAACTCTTTAACTCCCAAGTGTTTATTCTACCAGCTAAATCTTATGGTAATTGTTTTTTGTAGAAATTTGTTTGCTTCCTTTTCGACAGATAACACTTCGTAAGTTTCTCTACCATATTGTTTTTACAGGTAAAGATATGTCAATGTTCATTACTTTGTGACATACTTTTTTTATATGTTATTTTAGCAATAACAAGGTCTCATGCTTGGGGAACAACATTTGCCGTTCAAGTAAGCTAATACTACTGATGTTAGGATTTAGGAACCATTATACATTATCATGCAGCATATCACTAGACTTTTCATTTTTTTATCCATTTTTGGAATTTGTTTCGGTTTTGGGAGTTTTTCGTGACACGCTATTTTTGGATTAGATTCGTCCTCCTTGTATATCAACTGTGGTGGAAAGGGACTATCGGTTGGGAATAAGGCGTATGAAGGTGACTTGGACTCTGGTGGTCCTTCACATTTCTCTTCGACTGATAATCGATGGGGATTTAGCAATACTGGTCACTTCTTGGATGATGATAACCCCGACAGCTATATTTTGACTAGTGACTCTGGGTTCCCAGTGAGCGACTCTGAATTGTACATGAATGCACGAACCTCGGCTTTATCTTTAACCTATTATGGTTTCTGCATGGTTAGTGGAAGCTACAATGTAAGCCTTCACTTTGCTGAGATTGTTTTTACCAACGATACAACGTTTAGCAGCCTTGGGAGACGTGTATTTGATATCTACATCCAGGTGATCAGTTCTCAAATGTTTTCTGAACCGAAATATTGTGATATTGGATTCATTCGTTCGTTCTAACTGGTTAGTACTGTGTCAGGGAATATTGGTGGAGAAGGATTTTGACATCAGTGATAGAGCAGGTGGGGTTGGGAAAGCAATTGTGACAACTTATAATGTAAATGTTACAACCACTTTGGAAATTCGTCTTTATTGGGCTGGAAAAGGAACAATAAACGTCCCCACTCGAGGAACATACGGTCCTCTTATATCAGCTATTTCTGTGGATCCAAGTAAGCTATTATTTACTTCTTATATGTTTTGTGATTGATATGGTTTCATGTGTTGGAGTTGACTGTACTAATTGTGCCAATGATGGTAGTTTGCCAAAATGTATACAAAGTAGGAACAGTATGCACAAACAATTTGTCTTAATTGTTAGATTGTTCGTCTAACGTATATTTTCTGTCTTTTTTTATTTTATTATTCAGATTTTAGGGTTCCACACGTGCAAGAAAATGGAAAAGGTGTGTCTGGAGGTGTTGTAGCCGGAATCGTAATTGGAGCAATTTTCAGTATTGTCCTAATTCTTGGAGTTTTATGGTGGTTAGGTTATTTGCGACGCAAAGATACTAGTGGCATTGGTACGTCTGTGCTAAGCATGATTTTTGGAGGTGGCAAGATTAGGTTTAAAATGGTCCGGATTGGTTGGGCTGACTAGCAAACACTTTTTCTTCTTTATTTTTTTTTAAATAAAAAAATGCAGTAATAGTGATTTAGAAAAAAGATGTTTATTAAAATAATAATTGAATTATGTGAGTTGAATAGTTTATAGGGTTGTATGCATCCAAACTATATATGGCGAATTTGGACCCGTTTGATCTGTTTCTCTCTTAGCTAAAACTTTGATTTGACCTCTCTGAAAAGAAAAAAAAACAACTCAAATGAACTCGTTCACAAGTAAATGGGTCCAAATTGCCACTCTACTGTATTTTTCCGCTTAAATTTCTCCATATTGTAATGCATATTCTCAAATCTCAATTTTGGTTTCTGCTCAACAGATTTGAATGGTCTAGAGCTTAACACTGGTCAGTTTACATTGAGGCAAATCAAAGCTGCAACAAACAATTTTGATGTTGCTAATAAGATTGGAGAAGGTGGTTTTGGCCCAGTTTATAAGGTAATTTTCTACACACTTGATTACATAATATCATACAAGTTTTCTACTATGTTGGAAACCAAAAATCATCTTTTAATTTAGGGAGTATTGCCGGATGGAACCTTAATCGCCGTGAAACAACTTTCTGCTAAATCAAGGCAAGGAAATAGGGAGTTTTTGAATGAGTTGGGCGTGATTTCTGCTTTGCAACACAAGCATCTTGTGAAACTGCATGGATGTTGTATTGAAGGAAACCAGTTGTTGCTAGCGTATGAATACATGGAAAATAACAGTCTTGCCCGTGCATTATTTGGTAAGTAGGATTATCAAAGCATAACTTAAGGGTATAAACTACTGTAAAACCATTTCAGTTTTCGCTTATTATTTTCTACCTTGCGTGTTGAAGGGCCAGAGGAAGACCAGTTGGAACTTGATTGGCCATCGAGATACAGAATTTGCATTGGTATAGCGAGAGGTTTGGCTTTTCTACATGAAGAATCAAGATTGAAGATTGTGCACAGAGACATCAAAGCAACTAATGTCCTGCTTGATAAGAACTTGGATGCCAAAATTTCAGATTTCGGTTTGGCTAAGCTTGATGAAGAGGACAACACCCATATAAGCACCCGTGTTGCTGGAACTTAGTGAGTCGTTATTTATCTATATCAGAATATCATACTTAATACATAGTTATGCATAGAATCAGTCACTTATATCTCTTTTCGTTACAATTTTCAGTGGATATATGGCTCCAGAATACGCCCTGCGTGGTTACCTCACAGATAAAGCAGATGTTTATAGCTATGGAATCGTTCTCTTAGAGATTGTAAGCGGGACGGCTAACACTGTTGACAGGTTAAAGGAGAATCATTTTATTCTTCTTGATCGGGTAACTAACAGCAACATGAACCCTTTTCAACTTATTAGTTTTCATAGGGGTGTTAAATGGGCCGTGTTCGAGGATTGACATATTGAGCCAAACACGTCACAAACGCGAAAACTGTGTCAGCCGCATGAACCTTAACACAAAACGAATTTTCATGCATTGACACAAACACCACTCTTATATAAAACAATTACGTTTAAAGTTTAAACGATACACTAATTTCCCTTTTACCTTTTACATTTTGACATAATATATCCAATTAATCCATTTAAGTTATAACATTTATGTATATATTAAATTTATAAAAATAAACGGGTGACACAAATCAACCCGTGAACCAACCACGAGGCCGGCAACGGTTTAACTAAACGCGTTCGTCGGTTCGACCGAAGCTGACCCAACCTGTTTGACTAAACCTAATCCAGCGGAATTTATGTCTAGTATTGTCGTGTTAGAACTTCACACCCCCTAAGTTTGCTATATTTTTCCAGTCACATATTTGTTGTCTCTTCGTCATTTAGGCCAATGATTTGAAAACCACGGGTGATTTGTTGGAGCTAGCAGACCCAAGGCTGGATTCAGACTATGATGTCCAAGAGATGATGGTAGTTATAAACATAGCTTTAGCGTGCACTGCAATCGCTCCGAACGAAAGGCCAACAATGTCATCAGTGGTTAGCATGCTCGAAGGAAGAATAGTTCCTCAAGAATTTGTTGTTGAACAAAGTATCTCAATGACCGAAATGAATCCCAAAAAAATGAAGCAGTTTGAGAATATGAGTGAGATCCAAACAGAGGAAATGTCATTCCCATACACTGATTCATCTGTATCCGCCATTGATCTGTATCCAGTTGAACGTTTCAGTGAGTATATGCAGAAAAGAGACAGTGATGAGGACAAGTAGTCTTAAAAGAGTGTTTTCGGCTCGTTTTGTCACATGTATGCATATACTCCATTTTGTATGATGTTTTATCGCTGCATTGTAAGTTTGCTTTTCATTTTGTATGCTAAGACCGACTCTCTGTATATGAATTGTAATATTGCTCGAATAAATAACACCACACACGTACTTTACCAATGTGGCAACTTCATAGGAAGCATGGTTTGAAGGTCTGCAGAGGTAGTGTTGAAGATGATTTTTTCCAGAAAAAAAAAAAGAACAAAACAATTCAAAGGTCCTTGAGGTAATATTGCAATGCTAGAATGTATGTATGGGACAAGAAATAAATATTACAAATCAAGATCAAAATCATATAAATCAGTAGTAATGTTTGTTGGAATTAGTAGTTTTGGGACTAAAATATGTCATGTAGCATGTATATTCCATCTATGTAATTTTTTTATTATTTTTAAAGCAGCTCATACTCTACTTTATAAACTACTTATATCATTACCTTACTGGATTTAAAACATTAACATCTTGGATACATGCAAGGCATTAGTATTTTACTATCAATGTTTCTGTCACATCATAATGTGAAATTCTTGTTAGAATTATGTAAGTATCGATCCCTGCTTATAATCTTAACCGGTGTGAAAAAAGATTATTGAAAAAATAATCTTAAAGCAACTAATGTCCTGCTTGATAAGAATTTAAATGCCAAAATTTCTGATTTTGGTTTGGTCTGATAAGGAGGATAACACCCATATAATCACCCGCGTTTCTCTTTAAAATCTAGTTTACACCATTTTAAAGTTATTGCGTTTTCAAACCCCCCACCCAACCCCCAGTGCAACGACGGATCTAGAAAAAAAATTCAGGGGTAGCGCTAAAAAAATTTTTCACTACGGGTAACGTTATACCAAATAACGTAAAAATTTTTTTTATGAATTTACCCTAAGAATGAAACTTTTTTTAGTCAATATATTTGTTTGTTTTGGTTAATCATTTAAAACTTATTACTAGTTTTGGGTCAATAGTTAAAGTTTAAGACAAAAATGTAAAATAATGTTTCATAAAAAACTAAATAAATAAACCATAATAGGAATTGAACCCATGACCTTTTGATCAATGTCAAACACGCTAATCCACTATGCTATGAGGTTAATTGATATTTTTAACCCACTTTCATTATATATACACATACATACTTATATTCAAAAACCTTTAGTAAAAAATAAAAATTTCCGCTACAGGGTACAAGTTCAGGGGTAGCGGGCGCTACCCCTCCTAATACTATAGGTCCGTCCCTACCCCAGTGTACCAATAATAGGGGTGTTCATGGTCCGGTTTAAAACCGTAAAACCGTGCAAACCGGTCATCGGTTTGGCTTCATAGTCGGTTTTATTTTTAACTTTCGGTCGGTCGGCTTCAAAAAATTTAAACTTATGGTTTTTACCAAAAACCGGTCGGATAAAACCGGACCGAACCGTAGGATTTAAGTATTTTAAAATATTATATTTTTTATATTAGATATATAATTATTTATAATATTTCATATTATATATTAGCCGAACCATGCCTGGTTCATAATGTTTTTGGATTGCACATATGGAGCTTAGAACTTTTTGACAGTAGGCGATAAAGGTGATTAGGTTGTTTGTTTTGACCTAGTTTGTTTTGAACACATAATTACTTTAAGCTTCTTTGTGTATTTTGGCCGTTTATTCTAAGCTTGTATTAGAATAATTTTGTACTTATTATGTGTTTATTTGGTGTGTATGTTTTTTAACACCATGTTAATTAGGTGTTGATTTTTTTGACATTTTATATTAGCACAAAGATGAACATGTATAGTATACAAGCCCATTATAGGCTTAAACCGTGAAACCAAACCGGAGCCAAACCGTTAGTAACGGCTTGGTTTGGTTTGGTTTGTGTTTTCAATGGTTCGGCTTCGGTTTTCGATATGCAAAAACCGTACTAACGGTTTGGCTTACGGTTTGATCAAAAAACCGTCAAAACCAAACCGTAAACACCCCTAACCAATAAGGCTATAGCTATGGAATTGTCTTCTTAGACTATTGTTTTGAAATTTTCAGTGGATATATGGCTTCCGAATATGCATTGTGTGGTTACCTCACAGATAAAGCAAGCGTCTATAGCTATGGAATTGTCCTCTGAGAGATAGTGAGCGGGCTGGCTAACATTCCTGACAGGGCAAATGAGAATCATTTTGTGCTTCTTGATCGGGTAGATATCATGAGCGTAGAGGTGAAAAAATGGGTGGGTCGGACGGGTTAGACTTCTATACCACTTTGGGTGACTGTTCATTTGACCTTTTGTAGATAAAATACCACCCTAGTTGATTCATGTTAAGGGCTAATAGGTCGTCATTGCCACTGTACATGAACCTTTTTATAGTATACTAGGCTAGTTACCCATGTATAAAGAATTAGTGTATTAAAAGTCAATTACAATTATAATTCCAATCATTCGTAAAGAAACAACGAAAACAATTAAAAGTCTTCAATTTAATTTGTTATTCATGTGACATCTGCCCCAAACCCGAACCCGAATACCCGACTCGAACCCGAAGTATTTATCTTTTAAATTGGATTCGTATTTATTTCTTTAAAAAGTAACGCTTTGATATTAAAGATATATATAATTTTGATTGAACGTTACGTTATTCTCGTATTTAATATCTTATCAACCAAGTTAGTATTCAACAGTTACCAATTAAATTCTAAGTTATAATAAAAATATATCTCTAAAGTATATAGATGTATATTGTGTTTTATAAAAGAGATTTTATAAAAATTGTTAAACGAAATCGCTCCTAAGTTTAAATATAATCCTCCAACGTCATAAACGAGCTAATGATACAAAAACAGCAATCCTATAACATTGCAAGTTAACGTAGTTAAGTTAAAATAACTTATAATCTAACTTTGTGCCTAAAGGGTAAATATTGAAACTTAAATTAAAACTTGTAATGACTATTTAATAACAATAGAAAGTGCAGGGACTGTTTGTGTAAAATCAAATTAAATCAGCCCAGCCCCCCCCCCTTTGAAACGCGTTTCCGGCGACAGCCTTTCCGGCCAAACATCTCGGCTCCGGCGAGATGTAATTACGCGTTTTCGTTCGTTTCCAGTCAATCAATACCTTCCAAAACTGGTTCCAATCAAGTTTCGAACCCCCTTTATGGTATTTACGCGTTTACAACAAGTTTTCAATCCAAATTGATTATGTGATTCAACTAAAAATTCTCATTTCCGTTTCAAACCCAATCGCCGAAATTGAAGTCGAAATTTACAATCAAATCATCCTCACTAATCCTGTTATCATTTCTTACACACGATTTCACATCAAACGTTTCAAATCTGGTCGATTAATCGCAGCAGAATGTTGAATTTCAAATTGATCAGTTCGATCACACCATGGGTGGTTTACTTGAAATCGATAGAAGTTTTTGGTCTATCATTCATCCTAGAGTCGTCTTGGATCATCAATTTCTCCTCATCATCATCATTCATAGCAGTTCGGATTCAATTGCTGTCGCGGTTTAGTTCCATCTGTTATTCTTCAACCGATAATCAATCAAGGTAACAAATATATCCATTGGATTCGTATGAAGCTGTAGATCATTAACCCTATCGTTAATTTGATTATCTGATTCGTATTGGGCGGTTTTGATTTCTAGGGTTCATAAGGAATTGGGGTATTGCACGGTTATACAATAAAATTATTTCAAAACCGTTTTAAAACAAAAACTTAAAGAAGCGCAGCTGGTTTAGTATGTTGTTGGAGCAAGAGGTGACCCTGGGTTCGAAACCAGGGCACCACATTATTTTTTTCTTCTTATTCTTTTACTATACTTTTAACTATTCTTAACTTATTATCCAATCTAATACAAATACTATATCAAAATGTAGAAAATCTATTATGTTATATAAACATGACTTATTTATAACTTTAAAATATATAAAACCATGACTTATATAAAATTAGTTTTTATAAATTTAAATACTACGAATATTTCTTTTAATACTTTAAATATATTATGAAAATGTATTTAATACTTTTAAAATACATATATACAAAGTTTTATAAATAATGTGTTATGCAAATCAGACTTTTGTATACTTTAAGATTGTGTTAAATGTTTTTAGGTATTTCTAATGAATATAATATATTTTTGACATTATAAAAGTTGTTAGAAAATATATTACGAAAGTTTCTATCATTTACCAAAATAATTATATTACTGTCATTTCGAATAGATGAGTTATTATATTTTAACCGTTTAACGTGAAACCCCAAAATTCCAAAACCGAAACCCTAGATCTCGGATTTTGATTCTTGTTGTTATATTATTGTTTCGTTTCTAAGTTAAGGTTTTTCCCAATTAATTAGGTGATACTAATATTTGGGTAACCCTCGGTTCGTTATAGCTACGATTCTATTGTTTCGGTTACCTTTGCATTTTAAGGTGAGTAAATTCACTCCCCTTTTTACTATTACGTTTTGGGGTTGAAATATGTTTCTATTACAATACAATGTTTTCCATTTTCTATTTGTTTTCGAAAAGAGATCATAAAATATGTTAATCTAGTTCGCGGCTTGATGCAATCTTATGTGGTAGTTTAAAGTAGTATATTACTTGTAATTTCCACCGGTACAATGTTAGCGCTAATAGTCTGACAAACCCACCTACACTTTACAATATCGATAGGTGATTTAAACCCGACGATTCTATTCAATGGTTACTAGTTACTATACTGTGATACTTGTTGCTATGTTACTATGTCCCTTCGATGCTAAAACAATTTTTGATAACTTACATTCGAGACGGTTAAATGACAGTTATCACTAATTGCACCATGAGTTGGTTCCTCATGACAAATGATTACAAGTTGCTATACAATGATGGTGTTCAATGTGTGTTCAATGTGTTCATGTGTTCTATGGTCAAAGGTTGAGTACTATGATGAAATAGCTATGCATGTAAGATTGCGCAGCATATTATGATGATTTCGGATTTCCTATACTATTATTTCATAATCTGTGGTTTACTCATTAGCTTTAAATAGCTAACTTTATTTTTACATATTTCAGGTGATGTTGAGCGTTTATGCTTTCGAGACATTTAGGATGCTTATTGGACCTAGAATAAATCGGAATTAAACGCTATTAATTGTTGGCTTTTACTTCTGTTTTAATGCTATTTATTTCTCATTTATGTCACAACACATAGTGCTTAATGATATTAAAATATGCTTTTAGTGTGTCATGTGCTTTGTACTATTGATGTCCAATTCCAATGACAGCCCGGTGTTTCCGCCGCCGGGCGGGGTGTCACAATTCACATAAATATTCCGAATTTTTTTTAGAAGTGGTATTGTTTAGGTTTTTTTTAAGGAAAATGGGGAAGTCAACAAAAAAGTTTGGAAAATGGTAGAATCGCTCCACCCTGAAGCGGTTTCTGCTCAATAGATTTGAATGGCCTAGAGCTTAAAACCGGTCAGTTTACTTTGAGGCAAATCAAAGCTGCAACAAACAATTTTGATGTTGCTAATAAGATTGGAGAAGGTGGTTTTGGCCCTGTTTACAAGGTAATGTTCTACACACTTGATTACATGATATCAGACAAGTTTTCTACTATGTTGGAAACCAAAAATTGTCTTTTAATTTAGGGAGTATTGCCGGATGGAACCTTAATCGCCGTGAAACAACTTTCTGCTAAATCAAGGCAAGGAAATAGAGAGTTCTTGAATGAGTTGGGCGTGATTTCTGCTTTGCAACACAAGCATCTTGTGAAACTTCATGGATGTTGTATTGAAGGAAACCAGTTGTTGCTAGCGTATGAATACATGGAAAATAATAGTCTTGCCCGTGCATTATTTGGTAAGTAGGATTATTAAAGCATAACTTAAGGCCTTAAGGGTATGAACTAGTGTAAAACCATTTCAGTTTTCGCTTATTATTTTCTACCTTGCGTGTTGAAGGGCCAGAGGAACACCAGTTGGAACTTGATTGGCCATCGAGATACAGAATTTGCATTGGTATAGCGAGAGGTTTGGCTTTTCTACATGAAGAATCAAGATTGAAGATTGTGCACAGAGACATCAAAGCAACTAATGTCCTGCTTGATAAGAACTTGGATGCCAAAATTTCGGATTTCGGTTTGGCTAAGCTTGATGAAGAGGACAACACTCATATAAGCACTCGTGTTGCTGGAACTTAGTGAGTCGTTATTTATTTATATTAGAATATCATACTTAATACATTAGTTATGCATAGAATCAGTCACTTCAAGAATATCTCTGTTCTTTACAATTTTCAGTGGATATATGGCTCCAGAATACGCCCTGCGTGGTTACCTCACAGATAAAGCAGATGTTTATAGCTATGGAATCGTTCTCTTAGAGATTGTAAGCGGGACGGCTAACACTGTTGACAGGTTAAAGGAGAATCATTTTATTCTTCTTGATCGGGTAACTAACAGCAACATGAACCCTTTTCAACTTACTAGTTTGCATAGGGGTGTTAAATGGACCGTGTTCGAGGATTGACATATTGAGCCAAACAAATCACAAACGCGAAAACTGTGTCAGCCGCATGAACCTTAACACAAAACGAATTTTCATGCACTGACAAACACCAATTTTATATAAAACAATTACCTTTTAGATTTTGACATAATATACCCAATTAATCCATTTAAGTTATAACATAATATGTATATATGTTAAATTTATAAAAATAAATGGATGACACAAATCAACCCGTGAACCAACCACGAGACTGATGGCGGTTTAACTTAACGTGTTCGTTGGTTCGACCTGAAGTTGACCCAACCTGTTTGACTAAACCCAAACCAGCGGAATTTATGTCTAGTATTGTCGTGTTAGAACTTCACACCCCTAAGTTTGCTATATTTTTTCCAGTCACATATTTGTTGTCTCTTCATCATTTAGGCCAATGATTTGAAAACCGCGGGTAATTTGATGGAGCTAGCAGACCCAAGGCTGGATTCAGAATATGATGTCCAAGAGATGATGGTAGTTACAAACATAGCTTTAGCGTGCACTGCAATCGCTCCAAACGAAAGGCCAACAATGTCATCAGTGGTTAGCATGCTCGAAGGAAGAATAGTTCCTCAAGAATTTGTTGTTGAACAAAGTATCTCGATGACCGAAATGAATCCCAAAAAAATGAAGCAGTTTGAGAATATGAGTGAGATCCAAACAGAGGAAATGTCATTCCCATACACTGATTCTTCTGTATCCGCCATTGATCTGTATCCAGTTGAACGTTTCAGTGAGTATATGCAGAAAAGAGACAGTGATGAGGACAAGTAGTCTTAAAAGAGTGTTTTCGGCTCGTATTGTCACATGTATGCATATACTCCATTTTGTATGATGTTTTATCGCTGCATTGTAAGTTTGCTTTTCATTTTGTATGCTAAGATCGACTCTCTGTATATGAATTGTATCAATAAGGCTATAGCTATGGAATTGTCTTCTTAGACTATTGTTTTGAAATTTTCAGTGGATATATGACTTCCGAATATGCATTGCATGGTTACCTCACAGATAAAGCATGCGTCTATAGCTATGAAATTGTCCTCTTAGAGATAGTGAGTGGCTGGCTAACATTCCTGACAGGGCAAAGGAGAATCATTTTGTTCTTCTTGATCGGGTAGATATGATGAGCGTACAGGTGGAAAAATGGGTGGGTCGGACGAGTTGGACTTCTACACCCCCTTTTAGTCCGTTTTGAGTGTTAATCAAATTCTTTATCATAAAGCTATTTGATTAGGTTTAAGCATTGGACACCACTTTGGGTGACTATTTATTTGACCTTTTGTAGATAAAATAACACCTTAATCGATTCGTATTAAGGGCTAATAGGTTGTCATTGCCACTGTACATGAACCTTTCTGTAGTATACTAGGCTAGTTGCCAATGTATAAGAAATTAGTATATTAAAAGTCAATTAGAATTATAATTCTAATCATTCGTAAAGAAACAAAATAAACAAGGAAAATAATTAAAAGTCTTCAATTCAATTTATTATGCACATAAATATTTTGAATTTTTTTATAAGTAGTATTGTTTAGGTTTTTTATAAGGGAAATGAGGAAGTCAACAAAAAAGTATTGGAAATAGTAGAACCGCTCCATCCTAGAGCGGTTTATGAACAAATTAAAATAGCGTATTGTTGGTCCAGTTTGACGCATGAACTTGTGTCAAAATATTATTAATTTTTTTTTAACTAGAACCGCTCGAGCTAGGGACAGTTTATGAAAAAAAAATGACACACTAACACCCTTAAATCCCACCATTAACAAACAAACGTTATTAATGTTAAATGATTCTACACTAAACTGAACCACTTACAAGTGAAACAAACGATTCCAAAAATCTTACAATAAATATCTCATTTGCGTCACACTTATCTATTTCTTAGTGATTCAAATGAGACATAAGATGCATGGGACACTTTGTAATGGATTATTGAAACCGACAAGACCCAGTTATCTGTTAACTTTGATAATTCAACTTTGTGCAGCTTGTGAGTAGCAAAAGTCTTGGTCTCCGTAGGCAGCATTTATTTCCCACCTACTATGTTCATTTTAAATGGATATATTGTAGTATTATATATATAAGTACATTGATCTTGAAAAGACATAGATGTAAACAACATGTTGTTCTTAGTTGTATGTGTTACAGTACTAGTGCTTCCTTTTGCTTTTGCATCCATCAGCACAACTTGTCTTCCCAGGGAAGAAGGTATATATGTATATATGATTGTATTTGCGAATTTTACGTACGTTTCATGGTTTAATTACTTACAAATTAATTAAGTTGTATTTAATTAATTATTTGCGCGCAGTGGATGTACTAAGAGAGATTGGAAGAACGTTGGGCAAAGATTGGGATTTCGAGCAGGATCCATGTGTTGGTTGGAAGGGTCCGAGCAATAGAACGTACGATGATACCCTCCTTTGCAGCCCCGGACCAGTATGCCATGTCACTAGCATGTAATTAATTTCCTCCTCCTTCACTTCACTTGCGTGCGTACATGCTCTTTTTATGCATTTTCAAAACAAAGTTAATAAAATCAAGTGGCCGGTGCAGATGTCAATGACTTTAACAGACATATATATAATAACATTTGCACCCTCGATTTACCTCTTCTTAATTTGGAAAAGGCCATTAATGTTTGGAAAATTGTAATTGGACTAGTTTAGAGGGACTCGATTTTAATTTTCTTATTTTAAGGGCTCCCTTTAGAAACTTTTATTCAGATTCATTGAATAAGAATAACAACCAAAATAATGATAATAATACTTATAACTTATTAATATTATTATTATTATTATTATTATTATTATTATTATTATTATTATTATTATTATTATTATTATTATTATTATTATTATTATTATTATTAGTATTAGTATCATTTCTAGTAGGCCAACGGGTTATACTACTCATTGTGATAGAGAGGGTCAGGTGCATATTGAAGAAGAAACACCATATATAACATGCAAGTGCGATTGGGCGCGAATTTGGTCTTCACCACACTAAGGGGAGGATCCGAGGATGAGTGTATACGAGTTTGTTTTTTTAATGGTACTTAATCACAAGACATTACTTTTTAATCACTATTACGATCACATCATACGTTTTTATCAGTATCACACTCTCATATATAACACATCATACCCATCTCTACTTGACATTTTTTAAAAACTTTTTTAATCACTGTCGCGTAGCCTTATAAGAGCTATCAACGATGGTGACGAGGTGGGTTTAGATCTGCGAAATAATATGTAGCTTGGGAGAAAACTTTTGCTAGTGAATTTATAATGGTAATTAGATACTGGGGTTTTTGGTTGCCAAAGATGTGTATGGTGTTGGTTTGGTGGCTACTTTCGGCAATTAGAGAAAGAGAGCAATACGCTTCCGGTGAGCAGTTTACGGTTGTGTCATCAGGAGAGAAAAAGAAGAAGCAGGTGGTTCAAAGGTTGTGTTTGAACAAAGACAGACATCAACATACAAAACACGTAACAAAAAAGAACCACACATGTAACACCCAAAAAATTCATAATAGGACCCTAAAAGTAAAACTCAAGCCGACATACCAATCCAACCTAACAATCCACCACACGCTCTAGCAAACAAATACAACCTAATACCAAAAGACAAACCCAATGTGTGCCTAAAAAACACTAAAAAACAGGGAAAAAAAGCCACACATGTGTAGGGCCGAAAAACACTGTATTTAAAGTTACTTTTAATATAGCGTAGGGCTGGAAAATGATGTTCATAAAGTTTTAACTTTCAAATTTTCAATAGGAAAGGACAGAAAAAAAATAATTTTAAAGTTGTAAAATTTCTTCATTTAGTATTGCATTTATTTGTTAAAAACTATGTTTCTTAATGAAATTAATAATACGTGTAGATCAAAAGTGTTTGTAATGAAACTAGATATGTTCAACGTGTTAGTTAACAGTTTATTTGGTTATTATTTTTTAGGCCTAATAATTAACCGAATAGAGTTAAAAATGCCTAACCGAATCGAATGTCACCGCTTTAGTCAGTTCGATTATTCGATTAAACCAACTATTATACTGTTTATTACGGTTTATTTTCGTATTTTATCGAAGTTAACACATATGCATTCATATTCATAGGCATTAAATGTGCATGCCAATCCATATCCATATGCTATGTTTAAGTTGTATATTTATTTTTCCTATTTTATATATAAACAAGTTGGCGTTATAAGTTTTAGTTGAATACAAAGTCACAAACTGCTATTCGCATCTACTATGTGTATTCGATTTTTTGGTCAGTTTATTTCAATTCAATTGAATGGAACACTCTTGCTTGATATTCTAATTCTTGATGTTTTGTGTACACGTTAATCGAAATCAAAATAATTCAAAACACAATTCGGATATAATTAGATGCATTATGCATTAATGAATTTTTAAAAAAATTAAACTTTTACTCTTATCAAATAAGCAAAGAAATGAAATCTTAATTAAAAGAACATTATACTTTTGTAAAAAAGAAAAAATAAAAGTTGATACATTATTTTACAAAACGTCAAATATAAGATGGAACAAGTAAAAAAAATACGAAGGGAGATGTATAAAATAGCAATTTCAATTGTTGTGTAGTGGTAAGAGTTTTAATTTCTTCGTAAGACATTCATATTTAATTCCAACTAGCAACACTTTAGGAGGGGCATTTGAGACACTAAAAAGAGACTTGTGACAAAACATATTCGATTCTTGATCCGAACGGCTTTTACCATTAGCTTGCTGTTGTGCCTATAAATCCTATTAATATTAGAGGTGCAGTTTTGATATTGATTTTTGGTACATCGGTCAAAATCCATTGCATCTGTTCTAAAAAAAAGTGTGGGCTTTTGAATTCACGCTATGTTCCCGAGTTTAGTTTAAGAGAAGAAAAGAAAAGAAATGAGAGGAAAGAAAAAAGTAGTTGTGTTCCCGAGTTTAATTAAATGAAGGAAAAAGAAAGAAATAAAAAGAATTGTGTTTCCGAGTTTCATTAAAGAAAAGAAAAGAAAGAAAATGAAAGGAAAACAAAAGGAAAAAGGAATGAAATTGTTTCCTTCCAAATTAAAAAGAAATAGAAGGAAGAAAAGGGAAAGGAAAAGAGAAAAAAAAAGAACAGGATTTTCTTTTTTTCTTTTCCCTCGTTAAATAAACTCGGGATCACAAATGAGTTGAAAGAAAACGATTGGGGGTTGTGACTGTGAATTTGTTTTGTACGTGTTTGTTGTTGGTTGCAGAAGCCTGAAAGGACAAAGCCTCCCCGGCATCCTCCCACCGGAACTAGTCAATCTTCGTTTCCTCCAAAATCTGTACGCTTCCTTCACTTGTTCCTTTCGTTTTTCCTTAATTTTAACATCTGTTATTTGATTCATTCTTACAGAGACTTAGCTCGCAACTATCTCAGTGGCACCATCCCTCCACAATGGGGTTCACTGGACCAAATTCTAAACATGTAACATACTCTCTCTCTCTCTCTCTCTCTTTATATATTTATATTGCGTTTGTGTTTGAGTTTGACATTGAAAAATTCACTCACTTGCAGTACACTCCTCGTCAATCGTTTGAATGGACCGATCCCAAAGGAACTTGGAAACATCAGCACATTAAAATCTTTGTAACTTTCTACTTACCTTTTAAATAAATGATCATATTGTCTTGCTGTTTGTGACTACAATTTAATTGTTAATTAGCTCCGTAGAGGACAATATGATGTCTGGTCCAATTCCTGATGAACTTGGGAACCTTGCAAGCATTGAGAGACTGTAAGACTTGTTATGGTTGATATAATGCTATTGCTTTCTTTATCAATGACTATATTTACGCAATTGTTTCATTTTCTGTTGTAGATTTTTGAACTCCAACTTCTTTACGGGGGAACTGCCTGCATCATTTGCTAGTCTGACTAATATGACAGAGTTGTGAGTTCTACTACCTTGTTGGATTGATCAGCATGATCATGCGTAATTGACTATTTTATTTCTCTCTCTTAAACAGTCGGATTGGTAGTAACAACTTCTCTGGGAAGATCCCTGATTTCATTGGAGGATGGACAAGGCTCAAGAGCTTGTGAGACATTTTCTCACTGTTTCAATTTCCATTTTTTTTTACTTGATCTAGCAATTAGATTTAAATAGAGTTTCTGATTTACAGAAGGATTCAGGCTAGTGGATTGGAAGGACCAATACCTCCTAGCATTACTCTCTTGCCAACATTAAAAGACTTGTTAGTAATTCCTTGTTTTATCAATTATCTGATGTTTTTTTTTCGATCAAGTATTTGTGTTGATTTAGTCAAGAGATGCAGGAGAATCAGCGACTTGAGAGGACCAGACACACCTTGTCCACCCTTTAAAAATACATCTTTTGAGAACCTGTGAGTGAATTGCTTCTTTTAGTATGGTATTATCTGCTTGTTGAAATTTTTATATTATTTGTCGTTGTTTATTAAAGCAAAATATATTTTCATATATTTGGTATTAAAAGGATCAAAGCATAGCATGCAAGGGCATGAAATCCACTATAAGTTTTAAGCTATCCAAGGACAAACTACATCATTTTGGAAAGAATGTTAAATCCTTAATTTTATAGTCGTGGGTGATCTTGTGTCAAAAAAGCTTGAGTGCTTAGTTCTCCTTTGAAGGTTCTAAACTATGAATTCGTGATTTTTTCTTATTATTTGTTGACATATAGGTCAAATGTCTATGTTTGAAATTCACTTGTGATCCTCATGTGGAGGTGTTGTCTATGTTTGATATTGTTTATTTAGTTAAAAAGTTATATCATTTAAATGGGATCATGCTTCTAAATCTTTCATAGTTCTCCAATCAAGAGTCTTAGATTGCATAAGATAAGGTGCAGCACCACACATAAAGTGAAAATGTTGTAAGATGTGAATTTTGAATTGTATGGTGTGTTTTGCAAGAAAAGAGTGTTGAGTCTTGATATGGTACTAGGTGAGCCTAGGTAAGCATTAAGGATGTTATGAGTGGATGCTAGTGTGACTTGGAGCATGGCCAATCTAGTATCCTTTTTACGTTTGAGTGTTGGGCGACTATATTTGGCTTGTCTATTTGGTTGGAACATATATTAGAGAGGTTCAATAGTTGGTTCTCTACTACATTGTATTATTATGCTCTTTTATCGTATTTCAAATCCTTTAAATATTATGCTCTAAAGTAACACAATCTTGCCAGGATCATGAGGAGTTGCAATCTTATTGGCGAATTACCAAAGTCTATTGTTGCAACCGATCTCTTGTTAGTAATCATGATCTTTTCCTCTTATCATTGATGTTACAATAACAATATCGTAATGATATAATTGTGAAGTTGTTTATGTTTTTCATCTTGGTGGCATTAGGCTGTGTAACCAATATAAAGGAAAGTATAAGTAACTTGTTCATTTGGTTTTGTCATCTTTCTCCACATGTGAATCTTAACATGATGCTTGATTTCTTTTCTTGAACCGGTAAACTTTTTGTTTAATTAAAACGCTAGATACATACTAATTACTAAGATAGTATGAGACAACCAAACACTATACAACCAAGAATAAAGCTAAGAATAGAGGTAAGGTTTGCCCTCATCTCACCAAGACCCTACCCCATGCCAGTTGTGGACATAGTTCAACCACATCAATCGAGTGAACCATGTAATTCATACGACTTTTCTATTCGTTTAAGTTTGTTCTTATTGTGTTGTTCACGCGAGCAATGGAACAACCATGTATCATTGCACATGTCCGGTTTAAACCCATGTTTTCTCTACAAGAAGTTTTGGACTCTTATGTTCTCAATCATATACCTTTAGAACTTATATTCACAATACCACTACACCTACTTTTAAAGCACTATTAAATCTGGGGCGGGGTTTATGTACTTTGTATTTAGTTAATTAATATTAGTTGCAATTTTTTTTACCAGATTTCAGACCTTCATTGTTTATGTTGTTCTTTCAGAGACTTCAGTTTTAACAAACTTAGTGGATCCGTTCCTGGAAGGTTCATTGATCTAAATGACACAGACCATATGTAAGCATTTCATTCTAATGTATTAATTGTTATGTCAGAACAATCCATGCAGATGAACGTGCTTTATACTTTATAGTTCTAAGTCTTGTAAGATTCTCAATATGACTGCAAGATTATTCCTGCACTCGTGTCTAAAGAATCTTTCCCTTTGAGATGAACATACATCTTGCACTTTGATTGGTTGACACATAACAAGAATCTCAGAGAGATTTAACAGCCATCTATGTGCTTAGCAGTCATTTTAACTAAAAAGGGGAAGAGGAAACACATATTTTTTTGATGTGTAGCTCACCGTCATAGTGGTGGCAATTCTGGACATGAACATGGACCTGGCACGAACAAAACAGGTTTTCGGTTGGACAATGCAACCCGTTTAAAAAACAGGTCTGGTTAGGGTTGATGCGTTTAAAAAACAGACCGGGTTCAGTACCTGTTTGAAAAATGAGCTGACCCGCTAACCCGTTTTAATAATATATTGCTTTTTAAATTAAATTTTAGTTCTGTAAAGTGTGCACTGATAATTTATTTTTTAGGTCTTTTGTTTCGGTTTGAAACTTATATTAAGTTGGGAATCTTACTTTGGAGCTGTTCAAAACAGATAAACGTATATTACCAAATACATAGATTTTAAACTTGGGTCTATGATTCTTCAAGTTGGAAGCATTTGATTACTTTAACCTTTTTAGAATAGAATGGGTTAAACGGTGAGGTTCGGGCTATATGATTTTATATGGGCTCTGGTTAGGATTGAGTTTTTCGACCTGCTAACCTGTAACCCGTCAACCCGACAAGATCGACACCCCTACCCTATCATACCGCATATTATTAGTATTTATGACTTCTTTGATATCCAGTGTAATGACGGCACCATACTAATCAAATGTTTTGGTTTTTAGCTATCTTACTGGAAACAACCTATCTGGAAGTGTACCTAATTGGATGACCACTTCTGGAGATAACATGTAAGTTTCTACTGTCAGACTTGTACAGGAGTAAGATACTAAGATAACTAAAGTGGGGTCCATTTTTGGTTCTTATTGATTAAGATGCAGTCTATATACATTAAGTGATATGATCTCTGTGTTGTGAACTTAACAGTTGATGTGATTTTGTACAATTGATAGAATGTCTAATATTTGCGAATTTTCATCCAGTGATCTGTCATACAACAATTTTACATTTGAAAGCTCTAGGAGTCTTAGGTGTCAGATGCGGGAAACGTAAGACCAACCCCCCTCCCCAAATATTTCTCAAAGTGTTCCTTTTACACCACAGTTAAATCTTAGTATTTTTGTTTCTTGCAGAAACTTGTTTGCTTCATTTTCAATGGATAGAATCTCGTAAGCTTCTCTTCCTTGAGTAATTTATACAAATAAAGAGTTTGTGACGTTTATATCTTTGTGACATACTCTTTCTACCTTTGTACTATTTTAGCAACAGAAGTGTCTCATGTTTGGGGAGTAATTTTTGTCCATCAAGTATGTTAAAGTTACGTATTATCATCCTATATCTTGATGAACTTTTGACAAATTAATTAGCTAGTTGTAATTTTGTATTAGGAGTGTACTCCCTGTACATTAACTGTGGCGGAAGGAGACTAAGGGATGGAGATAAGGAATATGAAGGAGACTTGGAAACAGGTGGTGCCTCACAATTCTCTTCAGTAGATAGCCGATGGGGATTTAGCAATACTGGTAACTTTATGGATGACGATCTCCGTGACGGTTATATTGCTCAAAAACCTTCTTCGGTCCCAATGAACACTTCTGAGCTCTACATGAGTGCACGAACGTCAGCGTTATCTTTGACATATTATGGTTCATGTATGTTCAATGGAAGCTACAATGTAAGCCTTCACTTTGCTGAGATCATGTTTACTGATGACAGAACATATAGCAGCCTTGGGAGGCGTGTATTTGATATCTACATCCAGGTGACTACTCATGGATAGACATTTTCTAAATTTTAAGCGTTGTTTCTGAACTGCATATAATATAATATATCTACTATATTAATAAATAACTATAGGAGGCAGAAAGATGTCAGGTTGAGTGGCTTGAGTAACCAGTTTAAAATGGGTTGAGGTTGACGCGTTTCATTCTTACTAGTGGACCAGATTGGATAAAACCCACCAACACTTTTTGTGCCTTCTATTTATAAAAGAAGGGTATGGATAGAATTATTAAAATAGGGAAAATAACCAAAATTTCCATTTTGACCAAACGAGCATACCAAAATAACCTTTTGATCAACTTTTACAACAAAGTTGCTTTCGACTTCTCGAAAACTCTATCTCGATCCATCCTTTTTGTTTTTTCTTGTTTTTTTGGATTTAGGAAGTTTTAATTGTTGCTATCCACCATCAGTTATTGGATTCCTACCTTTCTTGGAAGTTCATGTTTTGTTAATATGCCTTTTTGGTTTTCACTGTCCTTCCCTCCTCATGATCCTACCACCACTCACCACCTTTTTTTACTCTTCATCAATAAGACATTGCATATATACGTGTTTTGTGTAACATGCCACCTATGTAAAAACATGTGTGCATGATATGACGATATTACTTGGGTGGCATGCGATTGTTGCGTTGACTATTAGTTTTTTGTGGCTGAAAATCTGGAATAGAGTTTTATGGTGGCTTCAATGGCGGTGGCAGTGAGTGAGGCTTAGTTTGAAGAAACATGTCAAATTGACAACAAAAGAATTTGGAAACCTAGCCTCAGCAATTGGAAATCATTATAGAGTTGAAATCCCCAAAAGAAATTTGGGCTTCACATGTTGGAATTTGGTTGGATGTTAAACAAAACATGACAAAAGGTGGATCCTTAAAAAATTCATCAAGAAGCCGAATTCTATCGTCATTGTGTAAAAAACTTGGTTAAGTGATCATTTGGTCGAAAAGCCTATTTGATGATTTTTTCAGTAAGTATGGGATACTTGTTAACGTGTTTGACTATTGGTTAGATTTTTCTTTTATCCACATGACAACTAAAACTAACCATTTGGCTATTTATAGCCTTATAGGGGGTCAACATTGCCATCTATACTAATAATTAACTTGATAAAAGTATTTAGTTGCTTACTACACTATTGATGCTATAGTAAAAAAATGGGCACTTACTTTTCCAGTGAAGTATTGTAAGTAACGTAGGATTTAGTTTCATTTCTTTTTTGTAGCTTTGGTTAATGTCGGTTATAAATGATTGTTACTATTTCAGGATGTGCTCAAGGAGAAGGATTTTGATATCAGTCATAAAGCAGGTGGGGCTATGAAAGCATTTGTGACGACTTATACTGTAGATGTTACAAGTAGTTTGGAAATCCGTCTCTATTGGGCTGGAAAAGGAACAATCAATGCACCATTTCGAGGAGTGTATGGTCCTCTTATTTCAGCTATTTCTGTGGATCCGAGTAAGCTATTACTAACCTCTTATTTCAGTTGTTTCTATTTATGACAATTATGGTAGATTGCCAAAATTACTTGGTTCTTGTCTAATTAAGTTAAAGTTAGTATATAAGTGCAAAATAGCAAGTGCATTTTAGACGTTAAGTTAATGGTAGTTAGTTAAGATGGTAACTTTACTATTCCATATTGTATTTGTCAACTGTTTATAGCACGCTAGATTCTGATTGAACTCAATAGAGTCGGATGATTAAAATCACTGAAAAATATTACAAGAACAATGAAAAATCCGATTCAAGATGGGTGATCTCCTAAGCACTGGACTGAACTTTTAAATTAAACAAGAGAACCTAAACTACTTAACAAAACGACTATTAATACTACCCTACTATCCCTATCCGTTACTGCTGGAGTTTTAACTGTTCCCACCTCAGTTTCTCTCTTGATTAGAGCTGATTAGAACTGCAGTTAATTGGGTCATTTGACTGGGTCAAGGGTCCACGAGTCAGCAGCAGACGGGTGGATTTGATCTGTTGGGGTCAGTTGGATATGTATCAGATTCCTGACCCTGCCACAATTTAAATCACATGTAATTTTACTAACTGATAAATTGAAATAAAAATGACGTAAACTCCAGAGTTAAGAATTAAGATAATGAAACCAAAGGAATAATATCGATAGTACCAAAACCAAGTACTTGCAGTGTGAACCATCAGCAATGGACGAATGGTGAATGCAATGATGATGAATGGCATAATTGGTATGAAAATTCAAAAGAAGATGAGAATTACCTGTCATAGGATGTGAGGCACAAAAGTCGGTGATACATTTACAGTTTGTACTTTGTAGATAAAATACACCTAGTTATTTACATGGTTTTAGCAAAAGTAGTAGTGGATCATGAAAGCTAAGCTGAGTATATTATTCCATGTTCACCAATAAATATCAGAAATATTGCCAAATGAAATTTACATAACTTAAACCTGAAACGGAACAAATCAAGGTCACCAATGAATCAATCTTGCAAGGACCATGTTGAAAACGATGGTGCGTTGATGGTATGATCAGTAATGGATATCTTGGGAGGGCTATTCGAGGCCTTATGAACACGATGATGGGGCTAGTGACATGTAGACACGATAAACGGTGGTACTCACATGGTACTCTCGAGCGTAAGATATTAAGCTCTAATACCATGTAATCAGAGGCAAGGTAAAGACATAAACGAAACCATAGTGGGTATGCATATATAGAGACCGTAATGTCATCTAAATGAAACCCTTAGCCCATTGGACTATATAATCTAACACTGCTACAGAAATCAGGCAGATTTTGTATTTGATTTTATGTACATTACTTTCAATTAAATTTTATTTGGGTAGAAATAGTGCACATATGCAAAACAATCCTTGTATAGTGTATCCAAATGCTAAAATTTATCTTTCATATCACTATATTTTAGCATCCCCAAATCAATCTCTATATGATGGATCACTTTTATTGTTAGATTTCACTCCATAACAGTTGTTTCTATCTTTCTTTTCATTCAGATTTCCCCATTCCACAATCACAGGGAAATAAAAACGAAGTGGCTGGGATTGTGGGTGGGATTGTTGGTGGAGCAGTTTGTGCTATCATCCTACTTTTAGGAGTTTTGTGGTGGTGTGGTTATTTACGTCGCAAAGATGCTATGGAACTAGGTATTTATGTGGCAAGCCCAAACTTTAGAGGTGGCAGGGTTTGGTAGGTGTGATAACGGTTCAAAATGAGTTTGTGCTAAAAACAGCCGGTTCGTACTTGGTTAGTTGGTTTGGTCGACCACTTGACCCTCAAATCACTGTCTGTCATAAATAGTATTTACTCAAATTATTTACAAAAAAAAGTAGTTTAAATCTTAGAATAAAATGATTAAGATGAATGCAGTAAATACTTTGGCCTCTCACTCATTTAAACCGTTTGACCCATTTGATATGGAACACAACCCCAAACAGCCCTGGTCTCAATTTAGTTATTACCTTTTTACATGTTCTCAATTACATTTTTTTGGCTCAATAGATCTGCATGGGCTAGAACTTCATGGTCTAGAGCTTAACACTGGTTCCTTTACTTTGAAGCAAATCAAAATTGCAACAAACAATTTTGATGCTGCTAATAAGATTGGAGAAGGTGGTTTTGGGTCGGTTTACAAGGTAATCTACAAGTTCTTTCTTGATCACGTTATATGGAAAACGTTTTAACTATGCTGAAAATTAATATTATGTTATAATGAAGGGAGTATTACCAAATGGCACCTTAATAGCTGTGAAACAACTTTCTTCTAAATCAAAACAAGGAAATCGAGAGTTCTTGAATGAAATAGGCATGATATCCGCTTTGCAACACCCGCATCTTGTGAAGCTGTATGGATGTTGTATTGAAGGAAACCAGTTGTTGTTGGCATATGAATACTTGGAAAATAACAGTCTAGCACGTGCTTTGTTTGGTAAATGTTTAGTCTTACATTCATTAGTTTCTTCATGTTCTTTTTACCCCCTTTCTTATCATGTTGGGCTATACGTGCATCATTCCTAGATGTATAAAACCACTTGATTGGGTTGTTAGGGAACGGGTAACTTTTTTACAGGTTGAACCTGATTTAGATCGCCTGAACATTTTTTTTCCTTTTCCAAAACACCATAGTTCATATAATATTTAATACATCAGACACTTCTAATGTTTTTGAATAAATCGTTCGATAATTTTATGTATTTAGAATTTTAGATTGAGATTCTCTTATTGTTAAACCTGGCATGAGATGTCTTGTTGTCTAACAAAAAAATGGTGGTCACTGTATTCTATGGGAACATGAGTTCTACAATATATATTTCCTGTTTTTGTGAGACATGGCTTCTCATGTTTGGTTTGACATGAAAAGATCTCAATCCATTAAAGTACACTTTCAGAGTTTCAGTCTATTTGACCAGTCAGGCCCATTTTGATATTACATTACCTAAATGAACATGCTCATATGTAAATAGCTTCAACCTTCACATCTATGCTTGACTAAATATTCACATATTATTTTGCTGAATTATTGTTGGCCTTGTGGATTGAAGGGCCTAAAGAATTCCAGCTGGAACTTGATTGGCCTACAAGATACAAAATTTGCATCGGTATTGCAAGAGGGTTGGCTTTTCTGCATGAAGAATCAAGATTGAAGATTGTTCATAGAGATATCAAAGCCACTAATGTGCTCCTTGATAAGGATTTAAATGCTAAAATTTCTGATTTTGGTTTGGCTAAGCTTGATGATGAGGACAACACCCACATGAGCACCCGTGTTGCTGGAACTTAGTAAGTCATTTAAACCCTAGTTGGTAGTTTACACCATTTTCTCAATATTTTAATTTGTTCATCACGCTTCAAGAATTACTTTTGTATACAATTTTCAGTGGATATATGGCTCCCGAATACGCAATGCGTGGTTACCTAACAGATAAAGCAGATGTTTATAGCTATGGAATCGTCCTCTTAGAGATTGCAAGTGGGATAGCTAACATTGCTGACAGGGCAAAGGAGAATCAGTTTGTTCTTCTTGATCGGGTAACTAACATGAACCTAAAGGTGGCAACATGTATGGGTCGGCAGGTTTGGTAACCGGTCAAATGCTTTATTTTCTATTATAGTTTCGTTTATTAAATGAAATTATGAAAACAATAAAGTTGAAATAACAGCTTAATCAATAGAATAATTTGAAGATATTAAGGTTTGAAAGTATTAGAGTAGTTGACCCAACCAATTCATTTTGTGAGTTTCCATTTATGATATTTTACAAACTAAAAACCAAACCGACCCATTGAAGGCTTATGGATATATGGACCGCTGGGTTGAGTCTATTCGATCCACACCTTCATTGAACCGGCCGGTTACAAGTCGAAGTGGTGAACCGGATTGGCCGGGGGGCTAGACTAAATTTCAAATTATTTTATCTTTATCTTTCTCTTATGGGTCACATCTACATGAACTTTACCCAACATACGAATCTGCATTTATCTCCCTTGTTTCTTTATATTAGGCTACTGCTTTGAAAGCTAAGGGTAACTTAATGGATCTAGTTGATCCAAAGCTCGGTTCACAATATGACGTCAAAGAGATGATGGTGGTTATCAGTTTGGCTCTAATGTGCACCACGTTCTCACCAACCGATAGACCAACAATGACATCAGTGGTTAGCATGCTAGAAGGGCGTATAGTTCCTAAGGCGTTTATTGCTGAAAAAAGTGTCTCTATGACGGAAGCAGATCGTGATAAAATGATGAAGCAACTCGAGGATACAAATGAGAACCCGATGGAGGAAATGTCATTCGCTTACACAGACTCTTCTACCTCTGCTGTTGATCTCTACCCAGTTAATGGTTTCAGTGAGTATCTGCAGAAGAGAGATAGTGATGCAAAGAAGTTGTTATCTTAAGAGTGTAGTTTGTTCGAATCGGTATACATTTATGAGATTGGTTCATTTTGCAGTATGCTATAAGACTGTTTAAAGTTCACTGCCCCACATGCATTTTATCTTGTCGTATAGTTTACAGGGTATTGGTACAGCTATAAATATTGATCAAACACTCAAACACCTTTGTTATATGGGTTTATATACTTATTGCTTGGTATCCATATTTATATGAGTTAACTGCAAAAACTGCTCTATGTTTGTTAAAAAAACATTTTTACTTTATGTATATGAGTTAAGTGAAACTTATCTCTACCTAGAGCCAAATCAAATATCACACAAATGAAAAATGTAACAAATATTGACACCGAAAACTACCGGCAACACAACAATATCATAAGAGAGCACATAACATGTACGAAGTTGCTTAAATCATATTAGGATCGTATCAAACGAATCCGATTGAGCTCATTCAAGCGGTGTTGAAACCGTCTTGTCGAACGTTACCATGTGTCCATCTTAGCTTATAGGTTTTGGTTCTAAATTTAGTTTTTCCCTTATGGTTTAGCCTTTAGGTTTAGTTTTTAGATTTTGGGTTTTTTAGAGCGGGGGTTTAGGTTTTTGAGGGTGGTGGTAGTTTTAGGTTTTTCGAGGGTGGGGGGGGGGGGTGAAGGGTTTGACCACACGGTTTTAACGTCATAATAATGAGTTCAATCAAAATTCGTTTGACATGGTTTTAATGTAACTAAATATTACTTACATTTATAAGAGAAAATCCACTTTATTGTGTAACCATCCTCTCATTGTTAAAACGGGCACAATTATTCAGTAACACAAAGAGTAAAGTGAAGAGGAATCATGATTTTCCTAGGAAAATAAAGCTCGAGGCAATGTTAAGTGAGGCATAAAGCACAATTACACATATACGTTATGTTCTGTTTGGATTGAGTGGTGAGACGTGTAGCTTTGTTTTTTTTCGAAGTATATATTAAATTAGAGTAAGAGATTAAAGTCGAAAAGTCAAGGGTTAAAATGACAGTTAGTAAAAGTCAAGGGTTAAAACCAAAAATACATCAAAGTCGGGAAATAAAATCGTAAATACATTAAATGTATGGTATTAAAACCACAAATACGTTAAAGTAAAAAAAAATTAAAACTAGGAGTGATAGGTGCTTTTAAAATAAGAGATATATAAATAAATATAAATTCCATGTGTGGAAATAGATCGACGCAAATGTTATATTTTTAGACAAAGTTTTCACTATTTATAGGTGTTTTGTGGGGGGTGTCGGTTCTATTTTCGAAAACGCAGGGATCCAACGTGACAATACAACATAAAAGTAAGGGCAAAATTATAAATTCTGTAAAAATGTAAGGCCCAGCAGCATGAGCAAGAAATGATAGACAATAGAAAAATAACACCAACTGCTAGCGGGGACCACATTTGGTGCTCTATTTATTTGACACCTTGCACTTTAATTATCTTCTTATGAATTTTTTTTAATTCTAATATATATGTTTTAGTTTGTTACTTATCAGTTACATGACTGATTGAGTTCTATCCAACACAAAATAAACAATTTACAATCATGGCTAAACAGATTTTAGGAAATATTTGAGATTAAATTTGAAAATAACTATTCACTTGTTAGTTTTTTTGAGAAGTCAATAAATCATTTTAAAAAGCCTTAAAAATTTAGTTTTTTTGGTAACTTTTTGATTTATTTGTTTATAAAAAAACTAATAAATTGATAAGTCAATTTCAAAACTCAATTTCAAACATCCTCTAGATTAGTTGTGACGTATGAGTATTTTGTTTAGTAAACTGCATATATAACAACAAGAGTTGTTTAACCCAATTTATAACTTGTATTTGTCGTTTAAATAATAATCTCACACAAGTTAGGTTTATGCTTACATATGTTAATATTAAGATTTAAATAGTTACATATGTTAATATTAAGATTTAAATAGTGACAGATCATAAACTTTTATATTGCGGGACTGAAGTTTTTTAATACAAATAATACACGGTAACGAGTAGAAGTCCCCTACGGGCCTTTAAAGGATCCGCACTTGGGTTTACCTACCTAACACCATCACATGCAAAGCATAATTTTTGAGTTGGGTTATGCTATTAATCGGGCAACTAATTTTTTTGGAACTGCTAGCTCATAAATTCTTTAATCATGCTTTTAGATTTATGTTTGTTTCTCTCTATCATGAACTTGAACTAAACTAAACTAAACTAAACACTTTGAGAATAGACATTTTTTCACGCACACATTGATACCATAAGATCAAGTTTGTATCCGCCAATTAACTAATACATACCATGAATTGTAACCTTTAAAAGGTATATTTAACTACTTTCAACATGCTAATTAATCCTATGTAAATATATTATCCAATTAACTCATTAAACCATCCACTCTCATAGTATTTACTATTTAAATTGGTTGGCCGCCACTAATGTGTTGGTGACATGAATAGTGTTTGTTCTTTTCACGTGAACATGGGCATTGTCCTTTACCCAAAAAGGCATTTCATTTTCATACACATGTCGACTTCTTTTGTTACATTCTTAAACCTTCAACTTTGTATATAAAAAGTGAAATGTAATTGCTTTTATACGTTATTACTAGTATGCTAGCGTCTTGCTAAACCATTGTCTACAAGCTTAAATTGTTACCAAAACTATTGTTAGAAGTTTAAAGTTTAAACTAAATTTATAATATTATTCTCTCATGATATTATGCTTTAGGGGTTTTAAAAATATGGTTATTAGAAGGGATTAATGTAACTAATGCTAATTAGGTTAAATGATGTTTCCAAACGACGCTTTGTTTGGAGCACGCCGGTTTGTAGTGTGTATTATGTGATCATAAATCAAGTTTTTATGTAAATTGTTGTTCAGTTTATCAATTGTTTGTTCTTTGAATTGATGATTATGTGATGAATTTATTATGTGATCGGACATCAAGTTTTTATCTTAATTGTTGTTCAATTTATCAAATGTTTGTTCTCTGAATTCCAACAATTATTATTTTTTATTTGAGAAATAAGATCTCGAACTAAAAGTCGCCATGAACTCTTGAATTGTTTTTGTTACCCTGAAGAGGCCTACTAAAAAATTCCCGTATTGATCTCTTGCATTAGCGGCCACACGTACTTTTGTGATTTGTTTAAAGTGTCATGGTAACGTTATATTTCAAAGCTTTATATAATTTGCTGTTAAATATACTTTTTACCTGTAAATACTAATTGGTTATTGTATTTAAAAATGTTAGTTCACAAAAGCCAAACTTTAAACCCACCGCATTACATTTACTGTTCCAAATGAAACATCACATGTTTTTTTATTAAAAGTTAAAACAAGAAATAAAGCATATGCTATGCTTAGCTGGAAGTTCAATTGTGTGGCATTTTAGAACTATACTAATACTATGTACAATAATATTATATCATATAACACAATCTTTCAAAACTTACAGAAACGACATGACATATACAAAAACAAAACTACCAGATCAAAATTTAATGTTTTTTGGAATGTGAACTAGCCTGACCCCGTCTTATAGGACCGGACCAGGTTTAACTCGGGTTAGTTTGCTTATGAGTCAAAACAATCTACTTTAAAAGTAACAATAAGATCCTCTGTTAACTTTGAGCTTCTTATTGATTTGGCATGTTAAATAGAAACATTTTCATGCATAATAATGCACTAGCTGTACATTTATTAATCCATTCAAACAATCCGGATAATGAAATAGTTGTTGACTTTCTTTTTATGGCTAAATGTTACATGCTCCACGTATGTTCAACCCATATCTCTTATATATTGAACACATATCTCGGGTAATAGTCGAACCCAACACTACTTGGTTGTAGAGCGTACATCTTTTCCGCTAGACTAAAGTAGTGGTTGTGATTGTGAAACAGTGGCCGACTGGCCGGCCAACTAAGTTCAAACATTTTCCCTATTAAAGCATTTTTGATAATCTATAGTTTTAAGTTATATACGCATATCATTATTTGTCATTAGGGTCTTTAACTTTGATTCTTGTTTAAGCTTACCGGTATTATTTGTAGGATCGAGTCATGTATCGATAGCTGATGTGGCTAAAACAGTCTATGAAAATAAAACTAAAATACTAACCTAGACTCGACCTAGACACTCGAGTTAAAATTCTAGACAACTCTAAACTTAAACCACACAACAGGCAAGTGTACCTGTCAATGCAGTATAGCTCTAAGAAGTCCGGATATCGAACCCAAAGGACACTATTAATAACAAAGACTAGACTTAAACTAGGATTAACGATAATTGTATAAAATGGGGGGGGGGTTTAATTAAAAAGAAGAAACTGAAATAAATAATTAAAAGTAATTAAACTAAGAGCTGCGGAAATGAACGAAAAGTGACTGACTTAAGATTACCGAATAATTGGAAAGACACTATCTAGATTGAATCCTAGTTGAGATAAATGAATGTAAAGAATGATTCAAAATTGAAGATGGATCGGTTTTCTAAAGATACAAACCCTAAGGAAGACTTAGTGGATCCCAGACCATTCACCGGGTGTGACCAAAATGACTCCTAAGATATGTGTTATGTCTACCGATGGCTAAGTTTTCTTTCCAGTCAACCTAGCAATATTAAAGTACCCGAGAGGTGTTGGACAACCTAGTCTAACATACCACAGACATTATACATGCAAGAGGTGACACATTTATGGTTCAATTAAACATGATTAACAAAGATATCAAAGTACCAGATTTTAACCGTTTGTCAGTTATTTATCAACCTAGTATCTAATAACTAAGACTAATCAATTAACCTTTATCTTCCAATCTCCGGTTACGATACACGTTAGTTTCTTATTCATTAAACATGTAATCCTTAGATTTTACTACGTCTAGTAAGATCCCTAGTAACCACAAACCTAAAGGTACGTGTTAGATATGACAACCACGTTTGAAAGACATTCATAGGCAAACATAAAGGAATAACATGCATTCACAAACAGAAACTAACACATATATTCATCCAATTTAACCAAAAATGTGTCCTTTACAATAATACTAAACCATCCAATCAATTCGAATCATTCAAACATCCAAGATCAACAACTATTCATCATCTAGATAGTGACTATGATTTAGCTACTCATAACTAATTCAAAACAGGAATTAAACTCAGAATTCATCATCCAAAACGTCATGTTCAAAACAACAAACAATAAAGAAAGTTAATAGAACCCGAAATCAAGTATGTGAATGATCCAAGCTTCACTCCTATGCTTCAATTGCTCTAGAATGCTCCAAATCGTCTCTCCAGTTCGTCTTCAACCGCTCTCTCTTCTTAAAAACCGTAATTAGGTTCAAAAGCGACTTAAACATGCTTAAAACAAGTTTTGCACGTCTGAGGGGCCGTCGCGCTGCGCTTAGAATTGCCTAATTACCTTAGCGCAGCGCGAAAGGGTTAAAATACTGATTTCTGACGCGGTGGCATTTTTGTAAATAAACTGAACTCTGAAACCTCTCGCGCTGCGCCTAGAAATTCCCAGTTTCCCTCGCGCGGCGCCAGGGGGTATTTTTTCAGAAAGTTTTCTTCTTTTTGTTGACTCGTCTGTCACCCGCAACGCATCCGGAATCATAGTGTTCTTCAATTTAGCACATTTCCACCTCCTTTTACTCAAAAACCTATAAAAACACAAAACATTAAGTAATGAACCAAAACGATACGAAATCTAAACTAAACGACTCGAAAAACATATAAAACGTGCACCGAAAATCGATGTATTTTGCAATACATCAATAGCATAGGTGGACCTATGTAGGACTCAAGGGTAACCAAACTACGACTCAAATGATAAATCTATTAGGTATTTTTTTACTTCATTTATTATCGTTATTATTTTTTATATTATTGTATGAATATACGACATATTTTTGACTTTCTGTACAAGATCCGCCACTAATCAATATCGTTCCCCCTAGCTTGTCTAATTTTCAATATCGTACCCCCTTGTCTAATTTTCAATGCGTTGATTTGATTTACTTATCTGATATTTTGAGCGTATAAAATGTATAATATTAACTCATAAATAATTATATATCGCATGTTTTTATATATTTTTTATTATTTTCTATAGGTATGTTGGTTTTAAACAATCTCAACTTTTATCTTTTGGTTTTTATCGGTCTCAATTATCGAATTGGCTGGTAACAATCTCAATCTTTATCACTTTGGCCGTTAAGTTATTTTCGAATTTAAGGTTGATGTTTTAGGCCTTTTAAATATTGGAAGGAGAATACAAGTCCATTGATGTAATATTATCTCAAAGAGAAGATTTGAACGACAAATTTTTTTACAAAGACTTATTAATACGACACTGAGTTAAAATATGTCAGAGTTTATAATATGTTTCTATGTCTAAAACATGTCAACATGATTAAATTTATGTCTAGTCTCTAGACAGTTAAACACATGCTTATCTTGTTTATACTTATTATTCTAAACAATAAAAATATGCAATTTCCGGCTCTCCCTAACCCAAACCGCTAGCTTAGACTATAGGGCCGGCTTAAGGTTTTTTGAGGCCTAAAGGGAAAAAACATTTGAATGCATATCGTTAAAAACCCTTCTTCTTTTATCCATGGTTGGGACCGACACTAATAAACTAACAATGACCCATTTTAGAATTAAACTAAGCTAATTGAACAGTTCTTTTCTCCTCAGTCTCCGATTGGTTTTGACATGTAAAAAACAACAAATCAATGTATAAAACCTAACAAATAATAAGAGTAAATTACATTTTTTGGCCTTTATAATAAGCCAAATTACGGATCGTGGCCTTTATTTTAAATTTTTGCACCGATTGGCCTTTATATAAATTTTTCTCACGCTTTTGGGCCTTTAATCTAACTGTCGTTAAGTTTTACCGTTAAATCCTCTCACGTGCAAGGCACGTGAGGGTACTTTTGTCATTTTACCTTAAGCCAAAAATTATTAAAGTGGTTTATTGAGGGACCATTTATGTAACTAATGCAAACTCTGTATATTATCATCATTCATCATCCACCAGACCACCACCAACACCATCAAACATGTCGGAACGGGAGAAATGACCGGAAAAAAGGATCTTACCGGAGAGAGAGAGAGAGAGAGAGAGAGAGAGAGAAGTTGGAGATGGAGAAGTGCCGTCGTTATTGTTTAACTTTGCTCCGACGACTTCGTTTCATCAGTTACCGGAGCTTCACTCATTTTAGCAAACCGATCCAGATCTAGAACAAAAATGGTCTAAATCTCCGATGCTTTGTCGCTACCGGCTGTCTCCGATGGATCTGGTATTAGAGATATAGATTGGAATTGATTTAGTATTTATTGTATTTATTTATTTGCCTTGTTAATAGGGAAGTAGGTGGACCTAACATGAGCATATATATCTTTTGTATCTCAATTATTCAAGGCAACCAATTCAACAGGGAATTCGTTCCACTTGAACTTTCATCTGGAAACGCTGCACTTACTTTGGCATCGACGACAACGCCACCTGGCCACCAGCCACCTCCAACGAACTCGAACCAATCCCTCATCTTTGTCGCCTCATCCTCGCCGTCTATGAAGAAGATCTCCATCGCCCTAAGTTCCCACCACTCATTACCTCATCAAACGTGTTAGTAATTAGAGGATTGAATTTGAGAAAAGAAAGTGACTACAAGCTGTTGATAAACAATTGATTAGGTATGCAGATGTTTAATGGTGGGTATGTTCACCATGGGGTTGTTGTTTCATCTAACTGTAGCTTTTGGTTTTGGTTTTATAACTAGATTGAATAAAGTACATAAATGGTCCCTCAAATAACCATTTTAATAATTTTTGGCCTTAAAGGTAAAATGACAAAGATACCCTCACGTGCCTTGCACATGAAGGGATTTAACGGTGAAACTTAACGACAGTTAGATTAAAGGCTCAAAAGCGTGAGAAAAATTTATATTAAGGCCAATCGGCGCAAAAAATAAAAATAAAGGCCACGATCCGTAATTTGACTTATTATAAAGGCCAAAAAATGTAATTTACTCAAATAATAATCAATTGAATACTAAATTAGTATCTATTGGGCTTGCAAACAAATACGTTCTAATTTATATTGTAATCGTAGTTTGAATCGCAACAGAATATAGAAGTTTTAAAAATTTATGGCCTATGAAAAAGTGAGGCCTAAAGCAAGGGCTTAATTTTTTTTACTATAACGGGTCGGCCCTATTAAACTATAATGTGTTTTTATTTTAAAGATCCTTATTTTATTTAGTTATTGATTAAACGATTGCTAACAATTTCATGTTTAAAGAAAATAACACGATCAGCTTAACGTGTAGTGTTTGTATATTTTATCGTATCAATATATCATTTTGTGTCGTGTTGTATCATTAATTCATGTCATGTTTAAACTCTCTAGCCAACCCTAAACTAGCTAGTGGTGTTTTTTATTATGTTTATGTTCCAACAATTAAACATATTTATAAATAGTAAAGTTATTTTATAAAATGTAATTCCAGTACAAAGTCGTGAAAAGACAGTCACACAACCTCGTTTCGACGACGTTAAAACCGTATCTAGTTCTAAAGTCCAACGATACAGATCCAAAACTGACAGAATGAAGTCAACTGTACTTTTTGTAACCATATTCTCAGGACTTTATACCGAAAAATACACATTATATTTTAACATTTATTTATAGTTTATAAATAAAATTATAATATAACAATGACATGGACACCTAACCCTATAAATACCCACCCGCATTCATTAACATAAATAACCCGGAACCAAAAAAACACCATTTTCATTTCCTCCCTCCATTTTTCTCATCGAATTGAAGATGGAGCTGCGAATAACAATGAGTCATATAAGTTTGTTATTCGTTATTACGATCATGACTCTAATGGAGGCTGCAAATTCAACGTCAAACGACGAGTGTGATTTGTTCCAAGGCAATTGGGTATTAGATCAATCCTATCCTCTCTACAACGAATCAACCTGCCCATTCCTTGAAAAAGAGTTCAACTGCGTCAACAATGGCCGCCCTGATCGATTATATCTCAAATACCGATGGAAACCTCACGCCTGCAATTTATCCAGGTACGTACCTAGCTAGTCTCTATTTAATTGCCTTGTACATCTACCTAGCTTTTTTAAACGACAAATTAACTCATACACACTTTAATAAGTATGCATATGAGAGTTAATGGTTTTGGCACTAGAGCCCGCGAGTGGTTGTTGGTGGTGGTTCGTTTTCGGTTCAACAAGTGGGAGGTTGGTTGGGTCCGGTCCCCACACTTAAATGTGATGGTGTTGGTGGTTAATAGCTGTCAATTGTGAAAGGGAATTTGTGTGAGAATTGTGTTTGTTTTATTGGACGGAGATTGGATTCCTTTTACACAATACACTTTTTAGTTACTTGTGGTCTCGCCTTTATACATTATTCATTTTATTTTACTTATATTTTTTTTAAAATATATATGTAAGAGGGGGAGCAGTTGAGCTTCATCTTCACCGACGGCCGGACTGAATTTTGTGACAAACAAGGAGACTAACGAGCTTTCCTCCTAGCTCGTCTAGTTGTCCAACACTTCGTTATTGCACGCCCTACACTCTAATGTTTGATTGTTACTGATCATGAATAATTTTAATAACTCAAACTTGACACGTTTAATAACTATTAGTGGTTTATTTATTGTGTCTATATATGTATAAAAAGTTGTTTTTTTATCATATTCTTATATATAATGGTAATGTTAATGGTGATATATGTTTAATATATTAAATAAACATTATATAAATAATTGGATGTAACAAAAGTTCGTGTTTTTGTAACCGTCTAGGATTTTAGTTATTGAAGTTGATCATGTACTATAAAATAGTAACTGCAATGTCGGATCTATTTGTATTTTGGAAGGAAAGTTAAATGTTCATTTTCAAAATTACAGAATATACATCCACTGTGAAAAAGTAGACAGAGTTTTATATATCAGCATGTGATATTTTTATAAAAAATATTGTGACCTTGAAAAATACATTTATGATTGTGTCATGTTACAACACTTATAAGAGTGTGACAACTGTAAATATGTGATAAAGGGATATATAACACATTTCTTGAATTATTGGAACGTTATTACGTGGATTATATATTTCCACCGACTTTTTTTAAGAGGATATAAAACAAAAAGGAAAATGATTGAAAACATGGGTCTCAAATGATTATCTAGTAATTAGTGTCCAATTATTTAAAAAATACCGAAATTAAATATCGTAGTACAAACGTACAATACATAGTTTATATCTTTCACTACGAAATTTTCATAGTAAGAGATGTTATATAAGAAAAAAGATAGTTTATACAAATAATTTGTTTAATCACATCTACGGTAGATGGAGTAGAACCCGCCTGAAATCACCTTCCAGTCGCCATTCTTTATATGTCTGAATGATATTCCTGAACCCATGAACCCACAACTCAATCTTTCCCTTCAATAATTTCTCTAAAAGTCGGCTTTCAAAATCTATACAACCCGAACCCACAATGAGATGGGAGTGGCAGCGTGGGGTAGTGTTCGATCTTTCCGGGTTATCTCTTGGTGCCCAATCTCATGCACTCCATTTGTCCTTATAACTTTTACTTTTGACGTAAAGAATAATGAGACTTATATGATAATTATGTAAATGAGATTTATAAGTAATAAACTTTAGTCAGATATAACCTCGAGCTATCATTAACATTCAAACCAAACTTCTAATACTCATAACTCATCATGCATTATTAGTTTTTTCGATAACTATTATATTTTATAATTAAAAACTAGAATTGATGGTTTAGTGATAGCACATTGTTTTTAAATATAAAGTTATGAGTTTAAATTTTACTACTAAGATGTTGTTTAATTTATTTGATTAGTGATGTCCTAAATAAATATTTTAAAATGGGTATGGGAAAATATTGTATCCTACAAATAAGGTAATAAATAAATCAGACAAAAAGCGTTCATGTGAGCTAAAAAGGCATGGCACGTTATACGATGTGAGTTGTCACGGAGGATGTTTTCCTCGGTTCTCTACCCTTTATTTTCAAATCTTACCTTCAAAAGAAAAACAACAAATTAAAAAAAGGAATGGCACATTAATCTTAGTTTTTTTTTTGGGTATATTTATATAGTAACAATGCACCAATTAACGATTTCCACAATCAACTCGGTACATGTTATTTCGATTTTTAATCCAATAAAGTAACGATTTGATTTGAGCAGGAAGATTAATAATCGATTTAATTTAGTTAAGTAGTCAAATCGATGGTCTTTATCACCAAACTTGAGCCTTTTATATTTGTTGCGTTGGACCTAAGAAATGGCTACCCTTTATCTCACATTACTTCACTAAGATAAGATGGGACAAACCATTATTCCATATTTGACAACATACACCCTTCATTATCACCATTTAGAATCACAATTAGGTGTGATTAGTGATAGCATTTCATGTGATCATGCATGTGATGGATCCATTTTTACAACTAACACTACATTACGTTAATTATAAGAATAAAGAAAGATGCTTTTGTCTTAAAACAATTTGAGAATAATATTCCAAAAAGTATCGATGTGTTATTAACGATATTAATGCATTTTTTTTGGTAATAGATTTGATGGTCGAAACTTCTTAGAAAAACTAAGAGGAAAAACAATTATGTTTGTAGGAGATTCGCTCAGCCGAAACCAATGGTTGTCGATGTTATGCATGATTCATTCATCAGTACCAACCGCTAATTATGCGGTTAACATTTCTGTGATTCAAGATATGACCACCTACACCTTTACGGTATATCTTCTAACAAAATATTTAATTTTTACATTTGTATGTCTTTGTAGTTAGTTAAAAATATTTGTTTAATAATTGTAGGATTATGGGCTGAAAGTGACATATCACCACAATTTGTACCTAGTAGACATAGTGAAGAGAAGGTTTGGGAGAGTGTTGAATTTGGGTTCATTGACAGCTGGAAAGATGTGGTTGGATGTTGACTACCTTGTGTTTAACACGTGGCATTGGTGGAACCGTAGAGGAGCCAGTCAACCGTAAGTCAACATGTTTATCATATTAACATAAAATAAAAATATAGGAATCAATTCTTAAACTGTATATCTTTGTTAAAAATATTTGTTATAGGTTATATTTAATAGATCGTTCATGAATATAGATTTGATTACATACAAGACGGGAGTCGCATATACAAGGACATGGATCGAGTAGTCGCTTTCGGAAAGGCTATTGTTACATGGGGTCAATGGGTTGACGCTAACATTGTTCAGAACAAAACAAAAGTGTTTTTTCAAGGGATATCGCCATCTCATTACAAGTAAGATATAGTTATCATTCATTCATTTTCTTGGTTCATTCCAATTAAAAACATGTACAACGTACTCTCCTAGGATTATAATATCAAAACCTAAATCCAAAATTTTGAAACTACAGTGGAACTGACTGGGGAGAGCCAAAGGCAAAATCCTGTTCGGGTCAGAAAATACCTCTTTTAAGCTCTACATATCCTGGAGCGTCACTACCAGCATTGACAGTTCTAAAAAAATCACTCAAAACCATCAAGAAACTGGTCACTTTGTTGGACGTAACCACCCTTTCACTGCTCCGGAAAGATGGTCACCCTTCGGCGTATGGGTTAGGTGCGATTGATTGCAGCCACTGGTGCCTTGCTGGAGTTCCAGATACATGGAATGTTTTACTGTACAACCTAATGTTTTAGGAAAAGAAATTTATGAATTCGATTATTGGATTTATATAGAAAAAGAATAAGTGATATACCATAGATATATACCACTATACAAGTATTGATCGAGAGTTTCCTGAGATGAGAGCATTATTGTAATTTAAAAATTGAGAGTTGCCATGGAATTAAATGGCATATATTCATACTTCTTCGATTCTTGATTTAAAGAAATGAAATATATACTTTTATTATTGTTTTTCTACATATTGTACGCCAATTTTAGAATAAAAATACATAATGTATTTATATGTTTTCTTGAGTGTAACATGTAGATGATTGTGTAATTGCTTATCTCATCACTTTGTATTCGGATTGGACATTAAAGTTATTTAACGTCAAAAGATTCATAGGATCATTGTAATCAACATTCAACGGATTAGGTAAATCGAAACTTGTGTTGGAGATGTGCGTTTAAGAGCTAAAAACAATTGAAATCAATACTTTTTCATTTGATTTGTTTTAAAAAGAAGCTCGAAAATAACTAACAGTTAAAAACTTTTTTTCTAATTTTGAACGGCGGCTTATTAAGATCAGCAGAAGTTAAAAACATTTAGCCCTTAATTTGTGATGATAATGTCATCAAACGCATACCAAAAATTTAAAAAAATATTTACATTTGTTATGATATATTTGTATCTTTCATTTTAGTTGCGATATCTAAGACGCTTGTAAAATCGTTTACTTTGACTCTTTTACTAACTTTGATTATATCTACTTGGCAATATGTACACACATATTACGTTCTTCTCGTAATGATTTTGTATTCAACATAACGCGCTCCCTACGTTAGAGTACTACATAATTAAAAGTTGTACATATCAAAGAATTCACATGAATCACAAGATGGATATGTAAAATCTCCACTTTTTCTTAATCTATGTCCCATAAAGAAGAAGCTCAAAAACACCAAAAGTTGAAAACATTTCACAAAAGTTGAAAACATTTAAACCTTTGTTTCAACAACTCCCATGCATATTTATCACGTCTTCTTCCCACAACCATCCCTTGATCATTTACTTCAATGTCACCACCACCACCATCACCGGAAACCGTCCTCATACCGTCCCCTAACGGCCCAATCACTGGCTACGATCCACTCACCGGAACCGTCTTAGCTCAGTTCAACGGCACACAATGCCCTCACAACGGCATTACCATGCTCGGAGACAATCAATTCGCTTGTTCACATGTTTCACCCGAAACCGGAGCAGGTTCGATTCACCTTTACTACTGGTGGTCACTGTTTTATACTCAAAACATTACTCTCCCGGAGCCAGTAGCTCCACTTGCAGCTACTTCCGATGGATCATACTTGTTTTCCGGTGGAATTTCCGGCCATATTCATTCGTTAAGTTTACCTTCCGGAGATATAATCCGGTCATTTTCTGCTCACGAGAAAGCTGTATCTTGCCTTGTGATTAGTTGCGACGGATCGTTGCTTCTTTCGGGGAGTGACGACGGAACAATCGTCGTTACTCCAATACTTATGCTTTTAGATACGGAATCGGATTTGCTTAATTTTAAGAAAATCGTCGGACATGAGTTTCCGGTGACGGGATTGATCACCGGAATGGGAAGATCCGACGGAATTATGATCTCTAGCTCGTTGGATTGGACTTGCAAGGTGATATTTTTTGTTAGAATTGATATAGTTAGTCTTCTTTAATTTTTGGTACAAAATTAAAACCATTTAGTTTATGCGTGTTACGTGAATATATAGTGCTTACGTGCCAAATATATTTATTGTTTTGCCTAAGCACTTTGTTAATAGCATTTATTTTCGGAAAGTATATTGGTTTCTATCGGTTCTAACTATCACTTTTTAATTTCTACCGGTCGTTTTGATATAATTTTACATCAATCGACTCGAATCACATTCGGATCAAAAGACTTAAAACATCAGTCTTGAAGTCTAGTAAAACTTAACTGCGTTAAAATTTTTTTAACAATGGACTGTTGGTAGCCAAAGAGATAAAAGTTGGGACCTTAGACAACCAATTCAATAGTTCGGACCGATAGAAACATAAAAGTGATAGTTAAAACCGATAGAAACCAATATACCTTCATGAACACCATAAAGCAAAGAAGATGACACTAAAAACCATCACATATTTGAAAACTAATACAATAAAAAAAAACCTTGCTAGGTGTGGAGCGTTGTGAGCGGGATCCACCTCCAAACGGTGAACTTTCCGGGCGAGATATGGTCGATAGTGTTGGACCCGTCGGAGACAGAGTTGTACGCTGGCGGAAAAGATGGGAAGGTATACAGAAAAAAGCTTAAAGTGGAGACGAGAAAACAGGCGGCAAAGGGTGGAGAAACAGTGGAGTGGGGTGGGGTACATGACGGAGGAGTGGTGGGGGTGGTGATGCTAAAATACGGAACTATCCTTTTGACGATCTCGGAGAATGGAGAGGTTTATGCATGGGAAGTGGATAGTGGTAGGATGATAAGTGGTTTCGTTAAGAAGATTGGGGGAGTTAGTGGTGTTGTAGTGGTGAAATGTGATGGTGAATTTGGAAGAAAAGGGGTTCAAAATGGTGTTTATGGAAGTCAAGTGGTGGCGGGGGTGGCGGTGAAGGAGGTGGTGGAAATGGAGGAGGGTTTGAAAGAGGTGGTGGAAGACCGGAGGAGGGCAATTAGTGAACTTGAATCTGTAATTGAGATTAATGAAAAATTGCTTAATCTCATGCTCAAAGAAGCTGATGCAATTTCAAAACTTGAAACCATAAGTTCCTAGACTTTATACCATAGAGGGCTTAGCCGGAACCCGTAGCTGCTCTGGCCGATCCTGACAGGGTGAAGGATGATATATACCTGTGAACGGGAGACTATTTCTAGATTTTTTATGATAACTACATCAAAACATGCTTCTGATTTAACTTTATTCATATTGTTTTTTTGTCGCGCGATAACCACCAAAATGGTCAGGGAATGTGCTTTTACATATGAATTGAAGCAATTAAGGGTTGCTAGAATTGAGGAAAAGATTTTGACTTTCAAATGTAGGCTCTAAATATTAGAATTTCTGGTCTAGACATTTTTCTCTATTACTCACATCCTTGTAACTTTGTAACTCTAGATGTATTTAAGATGCGAACTTATTAAGTTAGGTACTCTATTTTTCTATATCACATGACTATATACAATTGGTCTATATATGATCAGTCTGTTAGTGTATGAACTAACTAACTTCATATAAGGTATCATGCCAAATCTATACACAATCTTGTGTTACTACTTACTAAAATTAGTTCAAATCCTCAGGCTAAAAAAGTTGATTGACATATGTATTAGTGTGATATGACCACTTAAGCATCTTATAGTTGGAAGTACGTAGAAATAAAAACATGTTGATGTTTGTCGAAAAGTTTATTAATTAGCCGGCTACACACACCTGCTCTGCTTCTCATCAAGACATCAAGTCATCACAAGTTCAACCTATTGTCGCCTCAACAACTCAACAAAACGCCATGCCTCCATGTTTCGCATATGTTACGCTTAAACTTCATTCTTCAACTCTATTTTGTTGGAAGTCGGTATCCCTGTGACCATCACTTGGCAAAAGTTCTTGAAATTTATATAGCTTGCATTTGTTATGTACTTAACTCGAGTTGAGTTAATTATGGCTAGATGAGTTGATTCATTTTTATTTTTTTATATCTCAAGTGATAGGTTATGGTCTTGAGAATTTTTTTAACGACCAATATATAAAAGGACTAACAAGAAGCTTGAATAAACATATATATTAGTGTGACATACACTCTCTTACGTGCACTTTGCATCTCTCATACTATATGTGAAAGCCTATAGTTGTCTTGTTAAATTTGAGCAATTTCAGATTTGAGTCAAATCGACGATATTGACATACAAGGATCTTTGTAATTTCTTATAACACTAAAAGACTAGGGTAGTAGTAAGATTCCACCGGACGCCAAATGTGAAAATCCAACTAGACAAAAGCAAATTTGATTTTTTTTTCTCTTGAAATTATTATTAACTTCAAAAGGATTTCCTTTCGTCAAAAAACTAAACGGAGAATGCGGTTTGACTCTTGCTCTTAAAAAAATATCAAATATGAATATTTTTGCAAAATACCTTTGTGACTCTATATCACAACGGCATAATAACCCCCAGAATGTGCAATACATAATACTATATTTTAATGAAGTAAAAAACGCACTACGTTGCTGGGTACAACATATTACATTTTCTAAAAAAAATTCCATTTTCACGATAGGTGATTTTTATAACTCAACGCCCTATACATAATTTTTTTTAAATATAAATGTAAAATGTGTAACTAAGTAGATGAATTATTTTTAGAAACATAACAAATGTGACAAAGTCAAAGAAAGCACTGTAACGCGTCTAACAAAGTTACAAACACGATGCGACACACGCACTAACTAAGACCTGATCGTCACATCGCGTATCTCTGGTCACAAACCTAGTTTTTTCTTAACAGTGATTCTAGATTTTATAAGATAAATTCGTCACAACCTTTCAACTACAGTATTTGAATTCCATACATGATGACATGATGTTTCCCAACACTAAAATGTTACCGATAAGCTAACAACCCTATTGATGAGTCACTAACCTAGTTTTGTTTAACAAATATATTTATATTGTTACAAGCTAGTTAAACCCAATTAATAAATAAATATCAATGCCTAGAGTCTAGACTATAAATCCACGATATCTTCAAGAGGCAAAACCTCCCATATTCCTCTTCGACCTCTATATCAAGAGATCGTTGGCATCAATAACATAGCTTTTTTTAACAGCAACAAATGTATATATATATTATCAAAGCAAATAAATTATACCACACATAACTAGTAACTACGAATATTTGAACAAAAATCTAATGCTTATGTGTTACGGTGTTACTAACAGACCAGCAACCAAATTAATATCATGTAGTAAACTCTAAAAATATAAGGCAAATTGGCCTAAAATAATCCTAACTAACACCTATTGGCCGAAAATAATCCCAACTCAGTTTATTCCCTCCAGTGGTCCCAAATCCAATTTTTTTGGCCTACAGTGGTCCGCCGTTAAGTACACTTAACGGTCGTTAACTTTTTTTCTATTTTTTTCGAATTTCAAACCAATATTTTAGGGATTTTGATCGGGAGGAGAGTACGAGTCAGTTGATGTAAACAGTACTTCCAATTGTTGCTCCAAATGGTTTAATTTTGATATCCGGTTAAAGCACCGTTAGGTTTTAAACACCCGATTGAAGACCGCTTTGTCGTTTGGAACACCAGTTCGAAGTAAGGTTTACATCAATTGAATCGTATACTCCTCCCGATCAATATCCATAAAACCTTGTTTTGAAATTCGAAAAAAATCAAAAAAAATTAACGGCCGTTAAGTGCACTTAACGGCGGACCACTGGAGGCAAAAAAGTTGTATTTGGGACCACTTGAGGGAATAAACTGAGTTGAGATTAATCTCGGCCAATAGATCTTAGTTGAGATTATTTTTAACCAATTTGTCAAAATATAAAGAGGAAGGATAAAAAAAAAGTATGATATAGATTAGGATCCGGCAATGACAACCACAAACCCACCCCGAAGGATTCGGGAAACCCTAATCGGAGTTATTTCATCGGGTTTTTAGTTTGCATCCAGATCCACCCACCCCCAATCCAACCCTAACCCTAACCCTGCATAATCTTCCCGGATCTTCCAATCGGACTCACCAACTCCGATAACCTTTTCCTTTATTAACAAACCCAACCCGCTGCCAAAAAGGTACCAATCCTCTTTCTTTTTTCTCCTTAATTACACTCTCGTTCTTGATCTGTTTGTGTTTTGTTCATTCGATCGTCGATTATTTATGCTTTATTTAGGAATTACCGATTTGTTCATACAAATCGATGCAATTTTGATTCATACGTGCTGTTGTCGTTTCAAAATTACTACCATAAATGTGTGCAATTGTTTCAACTGTAACTCGACTTAGAGATGGATGAAATACCAATTGAAAGAATTGTTTAAGAAGAGTAAGAATTTTATCTGTTAAGTGCTTGTGGGTTTATGCTGCAAAATTGTAAATTGATATCACATTCGGAACAATTATGGTTCTTTTTGAGCTTGTTTCTGCTCTTTAATCTCAGTTTGAAACTCACATCCAAACCAATTAATCGGTTGGATTTGATTTTAGTATGTGATTTTTTAAACTTATGTGTATGTATACCCAAAAAATTTCAAAATGTTATATATAAGTTTTCGAAGTTATTATCTGATTGGATTAATAAGTTCAATTGCCTCAAAAGATGAATCTTGATTTTTACAACACTGATCCAAACACTCTCTTAACCATGTTGGAGTATTTTGTTGATGATTTAAGGAAGTATTTTTTTGATACCCATGTATGTTTCTTTAAACCTTTTTTTAAAATCCTATATGTTTAGAATGTAAAATTTTACAGTTTTGATGCTTACATTAAGAGCTTACTGTTAAATTTACAGGTAAAATAGGTGTCTATCAAGTATGATGGAAGTACAAAATGAAACTCCTGCCAAAAAACCGAAGAGATTGACATCAGTGGTATGGAATCACTTTGAACGGGTCAGAAAACCCGAAGCATGTTATGCAGTATGTGTTCATTGTGAAAAGAAGCTCAGTGGGTCAAGCAGAAGTGGAACAACTCATTTAAGAAATCATTTAATGAGATGTTTAAAAAAATCAAATTTTGATGCTACACAGATACTTGCAGCAAAAAGAAAAGGGAAAGAAGAACAAGTTACCGTTGCACATGTCAGTTATGATAATGTTCCAAGAAAATATGAAACTGTTCTTCCCATAGCTTGTCACAAGTTTGACCAAGAGTCCAAGATTGATGAAACAATTAACCAAGGAGGTGTTAAGTTTGACCAAGAAAGAAGTCGCATTGACCTGGCCCGAATGATCATGTTACATGATTATCCACCATCAATGGTGGAACATATCGGATTCAAAATATTTGTCAAGAATCTTCAACCAATGTTTGAATTTTTGACCACGAGTGTTGTTGAGTCTGACTGTTTGACCATTTATGCAAAAGAAAGGCAGAAAGTGTTTGAAATCATAAGAAATCTACATGGTAGAATGAGTCTTGCTGTTGGTTTTTGGTCTTCACCCGAGAACATTGACTACATAAGTTTGACTGCTAATTACATTGATGATCACTGGAAATATCAGAGGAAAGTGTTAAATTTCTTGACTTTGGATTCTTTTCAAACCGAAGACGCGCTATCTGATTTGCTTATAAAGTGTTTAATGGATTGGGATGTCGATCAAAAACTGTTCTCACTGACTCTGGATGATTGCTTCAGGTATGACAGTTTAGCCACTAGAATCAGGAAGTGGCTTGCAGAAAACCAACCCATTTTGAAAAACTGTGAATTATTCGATACAAGATGTGCCTCACATTTAGTGAAATCCCTTCTTCAAGATTTGATGGAATCGATTCAAAACATGACAGAAAAGATTCGGGAAAGTGTTCGGTTTGTGAAGACGTCGTTAACAACACAAGGGAAATTCGATGAGTTTGCTCAACAAGCCGCAATTAATACTAAAAAACGATTATTTCTTGATAACCAAATGAGTTGGAATTCTACCTATCTTATGCTTGAAAGTGTATTAGAATACAAAGATGCATTTATATTACTTCAAGAACATGAGCCTACCTACACAACATGTTTATCAGATGAAGAATGGCAACGGGTCGGGTCAATTACATCTTTTATAAAACTTCTTGTTGAGGTCCTAAACATCTTTTCACCTTCACAAAGCAAATACCCTACTTCAAACATATTTTTCCCAGAAATCTGTGATGTTCATATCCAATTGATTGATTCCTGCAAGAATCCAGATGAATTTATCAGTTCCCTTGCAACGAAAATGAAGATCAAGTTTGATAAGTATTGGAATAAAAGCGGGCTAGGTTTAGCAATTGCAGCAATTTTGGATCCAAGATTTAAAATGAAGCTGGTGGAATACTATTATGAACAAATATACGATACTGACGCTCCAGATCGTATACGGGAGGTTTCCGAGGCTATACACGAGCTTTTTGACGACTATTCTGTAGACTCGGATTCACTTGATGACATTGCGGGCCGGGCTGGCACCAGTTTAAGTAGTACAAGTAATGCCACTCGAGACCGCTTGAGAGATTTTGATAAGTTTCTTCATGAAACATCAAACCAGCAAAGTTCAGCTTCTGATCTTGATAAGTATTTGGAGGAACCTGTGTTTCCAAGAAATTATGATTTCAATGTTTTAAATTGGTGGAAAGTGCATACAGCAAGGTACCCGATTTTATCTGTGATTGCACGTGATATTTTGTGTGTTCCAGTGTCAACTCTTACTGCTGAGCTGGCATTTACCGCGGGTGGCAGAGTACTCGATGATCATTTGAGATCGGTTGACCCAGATATCCGTCAAGCTTTGATTTGTGGGCAAGATTGGTTGCGGATGGAACGTGAAGGTACATTTAAATGTGTCTGACACATTTACTTATCAATGGGTTGGTTTGGGTTATGTTTTATCTGTAACAAGTCAAACGGGTTAAAAGGATAGTGGATAAAATGGTTGAAAGTCTTCTAAACTTATTTAAATGTATAGAACCTCAGAAATTATTTTGTTCTAAAAAAATTGTTATAGCTGAAATAACCCTTTTATTGTAATCATATATTACCCAATTTTTGTTTTAAAAAGTTATGATTTTTACAAGTACTTCCTGATCCAACGTGACTGCTTATGATATGTTAACCGGTCAAACAGTTGATAAAAAGGCAGCTTGAACTGAAGCGGGTCAAAAGTTTTCCAAGTTGTATTTTTAATGTATGTAACATGTAAGTCAGTTTCTCCAAATATTTAGATTCATACAGAAATAACAATGTTTGGGTGTTCATATCCTGCACACTAATTATTTTCAAGACAAGTTAAGATTTCTGGTCCCAATCCAACCCAGCGCGTTTCAGCTATTGACCTCTCTCTGGGTTTGTTTCAGAAACGAGCACCTCAAGCCTTTATGCCGTTCCCCTTGCAGTTGAATTGACATAATTGCCCTCAGCGGCCTCGTAGGTATGATTTGTTGCTGAGTTGATTTCAAGTTTTAGTAATGTGCTCATTTTGTTGCTGATTGTGTTGTTTATATAATTGGTTTTGATGCAAGGCTTTTAGGATTTGACAAGTACATAATCAAGTTACAAGTGGTCTGGTTTTGTACTTGAAATGCTTCTTCTTGTTCTAATTTGATGCTGTTAGGGGTGTATTACATTACATAATCTGATATCAGAGTCACCTGTAACTTGATTATGTAGATAAAAGCTTGACATTGAATGTGGAAGAAAACAATTATATTTGTTTCAGCGGCGTGTTGCTTTGTTTTCTGTCAATGTTTTGCTTCAAACTCTTGTATCGACGATGCGGTTTAAACTAGTGATTTGCTTCACTCATCAATTGGAATGTGCGTGACTTGAGTTTTGTCTCAACCTTAACAATACATCTCTCTTGTGTCTAACTTTTAAGGTTCTAATTTGGCCTCTATGAGTGGATTTATGTTGGATTTGATTTGGTTTAGTAAATGAATTTTTGAATATCTATATTAGTAATTAGTAATTAGTAATAGGTTTCTTAGCGTGCGAGTACAGTAAAGCATTGGCTTATATTTTGGTAATCTACATTCTATACCTAACAATCTAAAAAAAATTCACTTAGCCCAACCATTTTACCTATTTTGGTTTCTACCGGTTTCAATCATCATCGTTTGACTTCTACCGGTTTCAATTATTGAATTGGATGTCAACGGTTTCAACTTTTATCACTTTTGCTGTAGTTTGGCAACCAGCGGTCTGCCGTTAAATTTTTTTTAATGCCGTCAAGTTTTTTGCGAATTCAAGACCGATGTTTTACGTCTTTTGATCGGAAGGATAATATGAGTCGATTGATGTAAAAGTTTGCTCGAACGGCTCTTTGAACGATAAATTTTTACATCTGATTGAAGCACCGTTTTGTTGTTCGGAGCATCTTTTCGAGGTAATTTTTTATATATTATTTTTAGGGAAATTAGATTTTATTACTTTGAACTTTGTTCTATTGGGCGATATTGGTCTCAACATAAAAAATTCCCCGTGACAATTCTAACTTATAACATTTCCCTATAATGATCCGTTGTTAAAGTTAACGTCGTTATGCTTTTTCGGATTTCAAACTGATGCTTAAGGCTTTTAATCAGGAGGAGGATCTGATTCAATTGATGTAAAACTTACCTTGAACATGTGCTCCAAACGACAAAAAAAAATCTTCGGTCAGATGTTTAAACCTAACAGTGCTTCAGTCAAAATGTTAAAATTTCGTCGTTTGGAGCATCGATTCAAAGTTTTACATCGGTTGAATTGTATCCTCCTCCCAACCAAAAGCCCTAAAACATCAGTTTAAAATTTAAAAAAAAAAACATAACGGCAGTAAGTTAACTTGAATGGTGGACCATTTTAAGAAAAATAGTTACAAGTTGGATTGCAATGTGAATTTCTTAAGTTGAGACTAATATTGGCCGATTAAACAAAGTTCAGATGAATAAAATCTAATTTCCCAATTTTTAGTTACATATCATTTACAATATTCAATTCGTGTAATATTCGGGTTATTAACCAAATAACATAATATCACATTATCACCCATAATGAGTTGTATAACTTTTTTACTAATATTATATATTGTAAAAGTGCAAGGTCTAGTTCCCCATCTTTGTTTTATTTATAAGTTTGGCACTCATCATTCTTAACATGTTTTTTTACTTTAACTAATTATTACTTTAGACTTTAATGGCATAGCCACTTAATGAATTTGACCCCTTACTTTGTTATGACATAATTACGTATTTAACCCTCCGGATTTGACTTGGTTATCATTTTGTCCTGTAAGTTTTGATCTTTATTCGTCTTTTAATATGTGTCACATTACAACTTTATAACGTAACATACGAGACATGAAACTTTTTTATCAATGCATGTGACAAAGTCCCATACACGCGACCCGACCATGCGATTTCACTGTTACATCGTGTGGTCGAGTCCTAAATCTAACTCAATTGAGAAGAGGAATAAAAAGAGAATATCTTGATTTTTTGGAAGCACGTCAAAAGTAAAGTTAACGAATAAAAAAGATGTTGCAAAGATTCGAAACAAAAGAATTATCGACCCCACTACACATCGATAATCTTTTTACAATAATTTTTAAATTATCTATTAAATTCACCACAAGTTGAATCTTAGAAGATTTAAAATAATAACGTGTAAGATGTAGAGAGGCTAGGTTTTCCTTTACAAGTAGGGTCGGCCTAAACTTTGGGTTGTATAAGAGTAAAGCAAGGCATGCTCGAGCTTCATAATATAGTGAAATATAAAGATTTTTAGATGGAAAATGTTTAATATTTTAGTACGTAGAGCTCCAACCTACTATTAATCCACATTAGTACATATCGCAGGATTTAAACATTCAATCTTTTAGTAGAGAGACGGTGCCTTAACACCAAGACTTCCTCGGGAACAATAGATGGAATTGTTGATGTGTTTTAAACGGTGACTTTTGTAACGAGGTTATCCATATTACTAATCATCGAGATTCAACATGTAACTTGTCAGTGTGTAGTTTCTTCATGTCGTTTTATCATAAGTATAAGTATACTAAAACCAGTAGTTTTGATTTGTTTTTAGAGTTAAGTGCAAAGTGCAGGTGAATACATTTGTTTTGAAATTGTAAATTTAGTTGTTAAATGGTTCGAAGAGATTCGTGAATTGTGGGTTTGGTTCAATAATATTCAAATTCAAACATCAATTGAAAACAAGTCAGAATTGTGAGTTTGGTTCAAGAATCGTGTTAGTCATCAGTGAAATCGATGTGAAAGTTCGTCTTCTATTAAATCTTGGTGACCGGTCATATGTGTAAAAGATAACTCTTGGGTTTCATACAGTTTTAAAGCTTTTACTTTGTAAAAGTTTTTTTTATTATTTTAACTGAC